>OU612066.1:17830282-19114400 GCA_914767715.1 Membranipora membranacea | reverse complement strand
ATTTTGGTCTGATCGTCCCGATATTTGCGGCAAAAGACTCGCAGCGAGAAACTGAGTCAGAATAAGTGTTTCAATTTGAAATTTGAAAGTTTTTTCAAAATGCGCATTTTTTTCACCAAGATGCTCAACTCAGTGAGATAAACACTTTCGCGCGTTTTTTACGACTTTTTTTCGCTATAACTTCGCCAATTTTGGTCCCGATCGTCCCGATATTTGCGGCAAAAGACTCGCAGCGAGAAACTGAGTCAGAATAAGTGTTTCAATTTGAAATTTGAAAGTTTTTTCAAACTGCGCATTTTTTTCACCAAGATGCTCAACTCAGTGAGATAAACACTTTCGCGCGTTTTTACGACTTTTTTCGCTATAACTTCGCCAATGTTGGTCCGATCGTCCCGATATTTGCGGCAAAAGACTCGCAGCGAGAAACTGAGTCAGAATAAGTGTTTCAATTTGAAATTTGAAAGTTTTTTCAAAATGCGCATTTTTTTTCACCAAGATGCTCAACTCAGTGAGATAAACACTTTCGCGCGTTTTTACGACTTTTTTCGCTATAACTTCGCCAATTTTGGTCCGATCGTCCCGATATTTGCGGCAAAAGACTCGCAGCGAGAAACTGAGTCAGAATAAGTGTTTCAATTTGAAATTTGAAAGTTTTTTTAAAATGAGCATTTTTTTTTCACCAAGATGCTCAACTCAGTGAGATAAACACTTTCGCGCGATTTTACGACTTTTTTCGCTATAACTTCGCCAATTTTGGTCCGATCGTCCCGATATTTGCGCCAAAAGACTCGCAGCGAAAAAACTGAGTCAGAATAAGTGTTTCAATTTGAAATTTGAAAGTTTTTTCAAAATGCGCATTTTTTTCACCAAGATGCTCAACTCAGTGAGATAAACACTTTCGCGCGATTTTACGACTTTTTTCGCTATAACTTCGCCAATTTTGGGTCCGATCGTCCCGATATTTGCGGCAAAAGACTCGCAGCGAGAAACTGAGTCAGAATAAGTGTTTCAATTTGAAATTTGAAAAGTTTTTTCAAAATGCGCATTTTTTTTCACCAAGATGCTGAACTCAGTGAGATAAACACTTTCACGCGATTTTACGACTTTTCTCGCTATAACTTCGCCAATTTTGGTCCGATCGTCCCGATATTTGCGGCAAAAGACTCGCAGCGAGAAACCGAGTCAGAATAATTGTTTCAATTTGAAATTTGAAAGTTTTTTCAAAATGCGCATTTTTTTCACCAAGATGGTCAACTCAGTGAGATAAACACTTTCGCGCGATTTTACGACTTTTTTCGCTATAACTTCGCCAATTTTGGTCCGATCGTCCCGATATTTGCGGCAAAAGACTCGCAGCGAGAAACTGAGTCAGAATAAGTGTTTCAATTTGAAATTTGAAAGTTTTTTCAAAATGCGCATTTTTTTCACCAAGATGCTCAACTCAGTGAGATAAACACTTTCGCGCGTTTTTACGACTTTTTTCGCTATAACTTCGCCAATGTTTGTCCGATCGTCCCGATATTTGCGGCAAAAGACTCGCAGCGAGAAACTGAGTCAGAATAAGTGTTTCAATTTGAAATTTGAAAGTTTTTTCAAAATGCGCATTTTTTTCACCAAGATGCTCAACTCAGTGAGATAAACACTTTCGCGCGTTTTTACGACTTTTTTCGCTATAACTTCGCCAATTTTGGTCCGATCGTCCCGATATTTGCGGCAAAAGACTCGCAGCGAGAAACTGAGTCAGAATAAGTGTTTCAATTTGAAATTTGAAAGTTTTTTCAAAATGCGCATTTTTTTCACCAAGATGCTCAACTCAGTGAGATAAACACTTTCGCGCGTTTTTACGACTTTTTTCGCTATAACTTCGCCAATGTTGGTCCGATCGTCCCGATATTTGCGGCAAAAGACTCGCAGCGAGAAACTGAGTCAGAATAAGTGTTTCAATTTGAGATTTGAAAGTTTTTTCAAAATGCGCATTTTTTTCACCAAGATGCTCAACTCAGTGAGATAAACACTTTCGCGCGATTTTACGACTTCTTTCGCTATAACTTCGCCAATTTTGGTCTGATCGTCCCGATATTTGCGGCAAAAGACTCCGCAGCGAGAAACTGAGTCAGAATAAGTGTTTCAATTTGAAATTTGAAAGTTTTTTCAAAATGCGCATTTTTTTCACCAAGATGCTCAACTCAGTGAGATAAACACTTTCGCGCGATTTTACGACTTTTTTTCGCTATAACTTCGCCAATTTTGGTCCGATCGTCCCGATATTTGCGGCAAAAGACTCGCAGCGAGAAACTGAGTCAGAATAAGTGTTTCAATTTGAAATTTGAAAGTTTTTTCAAAATGCGCATTTTTTTCACCAAGATGCTCAACTCAGTGAGATAAACACTTTCGCGCGATTTTACGACTTTTTTCGCTATAACTTCGCCAATTTTGGGTCCGATCGTCCCGATATTTGCGGCATAAGACTCGCAGCGAGAAACTGAGTCAGAATAAGTGTTTCAATTTGAAATTTGAAAGTTTTTTCAAAATGCGCATTTTTTTCACCAAGATGCTCAACTCAGTGTGATAAACACTTTCGCGCGGATTTTACGACTTTTTTCGCTATAACTTCGCCAATTTTAGTCCGATCGTCCCGATATTTCCGGCAAAAGACTCGCAGCGAGAAACTGAGTCAGAATAAGTGTTTCAATTTGAAATTTGAAAGTTTTTTCAAAATGCGCATTTTTTTTCACCAAGATGCTCAACTCAGTGAGATAAACACTTTCGCGCGATTTTACGACTTTTTTCGCTATAACTTCGCCAATTTTGGTCCGATCGTCCCGATATTTGCGGCAAAAAGACTCGCAGCGAGAAACTGAGTCAGAATAAGTGTTTCAATTTGAAATTTGAAAGTTTTTTCAAAATGCGCATTTTTTTCACCAAGATGCTGAACTCAGTGAGATAAACACTTTCACGCGATTTTACGACTTTTTTCGCTATAACTTCGCCAATTTTGGTCCGATCGTCCCGATATTTGCGGCAAAAGACTCGCAGCGAGAAACCGAGTCAGAATAGTTGTTTCAATTTGAAATTTGAAAGTTTTTTCAAAATGCGCATTTTTTTCACCAAGATGGTCAACTCAGTGAGATAAACACTTTCGCGCGATTTTACGACTTTTTTCGCTATAACTTCGCCAATTTTGGTCCGATCGTCCCGATATTTGCGGCAAAAGACTCGCAGCGAGAAACTGAGTCAGAATAAGTGTTTCAATTTGAAATTTGAAAGTTTTTTCAAAATGCGCATTTTTTTCACCAAGATGCTCAACTCAGTGAGATAAACACTTTCGCGCGTTTTTACGACTTTTTTCGCTATAACTTCGCCAATGTTGGTCCGATCGTCCCGATATTTGCGGCAAAAGCCTCGCAGCGAGAAACTGAGTCAGAATAAGTGTTTCAATTTGAAATTTGAAAGTTTTTTCAAAATGCGCATTTTTTTCACCAAGATGCTCAACTCAGTGAGATAAACACTTTCGCGCGTTTTTACGACTTTTTTCGCTATAACTTCGCCAATTTTGGTCCGATCGTCCCGATATTTGCGGCAAAAGACTCGCAGCGAGAAACTGAGTCAGAATAAGTGTTTCAATTTGAAATTTGAAAGTTTTTTCAAACTGCGCATTTTTTTCACCAAGATGCTCAACTCAGTGAGATAAACACTTTCGCGCGTTTTTACGACTTTTTTCGCTATAACTTCGCCAATGTTGGTCCGATCGTCCCGATATTTGCGGCAAAAGACTCGCAGCGAGAAACTGAGTCAGAATAAGTGTTTCAATTTGAAATTTGAAAGTTTTTTCAAAATGCGCATTTTTTTCACCAAGATGCTCAACTCAGTGAGATAAACACTTTCGCGCGTTTTTTACGACTTTTTTCGCTATAACTTCGCCAATTTTGGTCCGATCGTCCCGATATTTGCGGCAAAAGACTCGCAGCGAGAAACTGAGTCAGAATAAGTGTTTCAATTTGAAATTTGAAAGTTTTTTTAAAATGAGCATTTTTTTTTCACCAAGATGCTCAACTCAGTGAGATAAACACTTTCGCGCGATTTTACGACTTTTTTCGCTATAACTTCGCCAATTTTGGTCCGATCGTCCCGATATTTGCGGCAAAAGACTCGCAGCGAAAAGCTGAGTCTGAATAAGTGTTTCAGTTTGAAATTTGAAAGTTTTTTCAAAATGCGCATTTTTTTCACCAAGATGCTCAACTCAGTGAGATAAACACTTTCGCGCGATTTTACGACTTTTTTCGCTATAACTTCGCCAATTTTGGTCCGATCGTCCCGATATTTGCGCCAAAAGACTCGCAGCGAAAAACTGAGTCAGAATAAGTGTTTCAATTTGAAATTTGAAAGTTTTTTCAAAATGCGCATTTTTTTCACCAAGATGCTCAACTCAGTGAGATAAACACTTTCGCGCGATTTTACGACTTTTTTCGCTATAACTTCGCCAATTTTGGTCCGATCGTCCCGATATTTGCGGCAAAAGCCTCGCAGCGAGAAACTGAGTCAGAATAAGTGTTTCAAATTGAAATTTGAAAGTTTTTTCAAAATGCGCATTTTTTTCACCAAGATGCTCAACTCAGTGAGATAAACACTTTCGCGCGATTTTACGACTTTTTTCGCTATAACTTCGCCAATTTTGGTCCGATCGTCCCGATATTTGCGGCAAAAGACTCGCAGCGAGAAACTGAGTCAGAATAAGTGTTTCAATTTGAAATTTGAAAGTTTTCTCAAAATGCGCATTTTTTTCACCAAGATGCTCAACTCAGTGAGATAAACACTTTCGCGCGATTTTACGACTTTTTTCGCTATAACTTCGCCAATTTTAGTCCGATCGTCCCGATATTTGCGGCAAAAGACTCGCAGCGAGAAACTGAGTCAGAATAAGTGTTTCAATTTGAAATTTGAAAGTTTTCTCAAAATGCGCATTTTTTTCACCAAGATGCTCAACTCAGTGAGATAAACACTTTCGCGCGATTTTACGACTTTTTTCGCTATAACTTCGCCAATTTTGGTCCGATCGTCCCGATATTTGCGGCAAAAGACTCGCAGCGAGAAACTGAGTCAGAATAAGTGTTTCAATTTGAAATTTGAAAGTTTTTTCAAAATGCGCATTTTTTTCACCAAGATGCTCAACTCAGTGAGATAAACACTTTCACGCGATTTTACGACTTTTTTCGCTATAACTTCGCCAATTTTGGTCTGATCGTCCCGATATTTGCGGCAAAAGACTCGCAGCGAGAAACTGAGTCAGAATAAGTGTTTCAATTTGAAATTTGAAAGTTTTTTCAAAATGCGCATTTTTTTTCACCAAGATGGTCAACTCAGTGAGATAAACACTTTCGCGCGATTATACGACTTTTTTCGCTATAACTTCGCCAACTTTGGTCCGATTGTCCCGATTTTTGCGGCAAAAGACTCGCAGCGAGAAACTGAGTCAGAATAAGTGTTTCAATTTGAAATTTGAATGTTTTTTCAAAATGCGCATTTTTTTCACCAAGATGCTCAACTCAGTGAGATAAACACTTTCGCGCGATTTTACGACTTTTTTCGCTATAAGTTCGCCAATTTTGGTCCGATCGTCCCGATATTTGCGGCAAAAGACTCGCAGCGAGAAACTGAGTCAGAATAAGTGTTTCAATTTGAAATTTGAAAGTTTTTTCAAAATGCGCATTTTTTTCACCAAGATGGTCAACTCAGTGAGATAAACACTTTCGCGCGATTATACGACTTTTTTCGCTATAACTTCGCCAACTTTGGTCCGATCGTCCCGATTTTTGCGGCAAAAGACTCGCAGCGAGAAACTGAGTCAGAATAAGTGTTTCAATTTGAAATTTGAATGTTTTTTCAAAATGCGCATTTTTTTCACCAAGATGCTCAACTCAGTGAGATAAACACTTTCGCGCGATTTTACGACTTTTTTCGCTATAACTTCGCCAATTTCGGTCCGATCGTCCCGATATTTGCGGCAAAAGACTCGCAGCGAGAAACTGAGTCAGAATAAGTGTTTCAATTTGAAATTTGAAAGTTTTTTCAAAATGCGCATTTTTTTCACCAAGATGCTCAACTCAGTGAGATAAACACTTTCGCGCGATTTTACGACTTTTTTCGCTATAACTTCGCCAATTTTGATCCGATCGTCCCGATATTTGCGGCAAAAGACTCGCAGCGAGAAACTGAGTCAGAATAAGTGTTTCAATGTTTTTTCAAAATGCGCATTTTTTTCACCAAGATGCTCAACTCAGTGAGATAAACACTTTCGCGCGATTTTACGACTTTTTTCGCTATAACTTCGCCAATTTTGGTCCGATCGTCCCGATATTTGCGGCAAAAGACTCGCAGCGAGAAACTGAGTCAGAATAAGTGTTTCAATTTGAAATTTGAAAGTTTTTTCAAAATGCGCATTTTTTTCACCAAGATGCTCAACTCAGTGAGATAAACACTTTCGCGCGATTTTTACGACTTTTTTCGCTATAACTTCGCCAATTTTGGTCCGATCGTCCCGATATTTGCGGCAAAAGACTCGCAGCGAGAAACTGAGTCAGAATAAGTGTTTCAATTTGAAATTTGAAAGTTTTTTCAAAATGCGCATTTTTTTCACCAAGATGCTCAACTCAGTGAGATAAACACTTTCGCGCGATTTTACGACTTTTTTCGCTATAACTTCGCCAATTTTGGTCCGATCGTCCCGATATTTACGGCAAAAGACTCGCAGCGAGAAACTGAGTCAGAATAAGTGTTTCAATTTGAAATTTGAAAGTTTTTTCAAAATGCGCATTTTTTTCACCAAGATGCTCAACTCAGTGAGATAAACACTTTCGCGCGATTTTACGACTTTTTTCGCTATAACTTCGCCAATTTTGGTCCGATCGTCCCGATATTTGCGGCAAAAGACTCGCAGCGAGAAACTGAGTCAGAATAAGTGTTTCAATTTGAAATTTGAAAATTTTTTCAAAATGCGCATTTTTTTCACCAAGATGCTCAACTCAGTGAGATAAACACTTTCGCGCGATTTTACGACTTTTTTCGCTATAACTTCGCCAATTTTGATCCGATCGTCCCGATATTTGCGGCAAAAGACTCGCAGCGAGAAACTGAGTCAGAATAAGTGTTTCAATTTGAAATTTGAAAGTTTTTTTCAAAATGCGCATTTTTTTCACCAAGATGCTCAACTCAGTGAGATAAACACTTTCGCGCGATTTTACGACTTTTTTCGCTATAACTTCGCCAATTTCGGTCCGATCGTCCCGATATTTGCGGCAAAAGACTCGCAGCGAGAAACTGAGTCAGAATAAGTGTTTCAATTTGAAATTTGAAAGTTTTTTCAAAATGCGCATTTTTTTCACCAAGATGCTCAACTCAGTGAGATAAACACTTTCGCGCGATTTTACGACTTTTTTCGCTATAACTTCGCCAATTTTGGTCCGATTGTCCCGATATTTGCGGCAAAAGACTCGCAGCGAGAAACTGAGTCAGAATAAGTGTTTCAATTTGAAATTTGAAAGTTTTTTCAAAATGCGCATTTTTTTCACCAAGATGCTCAACTCAGTGAGATAAACACTTTCGCGCGATTTTACGACTTTTTTCGCTATAACTTCGCCAATTTTGGTCCGATCGTCCCGATATTTGCGGCAAAAGACTCGCAGCGAGAAACTGAGTCAGAATAAGTGTTTCAATTTGAAATTTGAAAGTTTTTTTCAAAATGCGCATTTTTTTCACCAAGATGCTCAACTCAGTGAGATAAACACTTTCGCGCGATTTTACGACTTTTTTCGCTATAACTTCGCCAATTTTGGTCCGATCGTCCCGATATTTGCGGCAAAAGACTCGCAGCGAGAAACTGAGTCAGAATAAGTGTTTCAATTTGAAATTTGAAAGTTTTTTCAAAATGCGCATTTTTTTCACCAAGATGCTCAACTCAGTGAGATAAACACTTTCGCGCGTTTTTACGACTTTTTTCGCTATAACTTTGCCAATGTTGGTCCGATCGTCCCGATATTTGCGGCAAAAGACTCGCAGCGAGAAACTGAGTCAGAATAAGTGTTTCAATTTGAAATTTGAAAGTTTTTTCAAAATGCGCATTTTTTTCACCAAGATGCTCAACTCAGTGAGATAAACACTTTCGCGCGTTTTTACGACTTTTTTCGCTATAACTTCGCCAATTTTGGTCCGATCGTCCCGATATTTGCGGCAAAAGACTCGCAGCGAGAAACTGAGTCAGAATAAGTGTTTCAATTTGAAATTTGAAAGTTTTTTCAAACTGCGCATTTTTTTCACCAAGATGCTCAACTCAGTGAGATAAACACTTTCGCGCGTTTTTACGACTTTTTTCGCTATAACTTCGCCAATGTTGGTCCGATCGTCCCGATATTTGCGGCAAAAGACTCGCAGCGAGAAACTGAGTCAGAATAAGTGTTTCAATTTGAAATTTGAAAGTTTTTTCAAAATGCGCATTTTTTTCACCAAGATGCTCAACTCAGTGAGATAAACACTTTCGCGCGTTTTTACGACTTTTTTCGCTATAACTTCGCCAATTTTGGTCCGATCGTCCCGATATTTGCGGCAAAAGACTCGCAGCGAGAAACTGAGTCAGAATAAGTGTTTCAATTTGAAATTTGAAAGTTTTTTCAAAATGCGCATTTTTTTCACCAAGATGCTCAACTCAGTGAGATAAACACTTTCGCGCGATTTTACGACTTTTTTCGCTATAACTTCGCCAATTTTGGTCCGATCGTCCCGATATTTACGGCAAAAGACTCGCAGCGAGAAACTGAGTCAGAATAAGTGTTTTCAATTTGAAATTTGAAAGTTTTTTCAAAATGCGCATTTTTTTCACCAAGATGCTCAACTCAGTGAGATAAACACTTTCGCGCGATTTTACGACTTTTTTCGCTATAACTTCGCCAATTTTGGTCCGATCGTCCCGATATTTGCGGCAAAAGACTCGCAGCGAGAAACTGAGTCAGAATAAGTGTTTCAATTTGAAATTTGAAAATTTTTTCAAAATGCGCATTTTTTTCACCAAGATGCTCAACTCAGTGAGATAAACACTTTCGCGCGATTTTACGACTTTTTTCGCTATAACTTCGCCAATTTTGATCCGATCGTCCCGATATTTGCGGCAAAAGACTCGCAGCGAGAAACTGAGTCAGAATAAGTGTTTCAATTTGAAATTTGAAAGTTTTTTCAAAATGCGCATTTTTTTCACCAAGATGCTCAACTCAGTGAGATAAACACTTTCGCGCGATTTTACGACTTTTTTCGCTACAACTTCGCCAATTTCGGTCCGATCGTCCCGATATTTGCGGCAAAAGACTCGCAGCGAGAAACTGAGTCAGAATAAGTGTTTCAATTTGAAATTTGAAAGTTTTTTCAAAATGCGCATTTTTTTCACCAAGATGCTCAACTCAGTGAGATAAACACTTTCGCGCGATTTTACGACTTTTTTCGCTATAACTTCGCCAATTTTGGTCCGATTGTCCCGATATTTGCGGCAAAAGACTCGCAGCGAGAAACTGAGTCAGAATAAGTGTTTCAATTTGAAATTTGAAAGTTTTTTCAAAATGCGCATTTTTTTCACCAAGATGCTCAACTCAGTGAGATAAACACTTTCGCGCGATTTTACGACTTTTTTCGCTATAACTTCGCCAATTTTGGTCCGATCGTCCCGATATTTGCGGCAAAAGACTCGCAGCGAGAAACTGAGTCAGAATAAGTGTTTCAATTTGAAATTTGAAAGTTTTTTCAAAATGCGCATTTTTTTCACCAAGATGCTCAACTCAGTGAGATAAACACTTTCGCGCGATTTTACGACTTTTTTCGCTATAACTTCGCCAATTTTGGTCCGATCGTCCCGATATTTGCGGCAAAAGACTCGCAGCGAGAAACTGAGTCAGAATAAGTGTTTCAATTTGAAATTTGAAAGTTTTTTCAAAATGCGCATTTTTTTCACCAAGATGCTCAACTCAGTGAGATAAACACTTTCGCGCGTTTTTACGACTTTTTTCGCTATAACTTTGCCAATGTTGGTCCGATCGTCCCGATATTTGCGGCAAAAGACTCGCAGCGAGAAACTGAGTCAGAATAAGTGTTTCAATTTGAAATTTGAAAGTTTTTTCAAAATGCGCATTTTTTTCACCAAGATGCTCAACTCAGTGAGATAAACACTTTCGCGCGTTTTTACGACTTTTTTCGCTATAACTTCGCCAATTTTGGTCCGATCGTCCCGATATTTGCGGCAAAAGACTCGCAGCGAGAAACTGAGTCAGAATAAGTGTTTCAATTTGAAATTTGAAAGTTTTTTCAAACTGCGCATTTTTTTCACCAAGATGCTCAACTCAGTGAGATAAACACTTTCGCGCGTTTTTACGACTTTTTTCGCTATAACTTCGCCAATGTTGGTCCGATCGTCCCGATATTTGCGGCAAAAGACTCGCAGCGAGAAACTGAGTCAGAATAAGTGTTTCAATTTGAAATTTGAAAGTTTTTTCAAACTGCGCATTTTTTTCACCAAGATGCTCAACTCAGTGAGATAAACACTTTCGCGCGTTTTTACGACTTTTTTCGCTATAACTTCGCCAATTTTGGTCCGATCGTCCCGATATTTGCGGCAAAAGACTCGCAGCGAGAAACTGAGTCAGAATAAGTGTTTCAATTTGAAATTTGAAAGTTTTTTTAAAATGAGCATTTTTTTTTCACCAAGATGCTCAACTCAGTGAGATAAACACTTTCGCGCGATTTTACGACTTTTTTCGCTATAACTTCGCCAATTTTGGTCCGATCGTCCCGATATTTGCGGCAAAAGACTCGCAGCGAAAAGCTGAGTCTGAATAAGTGTTTCAGTTTGAAATTTGAAAGTTTTTTCAAAATGCGCATTTTTTTCACCAAGATGCTCAACTCAGTGAGATAAACACTTTCGCGCGATTTTACGACTTTTTTCGCTATAACTTCGCCAATTTTGGTCCGATCGTCCCGATATTTGCGCCAAAAGACTCGCAGCGAAAAACTGAGTCAGAATAAGTGTTTCAATTTGAAATTTGAAAGTTTTTGCAAAATGCGCATTTTTTTCACCAAGATGCTCAACTCAGTGAGATAAACACTTTCGCGCGATTTTACGACTTTTTTCGCTATAACTTCGCCAATTTTGGTCCGATCGTCCCGATATTTGCGGCAAAAGACTCGCAGCGAGAAACTGAGTCAGAATAAGTGTTTCAATTTGAAATTTGAAAGTTTTTTCAAAATGCGCATTTTTTTCACCAAGATGCTGAACTCAGTGAGATAAACACTTTCACGCGATTTTACGACTTTTCTCGCTATAACTTCGCCAATTTTGGTCCGATCGTCCCGATATTTGCGGCAAAAGACTCGCAGCGAGAAACCGAGTCAGAATAATTGTTTCAATTTGAAATTTGAAAGTTTTTTCAAAATGCGCATTTTTTTCACCAAGATGGTCAACTCAGTGAGATAAACACTTTCGCGCGATTTTACGACTTTTTTCGCTATAACTTCGCCAATTTTGGTCCGATCGTCCCGATATTTGCGGCAAAAGACTCGCAGCGAGAAACTGAGTCAGAATAAGTGTTTCAATTTGAAATTTGAAAGTTTTTTCAAAATGCGCATTTTTTTCACCAAGATGCTCAACTCAGTGAGATAAACACTTTCGCGCGTTTTTACGACTTTTTTCGCTATAACTTCGCCAATGTTTGTCCGATCGTCCCGATATTTGCGGCAAAAGACTCGCAGCGAGAAACTGAGTCAGAATAAGTGTTTCAATTTGAAATTTGAAAGTTTTTTCAAAATGCGCATTTTTTTCACCAAGATGCTCAACTCAGTGAGATAAACACTTTCGCGCGTTTTTACGACTTTTTTCGCTATAACTTCGCCAATTTTGGTCCGATCGTCCCGATATTTGCGGCAAAAGACTCGCAGCGAGAAACTGAGTCAGAATAAGTGTTTCAATTTGAAATTTGAAAGTTTTTTCAAAATGCGCATTTTTTTCACCAAGATGCTCAACTCAGTGAGATAAACACTTTCGCGCGTTTTTACGACTTTTTTCGCTATAACTTCGCCAATGTTGGTCCGATCGTCCCGATATTTGCGGCAAAAGACTCGCAGCGAGAAACTGAGTCAGAATAAGTGTTTCAATTTGAAATTTGAAAGTTTTTTCAAAATGCGCATTTTTTTCACCAAGATGCTCAACTCAGTGAGATAAACACTTTCGCGCGATTTTACGACTTCTTTCGCTATAACTTCGCCAATTTTGGTCTGATCGTCCCGATATTTGCGGCAAAAGACTCGCAGCGAGAAACTGAGTCAGAATAAGTGTTTCAATTTGAAATTTGAAAGTTTTTTCAAAATGCGCATTTTTTTCACCAAGATGCTCAACTCAGTGAGATAAACACTTTCGCGCGATTTTACGACTTTTTTTCGCTATAACTTCGCCAATTTTGGTCCGATCGTCCCGATATTTGCGGCAAAAGACTCGCAGCGAGAAACTGAGTCAGAATAAGTGTTTCAATTTGAAATTTGAAAGTTTTTTCAAAATGCGCATTTTTTTCACCAAGATGCTCAACTCAGTGAGATAAACACTTTCGCGCGATTTTACGACTTTTTTTCGCTATAACTTCGCCAATTTTGGTCCGATCGTCCCGATATTTGCGGCAAAAGACTCGCAGCGAGAAACTTGAGTCAGAATAAGTGTTTCAATTTGAAATTTGAAAGTTTTTTCAAAATGCGCATTTTTTTCACCAAGATGCTCAACTCAGTGTGATAAACACTTTCGCGCGATTTTACGACTTTTTTCGCTATAACTTCGCCAATTTTAGTCCGATCGTCCCGATATTTCCGGCAAAAGACTCGCAGCGAGAAACTGAGTCAGAATAAGTGTTTCAATTTGAAATTTGAAAGTTTTTTCAAAATGCGCATTTTTTTCACCAAGATGCTCAACTCAGTGAGATAAACACTTTCGCGCGATTTTACGACTTTTTTCGCTATAACTTCGCCAATTTTGGTCCGATCGTCCCGATATTTGCGGCAAAAGACTCGCAGCGAGAAACTGAGTCAGAATAAGTGTTTCAATTTGAAATTTGAAAGTTTTTTCAAAATGCGCATTTTTTTCACCAAGATGCTGAACTCAGTGAGATAAACACTTTCACGCGATTTTACGACTTTTTTCGCTATAACTTCGCCAATTTTGGTCCGATCGTCCCGATATTTGCGGCAAAAGACTCGCAGCGAGAAACCGAGTCAGAATAGTTGTTTCAATTTGAAATTTGAAAGTTTTTTTCAAAATGCGCATTTTTTTCACCAAGATGGTCAACTCAGTGAGATAAACACTTTCGCGCGATTTTACGACTTTTTTCGCTATAACTTCGCCAATTTTGGTCCGATCGTCCCGATATTTGCGGCAAAAGACTCGCAGCGAGAAACTGAGTCAGAATAAGTGTTTCAATTTGAAAATTTGAAAGTTTTTTCAAAATGCGCATTTTTTTCACCAAGATGCTCAACTCAGTGAGATTTCGCGCGTTTTTACGACTTTTTTCGCTATAACTTCGCCAATGTTGGTCCGATCGTCCCGATATTTGCGGCAAAAGACTCGCAGCGAGAAACTGAGTCAGAATAAGTGTTTCAATTTGAAATTTGAAAGTTTTTTCAAATGCGCATTTTTTTCACCAAGATGCTCAACTCAGTGAGATAAACACTTTCGCGCGATTTTACGACTTTTTTCGCTATAACTTCGCCAATTTTGGTCCGATCGTCCCGATATTTACGGCAAAAGACTCGCAGCGAGAAACTGAGTCAGAATAAGTGTTTCAATTTGAAATTTGAAAGTTTTTTCAAAATGCGCATTTTTTTCACCAAGATGCTCAACTCAGTGAGATAAACACTTTCGCGCGATTTTACGACTTTTTTCGCTATAAACTTCGCCAATTTTGGTCCGATCGTCCCGATATTTGCGGCAAAAGACTCGCAGCGAGAAACTGAGTCAGAATAAGTGTTTCAATTTGAAATTTGAAAGTTTTTTCAAAATGCGCATTTTTTTCACCAAGATGCTCAACTCAGTGAGATAAACACTTTCGCGCGATTTTACGACTTTTTTCGCTATAACTTCGCCAATTTTGATCCGATCGTCCCGATATTTGCGGCAAAAGACTCGCAGCGAGAAACTGAGTCAGAATAAGTGTTTCAATTTGAAATTTGAAAGTTTTTTCAAAATGCGCATTTTTTTCACCAAGATGCTCAACTCAGTGAGATAAACACTTTCGCGCGATTTTACGACTTCTTTCGCTATAACTTCGCCAATTTTGGTCTGATCGTCCCGATATTTGCGGCAAAAGACTCGCAGCGAGAAACTGAGTCAGAATAAGTGTTTCAATTTGAAATTTGAAAATTTTTTCAAAATGCGCATTTTTTTCACCAAGATGCTCAACTCAGTGAGATAAACACTTTCGCACGATTTTACGACTTTTTTCGCTATAACTTCGCCAATTTTGGTCCGATCGTCCCGATATTTGCGGCAAAAAGACTCGCAGCGAGAAACTGAGTCAGAATAAGTGTTTCAATTTGAAATTTGAAAGTTTTTTCAAAATGCGCATTTTTTTCACCAAGATGCTCAACTCAGTGAGATAAACACTTTCGCGCGATTTTACGACTTTTTTCGCTATAACTTCGCCAATTTTGGTCCGATCGTCCCGATATTTGCGGCAAAAGACTCGCAGCGAGAAACTGAGTCAGAATAAGTGTTTCAATTTGAAATTTGAAAGTTTTTTCAAAATGCGCATTTTTTATTCACCAAGATGCTCAACTCAGTGTGATAAACACTTTCGCGCGATTTTACGACTTTTTTCGCTATAACTTCGCCAATTTTAGTCCGATCGTCCCGATATTTCCGGCAAAAGACTCGCAGCGAGAAACTGAGTCAGAATAAGTGTTTCAATTTGAAATTTGAAAGTTTTTTCAAAATGCGCATTTTTTTCACCAAGATGCTCAACTCAGTGAGATAAACACTTTCGCGCGATTTTACGACTTTTTTCGCTATAACTTCGCCAATTTTGGTCCGATCGTCCCGATATTTGCGGCAAAAGACTCGCAGCGAGAAACTGAGTCAGAATAAGTGTTTCAATTTGAAATTTGAAAGTTTTTTCAAAATGCGCATTTTTTTCACCAAGATGCTGAACTCAGTGAGATAAACACTTTCACGCGATTTTACGACTTTTCTCGCTATAACTTCGCCAATTTTGGTCCGATCGTCCCGATATTTGCGGCAAAAGACTCGCAGCGAGAAACCGAGTCAGAATAGTTGTTTCAATTTGAAATTTGAAAGTTTTTTCAAAATGCGCATTTTTTTCACCAAGATGGTCAACTCAGTGAGATAAACACTTTCGCGCGATTTTACGACTTTTTTCGCTATAACTTCGCCAATTTTGGTCCGATCGTCCCGATATTTGCGGCAAAAGACTCGCAGCGAGAAACTGAGTCAGAATAAGTGTTTCAATTTGAAATTTGAAAGTTTTTTCAAAATGCGCATTTTTTTCACCAAGATGCTCAACTCAGTGAGATAAACACTTTCGCGCGTTTTTACGACTTTTTTCGCTATAACTTCGCCAATGTTGGTCCGATCGTCCCGATATTTGCGGCAAAAGACTCGCAGCGAGAAACTGAGTCAGAATAAGTGTTTCAATTTGAAATTTGAAAGTTTTTTCAAAATGCGCATTTTTTTCACCAAGATGCTCAACTCAGTGAGATAAACACTTTCGCGCGTTTTTACGACTTTTTTCGCTATAACTTCGCCAATTTTGGTCCGATCGTCCCGATATTTGCGGCAAAAGACTCGCAGCGAGAAACTGAGTCAGAATAAGTGTTTCAATTTGAAATTTGAAAGTTTTTTCAAAATGCGCATTTTTTTCACCAAGATGCTCAACTCAGTGAGATAAACACTTTCGCGCGTTTTTACGACTTTTTTCGCTATAACTTCGCCAATGTTGGTCCGATCGTCCCGATATTTGCGGCAAAAGACTCGCAGCGAGAAACTGAGTCAGAATAAGTGTTTCAATTTGAAATTTGAAAGTTTTTTCAAAATGCGCATTTTTTTCACCAAGATGCTCAACTCAGTGAGATAAACACTTTCGCGCGATTTTACGACTTCTTTCGCAATAACTTCGCCAATTTTGGTCTGATCGTCCCGATATTTGCGGCAAAAGACTCGCAGCGAGAAACTGAGTCAGAATAAGTGTTTCAATTTGAAATTTGAAAGTTTTTTCAAAATGCGCATTTTTTTCACCAAGATGCTCAACTCAGTGAGATAAACACTTTCGCGCGATTTTACGACTTTTTTCGCTATAACTTCGCTAATTTTGGTCCGATCGTCCCGATATTTGCGGCAAAAGAC
Source organism: Membranipora membranacea (assembly GCA_914767715.1). Lineage (NCBI taxonomy): Eukaryota > Metazoa > Bryozoa > Gymnolaemata > Cheilostomatida > Membraniporidae > Membranipora > Membranipora membranacea. Next base: position 19,097,980 of record OU612066.1, on the reverse strand, counting down.
TCGCAGCGAGAAACTGAGTCAGAATAAGTGTTTCAATTTGAAATTTGAAAGTTTTTTCAAAATGCGCATTTTTTTCACCAAGATGCTCAACTCAGTGAGATAAACACTTTCGCGCGATTTTACGACTTTTTTCGCTATAACTTCGCCAATTTTGGTCCGATCGTCCCGATATTTGCGGCAAAAGACTCGCAGCGAGAAACTGAGTCAGAATAAGTGTTTCAATTTGAAATTTGAAAGTTTTTTCAAAATGCGCATTTTTTTCACCAAGATGCTCAACTCAGTGTGATAAACACTTTCGCGCGATTTTACGACTTTTTTCGCTATAACTTCGCCAATTTTAGTCCGATCGTCCCGATATTTCCGGCAAAAGACTCGCAGCGAGAAACTGAGTCAGAATAAGTGTTTCAATTTGAAATTTGAAAGTTTTTTCAAAATGCGCATTTTTTTCACCAAGATGCTCAACTCAGTGAGATAAACACTTTCGCGCGATTTTACGACTTTTTTCGCTATAACTTCGCCAATTTTGGTCCGATCGTCCCGATATTTGCGGCAAAAGACTCGCAGCGAGAAACTGAGTCAGAATAAGTGTTTCAATTTGAAATTTGAAAGTTTTTTCAAAATGCGCATTTTTTTCACCAAGATGCTGAACTCAGTGAGATAAACACTTTCATGCGATTTTACGACTTTTTTCGCTATAACTTCGCCAATTTTGGTCCGATCGTCCCGATATTTGCGGCAAAAGACTCGCAGCGAGAAACCGAGTCAGAATAGTTGTTTCAATTTGAACTTTGAAAGTTTTTTCAAAATGCGCATTTTTTTCACCAAGATGGTCAACTCAGTGAGATAAACACTTTCGCGCGATTTTACGACTTTTTTCGCTATAACTTCGCCAATTTTGGTCAGATCGTCCCGATATTTGCGGCAAAAGACTCGCAGCGAGAAACTGAGTCAGAATAAGTGTTTCAATTTGAAATTTGAAAGTTTTTTCAAAATGCGCATTTTTTTCACCAAGATGCTCAACTCAGTGAGATAAACACTTTCGCGCGTTTTTACGACTTTTTTCGCTATAACTTCGCCAATGTTGGTCCGATCGTCCCGATATTTGCGGCAAAAGACTCGCAGCGAGAAACTGAGTCAGAATAAGTGTTTCAATTTGAAATTTGAAAGTTTTTTCAAAATGCGCATTTTTTTCACCAAGATGCTCAACTCAGTGAGATAAACACTTTCGCGCGTTTTTACGACTTTTTTCGCTATAACTTCGCCAATTTTGGTCCGATCGTCCCGATATTTGCGGCAAAAGACTCGCAGCGAGAAACTGAGTCAGAATAAGTGTTTCAATTTGAAATTTGAAAGTTTTTTCAAACTGCGCATTTTTTTCACCAAGATGCTCAACTCAGTGAGATAAACACTTTCGCGCGTTTTTACGACTTTTTTCGCTATAACTTCGCCAATGTTGGTCCGATCGTCCCGATATTTGCGGCAAAAGACTCGCAGCGAGAAACTGAGTCAGAATAAGTGTTTCAATTTGAAATTTGAAAGTTTTTTCAAACTGCGCATTTTTTTCACCAAGATGCTCAACTCAGTGAGATAAACACTTTCGCGCGTTTTTACGACTTTTTTCGCTATAACTTCGCCAATTTTGGTCCGATCGTCCCGATATTTGCGGCAAAAGACTCGCAGCGAGAAACTGAGTCAGAATAAGTGTTTCAATTTGAAATTTGAAAGTTTTTTCAAAATGAGCATTTTTTTTTCACCAAGATGCTCAACTCAGTGAGATAAACACTTTCGCGCGATTTTACGACTTTTTTCGCTATAACTTCGCCAATTTTGGTCCGATCGTCCCGATATTTGCGGCAAAAGACTCGCAGCGAAAAGCTGAGTCTGAATAAGTGTTTCAGTTTGAAATTTGAAAGTTTTTTCAAAATGCGCATTTTTTTCACCAAGATGCTCAACTCAGTGAGATAAACACTTTCGCGCGATTTTACGACTTTTTTCGCTATAACTTCGCCAATTTTGGTCCGATCGTCCCGATATTTGCGCCAAAAGACTCGCAGCGAAAAACTGAGTCAGAATAAGTGTTTCAATTTGAAATTTGAAAGTTTTTTCAAAATGCGCATTTTTTTCACCAAGATGCTCAACTCAGTGAGATAAACACTTTCGCGCGATTTTACGACTTTTTTCGCTATAACTTCGCCAATTTTGGTCCGATCGTCCCGATATTTGCGGCAAAAGACTCGCAGCGAGAAACTGAGTCAGAATAAGTGTTTCAATTTGAAATTTGAAAGTTTTTTCAAAATGCGCATTTTTTTCACCAAGATGCTCAACTCAGTGAGATAAACACTTTCGCGCGATTTTACGACTTTTTTCGCTATAACTTCGCCAATTTCGGTCCGATCGTCCCGATGTTTGCGGCAAAAGACTCGCAGCGAAAAGCTGAGTCTGAATAAGTGTTTCAGTTTGAAATTTGAAAGTTTTTTCAAAATGCGCATTTTTTTCACCAAGATGCTCAACTCGGTGAGATAAACACTTTCGCCCGATTTTACGACTTTTTTCGCTATAACTTCGCCAATTTTGGTCCGATCGTCCCGATATTTGCGGCAAAAGACTCGCAGCGAGAAACTGAGTCAGAATAAGTGTTTCAATTTGAAATTTGAAAGTTTTTTCAAAATGCGCATTTTTTTCACCAAGATGCTCAACTCAGTGTGATAAACACTTTCGCGCGATTTTACGACTTTTTTCGCTATAACTTCGCCAATTTTAGTCCGATCGTCCCGATATTTGCGGCAAAAGACTCGCAGCGAGAAACTGAGTCAGAATAAGTGTTTCAATTTGAAATTTGAAAGTTTTTTCAAAATGCGCATTTTTTTCACCAAGATGCTCAACTCAGTGAGATAAACACTTTCGCGCGATTTTACGACTTTTTTCGCTATAACTTCGCCAATTTTGGTCCGATCGTCCCGATATTTGCGGCAAAAGACTCGCAGCGAGAAACTGAGTCAGAATAAGTGTTTCAATTTGAAATTTGAAAGTTTTTTCAAAATGCGCATTTTTTTCACCAAGATGCTGAACTCAGTGAGATAAACACTTTCACGCGATTTTACGACTTTTCTCGCTATAACTTCGCCAATTTTGGTCCGATCGTCCCGATATTTGCGGCAAAAGACTCGCAGCGAGAAACCGAGTCAGAATAATTGTTTCAATTTGAAATTTGAAAGTTTTTTCAAAATGCGCATTTTTTTCACCAAGATGGTCAACTCAGTGAGATAAACACTTTCGCGCGATTTTACGACTTTTTTCGCTATAACTTCGCCAATTTTGGTCCGATCGTCCCGATATTTGCGGCAAAAGACTCGCAGCGAGAAACTGAGTCAGAATAAGTGTTTCAATTTGAAATTTGAACGTTTTTTCAAAATGCGCATTTTTTTCACCAAGATGCTCAACTCAGTGAGATAAACACTTTCGCGCGTTTTTACGACTTTTTTCGCTATAACTTCGCCAATGTTGGTCCGATCGTCCCGATATTTGCGGCAAAAGACTCGCAGCGAGAAACTGAGTCAGAATAAGTGTTTCAATTTGAAATTTGAAAGTTTTTTCAAAATGCGCATTTTTTTCACCAAGATGCTCAACTCAGTGAGATAAACACTTTCGCGCGTTTTTACGACTTTTTTCGCTATAACTTCGCCAATTTTGGTCCGATCGTCCCGATATTTGCGGCAAAAGACTCGCAGCGAGAAACTGAGTCAGAATAAGTGTTTCAATTTGAAATTTGAAAGTTTTTTCAAAATGCGCATTTTTTTCACCAAGATGCTCAACTCAGTGAGATAAACACTTTCGCGCGTTTTTACGACTTTTTTCGCTATAACTTCGCCAATGTTGGTCCGATCGTCCCGATATTTGCGGCAAAAGACTCGCAGCGAGAAACTGAGTCAGAATAAGTGTTTCAATTTGAAATTTGAAAGTTTTTTCAAAATGCGCATTTTTTTCACCAAGATGCTCAACTCAGTGAGATAAACACTTTCGCGCGATTTTACGACTTCTTTCGCTATAACTTCGCCAATTTTGGTCTGATCGTCCCGATATTTGCGGCAAAAGACTCGCAGCGAGAAACTGAGTCAGAATAAGTGTTTCAATTTGAAATTTGAAAGTTTTTTCAAAATGCGCATTTTTTTCACCAAGATGCTCAACTCAGTGAGATAAACACTTTCGCGCGATTTTACGACTTTTTTCGCTATAACTTCGCCAATTTTGGTCCGATCGTCCCGATATTTGCGGCAAAAGACTCGCAGCGAGAAACTGAGTCAGAATAAGTGTTTCAATTTGAAATTTGAAAGTTTTTTCAAAATGCGCATTTTTTTCACCAAGATGCTCAACTCAGTGAGATAAACACTTTCGCGCGATTTTACGACTTTTTTCGCTATAACTTCGCCAATTTTGGTCCGATCGTCCCGATATTTGCGGCAAAAGACTCGCAGCGAGAAACTGAGTCAGAATAAGTGTTTCAATTTGAAATTTGAAAGTTTTTTCAAAATGCGCATTTTTTTCACCAAGATGCTCAACTCAGTGTGATAAACACTTTCGCGCGATTTTACGACTTCTTTCGCTATAACTTCGCCAATTTTAGTCCGATCGTCCCGATATTTCCGGCAAAAGACTCGCAGCGAGAAACTGAGTCAGAATAAGTGTTTCAATTTGAAATTTGAAAGTTTTTTCAAAATGCGCATTTTTTTCACCAAGATGCTCAACTCAGTGAGATAAACACTTTCGCGCGATTTTACGACTTTTTTCGCTATAACTTCGCCAATTTTGGTCCGATCGTCCCGATATTTGCGGCAAAAGACTCGCAGCGAGAAACTGAGTCAGAATAAGTGTTTCAATTTGAAATTTGAAAGTTTTTTCAAAATGCGCATTTTTTTCACCAAGATGCTGAACTCAGTGAGATAAACACTTTCACGCGATTTTACGACTTTTTTCGCTATAACTTCGCCAATTTTGGTCCGATCGTCCCGATATTTGCGGCAAAAGACTCGCAGCGAGAAACCGAGTCAGAATAGTTGTTTCAATTTGAAATTTGAAAGTTTTTTCAAAATGCGCATTTTTTTCACCAAGATGGTCAACTCAGTGAGATAAACACTTTCGCGCGATTTTACGACTTTTTTCGCTATAACTTCGCCAATTTTGGTCCGATCGTCCCGATATTTGCGGCAAAAGACTCGCAGCGAGAAACTGAGTCAGAATAAGTGTTTCAATTTGAAATTTGAAAGTTTTTTCAAAATGCGCATTTTTTTCACCAAGATGCTCAACTCAGTGAGATAAACACTTTCGCGCGTTTTTACGACTTTTTTCGCTATAACTTCGCCAATGTTGGTCCGATCGTCCCGATATTTGCGGCAAAAGACTCGCAGCGAGAAACTGAATCAGAATAAGTGTTTCAATTTGAAATTTGAAAGTATTTTCAAAATGCGCATTTTTTTCACCAAGATGCTCAACTCAGTGAGATAAACACTTTCGCGCGTTTTTACGACTTTTTTCGCTATAACTTCGCCAATTTTGGTCCGATCGTCCCGATATTTGCGGCAAAAGACTCGCAGCGAGAAACTGAGTCAGAATAAGTGTTTCAATTTGAAATTTGAAAGTTTTTTCAAACTGCGCATTTTTTTCACCAAGATGCTCAACTCAGTGAGATAAACACTTTCGCGCGTTTTTACGACTTTTTTCGCTATAACTTCGCCAATGTTGGTCCGATCGTCCCGATATTTGCGGCAAAAGACTCGCAGCGAGAAACTGAGTCAGAATAAGTGTTTCAATTTGAAATTTGAAAGTTTTTTCAAAATGCGCATTTTTTTCACCAAGATGCTCAACTCAGTGAGATAAACACTTTCGCGCGTTTTTACGACTTTTTTCGCTATAACTTCGCCAATTTTGGTCCGATCGTCCCGATATTTGCGGCAAAAGACTCGCAGCGAGAAACTGAGTCAGAATAAGTGTTTCAATTTGAAATTTGAAAGTTTTTTTAAAATGAGCATTTTTTTTTCACCAAGATGCTCAACTCAGTGAGATAAACACTTTCGCGCGATTTTACGACTTTTTTCGCTATAACTTCGCCAATTTTGGTCCGATCGTCCCGATATTTGCGGCAAAAGACTCGCAGCGAAAAGCTGAGTCTGAATAAGTGTTTCAGTTTGAAATTTGAAAGTTTTTTCAAAATGCGCATTTTTTTCACCAAGATGCTCAACTCAGTGAGATAAACACTTTCGCGCGATTTTACGACTTTTTTCGCTATAACTTCGCCAATTTTGGTCCGATCGTCCCGATATTTGCGCCAAAAGACTCGCAGCGATAAACTGAGTCAGAATAAGTGTTTCAATTTGAAATTTGAAAGTTTTTTCAAAATGCGCATTTTTTTCACCAAGATGCTCAACTCAGTGAGATAAACACTTTCGCGCGATTTTACGACTTTTTTCGCTATAACTTCGCCAATTTTAGTCCGATCGTCCCGATATTTGCGGCAAAAGACTCGCAGCGAGAAACTGAGTCAGAATAAGTGTTTCAATTTGAAATTTGAAAGTTTTTTCAAAATGCGCATTTTTTTCACCAAGATGCTCAACTCAGTGAGATAAACACTTTCGCGCGATTTTACGACTTTTTTCGCTATAACTTCGCCAATTTTGGTCCGATCGTCCCGATATTTGCGGCAAAAGACTCGCAGCGAAAAGCTGAGTCAGAATAAGTGTTTCAATTTGAAATTTGAAAGTTTTTTCAAAATGCGCATTTTTTTCACCAAGATGCTCAACTCAGTGAGATAAACACTTTCGCGCGATTTTACGACTTTTTTCGCTATAACTTCGCCAATTTCGGTCCGATCGTCCCGATGTTTGCGGCAAAAGACTCGCAGCGAAAAGCTGAGTCTGAATAAGTGTTTCAGTTTGAAATTTGAAAGTTTTTTCAAAATGCGCATTTTTTTCACCAAGATGCTCAACTCGGTGAGATAAACACTTTCGCCCGATTTTACGACTTTTTTCGCTATAACTTCGCCAATTTTGGTCCGATCGTCCCGATATTTGCGGCAAAAGACTCGCAGCGAGAAACTGAGTCAGAATAAGTGTTTCAATTTGAAATTTGAAAGTTTTTTCAAAATGCGCATTTTTTTCACCAAGATGCTCAACTCAGTGTGATAAACACTTTCGCGCGATTTTACGACTTTTTTCGCTATAACTTCGCCAATTTTAGTCCGATCGTCCCGATATTTCCGGCAAAAGACTCGCAGCGAGAAACTGAGTCAGAATAAGTGTTTCAATTTGAAATTTGAAAGTTTTTTCAAAATGCGCATTTTTTTCACCAAGATGCTCAACTCAGTGAGATAAACACTTTCGCGCGTTTTTACGACTTTTTTCGCTATAACTTCGCCAATTTTGGTCCGATCGTCCCGATATTTGCGGCAAAAGACTCGCAGCGAGAAACTGAGTCAGAATAAGTGTTTCAATTTGAAATTTGAAAGTTTTTTCAAAATCCGCATTTTTTTCACCAAGATGCTGAACTCAGTGAGATAAACACTTTCACGCGATTTTACGACTTTTCTCGCTATAACTTCGCCAATTTTGGTCCGATCGTCCCGATATTTGCGGCAAAAGACTCGCAGCGAGAAACCGAGTCAGAATAATTGTTTCAATTTGAAATTTGAAAGTTTTTTCAAAATGCGCATTTTTTTCACCAAGATGGTCAACTCAGTGAGATAAACACTTTCGCGCGATTTTACGACTTTTTTCGCTATAACTTCGCCAATTTTTGTCCGATCGTCCCGATATTTGCGGCAAAAGACTCGCAGCGAGAAACTGAGTCTGAATAAGTGTTTCAGTTTGAAATTTGAAAGTTTTTTCAAAATGCGCATTTTTTTCACCAAGATGCTCAACTCAGTGAGATAAACACTTTCGCGCGATTTTACGACTTTTTTCGCTATAACTTCGCCAATTTTGGTCCGATCGTCCCGATATTTGCGCCAAAAGACTCGCAGCGAAAAACTGAGTCAGAATAAGTGTTTCAATTTGAAATTTGAAAGTTTTTTCAAAATGCGCATTTTTTTCACCAAGATGCTCAACTCAGTGAGATAAACACTTTCGCGCGATTTTACGACTTTTTTCGCTATAACTTCGCCAATTTTTGTCCGATCGTCCCGATATTTGCGGCAAAAGACTCGCAGCGAGAAACTGAGTCAGAATAAGTGTTTCAATTTGAAATTTGAAAGTTTTTTCAAAATGCGCATTTTTTTCACCAAGATGCTCAACTCAGTGAGATAAACACTTTCGCGCGATTTTACGACTTTTTTCGCTATAACTTCGCCAATTTTGGTCCGATCGTCCCGATATTTGCGGCAAAAGACTCGCAGCGAAAAGCTGAGTCAGAATAAGTGTTTCAATTTGAAATTTGAAAGTTTTTTCAAAATGCGCATTTTTTTCACCAAGATGCTCAACTCAGTGAGATAAACACTTTCGCGCGATTTTACGACTTTTTTCGCTATAACTTCGCCAATTTCGGTCCGATCGTCCCGATGTTTGCGGCAAAAGACTCGCAGCGAAAAGCTGAGTCTGAATAAGTGTTTCAGTTTGAAATTTGAAAGTTTTTTCAAAATGCGCATTTTTTTCACCAAGATGCTCAACTCGGTGAGATAAACACTTTCGCCCGATTTTACGACTTTTTTCGCTATAACTTCGCCAATTTTGGTCCGATCGTCCCGATATTTGCGGCAAAAGACTCGCAGCGAGAAACTGAGTCAGAATAAGTGTTTCAATTTGAAATTTGAAAGTTTTTTCAAAATGCGCATTTTTTTCACCAAGATGCTCAACTCAGTGTGATAAACACTTTCGCGCGATTTTACGACTTTTTTCGCTATAACTTCGCCAATTTTAGTCCGATCGTCCCGATATTTCCGGCAAAAGACTCGCAGCGAGAAACTGAGTCAGAATAAGTGTTTCAATTTGAAATTTGAAAGTTTTTTCAAAATGCGCATTTTTTTCACCAAGATGCTCAACTCAGTGAGATAAACACTTTCGCGCGTTTTTACGACTTTTTTCGCTATAACTTCGCCAATTTTGGTCCGATCGTCCCGATATTTGCGGCAAAAGACTCGCAGCGAGAAACTGAGTCAGAATAAGTGTTTCAATTTGAAATTTGAAAGTTTTTTCAAACTGCGCATTTTTTTCACCAAGATGCTCAACTCAGTGAGATAAACACTTTCGCGCGTTTTTACGACTTTTTTCGCTATAACTTCGCCAATGTTGGTCCGATCGTCCCGATATTTGCGGCAAAAGACTCGCAGCGAGAAACTGAGTCAGAATAAGTGTTTCAATTTGAAATTTGAAAGTTTTTTCAAAATGCGCATTTTTTTCACCAAGATGCTCAACTCAGTGAGATAAACACTTTCGCGCGTTTTTACGACTTTTTTCGCTATAACTTCGCCAATTTTGGTCCGATCGTCCCGATATTTGCGGCAAAAGACTCGCAGCGAGAAACTGAGTCAGAATAAGTGTTTCAATTTGAAATTTGAAAGTTTTTTTAAAATGAGCATTTTTTTTTCACCAAGATGCTCAACTCAGTGAGATAAACACTTTCGCGCGATTTTACGACTTTTTTCGCTATAACTTCGCCAATTTTGGTCCGATCGTCCCGATATTTGCGGCAAAAGACTCGCAGCGAAAAGCTGAGTCTGAATAAGTGTTTCAGTTTGAAATTTGAAAGTTTTTTCAAAATGCGCATTTTTTTCACCAAGATGCTCAACTCAGTGAGATAAACACTTTCGCGCGATTTTACGACTTTTTTCGCTATAACTTCGCCAATTTTGGTCCGATCGTCCCGATATTTGCGCCAAAAGACTCGCAGCGAAAAACTGAGTCAGAATAAGTGTTTCAATTTGAAATTTGAAAGTTTTTTCAAAATGCGCATTTTTTTCACCAAGATGCTCAACTCAGTGAGATAAACACTTTCGCGCGATTTTACGACTTTTTTCGCTATAACTTCGCCAATTTTGGTCCGATCGTCCCGATATTTGCGGCAAAAGACTCGCAGCGAGAAACTGAGTCAGAATAAGTGTTTCAATTTGAAATTTGAAAGTTTTTTCAAAATGCGCATTTTTTTCACCAAGATGCTCAACTCAGTGAGATAAACACTTTCGCGCGATTTTACGACTTTTTTCGCTATAACTTCGCCAATTTTGGTCCGATCGTCCCGATATTTGCGGCAAAAGACTCGCAGCGAAAAGCTGAGTCAGAATAAGTGTTTCAATTTGAAATTTGAAAGTTTTTTCAAAATGCGCATTTTTTTCACCAAGATGCTCAACTCAGTGAGATAAACACTTTCGCGCGATTTTACGACTTTTTTCGCTATAACTTCGCCAATTTCGGTCCGATCGTCCCGATGTTTGCGGCAAAAGACTCGCAGCGAAAAGCTGAGTCTGAATAAGTGTTTCAGTTTGAAATTTGAAAGTTTTTTCAAAATGCGCATTTTTTTCACCAAGATGCTCAACTCGGTGAGATAAACACTTTCGCCCGATTTTACGACTTTTTTCGCTATAACTTCGCCAATTTTGGTCCGATCGTCCCGATATTTGCGGCAAAAGACTCGCAGCGAGAAACTGAGTCAGAATAAGTGTTTCAATTTGAAATTTGAAAGTTTTTTCAAAATGCGCATTTTTTTCACCAAGATGCTCAACTCAGTGTGATAAACACTTTCGCGCGATTTTACGACTTTTTTCGCTATAACTTCGCCAATTTTAGTCCGATCGTCCCGATATTTCCGGCAAAAGACTCGCAGCGAGAAACTGAGTCAGAATAAGTGTTTCAATTTGAAATTTGAAAGTTTTTTCAAAATGCGCATTTTTTTCACCAAGATGCTCAACTCAGTGAGATAAACACTTTCGCGCGTTTTTACGACTTTTTTCGCTATAACTTCGCCAATTTTGGTCCGATCGTCCCGATATTTGCGGCAAAAGACTCGCAGCGAGAAACTGAGTCAGAATAAGTGTTTCAATTTGAAATTTGAAAGTTTTTTCAAAATCCGCATTTTTTTCACCAAGATGCTGAACTCAGTGAGATAAACACTTTCACGCGATTTTACGACTTTTCTCGCTATAACTTCGCCAATTTTGGTCCGATCGTCCCGATATTTGCGGCAAAAGACTCGCAGCGAGAAACCGAGTCAGAATAATTGTTTCAATTTGAAATTTGAAAGTTTTTTCAAAATGCGCATTTTTTTCACCAAGATGGTCAACTCAGTGAGATAAACACTTTCGCGCGATTTTACGACTTTTTTCGCTATAACTTCGCCAATTTTTGTCCGATCGTCCCGATATTTGCGGCAAAAGACTCGCAGCGAGAAACTGAGTCTGAATAAGTGTTTCAGTTTGAAATTTGAAAGTTTTTTCAAAATGCGCATTTTTTTCACCAAGATGCTCAACTCAGTGAGATAAACACTTTCGCGCGATTTTACGACTTTTTTCGCTATAACTTCGCCAATTTTGGTCCGATCGTCCCGATATTTGCGCCAAAAGACTCGCAGCGAAAAACTGAGTCAGAATAAGTGTTTCAATTTGAAATTTGAAAGTTTTTTCAAAATGCGCATTTTTTTCACCAAGATGCTCAACTCAGTGAGATAAACACTTTCGCGCGATTTACGACTTTTTTCGCTATAACTTCGCCAATTTTGGTCCGATCGTCCCGATATTTGCGGCAAAAGACTCGCAGCGAGAAACTGAGTCAGAATAAGTGTTTCAATTTGAAATTTGAAAGTTTTTTCAAAATGCGCATTTTTTTCACCAAGATGCTCAACTCAGTGAGATAAACACTTTCGCGCGATTTTACGACTTTTTTCGCTATAACTTCGCCAATTTTGGTCCGATCGTCCCGATATTTGCGGCAAAAGACTCGCAGCGAAAAGCTGAGTCAGAATAAGTGTTTCAATTTGAAATTTGAAAGTTTTTTCAAAATGCGCATTTTTTTCACCAAGATGCTCAACTCAGTGAGATAAACACTTTCGCGCGATTTTACGACTTTTTTCGCTATAACTTCGCCAATTTCGGTCCGATCGTCCCGATGTTTGCGGCAAAAGACTCGCAGCGAAAAGCTGAGTCTGAATAAGTGTTTCAGTTTGAAATTTGAAAGTTTTTTCAAAATGCGCATTTTTTTCACCAAGATGCTCAACTCGGTGAGATAAACACTTTCGCCCCGATTTTACGACTTTTTTCGCTATAACTTCGCCAATTTTGGTCCGATCGTCCCGATATTTGCGGCAAAAGACTCGCAGCGAGAAACTGAGTCAGAATAAGTGTTTCAATTTGAAATTTGAAAGTTTTTTCAAAATGCGCATTTTTTTCACCAAGATGCTCAACTCAGTGTGATAAACACTTTCGCGCGATTTTACGACTTTTTTCGCTATAACTTCGCCAATTTTAGTCCGATCGTCCCGATATTTCCGGCAAAAGACTCGCAGCGAGAAACTGAGTCAGAATAAGTGTTTCAATTTGAAATTTGAAAGTTTTTTCAAAATGCGCATTTTTTTCACCAAGATGCTCAACTCAGTGAGATAAACACTTTCGCGCGTTTTTACGACTTTTTTCGCTATAACTTCGCCAATTTTGGTCCGATCGTCCCGATATTTGCGGCAAAAGACTCGCAGCGAGAAACTGAGTCAGAATAAGTGTTTCAATTTGAAATTTGAAAGTTTTTTCAAAATCCGCATTTTTTTTCACCAAGATGCTGAACTCAGTGAGATAAACACTTTCACGCGATTTTACGACTTTTCTCGCTATAACTTCGCCAATTTTGGTCCGATCGTCCCGATATTTGCGGCAAAAGACTCGCAGCGAGAAACCGAGTCAGAATAATTGTTTCAATTTGAAATTTGAAAGTTTTTTCAAAATGCGCATTTTTTTCACCAAGATGGTCAACTCAGTGGATAAACACTTTCGCGCGATTTTACGACTTTTTTCGCTATAACTTCGCCAATTTTGGTCCGATCGTCCCGATATTTGCGGCAAAAGACTCGCAGCGAGAAACTGAGTCAGAATAAGTGTTTCAATTTGAAATTTGAACGTTTTTTCAAAATGCGCATTTTTTTCACCAAGATGCTCAACTCAGTGAGATAAACACTTTCGCGCGTTTTTACGACTTTTTTCGCTATAACTTCGCCAATGTTGGTCCGATCGTCCCGATATTTGCGGCAAAAGACTCGCAGCGAGAAACTGAGTCTGAATAAGTGTTTCAGTTTGAAATTTGAAAGTTATTTTTTTAAAATGCGCATTTTTTTCACCAAGATGCTCAACTCAGTGAGATAAACACTTTCGCGCGTTTTTACGACTTTTTTCGCTATAACTTCGCCAATTTTGGTCCGATCGTCCCGATATTTGCGGCAAAAGACTCGCAGCGAGAAACTGAGTCAGAATAAGTGTTTCAATTTGAAATTTGAAAGTTTTTTCAAAATGCGCATTTTTTTCACCAAGATGCTCAACTCAGTGAGATAAACACTTTCGCGCGTTTTTACGACTTTTTTCGCTATAACTTCGCCAATGTTGGTCCGATCGTCCCGATATTTGCGGCAAAAGACTCGCAGCGAGAAACTGAGTCAGAATAAGTGTTTCAATTTGAAATTTGAAAGTTTTTTCAAAATGCGCATTTTTTTCACCAAGATGCTCAACTCAGTGAGATAAACACTTTCGCGCGATTTTACGACTTCTTTCGCTATAACTTCGCCAATTTTGGTCTGATCGTCCCGATATTTGCGGCAAAAGACTCGCAGCGAGAAACTGAGTCAGAATAAGTGTTTCAATTTGAAATTTGAAAGTTTTTCAAAATGCGCATTTTTTTCACCAAGATGCTCAACTCAGTGAGATAAACACTTTCGCGCGATTTTACGACTTTTTTCGCTATAACTTCGCCAATTTTGGTCCGATCGTCCCGATATTTCCGGCAAAAGACTCGCAGCGAGAAACTGAGTCAGAATAAGTGTTTCAATTTGAAATTTGAAAGTTTTTTCAAAATGCGCATTTTTTTCACCAAGATGCTCAACTCAGTGAGATAAACACTTTCGCGCGATTTTACGACTTTTTTCGCTATAACTTCGCCAATTTTGGTCCGATCGTCCCGATATTTGCGGCAAAAGACTCGCAGCGAGAAACTGAGTCAGAATAAGTGTTTCAATTTGAAATTTGAAAGTTTTTTCAAAATGCGCATTTTTTTCACCAAGATGCTCAACTCAGTGTGATAAACACTTTCGCGCGATTTTACGACTTTTTTCGCTATAACTTCGCCAATTTTAGTCCGATCGTCCCGATATTTCCGGCAAAAGACTCGCAGCGAGAAACTGAGTCAGAATAAGTGTTTCAATTTGAAATTTGAAAGTTTTTTCAAAATGCGCATTTTTTTCACCAAGATGCTCAACTCAGTGAGATAAACACTTTCGCGCGATTTTACGACTTTTTTCGCTATAACTTCGCCAATTTTGGTCCGATCGTCCCGATATTTGCGGCAAAAGACTCGCAGCGAGAAACTGAGTCAGAATAAGTGTTTCAATTTGAAATTTGAAAGTTTTTTCAAAATGCGCATTTTTTTCACCAAGATGCTGAACTCAGTGAGATAAACACTTTCACGCGATTTTACGACTTTTTTCGCTATAACTTCGCCAATTTTGGTCCGATCGTCCCGATATTTGCGGCAAAAGACTCGCAGCGAGAAACCGAGTCAGAATAGTTGTTTCAATTTGAAATTTGAAAGTTTTTTCAAAATGCGCATTTTTTTCACCAAGATGGTCAACTCAGTGAGATAAACACTTTCGCGCGATTTTACGACTTTTTTCGCTATAACTTCGCCAATTTTGGTCCGATCGTCCCGATATTTGCGGCAAAAGACTCGCAGCGAGAAACTGAGTCAGAATAAGTGTTTCAATTTGAAATTTGAAAGTTTTTTCAAAATGCGCATTTTTTTCACCAAGATGCTCAACTCAGTGAGATAAACACTTTCGCGCGTTTTTACGACTTTTTTCGCTATAACTTCGCCAATGTTGGTCCGATCGTCCCGATATTTGCGGCAAAAGACTCGCAGCGAGAAACTGAGTCAGAATAAGTGTTTCAATTTGAAATTTGAAAGTATTTTCAAAATGCGCATTTTTTTCACCAAGATGCTCAACTCAGTGAGATAAACACTTTCGCGCGTTTTTACGACTTTTTTCGCTATAACTTCGCCAATTTTGGTCCGATCGTCCCGATATTTGCGGCAAAAGACTCGCAGCGAGAAACTGAGTCAGAATAAGTGTTTCAATTTGAAATTTGAAAGTTTTTTCAAACTGCGCATTTTTTTCACCAAGATGCTCAACTCAGTGAGATAAACACTTTCGCGCGTTTTTACGACTTTTTTCGCTATAACTTCGCCAATGTTGGTCCGATCGTCCCGATATTTGCGGCAAAAGACTCGCAGCGAGAAACTGAGTCAGAATAAGTGTTTCAATTTGAAATTTGAAAGTTTTTTCAAAATGCGCATTTTTTTCACCAAGATGCTCAACTCAGTGAGATAAACACTTTCGCGCGTTTTTACGACTTTTTTCGCTATAACTTCGCCAATTTTGGTCCGATCGTCCCGATATTTGCGGCAAAAGACTCGCAGCGAGAAACTGAGTCAGAATAAGTGTTTCAATTTGAAATTTGAAAGTTTTTTTAAAATGAGCATTTTTTTTTTCACCAAGATGCTCAACTCAGTGAGATAAACACTTTCGCGCGATTTTACGACTTTTTTCGCTATAACTTCGCCAATTTTGGTCCGATCGTCCCGATATTTGCGGCAAAAGACTCGCAGCGAAAAGCTGAGTCTGAATAAGTGTTTCAGTTTGAAATTTGAAAGTTTTTTCAAAATGCGCATTTTTTTCACCAAGATGCTCAACTCAGTGAGATAAACACTTTCGCGCGATTTTACGACTTTTTTCGCTATAACTTCGCCAATTTTGGTCCGATCGTCCCGATATTTGCGCCAAAAGACTCGCAGCGAAAAACTGAGTCAGAATAAGTGTTTCAATTTGAAATTTGAAAGTTTTTTCAAAATGCGCATTTTTTTCACCAAGATGCTCAACTCAGTGAGATAAACACTTTCGCGCGATTTTACGACTTTTTTCGCTATAACTTCGCCAATTTTGGTCCGATCGTCCCGATATTTGCGGCAAAAGACTCGCAGCGAGAAACTGAGTCAGAATAAGTGTTTCAATTTGAAATTTGAAAGTTTTTTCAAAATGCGCATTTTTTTTCACCAAGATGCTCAACTCAGTGAGATAAACACTTTCGCGCGATTTTACGACTTTTTTCGCTATAACTTCGCCAATTTCGGTCCGATCGTCCCGATGTTTGCGGCAAAAGACTCGCAGCGAAAAGCTGAGTCTGAATAAGTGTTTCAGTTTGAAATTTGAAAGTTTTTTCAAAATGCGCATTTTTTTCACCAAGATGCTCAACTCGGTGAGATAAACACTTTCGCCCGATTTTACGACTTTTTTCGCTATAACTTCGCCAATTTTGGTCCGATCGTCCCGATGTTTGCGGCAAAAGACTCGCAGCGAAAAGCTGAGTCTGAATAAGTGTTTCAGTTTGAAATTTGAAAGTTTTTTCAAAATGCGCATTTTTTTCACCAAGATGCTCAACTCAGTGAGATAAACACTTTCGCGCGATTTTACGACTTTTTTCGCTATAACTTCGCCAATTTCGGTCCGATCGTCCCGATGTTTGCGGCAAAAGACTCGCAGCGAAAAGCTGAGTCTGAATAAGTGTTTCAGTTTGAAATTTGAAAGTTTTTTCAAAATGCGCATTTTTTTCACCAAGATGCTCAACTCGGTGAGATAAACACTTTCGCCCGATTTTACGACTTTTTTCGCTATAACTTCGCCAATTTTGGTCCGATCGTCCCGATGTTTGCGGCAAAAGACTCGCAGCGAAAAGCTGAGTCTGAATAAGTGTTTCAGTTTGAAATTTGAAAGTTTTTTCAAAATGCGCATTTTTTTCACCAAGATGCTCAACTCAGTGAGATAAACACTTTCGCGCGTTTTTACGACTTTTTTCGCTATAACTTCGCCAATTTTGGTCCGATCGTCCCGATATTTGCGGCAAAAGACTCGCAGCGAGAAACTGAGTCAGAATAAGTGTTTCAATTTGAAATTTGAAAGTTTTTTCAAAATGCGCTTTTTTTCACCAAGATGCTCAACTCAGTGAGATAAACACTTTCGCGCGATTTTATGACTTTTTTCGCTATAACTTCGTTAATTTTGGTCCGATCGTCCCGATATTTGCGGCAAAAGACTCGCAGCGAAAAGCTGAGTCTGAATAAGTGTTTCAATTTGAAATTTGAAAGTTTTTTCAAAATGCGCATTTTTTTCACCAAGATGCTCAACTCAGTGAGATAAACACTTTCGCGCGATTTAACGACTTTTTTCGCTATAACTTCGCCAATTTTGGTCCGATCGTCCCGATATTTGCGGCAAAAGACTCGCAGCGAGAAACTGAGTCAGAATAAGTGTTTCAATTTGAAATTTGAAAGTTTTTTTAAAATGAGCATTTTTTTTTCACCAAGATGCTCAACTCAGTGAGATAAACACTTTCGCGCGATTTTACGACTTTTTTCGCTATAACTTCGCCAATTTTGGTCCGATCATCCCGATATTTGCGGCAAAAGACTCGCAGCGAAAAGCTGAGTCTGAATAAGTGTTTCAGTTTGAAATTTGAAAGTTATTTTTTTAAAATGCGCATTTTTTTCACCAAGATGCTCAACTCAGTGAGATCAAGGGTAGGGGTTGGCAACGGTCTCAGACTACGTATAAAGATCAAAGGGCTGAATTTTTTTGAAATGTCATTTCTTGATGCAATGACATTTCTCCTACTGGATAAGGATTAATACACTTCAAAATGACATAACAGAGGTAAGAAAGACTGTAGATTTGATTTATCACAATGAAAAGAGCCTATGAAATGGCGGTCACATTGTAATGATGTGCCAAAGATGTGGTGGTAAATCTTGAATATTTGCTTTAAAAATTGACTTATTTAAATTATGACTCAGTTTGTTGCTGTTGAATATTTGGGTCTAAAAGCCCCTTCTGAATTCTTATAAGATCTTCATTGTTCCCTCTTGTAAATAAGATATGTTGTCACTGCCCGATTTTGCTTGCAATCTTAGCTTTAATGTGATATTTTATATTACTGAAATTTTCAATTTTAACCTTTTAAATGCAATGTAACTGCCACCTGATGAATGAGTAAACACAAAAAGTGATGTCGAATATTTGTTCTACACATGTTTGTGCCTTGGATTTCACTCATTGCCTATGATTTAGGGTGATGTGGTTCTTAAATTCTGGCTTATGATGACAACACCTCTTTTCCGCCTCACAATCTGAACTCTTGACTGCCATTACCCTCTTGTTAGCTTTGCTGTGACATTAGCTTGATGTTGTGTCACATATGTGTGTTCCTATGCTATATATCACCCAGATTAGCTGTATCTGAGATATAATACTGTTATTTTTGTGTCCTTTGGGCCTTCTACTGGGAAATGTTCAGCTAAACAACCTGCCTAGTCTACCTCTACAAAGTACTCTAGTAGTCAAGTTGCTACTAGCTAGGACTCTTTCTTCTTTTATAGGACACTGGAATGATTCTTACAGCTACTACCTATAGCTACTGGTGCAGCACATGACTTTTGTGTGCTTATCAAAGAAACAGAATTGTCTTGCCAAGACAATAGAATGTAGCAGGTATTTTTAAAGTACAATATTCCTTGACAAAAGTATGGGCTACTAGTAGAGCTGCACACCAGGCAATTATGATAATGCAGCATTCGAAATCTGCAAAAGCCATGCAGTTCTATCTGCATCAGAGCTAATGCAATGTCAATCAAGTTTAGCCTGGGCAGCCTAGCCTGCTCAGGCTAAATCAAGTCATTATTTTTCTTTTGTACAGTATTCACATGGCTTGGCAATATGAACAATTTTGGGAGTTGCAACCTCTCTATGACTGCAGAATTAAGGGGAGGACAACTCCAAAGTGTTGAAAAAGTTGTCAATAAACAACCCAGTCTGATCTGGGAGGTCCAAACATCCTGGTCTGAGCAATTATTACATCTTGACCTGATTAATGTCAGAAGTCATCGATGATCAATAAGACTGCTTTCAATATTATGTTTTATTGTGTAACAGAACAGGGATTTCAATGAAAATCATGACGTGATAATTTATATTTTACAGGTGAGCCTATATAATAAGTCAGTCAATTCAAGTAAGAAATTCCGCGGGTGCCTATTCCACAGTCGGAAAGAGCAGAAAGCGAGCAGTGTGACAATCTGTTGGTGATAACACAACATGGTTGGCTGTTACAAAGCGTAAACACGGAAACTGAAAGGATTACTAATAAGACTCATTGACAAGTTGTGTTATGAGATTTTCTTTATATTGAACTTCCTCATAGAATGAAGAAGAGTCGGCTTGATAAAATTTACCGGCTTTTATGTCCATATGCATGGAATAAAAAACTTTCGTCTTTACAGGGAAATGTAAACTCGTTAACTTGAAAAGTAATCTACCTGCATATGAGCTGGGATGATACTAGCTGTCTTTTGAGAAAATGCTGCAATAAACCAAAAAACCCTAAAACTTCACCAATGCATTCCTTTTATTGCATCTGCATCTTGTTCAAGTAAAATTATCATGATGTATTCTATGTGATTGACTAGACTTGGGTTGATTCATACCATTTCTACACTTAAAAACACTGAGTTGAAGTAAGAATATATATATAATATAATGTATATGCATAATAAATGTTTGCGAATAGAAAAGAAAATTATAACATGTTGAATATGGCCAGGACATAGATTTCTATAGAACTGCTAGACACATCGAATACCATCATTATTCATGCTACTTATAAAATCATTAGATACCTAAAACCAAGAGTTACTCCTTACTGACTGCACTGACAAGTTAACCTAGTGGGTATTTTCCCTATATTATTATTGGCTCCTGATTATGTGTCTCAGGGATGAGTGGACTAACTGCAGAGGTAGGAAGCTCATTGTGCTTGTACCACCAAGAAGAGTACAACCATTGAGGGGAGTTGCAGGGACAGAAAAAAAAGAGGATATTTTAGTGACTGAGTGGTCCAAATGTATCCCTAGACTGTCGGTGACCTATTACTGTTTCGGACACAATTGTCAGATTTATGTCATCTGCTATGCAGTTTGCATGAGAGAGAGACTTATCCACATTTAATTTGTCCAACATCTCATCTAGTTGCTAGGATTTTGTAAACAATGATTGATAGCCTGATTTCTTCTCATGATAGGGAAAAAATAACACCAGTAATGTTTGTCTGTATTGTTTTCTAGGACTATATAGACCTGGTCTATTATTTCCGAAGTAATATCATAAAATATCTATGACAATTGAAATACATCGAAACAGGACTAAGACAGTACTATCAGTCTCGTTGCCTACCCCTAAACTATGCCCTTGGTGAGATAAACACTTTCGCGCGTTTTTACGACTTTTTTCGCTGTAACTTCGCCAATTTTGGTCCGATCGTCCCGATATATGCGGCAAAAGACTCGCAGCGAAAAGCTGACTCTGAATAAGTGTTTCAGTGTGAAATTTGAAAGTTTCTTCAAAATGCGCATTTTTTTCACCAAGATGCTCAACTCAGTGAGATAAACACTTTCGCGCATTTTTACGACTTTTTTCGCGATAACTTCGCCAATTTTGGTCCGATCGTCCCGATATTTGCGGCAAAAGACTCGCAGCGAGAAACTGAGTCAGAATAAGTGTTTCAATTTGAAATTTGAAAGTTTTTTCAAAATGCGCATTTTTTTCACCAAGATGCTCAACTCAGTGAGATAAACACTTTCGCGCGATTTTACGACTTTTTTCGCTATAACTTCGCCAATTTTGGTCCGATCGTCCCGATGGTTGCGGCAAAAGACTCGCAGCGAAAAGCTGAGTCTGAATAAGTGTTTCAGTTTGAAATTTGAAAGTTTTTTCAAAATGCGCATTTTTTTCACCAAGATGCTCAACTCAGTGAGATAAACACTTTCGCGCGTTTTTACGACTTTTTTCGCTATAACTTCGCCAATTTTGGTCTGATCGTCCCGATATTTGCGGCAAAAGACTCGCAGCGAAAAACTGAGTCAGAATAAGTGTTTCAATTTGAAATTTGAAAGTTTTTTCAAAATGCGCTTTTTTTCACCAAGATGCTCAACTCAGTGAGATAAACACTTTCGCGCGATTTTAGACTTTTTTCGCTATAACTTCGCCAATTTTGGTCCGATCGTCCCGATATTTGCGGCAAAAGACTCGCAGCGAAAAGCTGAGTCTGAATAAGTGTTTCAGTTTGAAATTTGAAAGTTTTTTCAAAATGCGCATTTTTTTCACCAAGATGCTCAACTCAGTGAGATAAACACTTTCGCGCGATTTTACGACTTTTTTCGCTATAACTTCGCCAATTTTGGTCCGATCGTCCCGATATTTGCGGCAAAAGACTCGCAGCGAAAAGCTGATTCTGAATAAGTGTTTCAGTTTGAAATTTGAAAGTTTTTTCAAAATGCGCATTTTTTTCACCAAGATGTTCAACTCAGTGAGATAAGTTATAGCGAAAAAAGTCGTAAAATCGCGCGAAAGTGTTTATCTCACTGAGTTGAGCATCTTGGTGAAAAAAATGCGCATTTTGAAAAAACTTTCAAATTTCAAACTGAAACACTTATTCAGACTCAGCTTTTCGCTGCGAGTCTTTTGCCGCAAATATCGGGACGATCGGACCAAAATTGGCGAAATTATAGCGAAAAAAGTTGTAAAAACGCGCGAAACTGTTTATCACACTGAGTTGAGCATCTTGGTGAAAAAAATGCGGATTTTGAAATAACTTTCGAATTTCAAACTGAAACACTTATTCAGACTCAGCTTTTCGCTGCGTGTCTTTTGCCGCAAATATCGGGACGATCGGACCAACATTGGCGAAGTTGTAGCGAAAAAAGTCGTAAAAACGCGCGAGAGTGCTTATCTCACTGAGTTGAGCATCTTGGTGAAAAAAATGCGCATTTTGAAAAAACTTTCAAATTTCAAACTGAAACACTTATTCAGACTCAGCTTTTCGCTGCGAGTCTTTTGCTGCAAATATCGGGACGCTCGGACCAAAATTGGCGAAGTTATAGCGAAAAAAGTCGTAAAAACGCGCGAAAGTGTTTATCTCACTGAGTTGAGCATCTTGGTGAAAAAAATGCGCATTTTGAAAAAACTTTCAAATTTCAAACTGAAACACTTATTCAGACTCAGCTTTTCGCTGCGAGTCTTTTGCCGCAAATATCGGGACGATCGGACCAAAATTGGCGAAATTATAGCGAAAAAAGTTGTAAAAACGCGCGAAACTGTTTATCACACTGAGTTGAGCATCTTGGTGAAAAAAATGCGGATTTTGAAATAACTTTCGAATTTCAAACTGAAACACTTATTCAGACTCAGCTTTTCGCTGCGTGTCTTTTGCCGCAAATATCGGGACGATCGGACCAACATTGGCGAAGTTGTAGCGAAAAAAGTCGTAAAAACGCGCGAGAGTGCTTATCTCACTGAGTTGAGCATCTTGGTGAAAAAAATGCGCATTTTGAAAAAACTTTCAAATTTCAAACTGAAACACTTATTCAGACTCAGCTTTTCGCTGCGAGTCTTTTGCTGCAAATATCGGGACGCTGGGACCAAAATTGGCGAAGTTATAGCGAAAAAAGTCGTAAAAACGCGCGAAAGTGTTTATCTCACTGAGTTGAGCATCTTGGTGAAAAAAATGCGCATTTTGAAAAAACTTTCAAATTTCAAACTGAAACACTTATCCAGTCAGCTTTTCGCTGCGAGTCTTTTGCCGCAAATATCGGGACGATCGGACCAAAATTGGCGAAGTTATAGCGAAAAAAGTCGTAAAAACGCGCGAAAGTGTTTATCTCACCGAGTTGAGCATCATGGTGAAGAAAATGCGGATTTTGAAAAAACTTTCAAATTTCAAACTGAAACACTTATTCAGACTCATATTTTCGCTGCGAGTCTTTTGCCGCAAATATCGGGACGATCGGACCAAAATTGGCGAAGTTATAGCGAAAAAAGTCGTAAAAACGTGCGAAAGTGTTTATCTCACTCAGTTGAGCATCTTGGTGAAAAAAATGCGGATTTTGAAAAAACTTTCAAATTTCAAACTCAAACACTTATTCAGACTCAGCTTTTCGCTGCGAGTCTTTTGCCGCAAATATCGGGACGATCGGACCAAAATTGGCGAAGTTGTAGCAAAAAAGTCGTAAAAACGCGCGAAAGTGCTTATCTCACTGAGTTGAGCATCTTGGTGAAAAAAATGCGGATTTTGAAAAAACTTTCAAATTTCAAACTGAAACACTTATTCAGACTCAGCTTTTCGCTGCGAGTCTTTTGCTGCAAATATCGGGACGCTCGGACCAAAATTGGCGAAGTTATAGCGAAAAAAGTCGTAAAAACGCGCGAAAGTGTTTATCTCACCGAGTTGAGCATCTTGGTGAAAAAATTGCGGATTTTGAAAAAACTTTCAAATTTCAAACTGAAACACTTATTCAGACTCATATTTTCGCTGCGAGTCTTTTGCCGCAAATATTGGGACGATCGGACCAAAATTGGCGAAGTTATAGCGAAAAAAGTCGTAAAAACGCGCGAAAGTGTTTATCTCACTGAGTTGAGCATCTTGGTGAAAAAAATGCGGATTTTGAAAAAACTTTCAAATTTCAAACTCAAACACTTATTCAGACTCAGCTTTTTGCTGCGAGTCTTTTACCGCAAATATCGGGACGATCGGACCAAAATTGGCGAAGTTATAGCGAAAAAAGTTGTAAAAACGCACGAAAGTGTTTATCTCACTGAGTTGAGCATCTTGGTGAAGAAAATGCGGATTTTGAAAAAACTTTCAAATTTCAAACTGAAACACTTATTCAGACTCATCTTTTCGCTGCGAGTCTTTTGCTGCAAATATCGGGACGCTCGGACCAAAATTGGCGAAGTTATAGCGAAAAAAGTCATAAAAACGCGCGAAAGTGTTTATCTCACTGAGTTGAGCATCTTGGTGAAAAAAATGCGCATTTTGAAAAAACTTTCAAATTTCAAACTGAAACACTTATTCAGTCAGCTTTTCGCTGCGAGTCTTTTGCCGCAAATATCGGGACGATCGGACCAAAATTGGCGAAGTTATAGCGAAAAAAGTCGTAAAAACGCGCGAAAGTGTTTATCTCACTGAGTTGAGCATCTTGGTGAAAAAAAATGGGGATTTTGAAAAAACTTTCAAATTTCTAACTCAAACACTTATTCAGACTCTGTTTCTCGCTGCGAGTCTTTTGCCGCAAATATCGGGTCGATCGGTCCAAAATTGGCGAAGTAATAGCGAAAATAGTCGTAAAAACGCGCGAAAGTGTTTATCCCACTGAGTTGAGCATCTTGGTGAAAAAAATGCGCATTTTGAAAAAACTTTCAAATTTCAAACTGAAACACTTATTCAGTCAGCTTTTCGCTGCGAGTCTTTTGCCGCAAATATCGGGACGATCGGACCAAAATTGGCGAAGTTATAGCGAAAAAAGTCGTAAAAACGCGCGAAAGTGTTCATCTCACTGAGTTGAGCATCTTGGTGAAAAAAATGCCAATTTGAAAAAACTTTCAAATTTCAAACTGAAACACTTATTCAGACTCAGCTTTTCGCTGCGAGTCTTTTGCCGCAAATGTCGAGACGATCGGATCAAAATTGGCGAAGTTATAGCGAAAAAAGTTGTAAAAACGCACGAAAGTGTTTATCTCACTGAGTTGAGCATCTTGGTGAAGAAAATGCGGATTTTGAAAAAACTTTCAAATTTCAAACTGAAACACTTATTCAGACTCAGCTTTTCGCTGCGAGTCTTTTGCCGCAAATATCGGGACGGTCGGACTAAAATTGGCGAAGTTATAGCGAAAAAAGTCGTAAAATCGCGCGAAAGTGTTTATCTCACTGAGTTGAGCATCTTGGTGAAAAAATGCGGACTTTGAAAAAACTTTCAAATTTCAAACTCAAACACTTATTCAGACTCAGCTTTTCGCTGCGAGTCTTTTGCCGCAAATATCGGGACGATCGGACCAAAATTGGCGAAGTTATAGCGAAAAAGTCGTAAAATCGCGCGAAAGTGTTTATCTCACTGAGTTGAGCATCTTGGTGAAAAAAATGCGGATTTTGAAAAAACTTTCAAATTTCAAACTGAATCACTTATTCAGACTCAGCTTTTCGCTGCGAGTCTTTTGCCGCAAATATCGGGACGATCGGACCAAAATTGGCGAAGTTATAGTGAAAAAAGTCGTAAAAACGCGCGAAAGTGTTTATCTCACTGAGTTGAGCATCTTGGTGAAAAAAATGCGGATTTTGAAAAAACTTTCAAATTTCAAACTGAAACACTTATTCAGACTCAGCTTTTCGCTGCGAGTCTTTTGCCGCAAATATTGGGATGATCGGACCAAAATTGGCGAAGTTATAGCGACAAAAGTCGTAAAAACGCGCGAAAGTGTTTACCTCACCGAGTTGAGCATCTTGGTGAAAAAAATGCGGATTTTGGAAAAAATTTCAAATTTCAAACTGAAACACTTATTCAGACTCAGCTTTTCGCTGCGAGTCTTTTGCCGCAAATATCGGGACGATCGGACCAAAATTGGCGAAGTTAAAGCGAAAAAAGTCGTAAAATCGCGCGAAAGTGTTTATCTCACTGAGTTGAGTGAGCATCTTGGTGAAAAAATGCGGATTTTGAAAAAACTTTCAAATCTCAAACTGAAACACTTATTCAGACTCAGCTTTTCGCTGCGAGTCTTTTGCCGCAAATATCGGGACGATCGGACCAAAATTGGCGAAATTATAGCGAAAAAAGTCGTAAAAACGCGCGAAAGTGTTTATCTCACCGAGTTGTGCATCGTGGTGAAAAAAATGCGGATATTGAAAAAACTTTCAAATTTCAAACTGAAACACTTATTCAGACTCAGCTTTTCGCTGGGAGTCTTTTGCCGCAAATATCGGGACGATCGGACCAACATTGGCGAAGTTATAGCGAAAAAAGTTGTAAAAATGCACGAAAGTGTTTATCTCACTGAGTTGATCATCTTGGTGAAAAAAATGCGCATTTTGAAAAAACTTTCAAATTTCAAACTGAAACACTTATTCAGACTCAGCTTTTCGCTGCGAGTCTTTTGCCGCAAATATCGGGACGATCGGACCAAAATTGGCGAAGTTATAGCGAAAAAAGTCGTAAAAACGCGCGAAAGTGTTTATCTCACTGAGTTGAGCATCTTGGTGAAAAAAATGCGGATTTTGAAAAAACTTTCAAATTTCAAACTGAAACACTTATTCAGACTCAGCTTTTCGCTGCGAGTCTTTTGCCGCAAATATCGGGACGATCGGACCAAAATTGGCGAAATTATAGCGAAAAAAGTCGTAAAAACGCGCGAAAGTGTTTATCTCACTGAGTTGATCATCTTGGTGAAAAAAATGCGGATTTTGAAAAAACTTTCAAATTTCAAACTGAAACACTTATTCAGACTCAGCTTTTCGCTGCGAGTCTTTTGCCGCAAATATCGGGACGATCGGACCAAAATTGGCGAAGTTATAGCGAAAAAAGTCGCAAAAACGCGCGAACGTGTTTATCTCACTGAGTTGAGCATCTTGGTGAAAAAAATGCGGATTTTGAAAAAACTTTCAAATTTCAAACTGAAACACTTATTCAGACTCAGCTTTTCGCTGCGAGTCTTTTGCCGCAAATATCGGGACGATCGGACCAAAATTGGCGAAATTATAGCGAAAAAAGTCGTAAAAACGCGCGAAAGTGTTTATCTCACTGAGTTGAGCATCTTGGTGAAAAAAAATGGGGATTTTGAAAAAACTTTCAAATTTCAAACTGAAACACTTATTCAGACTCAGCTTTTCGCTGCGAGTCTTTTGCCGCAAATATCGGGACGATCGGACCAAAATTGGCGAAGTTAAAGCGAAAAAAGTCGTAAAAACGCTGTTGAAATTTGAAAGTTTTTTCAAAATCCGCATTTTTTTCACCAAGATGCTCAACTCAGTGAGATAAACACTTTCGCGCGATTTTACGACTTTTTTCGCTATAACTTCGCCAATTTTGGTCCGATCGTCCCGATATTAGCGCCAAAAGATTTGCAGCGCAAAGTTGAGTTTGAATAAATGTTTCAATTTGAAAGTTTTTCAACAAAATTGTACTTTTTTCACCAAGATGCTCAACTCAGTGAGATAAACACTTTCACGTGTTTTAACGACATTTTTCGCTATAACTTCGCCAATTTTTGTTCTATCATTCGATATTAGCGCCAAAAGATTTGCAGCGCAAAGCTAAGTCTGAATAAATGACTGGGTATGTTATATTTGAGTACACTTTCTTTCATATTTTATTATGATATTATTAGTTCCATTAATATGTGAATGAGATGTTTGATACATGTCAATGCTTGGTCAGGGGCAGAGATAACAGGTTTTCAGAGCCTTATCATATCAGCTCAATAGTCCAGGATAAAATATATCAGCAATCTTGGTGATGGCACTAGATGTCCATAATCCGATGTTAGTGAGAAATATTTTCGAACGACCCGATCTTCCTAAGAATCACAGTTAAATCTGCATTGTTGGTATGTCGTTATCTAATGGAAAAGTTGTCTGCGCAACATTTTTTTTTGCCCACAATAGGATATCGGAATACTGATAATAAATAATGTATAAACTTGTGACATCTTGACAACTTGTAAAACTGAACTGCGATACTATATATGATTTTGTTGCGTTGAACGGTAAGGTTTGCGTTCCCCGTCATTCAATCTCCGGTAGCTGTGTCATTATTGTAATGTTTTCCTTCGTAGTAGATGTTTTAAAATATATTTGGATAGATTAATGCTTGAAATTTTTGATCCATTTTCCATTTTTGATCAAAATACAAAGTTTAGTTTCTGATGGCGAAAGCGCCGCCGCTTAAAATGATCATCTGTCATCAACCTTAATTAGAATATAACATAACTATTTAGATTATCTCCCCCGTTTATCTTACTACATATGTGTGTGTTCAATTGTCCCTCCACCGTCTTTCTGTCTTCTCTTCCATATTATTCACATCACTTCTTCAAACCAAAAAAATTACTCAACGGGCATTTTCGTTATAAATCACTATAGATGTATCTGTGGTCTCAATCGTTTGTATTATACTAGTTTGTCCCAGCTAAAGTTGAATCTTTTTTTAGTGATATGTAATTTGCAGGCGGATCATTATTATCAGGTGTGGTATGTACAGGCGGATCATATTATCCGGGGTGGTATGTTCTATTACAGTCATATTATCAGGTGTTGTATGTTCTGTATTATATTATCAGGTGTGGTATGTTCTGTATTATATTATCAGGTGTTGTATGTTCTGTATTATATTATCAGGTGTGGTATGTTCTGTTGTTGTTATGGTATCTCTACATTATGTTGATATGACTGTAGATGTACATTACCTACTGGTTATACATACGACCTTGTCCCTGGGGTATCACAGAGAATTATAGATGATTTTAACTCTATGATGGTGGATGAAGCTCTAGATTATAATCAGATACCAGACCCAGTAATCAGGTAAGTTAAGGTACCAATTTATCGCTCACTTTACAGGAATTGGCAAAGAATTGAGTATTTTGATTTGTTCTCTTGGTCAACCCACTCTCAGGAGTCCTGGTTTATGTTGCATCAGGGGATACTCCATCGAGACATATCAGATCAAATTTCATGGAAAATGTTACAGCTCGCATCATTAGAAGAACGTTATTCCTCTTAATGTATCAATGTACTCAGTCAGTTCAACCACTGCCCTCAAATTTGTAAGTAAATCACACATTTGTTGGTTGAAAATTAATCATTGTGATTATTTATTTTTCAGAAGATGAAGAGAAAACCTGTTAAGGTGATACATTTTGGACTCGTATAGTGTCATGGATTATCTAGTGTTACATTATACATCACTGTGTGTAAACTAAGGGTCTCACATCCAATCATGAAATGGATATAGAGTATGGTAACACTTCCCTATCATAACTAAGTTTAATCGCTCATGTCTCCATAAATTATTCGCTGTCCAAATCGACATATCCACATGTCAAGACAATCACAATTCACAAGACAGCCTTTAGTGTTACCTCTCATGTTAAGGGCAATTTCTGTACAGTTCATATAAAAAGGCATCTTTCATTTACTAATGTATATTTTGATTGTATATATAAACCAGCAGATCACATTTTACCATTTATACACTGGTTGTGATAAACTACATACTAGCATACCACTTTCTCGTATATCAGGTATTTTTGATACATAATCCTCCCTATATAACGTGCTGTTATAATATAACAAATTTACTGCAGACAGAATTACAGATTTTTTGCTTCCATGTCTGCAAAAATTCCTTCCACAACGCCTAACTGTTCCCAACAATTAATTGTTCGCTGAAAATAATCAACAGTTTTGGCCTAGGCCTACAACTATGAATGCTTTCAGATATTATATCACCAACTTAATCAAAAACCCTTTATATATCAACTCAGTCAAATGTCCTGCACTCACATCACTGAGTCATTGTATGTCTCTGTTTGCTGGGGAAAAATTAACTAGAAAGTCATCTCAATGATCAACACCCACAGATACATACGGGTTGTGCCAGTTTAACAATTCTGTGACCTGAATGTGTCATGAATGCCAGAAGGAAACTCCCTGTATCTGAGCACACTATACTTTGGAGTTATCTGCTCAGTCAGCTCCTTTGTTTGAGTAATGCTGTTAATGTGTTCACAAGCTGAAGAATTGAGGACCTAGGACTAGTGACTCATTACATTATCTATGTCTGTGCTCTAATGTACATTATCTATGTTTGCGCTGAGTAATTTCATCATCTATCTCTGGCCTCTAATATCAGCAATTCAGAATGTAATTAATCAAACTATCTAGTCATTGCATTGGTGATCTGCTTCTTATATTGAAACATTTAAGTGACAATATATTATGATATATTAAATACCAAAATAGTTGCCATGGTCAAAGGAAACAAGGGTGCTGGGAACTGGAATAATCCACCATGAAAGTTCCTCAGCGGGCTCATGTCCACGACTCCTGGTAGTGAATAGCAGGCACGCTAACCGATAGCTTGGGGTCTCACCATCCCACATATAATACGCCCTTTTAGATCATATGCTAAGCTCTACTGCCATATACAGATTTTGTGTAGCTGGTCTAAAAAAAGAACAAAACTATGATGTTAATAATGAATTATTACAGCCTTTTAAACCTATTTTTATTACTTGACAGTTGGTTATACAGGATGATGATTTGTTTGTTTTGTATTTCATCTCATGTGAATTTTTGCCGCTTGTTGTAGATATATTGTCTAATGGTACAGTATATTGGATTAGTATAGATCAGTTACACGGAGATATATCTATGATTACTAAAGATACAAGTCTGGTGGGTAAAATCAGCCTCAATACCATAACTCAGTGCAGCTGTCCCCAGAATTTTCAGTGGAAAGGTGGGAATGGACAAAAGCACCAACAAACAATTTGACGGTTGGGCTATCTGTGTACAAGTAATACCCGGAACATGTAACAGATTGGGCAAGATAGCACCAAAATCTCCCCTGTATAAGAAAAGTGAATTTTTATCATGTTTTTCACACTGGCATGCAATGCAATACAAAATCAGTTCAGAATCTTTCTTGCCCAAGATCTGGATTAAACTCAATCTGATTTATTGAGGATGACAGGAAATACCCCTCAAAGCATCTAAGATCAAAAGCTTGAGTTTCTTGTTCTTTGGGTGAGGAGCAGTTTAAGCGCCCAAACGGTGGCGAGATGCTGGTAGAGGCATTTCATTATCAAAGTGGTTGATAATCATAAATCTAGTGTGACCGCTCCTTGTTGGATTTGGTATTGCATAATCTCCATCTAACACTGACAGTTACCATTTAAATACTTGAGTTGCCAAACTCTGATTTAGACATATAAGTATCAATGATTCATTCTGCGCATGCTCAGCTCTGGGCATGAGCTGATCTCTGCAAAATTGAGTCTCGGAATTCCGAAGCCATCTGATTGGCTACCTGCTCTGGTGACATATTTCCCAAAGCGTGCGGATTTGTTATTAATAGTTATCCTCTCTTGTCATTATTAGCTGATTTTGATTGACAGTTTATGCAGGGGATGTCCCATCTCCCCTTATCCAAAGTTGCAATCAGAACCCAAACTAAACTCATTGTTCTTGCACATGCGCAAATTCAAGTCACGCACGATGCATACTTAGCCTTACGACACCTGCTTTGTGGTAATGATAGCCTAGTTTATCAGTGATCTACATGCCCAGTCAGATCACGAGAGTCAGTATGTCAATGATTATGATACATGTATATGGTAGAAATTACCTACACAGACAGCACTATACAGTAATGGGAAGGAGGCGTGGTCTAATAATTACAGCTATTCTGCATGTGTGGTCTATAAGTAGTTGGCCATCCTCCAAATATTGACAGCTGTGTTGTTTGTTGTTAGGTCTTCATGTGCGGTTCAACATTGGTAGTCATAATGTATGCAGCTATTCTGCATGGGTGTCAGTTTAACCACTCTGTCATGAACGCCAGATATGATTATAATAATAAGGGAGTTTGTACACTTTGGAGTTGTCTGCTCCTTCCTGTACTCCCTGTAATTAGAATGTAGTTTTATTTATTTATTTATAGAGGTTTTCTTAGAATTGTACAAATAACAATAAGAAATCTATTATAGGTAACTTGTTGACCTCCTAAATAATATGAACCCATATCCATCAGTCTCTGGTTTTATTGTGTGAGTGACAAGTAACCAGTGATCCACTTGGATCGTACTGACAAGATAAACTTGATACAGGCATTGTCTTACAGTTTGGTTTATTGTACAAAGTATAATTGTATCATGATTGAGCAAAGAGGTTGGCACGCATGGAGGAAGTAAGAATGATACAGAACTGAATTAAAAATGTAAATATGAAGGTAAATCACTCAATGTAGCTGCGGGAGCTGCGGGAGCTGCGGGAGCTGCGGGAGCTGCGGGAGCTGCGGGAGCTGCGGGAGCTGCGGGAGCTGCGGGAGCTGCGGGAGCTGCGGGAGCTGCGGGAGCTGCGGGAGCTGCGGGAGCTGCGGGAGCTGCGGGAGCTGCGGGAGCTGCGGGAGCTGCGGGAGCTGCGGGAGCTGCGGGAGCTGCGGGAGCTGCGGGAGCTGCGGGAGCTGCGGGAGCTGCGCTATCGCCGCGCTGTGCGCTGTGCACGCATTCCACCCCTTTGGCAATTTTAGGAGACCCCTAAATTAGTTAATTTACATATGAATGCATTACCACTTTTGTTACCAAATATTTGGGACATCATATGACACACTAACAGATAGATGCTAATCATATTTTGTGACATTGTAAAATTGAATCTTTCATGATAAACATGGCAACAGTAAGCTATGGTTTATCACATTTCTAAACTAACTACATACAATCATGCTATTTACTCGTAACTTACAAGTGCATTAGATGACTAAAGGTATGTTCTATTATTCTTTTCATAGAGCCTGGAATTATATGTTATATTATGCTTAAATCCTTGCATATCCTGATGTATGTAGCATATATAAATCATGATTATTGTCACAATGCTTAACTGACTATTGAATCTCATCTTGTGGAGATTTATCCTTGATTGACGTTTGTTTGTAATGCTTAATTGCCTTGATTAATCGATTACGTGGCAATGCTTTTGTTTCAATACCTGAGGTTATTTTGATATACGACACTATAATGTCTTTTCACATCAACACCTTTTCTCTGCCTTATTTGTAGTTTTACGGCAAATTTGGATTATAATAAATAACTTGTCCAACGTCAAAACCATCCACCTGCACTACGCGTGTAAATACACTCAATGATGCCTAAATGACTGCTAAAATCGCTGAAGACCTTTCTTATTGAGACAAAACAATAAATAATATGGGTATCATAGACTTGATATACTACCTAGACAGGCCAATAGCATTCAATACTGTCCCACTTAAATAGCACGACATGACGTAATTAGTTTGTGCTGTGAGCCATAGTTTACTATATACCATTCAATGAAATAATGTGAAAAATCAAGGGACGCTGGGTATGATATCAGCCCCTGTCCAGCCCCTTATTATTCAAACACAAAGAAAATTGGTGAGTGTATGTAAAAGACCTTTCCGCACGAGATGGTATTAATAATTGGTCCTCAGAACCGGAACTTTTTATGATAAGGTACAATCATTGGCCAATAAACATTGAAATAAATACAGCCATTTACCCTCAGCACTTCTATCACCACTATAAAAATGTAAAGAATACCTATAACACAACAAATATTTTGTTGGATGAGCCAGATCTAAGCACCAGCACCACTCCATCATCATTTTTTTCTTTAAAATTCTTCGTAGTTGTGACTAAACACAACCAGTCTGCTCAAATTGGATTGCTAATTTTATTGTCGCTTCACAAGAAAGAATAGATCTGTGCGGTTAAATGAGTATGCAAACTACAGTTAGCTGTTGTTCCGGAGTACGTATGATGAAGCTAGAGTATGTGACAATAACTTAAAATTATTATACTTTAGTTCTGCAGTCAAAATCTAATGGCATTTACCGTGGCCAAACTTAATTTTGCCGATGCCGGTAAGGTTCTTTGAGTTTATAAATGTGATATCGGCGTCAACATAGAATTGCCTCCCGGACCTATACACAGAAACAGCAGCGTGAAAAAAAAAGTTATTACTGAGATGTCTAAAACTGTTTTTCGCTGTGCAAAGGTATCCTCTGCTCGTCTAAATACCATCTATTGCCCACCAGGACACGAAAGCCTTTTCCATACTACATGTCAGCTCACAACAGAATTTAAAATGCTCATTTTCATGTACCAGTCCAATCTTATCGCCTGTTGATACAATGATTGTTATAATAAGCTAAACCTAACCAGAACACGTCATCATCTGAGAGAATGGAACTACATGTAATGATGAAACTCCAGAGGAAAAAGGATGGAAGCAGTGACTCTAATAATTTCCAAAACTGGAAAATGAAATACCGTGGCCAAACTTATTTTTGCCGATGCCGGTAAGGTTATTTGAGTTTTTAAGTTTATGAATGTGATATCAGCTTCAACAGTGAATGTCAATTCGAGTGATATTTGAAAAGTACAATTCCTGTAATGATCATTATTATTATTCTTATTGTTACATTCTCATTATCTTTATTCAATAGTTAATAATTGCCATAGAAACTATTTCAGTTTCGATCTAGGTGGAGCCCTGCAGACATCTCCATACTTCTCAAGATAGTTCAGCACACTCAACAGTGATTACTGTATAATTGACAATGTCTCCTTACAGAGGGATTTTTTAGTCATTGCCAAAGGGATTGTTGCTGCTCATTAATTCAAAAACTTCTCTGGCTCGCTAAATAAAGGGTTCAGCAACGTTATTTTGTGGCTCAGACGGGGGTTCCATACTATTAGCCTTTATTCATACTAACTTAGCTCATACCATCTAAAATTTATTGCAGGCTGCGGAGGTTTGTGCTTGTGAGCAGCTGTGATGCCTATGAGCACGCAACTCTTGGCTGAGTCTAACAAAAATGCTGGTGATCATTTGGCCAGCATTTGTTTTCCAGTCTTGGAAATTATTAGAGTCACTGCTTCCATCCTTTTTCCTCTGTGGCTTCATCATTACATGTAGTTCCATTATCTCAGATGATGACGTGATCTGTTGTAATAATTACTTTTTTTCACTCTGCTATTTCTGTGAATAGGTCAAGGAAGCAATTGACATTCAATGTTGACGCCGATATCACATTGATAAACTCAAAGAACCTTACCGGCATCGGCAAAATTATGTTTGGCCACGGTAAAGGCCATTAGATTTTGACTACAGTCCTGAAGTATAATAATTTTAAGTTATTTTCACATACTCTAGCTTCATACTCAATTTACAGCACAGATGTATTCTTCTTTGTGAAGCGACAATAAAATTTGCAATCAATATTGAGCTGGTTGTGTTCCGTCACAACTAGGAATAATTTTGAAGAAAAAAGCAATGATGGTGGTGGTGATTAGATCTGGCCCATCCAACAAAATATTTGTGATATTGTGTTATAGGTATTCCTTACATTTTTATAGTGGTGATGGAAGTGCTGAGGGTAAATGGCTGTATTTATTTCAATGTTTATTGGCCAATGATTGAATCTTATCATAAAAAGTTCCGGTTCTGGGGACAAATTATTAATACCATCTCGTGCGGAAAGGTCCTTTACATACACTCACCAATTTTCTTTGAGTTTGAATAATAAGGGGCTGGACAGGGACTGATCTCATGCCCAGCGTCCCTTGATTTTTCACATTATTTCATTGAATGGTATATAGTAAACTATGGCTCACAGCACAAACTAATTACGTCATGCCGTGCTATTTAAGTGGGACACGTTATGATCAGTGAAGCATAAGCATTGTCCTGTCTAGGTAGTATATTAAGTCTATGATGGGTATTCATACAGATGTGTGAGGGCACACTCTCGTAATTTTAGTATTAACTAGAAACGGTAAACATATTTGCAAGCAAATATAAAGGAATACAACCAATATATTTGAATATCGAGGTCATGTGACATCATAATTGATGATGTCATAAGACTCGGTATCTGCCAAAACCCCGATCTCCCAAGTTTTAACTCAATCGCATGATGAGAACTGTTAATCGGCAGCAGTTTACTGTCTATGGCGACCATTTTGGATTTCGGGTCATGTGACCTTAAAATTGATGATGTCATAAGATTCGGTATATGTCATAACCCCCATATCCCAAGTTGTAACTCAATCGCATGATGAGAACTGTTAATCGGCAGCAGTTTACTATCTCTGGCGGCCATTTTGGATTTCGGGTCATGTGACCTTAAAATTGATGATGTCATAAGATTCGGTATATGTCATAACCCCCATATCCCAAGTTTTAACTCAATCGCATGATAAGAACTGTTAATTGGCAGCAGTTTCCTGTTTATGGCGGCCATTTTGTATATCGGGTCATGTGACATAAAAATTGATGATATCATAAGATTAGGTATATATCATAACCCCCAT
This sequence comes from Membranipora membranacea, assembly GCA_914767715.1. Lineage (NCBI taxonomy): Eukaryota > Metazoa > Bryozoa > Gymnolaemata > Cheilostomatida > Membraniporidae > Membranipora > Membranipora membranacea. Next base: position 19,061,752 of record OU612066.1, on the reverse strand, counting down.
ATCCCAAGTTTTAACTCAACCGCATGATTCGTTCTCAAGATATGATCAATATAAAGGGCAAAACGTCCTCCACTAATTAGTGTAATTAGCGAATATTATATAACAATTCATAAATTCATTTTGTAATTTCTTAGCTAAACATATGGAACTATCTTATGACAAAGTTCCATCCAATTCTGCCTGGTAGTTCTTGACTTATAGAAGCTAGAAAAGTGTTGCAATAATAATAATAACTAGAAACGGTAAACATATTTGCAAGCAAATATAAAGGAATACAACCAATAGATTTGATAATCGAGGTCATGCGACATCATAATTGGTGATGTCATAAGACTCGGTATAGGCCGAAACCCCCTTATCCCAAGTCTCAACTCAATCGCATGATGAGAACTGCTAATCGGCAGCAAGTAACTCTCTATGGCGTCCATATTGGATTTCGGGTCATGTGACATCAAAATCGATGATGTCATAAGATTCGGTATATGTCATAACCCCCAAATCCCAAGTTTTAACTCGATCGCATGATGAGAACTGTTAATCGGCAGCAGTTTACTGTCTACGGCGACCATTTTGGATTTCGGGTCATGTGACCTTAAAATTGATGATGTCATAAAATTCGGTATATGTCATAACCCCCATATCCCAAGTTTTAACTCAATCGCATGATAAGAACTGTTAATTGGCAGCAGTTTACTGTTTATGGCGGCCATTTTGTATATTGGGTCATGTGACATAAAAATTGATGATGTCATAAGATTCGGTATATGTCATAACCCCCATATCCCAAGTTTTAACTCAATCGCATGATTCGTTCTCAAGATATGATCAATATAAAGGTCAAAACGTTCTCCATTAATTAGTCTAATTAGCGAATATTACATAACAATTCAAAAATTCATTTTGTAATTTCTTAGCTAGACATATGGAACTATATTATGACAAAGTTCCATCCAATTCTGCTTGGTAGTTCTTGACTTATAGAAGCTCAAAAAGTGTTGCAATAATAATAATAAAAATAATAAACCCTACTAAAACAAGAGGAATACAACTTTGTTGTATTCCTAATAACTAGAAACGGTAATAATATTTGCGAGCAAATATGAAGTCATACAACCGACCATATTGATTTTCAAGGTCATGTGACAACAAGTTCGATGATGTCATCAAATTCGGCACATGTCATAACCCCCAAATCCCAAGTTTCAACTCAATCGCATGATAAGAACTGTTAATCGGCACCCACTTCCTGTTTACGGCAGCCATTTTGTAAATCGGGTCATGTGACATGAAAATTGATGAGGTCATAAGATTTGGTATAAGTCAAAACCTACAAATCCCAAGTTTTAACTCAATCGCATGATAAGAACTGTTAATCGGCAGCCACTTCCTGTTTATGGCGGCCATTTTGGATATCGGGTCATGTAACATTGAAATTGATGATGTCATAAGATTCGGTATAGGTCAAAACCCCCAAATCCCAAGTTTTAACTCAATCGCATGTTAAGAACTGTTAATCGGCAGCCACTTCCTGTTTATGGCGGCCATTTTGTATATCAGGTCATGTGACATAAAAATTGATGATGTCATAAGATTCGGTATATGTCATTACCCCCATATCCCAAGTTTTAACTCAATCGCATGATTCGTTCTCAAGATATGATCAATATAAAGGTCAAAACGTCCTCCACTAATTACCGTAATTAGCAAATATTACATAACATTTCAAAAATTCAAATTGAAATTTTTCATCTAGACACATGAAGGTATGTTGTAAACAAGTTTCATCGAATTGTGTCTGGTAGTTCTTGACTTATAAAAGGCTAAAAATGGCTGTAAAAGTGTTGCAAGAAAAATAATAATAAACTCAACTAAAACTAGAAACGGTAATTTTTTTAATCAACAAAATAATATTTGCAAGCAAATATGAAGGAATACAACCAATCATATCGAATATCGAGGTCACGTGACAGCATAATTGTTGGTCTCAAAGGATTCGGTATATGCCAAAACCCCCATATCCCAAGTTTTAACTCAATTGCTTTATAAGAACTGTTAATCGGCAACCACTTCCTGTTCATGGTGGCCATATTGGATTCGGGTCACATGACATCAAAAATGATGATGTCATAAGATTCGGTGTATGTCAAAACATCCATATCCCAAGTTTTAACTAAATCGCATGATAAAAAGTGTTAATCGGCAGCAATTCACTGTTTATGGCGGCCATTTTGTATATCGGGTCATGTGACATAAAAATTGATGATGTCATAAGATTCGGTATAAGTCAAAACCCCCTTATCCCAAGTTTCAACTCAATCGCATGATTTGTTCTCAAGATATCACCAAAAGAAAAATGAAAAACATCCTCCACTAATTAGTGTAATTAGCAAATAAATTGCATAACAACTCAAAAATTGTCGAGGCATTTTTTCATCGTGACCTATAGGACTATGTTGTGACCAAGTATCATTAGAATCTGCCAAGTAGTTCTTGACTTATAGAAGACTTAATTTTGGTATAATCAAGGTATAATTGATAAAAACGGCAAAACCTCCGTCACTAATTAGTCTAAATAGCGAGTGTTACATAACATTTTAAAAACTTATTTAGTAATTTTTCATCTAGACATATGCAACTATGTTCTGACGAAGTTGCATCGATTTCTGCCTGGTGGTTCTTGACTTATAGAAGCCCAAAAAGTGTTGCAATAATAATAATAAAAAGAACTTACAAAAACAATAGTAATACAACTTTGTTGTATTCCTAACTAGAAACGGTAAAAATATTTGCAAGCAAATATAAAGGAATACAACCATTAATTTTGAATATCGAGGTCAAGTGACATCATAAGTGATGATGTCATGAGACTCGGTATATGCCAAAACCCCCTTATCCCAAGTCTCAACTCAATCGTAATGATGAGAACTGCTTATCGGCAGCAATTAACTCTCTATGGCGGCCATTTTGGTTTTCGGGTCATGTGACATTAAAATTGATGATGTCGTAAGATTCGGTATATGCCAAAACCCCCATATCCCAAGTTTTGACTCAATCGCATGATGAGAACTGTTAATCGACAGCAGTTTACTGTCTATGGCGGCCATTTTGGATTTCGGGTCATGTGACCTTAAAATTGATGATGTCTTAAGATTCGGTATATGCCAAAACCCGCATATCCCAAGTTTTGACTCAATCGCATGATAAGAACTGTTAATCGGCAGCCACTTCCTGTTTATGGCGGCCATTTTGGATAACGGGTCATGTGACATTGAGATTGATGATGTCATAAGATTCGGTATACGCCATTACCTCTATATCCTAAGTTTCAACTCAATCGCATGATTTGTTCTCATGATATCAACAAAAGAAAATCGAAAAAACATCCTCCACTAATTAGTGTAATTAGCAAGTATTACATAACATTTCAAAATTTTGTTTTGCAATTTCTCATCTTGACATATGGGACTATGTTGTGACCGTATATCATCGAATTCTGCCAAGTAGTTCTTGACATATAACAGAATGAAATTGGGTAAAAACGTTAAAAAAGGCAAAATCTCCTTCACTAATTAGTGTAATTAGCAAGTATTACATAACATTTTAAAATTTCATTTCGCAATTTCTCATCTAAACATATGGAGCTATGTTGTGACCAAGTAACAGCAAATTCTGCCGGGTAGTTCTTGACTTATAAAAGCTACAAAAAGTGTTGCGAGACGAATAATAATAATAACTAGAAACGGTAATAATATTTGCGGGCAAATATGAAGTCATACAACCGACCATATTGATTTTCAAGGTCATGTGACATCAAGTTCGATGACGTCATCAGATCCGGCACATGTCATAACCAACATATCCCAAGTTTTAACTCAATCGCATGATAAGAACTGTCTATCGGCACCCACTTCCGGTTTATGGCGGCCATTTTGTATATCGGGTCATGTTACATGAAAATTAATGATGTCATAAGATTCGGTGTATGTCAACACCCCATATCCCAAGTTTTAACTCAATCGCTTGATAAGAACTGTTAATCGGCAGCAATTCACTGTTTATGGCGGCCATTTTGTATATCGGGTCATGTGACATGAAAATTGATGATGTCATAAGATTCGGTATAAGTCAAAACCCCCTTATCCCAAGTTTTAACTCAATCGCATAATAAGAACTGTTAATCGGCAGCCACATCCTGTTAATGTCGGCCATTTTGTATATCGGGTCATGTGACATGAAAATTGATAATGTCATAAGATTCGGTGTATGTCAAAACCCCCATATCCCAAGTTTTAACTCAATCGCATGATAAGAACTGTTAATCGGCAGCCACTTCCTGTTTTTGGCGGCCATTTTGGATATCGGGTCATGTGACATTAAAAATCACAATGTCATAAGATTCGGTATATGCCATGACCCCAATAACCTAAGTTTCAACTCAATCGCATGATTTGTTCTCAAGATATCACCAAAAGAAAATCGAAAAAACATCCTCCACTAATTAGTGTAATTAGCAAATATTACATAACATTTCAAAATTTCGTTTTGCAATTTCTCATCTTGACATATGGGACTATGCTGTGACCATATATCATCGAATTCTGCCAAGTAGTACTTGACATATAGCAGAATGAAATTGGGTAAAAAACGTTAAAAAAGGCAAAACCTCCTTCACTAATTAGTGTAATTAGCAAGTATTACATAACATTTTAAAAATTCATTTTGCAATTTCTCATCTAAACATATGGAGCTATGTTGTGACCAAGTAACAGCAAATTCTGCCCGGTAGTTCTTGACTTATAAAAGCTACAAAAAGTGTTGCGAGACGAATAATAATAATAAACTCAACTAAAACAAGAGTCATACAACTAAAAGTTGTATGACTAATAATAAACCCTACTAAAACAAAAGGAATACAACTTTGTTGTATTCCTAATTACAGGAGTGCAAGGTCCCGTCCTGCACACTTCTTGTGTTTGTTATAAATTTTTAATGCTATAATTATCGCTTTGATTGGTTTGACACAAGGTAAATTTTGGTTCTATTTTGTGTAATGGTGTAATGGTGTTATTATATAATGTGTAATGGTTAGCACTCTCAACTTTATGGACCTCTGAAATCCACCTAAGCAATCACTAACTTGATTATGTGTGCCTTACAATGGTGAGGCTTAAAAATGTAGTTGAGTCTCGCACAAATGGTTGCCCGTGCTTTGAAAGTAAAACAACCTTCTAAAATTAAATGTGAAATATAATTATAATTATGGGTATTAAGGATTAATATGACTGCAGGTATGAAATATTGGATTAAATCAAAAGGTAGCACGACTAGTAATAAAATAACCGGTATACTCTAAATGCTCGCCAGGACAAATCAATATATATGAAGTGACAACTTCACCTTCAATAAGACAAGATTCACTTGATCCTCTGCAGGAAATTACAAATGGCAGACTCGCCAATAACAATGGAGCTTCAACAAAATTATAACCGATGAACAGTCGAATTAACCAAGGACTTACCTTTGCCTTGAACTGGAGCTTTATAATAATTAATTTATCAAACAAATTTCAACCTTGAATATTGCCACGCAATATTAATGAGAGTTTTCACAATTGTGATAAACTTACCTCGTCAAATTTTCTGACGGAAAGCTGCTCGCTCCCTTCGGCCGGAATTCAATATGTATGTTTCTAAGTAATTCAATAACTTCACCAAGTTCTTGATGTGGAGTATACATTTATTTAATTATAATTATTCCATAAAAATTAATCTATGTAAATTGCACATAACACAACCTTCGTCAAGGCTGTTCCAAAAAATGAGCTCATGTTTAGTGTCTCCACAGCTCTTTATATAGTCACAGCAATGAGGAGAGGGAGCTCATTGGTCACAGCAGGTATCGTTCCTATTAGATCTTAGGAGTCGACATTATTGCAACATTTTCTTTGTTACCGCTTACAATGGTCTTGCCATCTTTCTAAAGAGTTCTAGAACATTCCTATTCAGGTGAAACTATTGTTGCTCCTAGGGTAGCGATCTTTCAACGTCCTAACTTTTTTGTTCTCCAAAGTTGCAGCATTGCTTGATCTTTATATTGTTTCCAGTCAGCATCATTTGACGATGGGGATGAGTAACCATTAAAATTAAATGAAAATCCAAAGTCCAAATCAAGTACTTGAATATCTAAAATTTAAAACTCTATAAAATATGTAAATCTAAAATAACATCATCAAGTAAATTAGAAAAGTAATGCATTATCAGCTAAAAGTAGTAAAACATCATATAATTATAAAATTGCACATTAATGTATTAGTTATCACGTACTTACAGATGTCATGCCCATTGACTTACCATGAAAAAACACCTTTGGCGGGAATTGAATTGTAATAGTTTGGGCACAGAGGCTTGGAAATGTATGCTCTTGTCTGATTATTTTTGGACTGGGACTGGGAGACAGCTAAAATATTCTTGAAGACAGACATTGACATTCTTCCTGCCGCCTCTTGGTGCTTGCACAAATAAGGGTTTTGTATTCTGTGTTTCTTGTTGATTTGTTCAGGATAAGTTTACAAGAGCCATTCTCCTTTTTAGCACATTTAATCTTGTCTGCGGTGTGTTCAGCACACTCTGTCTACCTGTAAATCAGATATTACAGTACATCATTTTCTTATTCGATCTTAATTTTACATGTTAAAAACATGGGTGTGTCGATAGAACAGGAGAGACAGGAGAGACTAAATATTACTAATATTGATCTGCTGATCAATTTTAATATCGTGACTCATACTAAACGACGTTTCGAGAGATTGTCACCAGGCCGGTTTTTAATATAATTCCATCCACAGCTAAATTCAATGGTTTGGAGTTTTGTATGTAACTATGGGGTAGGATATATAAAAAACTCACCATGTAGAACGACAATCTTTGCTGGGACGACATCTGTCTTATACCAGCCTTTAGGTGCGGTGTTATCAGCAGGTCCGCATGATCTCGAATGAGCTGGTCTTGGTGGTCTGACAAACACTCTTTTTTCTGGTGATTTTGTTGAGTGTTTTACATCTAAATTACATAAAAGGGTGAGTGTAACATTATCCCGTGATAAAGATGACACAGTTTGCCAAGAATTGTGGAGTTGTATTCCTGTTTTAGGGAGAGAAAACTTACCAACTGGTTTAACAAATAGGTATATGCATATACAACTAAAACAACACAACAACTAATTGGAATTGATAGTAGATACCGAATAGCTTTCTATAGCAAGATTTTTGCCCTTTTGCCAAGATACATTCATCAGAAGCGGTAACCTGTTTTTAAGCGAGTAGTGACAAAAAGATGGAAACCATCATGACGAAGAAAATTTGTTTTTATGTGTCAGTTACTTGGAAGTACATATCAATGCTCTCTGCTCGACTTCCGAGGACAGTGAGATGGCACAATCGAATAGCTTGTTATCCACTGCAGGATGCCTACAGGAGTCCCATTGGGAGAGCTCATCATTGACAGTTCCAACCGTAAGCGCCCTCAGGCCTAGAGTGTATCTAATTTTGAAAATGTTTCACAAGATCAACAAAAATAGAGACTGACTTCTCGCTTTGTTTTGTTACACGCAATAAATACCAAATATTACTTCAGGCACAGATGTTATTTTTTATCTAGCCAGAGGTTGTACTGTTTATCAACTGGCAAAGTGAGAAACACAATTTGAAACTCATATTTAGACTCAACTTTGTGCTGCGGATCATTTTGCGCTAAAATCAGGACAATCGGACAAAAATTTGCGGAGTTATAGCAAGAAATGGTGTTCAAACACGCGAAAATGCTTAGCATCTTGGTGAAAAAAGCGCGGTTTTTAAAAAGACTTTCAAATTTCAATTTGAAACACATATTCAGACTCAATCGGACAATTATTTGCGAAGTTATAGCGAAAAATGTCGTTGAAACGCGCAAAAGTGTTTATTTCACTGAGTTGAGCATCTTGGTTTTAAAACGCGCGAACGTGTTTATCTTTCCCATTTGTTACTTTTTTGACTTTTTAAGTCGCTCGCATTACCGTTCTATTTATCGTGGGATCTTCTTATTCTGGAATTTGAATAAGGCCAATGAGGCCATCAACTGGTCAGAGTTCGAAATAACTGCGATTGCTTTTTAATTTTTTTACCCTGCGTTTGGCATGTTTTTTTTATGACAAAAGAGGCCCTTGTTAAAAATATTGCTGACGCCCAACTAAGAGGAGCAGCCCCAGACGGGTTTCAGTTCCAATGTCAGCATGAAGTTCCGCACTGTTTAGACTTTGGAGTATGTTAGGAGGAAATCTATTTTTTGAACTGGCCGTTAAAAACACCAAGGGTCCCCCCTTTGTTACTTTTTTGAATTTTAAAGTCGCTCTCACTACCATTTTATTTATCGTAGGGTCTTCATATTCTGAAATTTGAGTCAGAGTTAGAAAGAACTGCGATGGCTATTTAATTTTTTTACCCTTCGTTTGGCAAGTTTTTTTATGACAAAAGTGGCCCTCGTTAAAAATGTTGCTGACGCCAAACTAGGAGGAGCAGCCCCAAACGGGTTTCAGTTCCAAAGTCAGCATGAAATTCCGCACAGTTTAGAGTAGGTTAGGAGGAAATCTATTTTTTGAACTGACCTTAAAAACCACCAGGGGTCCCCTCCTTTGTTATTTTTATACATTTTAAAGTCGCTCTCACTACCGATCTATTTATCATGGGATCTTCATATCCTGGAATTTGAATGAGGCCAATGAGGCCATCAACTGGTCAGAGTTTGAATGAGCTGCAAATGACTTTTTTTACCCTTCGTTTGGCATGTTTTTTATGACAAACATGGCCCTCGTTAAAAATGTTGCTGACACCACAATAAGAGGCGCAGCCCCAAATGTTTTTCAATTCCAAAGTCAGCATGAAATTCCGCACAGTTGAGAGGAGGTTAGGAAAAAATCTATTTTTGAGCTGGCCGTAGAAAACACCAAGGGTCCCCCTTTCATACTTTGTTGAATTTTAAAGTCGCTCTCATTTCCATTCTATTTATCGTAGGAGCTTCATATTCTTGAATTTGAATGAAGCCAATAAGGCCATCAACTGGTCAGTGTTTGAATGATCTGCGAAGACTTTTTTATTTTTTACCCTGCGTTTGGCATGTTTTTTTATGACAAACATGGCCCTCGTTAAAAATGTTGCTGACACCACAATAAGAGGCGCAGCCCCAAATGATTTTCAATTCCAAAGTCAGCATGAAATTCCGCACAGTTGAGAGGAGGTTAGGAAAAAATCTATTTTTAAGCTGGCCGTAGAAAACACCAAGGGTCCCCCTTTCATACTTTGTTGAATTTTAAAGTCGCTCTCATTTCCATTCTATTTATCGTAGGATCTTCATATTCTGGAATTTGAATGAAGCCAATAAGGCCATCAACTGGTCAGTGTTTGAATGATCTGCGAAGACTTTTTTATTTTTTACCCTGCGTTTGGCATGTTTTGTTTATGACAAAAGTGGCCCTTGTTAAAAATGTTGCTGACGCCAAAATAAGATGAGCAGCCCCAAACGGGTTTCAGTTCCTAAGTCAGCATGAAATTGCGCAAGGTTTAGAGTAGGTTAGGAGGAAATCTATTTTTTGAACTGGCCGTAAAAAACACCGAGGTTTCCCCCTTTGTTACTTTTTTTAAATTTTAAAGTCGCTCTCCTTTCCGTTCTATTTATCGTAGGATCTTCATATTCTGGAGTTTGAATGAGGCCAATCTTGTTGGAAAAAGTGTGTTTTTCTAAAGACTTTCAAGTTTTGAATTGAGCTCAAATTCTGCAGTTTGAATAAAGTCAATGGGGGCTCTAACTGGTCAGAGTTTGATATTATTCCGACCGTCTTTGTATTTTTTCACGCTGCCGTATAACATGTTTTTTTAGTGCAAAAGTGAGCCTCGTTAAAACGGACGTTGACAGAGAACGGATAACTGCAGAGCCAAACGGATATCATATTTGAAACGGGCGAGAGTTATTCCTGTTAGTGAGGTAGGATTGAAGCAAATCGATTTTTTAATCCGAGCGAAAAAAAGCGTGATGTGTTATATGTTATGTGATATATTTAGTGCAAAAGTGAGCCTCGTTAAAACGGACGCTGACAGAGAACGAATAACTGCAGAGCCAACACGACTTCATATGTGAAACGAGCGAGAGTTGCTCCTGCTTGTGAGGTAGGTTTGAAACAAATCTATTTTTTAATCAGAGAGAAAAAAAACGTGATATGACATGTTTTTTTAGTGCAAAAGTGAGCCTCTTTAAAATGGAGGCTGACAGAGAACGGATAACTGCCGAGCCAAACGGATTTCATATTTGAAACGAGCGAGAGTTACTTCTGCTTCTGAGGTAGGTTTGGAGCAAATCTACTTTTTAATCCGAGCGAATAAAAGCTTGATACCTTCCCTTGGTATATTTTTGAATTTTTCAAGTCAGCGTAGTTAACCCTCCAGCTTGTCTCAGGATCTCTATATTCTGCAGTTTGAATATGGTCAATGGGGGCTCTAGCTGGGCAGAGTTTGATATTATTCCGACAGACTTTCTATTTTTTTACGCTGCGGTATGACATGTTTTTTTAGAGCAAAAGTGAGCCTCATTAAAATGGACACTTAGTCATCAGAACTTTGCACATTAATTCATTGATGTCTACTAAATTTATCTGGTCACTTGTTGTTAAAAACGACAGACATCAGCAGTTACATTCATTCAGCACTCTTTGCCCAACCTTAGATAAACGCCATCTGAGTTGAAGCAAGGAGTAACGGGGAGAAAAAACGAAAATAAGCAGTTTGGAAGTTCTCTACAATCCTACCTCTGACATCACATCCGCCATACATGGATGTACACCTGGTTTCTGGTAATGCCCATCTCCTGCACAAAAACAGTTACAAATGAAAAGTCTTCTATTTAGGTCTTCTTTTTCTTCTATTCTATTTAGTTGTTTATAAAACTGTATGGAAAAAACTTAGTTGAGTTAAACTTTGTTATTTATACTGTTTCCTTAGCTGTCTGCAATTATTTAATGTGAACATGTTCAGCCAATGGTGAAAGACTTACCATCTGGATGTATAGTAGGGGGACTACTCCATCATTAGCTTTGACCATATACTGAAACTTGGCATGCCCTGCTAATGTTGTGTCAACTACAAATATACATAACACATCGTGCAATGGGTTTAGTAAATTACCAGATAAAATCAAGGCGTACCTGGATTCGAACAGTCAACCACAAAGAAGGTTACCATTCTATAAACCCATCGAGTAATTTTTTTCCCGGAAGATATTCTGTTGTCACTTAAAACTTGGAGTGGTGTTTGCCGGTTGAAGATCTTCGACCACAGAGAGGGGATGTCTGATTATTCCAAGTCAAGGTGTAAATTTTTCTTGATTGTGCGATATCTCCCAGGTAACACTCTCGTCCCCGTGTGTAAATCTATTACACAGGGTGTTGGTGTTGAGTGTCAATGTCGAGAAGGTGCCATGGTCGATTGCAACAATGGTAATCCATTAGGAAATGTAACGCTTCTATAAAAAGATCTGCCCTAATTCTCATTAAAAGCAAGCATGTGTTTAAGAGTTGTCTTGTCAATCGCAAGTAAAAGACAACCAGCTAGAGTTTTTTTCAGCCCTGTTTCAACAGGGAGGGGGGCGTCCCATCCTCCCTGGTTTCAACTATACTTCACTGATCACTGTTTGGTAGTATGATGTTCAAAGAGAGGGTTAACTCATTACTCTACTACCTTAGCTTGCTGTTTTAACCGACTGTTGAGATTGCTCTAATTCATTTTACAAAACTTTATCAAATTACCTGGATGTTACCGACAATGACAATCTCCCATCTGTCCGCCGTTACGAGATATCTGACAGATAGCACTAGATTAACCGTACAAAGGTTTCCCAGCAGGGAACCATACCAGACAAATCATTGACACCATGTCAAGCACAAGAGGCTTTTACACATCAGTTCAATTTTTTATTGTATTTGAACAAATAGGGGCCTCTTGGCAGCTGCTCAAATACACCAACGTCTAGCTGCAGCCTCAAAAATATGCCTCAGTTGATGAAGGCTAATGATGATGGGTATTGTTTCCTCATGGTTGTATGAGCCATTCATACTGAGTTGCTATTGGCTAATAACTAAGCATAAGTCATGTGACATTATGGCTTATCAACTCATATTAAAAACTGAATTCTCCACTAAACTATTGGATTTTTACTCATGGAAAGACATGTGACAGCATGGAAAGACATGCTGACAAGCTGGAAAGACAGCTAAACCTACTACAAGGGGTCCCAGCAATGGGCCATGTAAGGCCAATAACCCTAACACGTACGCTGTGTTTCATAGGGTGGCAATGGTGGATTGGAATGTGCTGTGGGATGAGAGAATACAACTCCGAGTAGTGAATAGCGGGCTATCTAATTAGCGCCATCGACCCATTCTTTTTTGGGGATGGTGAGATGGCGCAATCGGTTAGCGCGCTTGCTATTCACTGCCAGGCGATAAGTGCCGCAGGAGTTGTGGGTTCGAGTCCCACTGGGGGAGCTTTCATTGTTGATTGTTCCAGCCCCCAGCACCCTCGGGTGTATACCTCTCCTGTGTACTTGTCTACTGACTGACTCATGGAAAGACATGTGACAGCATGGAAAGACATGCTGACAAGCTGGAAAGACAGCTAAACCTACTACAAGGGGTCCCAGCAATGGGCCATGTAAGGCCAATAACCCTAACACGTACGCTGTGTTTCATAGGGTGGCAATGGTGGATTGGAATGTGCTGTGGGATGAGAGAATACAACTCCGAGTAGTGAATAGCGGGCTATCTAATTAGCGCCATCGACCCATTCTTTTTTGGGGATGGTGAGATGGCGCAATCGGTTAGCGCGCTTGCTATTCACTGCCAGGCGATAAGTGCCGCAGGAGTTGTGGGTTCGAGTCCCACTGGGGGAGCTTTCATTGTTGATTGTTCCAGCCCCCAGCACCCTCGGGTGTATACCTCTCCTGTGTACTTGTCTACTGACTGACCCATGGAAAGACATGTGACAGCATGGAAAGACATGCTGACAAGCTGGAAAGACAGCTAAACCTACTACAAGGGGTCCCAGCAATGGGCCATGTAAGGCCAATAACCCTAACACGTACGCTGTGTTTCATAGGGTGGCAATGGTGGATTGGAATGTGCTGTGGGATGAGAGAATACAACTCCGAGTAGTGAATAGCGGGCTATCTAATTAGCGCCATCGACCCATTCTTTTTTGGGGATGGTGAGATGGCGCAATCGGTTAGCGCGCTTGCTATTCACTGCCAGGCGATAAGTGCCGCAGGAGTTGTGGGTTCGAGTCCCACTGGGGGAGCTTTCATTGTTGATTGTTCCAGCCCCCAGCACCCTCGGGTGTATACCTCTCCTGTGTACTTGTCTACTGACTGACTCATGGAAAGACATGTGACAGCATGGAAAGACATGCTGACAAGCTGGAAAGACAGCTAAACCTACTACAAGGGGTCCCAGCAATGGGCCATGTAAGGCCAATAACCCTAACACGTACGCTGTGTTTCATAGGGTGGCAATGGTGGATTGGAATGTGCTGTGGGATGAGAGAATACAACTCCGAGTAGTGAATAGCGGGCTATCTAATTAGCGCCATCGACCCATTCTTTTTTGGGGATGGTGAGATGGCGCAATCGGTTAGCGCGCTTGCTATTCACTGCCAGGCGATAAGTGCCGCAGGAGTTGTGGGTTCGAGTCCCACTGGGGGAGCTTTCATTGTTGATTGTTCCAGCCCCCAGCACCCTCGGGTGTATACCTCTCCTAAGCATAAGTCATGTGACATTATGGCTTATCAACTCATATTAAAAACTGAATTCTCCACTAAACTATTGGATTTTTATATATCAGCTAATTTAATCCTCAATATATATGTCTGCATTTCATCTCAAACCCATTCTGGGTAATGAAATAATCAAATTACATCTGATTTTAACCAGCCATTATACCCCAAAGGTCACATGACAAAGGTGACGCTTTAAAACTCTCATTCATCAGACACAAGAAAGGCTTCGTACCATCTGTAGGTCAGGATGAGCCAATGATTGTTAAGAATAGGATCTTACTCAATGTAGAGGATCTGGCGCCAAGTGTGAGTGTAGATAGTAATTGGAACAGTTTTGGATTCATACTCCTCAAGTCTTATGCTAAGAGCAGGAGTAGTAGAAGCAGCAGGAGGCTCCAACGGTTAGAGATGAGAAATAAATTACATTTAATCATGCTCTCACTTCATGTATAGCACCTTACAACAATGCTTGTAGACATGGCAACAAGCATTATAACCAAATAATGACTCATGATGATACTATATTTGTTTGTAGGTTCTAAGAGGGCAAAACCCAGAGAGGAGGAAATCTACTGCATGCAGTGTTAGGGGAAGGGTGTCCGAGCAACCTGCACTGCGGTTTACTCCAAGACCACCAAGTGCCCCACGACCAGCAAGTCAAATGGCCAGCAGGCCACACAGCCAGCAACCTAGCCGACCACCAACCTGAAAGCTGAAACTGACTTATAAGGACGTGCCCAAACAGGATTTCCGTGATGACAATAAACTTGACTATAACGTATGAGTGATATTTCTGACTCAAATAAACATGGGATTGTGATTCACATCAGCTTATTGTTTTATATTGAGTGTCACATGGTCAGTTAAATCAAGGCACAGAAGGGCTTCCTTGGTTGGAGGTAATGACGGCCAATGATTTTGTTGGTGAAATGTGAGGTCTCAAATTTTCTTGCGTAGGAATGGTTGTCGGGTTCAGGATCCCAATGCTCCATATGCCTACCAATTTACAAGGCTATTAGTATCATATTCATGGAGTTATTTCAAACTGTGTGTAAAATAACTGTTTGAGTAAGGTGGAGATAATTCTGAAGATCTTATGACGCTGATAGGATTTAATGTGTTGATGATAATATGTGAATTTGTGTAAGCATTTTTTCGAAGCAGAGGCTTTTATTGCAAACTGGAGACATTCCAAACATCATTGTTTCTAGACTCATGTGAGGGTTTGGAAACTAAGGTCCTAGATCAAGTGATTGAATAGATACTAAAATACTACTGCCTTTTGACTTATGGAGTTGGTCACGTAACCTAGAGGGAATTCTCACTATCGATGTAACAACATGGGGGATTTCCACTAAAAAACTGTTCATACCCTGCAGTTATTAAATATTATGAACTTTTATTAACCACCGATCAATGCATGAAGCAAATAAGACCATGTGAAAAAAAAACAAAAAAACAAAAGAAGCAATAAGAAGCATTGACGTATTTATGAGTATTTATAAAAAAGCCCTAAAAAAGTGGTTTTATGATGGTGCCTGTCATTTGTTGCTAGGTGATGTAGATGATGGTGATGTGGATGGCTTGTGTTCTTTCTCACATTATTGACATACTTTAGGCAGCATATGTCTAGATAAACACTTAGTTCTGTTAAATGTAATGCTGCAAGACGCTCATCATAATGTTCTAACCATGGCAAAATAACCCTGAGACATAACTTCTGTAGTCTTTCAAGAATCTCCTTGTCCTCTTACTGCTTATACCATCACTGGATAGCAGCAGAGTGGTAAAAGATATGTGAACATGATTATGACAACTTGAAGTGGTCTTCTTAATGTCAATGGTAAGACAATTTCAATTAAAAAAGTTTCAACTAAATACCTAGAAATTATTGATTGACCACAATTTAGTAGATTTTAAAACAGCCATCTAACAGGGAATTTAAATTCCAAAGAAAATTCCCTGCAGGTGACAGGTTTTACTTTGTTTTGGTTCAACAAGGTTAAGTAGTGCCCGAAGCAATGATAAGAATTAATGGATCGGTAGGAAAATACACATAGCATTCGTTGCACAATTACATCCGTATAAAACTTGTGACAGTAATTGACTCTAGCTAAAATTCTGGGAGCGTTTATGTTGCGCATGATCTGGCATCCCAGTAACAACCATCAAGAACTCAAGGAAGCTTTTTGAGAAACAGTATGGGGTCGGCTGTATAGCATTTTTCAGGGTCAGATATGTTCCTTTTATCCATGAATATATTTCAGTGGCCGTAAGTCATGTTGATGAGAAACACATAAAGTGAAGCAGTAAGACAGTGGGGGTCTTGCTGAGCAGCTCAATAGCATATGAAAAATAAAGACTGTTGTAATGCGCTACCTAAAAAAATACAGGCCAAATGCCTAGATGATAGACCAAGCTTGCATCACAGAGTCAAAAACCAGACACATTCGAGGTTCGAACAATTTTGGCAGAGCATTTTAAAGCGGTTTGTAAGCATAGAAGTCAGTTTTATATGCTGGTACACTTAAGAATTCACCAATAAAGAATCATCATTTTGATTGGTCTACTGTGAGGTGAGGGGTCAACACAGTTTGCAAGTAGAGCAATGGCTTGTATCCAGAAACTGCGAGAACAGCAGGGGTCAATCATTGAAGAAGGATATCAGAGAATCAATGATATCAGGTTCCAGTCAGGGCCTAGTCAGCATGTATATAGATAGCCTGTCTTGACAAGCTTGCCAAGACAGGCTTATATTTATATAGATAGTATACAACAGTCCTTGGCATGGAATTGGATAGTGACAGTCTGTGTCTCCACTCACTCACTCAGGGACTTATTCACAGACAGGTCTACTCCAATGAAACCTGGGACTTTGGCAATGTTTGACTGCCCCCCCCCCCCTGTTTGTTATACAGTTTTTCTTCGAATTATCCCATAAACAATACTTTCAGTCAACTGCTTCTATATTAACTGGGGAACATGTCTTTGAAAATACAAGAACCTGAGCAGAGTACCTGTACATGTATCGCTGAACCATAGCTGCCTGTAGTCAAATGCAATTCCTGGTCTGCAGATTAAAAATAAGAGAGTGCAAGTAATATAAATCTAGGGAAACAAAACAGACATTTTAATGAGAGCTACATGGTAATATTTACAAAGAATGAAAGTCATCAGAAAACAATAGATGGTTAAGAAAGAGATTAATAGTCTATTTCCGTTTGCGGGAACCTCTCACAATGTTGCTCAAGTCAATTTTGGCAGCTGGAATTTTTTCTAACTTTTCTGTCATGTCTAACACATTATTGATCGTGCGGGTTCTCAGAGAAGGGTGTTCAGGAGCAGCTTTAAGAACAGCAACAACTTTCTTTTTTGAGGTTTCCTTTCTTTTTTTAGAGCATCTTATTGAACTCGATGATTGTGTAGTTATCCTTGTTGAGATGGTGTTCGCCGCCCTTGTTGAGATGGTGTTCGCCGCCGCAGGAGTGGTCATGGATTTTCTTGACATCTTAACTGTATAGGCTGATTGAGTCTTTGAAGATTTTGAGCATTGCTTGGCCTGTTTAGACAAAGTTTTATGTTTTTGTTTGATCATAGTTTGTGATTTTGGTTGAGGACGATCCTGATCTTGTGTTACATGCTGTAGCGATAAAACGTGAGGAAGAATCTGGTCTGTTACTGCACCCGATTTCTCAGCCTGCAAATTATGAGTGTGTATATAACAAAAGATTATGGGTACTTCACTCTGAGATAGTATCAATCTTAAAATATCGATGATGCATGTTTCTTGATTGATTGTGGCCAGCTTCGAAAGACAACCATGAACCATTATTCAGTCATCAGCGCATTTCAATTTCTGGAGCTGCAGAAATGTTAGGCAGGTTTGCGTAACTTAAAACTGAATCATAAAAAATTGCATACATAGAACTTTAGCTAGATCAAATTACTGACACAAAGTTATAACCTGATGTAATTTCTCCGCAAAAAGCCATACTGTGTTCTTTACCACTAATCCATGAATTCATATCATGCACCCAAGAGTCAATCAATGTCTCTGAGGTAGGTCAAAATTCAGATACATTTAGTCTAAACATTATCACAGGAGTACCTTATCAAAGTTATCTACACCATCACCTGGTAGCACGCTTGCTATTTACCGCAAGACGACGGGTGCCACAGGAATCGTGGGTTCAAGTCTTTACATATGACAGAATTTTCCAATAAAATGAAACAGGCGCGGTTATGAATCCATAAATTTGAGATTATCTGAACTATGAAATGCCAATTTCCCTCAAATTCTTGAAACAATGTGTAATAGAAATTGAATAGGCCAGCTACCTTGTTTTCAAAGCCTTCAGTTACAGTATTTTTACAAGCAGGATTATCACTTCTACAGCTCCTTTTCCTTCTTTGAACATGTTTGTTCACTTCACATAGATTTCTGTCTTCACCTGATAGTTTGAAGTAACTCTTCTTCCCTGGTTGAGAAACAAGTGGATACAGAAATGTTTATCTCCAAGGAACTCGATTTTTTTCTGAAATGATGTAACTAAGTCTTTCTGTAGAAATAGAAATGTTGGGTTAACTGTTTCTAAACCCTATCACGTATTGATTCCCACCGAAGACTTACAACACGCGCTGATACTGATACCTATCTTAGGGGAAAATATATTGCATTCTCTCTACCACAATATATTGGGGATGTATCTTTACCCAGATAAGCTGGACAATATCAAACTCCTATGTGTCTGTATGTGACAGCCATCTTAGGTTCTTATCTAGTTTAAGTGCTCAGCCTATCAACCAGTTTGGGAAAGGAAACTTGGGAAGCTTTCAATGTCGATTGTTCTAGTTCACAGCACACTCAGCTGTATACCTCTTTTACAGTAGGAGAACAAATCAAAAGCTTGTGCCTAAAGTTGTGGCTACACACGCCGTATTTTCAACAGGATTGGGGCATCTGTGGCTCTGCCAGATGCATAGGTTAGCTAGGTTTGCTCTGCCAGATGCCTCAGATGGGCTAACCAACTTGTTGGTTCTATCCGTAGCTGTAGCCATAGTACGGCCAGCTATTCCTTTGTTATTTGTGAAAGAGGCGGGGCTTAATTAAATTACTAAATAGTGATTGGTTTAATTCATTTAAGTTGAACAATAGGAAGGCAAAGCAGACCCAAATTATATTGTAATTTAAAGGAATAGGCCTAGCTATTAATAGGCGTGTGTAGCACCTTGCCCAATCCGTAGCCTTACTAAAAGTTTCCCAATCCTATGGATAGTACGGCGTGTGTAGCCAGAGCTTAATACCTATTGCAGATGGAGTAATAGCTCTATATGTCAACTCTGCAAGGGTTGACATAGGTCATATTGAATACATCACTAGGCTTAAAGTTTTTCAAATGTTATGTATGCTGCATGTGTAGTATGTGGGAAACATTATGCTGAACAATTTTTTACACCCATATATCCCGGAAGCCGCATGGTTGACCATGTACCACACCTTGTACAAAACAGTGATTTTTTATAACTCATAGTTATGATATGGTTCCAGTTATTCATGAAAAAACTTTGATCAGTCTAAATGAGTTCCAACAAAAGAAAAAGAAGAAAAGATAGGAGTGAAGATTGCTGTTCTTTTGACATTATACTGGTACTTGAGGATATCAATTTGTAGTTGCCTTATCACTGTATATTTATAAACTACCAGCTACTTTTATTGAGTTTCACTCTAGCACTCACAATAATGTGATGGGTGTAACTCTTGTCTTTAATTTAATTTTAATTGAAAGACACTAAAATTTTCAAACAATCATCACTTAAACTTACCAGCTGGTCTACCATCTCGTTTCTTCTTTTGAGGAGCCCCACCATTCCTGCTAACTTTCACAGCAGCCAGCTTAGCTTTCTGTTTTGAGTCCTCGGTTATCTGCTTAGCTTTTTCAGTTAGTTTTCTTACTCTACCTGATTTGGTGAACTGAGGCTGTTCTGTGATGATCTTTGTTGAAGAAGAAGCAATTCCATCAACCGCATCATTTGATTGTCTTGCTTTTCCTCTATCAAAGTCAACAGCATGGTCTGGAATACGGTCTGCGTCCTTCTTGTGCACAATCCCCTTCACAATGACCTTGTTAACATTGCTCTCTAGAAGCACTTCATCACATTTGGTCGCCGAGGAATCTTTGGCTATGGATCCTTTTCCAGCTGGCAAGACTTCGGTGGTATCCTCTGATTGAATAACTGTGCCAACGACATAACCATCCTTAGTAGTGGATTTCACATTGAATGCTTTGACAATGACAGGGGTGGGCTTGCGAGAGCGTTTGGTCCGGACAATGATCATAGGCTCACATTCGGGTTGATAGCTCATATTTTCACACTCGGTATTTCCGCTTGTTGAGACCTCAATTTGATGGTCCAAAAGCGGATCAAAGTCTATGACTTGCTCGACACTGTCACTGTGAACAACTGAAGTTGAAATCTCATGCCTTCTGCAGCTCACATCTTCACCCTTGAGTACTCTGCAATAAGTGTGGTCGTAACGGTCCAGATCAATCATCTGTAAGATGTCAAACACAATTATGAAACTCCCCAAAAAATTATTCTGTTGTCAAATTTGTCTTGAAAAAGGTTCACAAGGAAAATATAGCTGTTTATCAAAGCAGGGAGATCTATTCTCCCTGATCAAAGTAAAAACCATAGACTTAATATACTAGTATATTAAGTCTATGGTAAAAACATACACTTTTGGGTGGAAAACATACCAACCACTACCATCACAAATACTAGTATGGGTCATATCAGCTATAAAACACCCTTATGCAGTGTTAAACAGGGTAGCATGGCATGAGCTGATAGAGAAACATCAGATTCACACCAAATAGCTAAATCAGAGGAGAGGCTCTCTGATACATCCCTATCTAAACTTAAGGACACCATCTATAGTCGCATCACCTTTGAAGCACTTAGAATGGAGTCTACTTCAACTTTTGATAAACTGCCATCCTGTGCGATATCACCCTGTTAAATCACGCACAATCACCTGGACTAATTCCTTCAGAGCAGTAGCCGTTAGTATCAGTTAGTATTTTAGTCATATTGCTGAGAATTTTTATTCATACAATATATTTTTGACATTAGGTAAATTCGCGCCCTTGGTATCTATATTAAATAATCATTAATCATAATCATTTTCATGGGGAAATCCAACTGAATCCAACTTGAATTCAAGTTGTCTCCCTATTACCAATATTGACATGAAACTTAGAATTATCTCCTCATTGGTAATAGGGAGACAACTTGAATTCAGTTGGATTTCCCCATGAAAATGATTATGATTAATGATTATTTAATATACCCTATAGGAGTTTAATTTAGCTAGAGTTTAATTTCGCTTTCTGGACCTGGCACTAAATTTCACTTGTACTAAATTTCGCTAGTAGGCTTACTAGTGAAAATTAAAAAAAATGTCCAAGCTGGGAATCGAACCCAGGGCATAAATCTCCATCAGACTGCGAGGCAGACACTTAGACCACTACACCACACTAGCTTGCATGCTTGGGTGAGGTGTATTCCTGTATAATTGTACATTGTTTATGAAACTATAATTTAAGATACACTAAATTTCGCAACCTATGCAACAACGCGAAAAGCGAATCCTAAATGCCCCGAAAACTAACTCCTATAGGGTAGTTACCAAGGGCGCGAATTTACCTATTACCGTCCATTTTATTGGAGGTCAAAACCTTTTTTATTTGAATCACAGCAGCCTTTCCAACATTTTATTTCACATGCAGCATTGTGACAAAGGTTCATTCATTCGTTCATTAATGGCGCAGCTTAAATATGGTAAGTTCGATAGTAAAAGCTGGAAATTGATTGTTTTTTGTTGGTGTTTTCTCTCATGAAAAACTTTTGTGTCTTGTAATGCTACATTATCCTCTTCTAGTAGTGTTGAGATGTCCTAAAACTTAGCAAGGAGAAAGCTACAACACTATAGAGGTATTTCATGCGCAGAAAACAACGACAGAAAATAGTCAATTTCTAGCTTGTTAATAACAGTGATTACGACAATGTTAGCCCTACATCTAACAATCGTGGTATATGAATCCCACTGCATTAATAAACAACGTTCATTGGTCATAATACATGACGTGAAACTCGAAGGATTTGACAAGGTTCCACTCAAACTTTGCATGGGTAAACTGTCAAAGGTTCCAAATATAAACATTAAAATAGTACCTACTTAGGTGGATACAGATTTTCTCAATGAACGCAAACAGAGAGTAGTTGGAGCTCTCCATAGGCTTAAGCTTGACAAACTGAGTACAAGTTGCAAAACAAGGGCGGCACAATATCCTACTGAGAATTCTGTCAAATGAAGAATGTCTACCTAATGTGGCAGTAACTAGAGCTGTTTCTAGGGGCAAACCTCGAACAATTTACGCAAAATCCTCAGCCTACATAACAGCTTCCTACCATGTACTATACGTGAAACGAAGATAAGTCAATAACAAAAAAATGCTATGAAATCAATGCCAGAATAGCATGAAACTAGACCACACAAAGCTAATCTGATCAAAACATCAAATCAGATGAGGCATACCCCTTGCATATCAAAGCTCTAGTATGTACTAAAGAAGAAGAGGCAAGGCCTAGAACTGAGTAAAATAGAATGAAACACCTAGAGGCGACAGCCACACATTGAATTCCATATCTAGAATAGCATCATAAGCTTTCTTTTGCCAATCAAGGAGCCAGCAAAAATAGCCAGTCCCTAAATAGCAAAAATAGCCAGTCCCTAGAAATGCTCTAATCAGAGATGCTGAAGGCATTGTTGACATTGTATTACTGTCTGCCCTTTTACATTTACAAGACATTTTCCAAGGTTATATTATTCATGCTAGTAGGGGCAGCCAATCATATCAATGTCAGATCACTCCCTGTGTTGAGGGTTCCAAATGTATAGTGTTATAATACAATTTCTGTTCTATCTATGATAAGAATTCAATTCAGTGCAGCCACACAGCAAGAAGTTGAAGACTACTACTACTTACTTGCTGTAGCTCTGCTACCGACTACCCAATCAAGCAATGGTCACATTATTATAATCTAGTAGCAACAGAAATACGTGCATACATAGGCCAGGCATACATACAGACATGAATAAGCATCAGTTACAGCTGCAATGGAATAAATTATTTACAACAACCAGTCTAAGACTAGTAGTAGAATAATATTATTTCATTTGACTCACCAGTGGCCACACCAGCCAAGGAATGTGGCTGGTTTTTTTTCCAACAACCTATCTCATGAGGTGAGGAATGGTGTTCCCATTTCCAACGGACCACCTCACTATGAGTCGACAACTAATATGAACTAACTAGCTATAACTACAAACTCCACCTACCCAGTACTAGTTAGTATTACTCGACTCGTACTTTGTTGTTGGCTACTCTACTGTTTCGGCTATCTATTTGACTTAGTCGGACTCGGAGTGACCATTGTTATTATTATTATGCAAGGCTTACCTTGTACTTCTGTTTATTGTCATATCTTGGATCAAGAATACAGGAGAGAACTTATTGTGTAGGGACCTGGATGAGAAAACAAACACTGGAAAGTTGAACAACTCTTATTATTTATTATGTTTTCAGAGTTTCCTCTAGCAAGAATGACTATACAACCAATTGACTAGACTGACCTTCAGTGCCAATTTTGTCGGGATTCTTTAACTTGATACTTATATTCAGACCGATTAATCACATATAAAGTATGTTAGGGTACCTGTGAGGTCTACATATTAAAACCAAAAGACATCAATGTAGTTTGTTGCACTTTCTCAAAATAAACAAACAAAGAGAAGACAACCATTAGTCAAGAAGACACCTAGCTTAGAACAAGAACACGTTTGTTCCCTCTGTTGTGACGGAGGGAACAAACTTGTTCTAGCTTAGAACTAGCCTGGTAACTTAGAACAAGTATGTTCCCTAGCCTGTGGAGGCGGAGGACCCAACGGGAATTTGCAAACGTATAGGTTATTGAGGCGAGTTTGTTCCCAAAGTATTAAGCCGCATAAGCAATAAAAATTATTTCAATCGACCATGTAAATATTGCCATAATAAGATTATCCTTGTATGTAATTACTTAAAATAAAGCTGCAAAAAAAAAGAATACGTTACATTTATTACAGCATTAGTATTTTTTTGTAATTCAAAATATGCCTGTAAACAAAGGCTTTTTCTGTACTTTGTAAATTTGTACACATGACATGACACTTATCTTCTTTTGAAGGTCTTTACCCACGATGGTAATGTCCAGGAGTCTTTCAAACCTTGGTAATGATATACAGCTTCATTGTTGAAAATTGATATGCATATCATTTGAAGAGTCAATCATTGTCATAGCAGTCTGAAGTCAGTCAGAACAAAATCCAAGCTCTTTCTAGTAAAGATTATTGAAGTGTTAAGAAATATTCGTCACCCACTCAATATTCCTCTCTTGCTCGAGTAAGATGAACATGTGTGCTACACAATACAATCCTGATAAATTGTCATTCCACATGTTTTTTTATCGCTGTTATGTCCTAGTTCTCCTCAAAAATTTCATATAAATCAGTATGTCAGGCATTTGAGAAGAAATTAAGACTTCACAGTGACATAAATATTATGCAATGAGAGTATGTTGGGCTGTACAGTCAACTGGACGCCATAATTTTTATCACTTATGTATTGTATAATAATTATGTCTATATTATGTATTAAAGTGTATCACTTCTGACAATTTAAAAACGGCACTTATTTTAATGTTGTAAGTATCCTTCTACAAGAGATACCTGCATGGCATATGAGGTACAGGAACCTAAACAATGAGGTATACCAGTAGTTGATAGTTTAGAAAGGGGCAAACATACAATGAGTAATTTTCATAGATACAACAGCTTTGATAGCAGTTGTTTAAAGAGAGAATAGAAATGATAATTTCAGGTATATCCATGATCTAGAGTAATTGCAATGGAAGAACATTTCCTTACACTATGAACTGCTCTCACATAAGTAATCAGTGCAAATAGATGCTGAGATTCAGACTGTCATTGGATTATAGTATAACTACTGCACAGAGGTTGTCCATAGTCAAATCATTATGTCCTCATCATGGATATCCGAATCCAAAAACTATTAAGTTACCAGCTGTCAATGGACTGGTCAGTTACAACTGTGTGTGATCTTGCTTGTCAGTTTTTAAACCACCAGGATCAGACTTGGCGGAATCCTTTTGTTTAAATGAGTTATGGCGAGATCTATTGCCCTGTGTAAGTGTAGCTTTGCTGCCACCATGAGATGTTGATAAAATGTTTGTATTGATTCCACTAGCCAACGATGATGCGCTTTCAGCTGAGGCCCCTCGCCCTAGACGAAGGTTGTGTTTAAATGTTTGCGTAGAAGGGTTAGAGCCTGGTTTAACAGCGACAACCGAAGCCAGTTTACTAGGTGCTGGGGCCTGTGATGTAGGAGACACTGCCATTGGTGAGGGGGAAGGAGTTCTGGCAAGTGGGCTCAGTGGTATATTGTGTACACTCTTACGCCTGTTGGGTGATTTGAGACACTGTAGACTTTTGCTGAGACCTTGTAATGAGCCGGGTCTGCTGGAAGTGAAAGAGCTAGCAGGAGAATTTTGACCACTTGACAATGGTGAGCTACTAGCTGAAGAATATGACTGTGTGAGGCTATGACAGTCCGTCATGATACGAGGTGAGCGGGGAGACTTGATTCTGACGTTAGCTCCCTCTCCTGCAAAATGATTGGTTGATATCGGCTGTCCTAGGTTCTCAGCATTCCGTTTGCTTAACGTCTGGAATCAAAAAGCGACAAAATTTATCATATCCATCATGCAGCATTGGAGTGATAGTGCAAAGCAGTTTGATAGTTGTATCTTATTAAATATTTCGGCTCCCAGTGAATGTTTTGAAATCCGCATACTTGATTTGATTATACTTGATAGTCTGGATAACGGTTCCAGTAAAAAAAGAGATTGCCATTCCTTCTTGAACCATATTGCCCTTGTTAATCATCGGCTAAAAGGGAAATTCAGATTGCAGACACACTGGATGAAATTTCATCTAGATCCATCTGTCCTCATCCCCCCCCCCCCCCCGAAGGTTAGGTAAAATCTCATAATTGCTCATAATTTAAATTGACAGCTAGCTCAGACTGAAAGATTATTATCATACTATCTGTTTTGTCATCTAAGCTTGATACCTCTGGCTAGTTTGCTTTACAACTTTACAACTTTTCAACTTAGACTTTACCTCTTCCATTTATGGGTCATGCAATGAAGCGCTCTAATATTTTAACAATGAAGCCATCAAACTACGTAACAATTAAGTTTGCAATGTAGATACATTGATTGGGCAGACCGTTTTTTCAAAAACATGACACATTCATTTTGTTATACTGCTCTTGCCCTAATTACCTCTTTAACCACAAGTTAATAATATTATTAAGTTTATGGTTATAACACATAACAATACAACAACATATGGTTAAGAATAATTTATCCAATCATGTGTCAGATCAATGAACTGAGAGGGAGTTCATTGGTCAGAAAATAGGAGAGGTATTCACCTGAGGGTGCTGAGGGCTGGAACAATCAACGATGAAAGCTCCCCCAGTTGGACTCAAACCCACAACTCCTGCGGCACTAATCGCCTGGCGGTGAATAGCAAGCGCGCTAACCGATTGCGCCATCTCACCATTCCCCAAAAAATGGGTCGATGGCGCTAATTAGATAGCCTGCTATTCACTACTCGGAGTTGTGTTCTCTCATCCCACAGCACATTCCAATCCACCATTGCCACCCTATGAAACACAGCGTACGTGTTAGGGTTATTGGCCTTACATCATTGCTATCAATATCTGATGCTAATGATAAAATAACATTTGTTTTGGCTAGTGAATAATTCATCTTTAGAAGAAAGTGAGACCCATAAACTTCTAGAGAATTCTCTATAAGTTTATGGAGAGACCACATAGAGAGAAATTGCCCCCAAGCTGTAAGAGCGCTATATTATATATAAGAGTGACTGGTACACCATGCTAACAGATCAGAGCCTTTCAGTCTAAAGCTGCTTTTACACTAGGCGATAATCGTACCGAGTTGTCTTCTCGTGCAAAAATCGGTCAGTGTGAAAACCTTGGCCGAGCCGAGTGGGCGAGTGTGCCAAGGGCTGAAATGGCTCGGGCAATGCTGGTTGCAGACGATGATCGCATTGTTACTGGCCAATGAAAATCCTTCAATGTAGCTACTCAACTATAGACACTTCTCTTTATCACATGAACTTTTGGGTTTTCCACTAGACTATTCTATTGCAAGCAAGAATGACTGCTTTCAACATCGACAGGTTTATTGAGGAGCTGCAGGGTAGGCCTGAAATATACAACAGTGCCCATCCTAACTACTATTCAAAAAGGCAGGAGAAGCTTTCTGAATTGGGAGCTATTTTCAATATGACAGGTTAGAGAATGAGAAACATTTACTCCCGGTCCTTGCCTTGGAGAATGGGGCATGCAAATACTTTATAACAATATATATACTTTTTTTAGTGTTTTTGTTGATACCTGCTGATGTCAATTAGCCACTACCTAGGTCAACTCCATTCCCCTGTTGTTTATGATCAAAATGCCTGTACCAGTGAGTATGAACAAAGAGTACTCCCCTTGGTATGAACAATGAAATAATAATAAAATAAAAATAATAATATTTCATCAGTGACTGTTTATGTGTTACTGTTATCAAGAAGTAACTGTTATTCCTTGCTCTTATGTTCGATGTTATTGTTGTCTTCCAGGTAAACAGGCTAATACTAAATACAGTTCGATCAGGACACAGTATGTAAAAGCAAAAAATAAGATCGAAGCAGAGACAAGATCTGGGGCAGGTTCGAAGTCGATAAAAGTATGGGCATATTACGATGCCTGTATGTTCCTCAGGGATCATGTTGAGGTTGCCTCCCAAGCTGACTCAATTCATCGATCACCTCTATCAGATGTAACTAATGACCAGTCGGCTGAGGTAGGAATACATCTAATGTACTTTTGCAGTAGGCCTGCTATTCTTCTCTTCTCAACTACACAAGAACAAAAAGCCTACAAAGCTGCAACATATGCAGTACCTATAGACACATTACCCTTCTACATACAAAAGAGTAAGCAAAGTCTGTAATTTCTATATTAATCAACCAAGACTAGCCATGGCAGGTTCAGTGTGTGCATACACAGAGTCTGTTCTAACTTAATTGAGCTCATTTCTTCCAAAAATTTATCGTGATACTACATGTATATGACTCAGTTAAATCACCATTGTGTTTCATAGGAAGAGGCCAGTCCAGCACTGGACGATGACTTGGTATCGGAAGTATCCACCACTCCACACCATACCACACCACACACCACTACCACACCACACCCAGTTTCGGTCTCAGCAACATCCAGACCAGGTAAAAGGAAATCAAGTGAAGATGTTTACTCTAGTATCCTGGAGCAAGCCTGCAGGCAACTTAAGCAGCTAGGTGAAAACATGATTCAACAGAAGAAGCCAGCACAACCAGCTGAGCAGGATGACTGCCACTTTTATGCGATGCATATTGCCGAAAATCTGCGTCAAATCAAAGACCCCCGAAACAGGGCATTATGTAAACTGAAAATTGAGGAAGTGTTATTTCAAGCTCAATTTTGTCCTGCTCAGCAACCTAACACCCCTCCCTTCATGGCATCATCACAATCTTATCAGCCGCCACCGCCAGCTGCTACTTCAAGGTTCCTACCCCCTATTTACCATGATATGGACATTGGTTATTAAATACTAAGCGTTTGCTCTGACATTACTTTCAGCAACCTAAATATGTGATAAAGTGTTATTAAGACAATTTGATATAAGTTCTGTATAGGATGGCATGTTATGTTCACTAAAGTCATTCATTTTCATTGTTTTTTCTTTCTTTCGATACACAAGAATTTTATTATCATTGAAATAAAAACGAACAAAAGAGACAAACAAACCACTACATAACACATTAGGGTAGAGCATTGTAAAATAGAACCAAAAAAATCGCTAGTTAGCCTAGCTGAATATTTTTATACACAACATGTATATTTACAACAACAATCGCAACAAAGTTCTAGCCAGAACAGGCTCCTCTTCTCAGTTGATAATACTTGTCACTGATCCGTTATGATACAATAACTAACATACATTATTTACATTTGTTTGCTAACCATAGAAGACAATTATTCACTCGTTGACTTTTAACAGAGATATAACTTTTTGTAATCAAAATTAAGAAAAGCAATGTATAGTTAGTTATGTTCTCGTGTAAAAAGGGTGGACAACCCCTGAAATAAAACAAGCTATGATTAGATCATGTCTTCTTGCCAACCCACGGCTCCCTCATTGTTGACATAATGACAAAATCCATCACGTACCGATTTAGCGTCCCGTCTGTGTGGACGCGGGACCACAGCTATCTGGCCCATCCCACATGCCAAGGGTGGGTTTTCTTCATTGTGTTGAATGGTTACTGTTGGGCATATCTGTCTGTTTGCGATTGAGTAGTTGTGAAGAACACACGTCGCTAATGTCAATTTCTCAACTTTCTCAGGCTGGAGGGCTATCTTACTGCCATATATTCTCCATGTCGCCGCCATGATACCAAACACATTCTCTATAAGGCGTCTTGCTCTGGATAAACGGTAATTGAAGATCTGAAAGTAAAAATGGAAATGGAGAAATCATAAAAAGTTTGTATTTTAAAACCAGATTTAAATTGGGCATTATTACAACGAATTAAATGTCTTCACCTCTATTACCACCGTTGGTTTGAATATTTCCCAAATTGTAATAGCCATCATATATTGCTTTGGAGTTGTCCCACACACATAAAATGAAGGCAACTCTAATTTTTACATGTAGTTGGAGTACAAAAACTGCCAAAAGCCAGTCAGTCACGTAGCGGCAAACACATGTGCAGACTACTATCATATTTCGTACTCAGTAATCATATTATACGTTTGTAACAACTACACATATATATATTATTACATATTATGGAACAAAACACAAGATTAATTAAGATCAATCAAGATTACACATAAAAATTATGAGGATTATATTACTTGTAGAATCACCAAAAAGGCTGGCAGCTAGTAGAGAGGACAATATACGGGTAGCTCTGTACTGAGAAGATCTTGCTTGAGCAAGTCAGACATTTGTAACAGTGATTTGAGGTGGGCCTGCTCTACCGATTGTATTGAGTTTAGTTGTACTGGTTATCCTCACACCCCTAGTTTGAGATACAATAACACTAAGGCCTATTGGCTGATTAAAGACAGATGATACATGTAGGGTCTGTTGAAAGTTAAATACTGTGGTGTGAATCATGTAATGAACAGAATTCATTGAAAATATAGCACTACATCTGAGGATTTAGTTGTCACTGACATAAATGTGGTCAACTTACCTTCTGATTATGATTCAGCTCTCGGCGTGGGTACGGTCTCATGAGGTATTCCTTGAGAGGGAATGCTTCGTCACCCAGGATGACATGGGGCAACACTTTATCTGAACCTGGCAGCTGAGCAGACGGAGGCACATTTAGAGATCCTGTCTCGAGGGCACGTGAAAGTGATGAGGCTGCAAACACTCCGCCGTCCGACACTCTACCATTCGCACCAACACTTACATAGGTCAATCTGCAGTAGATAAAATACAAGTGGAATAGTACACAAAAATGCATGGTAGAGGAACCTTCCCATCACTGTTTGACACGTACTGCTGACAAACAAACAATTGCTGGTATCATTACTGTGTATCTCCTTGGATACTACATCACACATGATCAGTCGTTGTTTGTTGCCTTCAACGAGTTTTTGCGAACAGCAGTACCCTAATCCTGCTACGTGCGATTGATTCAAGTACTAGTTTTCAATATACATGACCATGTCTTTTATATAATAAAGGATGAGGTATTATATACTGCTATGCCCTATTTATAGTTCATTACTCTTGAGGAAACAAGTGCTCACAACGTCAGCTCTCAACAGATTATTTGGTTTTGGACACTTAATAACAACCAGTTTTAGGCCTACTACAATCAACACATTATGGCCTACCTGTAATCTGCATCACATAACGCCAGAAGGACGATGCTCTCACTTCCTTTGTAGTTGTGGTAATAGCTTCCTGCATGCCATGGTTTGACCATCACCACATGTTTGCCATCTAGAGAGCCAATGCAGTTTGGAAATTGCCAGCGGTCATTTAACTTTTCGATGATAGGTCTCCACTGCACCACAGTGTTGGGTGTGTTTAAGTATTCCTCTTTCAAGCAAGTAAATATTGCCTCACAAGTTTCAGGGATAATACAGCTTAGCGAAGATATAGATATGCGAAAGTTATAATACAGCTCTGTAAAAGTGCATCCAGTGGCCAAGTATCTTAGTGTGACAGCCAAACGTTGAGCTGCAGGGATAGCTGGTCTTAGGTGTGTATCTTGTCTGGTGATTGCTGGGCCAACTTTACTGAGAATGTCTTCAAAACACCTTTCATCTATCCTGAAGAAATTAGAGAATGTCCCAGCAATTCTTCTTCCTGTCCCCTGTACCAAATCAGGGATCACAGAGTTCCATACTCCTCTCTCCTGTCTCTGTCTTAGTAGGCTAGAGACCCACACACTCCTCTCTCTCCTATTTCTTCTCCTGCCTCTTGCAGCAATAACTGCAGCAATCACTACTACAAGAAGGTTTGCTTGAAAAAGCACACACTGGTCATCGTAATTTAAGTTTTCCATGTTTGTTTGTAAACAAGAGGATTTGTAAACAAAGGACTGGGAAATCCCAGTCATATCGGTCATCGGCGTTTTCGCACTCGGTCATGTGTGAACAGGTCTTTTGTGACCGATACTTAGCCTAACCGATTTCACAGTAATATCGGCCTCGTGCTATCGCCCAGTGTAAAAGCAGCTTAAGATAGAGAGAAGTTTTGGACTACAAAATCATTGACATCCTAACTGATGAGCCAGCGAAGCAACATGCAAATGATTGCTGGCAAATTTTTGAACAATTTTCTATCATATATAAATTGGCTGATCTTTAAATCTAGAAATACTTGAGGTGCTTTACATTCGATTTGCCAACTCTTTAGAATCTTTTTAGCCTTTAGTTACACAATACAGAAATCTTAATGCATCCATAAAATCAAGATTGGGATTATCAATTCTTCAGCTAATCAGCATCAAAACGAGAAATTGTGTTATGAAGCATTGAAGTCGGCCCTTTCAATAATTGCTAGTCCATGTCTGAGGACCCATCAGAGTTTTCGACCATCATTCGACAACTCCAGTTCCTCTGATTATTTTTAGCTTTATCTCATGGATACTTTAAACGCCGTAATATATTGTCAGTTGGTTTAGGTTTTCATTTTAATAGTCATATACTGTAGTTGTTTGATTATTGGTTTTTTTTTTATGGCAACAGCTATAAAGCTTTTATCAAGCTCATTAGCAATAAGTGATATCAGGCTTTGCTGTTTCTCAAGATCTCAAGATCAAATCATTTTGACATCAGTCAAGCGGGCACACTGTAATTTCTAAGTATGCCCAACCTTATGGTGAGGCTGAACCATAGAGAACCATAGGATACCTCTACGGGCTGAACTTGATGTCAAATGTCCAATATGGCTGCCATATACAACAAGCTGCTACAGATTTACAGTTATTATCATGTGATACAGTAAATAACTAGGGTGATAGAGATAGAATGTGTTAAATCTTATGAAATGATGAACTTTGATGTCACATGACTCCGAGTTTGACTGGAAGCGACCGCCAATTCACAGGTCTTATCAACCCAGGATACAGAGCTCATGAATTTTGTGCCGAATCTGATTATTTCGTAAAATATCCACTTACTGAGCTATATCCTACTCCATGATTAGTGTGAGCAAGTTTTCAGAATTTTTCAGCTTGGCGACAAATAAATAAGCAAACAGCAAGACGTGGGTTATTAATTAAGCATAACAGCAGCTTTCCTAGTATTCTCTGATTTAAAACAGGCGGACCAAGAAGATGCTAGTTTCTGCATAAAGCTCTAAATAGTCCTGATTACAGGATAGTCCTCTTATTCTGTCGGCCCATCTCCTTATGTGACAATAATTTGAATAACATAAGAAGAGTTTTTATTGCATCATTCAAGGGGGGAGATGACAGGAAGCCCAAATTAGTGTTTTTGAAAGTAGTGAGCGGATTAAGGTATTGGCCCAGGTCATTTTAATTTAAAGGAAATTGAACTGTCCTTCATTTCCAACATGTTCAGTTCACAGTATAAACACAATAATAGTGTCCTCATGTGACACTATGATACAAGTGCAGTATAAATGCTTTATACATCCTGTCTACAGCTGTCAGGAACCTAAACCACCCATAATGCAATGAGAAGAGACTGATAACACGCCAAAATATTGTATAATTTTTATTGGTGCAATATTCTCAATTTGATGAATTTGAAATTATGCAGTCATTCCAAAAGACTGCAAATTAAATCAGCTTATACATGGGACACAACCATTCAGTTGGATGCGACAGAAATGGACAGGAAATAGGATTATCTTCCTACTACATGGGAAAGGAGTAGAATTTCTGAATTTTCCAATCATAATTTTGGAAATGGTATCAATGTGGTTAATATAGCAATACGCTACCATCGGTCTATAATCAAGGTCTGTGTCTGCTCAGGAAAAAACCCATGATTATTTTGATTTAAAAATTGCAACAGGGTTGTGTAATTTTAGAAATTTTGATCATGTTAATTCCATGGGCTCTATCACTCAAAAATTTGGACAGGGAAGGCATTGGTAGCTAAGCAGTCTATTGTTATCAGACTGCAGTTGATGTATCTTTAGAGAAGTTCTGTTTTAAATTAACAGTGGAGTAAAATTGGTTTGACAGATAAAAACAAATCCACCATATCAAGCCTCACAATCGGGCGAAGTATTATGCTCAGAGCAGCGCTTTGGTAACATGTGAGGCATTGCACTTTGGTATGTTTACAAGTGAAGCAACCACTTAATCTTACAAAGCTTATTCAATTGCTCAGATTCTCTTTCAGCAATCATTGATGATACTCTCCAATTTGTCATAAATAATACACACACCCGGTTCACCATTAGCAATAATAAGGAAGCATAGACAAGTAATCAGAGAAATCTGGGCTGCATTTACATACGTTTTGTTCGCATAACAGCAACCTGAATTCAAGGGTACAAACATAGACACTATAATGGAATACCGTGGGAAACTTGGCTTTTGTGGCAACCAAGAACCCAGTCAAGAATAAGTGGAGCACTTGCATGCGATCAAAATAAAGTGGCAAAGTTTCTACTATCAACATTAATTAGCTATAAGGGGAAGAAGGGCCAAGAAGACACAAAAAGGGGGCACCCTGCACACAATGCTGTCTTCCATTTCTTCAGAGAAAATAGAGCAATCTTCAATTTTAAAACTCTAATCTTCAGAATAAATTCTTCAAAACAACTAGACTCGACATAAAACTGCTGTACTAAAATGCCTGTGAAAATGAGCCAACAAGTTTATTAGTTGATGAAGGTGATCATTTTTTTGTAGACAAACAATGCACCTGGTGGGGCTCTAACCCAGGATCCTGTGATCCAAAATCAGTAACACAAAATACGCGGGGAGCTCCAAAAAGGAGAGTGCAATGAAAAAAAGACAAGATGATAGCCTGGCAAGTACTCAAGCTGAAATGATCGTAGCAGCTGTGGTTTACCCATCAAAAATTGTAGACAGTGAGTGTGACTATAGCCTCCAATAAAGCAGCTTGGGCTCTCAAGGTAGTAATACGTTAAACTTTTCCAATATAAACTTGCCTTGAGTAAAGATGATGATCTTTGTCGCCTTCTGTCAACCTTACTAAAGCTTTGTTTTTTTTTCACTGTCCGCCTTGGAACCATCTTAGCTTTACGTAATTCAGACGGTGGCTTGACTCCCGGTTTGAGGGATGTTTCCTCTATTGGTAAAGCTCTCAGGCTAACCTGTACTCATATCAGAACATAAATGTCTACCAACTGATCAAACTTTATGGAATGTTAACAACAAGAAAACAATTGCAAGTTCATCTGTGCGGCAATCACAATTATCAATATCAAAGCAATATACAGTCAGGCAGCTATTTCTACAGAAGTTATACAACATCTTTACCTTGAAAAAATTCATAGCACTTCTGGGTACAAAGAATGCATAGTGTTAGAAATTGTCCCCTCCTACCCATATATGAGGTATTTATGGGTATGTACTGTACAAGCTCAATAAGCTCCCACTTGTTTCTATTTTAGAGAACTGTCAAGGCTGGATTTCTCAACAAAGGTTCATGAATGAAGTCATCTTTTATAGTACAACATCTCCTGACAATGAAGAAATATTTTTATTGATGTTAAAAAAATAGTAGCTAAAAATATATGCAAGAGGTAGCTTATTGGGCTTGTGTAGTACATACTCAAAAATGCCTCATACATGTGCGGGGGGGGGGGAACAATATCTATCACTAGATATAATTTATGTAAGAATCAATGAACTGACCATGGTTGAGTTCTTTTGAATAAGTCGTACAATCTGTGGCTGGGGTAATCCATGAACTTGTTCATTGTTGATGTGTGTGACTAGAAAGTTTGGTCTGAGACCTGCCTGCCATGCTGCACTGTCCATTGTCACATTCTGGAAGTAACAACAATAAGATAATTGTGAACGATTGAAATTGTTATCACAGATGATTCATACATGACTGTAATGGAGTTTTGACATCAAGTGTCATGTAACCTGCAGTGAAACAAGGGGTCTTTTGATTAGAAAGACATTTGCTCAGAATCATCGCTCATTTACCATTTAAATCAGAAAAATTCGTTCCTAAATCGTTGGCTCAGAATGTTAGTAGTTCAATCAATGAGTAACAATTAGAAAACGAGAACCCTTGCAGGTCTCGCTCACTAAGCTAGGAGCAATCAGATAGTGATTTTGGCAGAATTAGGAAAACGCTCTGTGTTTTTGATCTTCTGCCCCAGCTGACTTTACAAGAGCTCACCAATGACAGATAATATCATCATATTAAATAGCAGTAATATGTCTGGTTCTCTAGCCTGCACAATCGGTACTCAACTGACCGTGATGAGGTGGTTAAGATGGTAGAAGTTTCCATCAGCTGAATAAACTCGGATAGCTTTGAGAAAGAACCCATATCCTTTTCTCCATTTCTTCAGGATGAATGGGGGTCGTCTAAGTGCGTCACGTGTTGGTGACTGATCCCGTGAAGAAGCACTGGATGTAGGAGATAGCAATACATTAGGATGAGGAGGATGACTGAAATCCTCCGCTGAAATAAATAATAGAAGTAAATTATCTGAGATACAGATTTTTAATATTGTATTGGCAATGATGTCTTTGGTTAGTCATTTGAGGCAAAAAATGCTTGTTGTGCTGATAATTGTGATAATTGAAGTCTTTGGTTAATTTTTGCTCTCATCATATACAGGTAACTTGGAGCCATTTAGAGATACAAACTTTTGTGATACTTAATGATTTTAGGCCTCATATCTATAGCTGGAAATGAAATGTCCCAATTATTATACCATTTTGGCAGAGGATTGACACTTTACTTTCATCATTGATTTCATCAATTTTCAAACTTTTGTAGTCACTGTATGCGAAACTTAAAGATAATTTATAATATGATGCGTTATGCATCTGGATCAATTAGGCAAAGGTCACAGATTTATTTAAAAAGCTGGCAACATGCTTTTATGATGAAGTCACCCTGCAATAAACTATATTTTTGTGGCTTTTTGTATCCCGCTGATGAGAGCAGATATTAGTATTTATCTTTCGACATGTACGCAGTCAAATGAAGCAAAACAAGTGTTGTTCAGATCTGTATCAGCACCTTGGTAATTTGTGAAGCGGGAACCCTCCTCTCCTCTCCTGTCCTACTAGTTTCATTTATACTTGAATTGAAAGAAACATATCCGCCTGCCTCAACCCAAAAGTTATTAGTTCGAGAAATAAATTCTAATACATGTGTTTTAAGTTCTTTCCTGACTCAGATTTTATCCACGTTTTAAAGTAAATGCTCCTATGCTAACAAATTTAGGTGACGACCAGTAACAAAATTGTTTGTTGATAGATCCCATGCCATACCTGGCATAGAGTTGATGTTAACAGTTTTGATTCTTGTGAACTATTGAGAGAAAACTGTCACTGGGGAAATCTTCCTAATTTGAATGATAACCATGTGGACAATTGGGAGATACCCAATGTACTAAGTCAGATACAACATTTTCTGTTTACCACAGTAAATGATGGAATTTGGTCGAAGTTCTCTTATAAATCCGTAAGAATGCGGCTGTGGCTACTGTAGCGCTGGTTTTAAACAGTTTCATACAATATTTTCATCAGCAGTTGACTTCATCACAATAAATTCACAGAAGTTTATTTTGATTTTACTTACTGTAAATCCATTATGTGGTTTCACAGATACACCTTTATATCATCACAGAGTAAGGATATATCGCTATAGTAACGATTAGCGCTATTTGCCCTAAAACATGCAAGCTCCTCCATTCTAAAACTGAGCTAGACAAGACGTTGTACACACCGATTTTGGGTCAAAAGGCCACTGCCAAAAAGCCATTGGCCATAAAGCCACTGGTCAAAAGGCCACTTGTGATAAGGCCACTGGCCATAAAGCCACTGGTCATAAGGCCACTGACCAAAAGACCACTACCCATAAGGCCACTGGTCAACAAGCCACTGGTCATATGGCCACTGTCCAAAAGCCACTGCTTAAAAAGCCACTGGTTCAATTGTTATAAGATAGAAGTCGGATATAAAATTTTTGGGCCCGTAAAACAAAATTCTAGCTCTTGATATGCCATTTATCAATGATTTTTTATTTCTACTCACTGATTCCCATTTTAGTCAAGTTAGAAAAGATCCCACCCACCCTTTGCAAATAATTAATAAAAATGACTCCATCCGGACATCTTCTCATACACTGTTTCTGTAACCTAACCCCCAATTAATGCATTATAATCACTATGGTTCCATACTTCGATTTTGTGGTTCACTCCAATTTCGAATGGTTAGAATCCAGTGGATTCTAACCATTCCCATGATGGGAAAAAGATGAAAAGCGGACGGGACATGAACCCCGGCCTCCTGGCGAGTAATCCCTTTGAAGGCATTGTGTGCAAGCGCACTAACCATTCAGCCACGCCGCCAATTAGGGAATAAGTGGAATAAACACAGTATGGATATTCGCGTCCAAAAAGTCATTCGTCACAATCGGAATTTGAGTTTAATGCCGTTTCCATGGGGCGATTACTCCCGAAATCCTTGCAAAATCGACACATGGAACCATAGTGAATGTATCTTGATGGACAAATAAAAGTTATCACAAGCAAACAGTCAGGACTTTTAGATCAAAGTAATGCCGCAATGAGGAGAGACGACGACGTAGCTTTTTTAAATTTTTTTTTGTAATAACGACAATAATTTATATTCACACGGAAAAATTTTTAGTATCATTTTTACCCAGTGCACCCTGTGATCCATTTTGATTATCACATGGTTATATCGGATCTGATACTCAACAAAAACTAAACTCTCTTGTGGACAATACTAGCCTCTACCGAAATCTAACTGTGCATCCAACAAATGATTTTATTATTGATGACCTACAAACCCAACCGACACAACTTGATCGCTATTGCTTAAAGTTTTGTAACCTGACCACTGACTTTTTCTGTTGTTCCCAGTAGGATATGCAACTCACTCGTGCTTGGCATGTGGCATGTCAAAATCGAAAAAGCTACACCGTTGCCTCTCCTCAGCGCGACATTGCTTCGATCTAAAAGTGCTGACTGTTTGCTTGTGATGACTTTAATTTGTCCATCAAGATACATTATAATGTATTGATTGGGGGTTACGCTACAGATAAAATGTGTGAGAAGATGTCTGGATGGAGACATTTAAAATAATTAAGGGTGGGTGGGATCTTTTCTAACTTTACAAAATTGGGAACAGTGAGTAGAAATAAAAAATCGTTGATAAATGGCATATCAAGAGCTAGAATTTTGTTTTACAGGCCCAAAAACATGTCTGTGGAAAATTGGTATCAGACTTCTATTATGTATCCATTGAACCAGTGGCCTTTTGGGCAGTGACTTTTTGGCCAGTGGCCTTAAGACCAGTGGCCTTTTGTCCAGTGACCTTATGACCAGTGGGCTTATGACCAGTGGCTTTATGGCCAGTGGCTTTTTGGCAGTGGCCTTTTGGGTGATCACCTACACACCAGCTGCATTGCAACAACTAATGCTCGATATTATATCTCACCTTGCGGTATTAGCAATGAAAGCTGTGTGGCACTGGCAGACTTAACAAACATAGCATTGCTTCCTCCATAGTTGGAGACAGGCACTGGGACTGGGCAGCTGTGAGTCGCTGCACGAGTTGATAAGCTTAACCTTGGAGATGGTGTAGATCTGCGAGTAGTTACAGCTTCAGCCGATACTGCACCTGTTGCAGATATACTCAATTCTATAAATATGATTAAAATTCACATCAGAAATTCAATCGACTGCTGCATACAGAACTTGCTTTTCCTGATTTAAAATGATAGACAATGTGAATATGAATGTTTGAAAGGATAGTGAAGAGACTTAGCATACATGCCTCTGTGGGAAGGTGGAGATGGAGTCGACCTTGAAACGTTTACTTCCGGTAAACTTTTGTGCCTCTCTCCCAACTCTTCAACAACACTACAATCTGGAGATGTATGACTACGAGGTCTGTTCAAACGCCTTCAATAAAACCAGCTAACATTATTAACACACAAAACTCGCTTGACAGTCTTCTCTACAATCAGTGTTAATGACCAAAGAAAAAAGTCAACTAATAAGGCCATTGAAAAAGACAATTTTTATCTATTGCTTGTCTCTTAGAATAGGGAAAGTTTACAATGGGTACAAACCGCAGCACAACAGTTGAAAATATCTTCTATTTTGTGAAAGCTCGGATCTGGGACTTTTTGGAGATAATGCCAGAGCGGTAAGGCACCTGATGGCATCACTTTATTTTTTATGAGACAAGTTCATCCCCATGGTTTTATTCAAGTGCTTACAGTATTTCGACCCAAAGTGTGAAAGGGAAAGGGAAGTAAAGCCATTACCGTCTTACTAGTTATCAAAAATGACTTCATCACCCAGTGCATTAACTTCATACGCTGATTCTAGAGATAAAATTGTGCATATTATTTGCCTATTGGGCGGCAATTGCGAGATTTAAGTCTCATGCAGTTATCTTTGAGCTATTCAAAATTCAATAAGCACACATTTGCCTGAGCGGCAGCAGTAGTTGGAACATCTATTCTTACTGTGAGACTTTGGAGAGCAGCATGTTGCCAGGATGTTTACTTCTCTGGAGTTTACCAATACTAGCTCCTCGATTCTTGCGAGATACAGCGGCCATCTTCTGGCACGGTGCAGCCAAACTGCCTGGACTGTTATTAGCTGATGATGATGACGCGCTGTCAGAACTTGATGTTATCTGAAAAATATCATTTGAAGGTTTGTGCAACCCTTGTAGATTGACCATCATATCACAGAGTAAGGATATATATATAGAGTCAGGATAATTGCAAGAAATTCCAAAACTAATGATATGTATATTTGGAGATAGTGTTCGTCATTATTATTTGGTGTTGAGCAATATATGATATGATCACAGAGTAAGGATATAGATATATATATATATATATATATATCCTTACTCTGTGATCATATCAACACCAAATAATAATGATGAACACTTTCTCCAAATATACATAATTTTATCATTTGTTTAGGAATTTTTTGCAATTATCCTGACTCTACCATCACTCTGATGGAAACAGCCATTTCAATTTAGTTAAATTGCCCCCCCCCCGCCTTGCTCAGGAATGAGGTTTAGCGGTATAGAGTGGGCTGTACTGTGCATGCCAAATAAACGGCCACATCTATATTTCAAGTCACAGCGAGAGCTGAATTAATCCACAAAATTTTAATATTTATGAAATCGTCTGATATTACAGTCTCATTATAATACAAATGTAATTATTAGCCATTTTTGTGTATAATTTTAGCCTTTGCAATGTTATAAATAGTACGGAAACGGCAGTTCACCAGGCTCGTGTAGTGCAGTACATTCAACTCCCTACTACTGACATAATCATACATGAGGGGACATATCTTACGCCACCAATACTTCTTCCTAGAAGAGCTTTGCATTTTTTTCACAGCATTCAGAAATACTGACTGTCTGACTATAAAATTCTTTGATCTGTGGGTATTCATAAAACATCCATTTTTTGAACTATTTTCATAACTTTTGTGCTATGACTAACTCACTGACCTGAAGCTTTTGTTTCACTGCAGCTTCTTTTGGAGCGGCTCCCGTATCAGACAATATCGATGGAACAGTAGGTGTAGGAAATGATGTTGGTAATATTGGTGCGCTAATTGACTCAGTAGTTATAGTAACAGGCACCGATATTTGTGAGGGATGAGACGTATCAGGCTGCATACTATCGCTAGAATTGATCGGTGTCACAGACGACGTCACCACAGCTAGCGGTATAAGCCTACTATCATTTACATAGGGTAGCGGAGCAACTGTTGTAGGGGTAGCTGCCGGGGGTATGATAGGCATAGGAGTGTATGTATTAACATCTGGTAAGACATCGTACTGTAGAGGGGCTGGAGGTGTGGATTGAAATACAGAGTCAGGGGTGGATGTCTCACTGTCTGCTTCCATCGAATTCTTATCCAGGTCTTCAAACACTTCACAATCATCCTCCTGACGATATACAAAATAGTTACAGTAACAATAGGCGTTGCACGTGAAAGGCATTTATTGACCGCCATGATGACAAGAGTATTCGCATATATAGTCATTGACTTAATATATACATTAAGTCTATGCATATAGTATATCTATTTAGTAAAGGCAAAAAGATATTTTGATAGAGGGCTCAAAGACAAATGGCAACTCTATGACTCTCAATCAATTTGCCTGCATCAGGAGCTTTGCCTGCATCAGGAGCTTCTCCTGTGTCACTAATAACGGGTTGTCAATGTAGAAGTGAGGGAGGGGGGATGACAGTAATTAGGGAGCAATGATGTTGCAGGATCAAATTTGATCGAATTTTCATGGCACCAAAGATAATCATATCGGTTTATCATTGATTTGAGATAATTGGTACACGGACCATTATCACACCAGAATTTAGAGCAGTTTGAAATGGATTGTTGTATTGTCCATATATATAATTTAAAAGCATGTAGACGGCAGCATGAAAACACCGACATAAGCAATAATCTGAAACAGAAGGTACAATGTACTTTACCTTTGTGTACATAACCTCAGTTGCAGATGGGCTAACAGCATCAGATCTGCGTAACACTCTGTGATTTGGCGATACAGGTGACTTTGGTATGGCCAAGGGTGACTGTTTCCTTTGATTGGGTGATATAGGTGAAGTAAGACTGGCTCGCAGGGGCTTGTGGGCTGGGTAAGCTGAGAGATGGGGCGGTGCAGCTAATGGTGAGTCTCTCGATGTGATTGAAACTCTCTCCCTATTAGCTGATACCTCAGAATCGAATGAAACACTACGGGAGGCTGTGCGCCGTATGGGGTGATTATCTGTGGCCAAAGACCATTCCGATTCTTCAATCTGTAAAGAAGTCAATTTTCAGAGCAATGCAGATCAGCTAACCTAACTAAGAAAACAAACGAGGTGTTGCTGAGCTTTAGCAGAATATTTTGATGCTATTTATGATCATCTTTTTATAAACACTGATTATATCTTTAGAAAGCTCAGGAAAAGGTTTTACTGTTTTTTCAAAATTTTAACAGTTTAATCCCTGTAAATGGGTTATAGAGACAAACTGCTCCGTCCATTTTCTAAGAATACTTATTTTTTTCGATGCCGACTTTTTAACCTCCCTGCAATGGTTTGGCTTAGAGTACAAACATGAGAGAGATGGGGCAAACATTGTTGCACTGAAACAATGACAAGTTGGCAGCCACCCTGGTTGCTCAACAGCGTCAACACACTGATTATGTCAAAACACGGAAACTGACAATATGCACTGAGGGCTCGATGAGATTGATTGAGATGCTGATCATCTTTTTAATCAATTTTTTAATCAGCACACAAGGGTGGCTTCATGCTGCAGGGGTTGGCCATGAGGAGGTTGTACTAGAGAAGGCCTCGAAACAGCGCTTGACTCATAGTTTCTAGCTGAAGACCTGTGTGTTGTGCAGTGGTATGCGCACTACTGTATATTGTATCTTATAGGTTGAAAAGACTGCTATCAATTTCATCAATTTCGATAATTATATTCTGAAAGTTCCGAATGAAATGCCATTATAAACACAAGGCCTTTTTTAAACTGACTTTGACTTTGACTGATTTACCAAGAAACTACTATCTAAAAATCTAAAAGCTATCCAAAGGCATCAATCCAGCATGCATGCATGCATGCAAAGTCTCAAACAAAATTAAAATACAAGACAGGAATAAAGAATGTATCAATGTCTCAAGGAATATAACAGAAAATGTGACTAACCTTTTCAGAAGATTTTCCATAACTGTTTCTGTTCTCAGCAGGACGCTTAGGTGTGGATGTCTTAGATTTTAAACTGGATTTGAGGAATTCTGGTGTGCTTGCCATGTTAGCTTTATCAAATGAGAAGTCTTCATTGTGGATCTAATATTGGGAAACAAAACCACTATTCAACCAAAATGTCAGTAGCAGCCAAACTGTTGCTGAAATATTAATATCATAAAAAGGATAGCTTTTCGTGATTGGCCCCTGTTATAACCCTGCATATATATGAAATGTGAGTTATATTATGGAAGTTCAATACGGTTCAGAGAAGTCTTAGTATTGTCTCATCAGCTGTTCTTGTCAACGGCAAACTGAGACATTATACCTGTGTCAGAAGAATCCTTGAATGGCCATGTAATTTTGTGAATGAGGCAGGGGAATATATAATAACAGAGTAAGGAATATATATTGTTACTCTGATATAATTGAACATTTTTAAATTTTTGTTGGTCACTTCATGATGACCGAGTTGATTTTGAGAGTTCTAGATTTGCTTACAATTTATTTATCAGATGTGCCAGGGACAGTTATAATCATAAACAAGTGAATAGTCATTTATGCTTCTGGTTATAAAACTGGTTCACCTTGTCACTCGAGTAAATACGAGGGCTTTCAGATCCGCTGTCGCTGCTCATATGATGGGTG
The DNA here is from genome assembly GCA_914767715.1 of Membranipora membranacea. Lineage (NCBI taxonomy): Eukaryota > Metazoa > Bryozoa > Gymnolaemata > Cheilostomatida > Membraniporidae > Membranipora > Membranipora membranacea. Next base: position 19,017,504 of record OU612066.1, on the reverse strand, counting down.
TTTCCTCCAAAGACACTGGAGGAGTCTGAGCTTTGTCGACTGAGGGACTCATGCTCATGCTGCTGATTCTGTCAACAATATCAAGTAACAACTGAAATATCTGGAGATCGTCAGCTGACACACAATATTGACTTGCTTTGGAACATGCCATGTGCAATATACCCCACCGTAAATTACTCATCTTCAATTTTCTTACTTATATAGTATTTGACAGAGGAGGCCACACACCGGCACTAAAGGCATTCGTTGTCGCTAATAAAGTGATATCATTATTATTTTTATTATGATAGTCCCATTCTGTTGTGGTGTAAGACATATCCTGTAACCATCGTAACCCTTGTTGGGAGAGCTATATAACTAACTATCCACATAATAAAAGTGCAAATCGTTCACATGAAAAATACCCACATGCTTATGGAATGAAAGAGGAACTCTAGTTCAGATTCAATGATTATGAATGAGGGTTTATAAATAGAATAATTTACTTTTAGTCGTTGGTCGGGAGTAACGTTGTGGGCGTGAAACTTCAGCCAAAATATTGTTTAAAAAATCCTATGCAGTCAAAGTTCCATGCAATATTTTATGGTGTAATGCTGTATATACTAGAATCATCCAAAGAGCGTAATGACTTATTTCAATATCAATGGAATTTCCCTGCAGTTGAGGTGTAGGAAATTACATGTTGGCATTTTCTCATTACCCCACAATGTAGTGGACTAAACAACATCTCGAACAACTTTTTTCATAAAACTAATTTTTTTCTCACACCTTCTGAAATCCAAAAATATGGCATTAGATATTATTAAAACGCTTATGGGAATATGTTGCTGTAAATATGTACGGACACAAAAATTATTAATAGTGATATTACATTCTGTATACATTGGATACTATTAGTTGTTTGAGCATCATCTACCAGAGTATATCAGAGTCCAGAGCATATCAGAGTCCTTCCGAAAAGTGTAAACAATATTTTATGAGGAATTTGGCGCTTAATGGAAGCATATGTTCTGTTGTAGAGGTGTTGCTTCATTGAACTGAGGTGGGAGAAAGTGAATGTGAACTAGAGTCCTTCTTTAAGCTATGGATATAAGGTGCCTGGGCAGAGGACACCCAGCACCGGGTTCTGTTTCATGAGTAATAATATACTTACATCAGGATCATCATCAAAGCAAGTCACAACAATCTAGATGAAAAAAACTGAGATATGGTTCCGAGACAGCTAAAGGCTTCCAGAACGCGGAATCTTCATTCTATACGTTTACTTCAGGTTTCAATCATCCCCCATTCCCATGCTCAAAAGTGACTTATTGTCTTGTGACTGTTTCTAAAGAGCCTTCAAGCTGATCGCCAATGATCTAGGTATCTATCTGCAGGACACTTTATTACAGATCCAAAATATCACTTAACGAAAAATTCAAATTCTAGTTCAATACAACCCAATTCGTTGCTGTAGCCTGTGACTAACTTGCTTTCCCGTACTATTTGAGTTCAACCCCTTTTATAAGAACCAGCTGGCTCAGTTTACCACCTGTGATCACTGATATAATATTTATTTATATATATATATATACACACATTTGTGCAATAAAGTGTCATATATTATATATCCCACTATTGTACCCATAAAAACCCTGGACAATGAGTCATTCATATATATATTTATATATATAGTGGCTATCAGTGTGTAGGGCAGATCTTTGCATTGGAGTTGTCCGACCATGTCAGGCTATTTTATCTACCATTAATTATTATTGGGTTAAGGATGCCCAACATGATTATTTAAGAGGATTTAAGACATGATTTTTTTGTGGGTCATATAAAATGACTCCTTATTTTTGAGTGACACTTAGTTGGGGCCAAATACACACAGATGACACTTAAAAGCACAGATTTGTATCTATATATATATGTATAAGGGGCACATATCCCACTCTCCACCAGCACATGGCAATTTATATAATATGGTTATAGGAACGCGTTACTTCTATTTGATTAGTCCAAAAGTTCAGTAATGCTACACCTGACTACTTGTAAAACTTTTATAAAGCAGCTCCCAGAGTTGGGATGTTTTTTATTGGGACGTCGATAACTGCTTTACATAGTTAGCTGCCAGATTTTCAGCTAGATTCAATTACTGACCCTAAGTCATATACAATTTGAGCTTCATCACTAGCTGCAACTTTGTGTGTTTTACCATCGATCCATGAATTCATACCAATGCCTGTGATTAAAGACATACCTTCATTTCTTGTATTTGTTGGTAAACTTTAGTATAACGAGGTGAGCAGCTGGAAAAACTACTGATCATGATGTCATCGTCTGAGTCATCCTCATATTCATTATGCTGGGGATATCGGTCAGCTCTCACTAAAACAAAACCCAAAATATTAGCAATACCACTCACAATGCTGAACAATCTGTGTTCAGGACCCACTAACGTATGTACCACAGTAGCAACGACAATCAAACAGTAAATATATATAACATATAAGCACTCACAATCAAACTGCATGTTATGCCATAGAAGCACTCACAATCACCATATATACACCATATATACACCATATATACACCATATATACACCATATATGCACTCACAATCAAACTGTATATTATGCCATAGTAGCACTCACCATCAAACTGTATATACCATAGAAGCACACACAATCAAACAGTATATACCACAGTAGCACTCACAATCAAACAGTATATACCATAGAAGCACACACAATCAAACAGTATATACCACAGTAGCACTCACAATCAAACAGTATATACCATAGAAGCACACACAATCAAACAGTATATACCACAGTAGCACTCACAATCAAACAGTATATACCACGGTAGCACTCAAAATCAAACAGTATATACCATAGTAGCACTCAAAATCAAACAGTATATACCATAGTACAGGGGTGCCCAACCTATGGCTCATGAGCCACCTCGGCTCATTTTGGCTTTTTGGGTGGCTCATTTTAATATTTGCAAATTTCACGCGCTTTTTGGCGCGAATTTTATGCATTCAATTCATGCATGTACAATGTACATTAAATGTATGTATAGTGTATACAAGTTCATTGTACTGGGTGCCTGCATTGTACATATGTGTGTAGAGTTGTCTTCTTGCAGACTTGCCAACCTAAATTTTCCAAAATGCTTATAAAAATTTGCAAAATGCTTAAAATGCTTACAAAACTCCAGGGCGCCTCATATGACCAGAAATTGCCTCAAAAAAATTTTCGCGCTACGCGCATAATCTCACACAGTGACTTTGCTTTGGTAATTTTGCCAGCACTTATACATGAATGAATATTATACATATATATCACTGACTGTTACCATGTTGTCTACACGTGATGTGACGTGGTCAGCTCATTTGGTGTGATTGATTTTTTAAATGGCTCATGTGAGAGAAAAGGTTGGGCACCCCTGCCATAGTAGCACTCACAATCACCATATATACACCATATATACACCATATATGCACTCACAATCAAACTGTATATTATGCCATAGTAGCACTCACCATCAAACTGTATATACCATAGAAGCACACACAATCAAACAGTATATACCATAGTAGCACTCAAAATCAAACAGTATATACCATAGAAGCACTCACAATCAAAGTAGCTGGTATCCTCCTCCCCCTCGAGGTCGGGAACAAATTCAGCTTTCTGTCTCAGTAAACCATCCCAATCGATATCACTGACAAATGTGTGCTCCATCACTGTGCGAGCACCTGAAATATTCAAAACATAAGTGACCTTGATAGCGTTATAGATAAACAAACTAAAAATCTGATACTGAATTACATACATGATGATGAACATTTTATAAATGACATTCACCCAAGCTTCCATCAGGAAGATACAGGACAATAAGATACAAAAAAACAGATTTTTACTAACCATGATTTTATCCCTCAATAATATCCTTTTACCCCAATTCACAATGAGATGTCAGCTCATCAAATGTACTTTTTTTTTCTATGCTCTATACAACATACTATGTGAGTGACAAATAAACCAATCAATCAACTACATACCAGTGGTGCCAAGTCTCCTGAGAGGTTCTCTTTCAAGTAATCCAAGAATAAGATCCTGGGCTTCTTGAGGTAGGGCAAATTCCTCTTCCTCAGGAAACTCAATATCGCCTGTCAGCACAGTCCCGAATAACTCCTCAGGTGTATCACCATAAAATGGCACACAACCAACTAGAAACTCAAACAGGATAATACCCATAGACCACCAGTCCACTGGCTTACCTACAACAACATATTAAAAAATAAACTTTGCATAGATTGCTATTTCACCAGAAGTCATGGTGTACCAAATCTCAGATAAACCTGTGAAATCATCATTGCTAACTGGTCCAACATAAAGTGCCAGTGCTACCATTGATGATTCAAGTGACCACTTTTGTCAATCACCGAATACAAGTGACATTCGATTACAGCGATCCGTGAAAGGACTGGAAATAAATCAGTTCCTGAGTAAAGTTGTAGTGGACAAGTCCGAGGGCTGACTTTTTTTTTTAAATCGATGGTCAAATACAAATAGAAACTGAATACTTACCATAACCTTGCCTGAGAATAACCTCAGGAGCAATATACTCTGGTGTGCCAAATATCTGTCGATCACTAAACTGTTTACTCTCCTTATCAAGAATTCCCTCCACTAAGTTGGTGGTAAGGTTCATGATACCCATCTTACTCAGACCAAAATCAGTCAGTTTGATGTGGCCCTCATTTGTAATCAACAAGCTGTAACATGCATTGAAGCATTATGGTATATTTAAGGTTTCCGGTAAAGATATTTGTGAGTGAGAAATTAAAAAACCAACAAGAAATTGTAATGTTATGTATATTAATGATTTGTACGAAAAGCAGTACAGCCAAGATGGGAATGGAGTGAGGAATCACTTACTTATCAGGTTTCAGGTCGCGGTGTACAATGCCATAGTCATGTATATACTCTAGAGCTAGTACTGTCTCAGCAAAATACATTCTAGCCATGTCCACAGGGAGGGGTCCCATATTCTTAAGAAGAGCTGCACAGTCACCACCTGGTATATGTGAAAAAAACTATGTTATGACATTATTATGAGTGAACCAGGCATTAACGAATCAGTGACAAGCTATACAAAAATGTCCAGGTATGTTAAAAGTGCCGGTGGTCCTCACTCCAGTTTGTTACTTTTTAACAAACGCAGCATAGGAAAAAGAAGCTGTAATTGGCTTATCTTGAAAACGATTATTTTGATACAAAAATTAGTTTCCGAATCTTCTTTACTAGACAACTGTAATATAGAGCAAAATGCCATAAGGATAATAAGCAACTATACCTTCAACATATTCCATCACAAGGCAAAGATGTTTCTTAGTTTCAAATGATCCGTAGAGAGACACCACAAAGGGATTGTCGGCAAATATCAGGATGTCTCTCTCCGTAAAGACTTGATCCACTTGGTTACGGAGTACCAAATTTGTCTTAAGTAACTTTTTCATGGCAAACCGCTGGTTGTTGTACTTATTCCTCACCAACCACACCGCACTGCAAATAGGCAATTATGAATTGTTTACGTGTAAACTGCTAGAAAAGTTAACCTAAAAAAATAATGTTTAATAATATTCCTTAAAAGTATATTTGTGATTTACGTTTTAGTTTGAGAGTCAAAATAGTTGCAACATGTTTGTTATAACAGCAGTAACGCCAATGTGTGCATTTACTACAGCAGGTCAATTCTATCTACCATTATTTTCCATTTTATACCTGTTAAACACCTACCCATAAGCACCATTAGAGATTTGTTTAATGTAGTCAAAGTCTTCCTCAACAGGAGCTTTCATTTGGAATTTACTGTCTGATTTATCGTTAGCTGCACCACTGGAATCCAAGGTGTCATCAGTAGTGTCCAAACTTACATTCTCCAAACTGTCATCTAGATCTTCTGGCAGGATAGCTATAAAATAAATTATTTAAGATAGACACACAATGAACAAGGCAAAAAAATTCAGTCACTTCATTGTGTATTCAAAAATCACGTGTGATCCAATATTTATATGAAGTTGTTTAAAACTGTTTTAATACTCTGAACTTGAATGAAATATTATTTGGTGTCTCATGAGACGCACACTTATGGCACTATCAGAGTGGCACTGGAACTTCTTTTTTACCAGACGCTCTGCCCTTAGGACTGTTAGTACAACCTCAAGATCGAAGCAGAATGAGAGCTTTATTTTATGGGAATTAAATTGACTGAAACAAGGTTTGTGAGCATGCGAAGTTTGCAGGCTTTGATGTCAGCCTATTGCTTTGGGGAAGTAAATTCAGGTATTTTACCACATCCATGCTGATAGATGTTCTCACAGCAGAAAAAGAGCCTATCAGCAGATATAGCTCATAGTGCTTTCACCGAGTAATCCTTACTCGTTATATCCTAACTTGGTGATGCTTTCTAGATATTTCAAACTGAATACAAACCTTCTAATGGATCCCTGTTGAGGCAGAGTTTGCTGATTATATACTTGGGAATGTCTGAAGTGTTGATTGTTTTCTTAGCCTGACCTTCCGCTTGTTCAAGTAAACAATAAAACTCATCCGGATCAAACTCCTAAAAAACGATTAAACAGGAAGCAGTGTGGTGATGTAATATCAAAACAAAGTACTCACAATAATAACTGCAACACATTATGGCTTTTATTCCAGGTTAGAACAATAATTCGGAGGTACGTCACAACAATCGACTGAAATGTTCATTGTCAAGCAGTGCTACATAGTATGGCCTCCCTAGCCTCATAATACAGTATGTAGCCTGGAATTGTCCTATCCTTTAAACAATGACAGAGCGCTAGCAGAGAGATCTTTTTACCAGACATTCCAGCAGTCGAGCTGTTCTAGAGATAAGCATGAGGAAATTCTTTATCATCTTGTCTATTGAGGCAAATGAAGTATGTGCCCTTTGTCTCGCCTGCAAAAAGAATGAAATAAACAATATCAAAAGTGCTCTTTTCGGGATTTTCGAAGATATTAAAATACTGTAATTTATAGAGCTGCTTCAATTTTGTACTCAATTTCAAATGCCAATGATGGCAGGGTCACATTTAGAAGCTAGGAATACCCCTGATAGATACACTGTTACAGCTTAAATTATCTATATACTGCTGACTCCTTCATTGTCATCAAACAACAGCTCTAGGTCTGATAAAAAAATGTTGGTTGTACGTATTTATCCAAAGCTTATAGTTGAGCATGAATATCATTTATCACAGATTAAAAGAGTCTCAGAAAGTGGGAATATGGCAACTTGAGGGTTCTGGAGGCTGGAACATATTGAGGATTGAAAATCCTCGGGAGTTGCAGGAAGACGTCTTTTCACCGAGTTTTCACTTCATAATATGGTTGATCAGTATCGAGCTAAAATAAGGTATTCTTGAGTTGAAATGGCAAGGCTGGCATCTGGAGCATAATAGTTCAAATTTGTCTACATTACAATTAGTTTTAATCAACAAGGTTGTTAAGGACTCACATCTATGGAGAGTTGCCTGAGATTTTCGGAAAGTTCATGAAAGTAGAGCGCAGAGAGTAACTGATTACTGCACTTCTCGAGACAATCATGGGCCAATGTAATAATCTGTTTGTGAACAAAGCACAGAGTACCGGCCGTTTCATCTGATGGGGGTATGGCTGTATGCTCATCAATGAACAGTTTCAGTCGCTCTTCCATTTGCTGAACAGCCTGTTAGTAAGAAATAATTTTGAATTAAATCTTATTACAAAAACTAAAGTCATTCTATTGTAATACAAGAAAAGCTAAACGGAACACACACAATGCTGAGGCAGTTGATTGTGAATATGGTGGCACATAAAACTCCCATCTCACCTTTGGAAATCGTTCTCTGTAAACTGAATTCATCATGAAGGTCGAGTCTGCATCCATTGGCATAGCTCTTGTGGGACTGCAGAATATAAAAAAAAAAAAATGTATGATGCATTGACGGCATGTGCAGTAAAGGAAGTGATGTGGTACATGTAGATGAAAACTCTTGCTGGTTTAGACCTTGGAAAATAAAAAAGGAAATTCAGTTAGCCATAAACCATTCTTCTTGTTAGATAATCTTTATATTTTCGGTTGATGTGGCCTGCTCATGGCTATTCTCATCAATTGGATCAACACAAAACAGAGCAGAGATAATGGTATATGAATTGTGAAAAAAGTTTCACAATATAATATGCATATACAACATCCAACAAACTTTAAACCACTTGAACTAACAAGTTAAATTATCATATAATGATGGGTCAAAGAAGGATATAACTGCAGGGCTTTCATGACCACTAAGCAATCCGGTGAAATTTGATCACAATCAACTATAATTGTCGTAATTTCAACCACTAAATTTCGTAATTTTTATGAAAAAAACATCGGAAACCACAAAACAAAAGACCTAGAATTTCAACAATGTCAAAATTACTCACCTCATATTGGTGACAGCGGATGGATGTTGTATCAGGAAATTTCACAATTGTCGTAATTGAGCATTGAAAATTGTGATATCTTTTGGACAAATATAATGACAGTTGTGGTGGAAATTTTGCCAATTGTGGTTGATTGTGACAATCCTGGCCCTTACAAGGACTGTTACGATGGGTTGCAGACAAAGGAAGCATGCAGAATCGGACAATAATTGTGGACAGCACTGAATGTACTGTCACACATAGCTATGCTTTTCTACCAACCCCCATAAATTCTAACCGCCACCAGAACTACACATAACCATCTCACAGACAAAGGAAAGAGGGAGGAAATTGTTTATTTGCCTATGATTTGTTAAAGCAAAATCAAATCTTCATTTGCATTAGCATTCATATTGAAAAACCGTTTCTTTTTTTTTCTTCAAGTCAGTTAAACCATCTACTTGGTGAAATCACATAATGGCACAGAGAATAGGAAATGTTGCCAGTGTGCCTGTATCGGCTTAGCTTGTCAATACAAGTTTCATTCCAGGCTACCTGTTAATCAGAATTAAACCCAATCAGAGAGCTAGTTATGGTAGAGAGAAGTAAACAGGCTGCGGCAGCAGTGGTTGTATAGACAGGGATAGCTAGATAGAGAAGCGTCACACTTATACAGGGTATTACAAACCATCAGGGTGGGCCTGCAGGCTTCTAAGCCAAGAAAAAGTCTGGTGAAAAGCAAGATGTTTCTTACTTCAATGGGGCTTTTTCGCACAGCCAATCAAATATTGTTTGAACCCTGGGTTTATCACCAAGCTCTCATATTGTACTTGCCTGAAAATGCTGGCAGAACAGCTGTAAAGCAACCAAACATTTATAAAGCACTGCAGCTTTGGTGTATACATGTGTTCACGTGCACATGTATACACATATTAGGTTAAAAACAAGACTAAGGCAAAGTGGACATTCAAAAGGTTTATCCCAAGGGCCAAGAACAAGTACAAGGATGTCACCAAATTGACAACTGAATACAGTAAGATGACGATCTCCATTCCCCTCCCCCATACTATTCACCTCGATCTGCTGCTCTAGAGAGCAATTGCCCTGCCTTATTCTATGCTTGGCATATTTTACTATTAATTAAATAGCCTAATATAATTCTTTGATTCTCAGGTGGTTGACAGGTAGTTGCTTTTTGAGTGTAACCATGTAACATATGCACCAGCTTTACTTTTTGCTCAAAAAATTGTAACTATTGGCATCATGTGGTTGAACATAATCTCTGTATAATTTCAGTAATCAACACTGGCATAGATTCCTCATGAGTTGTCTCTTTAATGCGACCTGTCTATTACCCCCAGCTTACTATCCAACAGCCCAAATCAATGGGAACTTTCTCTGAAGTCTATGCAATAAACATAAAAATACTAGTATTTACATGTTAATGCAGAGAAAATTTCAACAGAATGATTTCTACACAATTAACAACATCGATACCATCGATATAGTTTAGTTGATATAACAGTATCCGGCGGTCTCTCTCACCTGAAGCTCCGACTTCTTGGTCTAGGAAGGGGTGACAGAAGTGAATTGGTTGAATCCTCATCTAAAGCTGGGTTGCTTTCGCTGCTACTGAACCGTTCCCTGCTTGTCACTGACTCTGTGGTGCTGTGCGTCTCATGTCCGGAGAAAAATGGATTCACCTTCTCCATTGAAGATGTCAGTGACTGAAACGGATCGCATGAAAATATGTATTAAATCCAACATTCGGCAAGTACCTTAGTGATATGATCATGTTGTTGGGTTCAGCCCATCCTCCCCCTGTGAAGACTCTGTTTTACAGAGTGATACTATTGATGCCCTTAATTTTGACAGATCAAGTAGTGGGGAGGTGTTTCCAGGACATAGAGCTAAATAGAAACCTAGACCGCTCCTGGGAGTCGTCCCACTTTTCACCAATCACCTGTTTATAAGAAATCAGTGGTAGGGTTTTTTCAAGAATGGACTAGCTGAAAAACTAACCCACATATCCTTGCTACTATCCGGGTGTAACAGGATTTTTTTTTCTGGATATTGAAATTCATTAAGATAACAGGCTATCACTACCACTGATGGTGGTCAACCAGTAATACCGAGAACCGCAAACAATTGATAAGGCATCTATTGTATCGATGTCTATGGTTGTGGACAAACTACCTGGCTTCACCAGGGACTTGACCTTGACCTTCCGAGTTTCTTGTTGATATTCTCTGAGTGGATGAAAATTGATTACAGGTCAAAAGCACCGAAAGAGGAACTGTGAAAAGAGGTGTTATCTAGATTCTAGAAAACACATTGATAGCACTGGCAGCGACAAGAACCTTTCAGTCAAATAGTTCTCCCTGGTCAAACATACTGGCAAAGCTATTAAAAAACGCAACAACAGTTCATATGTTTACTTTATTACTGGTTACTGAACCATAAACGATTTGTATCAATGTCATTGCCCAATTTGTACACTGCACTCTGTCCCTCTCCAACTTGGCAGGTGAGTTGGATCCTACCACAAAATATCCCTATATATTTGAAACCAAGATATAAAGAGCTTCTTATGCGTCAACTCGGGTTGTAGGTTGCAGCTTGTAGGTTTCTGAGTCAAAGACAAAACATAGGTTTCTTATATACCTCTGCACAGTATCCCTTAGACAATAAGCTTACATGATAGACAGTGAAACCAGAAAACTTACCACATTTGATCCCTGTGTGGTTGTGCTGTATCCCGAAGAGGCATATGATGCAAAACTCCATCTCCTACTTTCCACAGACCTGAAAGTTTTTATAGCTTGGTTAAGCTTCATAAGACGTACAAGCTTAGATATAAAGTTCTTAGTAGATTTACTCAGAGTTTCCACACGATCCATAACTTCAACGTCCGAAGCAGAGGCCTACATATGAACTACATATGAGCTACAAATGTACTTAGTGTCAGTATAGTATCAGCCAAATCTCTTGCTGACATCATAAGCAACTTGCTGATGTATGCTCCACACAGTTAAGTTTTAGAGCAGTCATTAACGGTCGCATGCACATATCTTAGTCTGAGTTTGTATTAAATGAGCTCATTAACCAAATCTATAGTACCTCTGAGAGAATTCCTTTATTCAATAAAAATTGTGAACAACTTTTACTCAATCTCAATCTCAATCCCTCCAATAGTATTGATGTCAGAGGTGAAGCAATACAGTCTCTCATTCTTCATTAGTAACAACTAAATCTCAAACCCTAAAGAATTCATTCACCTGGTCGGTCAATACTAAGCAGACTTTATTTAATTAATATTGAATTCTAGAGCGAATGGAAACTATGTAAGTATGTGCATGTGGTTCTTTATGTTAAAAGGAAATTTAAAACCAGAGATAGATGAGATATGGATTTTCTTTTACAATGCATTACAATTTTTTGCCGTTTCACCATACGTACAACCAGCTGGTGTCTTAGAGGCAAAAGAAAATCCTTCCCCTTATGACCATTAAAACCATGTGCCACGAAAGCTAGATGTATGAGACTTACGTTTGATGTTTCTTTAAATTCTGTATAGGTGGTGGCAATGGTGACGCAGGGGGCCGCAATTCCACAGGGCTAGCTACAATAAAAAAATTTGTGCAGTAGACAAACAGTAAAACACAGATAACTCAACACTAGTTCATTAGTAAATATGGGAAGGAAACACAAGTGCAAGAAAACAACACTTTAGCATCCAAGTAAATCTGAAAACAGTGGAGATGTCATGGTGACCAAAGCCAAAATTATGATAATTATGTGCTCAAATATTAACACAATTTTTTAAGACACTATAGTTTGCTGTGCATGATGCTTTCGCGTACAACAAAAAATTTGTATAATGTTATGATTACAGGCGCTGTAAACAAAAGCTGGAGCATTAGTTGTAAGGAATATGGAACCATACCAAATAGGGAGTTTTCTCGATTGCTGAATGATGATGCTACAAGAATCATTACACATTAAGATTAAGCCTTTATATAATAGGCCATTATGAACTGCTGAGTGGACAACAAATTATCAGATGTAAAAATATAGAAAAGTGACAGGGACAGCTGACTCCTTATAAGCCAGACGAGGTCTAAGTGATGATACCACAAGAGGACATTTGAATGTGACAACTTTCGCGACGGTTTTGTGTGATGAGGCACCCATTAGAACAGACCAATTCACTGAGGGAACACATCACACAGGTGACACTGACTAACACATCCAGACTATACTATGTGTCATGTGATACTAACATACTATGTGTCATGTGAGCCTGGGTAAATCCATATTACAGTTTCAGGTGGGAGCACACAGCCTTACATAATGTAGCCTCACAGTCTATCAAACCCGTAGACTTAATAAACTTACATAGTTGAAGCTGTGGCGAGATGCATCTAGGAAACTGAGGCACTATACTCATCTTCTTTGGAGTAGATACAGCTGACCTTCCACTTGTAAAACAATGAAAGACACTTCAGCTGGCAGCCATTGTTACTTTTCGCTTAATTCTCAACCATAAACATGTAAATACTTATAGTAAGTAACTATTTATATGGTTGTGTTCTCAACAAAATTTATAGTTAGCATAGAACATAATACATCAGGTATTGTTTTTTTAGACATTTTGTAGTAGATTATGCGCTCAGAAGGGTTCATCTCATGTCAATAACATATATAGTGCCAATCACTATCAACATCACATCTGTTTTCACATTTTCATACCTGCTTCGTCTGCTGATGGTTAGTTCTTTCTAAAAAAGAAAAGTAGGTCATGCATTTAGGCAGACATGGGATGTGGGCCTTCTGGATAACACTGAAAATTAGGCTGCTTTATATATAACCACTAAAGACCCAAAGAAGTTACAAATACAAAAGCAGCTGATAAAAAGTCTCTATCTTATCCCAAACCAATTGAGCTTACCAGACTTGAGGAGAGATTAGGAGCAGAATGTCCCAGTAAAGAGTTTCTTATCCTGAGCAAGTTTGTCATTTCAGAATTGTTACCACAACCTATAAAGCGAAATTACAATGTTTTAAAGCGTTGCTGAGGGTCTGCTGAAAGAAAAAGATTTTTTCAAGGAAGTAATGTGAATCTCTTACCCAAACTGTCTAAATCTGCTGTGTTGCTTAGGTGGGTTGTTTTGGGGAGGGTTTGTTATGTGACATCACCCTTGTACCCACATTAGAGGATGTTTATTGCCTGTTATGCAAGTTGTGGAATTGTGGTGATGGAAGTCATTCATAGAGCCAAGTATTGCATCACAATATTAGATCACTAAGCTGAAATATATTTTCAGCCTGTTTCTGGAGAAATGGCAACCCTGTATTCAACTGTGTCACCAATTTTTCTTGCTTGCTTGCTTGTTATTCCTGACATTTTTAGCAAGCTATTTTATATATGGTAAAACAACATGGGTGATACTTCCATGTATGGGGGGAGGGAGGGTTAATGTTTCTGCAATTTAAAAAAAATGAATTGGTCACCAACAATATTTTTAGAGCTATTTACCGCCGCATAACAAGCCAATTAAATTTTGGAAATTCAATCAAAATAACCTTTACAAAGAGACCAAGCAGGATATGTACAGTGATATACAGGAAAAGATTGAAAAGAAGGAAAAGAAGGAGAAGAAGAAAGACGACAAGATACACATATACAATTATTATACATTCGCAAATTTATTGTTTGTGAAATATAATGATCATTTAAAACTTTGAATGACATAGAATTGTCCAATCAGGGGTATTTCACCATTTTTTGTCCCATCAATATATTAGTCAAGTCATCTGTTGAGCTTAGGCACCAAAATGGAAAAAAATTCTTTGTCGCGCCGCCGTTAGTGATCCTGATGCTTTGATCCTCGTAAAACATAAAAAGGTTTTGTTATTATGATCAGTATTTATATAATGATTGTCACTGATCCCAAACAAAATCTTAGTGATAGGTAGTGGCAGCTAATTGTACAAATTACAACCTCTCAGAAAATTCACTGAACAGAGGAACACATTAAACAGTTAAGTCAGCCTATCCTTGTTTTCATCGTTATAATTATTTGTTATCATTATACTCTTCTTCCACATAAATGCAAATTTACCAAGCTCAAACATTCAAATACTAAAAGCGTTTCATTAACAAGTGGCAAAGGTGAGTGACCAAATTGAATATATCCAGTTGCATAGGCTCTGGCTGTGAACATACTTACATGCATTTGGCCTACATGCACATACATGCCTAATCAAGCATAGTTTGTATCAGAACATGCTCACAACATATCATTATGTACATAATCAACTGGAGCATCGTAATACAATCACCATAAACAGTAATCTCTGTCCAGAACACAGTGATCGACAGCTGAATTAGGGGTGGGAATCGACCTGAAGCTCCTTGGAGATAAGGTTACTACCTAAGGTCATCATATTTTTTCGTATGTAGTAAATTTCCCGTAAAATAAGTCCAAGTGATTTACGCTCATGTATCTTGGGTCTGCCCTATACGCCTGTAGGCCGACCTCTAAATGCATGTCACTGACCTGAGAGTACAGAGCATAGAGCACCTGCTCATCAGATCCACAAAACCCGTCTCGCAAAAATGTCTTTAGTTCCACATGATACCTTTGGCACAACGTGATTAATTGCTCCAAGTTACCAATAAATAATCCTGTTGAAACCCATTCCAGCTGCCAGCGGAATATTTCTTCCTTAGGTAAGGGCATAAAATCACCAGGCGCATTGAATGATATTCTATGAGTCATAAATCCTGGAGGTAGCACAAGACTGAAAGCTTGTGTTGACTGGCTGCATGGTAAATCTTCAAAATAGCTTGTTGAGAACTGATTTTGCAGTACAGCTTGCCCTAACACACTGTATTTGTCATGTGTAATTGCTATATATGATCGCTCAAGTTTACTTTTGTGTTCGATTAAACCCATTTCACACCATTTCTCAGCTTTGAAAGAAGCTGGTAAGCTCTGCTGTTTGAGAACCTTGATTTCAGTCTGTAGGTCGCCTCGAATAACCTGGAAATGGTTTGCAATATGTTGATCATCAAAATATGCCACTACAGGATTCAAAATAAACTGAAATCTTCTCATAGAGTCTTTGTAATCATCTACAGTTCTGATCGTTCCATCCATAGATACAACATCACCGATATTCCAGAAAGCAGTGACGATTGTTATCTCCTTGTTAGGTATATCCCAATTATCCAGAGGATGGCGCATAATTGGCGATATTACTGTGTCCAATTTTGGCAACATGTTCCTGTTTTCTGCAGACAAGGTAACTGTAGCTGAAGATGATATGGTAGGATATAAACTGTATAATAGACACATTGCCATCAGCACCGTAATAAGAAGAAAGGAGAGACGTTTTCGTTTACCCATCCTGATATGACAGCGAATGTAGGAGGATGTCAACCCTTAGGATCGATGCAAACAGATGGATAGTCAGATAGTGATTTCCTTTGCGGCTAATATCTCTTCTTTGTGAAAATCTAAGGAGCAGTGGTTCCAATGATTGAACAACCTACCACAATACACAAAACCTCAAAAATCAGAATTACTTCTATGCTGGCGGAGCTTGTTCATTTGGGTAGAACACTGATAGCCAATATCTAGACATTGTCAAAGGAGCTATTCATGTTGAAATTGATGATTGACTTTCGTTATTTAACCAAAGATACTAAATATTTAACTATAGTGCTTTTGTGTCTCTACTTGCTGCTGCTTTAGGACAAGTTTGTCACCCAAATGACAGACTGGAGATAAGACAATGATACAAGACAATGAGAACATCAATAACAGCCTCTCTCTCTCTTGGCCTGCTACTTAGTAGTTGTTTGCATTTGTTAAAATGACTCTGATGTGAAAACTTCTATCTTGGTCAAACTGGAACATAAGCTAAAGAAATGTAAAACACCTCTCTTACATCAAAGACTGTGTGACCACAGACCAGTACAATATTCCCGGCAAGAAACTCACAAAAAAAGGAAGTTCATACCACCCTCTTCAATTAACTACTGAGCCATGGAAAAATTGTTTCAGAAGGTGGAAAGTTGGTCAGTGTTTGATATAGTTAAGGTCTCGTCTGCCAGCACTAGGTGGGCTGTGACTGACCCACCCACTATACTCAAGTAGACAATGGAAGTGTGAGCAGAGTTAACAGTAGGGGGGGTGTCTCGGTGCCCTCGAAATATTCGGCAAAAAATAAATGGACTGGCGTTTAGTCCATATTATAAATTCATGATACTTAGCACTGAGCAAAAAAACATGACATACCCACACATCAGAGAACCAAGAATCCAGAAACCACCATGTGAATGAACTGGTTTTGAAAGAATTGGCAAGGGCGAAGGCGATAAAACTTAACAATGATTGGAAATGTGGTGCAAAATTATTTATTTGATTCAAAAGTGTAAAAAATCTCTGATGTCTATTAATTTCTATTTCGAAAGTTTTACAGAAGAATGCTTGGGATGAGCAGGGAAGCCTGGGAACATTCAGTGTGTTTGCATGTGTATTTTGGCTCGCCCAAGAAAAATACATTTAGTTCCATGGCCCAATAGGGAATACTTGGATCTGTTGATCTGCAGTATTTGATGCCAACCAGAGTGGCCCGCCTTGGTCGAAGCGACTCAGCGTTAAAGCTCAGTGCGAACTGGGAGGCAATAACATGGTTCCCACAACTCTGAAATTTGCTTAAGCCGATCCGTGGATACACAGCGATGGTGATCAAGGTGTATAACAAAAAATTCCTCTCCCGATCCATAAAGGTGAAGAGGTACGGCAACGGTCAACTACTAGAGACGATATGAGTATTTTAATATCTTTGTTAATAATTGATAATGAACAAGTCATTATTGTAGTAAATGATCGATACTTCTTATATGAATCATTTCTTCATTGAGAAAAATGATGACATGTATTCATCCAGGTTAATGATTGATGTCTGAATAGAAAAAGGAATCGCCTTATTTCTTCTAATGCCCGTACTCCTCGGTAGGAGCAACAGCAACATTCGAACTCTCATGGCATAAAACACAAATAGAAGAAGCCCAACCACCATTTCGTCGGAAAATGAAATGACAAATATAACCCAGACCATGTGTTGAAGGGTGCATTCGGTAAGTTCAAACAGCTGAAAGTTTGCTGTCCAACCAATTGCAATAAGAATGAAACGACATCCTTTGCCCGAGCAAGGAAATTGTATGCTATGGAGCATCATAAGCATGAGATACATGGCAATCAGCTACTAATGCCGATGTGCCGATGTGCAGGGGTAAGTAAAATGGATTGGTTGACACAAATTGGACAAGCTAAAACTGCTTATAGCAATATGGGATAATCTAATACTTAACAGGTAAGGATCATTTTTTAGCACAGAAGACTAGCGAAGCAGAGAATGCTCTAAATGGCAGATATAGCAACTACCACAACTTAGCCTACTTTCCAAAACTAACTCCATATTTTATGACCACCCAGCTTTAACAATCATATCGTACCTTTTCCTGAAAACAGCAACACTTAAATTTGTGCAACACAAGTTATTGACTTCTCACTTTTGATATTACCCAAGTAGACTGACATTTACCTTCACTTTCACTTACCAATACTTTGCCTTCTGCCTACTCGATGCAGAGGCTGCTGCATTATTGGACTGAGTAATATTTGTATAGGGATTGGGGCTGAAATTTGCAAAATACAACAAGTTAATAAACCAAGAGCAATACAATGCACAAACTATGACAGTCTGATTAACAGTAGTATACAGTGTACGCTGTTAATGCAGTGGTTAAGATATCTTTCCATGGAATGCTTCCCAAGTGAGGGAATCCCTGGATGTGATTCTCAGAGGAAGGTTCACTCTCAGTTTCCACATGACTGCAGCCTTGTATAGGGGTCTTAAAGGAAAAGCTTTTTTGAGCAGGTATGTAGATGATGATGGATGCTTCATTAATTAAATTCTTTTTATCAATGAAGTAAATTGTCTCATCTGGCAGGAATATTAAAGAGCATTTATTATATTGTTTGACATGCTGCGAAGACACATACCTTCATATTTAAACGGTGACTTTAAATCGGAGGGGAATCAACTTCATATGCAGGATAGTTGGGTCTTCATTCATCCCACCCTCCCTGATTCATCCCACCCTCCCTGATTCAACCACCCTCCCTGATTCAACCTAGAACTTTTTTGTACAAGCATGCATGGTATAGAATCTATAGTCTATACCATGGGTGCCCAACCTATGGCTCATGAGCCACCTCGGCTCATTTTGGCTTTTTGGATTGCTCATTTTAATATTTGCAAATTTCACGCGCTTTTTGGCGCGAATTTCATGCATTCAATTCATGCATGTACAATGTACATTAAATGTATGTATAGTGTATACAAGTTCATTGTACTGGGTGCCTGCATTGTATATATGTGTGTAGAGTTGTCTTCTTGCAGACTTGCCAACCTAAATTTTCCAAAATGCTTACAAAACTCCAGGGCGCCTCATATGACCAGAAATTGTCTCAAAAAATTTTTTCACACAATGACTTTGCTTTGGTAATTTTGCCAGCACTTATACATGAATGAATATATACATACATATATCACTGACTGTTTCCATGTTGTCTACACGTGACGCGGCGTGGTCAGCTCATTTGGTGTGATTGAATTTTTAAATGGCTCATGTGAGAGAAAAGGTTGGGCACCCCTGGTCTATACCATATAATTATGCTTTGTTTCATCTGTATTTAGATTTGTTTTAGTAATTAACCTTGGAAAAGCAGTATGATTTAACTAACAGCAGATGGGACTACTTGCTGTTGAATTGGTCTTTGCCATTCAGTATTTGAAGAACATTGAGAACATTTGACATGATAGACTTGGCTATCTTAAGGTCCTTCCAAAAACAGAAGCAAACAATGATAAGCTGGTGCACTGGATCAGTCATAGATTTATTTCTCATATTCAGACTTAGGCTTACCAGGTTACATGTTTATAACTTGGTTTGTCTATTTAGCTTGGTTTGCTGGTTCGTTGGGCGAGCCTTTTAATTGCTGATTTCACTGATCCATCTATGCATGTATTATTGAGCAAACCAAGTGTGAAATGGATCAGTTATTTGGCAATCCAAATAACAATTACAGTACTAATTACAGTACTAATCAGAGGCCTGTCAGCATGTAAAATGGTCATTCTTCTGATACAAGCTGATCTAAGCAGAACCACTAAGATCACTGACTGCACCTTGGTTCATTTTGTAACTAATGTTCCTTGTGCAAAGATAAATTAGCTAGCTCCACATTGAAGACTAATGAATTGGTCAACATCTAAGGTTAGGACTTCATTCAATGAACCAGCAACAAATATAGCAGACCTAGTAATCATTTTTTCTGAAACCATACAAACAATGTACACCCATGTCTGGCTGCAGCCCCCAAAAACATGCTTGTGATGATGAGCCTACTTCACTCATGATTATTATGAACCATCCATACAAGATTTGAGCAAACAGGTCAAACCGGAAATCAAAGTAATCTTGTATCTGTGGGAGGCAAATTCAGAAGGGTATTTAGACAATTGGAAGTAGGAGCTTGTGTATACTACATTGTGGCACTATAATTGTATACAATTGATTGTGTTTCTTTTACTGTTACAGAAGGCTACAAGAAGCTTGTATTTGCTTTGACCTTGCTCAATTTCTAAATGAATGGGTTGATTGTGTTGAAAGGGTTTTACAGCTGTTTTACTGAAAATTCCTGCTAAAAAATCTCCCATTGCCGCAAACATGAGGAACAGGACTTCAGCAATTCAACTTAAACTTCTAGTTAAATGAAGTATATTTCTATATTTATACAGTTCTAACTAATATACTATAATAGCTATGTACCTATATTCATTTATACTTTGCTATATGTGAATATGCCTATAATCTTATTTTATACTGGTGAAGTAAACATAATATATATAAGTGCTGACTTACTATGAGAGCCTAATGAGCTAGAGCTAAGACTGTTTAGGGCCTGACTTGAGTGACTGTGTGGCATACTCTCCCGTCGTCGTCGCGTTTTGATGTCTTCACTAAATGTGCGATGAAGCAAGCGACGAGACACAACTGATGGCACATCTGATGAGCCTTCGTACAGTTTACGAGGTGATGGAGAACGAGGTGGTGTAGATGTACAGCTACTCAATGTGAATGAGCGTCTTTTATGTAATGCCGCCACCTGTATAATAAGAAGTATGTGTATTCAATTTCAGCCAGTAAGAAAGCAAACTTCTGAAAGGCAATGGGAAATTGTACTATCAAACCAGTATTATAGCAGAACTTGCTTGATTTATTAGACAGCCTACTATCATATCTGCACTACAGCACAGGCAGTGACAGGCAAATGGCGCAGACAGGCTGTGTCCCATGGTACACACAGGCTGTGTCACATGGTACATACAGGCTGTGTCACATGGTTCATACAGCCTGTGTCACATGGTACATACAGCCTGTGTCACGTGGTACATACAGCCTGTGTCACGTGGTACATACAGCCTGTGTCACATGGTACATACAGGCTGTGTCATGTGGTACATACAGCCTGTGTCACATGGTACATACAGGCTGTGTCACGTGGTACATACAGCCTGTGTCACATGGTACATACAGGCTGTGTCACATGGTACATACAGGCTGTGTCACGTGGTACATACAGCCTGTGTCACATGGTACATACAGGCTGTGTCACATGGTTCATACAGCCTGTGTCACATGGTTCATACAGGCTGTGTCACATGGTACATACGGCCCGTGTCATATGGTACATACAGGGTGTGTCACGTGGTACATACAGCCTGTGTCACATGGTACACACATGCTGTGTCACATGGTAGATACAGGCTGTGTCACATGGTACATACAGCCTGTGTCACATGGTTCATACAGGCTGTGTCACATGGTGCATACAGCCTGTGTCACATGGTACACACAGGCTGTGTCACATGGTACATACAGCCTGTGTCACATGGTACATACAGGCTGTGTCACATGGTACACACAGGGTGTCACATGGTACATACAGGCTGTGTCACATGGTACATACAGCCTATGTCACATGGTACATACAGGCTGTGTCACATGGTTAATACATGGTAAAGACACATCGATGAACTTCTTTTTTTTACGAGAGCAGTGTATGTTAGGTAATGTATATGACAGCGTCCTATGCTTGACCCAAATAAGTATAACGGCTTCACAGCATAACGCAACAAGATAAAAACAGGCAACAGAATAGAAACCTGGTAAATTCCATGTTATGTGCAAAGATCAATAACTGCAGTGTACACATGAGACTTTTCGCAAAGTGATGTTACTATATGAGAAGTAGAAGCAGCATACTGCGCTTTAATATATTAGTAGATAATGGTACAGTTTGCATTGCTGCATCAATTCCCATTCTAGAGCTTCACCATCATGAACATGGTCGTCTGTTACCAACCAGTCATATGTTTACAAGCCCATTACAGCCCACTTACACTTGCCATATTAGTGTTATTGGCTATTGATATCCATGCTATTGCCTGAAGATAGACTATTGCTATTGCAGGAATCAGCGGCCTAGCCATGCCCACTTACTACTCTATCACCTGGATAGACCCTATAAAATGTCTCACCTCATCATCATCATTGCCCTCATCTGTGTGAAGTTCCCCGTCTGTATGCAGCTCAACTGCAATTAACCCAGATGTTGATAGGCTCGACTCCATGTTACCAATAGTGTGCATCACAACCTCCCGGATATGAGAACTTTGAATGTCAAACAGGTTAATCAGTTCATATTCTGTCAAGCATGAAAAGTTCTCCAAAGTCATCGATGCTGGAAAATACTGACAGCAGTCACCAAGGCCCTGGAAACAAAAACCATCATTGCCGTGAATCTGATGAACACTACCTTGTATTACCACACCCAGCCCTAGTGAGCTGTTTTATAAGCTATCACTCTTTCACTGCATATTTTTGAATATGGTCGACAAACTGATACCAGTAGTTATCAAGGCAACTCCACCTGAATAGAAGTCCGTAATTATTTTTGATTTTACATGAAGAAAAGAAGCGACTTGAAACTTTACCTAGGATGTCTCCTCTGATTCTTTTCACGATGGTATGCCCATACAGCCAGTAATCAAGTCTTTGCATAATGGGAGGAGGGGCACTTTCCTACACCATATTTCAGGTGATAGAATTTTCTATATATTTCAGCTGCCAAAGCAATATCACCAATGCTCGTATGGTGTCACCATAAAAACTAAGGATTCAAAATAACATCTGAGTCACTAGAGAGCTGCATGTAATGCATTAGATCATGTCAGTTTGAAGCTATCAAATAAGTTATACACAAACCTTGGAGTGAAGAAACGAATAGAAAGGACTGAGATTCTCGTCATTACTAGCATCGCGTGGTGAGTGAAGTGGTGAACAGCTTTCTTGACTGGATACCTCCATCTGTTCTCCTATGGAACCTTTCCTTTGGGGCACTATTAGGGCAGCTGCACCAGCGAATTCTTCAGCTATGGGTTCATCATTTAGCTGTGAAGCCCTACCACAGATCACAATGTCTTCATTGACACCATAGTCCGATGGGCCTTCTTTAACGCTTGCCAACCTCTCCAACTGTATAGCTACACTACCATCAATAATGCAAGGAAGTGAGGGATCAGTAGAGCCATCACCATCATCATCAATATCAGCAGGCTTGCT
Organism: Membranipora membranacea; assembly: GCA_914767715.1. Classification (NCBI taxonomy): domain Eukaryota; kingdom Metazoa; phylum Bryozoa; class Gymnolaemata; order Cheilostomatida; family Membraniporidae; genus Membranipora; species Membranipora membranacea. Next base: position 18,994,268 of record OU612066.1, on the reverse strand, counting down.
TGTAGCAGACATCGTCTGGTGATTGGTGATGAATAACTACCGGTTCGAGTTATTATAGGCTACAGATTCATTATAATTGGGCCGCAGAAAATCTGCATCTAAACATAATAGAAAACATTTGAGTTTTATTCTGTCTGTAGGATGGTCCACATTGTCCCAGGTGTCACTGGGATGCCATCCCAGATGCTTATCCCAGATTGTCCCAGTCTATGTTCACATTGCAAAACTCATCCTAGAGCAGCAATTAGTCTGTGATAGTGCTGGGGTAATTATGGTAAGTGTTCAGATTGTCTAGTATCTCGGATGGCTGTCTGGGACAATGTGCACCAGCCATAGACAATAAGGAATGAACAAGGAATGAAAGTGATATGACTTTGTCTCTTTGCTCTAAAAAGCTGTGAAATTTATGATCGATGTGGCATCATAGGAAATATAAACTTTTTTATGATATGAATTAAGTCAATGTTGTCAACTATCATGATGAAAGTATTGTATAAAAATATCAAAATAATTTAAGTCAAATAACACTCCTATCTCAACTTTGAGTTTAAGTAGAAAATGGTTAAGCAAACTTTCCTGGCATCTGATTCTAAAGACTTCGATTTTTTGTCATGGTTTAATATATACACATCAAGCTATACAAATGATACAAGTCACCGCATACAAGAAATGAATGAAATTGGCTTGCAAACCTATGTTATGAACCAAATACACATACCATCATCACACTGTTACAATACCTTATCATGATATCAGAAAAGCGACCTACCTTGCTCCTGTTTCAACCCAATGTGGTTGTCTAAATCATTGCACATTCTTCATTATATTGCTGCTGTCGGTACAAGATTGGAGGCCCAGTGTAAGTAATGACTGAAAATAAAATATGGGAGCTTGATTTCACATTCTATGTTGGGCGACAGGTTAAGACTTTATCTCGGTTTTTACATGGTTGCAAGATTATGGAAGTATCTATAGTACACATTAGTCATCGCTGGGGTTCATGAGCATATCAGCCACTATATACCGGGTGCACAGCCCATGTCCCAAAAAAAAGACATAAATCAGGGTATGTACACATTACGATTTTGTAGGGAGACCGCAAACTGTTTCCACACACATTAAGCTAGATATTTGGTTTAGTTTAATACACGATTTGTTATCGACTATATATAGTTATAGAAAGCCAATGGTTAGATTGCGTCCATAGTGGTGACTAGCCTCGTTTGTCCATGTGTACATTATTCAAAGCTAAATAATGTAATCGGCCAAAAATCATTGTGTCATGTCCTGCCTTTCAAAGAATCCATTATACCAAGGGTTAGTTGGTAGATGTTACCAAAGGCTCTCATCTAGCCATATTAAGTACCTGGTAATGACACCGTGATATCAAATCAAATTTTTAGTTATTACTCAAGGGGCAGCCAAAACCATGTTGCTCGTGAGAGATTAAAAAAGTTTAAGAAAGCGAAGACTCATATCAATGAACTAAAAATCTAATTTGACTCGCACAAGAACATTATTGAATTGTATGACAGATTTCAAAGTGCGACAGCCCAGGGTCTAGAAGGGTTGAGAGTGTTTTATCTCTCCTCTTTGACTTGACTACCTTTGACTGTTTTGTGATAATTTCAGTTGTAAGTATGTCAGCCTGGGAACTGTGCTGAGCAAGCCATGGCAAGGCTTACTTCTATACTATCAGTGGATCATCATTTAAGTGTTATTCTTCTGAATGGGAAAATACCATACTCTAGACCCTGGGTTTTTGCACTTTGAAATCAGCTATATCATTCTATGTCATTGTGTGGGTAAATTTAGCTTTTTTTGTTCGTTGCTATGAGATTACTTCGAATGAAAAGTGGGTGTTTCTTGCTTTGCTGTACACTCTAATTCATCAATATTATTTACAGAAAGACACGACACTCCCTTCTTACTACTAACAAGGGCAAGTCTCTTGTGTGGATTCATTTTGTGTAATTTACTGTCCTTGTTAGTTGTTATATTTATTATAATTTATACTTGTAAACCCCAACATAATGGCTTGGGAGAAAGACTGCAGAGGTATTTAGCCTATGCTAAATTGATGTGATTTAGTTTGGTTAATATTGGCCAAATACTTTCTATATCATTCACTTTGTGAGATAGTTATCAGGTAGTATGTCCTAATGACAATTGAAATGCATAAGTGCATAAGGGTTACTGATTATAGTATAGCAGGTAAACCAAATGCATACAAAACTATGCAACAACTATGCAATCAATAGCAGGTGCGCAGCAGGTTGCTTTCGTTGAGAACTGGGTCTGGCATTTCCAACTAGTAAAGTGTGCTAAGACAGTGTGCAAGTTTAAGAACCTTTGATCAGGCACACTTTGGTTTTTATTGATTCCACTGGCCTGCAAGCATGAAACTCAGGTAACAAGATAGACAACTGAACTCGCCTTATACCAATATAATCTAGAACTAAGACTAGCTAGCTACTCAATCAAGTGATAAAAATAATTAGCGGCCAATGATATTGAGTTGAGTTACTACCCTCTACTAACTCACCACAGCAGTCTACACACAACACTTACACATACACACATAGTACATTTAGCATAGGTATCTAGAACAGCAGTTACAATACTTTCCATGTAGTGAATGTCAAAGTTAAGTATATGTGCTTGCATCTCAAGATGCCCATGTATAGGTGTACCCACTGTTTGTACAACACAGCACATATATATAAATTATATAACCCATGAAACGAAAAACTCATGATGGTCATTGTGTTGCACTGTTGAACTAAGGACTGTACTAAAAGACTCCTTGGTTGAGCTACTTCTAATAGTAACGTAAGCGTGCAGTGTACTGTATATATTTAAATATCTTGTGATCATCATAGGGCGGGACCCTGGAAGTTACACGCCTTTACTTTCAATTACCATTGTTCAGTATGATAATGGACATATTTACATGCTACCTGCCTGATAGCTTGGCAAAGATACATTGGACTTATGTGCCTTATATGCCATCAGGACTTATATATATATGTATATATATATGCCTTTACTTTGCCAATGATTATCATAGATAATAATGATTGGCAAAGTAGTAAAGGCATATATATATATAAGTCCTGGGTGCCCATGATGGTGGTGGTTGAGTAATCAAGTAATATTAGCTCTAACTGGGTGTTCAATGTCGTCAAAGGTATTCAAAGGTAACTAACTAAACTTACTAAGCTCTTCTAGCTAAACTAAGTTTTAGTAAGTCATAATGGAGTAAGTAATAGTAAGTAATACTCAAATTTAATTAATCGAATCGATCTAGAAGAAAGTGGTCTACTTTGGACAGAGAGTGGGTGTTACATGTTACAATTAAAAGCAGCACATCTTTAACAACCCAATTCCATTCAAACTAGCTTTGAGCAAGGAAGTGCACCATAATACACATCTCAATAGATTTTGTATTTTCTGTTGATTTTATTCTAAATATAGGTTAGTGCACTAGAATAGTTGAATCTTTATTTACACTCCCGGATACTCTGGGAAGTGCATTGTGGTAGAAAGGTCAAAGGTTTTTTATAGAAATGGTATTATTACATACACTGTCACCTTTAAGAGAAGACAACCCTTGTCTTGTCTTGTGCAGATGTAGTCTGTTCAGACCAGGGAGGGTGGGAGCAATGAACTAGGGGTTTAGTTCATTGGTGGGAGCAGGGAGGGAGGGTATATCCCACCCTCCCTGTTGAGACATGACTATGATGATTTCTCTTATTGAGTATTGAGTACATATAATCCCTCTCTCTATAAGCAACAAGCAATGGCCCACCGGCTTTCCGTAGAAAAGACCTCTATTTGCAGGCAAGATGAAAGGGTGGTGATAAAATAGTACAGTGATATTTTGGTACAAAAATGGTTGGCATATAGCTTGTGAGCATAAAAGATTTTTAAGTACAATGTTTTTGTTCAGACGCCATGAGAGCCTCTATTCATCTCAATCTCAATATATGTGTACAACATGCCTCCACTTCACTCTATCTTGTGACACCTCGAGTGCTTGGTTGAGGGGTTATATTAGCCTGTCTTAACAAGCTTGTTAAGACAGGCTAGGGTTATATATACTTGTTCAAGGTCTTTCTGAAGGCGATTCACCCATATCAATCTTTGTCCTACTCTGGGTTTCTCGGTTTTTGTGTTCATGATATGATCTACAGCTTGGCTAGCTGGTGTTTCGGGGTGTAGACGATTGATTTGACCAAGGTGTAAAAGACTCTTTGACCCGACTGGCTGTTGGGTGGGTAAAATCCGAACAGTGATAATACATTGGCGAGATGTTATTTAAAATAATGAGTGGAAAGTTTTTTCCTCAACCAAATATACAAAATTTACAAAACCTTGTTCAAAACAATAAAAACAATAAAGGTAAATCTAACCAGAAAATTTCCTTAGAGAAAGTTGAACCAGACGTTCCAGATTTGTCATTAGTCCAAATGAACTCATTGCTCAGTCGGCTTCTTTCAGATGATGACAATCGGAAGACGAAAAAACAAACATTGAATGTAAGCAAACCAAATCTGTGGTTTGGATCAAGGACAAAAAGATTTGTCTAAGATGAAACATGTTGTTGTAAGGGATCGAATACAATAACTCAACTTCTTCTTCACTTTGCTGGATTTAAATATGGTACCATTTGACTTCATTTGACTTTTGATAAGATTTTTTAAAGAGTTATACAATCAACGCTTGATTGGTCAACACAATGGAAAAAGGTTTTCAATATTCCAAGATGTATCCGTATCATAGACCTACTAATAATATTATTAGTAGGTCTATGATCCGTATTGATATAGGACAGGTGAGAGATAACATTTCTGCTTCGACGAAAAATATATAGAGATCACCTAGAAGGAATAGTCAAGGCAGGAAGATATAAAGGAATGATTATTATGCATTGTTTGAATCATGCTAACCAAAATGCTGTATTATTTTCGCTTTAACACCTCAACCCGAGACAGGGTCACGGAAAACATCAAAGTTAATCACATTGTTTTGCTTTTAGATAGAAGACAACATCAGATTCTGTTAGGAGACAATTGACATTGATCATTTAAAGAATAATCATTTTTGTCACTTTGCACGATACCTGAGGTAACACATGAACACATCATTGAACACATCACCTTCAATAATACGTGGCCATATGTGTATCGATTCAACCTAACTGCACATAAATAGAGGCCAATAGACAGATCACCTAAAAGGCAGAAAAAACTGCATGACATTTTTACCACCCCTGATCAATCCTTTTTTGAACAAAATGAATCTATCACGTGGAAATTTTTGAAATAGTCACTCTTTCTGAAATTATTAAGATCAAATTGCATTGTTGCTATTCTGTTCAATAACTTGACGCCGCCAGGTTATTAAATAGGCTAATATTACCCTTCCGAAATCAGCTAATTCTCATGAGCATGACTGACACTCAGTATATACACCAACAATCGCCTGCACTATACGGCATGTGCTTCCTCTCATAGGTACGTTGGAGAATCCTGGAGTTTGTTGGCTCATTAAGATGATCGGAAAGCTACTGGCTCGACCTTCCATAGTGACACATCATAATTCATAATTACTGCTCAATTTCCATGAAATTTAACATACACATGCCACTTGGGAAGCTGATTCCAAATGTAGTTTTAAAAATATTCTAACATAAAAACTTCAGATTCAATTAATCATCAATACACAATACTCTGTTTACTTTCCTCCTCAGTAGTATTATACCAAGGCACCACCTAGCTGCGTGGCTATTATATTATATCACTATCATCTGTATGGTTGAGTAGGAGCCCATTTCAACCACTCTGTTTGTGCTATACACCCATCTATAGCTATACCAGAGACTATAGACTAGACTAGACTATAGACTATTATCTATAGTCTCTGGCTATACACCACCTCCTCTGAATTATAACAAAAACAGGTCCGAAATTTGCTTTACATGCTCGCTCGTCTGCAGACTGTTTTTTAATGCTTGTAAATATTTCATCACATAAAGCACAATTTAACAATCACTCGGCAAAAGATTTGAAGCAAAAATATCAATTACAACTCCAGTTATTGTGTCACAAAGATAACCAAAATTGTCAAAATTCACATGAGTAAATATGATTTCAATCTAGGATTATATTTGCTCCAGAGTCAAACAACCCTACTAGTTTTAGATGTGATTGAGTGTAAGTACAGTTTTAACATAGTGATAATCTGAAAGTACAGGTTTTAAAGTTCCTAGAGCTATGTATTTTAAAAAACAGACAAAAAAACTCAAATTTCTCAATTTGAAGGTCAAGTCTAACCTAATGACTGGCTCCTTTTAGTGTCGACTATGGCACACTCATTCTCATGGAAAACTTTGATCCGTACTTGTGGCAGTTTTGTACAATGTCCAAAGTATATACTAGCTGACAGCGCACAATAATTATAATGACTGTTGTGTTTCATTCAGTCTATAACACAATGCTTCAAGTTACTGGTCATCAAACAACAATTGTAATCTAGACTGGTCCCAGGGTAAACAAATTCATTCCATCTGTGGATGCGGAGCTGCTGATTTTCTTTTTGCATAAATGCAAAAGATAATCCCAAACACATTACCCATTATGGCAAGATTACGTACTGACACAATGTCATGGGCACCCATAGAAATGACAAGTGCAGGGTCACCATATATCATTTTATAGTGTTCTGGAAGTTATACAAGCTCTTATATTAGGTTCTCAAGATGCTGATACTTTTTGAAAGATTTCTTGATTTGAAGTTGTCCCTCAACTACAGGCTCGAAGTCTGCAGTGGAGGCAAAAAGCTTAGAAATGATATCCCATCTCAAGGGATCTAGTATTATAAGACATTTACGAATGATAGCTCTTCTTTATCTCTGCTCTTTTGCTATTGTTTCCTGCAGGGGAGATAACCCTGGGAAGACCCCATCAGGACCCCACAAAATTTTGAAAATCAGAATTCAAATCGTTTTATGGCAGGTATGGTGCACAGTAAGTCCCTATACATTGCAACTCGCAATGTATTACGAGAATTACAATGATACAAAAAAAGTACAGTAAGTATGTGTTCTGTTTCATGAAGAAATACCAAACAGATCAACAGATTTTTATTATTCTCAAAGATTTTGCTTTTTACAAAAGTGAACTGAACGGGTTTAAACATTGTTGAAGGAGTTGAGAGAATTCATACTGCACACACATTGATACTGGTAAGAAGAGTGAGAAGAAACAGGGGGAAAAAGTTTACCTACACGACCATGGCAAGGTATAAATGATACAACAAAAATATTTAAAAGGTTAAGTGATAACAAGTAACATTATGAACATAGGATAAATATGAATGGGCTAAGAGTAAGTAGTAATATTGTGACACAACACCGAATGTGCATCTCATCATCAATTTCAAAACTACCCATGTTAACATCTTGCAAAACATGGAGTAAGCATCCATGACAAATAGTTTTTGATAAGCATGTAATGTTATCACATAGAAAAGAGTGCATATTTAGTGGTAACTATTCAAAAAAAATTTTTAATCAGGGTTAAAGCACATTGAAATTGCAGTTTTTTATTACTACTAATGCATGATAACACAAAACAGTATTAGAGATCATTATTATCATGTAATAGTTTGAAAACACCTGTTGTTTTGATTCTGGTTTAATCAAATCATGTTAAAAAGTGCACACACTCTTCACCGTATAATCTTCTGTACATTTATCAAGTATTGCAGATAATAAAAACCAGAGAGCTTAGGGAGTGTATCGATAAAACTATTATTGAGAAAAAAATTAACAAATAAAAATACCAATGTCTAGCACAGATCTACCACTGTGTATTAATGAAATTTAAGTACGAGTGGGTGTGTAGAGGTATTGTTGCCACAAATCATCTGAACAAGTCAAGAAAGACATAATTGCACATGCTTGACTGCTGTTTGTGCTGCAAGATTGGGGAACAGTTGTAACCAAGTTACCATACCCAAAAGGTGTCACAGATATTACAAGATTGGGGAACAGTTGTAACCAAGTTACCATACCCAAAAGGCGTCACAGATATTACAAGATTGGGGAACAGTTGTAACCAAGTTAACATACCCAAAAGGTGTCACAGATACTACAAGATTGGGGAACAGTTGTAACCAAGTAAACATACCCAAAAGGTGTCACAGATACTACAAGATTGAACATACTAATGACTGAGTACATGTTTTCGTTTATAGTTAGTATATGCAATCAGGGAGTATGGGACAAATTCCTGGCGCAATCATACAAATTAATCATTATTGGTTGAGTTGTCTCCTCTCTTTATATATGGTAATCTAGGACATAGCAGGGTATTTCAACCTTGTTAGCTGACTAAGAGGTCACTGCACTGTGCAGTTATATGATTGCATAAACTTTTCTAATCAGGGTTAATAATTGATCATATGGTATTTCATTATAAGTCACATTTTTAGTGTGGATCAGCCTCGATTTCATCCGACGCTCTCCGCAACTACTGAGTGTAGGCTAGTTGCATGCCTGGCATGGTATCAGTGACTTTCCTGTAGTATCGGTGACTTGCATCTCATTATTGCAGAAGTAGCTTTGTTAAGACTGCTAAATGCGGAACGCTCACTCGGTTGTAGGTTACCGACACTCATCATTGGGGGCTTGAGAAAGTTTTTCATGATCGGTACGGAAGCTCTGTACAAATAAATATTTGTTTATCATTTGGTGATGGCAAACCAGTACCAGACATAGGTGTTTAATATTGGTGTATTACTGAATAATCAACGAAAGCTAAGTTTGGAGGGCAGCCGTCTACTATCAGGCAAATGAGCAGTTATTGACAGACAGGTAGCAGCAATGTTAGTGGTTACCGTGATGTTACATGCGGCTCTTGTCATATACCCCATGGCTTTTCATTCGTTTTGATGACATAATCAGCCCAATGAACTCACTCTTCATTGATCAGCCTGAGGGAATCTCAAAACATTTTCAAAATTTGGGTAATGGGAGATTGCCTCAGGGAATGAGATATCAAAGTTAACCTGACCTCATAACGATTGCCAAATCTGGAAAGAGCAGAACTCATACTTGTTGGAATGCTCAAACTCTACCCGGGTCGCTGATAGTGACATTCAATTTTCAATCACTTTGAGACCTTACCGACAACGATGTCACTTAGCAATGTAAGGCTGTGGCCGACAAGAATGTGTTCTTGCAGGTAGGGTTCTTGCACTCAAGATCTTGGTAGAGTGCTGATATGCTGGTGCGAGAGGTGAGGGTTCGATTCCCACCAGGACACAATATTTTTGTCCAATTTATGCAACACAGCACAGGGTACATGAAAACGCTGAAATCAGATACTTGACGGCCAGGATAACCCGGATGGCAAAATAATACAAAACTTCCTCAGAATTTACTTTTAACGTATAATAAAACTAGTTGGTGGTTATATATGTTAGGTCAGAGTGTGGAAGTGGTTTTAGGAATTGTATTCCTGAGTTATAAATCGCTAGAGGAGCAAATTATTAGCTGCAGTTTAGTTTAGCTAGTTTGGGAGTGACTTCATGACAGGGGCATTTAATCGCTTATTGGAGCATTTAACTATACAAGGTAAGCATTACAAAGTTTTTCTTTACATCAATTCTCATGTATTCAGTCTAATAATGCAATTTATCAAATTAAAAGAGCCTTAGTAATGTCTCTGATGTCTATGGTTTGCAGTATAAAAACTTACATTTCATCGACGATCTTCAATTTCTCAGCACCATCAGGAGGTAAACGCCTGAACTCCCCACTATTTGGTCTCGGACTGTTGGCTGAGGTTGACCCTGTTCTGACTATTTCTATATAATTGAAAAGTATCACATTATGTTATCATCATACCCACAGGCCACAACCTATACCTAATCCTGACTAAACAAAGAGTCACATATGATGATTGTGATTATATATAATGTGTTAGGTAAAGACACACTTCTACAGTTTGCCGCATCAGCATAAACACACTCTGTTATTGGTACATTTATATAGCGGCACAAACGCAATATCATGTTCTATTAGCAAGACTCTCTTTCCCAGAAGTCCTTTGAATTTTTTCAGTGTAAGAATATTACATAGCTACTGCACCACTAGCTGCCAGACCATATATTGCTTTGGAATTTCTGTAGTCTTTAAATTGAACAATATAGCCAAATAGATCACACTCCGGTGTTTTGAGCCCATAAACATATAAATATTTTGTATTTATATGTTTATACTTAAAAAATTCCAATCGTGCACATTTGACGAATATCAAAATCAATCTGTTTTTAGAGACCAATTGGAACATTTTCAATTTCGAATTAAATCAAATTTCTCGTTACCTTGGAGAGAGATGTGGCCTCGACTACCGCTGTCACTCAGGCAAATTTGTGCTCATTGAATTCTGTATAGCTCCAAGAAAACTAATTGAGACTTAATATCAGAATTGTCACCTAATGCCAATGGGCAACCAATTTGCACAAACTGATCTTCAAAATCAGGGCATGAAATTTGTGCACTAGCTCATGACCTCATAAAGTGTAAAATTTACACTAGCAAGACTGTAACTACGTCACATGATACGTCACATGATACGGTAGATTATTAATTTCGTATCGTAGTTTTTACCATCAGTTTGTGCAAATTATTTGCTCATGAGGTGACAATGCTGAGATTGCAGCTTCATTAAATTAGTTTTGAGCTATACAGAATTCTATAGGCACAATTTGGCTGTGTGGCAACAGTGGTTTAACTCGCAAAACTGTGGTTTGATATTGCAAATAAAATTTACCTGAATCATTTTCATCGATATCCAGAGTTCCTAAAAAAGTAATGTACATGTTATTTTAGCAGTAGATGGCTAGTTGCCCAAAAGACTTTGCATTTTCACTTTAAAATGAACATACCTCCTTGAATCATGAACGACTGTATAGAAGTAAACATCATTCAGGCAAAAAATGGAGTAGAGTGAGTAAATATGCACATTGATCTCATACCTATTATGAATGAGCTAGGGCTAATGGATTGTGGTCTGCTTAGATCTTCGGTGTCTGTTGAGGCATGACTACTAGAACGGCCGCTGTTGTAATCACTGAGCGGTTCTACTCCGAGGTTTTCATATGGACAGTTATATTGGGGGAGATCATGTTGACTGGGAGTTTGAGTATCGACACTACGATGGCTGTTCAGCAGACATGGTACCGGGGCGCGGTGACCATCCGGGTAATCAAAGTTGTTCCCCTACAACATTATATAGCTATGTTGTTAATATTTTACGTTAGGAAGTATGCGGAATAGGTTAAAAGAACTACGTCTCTTATCAGAGCATATAAAGGATATTTATAGATTTCTCCATAATCAAAATCTAATCAAATGGCGGGACAAAATCATCAATTGCTCGCTGGCATCCTCAAAAATAGCTGGTATAAGTTAACATGAGGGTAACATTCTCACCAGTGCTCGAGTATATGTTGTGTCATCATCGTTAAGAGACATGAGGCCTGATGAGATGATCAACTTTTCCACTTCCTGCAACAACAAAAAAACTGAGATGAATTCCGAGCTTGTATTTACATACGAGCAAAGTTATGATTCTTTAACAAGGGAGGAGGTACAAGACATGGCCTCATTTTCATTTTAATTATACGCAATATGGTTTATGACTCGGAAATCTTTGATAGATGAATAAATCTAGTCGTCAAGTCAGTATAGAGGAGTTTGTTACCGTGTTGAGGCCTTCGACGCTAGCTCTCGCTTTCCCAGGTGTGCCCCTGAGAACCTGACCACCTTGGGCTGCCGCTGCAGCTGATGGTATTTTAATTGGTTGACTGCTGAAAGGCGATAATGTGGTTGTGATTACAGGAACAGGACTGAAGCGAGGATTTGTTTGAGATGAACGAATACCACCAGAGTTATCCTTTCTCTGTAACCGAGCTTTGATCTGAAAAAACATGAAGAATTTATATGCACACTCCCCCGTAGATTCTTAACAACTGAAAGTTTTTCTTGATTGAGTTTGAAGAGTTTTTTTAAGTAATGGAAAATTTGAGACAGTGAAGAGAAGCTCCATTATTACGGATAATTATCATTGCCTGCATATATCAGGACATATTTCTAAATATGCTCTAATATAAGCAAAAACTCAACTTACATCTTTAGATTTGAGGTTCCAACTGTCACCACTGCCAACAGATTTGGAGCGCTTGTATAAAACAAACCGTGTGCTGTGTGAATTTGCTACAGAAGCACTCAGTCTGTTTCCATCTTCCCAATCATCAGATGTCTACCAAACAAACAACTTCAATGACATTTTCAGTGTTTTTAGACAGGAAAAGCTTTCTCAAATATTCATTTGTACCATCATTCAGCTTTAAAAACTGTAATGGTAACTTTCATCTTTAATTTTCACTACTATCATTTAATTGAATTAAGGAAACTGGACTTCTGTTTGTGGCATGCCTCTGGCTTTTTTAAAATAAGTTGTTTATTCAGTACATAAGTATGAAAGGGCCATATGCATACAAATATATATTTATAAGTTTAGCCCATGTTTAAAGCAGGTTCGACTTTGTGTATGACCAGTAGATCTTGACGGGGCATGTAGACTGAATGTTGTAAGGGTAATGATGAATCATGCAAGACTTTGATTTGTGCCTGTGCAAGTAGAATGGGTTAAGTTCATGTTCTAAAATTAACATCAGTGCAGGGTATGAGAACACCTGTATGAATTGGTAATTAGCGCTGGCTGATAGTGAAGTGACAGTAGAAGATAACTCTTAACTCAGGCACAAAAAGCGGGAAGCCAATCAGATGGTTTTGTAATTGTGAGACTCATTTTTGCAGAGACCAGTTCCTGTCTGCCCAAAATGCAGGCCTTGTCAAATTACCAGGTTATTTGATTTAGAAATGAAATCAGAAGTTATTTGTGGCGGTTCAATGTCTCACACAATCTCCCCCGATATACACAAATCAGACATGAGTGGGATATGGGATATAAAGCCATGACAAATAACCTAATAAAAAGCCTCTTCTCGGATTTGTCCTCCCTCCATTTGGATACTGTTGAACCCATAAACATATAAAAGTATTTATATGTTTATGGTTGAACCAAATCAGCATCGAAAGCTTATTATCTCAATTTTAGTGACAAATTGATGGAAAACTCCAGAAAAATTAGTGAGCCTAACAGGCAGAAATTGATACAAATGAGCATCCGGGTTGCAAAATTATTTTCCCATGAGTCTTCAACAGTGCAGATGCTGAACCAAAAACAAATTTCAGCTACATTTTCCTATGCTGCGTGTGCTAATGGGTAACAAAAAGGAGAGAAGGCAACTCCATAAATAAGCCCAAATTCGGGATGCTGATCACCAGTGCAATGGCTAGTGCCAAACTGCTGTTTCAAGGTCAGTAGCAATAGAAGGAGTCAAAATAGATAAATAACCTGGGTTTGTTCATCTTTTTTGAACATTCCCTCTTGGCCAGTGCAGTAACTGTGTGAGCTGTTATGAACATTATGCTGTAGGATAGAAGAGGTTGCTATAGAATTGATTGCCGTCGAGTCATGTGATCTTTGCCTTCCACAGCCATCTTTTGGCCACTGACCCGATAAATACAGATTGATATTGTCTAGTGATCCTCCAGCTCGCAAAGCTTGTGGCTTTGCAACTACAAATAGAGGAATGTATTGTCTATATACTAAAAGTTATTAATGTGTTTCCGTGTGAATTTATAGGTCTACCTGAGGCTAACTTCGATGGTCTTCGAGCTATGGAAATGGCTCCGAGACCGAGGGCTGGGTTAAAATCCCGGCGGCGGCAGATTTTTTTGGTGGTTTTTTTTCTCAGCTCTATCATGGGAACGGCTACATATTTCGAGATCGAGCCAAGAGGTGACAACTCAGCTCGATCGAGGCCGACCTCAAAATTCACATGGAAACATGGTGATTGGAACATCGAAGATTGATGAGTATGGCTAAAGTAGGCCTATATGAGGGTCTTTTCTTCAAGATCAGATTCCGTTTCTCCAACCGAGTTGATCGAAGTCATCATGGCAAAAGAATCATTATGTATATCATACTAGTCATTACACCTTTTAGAATTGCAATGAGCTGCTTATACAGTATAACTTGTAGCTCATTAACTACTGCTGCAAGTCAGGTACAGCTTATATATACTTTTTATTTTATATGTGTGTTTATTGCTTACCATAAAAACCTAGAATGAGTAAAACGGTATCAAATGTATATAAAGGGTTAAAAAGCAATGGGACAGTCAGATAGCACAAAGCTAGAGCAGAGACTGCCCGACTCGACTCAACGCCACACTCGTCTGCCGGAGAGACAGAGCGAAACATCCGCAACATGCACACTATCAAACCCCCTCCCACAGGCGCGCCGCCAGGCCACCCAAGGAACCAGACTGAGTACATGTCTCCACTCCCATAAGGTACCTGTTGTACATGTTGATATATATGTAAATGAGACTTTAATCTCAGAAATGTCAACCGATGGATAAAACATTACAGTAGGTCGATGGATAAAACATTACAGTAGGTCGTCAAAATATCTTTGTACGCATCACTTATGAAAACCATGAGATAGGATTATTCTCCCTCTTTTTGAGAACCATCAAATTAATCCTAAGCCTATTCAGATGTACTGAGCCTGCATAATACAAGTCTTGGGATATGCAGTGATCAATTTCTTTCCGATACCCATCAGTGGTTAAGGGATTACACTGGAGTCAGTATCAAGCAAGTAATAAAGTTTGCAGAGCATTGCAGTGAGTACCCATTTTAAGTATTACACAGACAGTGCACCATTAAACTTGATGCAGGGGTGATGCACAGACACTCCCACAAAATCCGTAGTCAACCTTAAAAATGAGAACCTTTCTTGGTTACGATTCAAGTTACACTATTCACATGCACTGCCGTGCGTACAAAATTATAGTGAGCTATAACAAAGTGAGTTGCTTGTCATCTGCAACTTAACAGTTTCTCTGGTGGCAAACGATTAAAATTGTTTAACACAACAAGTTCGATACACGAGTATACTTGTTTTTGTGTTTTTCATTCAGTGCCCAATCAACATGGTTGACCAGGAAAAAGTATAGGCCTAGGCCTACATGCTTGTAACTCCTGATTGCCTACAACTTCACCAGTTAAAAAATGATGGCTTGCTGGACCAATCAATTAAAATAAGTAATCATTTTGTGCGACCAGAGAGTTAGGCTTGGTTCACATTGTCCCAGATGACACTAGGATGCCATCCCAGATGCTTATCCCAGTCACATTATAACATTCATCCCAGATAGCCATCCCAGTCAATGTGAACCAGAAAATGACACAATCCCAGACTGTCTGGGTCCGTCTGGGATAGCATCGGGAAAGTTCGTAAGCGTCAAACTTTCCCGATGCTATCCCAGACGGACCCAGACAGTCTGGGATTGTGTCATTTTCTGGTTCACATTGACTGGGATGGCTATCTGGGAAGGCTATCTGGGATGAATGTTATAATGTGACTGGGATAAGCATCTGGGATGGCATAGTGTCATCTGGGACAATGTGAACCAAGCATAAGGAGCCATATCTCGTGCTTTATCTGACCAACTGTTTTGAGTTTTTTTGACAACTGAATGTCAACGTACTTAGCCCCTCGCCTTGGATGACTATTTTAGGGGTGCCCTACCATCCTGATGGGAATGAAACCCTTAGTGCCTGTAGTGGTTTTGGATTTCCAAATTTGGATTAATGCCGTTGGATGAATATGAATAAATGATGAATATATTGTAGCTGTACGTGCACAGGTCATCTAGCTTTACATATTTGGATGAAGAAATTTAGGATTTTACATATTCTGTGTTATTGTCATTAGTGTGACTGTGACAAAAATAAAATGTTTAAATAGACAACATAGCATGAGGAAGTTAAGCATGTTGAATGAGATTCAAGTGACTATGATTTAAAAAATAGATTGTAGTAGTGGTTCCCCATGTAGAGGTGACTATTGATTGCTAAATTGGTAGTAAGGTGGTTAGAAAAGGATGGGAATGATGACATACACCCTCTCATCCACCCATCGTTCCCTGGGAAAGTGGTATAAGGTCACTGTGCGTCTCTCCTTGAGAAGAAAGTATTAGGCCTAAAACCTGTTCCAAACAAATGACTCACCTTTATAGCTGGGAATAGGACTTCGTCTGTCTGACACAAAGCCAGTCTCACTATGTGACCTGGCCTTGGTCAATCTATTGGCTTTTGAAGTCGGAGAAGATGATGATGATGACTGTCTGATTGGTATAGGTTGCTTTCTAGCAGGACTTCCATTGACCAGAACAAACTGTTGAGTAGCTCGCAATGGACCATGTCTCATTGATGGTGAAGCAGCATTTCTTCTCATTTTTTGGTTGGAGTTAGACATGGCTTAAAGTAGCAACAACTATATGAGCAATCTACCTCTTACAGGGCAAGGCTAAATGACCACTCATATATATTACTTATAGTGTGTTTGTTATATCTTGGTAGCTCACTCATTTGAGTAGGCCTGCTTATTTAAAACCCAACTCCAGCAACATGTCTTTGAGACCAAGTATAACAAATATACCAATATACTGGGTCGCACTATTGGACCAATGGTTGTGAAAGTCAAGGATGCTTGATAAACGTACTGGATTGCAGTCTGCGCATGTGCGAACTGTTGAGGCATACGTTCGTCTCTGCAGCATAGGGCTTGAACTAATTCACCTAGTCTGAGTACCAAAATTGGGAAAACAATGGAAACCCATATTTTGGAAATATTTGGGCCTAAATGGAACACTGGTTTTGATATCTCATAACCTTGAACCCTGGGAGTTGCCTTTCTTGATGGAAGGCAGCGCCACCACTGCTGTGCTGCAGAGATAGACTATGTCACAAGGCTATCCTGCAAGCAGAATGACTGGATTGTGGGTTGGTTAGTCCGAATGTGTGATTCGACCCAAGTTTATCAGTGAAGCATTTATGATAATAACACAAAGTTTCAGTAACAATCCTTATGATAGGATTACTCCACAAATATATTTAATTTATGCCTAAATCATATTTCGACATGACTGAATATACATTAACAGGGAAACTACCCACAGACCCAAAGTTTTTTTGCATCAATTTTGTTTCTAGCAATAAACACACATAAGAAATAATTGGAAAGAGGGTGCCTGATTCCAAGAAGTGTATAGTGGGCTTGCCAATTATCGCCATCAATCTCATCTTTTTTGAGGATGGTGAGATAGCGGGGTCGGTTTAGAGAGAGATTGTTTTTATTGAGAGAGTTTGTTTTTATTGCGTATCATCAATGATGAGGCAAAATTACGGTGACGTTTGCTATTCATTGCCTGGTGATTGGCATCGTAGGAGTTTCGGGTTTGAGTCTGACTAGGAGAGCTATCAAGGTTTATTGTTCCAGCCCCTAGCACGCTTGAATCTCTCTCCTGTATTGTTCAAAAACGAGAATTTGCCACATTTTGGCATTCTCAAAAAGCTGGTCGGATGCCTTGTTTCAAAGGAGGTCTTGCTAACACTGCGTGAAGGTGTACGTATTAGAGTACAATAGTTAAATGTGGAATTTGGTATAGATATAGACATTATCCAGAATTAAATATCGGAATTAAATTAAAAAAATGAATGTGAATTTGCTTTTTGAAAACACCAAACTAAGGATTATCTGCCCATACTTTGGGAGCACATAACTCATAACTCTGGTCAAACAACAACATTAATGGGTAATGCCAGGAACAGGGGGACCAACCCTCCCTGGGTAAAATAATTGTCGCTCCTTCTGAATGTCACAATTCGAAAAAGAACAAAAGATAAACAAAAGAAAAACAGTTTATCTTTCCACATCACAAAGGGCTCTGCTTGTTTGTCTTATCATTCATCATGAATTGTTTGTCTTTGTCACATCATGAAAAACATTTGAAATAATGAATTGTTGCTGACAATAAAAGTATATATATATATTATGCCTCTGATTTACAACCTTACCAAAAAACATTGATATTAGCCATTGGGTCTCTGGAAAATGAGTAAACATAGTGAGCAAGATCATTTCTGTTACTCCTTACTTCATGTAATGGTAGCCTTATCTCAAAGGCTCCTTTTTGCTTTCTTCCAATATTCCTAGGTTGATATACTCCATATGACAGAATTTATATTTCGGCATCATTACAACAACCAACACTTGAGGGCAATTACATAATGATGATTTATGGGTGTGTTGGTCAGTGAAACTTGAATGAGAGAATCTTACAAGTTATAGATGTAATTTAGACCTAGAAATAACTCTTTGCTTAGAGCGAAGAAAGTTTCCACAACTTTATTGCTTACATGAAAAGAAAGATATTTGACACATCAATATAAAAATTTAGAAAAGTATTCAGATTTTGCTGATAATAATTGGTGAAAATTGGACTTTGGAGGAAAAACATGCCTCATTCTAAAAAATATGAAGATTGCAGCTGATGAAGTGTTTTTGAAAAAAAAACATGTCATTTCAGTTGGAGTGGTAGTTACCGAGACTGTTTTCTTCAGTTCCAATGTTCACAAGGAATTGAGAAAAGCAGCAATACTTACTTACAATCTAATGTCTGATGCGTAGATTTCAAATGTTGTAGAGCATCAGTCCCCCTTCGGTTGGTGAAAATAAAACCCTTGCAAGTTATAGGTATAGGTATAGTTATAGGTATTTCCATGTGATTTTCGACATCTTTACCCAGTAAATATCTCAAGCCCCTAAGAGCAATTATAGCCGTTAGTGCACCTGCTCCCATTGTTAGTGTTAATTTCATAGTATTTTGACACCCTGTGCAGTGCTGTCCATTTATTGAACAGCAGCTGATCTGATGATATTGATCTCCTATGGGTTTCATGGTTTTGTGCAATCCGATAGCTGAAGTTTGCTTCTCCAGGCATTACAGACGATGCTGTGACACTTCTCCTGCCACTATTCAGAGACCACTCACAGGCTCGTGTTTTTAGGCAGGGCACTGCCTCACCTCAAATGAGGTGATCTGAAACACTTTAATTGTTAGAATCAGCTTATTTGTGACTCTCAATTGTTGCCATTTATATGCCTTCAAATGTGCTTTGGAGGTTGCGGCTTGCACTAGACCAAACAGGAGCTTATAACACACACCTGGCGTTTCTTCGCGCCCTCAAGCCTTGACTCATACGTTAGCATTCTGTTTAATATTGTTGCAAGCGAGCTATTTCAGCCACATAAGCAGCTCTCTTACAGATGAAGGATCATGTTTTAACCTTTTGATGAGTGTTCAAATAAATTAATTGATCATACCAGCTAAATAAAACTGTTGCATAAATAATCTTTGCAGATTGTCCAACTGCCCAAATAACTACAGTAAATTTCAATCCTGACAAGCAGCCCTGATAGATTTATCCTAATGCAAACGAACAGCGGAAAATATATTATATCTGTGTAATGCAAATGTCTACCTATGCATATTGTTTAAAATGGCACTGCTTTGAAGACCACATTTGACGACCAACTTCTGCCCTCTAGTTCTATCCTGAACATCGGAACCCTCAGGAAAGATGATCAGTCATATGTGCTGAAGATACTGTAGATTAGATTCTCCTGAGTTGCGCTTCATTACCCTGAATAAAATAGTTTATGTTTTATGAGAGATGTTTGCTCCAACACGTTCCCAACAATGACATCTAGGGAAGGTTTTATTATGACTGATAAATAGATTTGGTGTGCTCACTGCATAAACTTGTTAGCCTACATAAATCTAACAAGTTGGAAATGATTCTGCATGCCATGCAGACAATTTTTCGACATAAACAACAACCTTTACTAAATGGTTGATAAATGAACCTTATGATATCAGGAGAACCAATGGATAACATACATTTACTTCACAATCTTTGGCATCTTTACGGTAGCAGTCTTAGGCCTGCAGCTTCTCTGATGTACCATAAGGCGATCGGGTAGGAATGTACGCCCACATGTACTGCATGGTGCAAGATTAGATTGAGCTGACTGGTAAGCAGCCTCATTCATTGCTGCTGTCATGTCATAGCTGCCTTTAGCTGAAAACAAATGAGATAAGGATAGTCAATATGGCCAATATGAGTTGTGAGATTGATCTAAAAGAATATTATTATTTGATTCCAGATTTTAGTTTAGAAATATGCTTCATAATCAGTTTTCAAGGTACAAAATCTCTGTCCTTGTCATCTTGAATATGGCAATTATAAATCATAAAAGTAAGTAAATATAATTACATGTTAAATTAAATTGTTTAGGATTGTTACCTCCTATGTTGCGTATTTCTGGCTTCTTGGGTTCAGGACGTCTCATAGTTTTTGGAAGACCATTATTCTCCATATGCCACTTTTTCATGCATTGGGGCTCATGTATACTGATTGACTTAGACCCAAACTCTCGACCACAGATGTAACATATGATTGTGGGAGGACGACTTATTGCAGCAACTTTTTTAGCTGGGGGAGTAGGCTGAAATCAATGAAGTCAGAAAGACCTAATGGCTATTCAGTATCGGAGAGAAATTCCTAAGACAATGGTATGGAGTAATAAAATACATTTTCATTCATTTCATTCGATTCATATCTCTGGATTAGCAATAACTTTTCATCTTTTGCATTGCTGTAGTGGCATTCTCGTTACCATTCCATCATATAAATAATAACGATATACATAAAATTCACTAACTCAGCAACATATCATACTGTCTCTGTTCGTAAAGAGCAGCTTACCATCAGACAACTCCAATGGTGCAAAATATGATTGGGCCAGTATATCAGATTTGGTCAATTCCAATACCCTTAGTCTGGCATAATGTTACAAAACTATTAATCTTTGAAAGTCTTGATAAACTTTGAAGCATTTCTCTTAACTCACACTGAATTTTTTTGGTTCTGGAGGTCCTTCGAATGCTGTCTTGCCCAGAGTAGACCGCGAAAATGTTCTGGTTGAGGGGCGTGGTGTTTTGCATGACCGTTGGTGCACAGTGAGCCTGTCTGGTAAAAAGGTCCGCCCGCAGTTGTTGCAAGGTACTGTACTGTTTGTACTAGCTGCCTGAGATGCTAACACATTTCTTCCTTCTCTGGGTAAAAAAAAGGATTTTCATGATTACCTTTTCGATCAAGAACTTTGATCTACACATTGTAATATAATAATAATGTTAACAATATGCAATGAAAATTAGGTAAGCCCGCAACTAAATTGACATGGTTTGTGCAGGAACCTGTTGTAAGATGTCAATGACAAATGATGTACAGTAATACTCACAAAGACATTGAGTTACTGCTGCTTTGTGGTTTAACAGGTGGTGGGCGTCGCTCGTTTGGTGGGAGTCTATTGTTTTCTTGATGCCATCTCCTCATGCACTGAGGCTCATGTATTCCTATAGACTTGGTCCCGAATTCCCTGCCACATATATAGCATACAGCAGAAGATGGCTTTCCTGGGACTGTTGACAGAGAAGACTTTTTAGATGGAGGTTCAGATGGGGGTACAGGTGTCTGATGATTTGTTCTAGTGTTCACGGATCCTGCTCTAGAAAAGGACCGGCCTTTTCGAGGGGAAGGTTGTGTAGAAGTTGGTCTCGATTGGGGAGGTGTATTATTGTTGTCATTCCAGTTTTGCTGACGTGATCTTGCTCGGGAAGGTGTTGGACCAGTTTTGCGAGGGGTCTTGGGTGGTGATGGTTTAGCAGCTTGTACTCCGCAGGATTTGATGTGCATCTCTAGGCGGCCAGGTAAAAATGAACGCTTACAATGAGGGCAATCACTAAACTCACCAGGAGCATGAAGTACATCACGAGGGGTGTAAGGAGGTGGTGATATCCCTGGACCAACACCTTGATCTGATACACCTCTTGGCGGATCAAATTTGTTCTCTTGCATCAGTTCTCTTTTCAGTATTCTAGGATTATCCAAAGTGACTGTACCTGGCCTTCCAGATGTAGTAGATGTGTGTGGCGTTAGAGGTTTAAGTGGCTTGCCCGGTTTACAGCTTCGTTGATGAACCATTAAACGGTCTGGGAGAAATGTACGATTACAATTTCCACATGGCACTAGATTGGATTGTGCTGCTTTCCATGCAGCCTCATTCATTTGTTCGATATTATACTGGGCTGTTCCTTTACCTCCTACTCCACTTATTGGAATGTCAGGTAGGATCTCAGGTTTCTTAGGAGGAGGTCTGCGTAGATTCTTTGGGAGGTTATTGTTTTCATTATGCCATTTTTTTAGGCATTGAGGTTCATGAATGCTTATAGACTTAGTACCAAAATCTCTGCCACAAATGTAGCACACCACAGCAACCGGTCGAGGCATCTTTGTCCAGCAAGATTACATATTAAACAAGTGGTTTTTGCTCATTCTTCTACCTCTGTAACACCAAAGCATTAATTTGTAAACGGAAAAGTCTGATCAATACTTTTATTTTCACTAAGCTGTAAATGGGTATAGGGCTAGTTAAAATCTTACAGCCCTTAAAACACACAAGGGGATACGGCGTACCAATGCACACACAGACATGACAAGCGCATGAAAATGTGGAACAAATCTCAATGACATTTATCCTGTAGTCTGGACAGCAGCTAACCCATTGGCAAGAAAAGAATAAGATCTTGTAAAACACCTAACAGGAAATTGGATCTTATGACTGACCTATACATACTAATGGGCCCCTGTAAACTGTTGTTTGTGAGGGTTATGTATCATCATTCACCATGGATCAATAAGCCTGTGTGAAAGTATTACTTGAAAATTTTAGACTAGTTCAAACACACCACACAGCTGTTCCAATTCAATGTCAGACATACATGATCTGTTTGATATCATCTACAGCCATACCTATATACTGCAATAAAGGTGATAAACCGTGGCTTACTCGTGTGCAGGGAACTATTTTCATTACAATCCAATCATTAGTCTACAGTAATCAAAGAGGGAATGAGTTGGAGCAATGGAACAATACAACAGGGGCTGTCTCCAGGGGGCAAAAGTATGGGGGGCTCAGACTAGGGGCTGTCATAACACTAATATCTTGTATGTGATCATTATCAATCATACATGGTGAAGAAGAACTAGAACACAGCAAATCACACAGATGATTTACTCAAAGTCAAGGAGTTACCAGCTCTTTGATTAGCTACATTAATAAACTCGAATGACATGAAGTGTTAGTGTGAAACTCGGTAGCTAATTTTAATATTGGCCAATATTGGGAGCACTGAACTCAATTCTGTGATAGGAACACATCATTTGAATCAGGAAGTAAATTGGTTTATATTACACATCACTCATACTTGACAAGCTTTGTTCAGTGTTAGTTAGTTAGTTAAATCTTTATTGGAGATTAAACATAGAAAAATAAAATTGCCTATATTTGGATGGATGGATTTTATTACTATCACTGACAGCATTATTAAAAGAAAAAATGAGTCGCGAAATACAGTGTAATTGCTGGCACTTTGAATCAGCAAGAAAAAGCGAAGACACTTGGAATAAAAAATCATATCAAATCAAATCAATCAAAATCAAATATTTGCAGGCATTATGTTTAATACAAGTTAGTTGGTCTGTTTACAGGCATATTATGAATGACCATATAACATGCGGTATTAAAAATAAAAATTTAGCTAAATGACTGGTGTGTAATATTACAGATAGTCAATTGGACAGTTGTGAGTATTGATGAGCATGTTGAGGGTACTTGTAGTGCACGTCTTTGTATTTTGATGTTATATATTTATGTTGACAGGACTAACTTAAGATGGATGGCGGGCTGCGTCATGGTGACAATTGAATGTCCATGTACTTAGCCCCTCGCCTTGGGTGACTATTTTAGGGGTGCCCTACCATCCTAATGGGAATGAAACCCTTAATGCCTGTAGTCGTTTTGGATTTCAAAACTTGGATTAATGCCGTTGAATGAATATGAATAAATAATGAATATGTAACTGTACGCGCACCGGTCATTTAGCCTTACATATTTGGATGGAGAAATTTAGGATTTTACATATTCTGTGTTATTGTCATTAGTGTGACTGTGACAAAAATAAAATGCGATAAAATAGCATGAGGAAGTTATGCATGTTTTATGAGATTCAAGTGACTTTGATTTAAAAATAGATTGTCTGTACTGTTGTAGTGGTTCCCCATGTAGAGGTGTTAACATTTTATGTTACCACGCCTTGGCTGACACCATGGCAGGTAAAAGGACAGAAAACTACCCTGGCAGCCCGATAGGCAATTAAGCCCCGGCCGTGTCTGCATTAGAACACACTAATCCGTGTTAACAGAGGTTTCTTTAGAGGATTTAGGTGAATCTAAAACGACAGTTTTGCCCCCCCACACTTGAGCGAGGGGGGCAATGTTTCCCAACCCCCAATCGAACAAAGCTTGTCAAGATGATATGCTGTTATATCTGGATTTGACATTTTAATTAAGGTTTCATTACCAGAGGAATGTCGGGACCTTAATGCTTGATTTATAAGTAGATTGTGTTGGTTAAAAATAATGAGCAATTAATTTCCCTGGTTTGTTAATAATGTTCCTTTTAATGCTGTGCATCACTAATGAGTATCATATATAATGTAATGTTCCCCTAACTATCGTCAGTTGTGATATTGGGATCGAGAATAAAAGTAGCAATTCTATCAGCTCACTCTTTCCTTAGTAGTAACATCTCATACTATCCAATTCATAAGAATTCTCCCAATATACTCATATCATCGAGACACAACACTAATCATTACACACAGCATATATACAGGACATTATCAGACACAAAGATGTAACTATACCATCAACCAAGAAGACCATTTTCAGGTACATCAATGTGCCTATCAATGATTCAATCACAGAAAGTTCAGTGCTCCCAATATTAAAATTAGCTGCCGAGTTTCACATTAACACTTCATGCCTCATTCGATAATGTTTCCTCACCCCAACCCCCCCCCCCCCCATCGAACAAAGCTTGTCCAGACAGGCTATATATCTTACCCAGTGTGTCTGTAATAGTCAAAAACTTCTCAGCAGTCCTCCACCTATCATTACGTTACTATAGCAACACAAAGCTAATATTTACATGTTACCTAGTAAAACCGGAAATGAGCAATTTGCAGAGATTTTCATAGTATGTTTTTATGTTAGTTATGCTGTAAAGTTGTCCCCTCCCAGAAAGAAAGGGCATAACTCGGACAGATATTTAATGCCCAACCAGCCTACGCAGCACCAGCATAGAACAAGCAAAATAGGTAACAAGATGTCAAAAATTTCACAACGGGATTTGTAAATCACAAAGAACATTATTTCCATGGAGGCAGAAGGGTCTGCAGACAAAGCAGTCCGAATTAATCACCCATGCGTTTGAAATAAGCCCACCTGGAAGGTTTTGCAACAGAAAATGTAACTGACAAAAACCCATCAAGATGAGACATTAATCATAAGCAAGTCTGCGAGCTGAACCAGGGAGGGTTGAACCCATCATCATCTTCAAAGGGGTGAGAGTTACCTTCTCTTGGATACAGGTACCCATAGTACTCACGCCTGCTAGAAGCCCAGCTACACTTTATATCGCAGAGGCTGAGTGGGTTCATTTTACTGTGTGTGGGGTGTGCAAACATGAAGTGGACCTCGGTATTTTAAGTACCATTCCACAAGGTCCTGGCTCGGATGAATGGTGCACCAGTACCAAATCAGGAATGACTGAAGAAAGCTATTCAATAACAAGCATATTGGATATTGCGCATTTTACTTGCTGATTGATAACAACACGCCATTACCTAAGGATGGAAACTTGATTCCAAGCAGACATCAAAGGGTAAAATCAGTTTTCAAACCCTGTTTGCAAATGAGGGGTTTACGGTTCTCAATATTAACATTTATTATGATAGAATCGATGAATGATTAAACAGGAAACATCAGGTCTGCGAAAAGTACAGACCCGAGGAGATAAAATGAAGAAAATGATAAACAATGTTAGAGATTTCAAGTACAACTTCATTCCTATTCATGTGAGCCATACACTGTGTTACACCACATTAATCATTGTAGGTCAACTTAGCTGTTTCCAGAAGACACATACTCACTACCCGTGTTGAGCCCAAACAAGGTGGCCTTCAGAGGCTTATAAAACAGCACATCCAGGCTGCTAACAAAGTCATTATCTCTCAACAGGTTAGTCTCAAAAACCACAACTGCTGCTACGAGGAGTAGCCAAAGAGTCAGTAGTAGTTTGAAAACCAAACCTGCTGTTTGATTAGGCGAGGCTGTAGGCAAGCTACTGTTAACAGGAGGGATAGTTTTGGGAGTAGGCTCAGTGGAAGAGTCTGACATATCTCCAAGTTTATCAAGAGATAACTTGAGTTGTTGACGAGTCGATTCGCTAAGCGGGTCTGAAGGCTCTACATCAGCTGATATGTCATCCTGTTCAACAAACTCAGTGCTGATTGGCTCAGCGAATTGAACATGAATTTCTTCATCGACATCGTCTGGGTAGACAAACAAGCCATCTACTACAGGGGGCTCTATGGGGCTATTATTATTGTTAGCAGATATTGTGATCGGATTTCCTTGTTCCATTCTACTCCCTTCTTCTTCATCGTCTTCAGTGATGATGATCTCCGGAGGGAACTTTGGAGCAGCAGACATATTGACAGTTTCTGTAGGGACAAGTGACATAGGCTCCAATATTGAGTTAGGCTTGGATTGGGTCGTAATATCCAGCATCGAGTCAAGGCCTGCGTCAGAATTTATCGTTGGTTCTGAAAAGTTACCAGGCAGCACAGTTGGTGGTGGTTGTGGTTTAGACATGGGCTGATTAGAGGAATGGCTTGTTGTACTTGGGAATACAGACACTGGAGTACTGGAGAATAGAGGCGGCTTAGAGCTCGGGGTGCATATGTCGACTACAGACGCTGCAGATCTTTGAGGAGATAATAATCTTATCCCTGAGTATATACTGTGATCATCTGAGTCACAGGCTGATTGGGAATCATTTAGGTCTTCATTCCCTACAATCATAATAATCACAGTCTATTTACCTATCTAGGTTATGTGTTTAGTGTGAAGGCTCTTAACTTTCATTCAAAAAACTGCTATGTATTCTTTGATTTTGAAAATCTAACCATCTATCCGGCTCAGCAGAAGAATGAAGCATAACCTCAGTTTAGTCTCAATCATAAATATTGATGCATGCTGTATGAGCCGATGAATGTGAACCTAGTCGCTTGCTCAGTGAACAGATAGTTACACTACAACCCAAGCACAGTGCACTCCTATGGCTTGGTACTGGATTAAGGATTGGAGTAAAGAAGTAGATCAACAAAAAAACCTGTAAGATCAGAGAGGTCTGTTTCGTCATATCTAGTCTGGGTGAGTCTGTCTTCTTCCAGCAGCAGCTCATCTGGGGGATGGCTGTGTCCTTCATTTCCGGTTTTTTCGGATGGCGAATTGGGCTGGTTACTTTGTGTGTTTTTTGGCACTTCTGATGAGCTCAATCCAAGAGCCAAGTGGGAAGACTGATCACCAGAGATCAAATCCCCTTTAAATCCTATTGGCAGTGCTAAAAATATATAGGTTACCTTATAATGTGTCTTATGATGTTTCCAGTTTTCACACTGTTATAACTGACAATTCCAGTCCAGATGAACAATAAAAC
Organism: Membranipora membranacea; assembly: GCA_914767715.1. NCBI lineage: Eukaryota > Metazoa > Bryozoa > Gymnolaemata > Cheilostomatida > Membraniporidae > Membranipora > Membranipora membranacea. Next base: position 18,966,522 of record OU612066.1, on the reverse strand, counting down.
ATCAAAGTTTGAGACTCTTTAGTGTTTTAATGGACCGTTTTTTTCTGAATCATAACCAACCTGAATCATTACAGCCAGGGGAGACAGAAAGTGTCCTATTGGAAACATAGCTTTGTATCACCAGAAGCATCTTATCGAGGGATACTCACACTGACTATGTGGCATGGCTCCCATACTATATCTGTTTGATGGAGGTGCTAGTCTCCGGCTGGACGTACTGCGAATACTGAGACTTCTGTTGAGGGACAGGGATGAAGCCCTGATGAAGCTAGGAGGCATGCGTGCTATCTTGTTACTATCATTCACTACTTCGTCATAAACACGGCCACTGATAAAAAAATAACAATCATGCTCATAATCATTTTTCTGCCACATGAAGGAGAATGTCAATAAAATGTAAAGTTTCAAGGTCAACTCGGCTTCCGAACATTGTTAGCTCAAATCATACTGTATACTATATGTGACAGTGTGAAACTTATTGCAATTAAGGGTCAAAACAAAAAAAATTCGGCCTAATTGCTCTTGTGAGAACCTCTATATCTACTAGTTAACAAATGATCACCTAGCATCTACCAGCATCCTTTGCACCGCTGCTACCGTAGATCAGTCAAGTAGCAGGAGGGAAAGTGCACCTTTTCACACCTTAGCTAGCAAAGTTTGGGCTAGCTAATATCAGGTTATCCCGAACAAGCTAAACTAAATTCTAGCTAATATTATTTACTCCTCTAGGGTATTTTGTAGGTAGAGCATACTACCGCCGAGACATTGTGAAGGCAGTGGCACAGTGATCTCAGTCACAGTGATCTCAGTCACAGTGATCTCAGTCACAGTGATCTCAGGCACAGTGATCTCAGGCACAGTGGTCTCAGTCACAGTGATCTCAGGCACAGTGATCTCAGTCACATTGATCTCAGTCACAGTGATCTCAGTCACAGTGATCTCAGTCACAGTGAAGCGGCACAGTGATCTCAGTCACAGTGATCTCTGGCACAGTGATCTCAGTCACAGTGATCTCAGTCACAGTGAAGCGGCACAGTGATCTCAGTCACAGTGAAGCGGCACAGTGATCTCAGTCTTTATTTTACACTGACCCCAACAAATTACAGGGATCAATCACTTTTTTACTATAAAAGGATAGCTTGGAATGCTTAGTTACCTGAAGCGAAACTTGTTACTCCTTTTGAACAGGCCTCCAGACTTGATGGGTTTAGCCTGATGGTGAGATGTGAGGTTGAAAAAAGCGTGTTGATCTAATATGTTCATCCACAAGAACTTAGCTGTGTGTTCATCAGGGCATTTATACTTCAAAGACTGCTTCTTGTGTTTCTGTGATGAAAGAGAAACAAGCAGAGAAATGAAAAGCAGAGTAGTGTGACAATAGATTTCAGGTGCACACTCTTGTAGCTGTTGTGCCCCATACTGGTCTGATACTTCCCAAATAGATGAAAATGCAGACACCAGTTACCAGCATGCCTGCTGCAACTGGTATATTTGAGATTAGAAAGTTTGACCGACCAATGTTACATGTTCCAGGTAACAAGGAACAAATAGGGAAGATAATTCCCAGTCACCTGCGACGAATAAATACCTTGGACCAGGGAGGGTGGGATATACCATCCTCCCTGCTTGAACTACCATTCTCACTCTAAGCATTAAGTTAATAATACACGACCTAACTGTCAACTGAATTTTAGGTGTAGAAATTCGAAATGTTTTTAAGAATGAATAGCAGACCAATCCAATGACTGCTTTGTAGCTGTTGGCCACAGATTTACATCATATTCAGGATTCTAAGAGTTTAGTAGATAGCACTGAGCTGAGCGAGAAGAAAATGAGATTATAGGAAGGTTGGAAGAGAGTGCAACAAGAGCAGAAAACCAACTACAAAATGAAGAGGAGTATTTCACATTTTGGAAACATTTCTTTTATAGTATCTTGAAATAATAATAAGCATTTAACATACCTCATCCAAATTGCTGTAAAACAAGCTTATGTTCACAACTCTACCATCTACATTACACTTGACAAAGTTCTCCCTAAAACATACAAGTTGAGAACAAGAATAATATTTTTTGAGACAATCTTCAGCAGCAGGCCCTAATTTTTGGCAGTTATACGGTGAAGGGATTATTTTAATTTTGCAATACCGGAGAATCATTGTAGGGAATTGATGTGTTATAAACTGTGGCAGGAACCAGCTATCCCCGCCAGCTCATTATAAGCATTTCTGTAACTAGTCATGGGTTTGAGGTTAAGATTTGAATCATCAGATATCTATTGCTGCAAACTTCAGCACATCCAATCAAGATAGAATGTAACCTGCTGGATCAGATTCCTAATTTATATTATGTATAATTTATATTATGTATAATTACCCTAGAGAAGTAAATGGTAGCAAGTTTAATAACAAACAATTTAATTTTGGATAGTTTAGGTCGAAGCATAGACTTAATATATTATAAGTATATATAAAGTCTATGGGTGGGAGCCTATGTAAAGTTATGAGGGTGAGTAAATGTTAGCTAGCTCTGAAGTTGGCTATTTCAAGCATGCGTCAAATGGGAAAGTTTTCCTCCTGCACTCCTCAAGTGTGTACAGTACCAACCATTTGAGAAGCTTAGTTCTTCTGAAATTCTGGAACATAGATATGCCTGCATGATTTGCACCGATGTGCAGCGATTCTTCAGTGGATTTATCCTAAAACAAACAGACAAAGACCATCAAATCGCTCAAGTGTTCCTGAAATGAATTAGAAAGAACAGAGTTCGAAAAAAAACTAAATTAAAAGATCTGTGTCAGCAGAGGACTCGACTGGCCGTGAGGCAGGGAAATATTTTATTTTTACATGTTAAAATATTTTTTGTTGATTGCTGCATGACATGATGAGGCAGGTGTTTTTATTTTATTCGATATTTACATATAAGACGAGGCAGGGACCAGTTTTATTTAAAAGTTTCTCTTTTCAATTCGCCTGCGCCATGAGGGAGGGGCTAGTTTCAGCTTAAACATATTGGTTGCAGGACATACAAGGCACAGCATATTATTTTCAATTTATAATTTTGCCCAAGAGGTGACAATTTTGAGTGACCAGTCTTATTCAGTTAACTGACTTATCTACTGAATTCAATGAGTAGAGATCTACCAGGCTTGCAGCAGATTTGCTTGCCTGATATCAGAATAACAATGACTCAATGATAACAGAACGCTGAATGCCACTATATGCTCCTAGATATGCTCCTTGAAACAAGATTACATGAAAAAACATAATATGCATGTGTATGTGCATTTTTAGCTCAATCTAGATAGAATTAAGTTGTCACCACTTGGTTCGACCTAGTCTGAACCCCCCCCCCCCCCAAGACATTTGCCCCCGCCCAACGCCCTCCCCCCTTCCGGCGAGTTTCAACCTAGAAAATTGCACCAGTTTACATCGTCAGAGATGGAGCTTAAACCTCGAAACCATCTACCGCTGTTGGGACTTGAACTTGCCTAGATTGGCCCATAGAAACATAGTTATAGGTTGCCAACTTGTATTACGCATATCTCAAATCCAATCGGTCAACTTTATAGCTCAACCTGGTCTATGGAAAAAAATTGTCACATGATGGCAATAGCAATAGCAGTAGCACCTCAGAGATCCAAATTTTTAATAGTAACCAAATAAAAGCTAATGTATGATGTTGATCGATTTTTCTTCTGTGACATAATGCAAACACTCTGCCACAAAGTCACAAAGTAATTTCAAGATTTCACAAGGCGATTTCTCAAGACTATTGGCACAGCTCAAGACAAAATGAGCACAGATCATCTCGTTGGTTAAAAATCGTTGGTTAAAATCGCAAGGTTCCATCGCTAACCGCATCCCGGAGAATGGGTAGTTAAAGTAGTTAAAGTAGAAGGGAACCAGAGGTTTTGTAACACCTTTTCTTCTACAGAGCAAAATTGGGCAGCCATAGCATGAAAAACACCTTTACTAAAAATAAACATTTTTTTCATGAAATGCCAGAAAAATATTTAAGGTCAGGATTAGAGCAGTTTTGACGTCGTACAAACATATTGTTTAGTCAGCAGCCACCACTGCAGGACGTGTAACCTCGTGTTATACATGATGATTGACTCTCACACTATAAGATAGAGCTCTTACTTTTTCCTGATTTATTGCACATGCTCAAAATCAAAGGGTTTATACAGGAATCTGATCACAATTAGGAACTTTTAACAAGTTTGCATAATATACAACCTCTGCAATGTCCTGCCAAAGAAGTGGTTTTTTCGCATTTAAAACACCTGTCTACCTTTTTAAGTAGTTAGTTTACCCATGATCATTTTCAAATCGAGTGTCAATATTTTACATAATTTCTCTACTAGACATAAATAACATTGACATACTACACCTAAATCATCATAGTTTGGGCTCCACATAAATCATAACCGTATGTCTACATATTACCTCCTCATCTGGCACAGAACAAATCAGCAAAGCTGAAAATGTGAAGGCTATGCCCTACAGCCATTAAACAAGAACTACCTTTGCAGGTTGAGGGTCAATACCATATGTCTCTAGATTTCTCACTTTGTCTATAAATCTAACTTCGGTATCTGCAGGTGTTAGTCCACTAAAGAAAGTAAAGCAACATACATACATTATAAGCATAGGCTACTATTAACATTGGCTACTGTTACAATGGGTACTGTTAGAATGTGTACTGTTAGACTGAGCTATTGTTAGAATGGGGAATAAGACATGGTCACTGAAGTGGCTAAACAGGTAAGTGAAGTCATGCTGTCAAGTCTAAACACCTGGGCTGTATCCACAGAGCTGAACCGTTTGGGTTGGACTGAGCAAAACTCTTAAAAAGTAACTATGAAGGATTTGTGGCTGATATTTCGCACTGAATAATTAAGGGATTTCCGAGATGACCAAACAACTAAGATATATAGATTATTTATTGATCAAAATTCCAAAAGGACCATTTTATTAAGATCAAACAGCGTGGGCAGTATAAACTTCATCTTATTTGATGCTAGCTTAAATGATGTCAGTAGAACCTGCACTCATATTGATGACCAGCTCAGGGTACACCTGGTTTGTTGTTATACAATAATTTGTATCGACAGTTAGTTTTGATATGCTGACTCGAATCTCATGGAGTAGAAGAGATAGCTTATAATGAATGCCATGGGGATAGCCATCTTAAATATTATTTACAACTCTGAGCTTATAAATTTTCCTATTGTGAATAATGATCATTCAGGCAGTTCTTTCCATTTCAGAGTCAACACTTCGAAATAAGATAATTGCAATTTTGTTAATTTTTGCATAAGTTTGAGACCTGTTGTGTGTGGAGTATAAAGTTCAGGTATAAAGGCTTGTACCTTCTTGAACATGGATGGAATTGATAACTGATTTACCCATTCTCAATATTTACCTGAGCTCTCGGTAAGATAACATAATTTTCTCCTCCTGAGAGGTGGACGCCTTTGGCATAAGATCAATATCTTTAGTAAATCCTCCATCCAACTCAATATCATCATGATCACCCAGTTCGGCTATGAATAGAGAGTTTATTTTTACAAATTCCCAAGTTAATAAAGCAGCTTGAATCAGGGAGCTTGGGACTGTCTGTTTGAATCAGGGAGCTTGGGACTGTCTGTTTGAATGAAATCATCTAGTTTAGACAAAGTATAAATATGTTTTTGCAATACTTTCTGATAGCAAGACAAACTTACATCATTTCTTAGTGGGCAGCAACAAATTTTTTGGATTTGTAAAGAAAAATGCTCGTACAATACAGATTAACATTTCAGGCAAGGACCTCATGGAACAAGACTTTAAATCCTGAAGTAAAAATATCACGTTCCACATATGAACAGTATGAAGGCTCGACTAGAACTTTAGATAGGCTAGATTGGAAACTCTCTCCAAGTGAATACAATTCAAGCCTCATAATATCAGCTCCCAAAAATAGCGACAGTATACCAAAATAGAGACAGAGACACAGCTTGTGGATTGCCTGATGCAGCTTGTAATCTATACTTAAAGTTGGTGAGCTGGCTTTGCAAAGCCTATCAGCCGACAATTGTCTCACACTAACTAGTGCTCCGTCCCTTTCCATTGTACTCTACTTGAAATTTATTAATCGAAGAAATATCTCAATAGAAATATACTGCAAATAGTAGTTAATGACAGGGGCTAAATAGGGGGGGGGGGGGGGGGGAGCCTACATGTATAAATCGTGTTTAGTGACAAGGAAGACCAATGGCTGATCAGTGTAATTAGAGGTGGAGACTGGCCAGTCCACGTTGCATTTGGGTTTTACATGTAAAGGACTTGATATTTTTCTGAAGTGGTCAAGTGTGTTATATAAGAAATTGTGATTTGCGACACCCTAGTTTAAGCGCTCAAACGGTGACGAGATGCTGGTAGAGGCATTTCATTATCAACCAGAGAAAGTGGTTGATAATGAAATGCCTCTACCAGCATCCCGCCACCGTTTGAGCGCTTAAACTACAGACACCCATAAATAAAGTTGAATAGCTGTGTATGATATAGCTATTGTTATGTTAGCTCATCACACTTGGGTTTATAGGATTTTATTACGGCATTCAATTTCAAACTTGACAACGGTATCTAGGCAACCTCTAAGACATAATTCATAAATGTCAAAATCGACCAATAAGAGCCAGTATCACTGAATTAGATTCTTCTCTTAGAATGGAAATAGTATCATAGCGTTATACGGTTAGGACACTAAACACAGGGACCCATCTGACTGTTATCTGATTGGCTGTCCCTAGTAGCATGAATAATTAGCCTGAGAAATTGTCTTGTTTACAATGTTGCAAACAGTAATTATACCCCTACAGTGTCGATGATTAGGGCATTTCTAGATTGCTACTAGGGACTGGCTATTTTTGCAAGCCCTTTGTTTTGCAAAAGAAAGCTAATGATGCTATTCCAGATATGGAATTCAATGACCAATATATTTTGAAGCGGATGATTTGAAATCTTTAGAACTGGGTGATTTTGATGTATTTTCACCACATCCGATGCGATTTTTGGAATAAAACTTCATTGGGCATGTGAACCACAGAACTCCACTTCAGCACATCCCATTCCCATCAAAAAAAATTCACTACTGCTCCTCTTATTTCCGAAAAAGCAGGAGGAATTTATATGCTGCTAACCCCATTTGAATTTGATTTGGCTGGGTGATCGCTTCACGTTGAATGTGCCTTTTATACCCGTCTTTGCACTTTAAAAATCATAATTATTTTATTAGCACAGTAATTGCTGAACAAATCAGCATGCAGAAAATCAATCACTTTACAAGGAAATTGCTGCTGCCATGATGTGATGATGTGGGTTAATCAATAATAATTCAATTTTTGTTTGTAAATTACTAGCGATACATATGGCTGATTGTAAATGAGGAGCATCATCAATAATGAAAGCCAAGTAGTTGTATTGTAATTGTAATTCAGGAGGGTCACATTATTTACAAGATGCAAGAAAGAATATTGTAAAGTTTCTGAAAATTATCTCATGCGACATCAGAGTTTTGCAACCAATCATCACATCATTCACTACCTAGACACAATCTGTGTGATTTGCAACCTAATAATGAACTAGATTGATAACGTTATTCTCAGAACTTTCAGCTTCATTTGATGAATGGCCGGCCTATCACATTTTCTTGTATGCAGACTGAGGGTTTCCATGTTAAATCTCATTGCAATCAACAACAAGCACACTAACCTCGTGTAACTTGTTGTCTACACAAATAGTTGAGATAATCACAATTATGGTGCTAGTACCATGGGTAGCCAGCTAAGAATTCATGGCTACTGCGACAAACAACATGTGTGACCATAATACTCATAAGTACCATTCTAATACTGCCACCGCTACCGGCAAGAGCACAGTAGGTGCAGTTATGTTCAGTTATCAGTCAACAAGTCAATCACTCCCATATATATACCTTGAGCAAATATCAGTATCAGTATCCATCATTTGTTGCTTAATAGGGATAATGTGATAAAAATTCATATATTTGGTCACAATATTTACTAGTAGCTTACTTGAAGAGTGCCCATGATAATCTGACTTTATCCACACCACTTGGCCCAAACAAATTAATCTCAAATCCCATTGCCATTTCTCAATCAAGCAAGGTGAGTAGAAGGAGCGGAATATGCAATAAAAACAAGTAAACCTAGACTTTCTTGCCCACTAACAACTTCCAGTGCATGCCAAATACATTGTCACAGCGCAAAACCAACCCCACATCTCATCAACAGCAATTTTATCAGTTGATGTTAATTATCCAATTTTCAGGTCGAGTTAATGATGATGATGTGATGATATAGTGATAGACGCAGTCATATATTTCTGTCTGACAGCCCACTCATGTATACATATCCCATTCACACCACTAGCTAGATAGCCGCAGTCTTCTTTATAATTCCTATGAATACATGATCACTGTACAACTGCAATATATTCATATCAGAAAACGATCCACCCATCGTTTTCTGTGATGGTTTTATCATTAGTGACAACGGTAGCACTTACCTTAAATGTATAACACATTGCATGCCACATATTTAAGAGCACATTACATGCCATCACATAACCCCATTCCTCATTCAGATGTACTCAATTGAGCATTTCAGAATTACCTGCTGTTTCTAGATGGTAGCTATTCGCAGTATTTACCTTGGATGATGAGGGCGCATAAATGAGGTATATCACAAGGCCTAGGGACAAGTCTACCGTGATAGGCATCTCTCCTCAGCTGCATATACAGCTGATATCTACAAACAGAGCAGAGAATCTCAAGAGAAAAGCTGTGGGGGAGGAGATCGAAGCGTAAGTCAAAGAGCTGTCCTAAATTCTCACAGAGAACCCACTGGGCTATTGTATATAATACAACTATGGAATTATCAACTGCGTTTTAAATCTAACTGGTAAATATTCACACATATTTAATTGTAATGGTTAAGAGAGTTCAGAATGTCACAATGTTCTCTCATTTTAATTAACCGCTCAGTTGGTGCTCAGGACAATGTATCTCAAGAGTAAGTATCTAATCAGCGCACCACGATTGCTCCATGTATGAATGAAAATTACCAGCTTGAAAATGGGGAGTTTATTTAAAAATGCTTTTCCCAAATAGTCATGCATAAGAGTTAAGGTAGATGTATCAGTGAAGTTAGTGGGGCTGGGGTAGGTTAAAAAAAAGCTGCACAAATAGCAGTATTCACAGATAAGAGTTATATTTGTGTGATAAATAAGATAGTCTCAAGAATAACAAGGATAAGGATAGTATAAGGATAGATAGATAGATAGTGAGATAGATAGATAGTAAGATAGATAGTGTTTTATTTGTTGTGCTAGTGGGTAATTAATAGAGAATGGCAATACCAGACTGAATAACTATCCTTAATATCTGTAAGCACATTTATGTGTTGCATATTGAAAAGTCGAATTTATATTTAACGCTACGTTTTTTTATGTAGCCTACCAGAACTTAATTTAAATATTTCATGTTCAGGTTTTTAGTTATATGACTACTTACACGATACTTAACACTGGTATCTACCCTCAGCTTTCACCCTCCAGCAATGGGTATTAATATGACCGCATTTCATGATCCCAGAGACTATAGTGTCCGATAATCCTACTCGGGATTATTTGTAAACAAGCGACATACTTCAGGTCCTTGTCTGAAATATTTCATTGAAAGTTCAATTATGTTTGATGGCTATCTGATACTTACCTAGTTAGCTCTTCTTTGATGGTTTCTGGTGAAGCAGGATAGTAACGCACTCGAAAACATATTGACTCTCGCATTGGGTCTAAAAAATTTCATATAATATCAATGCTAGTGATGATAAACTACACACATAGAAGGAGGGTGAGCAGTTTAACTGGCTATGTTATAGCAAGGAGGAATACTCCTTGGTTATAGTTTCCAAAATCATTAAGTTAATTAAGTTTCAAGTGCAAATGGTTGCTGTAACTGTCTAACTAAAACTGTGGCTTGAGTGAATAAAGAAATTAAAGAAACATTGACTAGACTAAAGATAGTTTAGGGATTAGGCTATCGATTTTGCAGTTTGTTCTGATTAGGCTACTACGTCAGCTTACCTTTAACTTGTTTCAGCAGGGGTTTTGTCAAATCTAGCCATTGCTACAATATGAAAAAATGTAAGGAGTTTAGCGACCTTGCATTTATACATTGAAAGATGCACTTAAATCGTTACCATAGCCTATCACAACTTACACATCTGAGGTTAGAACCTATTCAATAATCAGCCAAGTTCTTAATCTCAGATAAAACATGCAATGGCTGTTAAACAATAAGGACTCCGACTGGCAAACTAATAACTAACTCTCTCTTTAAATGATGTCATTATTCATCGCCTTCCTACTCAATAATGCATAAGGGACTAGCGAAGTGTATTATGTAAACAAATATGACTTACCCTGCGCTGTAAATTATCAGTGAAACGAAGTCCAAAATAATATTTTTCGACGATATTCAGCTCTTTACACACATAGTCCAATAGCCACTCTCCAGTTACTTGCTTCTACAAACCAGATGAGAATCGCAAAACGTCTAAGTTACACATAGGCATAGGCAATTACCGCACTGATTTATTTTCCCTAACTGGCTAACAAACAATCATGAAAACACTGATCCCTACAAGTTGAACACAGACTGTTGATGATTGACTGTACAATAGGGCTACAATATTTAGTAATAGTTATATTCTAGTTATATTTACATATTATGAATGAATGAATGAAATAGGCTGGTTATTATGTAAATCTGGGGTCAGATGAGTTGCCCGTGTATCCAGAGTTCTAGTATAGGCCTACAGTATTCAGCAAAAGCAAAGTTCCGGATAGACTGACAAATAATAAATGGAGGGCAACAAATTCAACGTGACTTGATTTATTTCTTATGGCAGCGAGTAATATGACAAAACACTGGATTCAGGATTCACAGACATATGAGTACTATGACATATTTTACTGTCTTAAATTTGAAGTTTGTTTGTTCTACCAAAGAGTTTACTCCATGGTTCAACCATCAATGGAGTAAAAGATAAATGAGGTAGTTCTATCTAATGGTCTTAGCGAGAAGTATATTCTTTGAACTAACCAGCAAGGAGTTCCCTCTAAATCCTTGAACTAACTTTCCTCTAACTAGAATGTAACCTTCTACCAATGAACTACCAATGAATTGAATGATGAACTACCAATAAACTAGTTCATTGCTTCTACTAACTATCAATCATGATAATCATACAATAACAATGCATAACATACATATAATACATAGACCAAGGAGTAAAATACTCCTTGAGTAGACATGCATGCATGGCTACGATAACTTTCTTCCAAAACTCACCAGGGAGAATGGAATTCCATTCTTCCTGAACTCATACACACATACAAACTGGTTAATTTAATAGATTATGCATACGGACAAAACAACCTATCTATATCTATAGCAAGTAAGAGCTTGGTAAGACGCAAGGAGTTAGAGACACTCCTTGGTAAGAGTAACAAACATAAGATTATCATTATAAATATTATTATTCATTATAAATATATTAAATTATAATTTATACACTACAAACATACATACCTGAAACTTCACATCTATGGCCTCTTCATCTCTGAAAAGTCTTACTTTACAAGAAAATCCATTAACACCCTGTGTTTGAGTAGAGTTTTTCATGATTGCATCTTCAATTAATCAATCTACTTGGGTGGTTTAGTTCACTCGAACATCCAAATCTCAGTAAATGAAGAAGTAAGTTTCTTCCAGTCTAGAATGTGACTTTGAGTGATGCAGACGTGTATCCTGTGCAGCTAATAATTATGGGTGGCTCTCGGATCCAGCCACAAAGCTATGATACTTTGCAGCACACAAGCTAGGTTTGTGATTGGTCACATAAGTTTTCATTTGGCACCAAGAGAAGATAACTTGTATTATCAACAATCATCACTGATAGCAACAGGGAGGGTGGGAGCTGCTAGCAAGGGGCAGGAAGGATGGGACAAACTCCCTGGTCAGTTATGTTTAGTTTGACAAAGAAACAGCCATATTCACTCTCTAATCAATCGTGGCTGGGGGAGGGAATCTCAATCTGAAATCGCTCACAGCATGGATTTTGAGCGATCAAGCAAGGAGTACTTTTACTCCTTGGATCAAGTGATTGTTATCGTTTGGCATTAATTGTAATTGATAAACTGCACAGGAAGTTCGGGAGACTCAATGTTGGCTAGCACAAACTTTTATTAGCTATGGTGGGAGTTTACATTGGGTTGTGAAGTTGAGTGATAGTGTTAGCTGGCAATAAATATCAGATTTCAGGCCTGTGCGAACACTTCACTTTTCTAGAGTATATAGGAGAGTTTATTTGTTATGAATGATAGCTAGTATTCATGGTTGCAGAAATATTTCCCTGGTGTCATGATATAAATACAGCTGTTACAAGATTTCATACTGAATGGTTTTTAAATATGCATGCTAACAAAGGCTAGATGCCAGCAAGTCTTCGATGAGATTTAGCTACAAGCCTGCCACTTTAGTGAATCAATAAGGATTGAGGACAACCCTCGAATTTTGGTTGGTGACAGGCTCAACTGCATTATATGGCAATCGCTAGTTTGCATCTTTCATTTTCATCAGAAGCGCTCTGATAGTCATGCGCCAATTCAACATTGACATTTGACACGGAGCAAGAATCATTAAATATATATATTGGTTGCTTTTACAGGATTCCTCAATAATACTTTAGCATCTATCTATCATAAACATTGGCATGACAGTTTAAAAATATATAAGAATTGGTCTTGCACTGTGGGACCTAAACCCTGCACAATATTTACTGTCACAAATCAGGTTCAGTTGGTGGACGCCTCTCCTTATTCCTAGCAACACATTTAACTAGCCATTCAATTCCCTCATCAATACCATCACCTTTCAGGGCACTAGCCGCCATTACACTGCAGTCTCTTTGCCCAATTTTCTGTGCACTTGTGTTAAACACAGCTTTTATATCAGGTATGTGTACACTTTCTTCTAAGTCCTGTTTGTTAGCTATCACAAGAAGAGGTACACCGTTCAAATGCTCATTGACTATCATTTTGTTAAACGATTCTAACGATTCCTGGAACCTACAAATAGAAAATAAAAATATCGGAGTGACAGGAATATCTATGAAATAATGTTCCCTTCAAACGAATCAGCAGTCATATATATAAAATACATATATTGTGAACTACAATTTGGTGCTATCCGATAGTAAAACATGAAGACCTTCACTATACGATGCACATATAAAATGGTGTCCTAAAGCTGAGAGTATGTGCTTCACCTAGAATAGACATTGATCTAGAGTTCAGATCCTCTATGTCCACACAAGAAAAGCCTTTGTTTTAAGGATCTTTTCACAGGAAAATCTCAAATGAAATTCATCAGACACCCTATCAAATACATGAAAAATAGCTCAATATTTCAATACCAAACTCAGATATAGCCTTATGTATACAACAAACTAAGCTAGCTGAAAATTTGGCTTGTATGGAAAATATATTTTTTACTATAATATTAATAGCAAAATGTAACAAGCCAATTGAGTTGTTGACAATGAAAGTACTTTTGGTACCCCTGACTTTAACTTTTTATCAGTCGAAAGTCCAAAACTAAATTCCATCTAAGCAGCCTTCGAAATGCATGAAAAAGAAGGTCAGTATTTCAAGTCTCATATGTAAAAGATGGAGATAGATTAATAATACAAGCTAACCACTTTTGGAAGAACAACCCAAGTTTATTGTGGTATATCTGGTTTTCACTGTTTAGACACTGCAACATATTCTTCTATTTTCAAAAAATCTAATTTCAGGAATTTCCTCATCTTGAGGACAGTGAAGATTACTGAGTATTGATCAAGAGGGAGAGGCTACATACTTCAACATCTTCAGCCCTTATTATAATGCGCTGAACTTGATGTTTAATTTTGAGGAACATGGACACGATTGCCAAATGTTACAGAATTGTTAGGCATGTCATAAAAAGATTGCTTGTTTAAATCATGGTGCTATAAGTAGGCCATAAGTGGAACCAATAGCTTGTATTTTGTCAATGATAAGAAAACTGCAAAATGATAAAATGAAGTTAGAAGGGATTTTCATCATATCTGGAGAACCAGTGCTGGGCATAGAGTTATCCCCTACTCTATGGTGCTGGGTTAAGTCATCCATGAGTGGAGTAGTTAAACGTTATAAGTCGCATCTTGGTGTACGTTTGACCGACTTGACAGAGCTCTGGAGAGTAGTGTTGATTTGTGCCATTCATCCTTTTGGTGTTATGTAAAACCGTCGAATGAACAGCACATATTGATACCAGGGAGGGCTGTACCACCCTCCCTGTTAACACCCCTCTCTCAAGCTTCCTTCATTCAGAAGGGGAGTTGTGCTCTCTCATAACATGGTCGGAGAACTCGTGGTAGTGAAAAACTTGATACTTCCACATAATAGTAACGATAGATTTAATAATAAAATTCTATCTCTATAAAAGTCTATAGTTGTATCCAATCTAACAACCAATCAAGGTAGCAGGGACACACAATGACACTCTTCACATAAGATATCATAAAATGGACTATGTTAGAAACTTAGCCAATTAAGGGCTGAAAATTTTATATACATTCAAACAAGGACAAGGGGTCTTGTAATGTACAAACCCTTGTTCTGCTCAAATAAACATTTGAAATTGAACCTATGAGCTCAATGTGCATTCTCTCAATATGCTGTAGGCAAGGTATGTACTATCTAAGAGAAAATTTTTTTTAAAATCATCTCGGATTTGGCCTATCACATATCCGATCTGTGGTTGGATTCGAGGTCAAATATCCGGAATTCAACTCCAACCAACCCCTTTGGTCCACTCCGAACTTTGAGGCAGGAGCACAAAACTGCAGAAAAATCTGCTTATTTCAGTTCAAAGGAGATTTTTCCAGTTGTCTTTTCTGTTGTTAGAGATGCAAAATCTCAATTATGAATGTATATTTCAGCAGAACAAGGGTTTTTGCTTTACAAAATAAGAGTTCTCGTACAAATATGCATTTTTTAGTGCTTCATTGACTGTCAAACGGAATCAGAAGCAAATATTATCCCTTGAAGTAACGCCCAAGTTTTACATGATATTAATCAGTAGTAGACTAGTCAAATGTTACTTTTGATAAAGCTGGGCATTCAACAGACTTGGCTTTTCACGGCAACTTTCTATAGAAAATTTGAGAACCACTAGAATCCTACATCCCTTAGCCTGGTCTTGCAGCCACGGGTGACAAGGCTATACATCCCTATTTTGTCTCAACCAAATCATGCAAAATTCATCAAACCAAACAGTATTACTTCTTCTTCTTCTCCAAATTAGCTATGCTCAGAGCTCCCCATAGAATATCAATCATATCAAGTGCTCTGTTTCAACTTTAACGTGATTGGCATTCGGAATGGTTTTGAATGAATGCTCATACTATACAAGCAGGTATGTTTTTGTTAAAGCAAGGACCAACAGCAGTCAGCAACTCCTTGGTTAAAGTATAGGGTGCAATATCAAATCTATAATTACAACTTCATCATGTACAATGACTTGATAGATGATCCTAATTACAAATTATCATGCCTTTTAGTACATAGTGGTTATAGTTTACAGAATTTTTAAAGGGATTATTTTCTGAGCAGTCCCCTGAAATCTATATATAAGCTGGTGAAGATTAATGCATACACTCACCTTGAGGTTTCTGCCGAGTCTATCATATATACCACAGCATGACATTCAGCATAATATTTATCCCACAAGAGTTGTAGTTCCTCTTGTCCTCCGAGATCCCAAAAGTTAAATCTCATCTTGCCAATATCTATTTTACCTATGTTCAGTCCAACAGTTGTGGTTATTCTTGCTAAATTAGTAGGCTTGTAGTTGTTGTTGAACCTAGTCTGTGTTTGTTCCAAATAGGTAGTTTTTCCTGCATTGTCAAGCCCAAGAATGAGAATGTAGTATTGATCTTTCTGTGTGATATGTCTGTATAGTCCACTAAGCAAAGTATACATGATGGTGCTAACCGGCAGAACAATCTATATCAAACCTAAAATAACACATGAATCGTAACCTGGTATTTCTCGAGGTTTGATGCTATCGAATTCGTTGGCCTACTGTTTCATGCAACAAAACAAAGATTTGGGTAAGGCAGAGGGTCTTTGATAAAACTCAGCAGAGAGAGTATCTCATACGTTATCGAGATGACTTTGGTTGACTTAATGCGTTTGATGAGGATAGGACGCATGCGCAAGTAATTTAATATGATAGCACAACTCTAGAGCCAAATCGGTTGTCTTGCATTGAGTGCATGACGGTAGTGGTTTAAGAGCTAGCCAGAATCCAAATACCTTTGGGCCTCACCACTTAAAAACCCATTGGATACAGGCCGGGTCACTGCCTGCCAGTATTCTTTTTGATTTGCACCACTCTGATGCAACAAGACACATAAAGGCCTACCGAAAATATATAGGTCCTATGTCATGTAGGCCAGGGGTGTTGGAAGAACAAGTAGTACCTGATTACTAAGTACTATACGACCATGTAAACCCCAGGGCCATATTGTGTATCTCTCCTCCTTTTGGGTTGCTGAAACTGTACATTGACATGCAAGTCCACCCAGGGGCGCACTAGCCAACCAATGTGTTGGTTATGATCTGGCTACTAGTAATAATACATTATGATATTGCTACAGTGCATGTGCTTTGCAATTCTGCTACTCTCACAAAACCAGGTGGGGGAGGGGGAGGGAAGAAACCTGGGTTTTGTAGCAGACTCTCACACTCAGTGACACACTCACTGTCACTGCCTAGTGCTGGTGTAGTTCTAACTAAATGAATATCTGTACACACTTTCCTACTCTCAACTTTGCGAACTACCAACTACATACAATACATTTTTAGCACAGCAAGTTGGATCAACAAAACACAGGATTATGTCTCATTCGTCTATTGATCAAAACATACCTGTCATCTAACTCTTTGCTCTCAGTACAGTATTCCCAATGTGACAATAAAGAACATCATTCTATCAGTTGAATATGATGGAAACTATTAGAAATCATGTTTCATATCTGCCGGAAGTGAGCTGTTTTGATAAATCCATAGGGGCGCCTGTTAGGGGGCCCTAATACTTTGAACAATAAGTTATTTGGAAATTGTGCTATTATGAAAAGTGGGAAAGCTGGCTGCACTGCTTGTCTACTCATTGGTATGGGAGTTATCCTATCCAATATGGTTACGGAGAAAATCTCAAAATAACAAAAAAATCCCATTATCAAAGCCTTGTTATCAAGTGTTCAAGGTTATGAGATGGCAAAGCCAGTGTTATATTTAGGCCCAAATATTTCCAAATTACGGGTTTCCCTAATTTTTTCCAATTCAGGTACTCAAGTGTGGGTGTCAGTTAAATCTTTTTTCGAGTTTAATTAATCAAAGAAAAATAAAATTGCCTATAATTTGCAGGCATAATGTTGAATGCAAGTTAGTTTGTCTGTTTGCAGGCATATTATGAATGACCGTATAACATGCGGTATTAAAAATAAAAATATAGCTAAATAACTGGTGTGGAATATTACAGATGGTCAATTGGACAGTTATGAGTAGTGATGAGCATGTTGTTGGGTACTTGCGAGTGCACGGCTTTGTATTTTAATGTAATATATTTATGTTGACAGGACTAACTTAAGATGGATGGCAGGCTGCGTCATAGTGACAATTGAATGTCAACTACTCAATCTAAGTGAATTAATTCAGGCCCTATTTTAGCCTGTCTTGACTAACCGAACTAAGCTTGTCAAGACAGGCTAGCCCTATCTATGCAGCAGAGATGAACATATGTCTCGACTGCACAATAGTTCTAGGGGAGACGGCAGGTACTCTCCTAGAAATCTAAACAAAAATCCCTTTTCTTTAATAAATCTTAAAAAAATAAACCTCATTGGCAACGGCAAAACCCATTTCATAATCGTATGGTAATCATTTCATATTCAGCAATCACTTACTGACCTGATACAGTAAGAGCAATCAAAATAATACAAGCTATCCCCATCAATATACATAAAATTAATATGGGAGGAGAAGATTTCCACCATTTGATTTCGTTTTACAGTACAAACAAGGAGCGGAAAAATACATGAGGGTGAATCTCTAGTCTCATGCTGAGCCTTCCTTTAATAATAACGTAATTTAATTGGTTTGATTTAGTACGCCATTCAACAGAGCAGATTTCGGTATATGGAAAAAAAATTCTGATGTTCTGGTTCTGTCAAAAAGGGTTTGCACTTGCAGGCCAAAGGTGAAAAATTGACATTGAACATTGACATGACTGGTTTCTGTTTATGTGGCTGTTCTAGGAAGGAAGGAAGGGCAACGTGGAAACTCCTGTCTTCTTGAGCATATGATCATATACAATACAATTAAAAGCATAGGAATGAAAGATACGATACATAGAATTGTTGGTTCAAATAGAGCAACACAATCAAAAAACTCAACAGATGTTTACTTTGGAATAGGAATATGAATTAATGAAGGAGAGAGTGGAAAATACATTGACCACACAATGATATTATTTGAGTACAATACCAACATATTGATATAACATAAATCTTATTGTCTGCTTTGTCATGATTTTGGCAATACAAGAATGGTAGCATTGGTGAGAAATATTCAATTTATTGAGCAAGAGGAAATGTTTAAAGATGATGGCCATCGACAGAATTCAGCAGGTCTCAAGGCTTGTGGGCAAAGTATTTTGTAGGTTGGCCGAGTTGATTTCAAGACAATTGACCACAAAAGGTCCATGCTCATAAAAATCTACGATTACTATGTTAAGACTAGTATTTGCTTCTTTAGCTGCCCTGTCTAGGCCTTGCAGAATACCATTAGCCAATAAATCTGAAATCCCTGGTATCGTTAATTTGAACAAACTGGAGACACCAAACACGAATCCAGACACAACTTTAAACGCATCTGGAGTAAGAATCAGCTGGGAGACATGAAACTTGTGAGGACCTTTATCTCTTATACCAGCCGTTAAACTCTCCAGCAATACTGTTTTCTTTGGTGTATTATACCAAGGATTTTCTATGGAATTACCACGGCTCCAATACAGATGGGAGAAATGTTTGAATCCTTCTGTGTAAAATAACACAACGTTTTTCTCCATTTTCCAGTAATCGAGAAATGACCCGTCTGCACCAAGATGGTTGCCAGCTAATCTAGGTCCTAGCTGGGGATGATTTATGATATATTCCATGAGATTTATGTGGTCTTGAAAATCAAAGTTGACCAAATGTTGGAAATCTATAATTATTATCTCACGCTGTTGATTTGAGGCAAACTTGCCAACTTGATCTAATACATCCAGTAAGCAGTTAGATAATAGACCATGGAAAGTTTTCCATCCAGTTGAATGGTTTTCCAGTCTTAGATCTAGATAACGTATCCCATCCATAAGCTGCTCGTATACAGAATGATGTTGACATTTTGCCCACATATATACCAGTTTCTGGCTTACTCGGTGTAGCTTGTTGAATTTGGCATATGGGCTATGCCTGGTCATTTGGTCAGTAGCAGAGTCGTGGCTACCTGGAATGACAACCTGATTCAGTTTGACGTTAGGATGATCTTTGTACATGTCATGCATCCATGTGGCAGTGTTGTACTTAGGGAAAAGTTGAGCTTGAATGTGGATGTCACATGCTGGTTGCGCTCCATGATTGGACTGTGGCCTTTCCAATACATCTCCTGCTGACTTTGAGTGCGGCAGCTGTTTGGGCTGGTGTTCAGCATGCTTTAATGACAAGGATAATAAGTGGTTTAATGCTCAGTTGCCTAGGTGTAAGTCAGTCTCTAGCCATTCATTTGGTGCTAAAAAAATATACAGGACAATATGGTCAGCAGCATGTACATCTCAACATTTAAGCATGCAAAGCAAGATCCTAAATCCATTCTTGCCGTGTGGCTTTCAAAATCAATGTTTGGCAACATAGGGCCTATCCATGTTTTCTTGAATCGTTTCCTCTTACTGTAATTTTAAGTGATAATAGAATGGTATCGATGTCTCGTTCTGTCTGCGAGGCTCGTGTGGCCAAGGGGAAGGTTCAAGTCAGAATATAGGAATGTAGTTCCATCTTTAAACACATGTACAATATAGTTTGCACCGGAATGAAAACATTGTAGGCTACAATGTTTTAAACACAGTGTGCTGTGTAGCCCACAAGTGGCACAAGTCACAACATGTCATAGGTCACCAAGAAAACATTACAATAATATTCTATATAAACAAGTATATATTTTACTTTCAATCTATTCTGTCTCCAGTGTAACTATTTGTCATATCGATTCCTTGTAGGTCCTAACTTCTGGTTCTGACTGCTCTAGATTTAACTATAGTACAGTTCCCTCTACCTTCTCTTCTGCAACATTTACACTTGGTTGGCCCTAGGACTAGGAGTAATACCTTGGCTGATATTGGCCTATCTAGACTGTCAGCTGACACATTTAGTAGTGATCACTAGTAACAGTAAGCTTTGCTTATCAAAAAAACCTTGACCTTTTTCTTTATCAATCAATGTCAATGACTAATTTCAATTGTTCACTTCAGTAATAGTATTAGAGTAACACCCACTTAACTACAGCCTATAAATCTATTGTACGGCACTCACAACGGCACTCACAACGTATCCATCTTTATCTAACAAGAATGCAATATGATGTTGAATGATTGGCTGGCTGCTTCAATCTTTGACAATATCATTTGGCATTGCTACATCATAAACATCACCCGTTTATAAAAGTTAACTGCTATATGTGTTTACGTGAAAGATGTAATATAAAGATGTAATAAGCATAGGGTTGCCACAATAATCGAACGAACCACCTATTATATATTTTTTTGTTATTGAATATCACATTCTATGTACACATTTGCCTTCAAAATAGGCCTTTTTTAGTTCCTTCGTATAATTTTGAGGTTCAATATTACATGAAATAAAAGATTTAACTAACTAACTACACAATGTTTTTCTTTTTAGGATTATTGTTTGGGTCATATAGCGACCAACAAACAATAGGACCATTATTGAAGTTCAACCATATGAAACTATGCTCTAGCTGGATTTAGATGGAGCATTGGAGATGGCGCAGTCAGGGAGATCTATTGAACTCTTTGGTCAGAGAAAGGCGGATAACTTTCAGGACCCCTGTGTTGTATATCAATCAGACCACAACCGTCAGCCAACCTGATACCATTTCTGATTCATAGTATTTATGAAAATGTCATATATACATGTGTATATACACTTTTTAATTGTTATTTACGTTTATTTATTTATTTGTTTATTTATTTATGTTAGTAGTAGCTTGTGTTGTTTCACTCTGAGATATCCTGAAGTCGACCTGAAATAAGCCCGGAATAATAACTTCGGTATCAAGAATAACCAGTAAAGTTGTCGGAGTGCTCAGACGGCTGCAAATGCAAGTTCGTTGCATCACATTATCGAAATTGTATGTTTGACAATGTAATGTCACAAACTCGCACTTGCAGCTGCCTGAGCACTGAGACGTACATTATGGTAAGCTAAGTAGAATTGCTAAGTTGAATATGCATTTATATTTTGGTTTGATGTCCAATGGAAACAGTCCATAACATTTGCAAATAAATTTTTTTCAAATAATAAACCGACTTGGTATCTATTATAGAAGATGATCTAATGTATGAGGTCTACAGCTCAGAGCAAAAGGAAGGTAAAGTTGATATCACAGAGTAAGGATATACAGAGAGGACACTTCAATGATCGTTATAGTGCCTGCGGTTTTTATCCACTTGGGGAAATTCATCAATCTGGCCACCTGCCAATTTCAGAATATATATAAGTTACAAATGAGTTTTGTCATGCAGACATAACCACCTTTGATAGGTCATAATTCATTTTGTATTAATCCTAAAGACTGATTTCCAGCTTTTCTGAAATGCCCAATCTTCAAGCTATACACCATATTATTGTCATTTTTTGCTAGGACACTCCGGCGTCAGGCCTTTGGCCTGACAGGGTTGGGGTATATTTCCTCTCAAAACCACTGGAAATACGTTTTCGTATAACTAGTGATAGCGCCAACAACTTGTCACTAGCACTAGTGCCATGATCATCCCAAATTCGTATTTATCCAACCAAAAACAATTTGTCAAATAAATTATCAGTATCTTGCATGCAATAAATTACCCTGGGGGTACCCGAAGATTTGGTTTTAGGACAGTTGCTATTTTTAATTTGTCTAATTGTTTTTCCAGAGTTTAATTATATTTGCTGATGTTTGCCACATACATGACTAGTAGGTAGACCCAGAAATCAGGAGGTCTCCGCGGACAAACTCCCAACCCGGAATACGGCTCTGCATCCTGCAGTGCCGGCGCAATTCAGCCAATTTAGCCCTCGTTTGTCATATTTCTAAGCCAAAACTTGAGCTTTCATATTACAAATTGCGTCATTTTACCTGATTTTACACACAAGCAGTAATGGTAATAAGCAATTACACAGGTATATGCACTGTTGAGGTAGGAAAACATAGTTTCCCTTGCAAAAAGAAGCTTAAAAGGTTTTCTGGGTAGAGGAAGCTGAAAAAATGGAGGAAAAAGGGAGATAGGGAGGGGGTGGAAAAAGACCCTAAAAACTGGGAGGCTCCCTACCAAAAAGGGAGACTTGTCAGGTATGGTTTGCCATCATTGATACATTTGCAAATTCAAAGACAATTTCCTGCAAGATGTTTGAATGATAGCTGAATGGTTGATTTTGGTGGGTTTTATTGCTGACTGCACAGGGGGAACGTTTGTTTGAATTCACGGGATTCAAACTAACTAGCTTACACACACGGGGCATAGTTCATCACTTACACTGTATTATTATTTATCATAAAGAAATGACAGTTGCCTACTCACTACTACTCACTACTACTCACTATACTCACCCACCCCACCATATTAGTTTTTTTGTTAAATTGCGTAAACAGCTCACAGGATTCTATTCTGACGACTCCAACAATTAATGCAAAATAATATGTTTCCGTAAACAGAAAAACTACAAGCATTAGAAGCTTATTTACTTGATATATTGTAGGAAGCATCATTCTAAAACAAATGTTCCTTTTTCTTCCTTTCACTCCTATTCATTCATTCATATATCAACTTTATTTTCACTGATCAAGGCAAATAAAGACCATGTCTTACAAATACAACATTTCCACCTATAATTGCTTTCTAGCTCTAGCCTAGTTAAAGAGCTCTAACTCCGGTGGTTCAGTGGCATTACATTATCATCTCCCCCCTCTCTAACGGAGGGGGGAGATGATAATGTAATGCCACTGAACCACCGGAGTTAGAGCTCTTTAACCAGCTCTAGTCAGTAAGGAAGAAGAAAAGTAGCGGCACAAACAATAAAAGTTCAGCATGTTGTTAGCATAATTTCTTCATTATATGCTAAACTTAGGAAAAGAAATTTTTTTTCCCC
The DNA here is from genome assembly GCA_914767715.1 of Membranipora membranacea. NCBI lineage: Eukaryota > Metazoa > Bryozoa > Gymnolaemata > Cheilostomatida > Membraniporidae > Membranipora > Membranipora membranacea. The sequence continues at coordinate 18,942,891 of OU612066.1, read as the reverse complement.
GCAAGGTTGTTAAACCAAAGTTATAAAAAAGCCATGCAGCTAAGCAAATTGTAATTTATGTTACCACGCTTTCAATATCCTACCTGATTGCTTGATTTTTATTGTTTACATACAATATCATGACAAGGATGATAAAGAAATGTATGTATGTGACAGCTCTCATTAAAACCAAGTTAAACATAAAATTGCTATAAAATGTGTTAGAATAATTGAAAAAACTACACTGGTGTTTAGTGAAACAACAGCGTCTAGGCCTACTATGTAATATGTAACCTATAGCCTGTCTTGACAAGCTTTGTTCGGTGGGGGGGGGGGGGGAAACAACGCTTGTCAACTCTTTCATGCTCGAGTTCGACTGTCCAGCTGTTTTGATGAAGGTGGTCCCCTCACGAGATAGCTCCCCCAACCGAACAAAGCTTGTCAAGACAGGCTACCTACCACCCAACCTGTATATTTTCATCCAGTGTTTTTTTTATGTATGTTTATGTGCGTGAGGTCAACTAGTTATTTGCTGCCTGCAAAAATCTTTCATCTGATATTTATCATCTGATAATTGTGTATTTTAGATACCTAGGCCCACGACCAACCATAGCCGTAGTAGAACTTTTGCAACTACGATCCTACACCAGTCAAGTATGTACAAAACAAAGGTTCTATTTTTCTCTTGTTGAGCTGAAATTGGGCTCAATTAATTATAGCTCTACACAAGGAATTAAACTGTAAGCACCAACTACATTAGCCTGTCTTGACAAGCTTTGTTCGAACCAAGCTTGTCAAGACAGGCTACAACTACATAAAGTTCAATATTCCATAGTTCTTTAAACATATATGTATAAAGATTCCGTTTACCGACTTCAATGTGTTGAACACATTGAAGTTGGCTCTTAGATCAGAGCCAACACGTTGGCTAGCATAACAAGCTTGTCATCTTGGAATAACATCAGTATATTTTTATTATTTTGTGTGGAATTGTACATGTTTGGAGTTGCCTTTCCCTAGACCTGGAAAATCTTGATAAAAAGTGAAACACCCAACAATGTTTTCGAAATATAGTTTGTTTTTATTGTAACCTAGTTTGGGTATGTCATTATTATTAAAACAAGTTAGAGCATGGATGGATGGAAGGTGCTGCCTGATGTTCTTCTTCTTGACATTTATTCATATCTTTCGTTCCAAGATAAGATATCAGCTAGCTCAACTTGTAAAAACTGGAGGCAACTATTGTATCACCCAGTAAATTGGGGGCATATCTCATTTGATTTCACCAAAGATAACTGTGAGAGAGAAACATTTCTTACATCAAAGACAGGACATTTTCTCAGGTACTGCTCCATCAAACTTCCAATTGCACTGCAACTATATATTGATGATGAGGCCCAGGCAGACTCTGTGGCAGGTAGTCTGGAAATTGGGTGTCTGCTGAGGAGGCTTTCCCATAACAAAAACCTAACTGGTTTATGCTTTGAGCAATCACTATCATGCCATGAGGATTCATCATATTATAGACAACATGATGATATTGCTGCTGTGGATGGAGACTGTCATGGTAAACACCCAGACTTTTACTCGGATAATTGTGGAAACAGACCTACCAAATATAGGTATAACTCTGTCAATACCTTAGGTGCACAAACTAGATCTCGAAAGCAAAATATGGCAAGCTTTCTAATGGAAAGAGAACACATTCATCTAAGAGATATCAACAAGAATGCTGGACAGTAAGTTATTAGTGAACTGTGCAACTTGTAAACATGGAAATATCTTTCACGCCCATACTGCAACCAAATTTGGCAACTGCCAGATGTCTGCGTGGCATCCTGGTTGCCAACTAGGCATCTGGTTTAATGAAATGTATCTGGACACGAATTTGCCAGTGGAGGATGGTTCATAACAGGTGGTTACTACAGATATTACTGCTCTGCTCACCAACGAATATCACTGGTCAGAGCCATTGGGATGAGTTTGTTGCAGCAAATATTACTGCTTATCGGGATAACCATTCACATCCGGATGTGCTTGGCCAGCTGGATGGGTTTGGGACAGTCACACAAGATTGGCCCTTTAACAGAGGTGTGTGGTGGATCAGGGAGAATGGGGAATTCTCCCTGGGTGGATGGCCAACAGTAGCACAACGAAATGTAGGAGCTTTGAGTGTTGTCATAACCATAGTCACGCAGACTCACCAATAGAATATCTATCTATATATTCGACAATAAATGTTTCAAGGCAATTTTTTATCCAGTAGAATGCACTCCAGTGCATAGCTTAATTTAAATTAAACATACATACACACACACAACCAAGGAGTTTCCTTGATGCGATATCCATCCGTCACAGTTTTACTGTAATTTATGTTGCACAGTTGATAGCCTCATCTGACCGAAACACCGAATCAATAAGGTTTGATATATTGTAGTTACTTTGACTATATACTAAGGATAATCAGTTCATCACGCTCTTTGGGACACCTTTCACTTGGTGGATTACCGGATCTGACACAATACAACCATGAAATTATCAACTACCTCTCAAGATATCAACCTCACAACATCAAGTCGCTCCATATAGAGTAAGTGGTACATATTTACGTACTAGTTTATATAATATGTTAGGCTGATATCTTAAATTGCAAACTAAGGCCTCCTGCTTACGGAGAGGGTGGGAGATGTTTTCCGCTGGATCATGGCCTCCTTGGATATGCAAGCCTGTCGCCTTAACCACGAAACAGAGAAAGACAGATAACTGCCTGCTGATGTGTGAGACATTTGGGAGCTTTAGCTGCTGTAGTAAGGAAGAGAGTGACCATATGAAATAATAGCAACCACTTTCACTTTAATGGTTTTGCTTATACAACTGACATAGTTTAAATAAGTATATCATGTCACTATTGTATTCTTGTAGCCGGTTCGCAAGCATGCTGGATGAACAATATCATCCAATCGAGATGAGTGATCTACTTAGCCTTAGAGCTTTAAAACATCTGAGTTTGGACACATCAGATGCATCTGATCAGTTACTGGTGTGTTTGACCGAAGGAAGTGGTGCTAAACTGTCCACTCTGACTCTGAACTTACTAAATCACGAGGAGGGTGTGAGACTAGTAAGGGACAGGACCTGGCAGCTTATGCATCAAAGGTAATATAAAATAAATAGTCGCAGGTAAACAATAGTGATCAGTATCCCATCTGACTTTCTGCAGAAATCCTTTTTATTTTTATAGTCAGCAGTATGACATTATAATGTTTCATAGCCGAGTGTTATACATATGAATTCATGAGTTAGCAGATTTCACAAAGGATGACCTGCAGGTAGCTGGCAGTGATGGCGAAACCAACAAAATTCAGAATAAAGTTTTTACAATTATTACTCAGCAAGTAGTTGTCCTGTCTTGAGTGTTGGAGTGTTGTGGTAATGGACCATACTTCCTTGATTTGGATATTTGAGTTGCTGTGAATGCAGCAGTGGCGATTGAGTATGGGACTCCTCGCATGATAGCTAAAGGTTGTGATTATTTGTGATTTTGAGGCGAAGGTTGCAAACACACACACACATACATTGGTGAAACTTTGAGTCATTAGATATCAGCATTCAAAATCGGACACAAACCGAAGACATTTCTCAAAAATCATTGCCATAGATTGTTGTAAGAATTAATCTATCTATATATATTATTGACTTGGTGAACTTCTGCTTATACTGATGCCTTAGCTGCAAACTTTTCTCTGAGGATGGCAACCATCTCAGAGTTTGAATCGAAAGACATTGACATTTAGTCAGCAAGCTATGCCAGCTGAGATATGAATGTGTATTAAGTAACCATATATTTTGCCTCATTTAATAGCTATATAGCTGCAATGTTAACCATTTTGCCTCTTTTTATCCAACTGACATTTGATGCGGTAAGGGGCCTTTATAAAATGAATAATGGCTTCCACCTCATTTCCTATACCGTACCTCTGTATATGCATATGCTCAATATATATTATTATTGATGATGAAATGGATAGGCCAATAATTTCTACATGATAATGCGCAAAAATATGTTATAGACTCTACCCATAATAAGTTATTTGGTACCTTAGGTTTGAAAAGATTTGTTAGGGTGGCAATGGTGGATTGGAATGTGCTGTGGGATGAGAGAACACAACTCCGAGTAGTGAATAGCGGGCTATCTAATTAGCGCCATCGACCCATTCTTTTTTGGGGATGGTGAGATGGCGCAATCGGTTAGCGCGCTTGCTATTCACTGCCCGGCGATTATTGCTGCAGGAGTTGTGGGTCCGAGTCCCACTGGGGGAGCTTTCATTGTTGATTGTTCAAGCCCCCAGCACCCTCGGGTGTATACCTCTTCTGTTCAGAGTATTTATTATGCATTCTTTTTTCATATGTCTCTTATCTGGGGTCTATGAAAATAATACTATGTCATTTCAGTCGTGATTGATTTTTTTTTAAACTTCAAAGCCTGGTTCAAAATTACGAGATTATAGGTCTAGCAACAGTTCCGCATTTCTGAACTTCAAAAAATCAACAGTATGAGAGTCTCGAGTGCTCTGTATATCTTGCAAGATCAATATCAGAAGTCTAAGATTTTTTCACGACAGTTGCAATTATAAAAATCTAGATTAAACTGAAGTGCTGAGATTTTGGCTGCATACGTTACATTCAATTCTGCAAATTCTGAACTCAAATGTGAACAACAACATCAGAAGTTGCAAGAATTAACTCAAATGAAATTATGAACCCCCAAATCTCCACAGTTGCAGGACCGTTATGATAATAAATGGTAATATAATAAGCAATATACCTTACCTGACATTGTAGTTGTCCTGAGCTGGTCCTCACACTGAATATTATACGCTGTCCAGCAGCTGTGCGTGACATGATGACGGTGATCACTCCCAGTATGCCGCTCTCACAGCTCAGAATACTTTTCTGTGATGAATTCTACGCTTCAGGATTACACCATGTGGCCAGGCACCAGTCACCTACACTCACCCATCTCACTATTATAGAGAGTAAGCTATGCCTGGCGTATACGACATTCACTGAAATCACTCTGCATCCAGTCGCAGTGAGAACTTGCTGTCAATTTAGTTTTTAAACCAAATAATTGACTTCTGAGTTCTGATTCCAAAGAATAACAAAGGAAACAATATAGTGGCTTCTCGCTGATTATCAAGTGTGACCTATCACAGACCACCATCACTGTGTGGATATTATACCATCACTGTGTGGATATTATACCATCACTGTGTGGATATTATACCATCACTGTGTGGATATTATACCATCACTGTGTGGATCTTATACCATCACTGTGTGGATATTATACCATCACTGTGTGGATATTATACCATCACTGTGTGGATATTATACCATCACTGTGTGGATATTATACCATCACTGTGTGGATATTATACCATCACTGTGTGGATATTATACCATCACTGTGTGGATATTATACCATCACTGTGTGGATATTATACCATCACTGTGTGGATATTATACCATCACTGTGTGGATATTATACCATCACTGTGTGGATATTATACCATCACTGTGTGGATATTATACCATCACTGTGTGGATATTATACCATCACTGTGTGGATATTATACCATCACTGTGTGGATATTATAGTTGTTTGACATGATTATTCTTGTGTGAAATATCCGACACATAGGTCTTGGGCTCACTTTACATTTTAGCTAATCAATTAATTGCTTTTCATTTTAGGTTATGAATTGTCAAAATTTATCTGAACTTGTTAAATCTCTCCAGATGAGCATAAATTATAACTACCTTATATGAGAAGGAATCTTCAGCCATTCAATCCCTTGATAGGCTATGGAAATGAAGTGAAATCATTCACTTTGAGTGTATCCCATTATGTTTTTCAGGTATGAGAGAAGGACCTATGTATTATGATATTGGCATGGATGAGCAGGACCCATTTGTGATGATGGCTTGGAGGTGTAAACAGCTATCCTCCCTTACTGTGCTTGGTATGGTATTTAATTGTCAGTCTAAGGTTTCTGTTTCGAAAAAGTAATTCTTTTTTAGATATTTGTGAAACATGGTCCATAGTATGCAAAGTTTTGATCTATTGTTTGTTGTCACAAATCACATGGAAATGAATCATTCACACATAATAACGATAACAATCATTGTTTATGGTCCCAATATAATATATGTGTTGAAGGTGTAGCCCTGAAGGAACATGATGTATTGGCTGTAGCTCGATTACGCGGGTCTCAGCTGCTCGTATTTGAGGTATTAGAAGAGTGTATAACTGCATTCAGTCATGAAGATGGTGAATTTGAAGAAGACTTTGCGATGTCATATGAGGCTTTCTGTGAAGAGGTGAGCGTAGGGTTGTTTTATACAGTACAGCCTTAAAGTACCTAATTATTCCCTAGAGGTTGTTACTGAAGTACATAATCAATATGAAGTATTTAACTGGATCAAAGTTCTGCTACAAAGATGATTTCTTTCCTCATATGATTAAGAAACACTCATATGATCCCTGATATGATGAATACTCCAGAAACTCCAAAAACTCCAGAAACACTCATATGATGAATATACCAGGTATACTGGTTATATTACGTAAGCGAGACATTTAATCATCGGTGAGATTACGTCATTTAATTGTGTAGTAGCAATGATTTTATCTTTGATTTTCATTTCACAATCCTTTTTTTTTTATTGATGACTTGCTCACTCTTGATCGGATTTTGAGTTTAAAAACTGCTATGGAATCAGCAGCTTCTCATGATCAATATTATATCAATTTTTCATTTCTAAAAAGTGCTTAGTTAAAAATGAATATGATCATGACAAACAGCTAAACCCATTGCAATTACCAAACTCAAAATCTGATTGTGGACTGCAAATCAATGACAATACAAATCATTGCTACTGCGCAACTCAATGGTGTAATGTCAACCACAAGTAAGTGCCTCAATTTTTATCCTCTCATATGATTCCGTGTCAAAATGCCATGGTCAAAATGCCATTGGGACAAAATGCCAGTGACATAATGCCATCGCCATAATGCCATGGCCATAATACCATAGGTTATAACACCACTGCACATTATACCAATGCCATAATACCAGTTGTACAAAACGCCAGTTGTGTCAAAATACCAGTGGATAAAACACCGGATTGGACATAATACCATTTGGGACAACATACCATATCCCAAAATACCATTGCCATGATGCCAATATATGTTACCAAAGGAGATCAAGCCACGTCTGATTTTCATTGTTAGTTATATTACAGCTGCGAATTGCTTGGTCAGAGCAGGAGGTGGTTCAGTTGGTCAGAGCCATCTCATTCACTGTTCAAGTCTGGAAGTTTCTATGTTTGAATTTTGATGATCTCTGGAGATTGTTGGCATCCACAAACTGAGAGCTAGTGACTTGTAACAAATATTTCCCAACTATTCTCTAGAATTATAATGACAATAACTCTGGATTATTACCAACTTTTTTTTCGAAAGCCAAGTTTTGACTCATGTTACTAATGACATCGATAAGACCACAATGATTGAACATAGAGCAGGTTAACTCTGCATTTATTAGTTGTATAAAAAGTTACAGTCACAACTAACAAGAAAAAAAAAGTCTGTTCACCCAAAATGAACGTTCACGGCTAGACCATGTCCATCGTATTCAGCAAAGTCATTTTATAGAGGTTTGTGAGTCACAGGACGTTCACAACTTGAATACCATGTTGTAAATTTAGTATATGATAGTAAGGATATAGATATGTTTTTACATCTCTTCCGAACATATACACAATCAACAAACTTTTTTTCCTACTCAAAGGTATGAAAGCTAATTTACAGAGCCGTTTCGTCAAAATGTGGTGTTACTAGGCAAAATATTTGTTTTTCCTAAATAGATATCCATAGAAATTGATTACAGACCCATTTCAATTTTAAACTCGACATCGAAGGTTTAAAAAAAACTCCTCTCTGTGCAAATGAGAGAGTATTCGGAGTGCAAAGAATTACTCACAAATTAGAGATTTGACATTAGATGGAAGCTCAGTACAACTGACACAATCAATATTATAATGGAACAACTTTTAGACCATTTTAAGGTAGAGACACGGGGGTCAGCAAATATAGACTTTCTATATACCGTTGGAAAGCTGCCGAGCTACTGATGCCTAATAGCTCATCAAAAATTTCATTGGATGACGTTGCGTCATTTTATCAAGGAAATGAGGCCAAAAAATTGTTTTTAGAAAAATGGATGGCTGAGACAATTTGATTGTAAGAAATTTCTAAGCGGGTAGTACTTAATCTTAGAGGTATAGCTCATCATATTTTATGGCTTAAAATAATAAATAAAGAGCTAAATATGATTTTTTTTACGTCACGCGATAATTTGCCTGATTTTTTAATCTGATGATAAAATATGAAATTTTAAGCACCAATTTGGGGCAGATTAAAAATGTTGTGGGCAAGATTTTTGCTAGTTTCTTCTGAAGTGCTCTTTAAATGACACACACACCAACTTTCAGCAGTATAACTAATGTATCAAGATCAGCACAGATATTAAAAGGTATATATGTTTTGTGTCAATTTTTCAGAACATCAAACATACCGTTGAAATGACCACTATTGCTGCCACACAATTTTTTTTGGAAGTTCTCACATACGAAGCCGCTTTGATTAAGCATGGTACATACAGGAAATGCCAACAGACTTTGGCGCTGCGTATCAGTTTTCCCCGAATAGCGCACCACAGAACACCCAAAACAGACAAATTAAGGGGGTTTTTAAGGGCATTCTGTGGTGTGCAATTCGAGGAAAACTGAAAAGCAGCACCAAATTGTGTTGGCATTTCTTGTATGTATTATGCTTGAACAAAGCGGCTTCGTATGAGAGATCTTCCAAAAACAATATTCTGTGACCTCAGTAATGATCCTTTTGACAGCATATTTGGCATCATTGAAAAATTAATTTTGACGGCCGGTCCTGATCTTGATACATTACCCATAATGCGAAAAATTTGCGTGTTAGTCATTTAAAGAGCACTCCAGATGAAACTAGAAAAAGCTTTGACTACAACATCTTTAGCTGCGCTGGATAATTGGTTTAAATTTTGCATTTTATCATAAAATTTAAAAAGTCAGGCACATAATGACGTGACGTAAAAAGTCATTTTAGGCTCATCATATAATATTTTAGACCAACAAATATGATGAGCTTTATCTCTTAGAATAAATATGACCTGTTTGGAAATTTTCTGCAGTCAATTTGGCTGTGTCAGCCATTTTGCTAAAAACAGCCTTTTTGGCCTCATTTCTTTGATAAAATGTCATCTAATCAAATTTTTGTTGAAATTTTAAGCATCAGTAGCTCGGTAGCTTTCCAATGGTGTATAGAAAGTCAACATTTGCTCACCCCCGTGTCTCTACCTTAATGATAGAAAAATCAACCAGGGTTTGTTTTTAGATCTTTCAATACAATACATATACAATAAACCACGGCATTATTATAAGTAAACAGAAATATTTCAGATTTTCTTCCCCCTCACAATGACTGTTAGAAATATATCTTTTAAATAGAAAACAGTTTGTCTTGGTAAATGAATTAAGTCAGGTTTACTTTTTGTCATGATCGGTGCTACCCAGGGTTCGGTTCTCGGGCCAGTACTAATTTTAATATATAAATATTGACCTTTTAAATGCATCACCCGATCTAAATTAAATACCTTTTGCGGACGATACTAATATTTTTAGTACTAAGCCTGAAATTACGAAGATAAATTTACCTCCGATAACTGAATGGTGTATCACCAACCATCTTGTGATAAACTATGAGAAAATGTTTTTGAAGCACCAAACAAAATTTGTAACCCATAAGATTAAAAGCTCATATTCGGGAACTCTATTTTAGAAGAAAAAGGAACCACAAGATTTGTAGGTTGAATTTCCAATATAACTTTCCATGAACATTTTAAAAGCCTGAAAAAAAAATTACATTTAACCGTGATGAGGATGATGATGATACAAGCACTCAGTCCAGCCGCTGAGCAAAATCTAATGGTTGACATTACATATAGCTTTTACATCTGGATTTGATCTACGAATTAGAGTTCTGGGGCCACGCAAGTGATAGCTGGCTACAACTCTACAAAAATGCTCTGCGTCTCATCAAGGGAATGAGACCAGGGGTCACATTTCTAATAATTATGAAAAACTAAAAATCATGCCATTACAAATGCTTTTTGAATACAGAATTTTGAAACTTTTATTGAAATCATGCTCAATTCAAAATATTTTAAACATGATTTTAAACCATGAATACAACACTTGGCCCAACAAATTCAAATTTCTAAACACCAATAACAAGTGAGGATAGAGGTCCTTGTTAGGCTATGGCATGTATAGCCTTGTTCAACAAGTACCTTCTAAGAGTTTGGGCAGGGCCAGGATGCAATCTCATAGTCGGGCTGGTGGGGCGTCGCTGATCAAGTGGTGCATAGCAGGTACGGTGGGCACTAAGTGGAAAACATATCAGACAAGTTTATTCTTGTTGCGATTAAAAAGAAAACTAGGCATTGTAATATGTTGCCAAATGTGTCAGCATCATGTTGAAAGCTATAAACAAGATGTAAAAAAGTATCCAATACAAAGATAATCATTATGACTGTTCAAGAAATGGCCTTGCCTCAGATGTCACTTTTTCAGTGTCTTAGCGCTGAAAAAGATTGTATTTCTATGCTAAACTGCATACTCATGAACTCATGAACAGAATTTTCCTAGACTATGTTCAATCATGCTAGCCTTCATGACGCCAGTAATAGCATCAGTCAAGACCAGTCAAAACCCTTCTAGCCAAGACATTTGGCTGCAATTTCTGCAACACACACTAGCCTTCGGTACACATGGGGCCCAATTAACCCCAGAGATCATCAAAATTCAAATGTAGAAACTTCGAGACTTGAGCAGTGAAGGAGATGGCTCTAACCAGCTGAAGCACCTCCTACTCTGACTGAGCAACTCGCAGCTGTAATTAGGGGTGGAACGGATCAGGGTTGGGCAACCTCGGATCGGATATCGGATCGGTCTATAAACTCAACCTCGCATCGGATCCGGACAACGCGTAAAAACGCTAAATTTACCAGTCACAGCAGCTCTTCTTTTGCACCATAATATACAATTAAGGTCATTGAATACATGGATAAACACCGTCAACGATCTCTTCCCTGAACCATTGCCCTAATTCAAATGTGAACGTATCAGCTTGGACATAATTCTTTACAGGAGCAACTTATCACTCAAATAGTGCAAGGATCACACAAACAGATTATTTGAAAAGATCATTTAATGAGTTCTAATATCTCTTGACAACGAGAATTTGTGCATAGGCACTCAATTTGCCAGGATCACTCAAACCCCAATGTTAAAAATCACTGAGTTTGAACAAACTCCCTGCTCCTATGTCCCAACAGGGAGGTATATCCCACCCTCCCTCGTCCCAAACTCTCTGTTGTGATTAGGGATAGGAATTGTCATCCTACTTTGAAAAAGCAGAAGAGGATAATTACTTTGTTCATCAAACTAGACATTTCGTTACAAGGAACATCATTGGACAAAATTTTGTCTTATGTCACAACGATCTGAGTAAAGATGCTTCTATCAATTTCAGCAGAAAAAACACATCCACCAAATTTAATCAGCAACAATATAGATAGCTATGAAAATGAGATAGGTATTGAATGCCTACTGATCACCACTGAGTGCATTCAGCCAAACTCAATTATCTTATCTGATCCGGGAACTACAAATTAATGACTATCATACTTCCTCCCTTGTCATTTTCAGTGAGATATATGATGCTAAGTAAGTGTTGATTAAAAACTCATCATCTCGGATCAGACATAACACATATCCGACCCGGTTTGTGGTTGGATCCGAGGTCAAATATCTGAAATTCAACTCCAACCTCAAGAGGTCGTTCCACCCCTAGCTGTAATATAGCTAACAAAAAAATATACAGCGTGGCTTGATCTCCTTTGGTAACATATTTTGGCATTATGGCATTGGTATTTTGGGATATGGTATGTTGTCCCAAATGGTATTATGTCCAATCCGATGTTTTTTCCACTGGTATTTTGACACAACTGGCGTTTTGTACAACTGGTATTATGGCATTGGTATAATGTGCAGTGGTGTTATAACCTATGGTATTATGGCCATGGCATTATGGCGATGGCATTATGTCACTGGCATTTTGTCCCAATGGCATTTTGACCATGGCATTATGGCCGGGTACCTCCCATATAGTGCCCTGTCTAGGTTTATTAAGGTCTATGATATAAGGCCCATTTTGTCAGTTTTTATTATTATTAAAAATGCTGCATAAGAGATAATACTTGTATGTATGTTTGATTTTCTCAGATATCTACATCATTAGGCCAGGAATGGTTGCCACTCTCTATGGAGGATGACTATGTAGATGATAGTATACATGACTATGATCTACCAGAAGCCAGAGCATTCATACCAATAATACAAGCTGGTCATCAACTCACAAAGCTCATCAAGCTAGGAAGGCAAAGTAATTGTAGCTTATGATAGACACATAGTGGGCCCTTAGTTTCCATCATATTTAAGGTATTCTGAGAGTTTTGTCAAAGAAAATTGGCTGATTTTTTACCGTGACTGCCAAACAATAACATTCGCCATGATTTAGGAGTTTTATATGTCATCCAGATTTTATCTGACAGACAAATGTGCAGCAACCCATTAATAGACAACTAGATAGGATATGACCATAAAGACTGAGTTCGCCTCAGGCCATGTTCATTTACTTCTTCAGCAATCTCAGAAAAGCTAGCCAGGTAAGAGATTGGCTCCGTATTTCAGCGTTGTACTGAAAAAACTTAACAACGTTCTCATTGTATATTTGATTTATATATCATCCGGTGAGGATTTAACATCAGGAAAAAAAAAGATTCTATATTTTTGTAGTACTAGGTGCATTTGTATTTGATCCATCCCAAAAAATGCCTGAAAAGACGCATAGTTTTGAAAACATTTCAGAGTATCACTTCTTGAAAAAACACATTATATAAATGGGCACACCCGCATTTATTTTTAAACTTCATAGATATATAAATATTCCTATCTTTATGGTGACAGACTTTCCCGTGATATGAATTGCAATGATGTTCAAACTGGTAGTCCGACATGACCTTGTTTTGGTATCCAAGCTATTTTGTACGGGACCCGCAGCATTTCCACCCCATTAACAAAGCAGACACAAAGTTAGACATCACCGAAATTCCTGCTAAACTTCGATTTACAAACAGTAACTGCTAAAATATAGGGCTACTGATCATAGCCAAACCATTAGTGATGTACTCATCGAAACACCTTCTTAATATGAGTAAATAAGTTCATCAAAATCAATCTAATTGATGTGGTAAGGTGCTAAAGCCTTCAATGTATAGCTGTATATCAGTCAAACTGCAAAGTCTCCTATATACTCAAATACAGTGCGCCAAAAAGATACTCCGAGTCAAGTTTCAATACCTTGAAGCTGTATGGAATGTTTTGAAACTATTCTTTTATATGTAACAGCTGATTTTATCTAGAGAGGTATTCCTTTTTCTGTGCATTCCTATAGTCTGATTATATTTTGCGCCAGTTTTGAGCATGCCCACTTATCTACCTAGTTTTTGTGCCCTCTGTGCTCAGGGAACTGTGACAGATAATGTTTTATTTATTTATAAGCTCTGATTATCACTCTGTCCAAGGAGTCAGACACACAACTCTTACTCCTAGCTATGTCAGGTGAACCTTGCTTGATTACTACTGATGGAACTTGGATTATTTGGAGGGTCTTGTGAGTCCCAATGTTTTCACCAATCAACTTTTATGAATCGTGTTTTTAAAGATTTTTTTCGTTTTTAAGTTTGATTGGGAGATAGCCAAGCTAATTAAGTTTTTATTTGGTCAAATCCCGCTCTCCAATTTATATTACATGCAGCTCAACCTAGTCGGACTGCAGGTGCTGACCTGTCGAACACTTTTTGGTTATTAAGGTGTCTGACTTGAACTTTGACTTTGGAAGCATGTGATGTTTTATTTTGACTCTTTGGTCAGAGTAACTTTATATTGAAGGTCTATGTTTTATCTGGCTATCATCGCATCATAGAGCAATTATTTTGTGAACTATGTAAACTAATATATATCGACGCAAGAAAAAATCAGCATATTTGGTCTCAATATCATACAGATCCCACCAGTGTGGGGTAGCAGACCAGTACTGAAAACTTGGTGCTCTATTTATAAACACACAGATAACCCACCTTTTTTACCAGAAAGCTTTCTGCAGCCTTGGATTATGCCACCGTAATGAGGCTCTAGCTACATATCTGTCAGCTATTATTTGTAATTTGATCATTTTTGAGGCGAGACAAAGTTTCATGGCGATGCATAAATAGGTGATAAAAGATAGGCTAAGCACTGAAGCAGCATCAGCTTTGTGCATGAAGCTGTACATGACTCAATGTAGTTGCTGACTCTACGCTGAGGTAAAGTAACGGCTAGAAGAAATACGAATGAGGTTAATCATCCTATATTCCTAGTACATGAACATGAGTATGATGCATTCTCCCTTTCTAGCTAGATTCAGGGACCTCACTACAGCCAATCATAGTGTTTGTAGGCTGCATCATAGTAGCACTTGTTTGATGTATTGAGATCTTTCTCAGGTGCCGGTCCTTCTGTACCAATGATTGGAAGTACATTAGGTAATCCTAACAATTTCTGGTGGGTGCAAATTTTTTTCATTCTATACTGAAGGGTTTGGGGCAACATGCTAAGGATAATGTAGGTCTTGTACACAGGATATTGTGGGGTTGGTACTAGGATATTGTGGGCTTGGTACACAGGATATTGTGGGGGTTGTATGAGATACAGATATAATTCTACCTCCTGACATATTTTCCGGCATGACAATGGGATGTCTCAAGATGGTATTTATGCTGTAGATTAGAATGGTGTCCGCATCAACAATTACCTGACAAGTAAAACTGCCATTAAAATAGGACAGGGTTTTCACACCATAAACATGTAAATACTATAAGTATTTATTTATATGTTTACAATAAAATAAGAGACGCTTTAGACTAATCTAGAATAACTTTCCTTCCCTGTGTTTTTTATCTTATCCAATAATCTTGACAATCAAGTTCAGGTTATTGTCATTGTGGATTCGGTGATGTCGACCTATATGGGGTATGTGGGCCATGTGACAAAGATGAGAAAACCAATTACCTACTACTATAGCTCTCTCACGAAGCTTGATACTTTTAATCAAATATTATAGTTGCGTGCTGCCCTATTAATCATAAGACTATTATACAACCTGAAAATGTGCGCTGATCTTTGATTGCCTCTTTAGTTGTCCAGTGCCAGTATATCTCTGGTTAATCTTGTCAGTCTTCAACACTATTTACAGATTTATGGTTTGTATTGTTTCAAATCCATCAACCTGCGGAAAACCTTCCTGATAAAAATGTGTGTGTGTGACGCAGTCATGAAATGAGTATATAAAACCATATAATGAATTTGTTATTAGTCCCCAACCCCCATAATGGTGTACAGATATAAGTGAATAATTTTGGTGTTTTTGATCTCCTAATGTATAATTATTTGAATGAGTCAATGATTACAAAGCTTAAATCTAGTTGATCTAAGTGCAGCCCTGAAAATAAAAATGATAAAAATATTTATAGTGTTTATTTTTATTTATTTTGGCTCTATGTTTATTTGTTATCAAAAGTGAAGTACTCAGCAGAACAGCAGCAATTGATTTCACATTTGTTTAAGAAACACATAAAATGATCTAAATCATTAGAAGCTTGTGGTTCACAGTATTGTGGACATTCACAATCATTTACAGCGACATTTTCAGTGACACTTTCTGTGGCTGCATTTTCTTGTGCTCCCGATCCATATATACAGAGGCTCACACAAGTCAGTATCAGAATACTATATCTAGAAAATTCAACGATGAATTGAATTTATTTTGGTAATCGTGTTAGAAACACATTACAATTTAGGCGTGAGCCATATCTCTCTCAGTTATTTAAAAGACAAATACTAAAAGGCACAAAGCTGCACAAAAATCTTGATGTTTTAGTTTGTGGCATGATATAATATTTACCATTACTTTTATAACAATTGCGTAAAATGTGTCTATCATCAGCGATAAAATGTTGAGCTAAATTAAAAATACTCATGTCAACAAAACAGGCAGCGTCAAAAGTGTAGCTGTTTTTTAAAAACGGACTTAAAAGCATATTCTTTTGTCTTTCTGTAGCACCAGTGTACCAGAGTTCAATATTATAGGTAAGAATGGGTTGGATCAGTGATTGGATAAAATTATGTTGTTGATACTGGTTAGGTTTAAAATGTTTGAATCTAGAAAAAGCGTAAAATCTTTTCTTTAGTTTACTATAGACATATTCAGTGTTTGATCACCATTTAAGATCACAGTCGAAAAATGTACCTAGGTATTTAAAACTATTTACCTTCTCTATTGGATTACCATTTATAAAAATATAGTTGTATAAGGCACAAGATTTGCTAAAATTCACAACCATCTCCTTGGTTTTCGCTGTGTTAAGAATAAGAATAATTAAAATGATAGTGATAAATTCCCTCACGTCTGGTATAAACCTACATATATGCATACATACCTATAAACAAAAGATATAGACTGTACCTAATTACCTTATTGTTAGTTTTGTCACAAAAAGGTCAGGACGCAAAAATACCTGAAATTCAATCGACGTTCAAGAATATGTTTTTTTTTTATGATAGCTATCCATTCTTTTGAAGTGTCAAGAACCTCCGATTACTTTCATATGCTCACAGATTATATTTACCATGCGATGCCAATATAGACAATTAACCATTGTAATGTACGCTATTGATAACAGCGCCTTACCTTAAAAAGAATTTCATGCTGTCAAAATGATTTTCTTATGAAGGAGCGCTGTATACTCTTGATGTTAGTGATGAGGTGTTGTCTCGAGCTCAGCATGTACACAATTGTTGGCGTCTGCTCAGTATTCGCTTTTATATACTTGAGACCAGCAGTATTGAACTGACACATATGAGGAGAATATTAATATATATCACACAGCCCAGGTGATATGAGATCCTGTTTTACCTAGTTTGAAGAGATTACTCATATGGGGTACCAGGGTAGCCTTGTTTACCAAAACCCGTGGCCGCGTGAACAAGGCTAGTACCAAGGTATATCAACATCTACAAAGACCTGTATAAACAACAATTTGGCTTTTGGCTAAACACTAACACTCATGCTGGTTCCGTTGGTTCTAGGTGATGTTGAAACAGATCTAGCTCAGGCGATGAGGGGAAAAGTAGGTTAGAATCTCTACTGCCAACACCCAGCAGCCAAAATACATGTGGTGACGAAACTTACAAGTTTTTTTTATATTTGTGTGATATGGCCATTGATGTGTGAAGATTTTGAAAAACAAGCTGAATTCAACTAAACACTTCATTCAATTGCTTATCGTGAGCTGTGGTTACGCATGTATGTAGGTAAACAACCGCGGCATCAAGTGATGACTTTGCCATCCCAAGTAAATTCATTAATCAAATATTTATTTGGGCAGGTTTTACAATATCAACCATACACTGCACTGTCATAAGCATAACTAACATATAGCATTGTTTTGACCAATTATTGGAGACGAAGTGAAAGTGGATATTACCCTAAAGGAGTACAGTATTTGCCGGAGGTGAAGTTGGTCTGTTAGCACATGCTTGAAATAGTAAAACTATCTATATTCAACCAGGTTCCACTATTCCTCTTTACTTTATAACACCTTAGCTAACGGAAGTTGGTGCACCCCAAACAAGCTTATCTAAACTGTAGCCAATATTCTCTTAAGCGAAAAAAATTACTCGTGCCAGTTTTTTGTATACCTTTACAGAACCAGTGAATTAGTTGGCCATGCTTTAGGTAGATCGTTTATTTGGGGATTCTGTCATTGAACATCGCAAAAAGGGACAATCTGATCATCTAACATTGATGGACTAGAGTTAGACACTGTTGTTCCCCCCCCCCCTCTCCAGATTCACATATCCCTATAATGACATTATGATTAATATGACGATTATTTCCTCATGTCAATTCATTCGATCGCTATCTCAGAACACATATTTCGAATGTGTAGTTGCCACTGTACACATTATCAATATATGACAGACCCATAAATGACAGTATAAATACTTCACATTTCAGAAAGTGGTTATCTTCACTGTGCTAGTTGAATGCGGCAAGGGTATTAGAGGGTATTGTGTCTATAAGAAAGTTACAAGTTCATTTTTAGAATTTTCCTACTCAAAAGATAGAAATTTTGACCTTGGATTGCACTAGTCTTGTGACGCGGCTACTTTTTTCCCTCAAAACAAAAAAGTAACAGCGTGACCAATGAACTAGGAGAGGGAGTTCATTGGAGTGACAAGGCTAGGGCACAGTATACGTAATACGGTGGCTCTTTTCCCACGAAAAATCTCTTGTTTTAATGGGCACAAAATTTTCACAGTGATACCCATTAAATCTCCAGATCAAAGATTGTTTTCCTCTCACTATTGAGTACAGTTCAAGAGCCAATTCAAGCTGCATTAATTTATTGTTATACTGAGGAAAGATAGGCAAGTTCAAGAAATAAAGAGTCATTGAAAAGCATTTGAGTTTAAATTTTGATAAAATATTGTGCGTATTATACTTTATATATATTAAGTCTAAGGTTGTGCCTGACTTAGCTATTAGATGAACCTCCTTCCCCACTATTGGTAGGGATAGGCGGGAGACACTACCTGCCACACCAGCAGAGTCAGAAGTATGTTACTCTATACAGTATAGAATATTCCTACCTCCAGGACCACAATTAGAAGGCAATGCATATAATAGTACAGTACAACATGGCCTGTTTTATTTGGGGTCATTTTTAAAAGCGACGATGGCAATGTTTCTAGGAGATATGTAATCATCAAAGGCTTTCACCAAGTGCGCCTTGATTCCCTTCTCTTCCAGATATTGTAACCTGTCTCTCAGAATCAGTGACTCAAGTACACCCTGTAGCATTACCTGCAGCGCATTATACCACCTATAATATAACATAGCAGTTATGTTTATCGCAACTACTCCACTAGAACTTTAAGTAGTAATAATAGGCCAACACTTTGATACAGAAGAAATTGGCTTAGACAATCAGATTCTAGATGCTAATTCAATTGATAAATGTATTGCCCCACAGATTTCTGGATGATTTGCTGGGAAAAATAACATGGCTTTGTTTCAAGCCCTAAATACTAATCGAGCTAAATACCCAATTTTGAAAGAGAAGATACGGCATTTGGTCAACAAGGCTCATCAATGTTGGTGGCCATTACTGAACAGATAAGATAAAACTATTTTTATCCCCAGATTTGGTACCATCAAGTCATACAGTGGTATATTCTGAACAGCCATTAGTCCCACATCTTCAAAGGTGCGGAGAAGTTGGATACTTTGAACTCATTACATTTGATGTTTACCCTTGCGGTAAACCACAGCCTGTTGTAGTACCAGCGGGTGTGCCATGTTCTTTGAAGGCCTAGTTATGACTCACCTGATACATGTGAAATACTTTTCACATTGACCGTAAGACTCCATTAAACCCCGGCGGGCGCATTCAGTTTCTGTTTCACCCAATCCTTCAGTTCTATTCAACAAGGATTCAACATAAATTTCAAATGTTGTAAATGCGCTCGAGCCTACCAGCTTTTTTGGTCTCTTTGTGAGCTTTGAATCTGAAAAAAATAGGGTAATCAGGTAATATTTTATAGAATAGATACGTGGAAACAACTTGTTCACCCAATACTCAATATAATGTCTTGTCTAAAATTTATTTTACCAAATAAAATCAGCCCACTGATCTGATTATATCCTCTAGATTGACTTGTAAAGCGTATTTATTCGTTGCGAGTTATGACGAGCTAGGTTTGACTCACCAGAGACTTTACAATAGTGTTCAAGAACAGCTCTGTATGCGACATGCTTGGAATGCTGGACAATCTCATTTTCTGACTTCCTTAGCTAAAATAAAAAGAAACTATTCTTGATATTCAGCCAAGCTGAGGGCCAAATTGAACGATATACTAAGCCAACACTTTAACAGTGACATCATTATGACATAAAGGCAACATAGGTACTTATCGGTGATTGGTTATGTTTAGGCCCCAGACGGTCATTGCATAGTTATATGGTTATATGCTGTCGCTTCTGCTTAGTGCCACCAGATATAAAAACACATAAAATCTTGTGTAAAACTAAGATCCAACAGAGGAGACAGTAATAACATTATAATGAGGTGTATAAGTACAAACCCATCGTGATTGGGTCTCTTGGCATGCAAGTCGTAATGCCAAGCTGTTCAATTTCCTCCCATGTTGTGTTGTAAGCCTCAGGTATACCTCTTGAAGCTTTTTACTCATAGGAAAATTGTTGAATGTTCCAGAGTTCTGATCATAGGTAAGTCGATGGTAACAGCAGCTCATACACACTAGAGATTTACAAGAGTCGATATCACAGAACTGCTGTAGGGTGGATGGAGTTAGATCTCCGCAACAGTGAAGACCTACTAGACACACCCGAGGAGGAATTCTGTGACATTTGAAGGAAGTGTCTTCAGTGACTTCAACACATGGATCAGAGTGATTTGAGCAGTATTTATGATTGTTGCTATTACTTTCTGCATCACGATGTAGGGTTAAAGCTTCCTCTATACTTGAGTTATTGCAGTGTTTAACCACTGCACTGTTTATTGCCTCAGTGCATTCCTTACTCATATTCACATTTAACTGCTGGGTGACAATATTACCAGTATCAAGGCTTAAATTCCGTTTTCTAACACCTTGACAGTTGCTGTCTTTAGACTCAAACCCTAAAACTTCCGAATTGTACAGCCTACCAAGAGTCTGCCCCAGGTAGCCTAAACCACACCCAATATCAACTACTAGGTTACTGTGAGCTTGAGTAGAGACTGCCTGGACTAATGGTGCCATGATACTGATCTCATGCTGTTTCTTCTCACCCATACCAAGCTACAATGTACAGGTAATTAATTAGAGATATCACAGATGCAATAAATGTGACCTGCGACAGAGAGACAAGATGGTTGTGCAAGCACAGACAATTCCTAGTGTGGAGGTTTCACGAAACACTTTGCATATTATATGACAATAAGCTGAATTCCAAATCTCTCATTTTTGAGAACAAACTTGAAATAGGAGCGTTTTGAGTGTGCGCTTAGACGTTAAGCTCTCCGTATATGAAGAAAGGAACATTTCACTCGATTGCTAACCCAAAGGTAGCTTACAGTAATTTTTACCTGAATAGAGTTTGGTATTTGAACAGGTTTCAGTTTTGTTCCATCAGGAGAGCATAGCTGTATCCACTCCTCATCATACCTTGTGTTGAGTTCTTTAACCTCCTCACAAAACTCCTTTAACGTAGCAGGTAAATGCTGGAGAAATTCAGGCTTCACTTGCACCAATTGTCTCAGCTCTAAAACATGTATGATTGCCAGCAGGCAAATTATTTGCCTATTTGCATTCAAATCAAAAATAGCTACTGTAAAAAAACAAGCAGCTTGACTGACCAGTCAAGTCATCATATCAACATCAATATTAACTCGGACTCATCAAAGATCTTCCTCTTCAAATTTCAACTCATTAGCTGAAATTTGAATTATGATTAAATAAAGCTTCACCATTATTTACCAGATAAAGTCATCGTATTTAGGTGGGGCAGCCAGTCTTCTGGTACATCGCTTGAGAAATGCTCCAAAAATAGGTCGGTCATCTTAAAGTCCCATATCCAATGAAATTCCAGACACAGATCAAGAGCTTCTTCCATTACTGAAAAGATATGGAATGGCCTGTGAAGGCATGACAAAGTCCATAATTGTCACATTTTTAATTTAACAAACAGTATTCATTATGAACAGGTTATGAAGATTTGTATAAAGTTCTAGAAGAAAATGGCCCGAAGAAAATTTATAAGTTAGCACGGACAAGGCAAAAGAGATCAAAGGACATAGATAGGATAGTATTCATCAAAGATGAACAAGGAACGATCATGAGTGAAGACAAGGACATCAAAGAAAGATGGAAGGAGTATTTCAACAAACAACTAAACACCAAAAACAGAACGCCAGAAATAGGAGCAATGGAGAAAGTACAGGGGCCAGTTGAGGACATCTCGGAGGAGGAAGTAGGAAACCAGATAGGAAGGATGAAATTGAATAAAGCAAAGGGACCTGATGAGCTCCCCATAGAAATGATAAAGAAACTTAAGGACACAGGAACATCATGGATAACATCATGTTTCAGGGAGGCTATGAGACGAGGGATACCAAATGAGTGGCGGAAAAGCAAAATTGTCCCACTTTACAAGCAGAAGGGTGACCCCCTTAGTTGTGGAAATTACAGAGGTATAAAGCTCCTCAGTCACTCCCTCAAACTTTATGAGAGAGTTATTGAGTCGAGGTTAAGAGAGTTAGTCAAGATTAAAGACAACCAATATGGTTTTCAGAGAGGCAAATCAACCACAGAGCCCATGTTTTGCCTACGTATGCTACAGGAGAAGTATAGGGAATTCAACAAGGAGCTGCATATGGTATTTGTTGATCTTGAAAAGGCGTATGATACCACCCCCAGAGAGCTAATTTGGCATTGTCTGCGGAAGCGTCATGTGCCTGTACATTGGCATCATCAAGGATATGTACAAGGACTCAACAACAAGAGTGTTAACAAATGCAGGAGAGACAGAAGCATTACTTTTTATAATTATTATGGATGTTATCTCGGATGCCAATGGAGAAGACACACCGTGGAGTATGCTGTTTGCAGATGATTTGGTTTTATGTGATGAGAGTCGAGACGATATGGAAGACAGATTAGAGGTCTGGAGAAGAAGATTAGAGGATGTGGGACTAAAAGTCAGCAGGTCTAAAACTGAGTACCTACCCCCAAAAGACAGTAGTGACAACATCAGATTAAAGGAGTATGATGGCCATGCACATGCCACTTTGCCGCAAAGAACCACATTCAAATACCTGGGGACTACAATTCACCAGGAAGGAGGATGCAAGGCAGAGGTACAAGTGCGCATTGGCAGAGCCTGGGATAAGTGGAGAGAGTTGACGGGAGTATTGTGCGACAGGAAAGTCCTTCAGAAGTTGAAGGTGCTCATCTTTAAGACAGTGATACGCCCGGTGTTATTGTAAAGAGCTGAAACATGACCATTGACGGATTATCTTGCTGAAAGATTCAGTGTATGTGAGATGAGAATGTTGTGATACTGTCTTGGAATTAGTCTTGAGGAGCACAAAACCAACGAAAGTATAAGGCAGGAAGCGAATGTCATGAGTGTGTTAGACTTGATGAGAAGAAGAAGATTGCAGTGGTTTGGGCATGTGTGCAGAAGAGAGGAAGATGATGACATCAGAAGAGTACATGAGATGAGAATGGAGGGAAGGAGAAATCGGGGACGCCCAAAGCATAGATGGAAGGATGCAATCAGGAAGGATTTCCAATCCTGTTCCCTCAGTGAAGAGGATACTCAGGACAGGATTAGATGGAGAAGTTTGATAGAGTTAGGCCTCCGGCAGGCACCCGCTACCCGAACAGGACAGAGCGGAGATAGGTGAGGATTCATAATGAACAACAGGGTTCAGTTTATATGCTCACACCAATTTCTAAGACCAAGAATTAAATTTAATCTAACGACATCATTCCGCGTCAGATAAAGGCAATATATGAATCTGCATTATACAATTTTTAGTTCTGGAGCACATTATGCTTTTTAAAAAAAAAAATTCTTAGCCTGAATGACTTTCCCTGCCTATTTTACATAAAAGTGTTAACAGATCAGAGAATTTTAGTCAGGCAGCTAGTACAGCTGTACTTGTAAATGTTTCTTACAGTGAGAAAATTATCCCTTGCGTGAAAACTATGGATAAAGTTAAAAATTGTCTCCCCTGATCATCTATGATGTAAACATGGGGTATGTACTCCTTATAAGCAGCAGACACAATATTTACAGCTTAGATGAGTAGGCAGAAAATTTCTGACTCTATCCAATAAATTTCATCAAGATTTGATTACAGACACTTATTGTGAACTGAACGCATATGTTTCTATCAATTTCATTGATACAACACATGGGGGCATATATCATAATGCCTTACACAGAGTTGGTACCACGACAGCGGCCCACAGACTGATATTGATAACCTTGCACAATCTGCGGACTCTTGGCAGATGTGCCACAAGGTCTCCAACTGTGATCATACGAGAGACAACTAAGGACAACCTTCGTAACCAGTGTTAGAAGTGTGTGGGAACTGGTGGTATCGGCAAACCCATCAAGAAATATAGAGGGGAAACATAACATATCTATATTTCTGCACAATCATTATGCTCGACGTGCATAGATTTGCAT
Organism: Membranipora membranacea; assembly: GCA_914767715.1. Lineage (NCBI taxonomy): Eukaryota > Metazoa > Bryozoa > Gymnolaemata > Cheilostomatida > Membraniporidae > Membranipora > Membranipora membranacea. The sequence goes on along the minus strand of OU612066.1, from coordinate 18,918,320 downwards.
GATTTGACAAATACAATGCAAAGATTTTTGAAGGCTGAAGTGCGCTATGCCGCCCATCCCAAACTATCCCCGGAGCAGCTCTGTGACCTGCATTGTGCCCCTTGTGCTGCTATCTACCCGTCGAGTAGAGTACTGTTCACAACTCAAACTCACACCTTAATTAATATCCAATAAGCGCTTATCTAGGTGTGCACATCAAACAATCGGTTGATTAAGATGAGATGGTCATATCACACGCCATATCTCGAAGCATAGGTGGCGAAATATTACATGCACATAATTGAATGTATCCTTGACGGGTTCATCAGGGGGATTTGCAAGAAAGCAATGATAACTCTTCAACTACTCATGGGTAATTTAAAGTAAGCTTGTACCAAAATAAGACCCTCTACATTGAGGCCAAAAATCGCAACGCTTTCAGATAAGTATATCATAGAAAATAAAGTGACACCATCAGTGCCCGAATGGCTGAAGTCGGTTGACAAATTCTGGTGGAGAAATGGAGAGAAGCTGGTGGAGCTGCGGATGATGAGGATAAGACACTGAAAATGATAGGTACTATCAACATCGATGTAAAAAGCAAGCAATCGTAAAAAACATGATAACCCGACCGTAGTAATTTTATGTACCTGACCCAAGCAATACATTACAGCTAATAACTCTGTGATAAAATCTTTCTCATCACTACTGCACTCATAATTATATCGTAAGTAACCCCACAGCAGTCTGATATAGCCCTACATGGCTTTTGTGTGACTGTGAGGGGTGCTAACAAACTCCTGCAGGCATCCTACTCATAAGTCACTGTTTGCAACCGGGTGCTGCTCTTTGCGGGGGGGGGGGCTGTCTGTCTGACTTGTCTTCTTGTGCTGTTCCAACACTGAATGCCTTATACTCTATATCTGGACTCTGGAGTTAAAACATGTATACTTTGCCAATGGCAAAGCAAGGAGTAACAGGGGGCAAAGTATACATGCTTGTAGCTCCAGTTACCTACTATGCTTTAGAGATTAAATTTCATTTTCAGTCAAATCGAAACTAAAAGTGCAAAATATAGTTTGTACTGTTTCAGAATTTAAACAAAACAAGGCTGAGATGCTCTGTATACTTGCTCCATTTGACAATACAATATAACATAAAACATGGCTTTTTAGAGATACACCTGTCCTGCATGGGCCCCTTGGACTCACCTTTTTGAATACCTTTGACGACATCGAACACTCAGGAACATCCAAGTTGCATGTTGTTTCCTCTACTATCCCTTTTGGTTCCTGGTAGAAAACTACCGTGGAAAGCTTGTGACGATGCGTAGACAGAAGTCATTTCACCTCTGGCAGCAGCCCTTGTCGTCATGGTCACTTTTTCACGTTCCCCGGATATTTCATCATATGCCTTAGCCAGGGCGTTATGTTTCTCCTCATCCTGTAGTATCTTTGTCAGTAGCGCTAGTCTGTGGTTCCTCCTCCTCTGCTTTACGGTAGAGACTGGAAGCCAAGTTCAGAGCCAGCCTCAGTAACACTCTCTCTGCCTTTGCAGCTTTTAAATCTGATCGCTCGATCTTGTACCATCTCTAAAGACTCAATGTCCTTGTTCAGTGTGGGGTCCCAGAGCGTGTCAGCGGACTCCGGTATAGGACGACACAGACTTGTATAGGCCAGTGGGCGCCCTTCACTGGGAGCATCATATATATAGGAAGTGTTTGATGGCTCCCAGTGTCCTGGAAGCCTTCTCCTTCCCTAGTCCCTAATATAGAGAGGCCTTAATCTTGGTCTCCAGACCAAAGGCTAACACGGGGCATTTGGTGTCATTAAATACCTTCACTTTGCCAATGTCCAGTAGACGGGCTGGTTTCAATTACAGATTTAGCTGGCCAGGACATTGGCAATGTAAGGGCATGTAAGTCCAAGGGGCCCATGCTGTCCTGTTACACTTTGGATACCTAGTCCACTTCTTCTTCAAGAACGGTATCGTTGTTTAAAAATAACTTCTGTGCGTGACCTCCAGCAACAGTTTATAAATTTCCAGACACTGCACAGTCTCCTCCTTTGGTTCCAATCACAGACTTTGTAACCTTATACGGCCGTCTAACTAAAGACTTTAGCGTACCACCGGTAGCTACCCGCTGGCTGTCGGCCTGTTTTAACACCTCTCATTAGGAATCAGTTCCCCAGTTAGATAGTTACAGAGTCCTTCTCTTTATGTGCAATGCTGTCTTAATGCTAGAATCTCACGTTTATAGGCAGTTAACAAGCGGAGCTTGTTCCTCGGTTGCCAGCACGCGGTCCGGAGGATAGGTTTTGAAGAGTGTCTCTGAAACTCTATATCCAGGAGTTGTGATATGTGATTGAAATGCAACAACAAGGTGGCTCATCATAGCCAGATGCTAAAGTTTATATCAGTCTGCAATAAGGTTTAGATGTAAATAATCAGAGAGATAGATGCCGAGTTTGTCAGTCAGTATATCCAGGTGAGAGTATGATTGGAATGGATACCAATGGTGGGTTATGAGTAAGTAACCTAGTCAGGTCAGATAAGTATGAGTACCATGAGAGGCAGGTGAGTAACCTTGTTTAGGTCAGTTAAGTGAGCAAGTTAGGAGTGATGGCCTGTAAACCATCTGTGTGCGTGTGCTCAATATAAGTAGTGGAAAACCACCAGTTATGGGTTTTCCTGCTATGCCGGCGGCATCCCAGAATGCCAGTCAGGGTTTTCCGACTATGTGTCAGCCCTGTTTATGACAAAACAGAGGGTGGGCTGCCCCTAAAAAGGGACACAAGTTGCCCGGAGTCCTCCTACTGAGAGTGTGATACATCCTAGAGGTGAGGCCATGGTGGACCTCCTAATCATGAGTGTGCAGCAAGCTGCCAGAAACTGAAACAGGCACTAATCAGCCATTGGCTATGACACTTTGATCTTAGCCAATAGGCCGAAAAGCAATCCTACACTTTGATCTTAGCCAATAGGCCGAGAAGCGATCCCAGCTATGTGTCAGCGACAGCCCAGAACGCAACAGTTCCCAGAGCTATACCAATGTTTGCAAGCCACCTTTTCCAAATTTTAACTTAAATAGTGTGCTATTGTACTGGCTGGAGGAGTTAATGACTGGAATAAATACAGTTGACATTAACATTCAGTAATTATGATGATGACTCAGTAATTATCAATGCAGAGAGCCTTGGTTGGGTGTAACTGTAGTGTAAGTAAGTATAGTAATAACATTTTAATTACTAGGCCTACAGGTTGTGTGTAAAAGTATCTCAGGAGTGTAGCCTGGCCTTTCCAAATTTACCAGGCTCTGTTGTATGTTATTGTCCTTTGCTGTGTCCGATGGCCCCTCTATTACTTTCTTCTCTTCGATTTTCCCAGATGTTGTCAAGCTCTTTTAGAAATATTTCTTTCTTGCCCCCTTTAGAATACAAGATGTAAACTTAATAGTTTATTTCTTCTCTCAAGGTCACTCAGTATTACCAATTTTGAGGTGATTACCCTTAAAATTCTAGACCATAATAAAGTGGTTACAAAGTAGCGAGTCATACAATTCTTTTTCTCTTTTTTAGATACTTATTTTGGTACATAGATGATTCGTACTGAGGACGATTCGTACGGACGTTTCGTACTTCCCAACTTTTTCTCATTTTTATTTATTTTATGATGGCACAACTCCTTATTAATTCTCATATAGCCTTTTATGTGGCCAAAAATACAGAGGCTAAAAAAATAATTTTGCTCTTTTTTTCTTTAGATACAACAATAACACTCAGAATTTCCTGATAATTCTAAATATGACATCAGAATTTGGGTAGAAACAGAGGTTCAAAAATTATCCCTGTTTTTGTGACACCCCACTCTATTTTTTCAGTCGATTATTATTCTACTTAGTCATCATTATTACTAGTCATGTCGACAAATACAAGCGAATCGTTTTTAGTTTCTCATAATTTGTATATATGATATCTCACTGTAGCATAAAATATAAGCATGATCATTGATAGACCAATATATAGAAACGTAATCATAAAATCTTCACAACATTTCATCAATAAAGTCTGCAATCAAGGTCTCATGTCACATATTATTTCCGTGAATTCAATACATTTGAAAAAATACATTATGTATCAACAAGAAGAAGTAAAACAAAACATAAAACATTGAAAATCAATGAGAAGCAGCAAGGTACTGTAAACAATCAAGAATATGACAGTTGGCTGACTTCCATAAACAATTTTAATGCTTTCTGGGGATGTCTCTCTGAATCCTCCCAAGGTAAAGCTCATTCCTATTACATTCTTGGAGGAGCAACAGTAGCTTTGTTGTACATAACTGACATATCAACATAACCAATCTCAAAGTCCCTTCCTTCATCATGTACCTCAAACAACACACCTATCAAAGTTAACTGAAAATTGAAAAGAAAATAACTCAATACTTATGGAGTCGTTTGCTCTTCTTACATGAGAGGATAAAGAAACACCATTGCTATTTGTCACATAGAAGCAATACTTAGAACAATATGCAAGATCAAAGCTTTAAAACATGTAGATATTGCACAGGGAAATATCATCATTGAACAACCAATCTGCGTATGAAGATCTCAACATAGTAGTACTAAGGATACAAGAGACTCATTTGAGCCTGGACACACTGATCGGCGTCTTATTTCTCCAGCAGTGATTGTGATTGGGACTTTGATTGAGCTAGGCTGGTGTTGATTCCTGCAGTATTTGCGGGATAAAGAGCAATGAAAGGCAGAAAGCCAAAGGATGACACAAGTGTCCCCTGTGGACACATAGGCAGCATATCAGCAACATATTTATCTATGAAGAGTTGTATTTGCACTCCGTACTGTCAGACTTACTGATAAGTACATTGATGTCAATCCTGCATTCCAAGGTAAGCTTTCTCTGTTGAGTGCCACTTCTTCATAGACGATCTCTACAATGATAAACCATTCCCCTGATGATGACATGCAGGAATGAACATCATGAATAAACATGAATTGAAATTTTTTTGTTATACAGGAAGTTTATCTTCATAAAATGACTGATCACATATAGAGTGATTCGAATAATGAGTGATGAGCATGTGAAGGACTGGTCTCAAAAATCTAACAGTAATGTGGAGGGGCGGCATAATGACATAAAACGCAGGTAAAACGAGCAGTCCGCAAGTAAACACACACATCAGTAAAATCATAGCAAGACTGATTCGCAGTTAGTTGGTTATATTCTGAATACAAATTGGTACTTTGGTGTACCATGACTACTAACTTGAGAAATGAGGACTGGAGTAGTCGCTTCCACTGATGAAGGCTCCAGGAATGTTTCCTCAGGCTCATCAATCGGTCCATGTCAGTCATCAAATAACTTGCCCTCCAAATTTACTGGAACCTCTCAAACAGAAGGATCTACAAGTATTAAAGAGCCATAAGAGTAAGGGGATATTCCACAATTTAGGATTGGCAACATAGAGCTCTTATTGTGAAGGTTTGAATATGGGGTTACACCAGGAACAAGGACTAGACTAGCAGGCCCAACCATAAACATGCACCAAAGGTCACCAGGGACAGCCAAAGGAATATAAATTGTTCTCAAGCCAGAGGGACTGAACTGGAGCAAGCCCTAGTTAGTAGCCATATTATAGCTACTAACTAGGGCTTGCTCCAGTTGAGTCCCACTGGATTGAGAACAATTATTTCTTGGGAGCCAGAATGAGACTTAGGTATTTGTTTACTCCTTGCTTTAACATCTAGACTGGGTGTATGAACAGGGAGTAAATTGGTATGAATATAACATGGATGTTTATGTGCATGATAACAAAAGCCTGTCTTACCAAATTTCAGTTGGAAGAGCTTGTGTCTGGTTTCCACACATGAGTCATGACTAGTATGTAAAAGTATCTCCCTCACTCATGCTAATAATTGTATCTGCGCCTGCGCATTTGTACAGGAAGTACGAGCTGACCTTAGTACGAACTGGAAGTACGAATGTGCACAAGTACGAAACGACATAGATTCCTTATTTTTGTTAGTTTAGTCAAGGAGTTGGTTTAGTCAGGGTTTTTATATATATATTGCCATTGGGTTAGTTTTGCAGGAAAGTATTAACAAGTCAATGATTTAAAATACAGGATGAGTTGAAATGCACATTTGTCATGATGAATATATATATGTATGTCATAATCAATTTCATGTTAAATTTTGCTACTACTACTCTACAGTAGAGTAGTACTTACTTAGTTAGTATTAATTATCAAGGTCCTTACTCCTTGGTATTATCATTCTATTGTAATAGATAGGTCAGGTCAGCACTACTACTGCATTCCCTAACTTGGGGCGAAAGCCAAAAGTCGGATGGTAACTCACTGGCTGGTAATGAAATAGCAATGGTTGGTTGGGCTGCCATATCAAAGGTTAAATTTGTAATAGAACTCCCTGTTACTAACTTGAGTAAAGTAAAGTCATTCACAACCAAAAGGTATATATGATGACGGATGACAGAACCTTCCTTCTGGTACCCTGTAAGCTTTGTTGCCAATGAATTAGGCATCAGGGGAGGGGAAATAGTATATATATTCAGACGAACACTCCGCAAAAGTTGCCTTCACCTTATAAGCTAGGAAATATTACTATGGGCTAGAACAAGTTTTTTCCCCCTGTGGTGGCATCAGGGTTATTGAAAATGTCGGGTATTGAGGTGCCATGATACCAAACTTTTGTAATTTCCCGCCGCCACCACAGATGGAACAGAGTTGTTCTAACTGTGGGCATGTTTGAATTGGGACAAAAAGTGGTAACTTACTCACTCACTGATGAAATGAATACTAAGAACAACAATAATTTGAATTCAGCCAGATTTCTCATTAGAATGTCATAACCATACCCGACAAGTCTCCCTATTTGGTAGGGAGGTTCCTAGATTTTAGGGGTTTTTTCCACCCCTCCCTATCTCCCTTTTTCAGCTTCTTTCACCCAGAAAATTATTAAAGCTTTTTATTGCAAGGGAAACCATGTTTTCCTACCTCCACAGTACATATACCTATGTATTTACGTTACCATTACTGCTTGTATGAAGCTATTCAATAACTTTACCTGGTCTAACACTATCGTCAGGGCTGTATCTCCTAGTTTGGATACAGTACAACTATATCATGTGTAAAATGACGCAAGTTTTAGCTCAGAAATATTATGATTAACAAGGGCTTAATTGAACCCCCATTACTGGACTCAGCTCCAAGTAGTGAGTTTGTCCTGATTTCTGGATGTGCCAACTTTTCATGTACGGTCATACCTACCACACCTAACACCGGAGAAAAAAGAGGGCTTGGACCTCTAAGACACCGTGTCTTAGAGGACCAAGCCCTCTTTTTTCTTCGTGGCTCATCACCTAGCTGCATAGTGAGCCTAGCTTTGAAGACTTGAGACACATTTGAGTTACTCTCTTACTCCACCTAGCCAATCCGACAATGGGGAGTTCAATTCCCCATCAATCCCTTACAAAAGTTGTAAGCAGCGTACCTGGCAGCTAACAATGCAAATGAGAAAACTTGACATAGATTATGCATGGATTTCCGTTATGTGATGGATGGGGAAGACGGAAACTCATACAATTGATTATTGGACTGATGGAACCACAAACGAATGGGTAACTACTCAAGTTTTTTTTTCAAATTCGCAAATAGGAAGCACTTACTGAAAATCTTTGGCCAGATTGTATGAATTGCTACCATCTTTCCACCCAACCACAGTTTAGAAGTTTGGAAATGCAGCTGTCCTTTGAGCTAGGCCACAAGAGAAATCAGTGAACGGATCAATAACCAAGAACTGTCCTCAAGGAGGAATCCTCTCCCCCCTTCTATGGAATCTTGTAATGGATGAACTCATTACTTCATTACAGTGTCACAGAATATGGTGTTAGTGGGACAATATGCCGACGACCTAGTCATCTTTATATAAAACCAAGAACTAAAATTCACAACAGAAGTTACTCAATTTCCTCTTGTAATCATAAAAAATTGGTGCAAAACACATGAATTAAGGGTGAATAAAAAAAAGCAGAATCTCTGTTGGTAACAAAGAATACAAAACACTTGCTACCTAAAATCTAAATGATAGTCACCTTCCCTCAATCAATAATTTATGCTATGTAGAGCATTGAACTTTTTGACCATGCAATTCTGACACAACTTCATCATAAGTAACTGTCAGACTATAAAACGCATTGGTCTTAGGGAAGGCTTTGAGTTTAATAAACAAACTGGATTTTTGACATAATTTGTTGAAAGTTTTTCAGAAAATGAAACAAATGAGCCCGCACATACCATTATTACCATACCATATCATGCCCTATTAGAGTATTAATATTGCTCGCTGTCATTGCTGATGGTGACTGGCCCTTCATTGATCAGGTGCCAATCATTTATGTTAGGTTGAGGAGAAAGCAGACAAATGACTTGGCGATGAAGAAGGGACGGGCCAGATGAGGTTTTGTTCTATTTTATGATCCAAAATATTTGTGTCATTCTCATTCTGTTTTAGATAAGTTGACTGGATGGTTCTTCACTAACCCTTACAAAGGTTGGTACTCCCAACCTTTGTCACACACTTCATCTTAACTCTCACATCGAATCTAAAGGAAGCCAACAGTGATGGGCAACTTGGGTTCAAGTAGACGTGCGTCTCGATGTACCAGCTTATCAACTCCTGATGGCCCTGTGGATTTCTCATCATTCTCCATACTGAGATCAATAGGTCGTGGTAGCTACGGCAAGGTACTCAACACTATGTATCACATGATATAAGATGGGGCAACATGATTTAGCTTTAAAAGTTATGTACAATCTAGTTTAAAGCTAAGGCCACACGCTCGTGCAAATTTCCACTGATTCTTGCAAATTAAATTTCGTACGAATATCAACCTGCCACACATGGTTGTCATTTCCCAAATTCGTACTAATGATTTATGGGTGTAATCCTGCTGTAATCCTCCTCAGCCAATCTAAACCATAGGCCTACAGTGATAACTAAAAAATTAAACCAAGGAGAAGCTGTTTCTTCTTGTTTTTTATACCAACCAGTCCAGTGATTCAGCTTCTGGATATGCGTAGGCTCAACTATCTCCTCATATTTATTCAATTTTATACTCCATTAGTCATTGTATCCCTTCTCCCTCTTGCTCCAGGTCCAAATCAATGAGAAGCTCCACATTGATCACCCATTCCATCTTTTTAACGGAAGTTGTTTACATAGATATGGCCTTGACTTATCAATCAAAACAGACAGCCAATCAATCAAATCTGACAGCCAATCAGATAACATTTTGTGAAAATTTATGCGGGATTCGGCATCGTGAACATACAATGTTTCACGAAATCGTGAGAATCCCTATTCGTACGAATGTTTTCGTGAAAATTTATACGAATCGTGAGACAACCCCCGTGTGGCCTGAGCTTAAGTGTTTGGACTTGGCCCGGGTTGCTGGTAGTGACATTTCAATAGCGACCACAACCATGGGGTGAAATGCTGCTACCAGCAACCCAAGAGGAGTTTGAGCGCTTTCAATTTTCCGAGTGAATTAAGAATTCATCCCACCCATTAGACCTAATAATCAACCTAGATAGGACACTATATGCATTGAGGTGCTGAATCATTTAACTGTCAGTGATGTTCCAGCATTGAATTGCATAGAACACTGCAGTTATCATTACCGTAGAATCATCATGCTTCTCTGCATGGCTTTTCACTCATAACTTCTGGGCTAATTGGTCAATGACCTCCTTAAATTCACGTTATATCCATCAATGTCTCAAATAACATAATTTAAAGTTTTGAGGATGGATGCGCTCAACTTCCTGAGATAAAGCCAGATAAAAAAAGCTCTTCTCGATTTGTTAATTTGCTTGATTTGACAGCTCCCTGCAGATCACATGACTTGTCACAGCGTAACGTTATTTCAGTCTGATGAAAGTATTGGCTGTTGTGATAATAGCTTGCATGGTAGCGATAAAGATAGCTTAAGAAATTAATCTTGAGCTATTCTACAAACTTCATGAATTTCCGTGTACACCATCCATCTGTGTAGCACTATAATTTGCAGTCCACATACCATGCTTTTGATTGAAAACTCTATATCAATTTCGATCAGAATTTTAGTTTGAAATGTTCGATTGAATTTGCGGCTTGTGATCAGATTGATATTAATTTTACCTAAACATTTTTAACATGATCACATTCATCACTAACATCTGCAAGTTTCGTACTCAAGATCTGGTCAAAATTGATCCAGTTATCAATTTAAAAATCTGGTATATTGACTACAAATCAAGGATATCAGCATTGATTCTACACAATTAAATCACCAGCAGTGTCTCGTTTTAGCTGTAGACGGTGTCCAGTCTAGGTTTAATTTTTAAACTTATGCGTGGGATACATTCACGAATCACTAAGATACATGAAAGACATAGCGATCATCCCACCTTTCTCTGGTCCATAGTTTAGACGATAACACCCGAGAGTGGCCCACAAACATAACTTGAGTTTGAAACGATCAGCGCGATACTTCAGCAATGTCTCCTCTAATTGGCACTATTCTATGTATACTATGTGCCCAGGTAGTCGATGTGTTGATTCTGAATGTCTGGTCAGTCAACAACAACAACAACTACTATTCTAATTCCATGACAAACTGTTGATATCTGCACCAAGAATTACTCGATGGCAACCCAATGTTTTAAAATGTGATGTGTCCTGGTCAATTTTTACACAACTACTCAACTGACAATATTTGTCTGTTAAACTTGTAGGTCTGTATTGCACAGAAGATGGATACCAAGCAGTTATATGCGATGAAATATATGAATAAGGCTCAGTGCATCAAAGCAGGAGTAGTCACTAATATTCTACAAGAACTGAGACTTTTACGGCTCATAAATCATACAAATATAGTAAACTTAAGGTGAGGCTGGTATATGTTACATTTATTGATTCACACTCAAGTCTAGTTGAAATCATTTTATTTATCCTTCACGGAACACGGCCTATCAAACAATCAATATGATCATATTCAGATGTTGCTGGCCGATGTTATGATAATTGATGTTGAATTTTCAACCGAAAGTTGGAAGGTTTTCTTTTTAACAAAGAAGTGAAAGTCCTGGCACTACTGGAACAAAAACAAACAAGGCCCATGGAATTTACCACCACAAACCGCACTGTGGGCTTACAAGACGTTTAGACTAGAACTGACACCTCAGGACCCAACTCTAATAATGGTGCAGTGTAAGGTAGGGATAGGAAAAGTATGAGGGGATTTGTTTGCAACAGCAATATGTTCTGTGAAAAACTGAGGCGTGTCAATAATGGGGATTATTGGAGAAACTGCCTCTTACATATCGTTGGTATATTGGGACCGTATCACAGGTCTTCTCCAAAACTTTTGTCTTTGGCAATGTTTGACTGCAGAAAAGATGCAAAGCTGTTCGGCTCAGGAGGTCAGATCAGAGCTTAGTTCATTTGTCAGAGTGACGCTAGATCAAGTTTGATCCATTTGCTTGCATTTGTGCATCAGTTTCTCTCCCTCCACTAGAGGGTGTAATTATCGTAACAACTGCCTCATTCATTTCATTGGTCTTGGGATATATTCATTATGCCAATAAGAGCAGGCAACTTAAAAGTTTTTAAAACCCATGTGCAACTGTGATATGGCATATTTACTAGGCGTGGATTGAACTTAAAAAATATAATTACATAGCGGTTGCTGCATGAATCTCAGAGATTTGATTTAATCCTCTATTTGCCGCTGAGGCTATTTTTATAGTAAAGCTGTAACTGTCTGTGTGTATGACATGTTGTGCTAGCCTACCTATCCAGAAGAATCATGAAACCTCTCTTTTCTTCATGTGTATCTCTTAATTAGTTGGACGGACAATCAAATTTTTTTCTTTTAAGCCATGTTCTTTCGTTTATTTTGGAAAGGCCGTTTCCTAATCCCATAACGACCCCCAACCTATCCCTCTTAGCTAACAGATAAATATTGTTCTGATATGTGTTGGTTTATTGTTGCTAGTTGATTCCCCAGCTAATGTTTCATGTAAAAATCAGCATCAAAGCTGTTTGTGTAAATGCACAAAAGTTTGTTCTCACACATCGTCATCCACTCGTCAGTCGTCATCCTAGTCCACTTTGCAGAAACTTCCTTTATAGACACAACCAAAGGTGACCACTCAGTATCAATAAAATTCCTAGATATCTTTGTAATTAATAGACTATGGTCAGAGCTGTTGAGTGTTGCTCCTTGGTCAGAGCAGCCCTTTGAATTTCAGCCTAGGCAATTTATAAGGTGTATTGACTGTCGATAGCAAGCATTACCTTAAAATTTGAAATTATGCAGTTCTTGACTCAAAAGTTCAAATTCAAGTTCAAATGAAAATCACAAGTGGCCTATGGCTGTAGAATATTTGTTTTGGGTGTGGCTCCTACGAGTTCAGAATTAAACAAAAGGTATTTCTACCTTTTGGTTATTAGCCTTTGAACCATAGAAAAGGATTTGAATCATTTATATTTCTTTTGAGACAGATTTTAAACATTTTGCCCAGGCACTTAGGCTTAAATGATTTACTCAGGTATGACTGCCCTTTTACATATTAACCTTTGAACCATTGAAATTTCTATTTGAGCAAATTTAAACCATAGATATTTAGATATATAATCATAGTGCTTCAAAACAAACCAATCATATTACAGTAAAATAGGTGAGACCAGCTGCATCTAGCAATTTTCAGGAGTGACTGTCCAATCAAAGTGCTTCAAAACAAACCAAGCATGATAGAATCACTGAGGTCAGACCAGCTGCATCTAGCGATTTTCAAGATAATGGCTACAAAAAGCCAAAATTCTTGTGCTTGCTGTTGGAAGTTTTCTATGTCATAGGATCAACTGCTGTTGTTCATACTACTCCTAAAGAGAAGATCAGGTATGAATCTAATTCAGTTGGCAAAATTTGAAGCTGGATGGGCAAAACTGTAGGTGCTTCTTGTGTGCAAAAATAGGGCTCAGCTGCCGCATACGTTGTCTGAAGTTCCCTATTAGATGTCTATTAGAGTTGGGGATAAGATGTCTATGTCTATTCGCACCCGCACACATATCATAAAACAACTCCAAACACTAAACGTGTTTAGAGTTAGGGACAACTCCAAACACTAATCGTGTTTAGAGTTGGGGATAAAAGAAAAAAGTGTGCTGAATAAGATTATTTAATTGATTGATTTTCTTCGGCATCTTCCGTACACACAGAAAGCTTCACATGGCATTGACTTGTTTTAATTTGAAGTCTAATGACAGCATAATCATACTTGACTATCATAATATTGATTTTGTATGTATGTACATATGTGTGTAGTATGCATGTATGTTGTATCACATTGCAGATGACATGACATGCTGCTGGTTTTATTACGTTGTCTTAGGCCAGAGTGATGCATGAACTTTTCAATGGCAGAAGTAATAATCTGCCTAGTAAACTTGGTTTTTGTTTGTACCGTCTTAATCACAAAAGTATGTGTTATCGCGAGTTCCCAATAACTTTACTTGCAATATCTTTGATCCTTAGAGTAATATTTTTGCTTTGTTTTAGATTTGCATTTCATGACATAGAAGATATGTGTTTGGTGGTAGATTTGTTACAAGGAGGCGACCTACGCTACCATCTAGGGAGAATTGAACGGTTCTCTGAACATGACGTATGCATCTATCTGCTTCAAGTCTCATCAGCTCTCGAGTACCTACAAGGCATAAAAGTTATTCACAGGTAATTTATATTTCAACCCGAGAATTAGTTAGGTATATGTTTGGGAGAAATATAATTATAATTGCATTTTGTATTCCTTGAATAAACAAAAGTCAAGTAAACAACTATGGTCAACATTTGCTGCTCAGAAACATATTATTTAAGGTCTTGAATACAATTAATCTATCATCAACAATAATAGATCAATATTAGTATCAAGAAAATCATTGCATATTTACACACATTAACACTGCCTTGGTAGCTAGTAGTAGTTTTTCTTTATTATCCATCCAAAACAAAACTGAGAGCACATAATAAGGCTAAAACTGCACTTCTCATTTTGCAGGGATATAAAACCGGATAACTTACTGCTGAATTTAGAAGGTAAGTTACATTCGCAGGTGAAGGATGTTGGTTAGCTAATCCACATGACACACTGGTGTACACCTATCAGGTCTCAATGGTATCCGCTATTATGAGCTGATATTTACAATGTAGAAGCCGATATTTTCAGGCATTCTCTCTATTGCTGCAAATGCAAGATAATGGATACAGCTGACCCCAATCTTCAGATCAGATATACACAAATCATTACTACAACTGCTATCTCTTTGTAGGTAACGTACATCTGACCGATTTCAATGTGGCAACAAAGCTAGGGCCCAGTGGGTTAGCCCATAATGAGAGCGGTACTTGGCAATATATGGGTTAGTTTTGTATTCTGAAAAGCTCTGCAGTATACTGTATTACTTGACTTCACACAATCCAAAACAATTTTATCATTTTTGTACATGATAACTGGCTGAAAGGCCAAGTAAATAGTAAGCGGTATGGTAAAATTTTGTCTATTAAATAGATTGTTTTATTTCCATAGCTATGAAGGATAAATGCAATAAAAGCCCCACGAAGAATCAAATCTTAATTTCCAGAATTATCCAAACATATCAATAGCCAGAAAGATGGGGTATTTATCATACCAGCATGAAGTATATGTTTCTGGTGATGAAATAATAGACTGAATAAGTCTTCTCCCTATCAATAATGTATGAATTTTATGTTGCTATATTCTGGCGATAAATTAATGAAATATACGGGAAAGCTCCAAATGGTTGAGCTATTTGAGTTTGATGTTTTCTGTCCAATGTTTCCAAATGCTTTTAGTAAATTAATGTGATCAAATATAACTCAGCAGCAGCACTTCAAAAAGCAAAGCCGGTTTCTAGCTACTATCTCTCATTGATAGGACGTAATAATTGTGTTTGTTTTATAGCACCGGAGATATTTAGCACCAGCACCAAGAAGTGTTCAGGATATACATACTCTGTGGACTGGTGGTCTCTCGCTGTTACATGTTATGAACTCACACATGGCACGGTCAGTAGTCTAATCAATATGTCTATGTATTGTCATCAAGCAAAAAGTATTGCTGTATATAATGATAAATTCCCAAACTTGCGCAATATTTTTTTAAGTAGAGTTGTTTTATTTTTCCTCCACACTCAACGGAAACATTTACTGTTTGGTGTAAATCATGATAATCATCTGAGAATTTTATTTCTACGGAATTTCATCTTCGACATTACAATAAAAGGCGAGCAGGGGGGTCTTTCAATTAGAAAGAGTGATCCTTTACTAAAGCAAGTTATCACTATCACATCGCTCAAAATTATCACTCACTTGGTGTTTCAATTAGAGAAAATCGCTCCCAAATCACTCACTCAGAATGTATATAGTTCCATCAAGTGACTGAGCGATCTGAAAGCGAGACCCCTAGCAGGTATCGCTCACTCACTGAGTGAGCGATAAGATTGCGATTCTGGCTGTTTCTAATTGAAAGACCCCCCTGATTGGCAATCTGAACAAAATATTGAAATGTTTAAACAAGTAAACTGGTTTTGGCTGAGCAACAGAGCTGAAAAAAAATAGATTTTCAATTTGTAATTCACTGAAAATGACCAGACATAAATTTTTGATCTGGACTTAAATTTTTTCCTGATATGAAAAATAGCCAAGACCGTAGTACCACCATACTTCTCTCCATAGTGTTTAACTCTTAACTTTGGGATAATTACTTTCACTTATTATAAATCATAGATGCGAATAACTTCCTGAGATATAGCCGGATGAAAAATGCTCCCCTCGGTTTTGTTTATTTGCTCGTTTTGATGGCTCCCTGCAGGTAACATAACATGTCACAACATAAAGTTATTATAGTCTAATGAAAGTATTGGCTGTTGCGATTATAGCTTTCATGGTAGCGATAAAGAGGTAACTGTAACTTGCTGAACGGACTGAACAGCTGAACAGAATTTCTCAGACTAAAATTATTATTTGTTTTCTTTTCTGTGGCTGACAATCAACTCACAAACACATTCCTCCTAGCCACTAAGTTCCTGTTGGCACCTAATATAACCAATTTATGGCAAGCAAATGAAGCAATCAATGTGCCAATTCTGACAACATCTGATGGTGTTCAGGAAACCAGAAACATTATCAGCTCAACCTTCCATCGAGCCAGTCTTGACAAGCTTTGTTATAGGGGCAGGGGGGGCTGGTTGTTCCTTCCCAACGAAGCTTGCCAAGACAAGCTGCTTTCCATCCATTCACCAGTGTTATGCCGAAAAATTTACTGTGAATAAAATTGAAAGTAACCATGGGGAATGCAACCTCAAAATAAAAAAGTTAATGTGCAGAACATGAGTAATTGTCCACGCTTATGCAAAATTAGCCAATCATGTAAAGAATAAAACAAATAGTAGTCTGAGCAATTCTGTTCAGCCGTTCATCCTGTTCAGCAATTTACAGTTACGGTGATAAAGATAGATTGGGAAATTAATCTTGAGCTATTCTGCATAGTTCACGAATTTCCATGTGCAGCATCCATCTGTGTAGCGCTATAGTCCAGGCATGCTTTAATTATGTGATAGTATTGACATCCAGATACTCATGTGTGGCTTCACTGATGTGTAGTCTCATGGCTGGACCACCCACGAACAATTTTTTACACAAGAAAAATAAGAACTGCCACCTCCAGGGCGGACAACACCGCTGTTTCATTTGAATCACAATAAAAGACCAGTATGGTTGAATGATTTTCCATCACCCAATGAGATCAATGATGATTCTCAGGCTTAATTTTTTTATTGTAGAGGCCATTCAGTGTACCAAAGACTGCTTCTTCAGCAAGTGCCTTTTACGATTCTAAACCTAATAATTCTCTACGCTTTTCGTCTAGTCTCTCATCAAAATTTACCAATGTGATCAGTGAGGTAAGTTGAGTTACTCATCCATTAATACTTTATTGCAGTCAAGAAGAAAGGAATTTTCGATGATGGATACTTTGTCTACAGCCGACAGACTGCATTTGGCAGTATCCAGCTGGCTTGTCAAACCAGGCAAGCTGTGCTCTTGAAAACTGTATGCAATGTTTGTCACTGGGACAAAAACTGGGGCTGTACGATTTACTTTTTTAGTGATTTTGACTCTACTACTCAATTTAAAACCAATTTGGCTGTCATAACCTACGCTGTGATAACCCACGCTGTGATAACCCACGCTGTGATAACCCACGCTGTGATAACCTACGCTGTGATAACCTACGCTGTGATAACCTACGTCTCTGACATTCGGTTTTCCCTCATTGAAAAGGCTGAATATTGATAACAGATTAAGTTTTGGATGTCGAATATTGAATAGGTAGGAATATTGAAAGGTAACTAATGTACTATACGCTCTGATGTTAAATATAAACCAATAGAGTTGGCTTCGAATGTCAGCTCCATGGGGTTAAAATACAAAATGAGAGACACTCTGTTTTTTTTGTAAAGTCATAGCTTGATCTGTTCTTTGTCACTGGCGGTGCAATGTAATGGCTGCTGCGAAACATAAAGTAGCACATGTAGGGGAACTAACATACTATACAGCTGAGTAAATCTTTCCATAATTCTTTATTTCTATTATTTCTATCACAGGGTGAGGATATACGTGATATATTTGATATGATATATGTGATGTGTTATATCACAATTAAGGATATATAGATTGTATTGTTCAAAATGATCTCTTTGTCTTGTTATACGATCTCATTCTAGCCCTGTTCACACTGCCACGGGTTTTTTTTTTTTTCGGGTGGCCATGTATTTCTCGGTATAGTATCAGTAGTTGTCTTCTGCTGTTTTAGCTCTAATCTTTACCACTTTGAGCTTTGACTTTTTCTCTGTTCCATTTATCATATTCAAAATAAATATAAATAAGTTGATTCCACTAAATATTGCAGTAATAATGTGAAAACATGGCTAAGTTAAAAAAAAATTATTTTGAATATGATAAATGACAAAGTTAATTTATTTGCCTATGGAACAGAGAAAGAGTCAAAGCTCAAAGTGGTGAAGATTAGAGCTAAAACAGCAGAAGACAACTACTGATACTATACCGAGAAATACATGGCCACCCAAAAAACCAAAACCCGTGGCCGTGTGAACAGGGCTAATCTCATTTCCATAGGGCCTTAATCTAAATAATCCCGAAAAGTATAACGCAATATCACTGTAATAGTACACAGCACTGATAACTGGATACGAAGAGAAAGTTGTCTGCATGTTGCTGTGTAGTGTTATATCTTCACTTTTATTCATGTACTATAACCAACATTGCTCTATCACATCTACAACTAGGACTGAATCTAAATGAGAGAGAACCGAACACGTAGCTAAGTGTAGCCAAGCAGTACTAATTTTTATTTTGTTTAATTCGTTATTATCTAACTGCAGCAAAATCCAAAGACCAGATCACCTTCTAGATTAGTGTGTCTGTGATAAGAGTGCTGATGTAGATTAATTATGCTGCCATGATTAGGACTCCCTGTATTTCAGATGTTAGATTTGGATGCTGAGAACCGGTCATCTAGCCATGGTGAAATCTCATCCAAGTTAAACATAACAACATCATCAATAGACGACCCCAAACCTAACTTTCTGCCTTCGGTGAGTGCTGTTATTAACATTGTCATTGCGTAAGATGCGCGGCGTGAGTTAAAAGTACCAAACTGAAGTGAGGACAACTCCGAATTTAGGCATAAATAAGAGCTCAGAAAACTGTCTATACTGTGGATGTCCATTCATTCTTAACAAGACTTAACCTCATTATTGAAATTTGATGATTACAGTGAACCCTATATATATATTATATATATCACTTTTTCAACCCATGGAATTGTCTACTATATTACTCTCATGGATCTTTATATAGATCAATAACATATTGTACACTCATTAGAATGTTTCTTCTACAGATGAAGAAATTGAATGTAGATCCAGCATATGAGCTAGAAGAAATGATCATCGAGAGCAAACCGATCCACAAAAAGCATGCTAGGCTGTCTAAGACAGCTTCTATGGATAGCGCTGCTATGAAAGCCGTGAGCCTTTTTATCTATCGGTCTTGTATAATTTCATTTTGTTTTTGAGAGGGAAATTGATATTTGCAAACTTATATACAAGAAAAGATCCAATTCTTTTATTCACGCTATTCAATGTACTAGTTTTCTATTCCATGAGAAGAATTTATCTAAGTGAAGGAAACTTTTTTTGCAGTGAATGCACATTGCACACCTATATCCGTATTTAATTGCTATAAGTTTATGTGAGCTAGCCTTGTATGATTTTTGTAGAGGATTAGCGGTAACAATGGTGCCATATTAGCTGTGATAGATAGAGAATTTGAACCTTTTAATTATCTCAGACCTAGCAGGTAATGTACCTTGTTGTACCACTGTATGTCTCTGATTAAATGGTATACCCTATAGGAGTTTAATTTAGCTAGAGTTTAAAGGGCAACCAAGGTTTCGCAGCAATGCATTAATGGGTAGCAAATAATGTGCTGGGCAGCACCAGCTTTGTGCGTTACGCGATGCAAAACTCAAAGTAGTTGCTGACTCTAAGCTGGATAACACTTCAGTTTAGGGGAGGTTCCAAGACTTTGCTGTAATAATTATAGAGCACAGGCTAAATAATAACAGGAACAGGAAACTGCTATGTGGTATTCTCTTTTAGCTGAGTTTGAGTGCCTGATGGAAGAAATGTTTCACAAGAATTCTGGCTGAATAATCATCCGAATTATATTTTGTCTTTTTCCCCATGCAGAAGGTGCAATCTGCTATTAATCAATGGCCATCAATGAGAAGTTGTTTGAAACCTTGGTTGCCCTTTAATTTCGCTACTATGGTGAGTGAGCTTAATTTAAGATACACTAGTAGGCTTACTAGCGAAAATTTTAAAAAAATGTCCAAGCTGGGATTCGAACCCAGGGCATAACCCTCCATCTGATTGCAAGGCAGGCACTTTGACCACTACATGCATGCGCAGGTAAAGTTTATTCCTGTATAATTGTACATTGTTTATGAAACTGAGTGGTGTTTATTGCTTAGGAAGTAATTTCCGCTATCATAAAATTTCGCTACTTAGGCAAAAACACGAAAAGCGAATCCTAAATGCCGCGAAAACTAAACTCCTATAGGGTAATACCTATATGACAATCCAAGAGAAAGAGCATGCAAAAAATCACGTACATTGAATGTAAAGCAAAGAACCCAATCCACATCATTCCTTTTAATCTGATTTCTGCTTCGCCTTAAAGAAACAAATTGCCGCTCAGTTTCAATTAGGACTTGTACATGATGGTTATTGGGTTACACAAAGCATACATATCACAATGCACAGATCAAGCAGCTTTCCTCCCTCTCTACGTTATCAGATCTTCTTTATGTCTAGTTTACTTTTCATCTCCTTGCTTCAGCTCACATATGTTAAACATAATTATATTTTGCTGCTTCATCAATTGCAGCTTTGCTTATTTTCTATTCTAGAAGTCACTCTGTACCTAACATTACGCTAAATGCTGTATCACTGGACAGCGCTAGAATCATAGACAAACAATGACAGCTGATATCAGTGGTGGTATCAGATACCAGCTCTTTTCAGCGTATTCACACATGATCATTATAGGCAGTGGTTATCCAGGTCTTGTGCGAATCTCTGGTCGGTGGATTGAAGAATTTCATTAGCCAAAAGTAACTTTAATATGATATCAACGTGAAGGAAGATGGTTAAAGCACTGGTGATCCCATTCCTGTTTGTTAGATTTTGAGTCCACTCCAACAGATAATTATCATTAAGAGAATGGAAGCCTGAATTGAGTACATGTACCTTGACTGAAGAGAAATTCTTAGCAAGTACTGTGTATACAGAGGCAAATATGTGTAACATGTGTCACAAGACTTATTGCATAGCTATCAAGTGAGCTTCCCACAGCTTGATTGATAATTTATTAAAATGAAATTATCTGTGATCAGTGATACTATAGCTTGATGTGTTCTAATTAATGACTGAGATTTAGTTTTGTAAGTTATCTCCACGCAAGTTTTCCCCTTCCTTCTGTTCCACAAATCGTCTGTACTCTACACTCTATACTCTTTTAATGGAATGGCTTTAAATTGTATTCAATTTTTTGTATACCCAGCTTTCAATGTTGTGATTAGCTTTCATTCGATCGATGGAGTTTCTGGTAATTACTGCTATGATAATCGAAAATAGATCATGTTTTCATTTCAGGAATGTGTCAGATGGTCATTCTTAAGAGAATCTGGTCTCATTGCGAATAATTTGTTTTCATTGCGTTCTTATCAGTGTGAAGAGATTTATATAGATATATATATATATATATCTGTTATTACTTTTTTATTATGATAAATATTCATCAAAGTATTTTGTTACCAAGTGCCATGTGGTGCATTTATAATGTTGTTTTTACATGAATTTTGGTTCTTCTTTATTGTTCTAGTCATATTGCAAGATTTTTATACTATCGTCTATTTCATTTACTAAAATGGCACATGTTTATGTCTGTTGTATTTCTTCTCTTTGATACAATAAATATTTTTAAAAAGTACCCAGGCTAAAATTGAGTTTATTTTCAAGGCACCATCAAGGGATCAAGTATCTGATTTATGCAATGTCAGTGAAAAAGTGAGAACTGATAGGAGCTTTCCATTGCCTCGTTCAATATTGAAAAAATTTTCAAATAGAACGGGCCCAGTATTTAATATTTCATTCACAATAGACCATGGAGCAAAAACTAAACAAAACTAACACAGTATATCGATAGGCTGTGTTTCATAATCTATATTCCGTTCTTCTTTGATATTTCAGCAATGTTTTTATGGGAACACTTTCAGCCTTGTTAGAATTTTTTGGGTAAAACTGCTGTGAGGGCTTGCTATCTATCCCATCCCAGCCTCCCAGGTCACCTCTATTTTTTAATCGCACAGCTCTTCATTTACAGAAGATCTCGATAAATTAAACACCAACTGAGGGGTTGTCCCGGTATGCACAATAAGAAGACAACTACTTTTGATTGTTGTCCTGAGGTGAAGGTTGTTGTAGGAGCCTCAGAGCAATTTAAGACGGAAGGGGCATTGGTTAATGCCCATACGGTAGCTACATGAATTTGTGAGCCTTTTTGCCACTAGGTACTAGCGAGCTTGGTAAAATAAAATCCCCTCATTTCTTGCTATCTAACATCAGACCAAGGAGTACTCATTGATCAGACCAGGTACTCTAAAGTTGTGATCATGCTGCTGAAAGTGTTTATCAATGGTCACAGAAATGTACAGGATGAGCATGGAGGTCCTACATTCACTGTAAGCAAATCAAAAAGTTAACAGTTTTTCTTCCTCATGAAACACTCACAGTCACACACACAGCTGTCCAGTCAAGATTTGTAATGAAATTGTATTGTTACTGTTCTCCTTCTGTAATGTTTTTTTTTGCACAATTAGATGTATTCTGCAAAACCTTAGTGTCTGCAATGTATTGATTGACCTGGTACCTTGGATTCTCCCTGCTTGGATTGACTATGGCTTCCCTTCCTAGTGGTTAATGTTGTTGATAATATTAGACCAATGGGTTTAGGTCATTGATTAGACCAGAAATTTAAAACATTCAGTTCACATATATTCTCCCTGTTGCCAGCAAAATTCTCTCTGTCGCCAGCAGAATTCTCCCTGTTGCCAGAGACCAAGGTTTTGCAGTAGACTGCTGATTATTTCATAGAATAATAAGATGTTGGTTTATGCAATCATTGTTTCACTAGATGATGTCAAGTTCAAATTACCTTACTCGTACTTGTCTTGAAATAGTGCATAGTCCAGTCAGTCTGCCAAGGAGGCGATCTGCCCACCCTGCTTTGTTCATTTGCAACCAGGTTCAACACCCCAGTATGGATAATAATAACCATGTATTAAAATACATGAGTGTACCATCACTTACCATATGAATAACACAGAACATCTTTGGAGTGATTTTGCGACAATAATTTTATGAAATACGCATGATATTATACATCTTAAATATAAGTTTTTCTGTCATCCACATCATTTTGGAGCTTCAATATATCAGCTTCTTATTTATTATTTTGTAAGTCAATTAAACGAAGAAATAAAGATATGGTAAAGTTACAATGGAAAAATGTCGGTACCCTAATTTGTACATAGTTGTACCCTAATTTGTACATGGTTTCTTCTTGTATCTCATATTTCAATTGTCACTAAATCAGGACTATCCCCCATAATGTTTTCTGATGCTTGATGAGGATTTCCCTTTCCTTGGTCTTCTGTTTCAAGTACCAGGTAGCCTAGTAGTTACATATCTGTTCATCACATAAATACTTCTTTTGACTTTGCTTACATTCTCACCCTTAATGACATTCACACCAAACCTAATGTTTAATGCAAATGTTACCTGGTAAACAGCGATCTCAATGTATAGCACACCCTGTATCCTGTTTTTTGGTAGTTTTGCTGTCATATCTAATTGAAACCCATTTTGTTGTCTGAGCAACCTAATCCATTTACCTAAACTTGAAATGATTACTGAAGCAGAGACAGGTCAGAGGTAATCATTCTTCTGCATGTTCTATCTTCTAGGTGTTTGTGGTTGATGTCTATGTGGATGGACTGAAGCACACCATTGAAAGACGTTACAGCGAGTTTGAAGAAATGCACCGAGTGGTATGCTAAGATTTTATTGATTTTCGAATGAATCTATGAATACGTAGTATTTCTTAAATCTGAGTTTGGAAAAAAGTCACAAACGAACCTTATTCTGAAACAATTTATACATCTACCAAACTGAATCTACATATGTTACAGCTTAAAAAAGAGTTAATGGTACCAAACTTTCCACCCAAGCGTGTGTTAAACAAAAGCTCCAAAGTAATAGAGGAGCGCAGAGTACAGCTGGAGGCCTACATTCAGGTGTGTGTCATCAATATACTCACAAACATATAAATACTTGTTAGTATATATATATATATGTTTATATATATATATATATATATTTATGAAAATGATGAACTTAAACTATCTATACCTCAGCATTATATTATAAGGACGCATCTAATCTCTGGGGTTGATAACGTTTTCAGATTAGGTTTCAACGTCAGTCAGCTATGCATAAAGGGCCTCGTAAATGGGGATAGGGGTGTAAGGGTTTTGATGGTATCATGGTATATTTGACTCAAAGTCAGATTCTCCATACCTTAGTACACCAGTAAGAATATGAATATCTAATATAACTGTTATAATCGTGTTTTATGCAGGAAATGGTCAGAGCATGTCAGTATAATACAGAGCTGCTCAGTTTTTTAGAAGTTAACTTAGATACTATAGATGGTCGATTGAATGACACAAAAGCATATGATGTGAACTATAACAGGTGAATATATAGACGCATCTATGTACACTGGTAAATTATGTATTTATTTGAGTATATTTATGTGTCGGTATTTGAATTTTTTGGATTTAAATTGAGAATTCGTGATGGGAGATGTTATGTTACAGACTTGTGTCTGAGCCTTGATTAGCTATTGCTCAACGAGACCATAGTGGTTTTTATATCTGGTAAACATGCGCGTGGGATCAATGCGTTGAAGTAAAGTGGTTCATATACCAACCTAAGAAGTAAAGTTCCAATAATAAATTATTAAAAGTGAGATGATTCCAATGTACTCACAGTTAAACATATATCGTATAGGCTCATATACAAGTATTATACATAAACATTTATATGTGTTTATATCTGTTAGTTTTATAAAAAAGTTATTATATCTAGCCTTCTAAGCCTTCTAAGCTGTATTACATGTGATGTATGTATGAGTCACTATTATCGATTGAGCAAATGCATCACTTTTGCGAGTTTATCTAGGTGTGTTTGTCTTGACCACACTGGATTTCACATCAACTCATATAGCTTTATTACCGTATGAATTTTTTAGTTACAGTAATTCAATGGCCGATAATCAGCTGAGTATGTGTCCGTTTGCCAAGTCATCATCACCCATAGATGATATGTTTCAATCAAGAGGTAAGATAGAAGTTCTATCCCTTTCACATAGAAAGCGAAGAAAAGCGTGATCAAATTGATAGTTTGAGATCATAAATAAGATTAGATAATATTTTATTGAAAGTCGTTGGAGAAACCATGGGGTTTATAATGGAGACGTTTTTATATGAATAAAAGGAAAAAATTCAAACAAAAAACTAAAAAGTTTGACAAAAAAAGCTATTAGAGAAAATGTTACGGATGTTAGGGAAGTATTGCCACGACCTACACAAAGCTGGTGATCACTCTGCTTAACACGCATGGACATGTTTTGTTATCTATTGCGTTGCTACCAAATATTTCAATTGACGGTGGCTTTATATAAAAACACTGGTGAGCTTTCCTTAAGTCAAAATAGTTCTCTGGAATCCAAACTAAGGCTGGGTTGATCCACCAATTTGTTGATATAATATTTATCCATACACCACTACGTCAATACAATTTGGTTTAGTTTAGTGAACTCTCAAAAGAATTTGAGTATATGAGAACAACTGTGCAATAAACAAAAGAGGTATGCAAACGGTGTATATCATGTGTTGTCTACACATGTCAAAATAGGGACAACCCCAAGAGCTGATTTTGTTAGTATCATATTCCCATGTGTTCAGTTTGTTAAGGCAATTTATATCAAAGTTTTGATGCAATGACCAAGGACCAACTTTACTCATTGCATTGATAAAGCAAGAAGGTCCCCATTCCATATTCATGTCATGACTCTGCTTATTATTGGGTTGAGTCTAAATTAGTCTGAGGTCTCTAACTGCTCAAAATGGGGTTTCGCAGAATCCGGCTGGGAAAAGATTAACACTCATGCTAAGATGGAATGTGAATGATGTCATATTGCACATTGTAGGTAGATTGTCCTTCTTTTATTGTTGTAGTAGTAGAATATTTGTGAAGTTCCAATTCCTCATTATATAACAAACATGAACTCATGTGCTAGTCATATTTTTATTTCATTGTAGAATCATCACCGGACATAATACTTCAAGGCTTATATCAGGCTCTGTATGCTACATAGAATCATACATTAACCAACCACATGCATCACCACAAAATTAGTCACGCATCACCCCTTGCCTGGGCAGACTGTCAGGGCTACATCACCCCCATACCTACACTTCACACGACCAAAATATGTAAAGCTGACTTGAATGCAAGGATCATCATCACTGTCCTGTGGTTTTTTCTCTCACAGATATCAGATATTATCCTTGCTAAGATTATTATGTTATTGTTTTTGTTACAGGTTGTATTTTTATAATAAAGACCTTCACATATTTTACTTGGATATAATAATGTTCTAAACAGTCAATCTCTCGCAACAACATGAAATACTGGTTTCAAATGGTGCAGAGGACAAGCGTTGAGGGCAGTAAATGAATACATTGGTTTGTGAGTCGTAATTGGACAAACTCATCTATTCACATTTTGACGGTGGATAATGGTGCATGTTTGCATGAAGTTACATGAGAAATTCAAGGTGAAACATACACATTTGCTGACATTTAGAGATTCTGACTTTTGCAGAGCTGCACTACCAATGAAAAGTAATTTTAAAAGGCAATGAAATATATTGCACAAACTGTAGTGATTACGGGCAGGGAGAATTCTCCCTGATGCGGGATAACAAAGTCTGGTGAATTGTTGAAAAATCAGTCCTTTTAGCAGAATACTGTTACTCAAAGGTGGTCTTAATCATACTTCTGCTGTTTTTGTTTCCAAACAGGTTCAGATTAAAAGTTTCATCTTGTGACTTGAGAGAGAAAAAAAAACTTCTTTTGCCCAGTCAACAGCCTTTTTACTCCCCACCGCATCGTTCAATCCCAGGAAAATGGAATCAGATATCTTAGGAGTTACTCTCTCTCTGAACATAAGGTTCAATAAGTGTGCAACTCCGATTTAGTAAGACTTTATCAACTCCGAGTAGTGAATAGCGGACTATCTAATTAGCACCATCAATCAACCCTTTATTTTTGGGGATGGTGAGATGGCGCAATAGGTTAGCGCTTGCTATTCACTGCCAGGTGATTGGTGCCAAAAGAGTTGTGGGTCAAATAAATTCCCACTTGGGTGCTTTCAAGGTTGATTGCTCCAGCACCCTCGGGTGTATACCTCTCCTTTTGAACATACTTATGTTATTTGTATACTTTCAAGCCAACCTCTATAAATAAATAAATATGGTTTTTGGAGAGAAGTTTTTTGAGATATTCTTTCAAGTGCTTTTCAAATAATATAGGCACTACATACCAACTTTCAACCATGAAGATTATATTTCATTATCAACCATAGAGCATCGAAGGCTAGGCAGACATGTTTGTGTGACTTTTCCAAGTCACGTAAGACATATATCATGTTATAATTTGAACCAAATAATTCTGAATGATGAACTCCACCTCATAATGTATTCCATGATTTGAAATCTCTTTCAATCCGTGTGACTGTCTATCCGTCTATCACTTTTATTCATTAAAATGGAACAATATCTTCAAACCAAGATTTTATTGAGTCAGTTATATTCAGTAGCTCTACCGCTTTTCAACGTCAACGGCATATGATGTTTTGATATTTGTATTTTGTATTGAATGGAAACTTATATTATACACAAAACTAACCTCTTCCATCACTATTTAGATTGAATGCAAAAGGAAATATGATGATAAAGTATATAAATGAGGCGTAACAACATGTGTTTTCCAATTGATTCCAATTGATCTGGTTTAATGAGTGCAAAATCCAGCATAAAAACCGGTATCTGTCTGCTCGGCTGCTTACACACTTTCAGCGGTTGTCGTAGACTTGGATTTGTCCATCATCTTCTTTGGCTTTCTACAACAATTAATACCAAAGTTCATTATTTAAACTTCATAAGTCCTCATTAAGCTGTTTATGATTGAACCAAGGAGCTCCTTGATTGAACCATCTCACTAAATTGACATAATTTGATCACCATCACAATAACCACACGTTGCTCATGCTTGTATAAAAATGAGAACAAATGTTTTCAGTCAGGGAATTATTTTCAGTTTAACTTAAAAATGAACTATCAGTAGCAGCAGTCTGGATTGTTGCCTGAAGTTGTCACACATACACTTTTAGCCTATATTCCAAGACATGATGTGCTCCAACACCAACAGTCATTCCTCATCTGGACCCTTACCTACTTCAGGCCACTACGTAATGGCGCAATCGGTCAAAGCAAATGAACCCTAGAAGGGATAATTCTCTCTTTGCGGCAAAGGTATGATTTTGTCTGTTACCTTAGCAATAAAGTTATCAGGAGGAGGAAAAGACTTCACAGGATCATACAACGACATTGTGATTGTCTTAGGTGTTCTTTTTACCGTCTCCATAGAAAGCTTATCTGGTGTCTTGGTTTGGATAACAAACCCCGGTGGGATACGCTTAGGTTGACTCATGATAGGACCTTCAGGTGTCAGCTTCGGTTTCTTCCGGACAAGAACCTCAGAGCTCGAATCTGAAAAACATATTACTACGGATATATAGCCTGTCTTAGTAAACTATCGTTTAGAAATACAGTCTAGAAGTTAAGTTCAGAATTTTGGCAGACTCCTAAATCTTGAGATTGAAGTTAGTTCGACTTTTACAGAAATCTTATAAGTTGCCCCCCCCCCCCTCACGGTTGGTGGACAAATCTTCTGGATGCTTGCTTGCAAATTGTATCTGAAACAATCAATTGACAAGCACTTCTATCATTTCAGTAAAATACAGACTTCCTACTGGTGGCAATCATTTTGGTTGTGTACCCGTTGCAGGTTGACTACTTATTCATCAGCCATCCAAAAGATACAATGTGTATTGTTGTCATATTAATCACCTCCGAGGTTTGTGTCGTTGGCTAATCGTTTAGTTCCAGCTGCAAGAGTAACAGTTCTCTTCCCTCCACCTGCAGTAGCTGTAGCTGGGATGGTAGACAGATTTAGTTGACTCTCATTTGGAATGGTAACTAGTGTCTTGCCCTTAGCTTTTTGGAGAAGGATTTTGGATCCAGGCTTTACATTGAGGCTCTTCATCAAGTCTTTAACATTGACATTGATAAGTGGTTGTGAGCCAGTGCTGGGCCTATTCACTTGCTTCAGAAAAGCTGTTATCTGATCATCAGCAGCCTTCTTAACATTCATTTTCTTTCCTTTCTTCACCACGCTCTGCCCTGACGGGTCTAGTTTCTTAATCTTGATTTTATTGTTGGAGTCCAGAAGTTTTGTGAGTTTTGGGGCAGTCTGCTGAGTTTTAGAACATTTGACTTGCGTATCATCTATATCAGGCTTTTGTGTCCCTGATCTATTTACCAAGTCAGCCACTCTATTCCTGACTACCCTCTTATCACTCGGCGTTAGTTTGGGTACACCTACAGACGGGGTTAGTTTGGGTACACCTACAGACGGGGTTAGTTTGGGTACACCTACAGACGGGGCCTTTGTCGTGGATTCAGACTCACAGTCTGATACTGGCCGTATTTTTCTGAACCCTGGGATGTCTATGTGTGGGTTGAGATCTACAGTGTTTACGTAGCGCTTATCTGATTCAGGTGTAACTGTATCACCATTATCAGTTGTCATCACCTCACTCAGGGGCTTGTAGACTATGGCAGCTGGTACTTGATTGCCGGTGATTTGATCTGCTGCAGGCACGATTGTGGGCACATATACCATTGTTGATATTACCTTGGATGAATTTCCTGCATGAGTAGTCGACTCGGCGGGGACACTTGAAGTATCTACATCATCATCATCATCATCAATGATTGTTGCAGTTTTTGGATTCATGTCAGCTTCCAATCCAACATTGATGGTACTTGATGTGATAGATGAAGATGGAACATTGTCTTTTTGGGTAACCTGTTGCACTTCTGGGATGGCTTCGTCTACCTGTTGGGGACTAACAAAGCTGACGATTTTAAAACCCCGGTATTTGTTCTTTATGGCTTCGGCTGACTGATTTGCCAGGCTCAGACATTGTACCCCAGAAGTTGGAAGCTGGCCTGCAAGCATAAAAATAGAATCATACTTATAATATTTAATTATTTGCACTTGTTCAGAATGTTATTGCCCAAAAAGATTGTGATTGTTTGCTTAAAGAATAATGACATGGATGCTCATCAATGGACCCAACCTTAGATTAACAGCAGAGAAAATCTAAATGGACAGAGAGTTTTGTTGATATAAATTTTTTTACTTTCATGATAAATTTTCTCACCTTGTAGAATTCTTTGTGGACTTCTGTTCATCAGTTGATCATCGCGCTTATGTCTCGTCTCATGTATCCTGAACTGCTTGTTATCGTAGAAGACGAGACCGCACCATGAGCACTGGAAAGCTTCACCAGAATGAAAGCTCTTGTGAAAGTTGAGTTTCTGTTCTGTAGCAGCACTGAATGGACACTGATCACACTTTAGCCCAAACTTGTGATTTTTTCTGTGTAGGAGCCAGTTCCCTGGTCTAGCTTGAGATGTTACAGCACTGGAAGGTTTGCTTAGTTTTGATCTGTTCTGGTGGCCAGTCGTGCGATGGCTCTTGAGATCAGCTAATTGGGTGAATACTTCCCCACAGTTGGGTTTGTGGCATTTATAAGCAACTGGGCAGTTTTCATGGAGCAATGCATAGTGAGACAGTAGCGGTGAGACTGATTGTGAGGAATAATCACATAGCACACAACAGTATCGTTTTTCTGTATGTCGCCTTGCTTGGCTACTATGAAATCGTTGTTGACAGCGCACTACATGCTCCTCGATAGCGTCTCTCTTTTCATTCTTATTGGACTTACAACGGGCACAGTAAAATTTCTCTACGCCATCAATAATGACAGATCTGATAAGGATTTTTTCAGTCTTTTGGTCGTGCGTCTTGAGATGTTTGTGATATTTGTCCCAGCTCTGCTCAATGTTATCACAATAATAGCACTGCCACGTTTTTGGTTTATGTGTTGAAGTCTTCTTTTTTGATACCACAACCTGTGAGTTACTTTCGGGTGTACTGGTTCCAGCAGACTCGCTCTCAGCCTTATGGACTGCAGATTGGTGACATTTCTTTATGTGCACATTGATACCCATGGTCGTATTACTCCGAAATGCACATTTAGGGCATGGAAACTTATTTCCCTCATAATATCCTTCATGATGGAACTTTTTATGTTTTGTGATTTCTTGATAGAACTTCGATTCATAAAAGCAACCAGCAACATCACATTTGATTTTGACGTGACTGTGATGTATCTTCTTATGCCTCATGAGAGATGTTAGACTAGGAAATTTTTTGCCACATGTAGTGCATATCTTTGAATGAGCGCCCCTCAATGATTTGTGTGAGAATGTGATGTGTGAATCTAAACCCTTCTGATGATCCCAGTAGGTATGACACACTGTACACTGATAGTCAGTTACATTCTCATGGCGACGCTTGTGTGATGGCATATGTGAGGGATCACTGCACGTAAAGTCGCAGCGATCACATGCATAAGGTTTTTCTCCTGTGTGAGTCCTCATGTGGTGCTTGATATGCCAGTTGTATTTTGTGCGATATCCACATCCGGGATATGAACAGCCGTATGGCAACGCTTGCCTCTCAGCATCACTCATGTTCTTCTGCCATCTTAGATATCTCTTCTCTACAAGACAGTGGTGTATAATTCTGAGTAATAGGCACTCAAAAATATCAGATGGTTGGAGTGTGTTAGGCTCAATATTTGTGTATAAACACAAACAAAAAGGCAGCAAGTTGAATAGGTACAAATATAAAGGTACTAACCACGGGTGGGTTTAGGTATATATCTATCGGCTGTTTCTTTGAGAGATTTAATGGCATCATCAGGAAATCCCACATAATTGGTCACAGTTTTCCGACTCTTTGGATTGAACATCACAGAAAAGAAAACACATTTCTCTGCTTTCAATTGCTCCAGCTGCAACGACAGGTCATAAAATAAGACTCCTAGATAAGAGGTTGGAGGAACACACCAAACTTCATCAACAACGTTACATTAATTTACATAACATAATTTAGTGTATTTTTTTAACCACAATGTTCATTTAATTTCGCATGAGCAATAATCTTTTAGTTTGCCTACTATTAGGTGACCCGCATGACATACCTAGCATGACAACTGCCAATATCTGGCTCCCTTATTGACCTTATATTATCTTTGACCAGTAAACCTACCGTTTCTGAGTATGTTTTGAGTAGGTCACCAACAGAAGGCGGTTTTAATTCGACCTCAGACAGCACATAATTATCATCTTCATTACCATCACTCTCTTCAGCAATGTGATATGTGTACTGTGTACTGTACTGAGATGAATCGGACATCTTATACTGTGGGAACTCGTAACCTGTAGTACAAAGTGGTACGTATCAAGCTCTATTTATAAATATCTCTGGAGGCAGCAGACATAACTGAAACACTATGCACTGGATAAAACCTCTTCTTTGCACAACAGTAGGCATAAAATTAAATACATGCGCATGCAAAGAGAGGTTATGTCCACAAGAAGTACACTATCAACATGATGTTACAGAACTTCCATGATCACCATTCACTAACCGTGGTCGTTCTAGAGCATCTTGTTAAACCACAATATAACACAACTTCATTACACAAACATAATATCTTCTGTATGAACTATTTGACATCGCAATGAACTGTCACATAAATTGTATCACATGTTAGCATGTGCAAAATTTAACATCTGTGATATGAATTTCAGTTGCTTATATATTAGTAATTTTTAAGATTTCGCCCTCAGATGGGTATGTACAATTGAGGAGTCTTCTCATATTACTGATAATTTCCCGTTTTGTAGCCTGTTCTGTTAGCCTTACTATGCCAGCTCAACTTACCACATCGATGACATAATCTGCTGTGAGTCTTCACAATACACCCACAATTATCACATGTCTGCAAAAAAAGAAATAAAATCACCTTACTAAATCTCATCGTGGCATTTAGTCTGTCATCATAATATTGTTTCACATAGATAAGAGTTGTTCACTCTTTTGACACTGAGAGACAACTCTTATTTTATATAATAAAGTTGACCGAAAAAATAGGTGTCCCACCAGCATAATTAAAAAAGGAGTTAAAATTCAACTTCAATTCAATTTCAACCAAAATCTTTTACTACACCACAAAATGATACGCAGTAAACAGTATACCTACACCAGGATAATCTTTGCTCATCTTTCTAGTGGTTTATACGGTTGAAGGCTTCATTTGTAGGAAAGGAATATTGATCTGTAAGGGGGAATATGGTTATGAGATTGAACTATAGACATTAGACATAATGATAATAAATCTATTCAGGTCGCTATATACAGCTATGGCCCTGGGACGCTGAGGCACATAACTGCAGATGATTTGATCAATTTTGATCAAATTTTTAAATTGCAATGGATTCCGCAGCTTTCTGTGATCATTTTGAAGATATTTTGCAATATAAAACAAAACCATCACATTGATCACTACAAGGTGCTAGTGACAATGATAAAATCTTACTTGCAAGTAGGGTACAGCGCGCAGAAACTGAACGCCATATTATAGCATTATAAATACAATCTGATGCATGGGATGTCATAAAAAGTCACCTACATAAGACAACACTTAACTATACAGAAACTTTATAGACATCAACTGACCGAATTAACGGACCCATCCGGATGCCTATTTGTCGGTGGTTGCCAAATAGGCATCCAGACACTAATTTAATTAATATAAGCATATTCTCTTTTGCCCCGAAAGTGGCACTGAATAGCAATAAAGTGTATATTATCATATATATATATATATTATTGTAATTTGACAGAGGTGGATTGGTTTGCATCAGGGAAGGATGGGTTGTAGACACTTATTATCAGGGCTACATCACAAAAATTTATACAGTTCTAAATAGGCACTAAAAACTGTCGCTGATGACGGGTGATGTAAGACATGTGGCAGGTGTTGTATGGGACATGTCATACAGCGCTCAAGGCCTCTACAGCATTGTTCTCAAATATAACACTGCATCGTTATACCCATAAATACATTGTCCTTGAGTGCTGTAAGACATGTCCCAGTCAGCACTTGCCACACATCTCAGAACACCCTAGTGTTGGATTGGACTAAGAACCTAAAATATGTCTTAGCATACAACATGGTCTGCACCATCATTACCTCAACTATGATTAGGAGCCTATTTCATAAAACTGGCTAATGCCAATACAGAACTGGACTTTCTCTGTAATTTACAAACCTATCTGGATGTCCCAATGCCTGTTTTGCAACCACCGGATGTCATGCGGACATCCGGTGGTTGCTAGATAGGAATCCGGACTTGTTCGTGACAGTCAGACTTGAGATTGGTACAAGGTGAAATGTATGGCAAGTTAGCACTGCCGGGATGGGTATTTTTCACAGCGGATGGCCATTTTACAGAGATGTGTGGCGGATGGCCATTTACAGGGCAATTTTTTAGCACAACATGGCCTACCGCATACCGGCCAGCTGTGTTTGATCGGCGCTGGCCTCAGCCAACACTCACTTTGAGCCACTCCCACATATTACAAATTGCATGATCAGCCAAGCGTAGAGTTGAGTTACCAGTCAAACATTGCTAGAGACCTAGGTTGTGTTACGGACTATAGAGTGAGAACCAACCACCTAACCTTAGCATACATAATGTATGTATGTATTGTTAGGACAGGCTGTTGTGCTAAAAATGTGTCCGGTAAATTGCCATCGGACACACATTTCTGTAAAAGGCCCATCCGCTTGTGACAAATACCCATCCGGCAGTTCTAACTGGCTATCCATTTCACCTTATATCAATCTCAAAGTATCACTGACAAGAACCCATCCAGATGTCCGCATGGCGTCTGGTGGTTGCCAAATAGGCATCCTGTTGGCACTCGGACATCCGGATGGGTTTATCGCCCCGACGATGAGTGCCTACAACCCATCCTCATATGTTGCAAACCCATCCGCCTCCGTCGAATTTGTGTCAGGAGTCAGGACGCGTATTTTGCAACCGGATGCCAATTTGGCAACTGACGGTTGTCCGCGTGCCAACCAGATGCCTAACGGGCATCCAGCGGTTGCTAATCAGGAACCCCGATGGGTTCTTGGCGCAGCAGGTCGAGTGCCCTACTACTGCACCAACTACTCCCAGGCCTTGGGAGTTGGTGCAGTAGTTGGGCACTCGACCACTGGACTTGTGCACTGGGTTTTGTGCTTTGCATCTGGCTTCCTCTAGTATCCCTAATGGTTTACTAGAGGAAGCCAGATGCAAAGCACAAAACCCAGTGCACAACTGTGGAAACAGAGGGTGTTGTAGTTCAACCCCCTGTGAAGGAGACCTACCAAACATCCACCGATGCAGAAAGAACAACTGATTGCTGAAACCCTTGTTGCCAAAACACCTTAACACACTGTTACTGTTAGCAAGGAGTTAACCCCCTAACTCGATCCTTGCTGTTAGTGTTAGTTACCCAAATGAGGCACTCATTTTACTTTAAATTAATGTTCCTGAGCGTTCGATGTCATCATGGGATGGTCAAAGGTATTCAAAAAGGTATACACCACCAACCCTCCAGTCCTTGCATCAATGAACTAGTTCATTGCTTGCACCAACTACAGAAGGCCTTGTTGTAACTCACTGTCATATGATGTTACTCCTTTGTATATCCAACAATGATTTTAGCATGCATACTCGGGCAAGAAACTTTGGGATTTTAAAACAAATCATCGGTTGGTTAAAACATACATTTATACATGCTGCGGCTGCATTCTCCCTGGTCAGCTGTTAAAGTTTAGTTTCCTTACCCAGCAGAATGTGCGCATGTATTGAATACCATATAGTATAGCACAATTCAAAGTGCGCATGTTATTTGTTGAATATTATTAGCCAGATTCACCTTCCTTACTTCTTTTGGTAAAGTCAAACGACTGTTCTGATTTGGTGGGAAATTTGTTATTCATTCGTTTGTCATAGAGGAGACTATAAACTAGGTCATGACCTATTTGTTGCATACACAAGCACACCATTATGCTTTGTTTGTAGTCGACTTGTATGTTCTCAAGCTGAAGGAGCACAACTCTCAAACCGATCCTGGTGTTTTGATTTTTCTTTTTTAAATAGCTTTATTGGCATCATAGTTCATGGTCATCAAAGCTGATTCTGGCACATAACCGAATAATCTTTTATTTTGCTCTCATCGACAATTAATTGAGTAATGAGGGAAGTTAGAAACCTGAGAACTGACCCTACCAGTAGTGACTAGAGTAATATCCGGTTTCTGTATTTTTAAAGAACAGCGATATTGCTCGGTTTTGCGTAAAACAGCCAACACATTGATAAACTCATTAGAAACATAATCGACAGAACCAGTCAAAAATTCAATCCAAATCTAGACATTCACATGAATTATGGCTGGAATGATCTGAGATTTGGAGTAAAGCAAACAGCTGCCCTTTTGACCAAGCATAATAGCACCACTAGGAAAAATTGAAAACTTTCTTGATCCACCACAGTGATATTCAGACAGTATAACCTGTGACTGTCCTCAGTCTTACAATGATGCCAATGTATGAGCTACAATGACACATGACAGCACTCATCAATCTCCCATTAACGCCTTCATTAATCCAGAAACACCCGTACTTTTTAACTCAGACGAACCAGGTGAGACTCTCAGCAGAGAGGACTGGGTTGAGTTAGTCCTATCTTTTGAAGACATTGACCTGTTGTCTGCATTACAATCACTACTCCCATCTCTAGTAACCAGTACATCAGCCTCAGTCCGGATCTCAGTCCGGATCTCAGTGTATAGGGAAGACTTATTCTGAGACAGTAGACTGGCTATTTTTACTGTTCCTGCTTCCCCTTCAGATGTAATGTACACATCTGTCGGCTCAGGTCCAACACGTATCGGGGTTGGTGGTTTTTTGTCGAACATCTTGAGTACATTAGTGATGGTATCATTGACAGATTTAGGTGCAGCCTTCTCTGGTGTTTTAGGTCCTGTATTTTCATCATGCTGTAGCATATCATCACTTAGCTGCAAAGGTTCTTCGGATACGGGTAGTGTAAATATCTGATATTTGGCTTTAATAGCTTCAGCTGTAAAATATAGCGTCAAGTTTAGTAACAGGTAAGCAAGCCTATAAGAATATTCTGTACTCAACCGACCTCTGACCTTTATTCAGGTCCTACTAGTGTTCCAACCTGCCTGCATACTATGAACAATTTGCAACAGTATTTGCAGCCTTGCAATAAATATCTTGTCTTCCATTTTTAAGATGTAGCATGTGATATGACCCCTTGCATTAAACCAACAGAGTGATTATGTAGTGTCTTGCAAACCTAAACTCATATCTATATTCTAAATGTTAAATGTACAGGCTTGCTAAGAGTCTAAACCAAGTTTTAAATTAAAACTATGTTGAATTACCATTTTGCCAGAATAACATTACAAATCTAGCCCATTATCCCAAAACTGCTACAAAATACTGAAACTAACACAAGAAATTGTAACTACAGATTCGCACATTGCTGCATTGAGCTTGTGGAAACTAAGCTGCAGCATAAATAAACAAATCTGGTACGCAAGTTATTATACCTGTAATCTGGTACGCAAGTTATTATACCTGTAATCTGGTACGCAAGTTATTATACCTGTAATCTGGTACGCAAGTTATTATACCTGTAATCTGGTACGCAAGTTATTATACCTGTAATCTGGTACGCAAGTTATTATACCTGTGTTCTTAGTCTGTGCTACTTTATGTTTTCTCTCATGTGTTTTAAGCTTCTTCTCATCTAAGAAAATAACGCCACACCAGGAACATTGGAAGAGGTAATTCTGATGATACTGCTCGTGGGTACGCATCATAGACTGATTAGATGTGCTGTATGAACATTTATCACATTTAAACTTGTGCTTATCCTCTTTGTTAGCTCCCCTGTGTCTGGACTTGTGTTCTTGAGACATCTGATGATCGATAAACTCTTTACGGGAGGAAACTTTGTAATCACAGCGCTTACATTCATACATGTTTTTCTCTCCGTGCACTACTCTCTGATGAGTAACAAATGCTATGTGTTTGTTACACTTGTATTCACAGTTATCACACTTAAAGCGATAGTTTGAGTGTTCGTTAAGATGTGAGATTACTACATCTGAGGATTGGGCCGAAAAGCTGCACTTGTTACATTTAAATTGAGTTAAGCCTTCAGAGTCTTTATACTCAACAGCTCGTGGTCGTCTGTGCATTAGAGATGGATGAGCATCTTTTTTGTGTAGTGCAGCCAATCTCCATGATGGTGACTCGTGATCACATTTATCACACTTGAATGGTGCTTTATCGGATTTCCTGAGTTTTCTGACATATGGGCTATTTACTTGTACAACAGAACTACTCTCTCTGTCCATTGTAGCAGTGCTTGTCTCACATTTTCCAGCATCAGTTTCACTTGAATGAAATAGCAGCATATGCTTGTTCAGTGCCGATGCATAATCTGTCCTGTAAGGGCACTTAGCGCAGACCAGACGCTTGGTGTGCATAGTCTTGTGGTTTTCCATGTGAATGTGTAGCGAGTTAGTACATGTGGCTCTATATGCACAAAGAGTGCATTTGAATGGTCTCTTACCACTATGTACCTTCATATGCTTTGAGCAAGCAGTCCTCGAGCTGAACTCTTTGCCACATACATCACATTTACGTTGACTTCTTGTGCGCACACTTCCTGGATTGCTAGGATAGCAAGCATTATCATTGTGTTTGAGGTTTTTATGATGAGCTAATCCTCTCTCCTTGGCAAAGTAGAGATGACAGATATCGCACTTGTAGTCTTGGACAACTTCATGTCTTCGTTTATGCCTTTTGATGTTTGCCAGGTCGCTGCACCTGTAATGGCAATATGCGCATTCATAAGGTTTCTCGCCAGTATGAAGTCTCAGATGGTGTTTGAGCACCCAGCCATGTTTTGTACGATAGTCACACAGGGAACAGGCATGTTTTTGCTCAAGCTCTTCTTCAGCAGTGAGTTCTTTCTTTCTATTTTGTCTCTTCCCTACAAAAATAAGTAGAAGGCTTTTAATGTCGTGGATCAAAAATTTGTTCCAGTCAATTACTTTCTGGAGACAATAAATAGACAATGATGTTGCTTGAGGAAGAAAATTAAAGATAATTTTGTGTTTATGTGTTTGCCTAATTGCGTAGCATCTCTCTGTTAAGTTGCGAATTGGGGGTAGAGCGGTGCGAAAAAATTTCACTTTTCAACATGAAGTTCTAAACAACACAAACAAGAAATATCTTTCTAGAGTTGTTAGCTACACTGCAATGTTCACTCACGTGGTTTTGGGAAGTTGCCTGAGATTGTAGATGTGACACTTTCTGTTATTGTTTCTGGTAATCCTGCGTGATGAGTCTCAATTTTGCCATTTTTAGGATTGAATAGTATAGAGAAGAGCAAACAACCCTCTGCTTTTAACTGCTCCAGCTGACCAAACATATACAATAATATCATCATACTGTGTTAAGAAGATAAGATATCATATTCGTACAGAATTAATAAATGGTTGTTTGCCTGTTTCAATGCCATGGCTGGTTTTGATGCTGTACTTGAATTTTAAAAACAACCCCCAATAACAAACACCCAACAGTTACAAACTGACAAACTGTGTGGCATGGAGAAGGATACCTATGGTTGTGATGGGTAGGTGTGGGTTACATCAATACGTTCCAATTTGCCTGTCGGCTTGAGGGGGAGCAACTCCAAATTCAGGCAGATTGGATTTTTTTATTATATTTTTTAACACTTTTATTGGCAGTCTATTTCATTCCAGTTGCGGAATGTTTTCCGAATAGTGCCGAAAATAAAAAAAAGGAAAAGAAAAAACCTTGATCTAGGTCTTGTGAGCACTAAGTCATAGGGCCTACATATCATAGGGCATACATATCATAGGGCCTACATATCATAGGACCTACATCTCATAGGGCC
Source organism: Membranipora membranacea (assembly GCA_914767715.1). Taxonomy (NCBI): domain Eukaryota; kingdom Metazoa; phylum Bryozoa; class Gymnolaemata; order Cheilostomatida; family Membraniporidae; genus Membranipora; species Membranipora membranacea. Next base: position 18,878,115 of record OU612066.1, on the reverse strand, counting down.
TACATATCATACCGACACTGGTTTAATAAAACACTTATCGCTGACACATCAGGGTAAAATCAGGTATAAGATTAATCCAGATTGTTAGATGATATGAGCCAGTATTTCCTTGATGGGTTTATGTGTGAGTTGAATTGAGGACTTAAACTTACCACTTGATTTAGAGTAAATATGAGATCATTAACACTAGGCTGCACAACCTCGACACTCTCCACACCAGGATAGGTGACAGCTATGTCATGAGCTTCTGTATCAGGCAGCTGGGTATAGTGTGCAGAGCTTGTAGCCAGACCCCCATCAGACACATGATGATGCTGAGACACACCCACCGTCATGTCTCCACTTATCAACTGACATCCTGTGAAAAGATTTAAATGTTTATTAAAGGTGAGTTATCTGTTTTTATTCTGTGACTCCGTGAGAACTCTTGATCTTTATCTGATTAAAGTAATTTCTTGAACTGTGAACTTAAGTATTACTTTCATGTGATAGATAATATTCAGGAAAACTGTCCTCCTCTGTACTACACTACCTTGGCGATGTGTGGATCTAAAATAATTGATTGAGTGCAATCTTAAAATATAGGTACCAAATGAAATATTCAGGCATGACATAGGCAGGTCAAATGAAGAAGGAGGCATTCCTCATGCGTGCCCTATTCGCTCTGCAAATCAGGTATTTCCAGTAAAAAACATAAGCAATACTCACCACATTGTTGACATGTTTGCCATCCGGACTTTGATATACAGCCGCAGCTATGGCATGTCTAAAAACAATTACCGATTCATAATCACAAGGTCAGGGTCTCTGATATGGAGATGTTCACAAATTTATCATTTATATACATTACATACTGAGCTCTAGTCTAGACAATGCGATACACAGTGATATTTTCCAAGCCAAGTTCAAGTTTAACCTTAGTGATATTTCTTACCACCAGAAGCGTTTGCCCATTTGGGTTATATCCTTGATCATCCATCAACAATGTCTCTGTTCTAAAATGTTAAAGCAGATTAAATCAGTTAAAAGCAAATTTTTTTGGTCACAGTTGTGGCTAGATCACATTGGTGACTAAGATTATTGTCAAATCAAGGAATGTTTCAAGAGGTGAATGCTAGAATACCAGGAATGCTTCTCTAGCAAGACTTAGTATTAGATTAGATGTAATATAATAAATCTCACACGCAAGCATGTAATTTGGTTATGTCTACCAACAACCTCACAAAACCAGAAATTCTATTAAAACTCTCCGCCTCTAGGCCTATTGGGCGTCCAGTTCCAGTCCAATGTGGACTACATCGATATCATAGAAACAGAAGGGGTGTGTGTTGTGCTTAAAATGTGTCCGGTAAATGGCCATCCGCTATAAGGCCCATCCGCTTGTGACAAATACCCTTCCGGCAGTGCTTACTGGCCATCCATTTTACCTTATATCAATCTCAAAGTGTGACTGTCAAGAACTCATCCGGATGCCTATGTGCCATCCGCCGGATGTCCGCATGGCAACCCGTGGTTGCCAAATAGGCATCCTATCCTCATTTGTTACAAACCCATCCGCTACCGTCAAATTTGTGCTCGGAAGTGTTTTATCCAACTGGATGCCTATTTGGCAACTGGCGGTTGTCCGAGTGCCAACCGGATGCCTATCAGGCAACCACCGAATGCCACGCGGACATCCAGCGGTTGCTAAATAGGCATCAGGATGCCTCTTATCTCAACCAAGGAGGTATTCCTTGTCTCAACCAAGTTGAGACCAAGCAAGGAATAAGAGAGTCTCTAATTCCTTGGACCCAGCATGACCCTGCGCTTACTATTAATGAACCCATCCCACCAACATCAACAAGAGTCAGGACAGTTACTTCAGTGAATAAGAACTAGTACAATGAATGTCATACAATACAACCATACAGGCAGTTGCAAGCATAGTCCTACCAAGGACCAATGACCAGTCCTACCTGCAAACAAGGAGTAACTTGATGCTTGATGCAAAGTATAGCATACTCATACTGTTCTATACACTGCCTGTAGTTATTCGAGATGCCTATGATATGAAGTGAACCACATGTTACTGTAGTACAGTAGTACAAAGTATTCCTTCCTTGTCTGTACTAACTACTATGCTAGTCTAAACCAATAACAAACTACTACTCACTTAAATATATTCTATCTATATATATGACCAATTCTGCCATTTGCTGAGTTCTCTACTATAAGATAATGTATGTAACCAGTCCACTGACTACATTTCCATCCTTTGTGGGCTTTGTGTGTGACCCACGCAAAGGTCATTAAGACTAAGAGTAGGAAATGCATTAGTCCTACTAACTATGATAAAACCAGTGTGTCGTGGATTTTAGTGCTGTGCTAACTAAACTCAAACCGATGAACTAGCTCAAACCAACTCCTTGCTCAAACCAAGGACTTTGTTGCTCAAACATTGATACACAGGTAAAAAAGGTCACATGACCTATATGTATGCTGATATATGAATGACAATCCAATGATGATATTTGGAGTTGTCCTTTTAATGCCAACCAGACAATAACTCCTCAAAGTTGATAAGATTTGCATCCAGACCTAAGCAGCCAGGGAGTTTGGGACATATTTCCCTGAATGAAAACTAACTACTCTGAAGTTTGATGAACTAAATATACATATACCCAAGGAGTAACAGGGGATTACTATTACTCCTTGATATACCTCTAGCTCTTATTTTTCTGTATTGTAGCTTAAATATCATCGAATGATGATCACCCGTACCATGCCACTCATGCCATACCAAACTTTCAATAGAACGGCCCTCCATGACAATGATGGTCTTTATAAATTCACTCGACAGACTTACCATTTATTTTTGTTCGTACATGACCTTATATGCCCAAATGACTTGTTCAGCGAACAGCCACAATTACCATCAGTTTATTGTAATATTAGGATTATACAAGTCATGTATTCAAGTTTTGGTGTGAAACTGTGGGACATAACTGAGTAATAGTAAAGTACATAGAAAATATATGTTATCTTTTAGCTTATCTTTTGGATCCAAAGAGTATACCTCTATTATTTGATAATAAAATGGATAGCGATTGGTCATCAAAATAAAATAAGATGTAGCAGAGATGTTTAGTAATAGTAACAAAAAACATTAGTAATAATGAATTGTTGCTGACAATAAAAGCATATATATATATGTACGCATGCTATACCAAAATATCTAAACAATAACTACAGCGATGTACACAGTGTAGATAGGTTTACATTCTACCAGTGAGTCAAAGTGGTCCGGAGTCTTACAAACTGCAAACATATGAACATAAGCTTAGTAGATTCAGTAATGTAAGAGAGGAGGGCTGAGGTCATCGGATATGTTAACCAGCCAAGAGTCATTATATGGTAGCTGCTCATTAATATATTCAATTCAGATTTCCTCAGATATGGTTTCAATAGTAACACCAGGATCTTGGTTAGTACCCTCAGATCTAAGACGGGCATTGTTCTTCATTCGACCAATAAACTTAGCAGCATTCATGGCTGTACTAAGATTTGATACAGTAGAATTTGTGGTTCCTTCGGTGATAGCCTGTGGTTTGGCAGGTGCTTGAGTAGGGGTCGGGGCTGCTTCTGCAGCAGCCTTGTTCATGTTAAAAACTCTCTTCTTGCCCTCCGTTCTCTCATATGACAGCTGCTTTTTGAGATCAAGCACTGTCCCTTGTAAGGCATCATTACTTGATGATAGTGAGTATATCCTTAAGAATAGTAGAATAAGTATCGGGATGAGCGCACCTGGTGATGCCATATACTTTACAAACCCAAACAAGTTTGCATGAAATACATCTTTCATCCATTCAGTCACAACATTTGTCATATATTCAACATTGGCGAAAGGTCCGCACTGTCTAGATGGTTTTATGTTGACCATGGCAAATGCGATCGGGATCATCACGACATAAAGCATGAATAGAAGTAGCATAAGGTAAAAGTTGTCGCTGCCTGCTTTGAAGATTCGCTCATGGGGAACATTGCAAACCATGACAGACCACGCCCTGACATAGAACAGACACAGCAACTTGAACAAGTTCAAGGCTGGCAGACCCGGGCAAAACAGGGTTCCCATCCATACCATCCCCTGATTATTTATGAGATGCAGCAAATTCTCAGCCAATGAAAACTCTGCATAGGCTGGAAAGAACTTCTCCATGTCCCAGCACCAGCAAGTATTCATCACTCTAATCAATACAGCTCTGAAGAACTCTGTAATATATATCAGCGCCACTGTGGATACAAAGTCAAAAACAGTTAGTTTTATAAGTTCTTGTCCAACCATGGTCTCCCAGCATGTAGCATCCGGTATAAACTCTGGGTAACCACATGGGATAGATGTTGTTGCGTTGACAGCCACTGTAGTTGTATAAGCTGTGGTGGTTGTTGTTAGATTCTCAACATCTATTGTGATAGTAGTGAATTCATTTGTTTCCGGACATGGTATGATAGTGGTGACATTATAATGATCAGCGAGGGCCACCCTTGCCTCCTCTTCGATAGCTAAAATCTTTTGATAGAGTGCGATATATAGAGTATAAAGGTTGAGAAGATATAAGACCATGATCCTCCTCAGTGACCACTGTAAAGCTATCCTGGGATGGTAATCCTCCATGATAGATATGATGTCAAATATCATTGGAAAGAAAGCAGTGACAAGAGAAACAACAAGAGATACTTCATTAGACTCGAGCCAACCCACTGAATCCGGACCTTGTTCCTTGATTTTCTGCTGGACTTGGTTTGATCTCTGAACAGAACTGAATATACCATATGTACTGGCGCTAAGAACTACCAAGACAAGAAAATTGGCAAAGAATCTCAAAAACTTGGTTTTGCCACTTATCTTCTTTGCACTCTCCTTGCTTTCAGTAATACTCTCCCTGATAGCGATAATTAGAGACTTGTATTTATTTTTTGCTGTTTCCTCATTGCCGATCATATAATCCCAGCTGGAATAAGCCCTCCAGGAAAATGTGAAGTTCTCATCCTTGTCAGCAGCCTTTTCATCCTTAGCATTATCTGCAATCTGGCGTAATATAGTGTAGAAGCTGTAGGCGAACATCATCAGGTTCCCAAGCATGTATGCAAAGGGCATGCGAAATCCCGAATCATAACGTTTTATGCTTGAATAGTATCCATAGAAGATAGGTGATACTTGCGCATATCCATTGAAATTCCACAGGGTCTTCAAGTAGCTTGCCTCTGTCTCTTGTTCAGCTAAGATAAATAAAATAATGATGCATATTTATGACTCGTGTCTGTTGTGCTGATTTTAGCCATAGACAAGGTAAATAAATGTTTAGATAATATGAGAAATAATTTTAAAAAAGCATTAATTGCAACAGCTGTAAAGGAAAGGTTCCCAGTGTATCGTAAGGCGTTGATAAAGCTTTTTATTTGATTAGGTACGCACCTGGTACAGATTTATATGGGACGGTTCCCATGTCTGGTCCAAACATCACCTCAGGCATTATTATAACTACTCCACATATCAGGGCCATTATAAAGTTTATCCAGAACAGCCATCTCAGAAATGTGAAGTATGAGGCTACCACAGAGCCAAAGTAACTCTCAATGTTCTTAATCTTCCCTTCCCACGGTATCAGCATCGCACTGTAGTTAGCTAATTCTCTGCTCGCTTTACTCAATGAGACCTACAAGTATGAATACAGAAAAATACCAGTATCATTGTTGTGGGAAAAACAGTGGAAGCATTATGCGAAGTATAACTGTGAACGGTAAATAGAAGAAGGGTGACAGCTGATAGCCATGTATACAATATTCTTACCATGAGTCTCGCTCCAAAACCTGGACCACCAGCTCCACTAGATACTCCCTCAAATCTGGATATGTATGCTCTGGCTTCTGCCCGCAACTTCATTTTCTTACGCATGACCCATTGCTTCTCTCTAACTTTACCTTGTACCTTAAAAAGGGAAAGGAAAACAAACCTGACACTAAAAGTAAACACAAAATGGAAGGATTTTCATTATGAATTCTTTTCTTATGTTGTTGCAAGAGAAATTCAAAGTCAGTACAAAAGTAATTCTTGATAACATATATTGGACTAGATGTAGACCATATTTGGAAGTCGCACATCGTTTATGTTGCGAGTTCAGAACCAGATGCAGTCCGAAAAAACGTTATGGAAAAACATTTGAGCTATCATTATTTTATCCCACTTTTGGTCGTAACTCAAAATTTGCGCTCTATCTCAATCTAACAGTCCAAACGAGACAGTGGGTGGTCCTAGGCTCTCCATATGACTGAATTAAGATTTAAATCCTGGTTACACATGTATGGTGGCAGTTGCAGTACTACCGCTACTGTTAAATATGACACAATTTTCCCCCACTCTGACACAATTTCAACTCAACCTGGAATGAATAATAATTCTGTCTTTTATACACAGTGACTTATGATCCTTGGTACAGGGGTGTATATTCCAAAAAATTTCACTCACTGACTTTTTAGAGAAAGCATAATGATCGGGCACAGCCCGATCCACACGCAGTAGGCGTGGCGGGGAGGGTGTGGGAGGGGCGCTTAAGCGCCCTCCCACCACGGAAATTTTTGCATATCGGTAGCAAAATAGTGCATGCAGAGAGGTATTTCAATAGCTCACTGAGCTGTTGGGTACTTTCAGAAAACAACTCAATAGCAGTAGAAGATTACGGTAAAAATGCTCCAGTTATAAAGCACCCATTTGAAAAAAAACTGACCTCGATGGGATTCGAACCCACAACAATCTTATTAATAGTGATCATTAGGCAGACGCTCTACACAATACACAATTCTATGCAATTCAGCCACTCATGGAAAACCGTGGGCCGTGAGTGCTAATATACGCCACTGCCTTGGTATACTCTCTGTCATATCTTTTAGTGAGGATCAATATAGACAGCAATTTTTCAAAACTTTTACTGACAAAAATCAAGATATTGAACATAAATCAATCATGTTGCTTTACAGTCACAGTAATGCCATGTAATAATATGTAATAATTGTACACTTGGCTTTTTTTGTTACTCACATCTTTGAAGAACTTGATCTTCTCAAAAATCTGTTCTTCGACCCTTGCCACAATCTCAGGATCCAAATCTGCAAACAGAAAGTTCATTATGATCTAATCTTATGAAATTATGAGTATGATCTAAATTGCTTTGTCAAATTTTCATCTGCGCAAGTGACCAATAAAAAAATCCATTATGCGCTGCTGGTATTTTAAACCCACAAATATATCTGCATGGACAGAAATAATTACCTTGCCTTGCATTTCCTAGCAATGCAGTCTGTGTTAAGTTTGAATAAGTTTCATTATTTTTATTGAGAAATTTTATTACCCTCTGGTCTTTCTTGATCAGCAGCAAAAAGGTGTTCGTAGTTTTCCAGTTCTGGATCACCTGGAGGTCTCAGCTGTGCTTCAACATCATCAGCACCTTTAATCAATCACACAAATAGATAGACATACATGTCCCATAGCTTCTCTCATAATGATGTAATGGCAGGTTAACATTGTCCCAGACAGCCATCCGAGTCAATGTGAACATGAAAATGACACAATCCCAGTCTGTCTGGGTCAGTCTGGGACAGTATCTTGAAAGTTTGACGCTTAAAAATTTTCCAGATGACTCCATAATGCATTCTATTACTGTGTACTGATAAGATGAAAACAATGCGTATGTTAATTTACAGGAGACATAACAGTGAATAAATCATATCGGTGGCTAATTTATGTATATATGTATATATATGGCCGTTTCGTTCATGGTTGCAAAAATCTGACAAGTTGTCAAATGAGCAGGACATTCCTACCTTCTATATCAGCTCCCAACAGCAAATCATCTTTCTTCTTCTTTTCGAGAGCTTTGAGAATGAAAAAATAGTTAGATTAAAATTTTGTTAGGCAAACTGTTTTGACAATTCTATGTCCAAACATGTAAGTTGCAGGCCAGAACCTTAATCATGCCGCTGCTAGCTATTGATTCTCAGTTTTATTCATTTAGTTATAGAGGTTGGCTCTAGCCTGGGCAGGCTGCCCGGACTAGGTTGGCTTGAAAGTATACAAATAACAAATAGGCAACTTGTTGATTATCATGTGACTTTAGTGGTAGGATGTGAAATGCTCTGATCCAATTAGAGAGATATGTATATATAAAATTCCTTGATTCTAAGAAAAACTTATTTGTGTGTTCCACAGACCTTGTTGTTCGGCTTCTGCAGCAGCCTTAGCTTTCGCTTCTTTTGATTTCTTGGTTCTTGCTGCTTCCTCTATCGGAATAGAAACATAAAATATGGAAGCATTTCCGCGTTTTTTATACATTATCGTGTTACAAATATTCATCTCCACATAGCGCGACGAGAATGATGATTTAGACTGATTATTTCTTTGTTTGATATACCTTCAATCACAGGCACTTTCTTCTTTAGGGTCTTACAAGAGATGGTGTGACATCCAAAGAACATTGTCACAACTCCTTACTTCTGTTGTGCCCAACAGTGAACAAAGTAAAGTGATCCTCTATATTGTGAAGCAGGTTTATATTTCTGACAAATGATGTGCAGAGCTCATAAGGCATAATAGTTTGTTCCTGATCGATAGCATTTGGTCTTTTTTTTCAGGCGAGTGAGGTTGTGAGCGTTTCACGTTACAATGCACTGTAACGCGTTTTTATAAATGAAGAAATTGGAACCTAGGCGCTGAGAAAAATAAGTTCAGAAAGATTTGTCACTAATACAGGTTATCAATCAATTATAATACTTCCTATGAAAAATTGACAAAAAATGTTTCCTAACTTCATTTAACAAAAACTCCGTGACAGATATACGCGTCACTACTTACTGACCTTCTGCTTTTTTTCTCTCTTCAGCCTCAGCTGCATCTTGAGCTCGCTGTCGATTTTCTCTAAACAAAAAATTTTGAACTGTCATCTAATTGAAATACGAAAGGGTATTAACAAGCAGAACACCTCTGAATCTGTAAGTGATGAAGCAGGTCTAACAAATATCTTTAAAGTGGCAGCAACAGCCACCCAATATTCAGTGTGTTTTATTATCAGCAGCTGCGGTACACAATGACAAGCATTTAAAACGTATGCTGGGAAGCAAAGAGCACGAAGAGACAACAAATTTTGTCCTTAATTTCGATCTTACCTTCTTTTCTCTTTGGCAGCTGATAAAAAGTAAAATACGACTTGAATATAAGCAATACAACCTCATAACAACATCTTCAAACGCAATGTTGCGAAAGCATTTAGACAAACTATTTGACTCCAGATTCACAGGTTTCTAGGCGGAACATTCAATCATGGAACTTGGGTTAGGCCCAAAGAAATGTAAATAATTATCACTCTTTATTAAAACAGGGAAACCGTGTAGATCCTCCATTGACGCTCTGTACCCATCAATTGTTTTTATCAGCACAGCACCGTAGCATAATCATCATTTGAATGCCCACCAGAGCTTACTCAAAGTAAGCAATTTTAGTTACCTACCCGCTTTCGTTGCTAGATATTTCTCCATTCTGTCATCAAGATTTGGGTCATAATCTTCCTTCTTCATCCTACCTTCATAGAGCAGAATCTGGCTGCCTAAAATAAGAGAAAATTTATTTGTATGATCCGGACTTGAATGCAGACTGACATCGACATCATGTATGTTCTCCTGACAACACATGTGTTCATTGAGTACAGTGCCACAGTGGAGACTGATTAACACGCCACTCTATTATTGAGTTGACACGCTGTTCCTCCCGGTATTCAGTATATCCAGATAGTAGATTAGTAATACCTGACTGATGTTTCTGTCTAGGCTCGTCACTTCCAAATCTCTGTTCCTTTCGGCGGCTCGTATCTTTCTTCTGATTTTTTTCAGAAGATCTGCATGAAAAGAAAGAATTGATTGGGCAACCTTTCAAGAAGCTACTGCATTGAGTTATCAATTTCAATCTTTTCAGTCCATTATAATATATATTGTAGATTAAGTTAATACTGTCAGCAGTCACTCTAAATATAGTATGTTTATGGCTGTCACGAAATATAGCAATAACAACTTTTTCATTTGACTTTCAGTCAAACCTGTATACATAGATATGTTTCCCTAAACAGCTGACCTGTCGTTTCTGATTTTATGCTCTTGTTTGGATAGTCGTGATTCTTTTCCCTCTGGTTGTGCTGGCTCTCTATTGGCAGATCTTTTTTTACGGTCTGGTCTTATTGGGCTGACTGTCTTTCCATCATCATTCTTACCTAGGGAGAAGAAAGTATGGAAAGTTGGCTGACTTTTCACTTGTTTGGAATAGTCAGATTAGTCAGAATGGTAGGTCATTAGTTTTATTTTCACTGCCTTCATATGGGTCTACAACAGCAATGCATCTCATGTTCCGTGGCAGTGCTCAAAAACTGCTCCATAATATCGATAAGAAAATGTTGAAATATTTGTTGACCTACCTGGTTTAACTTGGTCAACCTGAACTTTTGCTTTTCCTTCTTCAGATCTTCAATATAAAAAGAAAAGTTTGCAGGAAAAAATTGAGCTGAACAAAAAACTATGCTGTATTTGGCTGAAAGGTATACACATAAACACATATACACATATACACATATATACATATAATCATCGCACACAGTTTCAGTTTCAAACTTTGTTTCAACTTATAGCATACTTGCCAAGTCTCCAGAATTTTGCAGGACTCTCCATGAATTTCATTTTAGCTCCTGCAAACTCCAGAATTCCCTGAAATACTCCACAGCCAGTCCTTAAAAGCGTTCGGGATGGCGATCGCGGCCGTAGGCGGTCGTTAACGACCGCCTACGGCCGCGATCACCATCCCGAACGCTTTTAAGGGCTGGCTGTGAAATACTCAAGGGATTCTGAAATACCTTCAGCCTAATTGTTTTGTGAGAGGTTTTTCATACTCAGGCATAGAAATAGTGCTGAATGCGAGTGTCTATATAACAACTTATTTTATAAAAAAAATCTGCACGTGTCCGAGGGTATAGGGTACTGGTACCCCCGCAAAGGCACTCGCAAGCAGAAATTTAAAAAAGTTTGATAAAATACCTCTCGCCCGTAAAAATCTCCTGATATTATTATCAAACTACTTGGCAGGTATGAGCTACAACAATAAACATGTTGTTTATGAGTTACTTTTCTAGTAGGCCTTTTTCTTGTTCTCTCAGAGCCTGCAGACTGAGGTGGCTATCAGGTAGCTGTACTTGTTGAGATCGGGCTTTTCTCTTCATCTTCTTCGCTTTAACAGGTGGTGGGGAAGGCAGTCTTGGCTTGTCAGTCTGAATTAAATATAATAATGCTCTCAATGATGCATCCAGATCTGCTTTAAATTTTTTAAATAATACATTAGCTTATCATAAGGAGTACAAATTGGTGACATCATAATGTATATTTTGAGAAAATTTATTATTGGTTTATATTTTTTATGGTAATCAACCCTATTTTGAAGTCAAAATCTAAAAAATCATATCTATCAAACGAACAAGGAAAGACAATTAGTACCAAATTGATGACTATATAGACAAAACTATTCAATAAGATGCTATCCGATACCTGTATAGCTATCGCCTTCATGCCAAACTCATCAGTGACATTGCTGCTCAGAGATTGTTTTCTATCTTTTTCATTGGCGTCAGTCTGTTTTCCTGGCCTATAAGCTTGTTCAATAACAATCGGTACATCTCCACTAAATAAAAGAGAAATTCCAGCAATTAACTCAAGTCTTTATGAAAAGCCAGTAAAATTTAATTAGATGCATATTGAGTTATAATCTACTGCAGTTGTGCAGTCAGATCAGTGAACTCCCTCTCATTGGTTAGATGGCCGACAAAAGGCGGTTGTAGCCGAGATTTGATGATGAGATAATGTCCCATTTGAAGACCCACCCATAATATACTGGCTATTCATTATTTGCTCTAGATATCACACAATGCTGGATTGGCCAGTTGTGGTTTGTTTTAGTGCCATGTAGGGTACCTGATAGCAGCCAATGTTAGGTGTTATTTATCATCACTACATTGTTATTATCAACTTTTAATCCATTTTATCAGATACATGCTCATTCTTATATTCAATACTTTATCTCTTGCACAGCGTTTAGAAATTGCCTTTCTATAACAATTTTACTAGGCATTTTTCATAAATGTACCCAATTATCATTTTTTATTATTAGCAGAAAGTTAGGGTACTGAAGTTTTATGTCTGTTAGTCTGCTACTAATTTCAAGCAGGACTTTGTGTGACCTACCTCTGGTGGGATGATGTGGCAGCAGCAGCCTTATTAGGAGATTTTAGTATGTACGTCCTCCTCTCTGATCCGATAGGCAGTGTGATCGTTTTGTCGTCCTGATAAATAGAAAAGGAATTACAACATTTCTATACTCTTAAATTCCAGGAAAATAAACTGTATTCTGTCAATTATGTGAGATGGGCACTTTGGCGCTAATTAACAAGTAATATTACAATACAGTGTATGTGGCACAATTATAGTCTCGTTGTATGCAGCCAAAAGAAAAACACAGTTTTTCTGTTAGAATCAATCAAGAGAATTTTCATAAAAACACTTTCGTGCTCAACATGCGGTGCAACAGTTATGTCCACTGGTCAGAGCACGCTGACAATAAGAGCAGGTTACACCGTACTGTCCCAGTGAGGGTCACACATGGTAATGGGGATTGGAATGAACGTCGCCTAGAACTGATGTCGATGGGATTGAACGTAGCTGGAATGAACGTCGCCTGGAACTACTGTCGACGGGATTGAACGTAGCTGGAATGAATCTCGAAGTAAAGTAAACTACGATTCATTAGACGTACATATTTCATTGCAGATAAAAAACTGATGGTGTTGTGTACTCCGAGAGAACATGGTGTACTTTGTCACTTGGTAGTGCATGGCCCTGTCGGGACCTGTTTCTGTTTTTACACTACTCACTGAATAGTACAATTCTGTGGAACTTCATTACATACTTGATTCCATCAAGCCATCAGAAATCGGGTAACCATCATCATAAACAGATGTAAGTACCTTTGTGAATGATCATCATTAATTTACACAATTATTTTAGGGAGTTGCATTCCCATTGATTCTATATACTGACTAATGTAGTCGACGTTCAATCCAGGAAGTTCGACGTTGGTTCCGGTAATTTCGAGATTTGTTCCAGTAGACGTTCATTCCAGCTACGTTCGATCCCGTCGACGTTCGTTCCAGGCGACGTTCATTCCAAAATTCCATGGCAATTACATTCTCCTACGCATACATGGCTCAGCACCCTGACGATGAGATACATCTGTCTAATAAAATGATTCTACATGGTTAAATGTTCTTCTGGGCTAACAACATAAAATTCTAGAAATGGATAATACTGAGACCTCAGAAGAAAGTTTGCTGTCATCACTTCGTCTGCGCCTTTCCCTTTCCCTGCCCATACGTCTGAACATAGTGACAATCTTAACTTTCCTGGCCGCTCTCTGCCAGGCTGACTCATACACCTTATTCTCTAGTCTGATAACAGGTACATTTTGTCTCTGAATAGGACTCGACATTCCAGGAACTGTCCTGAGATTGTACTTTAGCACTGCCTGCGCTCCGGCTGCAGACAATATAATGTTGGTACAACCAGGGAAAATTGTGTAACCATTAACATATAAATAGTACATATATCTCTATAGGTGTAACAATAAAATAACATCATATTCAAGGTTTGAACATCAGTTGTATTTCAGATGTCTAATGACCTATAATCAGGCACCCTAACAATTTCAGCCAATTTATAATCTTTGTTTCAGCTGTTAGTTATGCTTTTAATACTGAGCGCTCTTGGATCAAGCCAACATAACACATCCAATAAACTTTGTGTAATGTGTATGTGAACAGCTAGATATGGCTTCGATTGATTATAATAATGGTTAATGTTATTGGCACCTGGTGCGGCAGAATTTATAACATCAGCCAGCTTGAGTATTCTCTCATCCATCGCAGGCTTTCTATCCATTGCTCGAATTTTGGAATGCACCTTTCCTAGAATTTAAAACAAACCAATCACATGAGTCAATTGGTACAGATACAAGCCATGAATGAATTTAAAAAATCATCCACGTCAAGCAAAATATTGGAAGTCAATCAGATCAGACTCAAGCTCCTTGATAAGTCTCTAACTCCTTGATCAGAGCACACTCTTTTATCCCAGTAAATGTTTGGGTTGTCTAAAAATTGGTTTGAAATAGTGCCTATAAAAGTGTGGTAAATGATAGAATGATACTTGCCAGTTTTAGATACACGTCAAAGTCTCAGATACAAGACAGTACTCAGAACACACACCGCTTTTATGTGTTATGGCTGCATTCTAAGACATCCAAACAATGAAAGAGGAGAGATATAGGTGTTTGCCTATATACAATTAGTTTTTTTCCCAATGGAGAAAGAAAACTTTATTAAAAGTTATTCTCTGTGGGAATTATTGATGCTTGTGTATTGTATATATCGGCATAGGAATAGTCTATATATTTATAAAAACAAAAGCTGCTATGTCTCTTAGTCCCGATCCGATTAGTATCCATATAATGCATCAATGAATCACTAGATAAAGTGCCGGCAAACTCTACATACACTGAAGCGCATTGACCAGCACCATACAGATATTGATGTTTCAGTATTTCATGATATATTTTATTTTGAAAATGGAAACTATTGCACCCTAGCCCATATCCTAAAACGGAGTTATTTCAAATGTGGTACTCAAGTAATAAAAACAAAAAATAACAGGACAATAATCAAGATAATAATTCATAAGCTGTGGTTATGTAAACTTTAAATGCTAGCTGGTATTGTATATCTTTGTAAATATTATGTAATATTAGGGGAAATTAAAGGATAAGTAATAAGTATAATTACACAGCTGTTCAAATAATTAGAACAGAAAAAGAGGGGACCAGACTATTAATAGCCTTATCAATATTGCCCAATTTGTTTGGAGCAGCTGTTGTAAAGCCAGATTTTGGCCAGTAACAGCAGACAAGGGATTTTGAACACTACAAACTAAATCAATGGTATAATATAGGGATTAAATTCCTCATCATGACGCTGCAATAATCTGATTCAAACTGGTGTTGGATGAGATCTGTCCAAATTATGTTCTCTTTAGAATTTACAAAGAACATGGAATGTTGCGTACAGTCAGATGGTTAATATCGCCTACTACAGCTAATGCTAAGACTGTACATCACATGATGCTGCACCAGCTCTTGGCTGCAGGAGGTGCACTTACAGCGACAGATGTAGCGGGTTTAGGGAAGGATTCATCACCTGATGACATCATGGAAACATCATCTGATGAGACCATTGTATCATTGTAATCAGACTGATGAGAGCTGCTATAAGCACTCATGTTAAGCTCAGAGGTAGCTTCTGCTATAACATAAAAGTTACTGGCGTTAGTTGTGAATTGAAAATAAGAAACAATTGCTTTCCCATTTTTTCTACTGATTAGAAAGTAGGCAAAACTTTATGCTTCTGTCGCCTTTATTCATGTTTTTCACATTGATACGCAAAATGGAACCAACAAGACTGGCATAGTTTGGTGAATCAAAAGAGATTAATTAACAATAGGGATATTTATTTTTAAGACAACAAACCTGGTATTATTAGTGGTGTGTGGTAAGGGGTAACAGCTTGTGCAGCTTTCCGTGTCAGATTTTTATTCTCAGGTGTGGCGAAAAGCACTGAGTTATCTCCCATAGACATATCCAGTGTAGCTGCTTGCTTCCTTACAGCCATCAGCCTGTTTGGTGTGACTTTTCTTTTCCTTGGCTCTGATTTTCTTGTTTTATTTTCAGGTGAGGTCATCTTGGATGTGGCTGGGCGTTTTCTTGACCTGGACTGCCGCTCTAGATGACCACTTTCTGATGGTTCAGGTGTTGTATTTTCGGCTAGCTTACTTATAATCTGCGGGTCAGGAGCAGCTCTACGGCCGCTTCGTATGGCCATCATCTTCGGTTTAGCGACTGGTGATTCGACGGCAGTAGTTGACGCAATGGTCTTTGTTGAAAGGGTAGCTGAGTTGGATTTGAGTGACCTGGTAGGAGTGCTATCCTGGGGGAGTTCAGGCTGTAACACAGTGGTGTGACTCTTTTCAGTGATGGGATTGGATATAGACTTTCTCGGGAGGGATATCTTCTTTTTTTCTGTTGACACCTCAATAGAACCAACTGTGTCATTCAAATCTGAAACTACAGCATTTGACAGGGACTTTCCTTGTTTACCTGGTGTCTTCTTGGTAACCACTGGTGTCTTCTTGGTAACCACTGGTTTACTTGGTGTCTTTATTATATTCGCTGGTCTACCTGGTGTATTTTTCTTAGCTACAGCAGAATCCGATTTAATCTCCAGATCTAGGACAGTATCTATTGTATCTTTGACATTGGTAACAGATTTTCTGGGACGGCCGGGAGACTTCTTCTTTGCCAACACAATGTTTAACTCTATGGTTTCAGCTGGCACAGCTTTTCTGATCTCTGACTTTCTCGGCCTACCAGGTGTTTTCTTTGGCACTTCCTGTAGTTTCTGGCTCTTGGCAACTGGAGTTTTTATCAGTTTCCTGGGTTTTGCAGGTGTCTTCAATTTGGTCTCTGATTCATCAACAGTCGATGTCATATCTGCAATGAGCCCTCGGTTTTCGGCCGTTACAACAGTGACAGATGAAGCAGAGCTAACCTCTGACACATCATTCTCAGTGTTCACTGGTTGTTTATTCACTTTCTTACCCTGTATCTCTTCCGTTATTTTTTCTATCTGATCAACTTCTGTGACAGGTGATACAGGTGTTGGGAGCCCAGCTGCTACTGATCGACGTGTACGGCGAGCAGTAGCCACCATTGGTGTTCTCAATACGACGTTAGTTTCTGTGGTCTTAGCAATCATACTTTTTCTTCTGGCAGTTGTGGTCTTTGCTGCTGATTTTGTACTGGAAGATGATTTCGGTGCCTTAAAATGAAAGGAGGTAAGATTTAAAACAATTCCAATCAAGATAGGATATTATTATTTCTAAAATCTAATTTTCTGTGTTGTCAATGAGCTTTAAAATCAAAATGTTTTGCATAAAATCCAGAGCGTATTCTGTTTCCAGTCTTTGAAATGGGAATATAAACTAGTTTAGACACTTTGTATGACATTTAGATACTTTAAGTTACAGGATGGCTGAGGAAGATATGTTATAAAAGTAAATGTATTTACCCCTTGACAGGATACTTTGATTCATACAAAATTGCTTCTCACTATATCATTGTGTACCATACATACTTTGGGCTGTGCAGATTTGGTTGACGTGGCAGAGGTACTTTTGTTATAAAATGATCCAGAGGATATAGACTTTCTTTTAGGAGAGTCTGCTTCATCATCACTGTGTGTTATCAGTGGGCCAGCGTGCTGACCTCTACAAAATAGCAGTTTTGTGTAGATCCTAAGGTTTGATATTTTTGGTTATGGATGTAAAATTGTGACCATGAGTCCACGATCAAACATAGGCCATCAGCCTTTTACCTCACCTTTATCAACAAGTGAACATGTGTTGAAAAGCTGTCATGAGTGATCAAACTATCTGATGTTAACACCCAATAAAAAGATTCTACAGAGGACGGAGTTGATAATATGCCGGGAATTTTTAAAAACAAGCTCAAGGTGGAATGGTAAGTTGAATTGTCACACATGCACTTACAGTGCCATAGTTGTTCGTCGTCTTGTGTTAATTGGTGATCTCACATTTTCAGCTGCTTTCTTTCCCCTGCTTCAAATCAAAAGCAGTCAATCAACACTGATATATATATATACATATGTATTTAATGGAACATATCTGACCATGAAAAAAGCATATGACTATCTATGTATGGTTGCTGGCTACAAACAACCATATTCTACTCTGTACCTTCGCATGGGTGGTACGGATGAAATATTCAGCAAAATGTTTTTGCCGTTATTAAATAGGGACCATCAAGTCACTAAAACTGCAAAATCGTAATGTGAAATATTGTCCTTTCATACATGCACTTTGTATCTATTTTAAATAGCATTGCAGTTACATTTTTGATGAACACAACTTTCATTGAATCGCCTTTGAATACAGGCTCTAAGTATTCTTATGAATTCAGTAGTTTTCACATTATGGATATGAGTGGGAACTTTCAATTTTAGCTTAATACAACAATGGAAAGGACGGCTGTTACAAGAGATAACAATTGCAATTACAATTACAAGAGATAACGAGTGGCATTCTATTTATTGATCTCATTTATATAATATTTCAATTTCATGAGATGATTATTATGATAACTCAATATAAAAACAAGATATGAACTGCATGATCATGAACAAAACAAGATTTTCATGAAAATTAAATGCAGAATCAAGGAGTAACATGAGTCTGTATTCCTCGGTAGGAAGTCAAGTGCTGTAATCTTCTGTAATCCATACCTTTTACCAGGAGTCTTAAACTGAAAATTTCCTCCTGACACCCATTCATCATCATCTCCGAGAGTCATACTTCAGTTATGAGACACAAATAACAAATCCAAGTACAGCAGCATATATCTACAACTAAAACACGTGCATTGTAAGCTTCAAAGTCTAAACTGTATGTGTGTATGTATGGTGGTGTGTACTGTAGGGTATGTGTTAACCTTACTTTCTGTAGCTAAACATAGCTAACAACTACTTTTCGATGAAAACGGTTGAAGGTGAGAATAAATGATGATATATTCATTCATTGTTGTTTCTATGTTTCTTTATATATAAATTATAACAATATATGAATTTCATAGTTGAAATTAGAAAAAAATTCAATATACAAATGATGGACTCATTCACGCATTCATGCATACTACACACAATTCATAGACTATATTTGTAAATAAAATGTTATTTATTGCACTGCACATCAATACCACCACTTCACTTGCTACAACAAGTGCAACAGCGAACAGCAATTGTTGTTGAACAACAACAACAATTCAATCAATATACATTATTACATAAATACATATCACAGCATACTCACAAGTAGTATCCACACTCTAGGTGTTATATATTCTCACCAATGATGTATATTCATTAATCATAGTCTCCACAAGATGGTCTATTAAGTAATAATAATAATGATGTTGTTTCTGATTCTGTTCTCCTATTTTGGCAGTAATCTCTGTAAATTCTTTTGAAATTCGCGCTGCCACGAGAGCCAATTGGAATGATTCTCACATTGTTTGTAGGTCAACGGGAAGTAGTGTGTCTGACCTTCAAGTGCCCTTGTCATCTTGAAATAGGACAGACAAGACAGAATGAAATTGATTTGCTCTTCCCTTGGATGTTTCTTGAAAGTTTGCACCAACAATGCATATATTGGATCCAGTGAAGTTTATCTTAGAGCCAATTGATCGGTAACATAGGTAGCAAAATCCTCCACGATCAGTGTATCCCCAATCTTACTCGGGTTACTAATAAATAGAGGTCACCCAACCACAGGCATGGGGCGGGCTCTTCTTTCTTGACAAGCCATGTTGTGTCCCCCCTCCCCACAACAAAGCTTGTCAAGACAGGCTTAAGGGGCTTGCATACTGGCAAGGGTATACAAAAATATATGTATATATATACAAAGACATTATAGTTATTATGAGTAAATGAGCATAATAATTATTATGTAACTGTCAGGGATCAGATGAGAATGTGACTGGGGGGTCTTTCAATTAGAAAGAGCGATCCTTTACTAAAGCAAGTGATCAGTATCACATCGCTCCAAAATTATCACTCACTTGGTCTTTCAATTAGACAAAATCGCTCTCAAATCGTTCACTCAGAATGGATATAGTTCCATCAAGTGAGTGAGCGATCTGAAAGCGAGAGCCTAGCAGGTATCACTCACTCACTCAGAGAGTGAGCGATCAAATTGTGATTTTGGCTGTTTCTAATTGAAAGACCCCCCTGAACCATTCCTGGCACAGGCCTTCTGTAGTTGCTGCAAGTCCAGTGGTCGAGTGCTCCAGTAGTCGAGGCCTTTTCTCTCTCCAATGTAATGAGATATTTGCCTAAAATCAAAATTCAAACTGCTCTCACATTCCATCAGTGGCATATTTTCACAAAACAAATGATTGATTCTGATAGAATGAAACCTAGTCTTCAAATATGTACGGATGAAAACACTCAACTCACTCTGTTTATAGGATCAATTTGACAATATTTTTCTGCAGCACTCATGTCACCACTAAAAGGCAAATCTTTTTTATGAACGCTTTTTCAAAGCAGATGATTGGGCAAGAGTGACCAATGACCTCTCATGATATCGTTGTACTCAGGTCACTTAGTATTTTTGTTTTACTAAATAGCATGGATTGTGAGAGCATTTGGAATTTTGATTTTAGCCAAATATCTCATCACCTTGGAGAGAGAAAAGGCCTCAACCACTGGGACTCTCGACCACTGGACTTGCACCAACTACAACAGGCCTGTGATTCCTGGACATGCAATGAAATTATAATAAATTCAAAACTTGTGTCCCTGATGATGATTTCCAGAGTCTGTGTGCTAATTAATGCCAGATATTATGTAAAGCTGTAAGGCTATCAGTGTGTTATAGCACTTGGGTTTGATAATGTTAGTGTTTGAAATAAACCTTAGTTTACCTTCTAATTAGATTGTTCCCACTGTGGTGGCGGAGGGATATTGCAAATGTTTGGTATTGAGTCGCCGCGCCAGAGGACGCAGCGCCTCGATACCAAACATTATTAGCAGTATTTAGTTTAAAAAGATGACTACAGTCATTAGTCTAAGACTCAACAAACTAAATATTTTCTAATCTCTGTGGCGTAAAAAATTTGTTTGTGTCTGCCATTATCAAAATTTAAGTGTGTGACATACATAGACTTCATAATAATGAGTCTATTCCAGACAGATCATTAATATTGCGGTGACATAACAAAATATACTAGTGTTTATTCATTTTTATCACTAAATTGCCACATTCCAGGTTTAACGTTGATTTGATCTGGAGCTGGTTAAAACAACACCAGTACAAGTAGATTCAGTAACTTTTTAATAATATTTTGCAATTTAATGAAAAATTAACATCTTATATTGCAAAATCTTATCATAATTGATCACGGCAAGCTGCTGAACTTATTTCAATCTTTCAATGTACGTTTCAATTAAATCATCCAGTTGTTATTTGCTTAGATTGTAAACAAATAGGTGTATCTTAGATATTCTTTAGCCCGTTCAGAACATACAGCTCCAAAAATCTGAACTAGTATCAAGCCCTGTTTTTGCAGTTCAAAAATTGAAATTCATATAATCACTTTTTTTCAGAACTTGCCAGCAGGATGCAGCCGGTACGATTTCACAAACATCACGGACAAAACATACGGATATTAGACGACGGAATCACAGCTACACGAACATGCAGCTTTGCCCATGGGATATGCTTTGGTGATAGACCATTAAATCATGTAAGCTGAAGGACCTTCTTTTTACAAAGTGACTAATCGATCATAAATAATTGAATGTTAGCTACTCATCTATGTGTATACTTAATACACATGTGCCTTACCATGTCCTGATTTCAGGGAGAGATCTTCCTTGTTGAAATCCTGCACAATGAAAGGGGATGGAGCGGGCATCTACGTATTGGGCTAACACAGCATAATCCTGACACTGAGTTTGAGCTTCCTCAATATGCACTGCCAGATTTTGTCACGATGCTTGGTAAGTCACAGTACAAGCTTAAACTTTGATAGTTTTTTTTGATGAAGTGCAGAGGGTATGACTGTTAATTTAAGGGCGGAAAGGTAGTGTACTGACTTGGAGTGCTTTTGAGAGGTAACTGTCACATCTATGAGCTACTGTACACCTTCGTAACTATCGAGTAACAAAGTGTAACAATAACTGACTCACATGAATCTTGTGGAAATATTTATTTTGTCATATGCCTATAGTAGCTACTCTTTGCTCTGGCATTTTACACAAATATGCAGTTGAATTTGTTTGACAAGGCGCAGTCCCCAGTCCATTGTAGTTTACATACATACACTCATCGCACCAGTAGACTGCTCTGAGGGGTTATGATTTAATTGCAGTAGCAGTCAAGGGGCCGTGCACTAGGCAGTATAAGCAAGGAGTACTCCTTGTACCCATTACTCGGCTACACCAGTCGAACTGTGCACCAGTTATTAAGCTTTCCCCTGTGTGTCCGAGTTCTGTCATAGTAAGTTGAGTTAGTCTATTCGTAATGCCTAGTTTTGGAACACTCGATCAATGCTTATCATCTATCTGCACTATCAGGTGGAAGCAGGGAATCGGTTATATTTGGGAGTTGTTTACCCTTGATATCTGAAGTACAGGGATGGGTAACTCCAAAGTATAGCACCAGATGTGGAAAGTACATAGTATGGTCAGATATTGGAACTAGACATATGCATTGTTACGCGCGTCACACATAGGCAAACAACCCAAATGCTGTATTCACTATGGCTTTGTTATGTTGAGGTGATAGTCAGCCAGTCAGTCCAGGGAGGGTGGGAGCTGGTGAGTCGGCTGTGGCCAACTTAATCAAAAAGATGTCAAACTATTAGTGTAGTCTAAATATCAAGTAGACAAACAGTGTCCATTGTACGCCTCATATTTTGATTTCAGGTAAGTCATGGGTGATGGCTGTAACTAAGACTCAGAAGTATATATTCAGAGATGAGGAGATACCAGATCTCGATCAGGAACAAGGAAACCCACCAAGAAAATCTATACTAGGTCAGTGCAGGGCCAGTTTGATGTGTTGGAAATTCCAAAATGTATACATAGACTAATCAAACCAACCTCCATTCTGGAGTAGGAATTTCTACGCTGCTATTTTGAAATCAGAAGGATTAATAGTAATTTAGTGATTAAGAGGGAGAGCGCGTTAAATTTTGGAGGAACACAACCATTCAGGGGTGTATTGTAAATTCTAATGGTACATCTCGCGCAGCATGCATAATTTCGTTTGTGTGTCCTACTAGTAGACTGATGTTCTCTAGTTCTGTTCTGTAGAATTCATGTAGGTTTGGGCACCCCCAGCCTAGAGTTATAAATATTGATTAGACTTTAGATTAGCTCATTAGGTGGTGACCTAATGTTAGCCAGCAGTGGGATGTAAATGAAGTTAAGAGAGTGTGTAAATGTTAGCTAGTTTTAAATTGAGCTATTTCAAACATGAACGAAAAGGCGAATTTTTGCCCCGAAGAATACATCACTTTACTTAACAGAGTGTATATATTAAAAAATGTATGAACTCTAATAATCCTTACTTATTACTCCTTGATTTTTACTCTTTGATTATTCCCATAGGTCAGGGTGAATGGATAAGAACTAGATGCGGAACAATAAGAAGATCACAACTCTTACCTCAGATTACCACCACCTCTAAATTAGATAGCCTCACACTATCAGATCCAGACGTTCCAGAAATACCCAATCAAGAGGTTGGTGAGGACATCCCCACACACAATGCAACCATTCTACCTACAGAAGTAAGCAGCAGGCTAGGTAAGAACTACCTTCAGGTAGCTACTGATTACTACATGACTGGTTTACCTGTTTTATAAAGATAGGCTAGAATATATGATATAACTATGATAAGAACAGTTTTTTTATTGATCCTTGTAACATCTTCTCCAGTTTTGTGAAGCTCGCTGAATGTATTATCATGTATATTCTTGTCACACTTGCCGTTTTAGGGATGGTATTTACTCAAAATGGTAATGGTAAAAAAGGAGACTTGTACGTCATAGTGAACGGTGAAGAATACGGACCAATGGCTAAGGATATCCCGTATGTTAAAGGAGATGAACAAGCCTTTGAATCTTGCATAGCTATTAATGTTTTAAATATCTTTTTTGATAGTCCAGTTTCTATTCTTGTTGATGAGAGTCTGAGTATTCTACCAAATCCTTTTCTTTGTACAGCGAAAAAAAATATTGACACTTTGTTATTTCTAATTTTTTTAGCATATCAGACGGACCGCTTTGGCCTGTAGTGGATGTGTATGGTGCCACAAAGCAAGTCAGAATAGTCCATTTAACACTAAGTAAGTGGATAAATAATCCTATATTAGATACTTATCTTTTTTTCTTCACATGGCCTCATATTTCCTGTGATATTGCTCGGTATCAATGAAGCATATATATATATGTGTGTGTGTGTAGTGTATGTATAATTGTCATATGGAATGAACCGCTGGGAGGATGAGACTACTTTTGTTAATTCATTGCCTGACCATTACTGGGTATGTGTACTACTGAGCAGTATATCCTGATACTGATAGAGGAACGTCACTTCAAAGTTGGTGACTGTTTAGTCTGAGCCCCCCAGACTCATGCCCCCTCACTGTTTAGTCTGAGCCCCCTAGACTCATGCCCCCCTCACTGTTTTGTGTTAGTTTAATTCAATTTTTTATTTTTTGTAGGTGAATCATTGCAAACATTATGTCGGGATAAAATTTTACAATACATAGAAGAACCAAAAGATATTGACTCACTACCTTTGCCAAACAAACTTAAAAGTTTCCTGAAATATGAGACTTGAATTAACCACCTTTTTTTAAATACTGGTGCTCTTAGTAGAACTACTGTCACTGTATGGTGATTTATTTTGCAATCTGATTCAAAACCGCGGCAGAGTTTAAAGCCCTCAGTATTTGATTTGGGCTCAACATAACACTAATGCATAAAATCTTTTCATGGAATTCTTCTATGGTAATTGAATTATTTTAACTGACTTTGTAAATATGTATAGGTATAGAGGTTAGCTGTTGTTATTTATTCTAATAAATTAATTTTATCATCAATAAAATGTAACTCATTGTATATTTTCTTAAAGATTTAATGTTTATTGCATGGTAAAATTTATAAAAATTAATTTATTTATAAACATATCAACGTTAGGGTATTTGTATGTTTGATGGCTATCTAAAAATGCTGCCGTTGATGGTCGCAACACAGCTTATGGCACTAATCTTCAATACAAACCTGACCAAAGAGTCGCGAGTTCTTGTATGCATCCCCTTTATATATATTGAGAAATTACTGCGGTTATCACTCAACTACTCATGCCTGGTCTGTCTGTCTGTCTTGAGTTGTAATATTCTCTATCACAGTCGATGGTTTTATCGATTGGTTGATACATCAGGTCCTTCTGCACGCATCATCAGTTAGGATTGACTTTCTCTCTGCACAAATAATAGAAAATGAAAAGTCATTCACAACGATAGCTTCATAGTTAGCTGGCTACAATATCGTAGATCTGAGTCAGTGAATGTATCAATACATGTACATAGCTAATATGAATATAATATTTAAATATTTTTATGTTAGTGTCATAACTAGAGCGAGTTTCTAACACTTACACGTGGATGGAAAGGGTTATGCCCACAGAGCAGAGTTTTGACAGAGTCAGAAGCATTTAACTCCTCTATACAAGTTGTACATTCTCTCCCGAAGACATCTGTCTGCCATAATCTATCTCAGTCTGTTAGTATATCACTTATTGGTGTCAAGCTCAAGAAATAATATATGTGTGTAGATATGTTCTGCAGCCCTAAACTAAGATGCTATATTGTATTCAGAGTGACTTGTATCCCTGACGTTCACCATCATACAAAGACAACTAATGAATAATAATAATAAAGATCAAAAGCTTATTATATAGACTGAAAATCTGGAAGCTCATCTCCAAACCATAAAGCCCTTCTTATATGGTAGATAAGGACAAGGACACAGTCATTGTAATCCCTGATAGTCTAGTCTAAGCCATTGAGTTATCCCCCTCTATGGTCTAAGCCCTGAGAGGAGTTTCTGTTTCTGAATCCACCATTAAATTCCAATCAATCTCACCAGTTGAGGTTTGATAGGGATCGCCCGCTGGTGTTTGCTCTTGAGCTTGATACCAATGTCCATTCACCAAGACTATCATCGGAGTCATCCTCACTTGACAAACTGTTTTTTCTCCTTACGCCCTAGTTAGCCTTAGGATCTGTGTTGCTGGGTTGTGAGGGTGCAGGGGAAACCATATGCTGGTGAAAAGAACAATAAAAATCTGTTATTACAGCATCTATGGAGTTAATAATCAAAAACGAGACAACGTTGTGCTCAGCACATGGCGTTATTATAATGCTACACTTATTTCTTATTCTGTGTGTTGACTCCAGCTTATACTAATGGTGACTCCAGGAACAAAAGTACACACAATAATATTATAAGAGGAAATTATCTTGAATAAATAGTATTGAAGAAGAGATGAGATTATGAGTGAGTTACAAGTTACAGTTACAAGCTTGGAGGGATAGCATATTTTGCAAAGACATTAAATTAACCTTTTTTTCATGCGATAAGTTCTTCAATAGATTTGCCCATGTTGAGCGATACTTTCCTTCTGTGTCTTGCTCTCGTTGCTGCAGATGGTGAGGGATGACATAATGAAATACCACAAGATGATATGACATAGAGATACCTTTGTAAAAATTATTTTTTATATGTTTACGGATAAAACTTTGTAATCAATATGACAATCGCAACTGGATGGATGATTAGAATATAGATGAATTCGTCCCAACTTAATTTATTGCGTAGACAAGGAAGATGAAAATGAGAATGTAAAAGTTTGTACAAATGGTGTCGTAAGTGATGTCGGCTTCCATATCGATACTACTTACTCCATTTTCGGTCCGATCGCGAGTGACGATTATTTCCTTGGTCTCTTGTTTTTTGTTCAACATTCTATCAGCGTTTGGAGACTCACAGAAGTCTAGGGGAGTTTTTCTCGTATGCTTCAGTCTACTCGATATGTTAAATCCTTAAAAGAAAATAGAAATGTGTATTAAGCTTTGCGATATCTAATTCAATAACAAATTTACTGTGAAAGTTTCAATCGAGAGATGATTGTGATTTTTCAATGATTGAAATTATTGTGGGACAGAACGCAGCAATGAACTCTCATTGAACGCAGTGAACTAATTTATTGACTCAAAATTAACTAAAGAATGGTCACTGGTCACATACCATCACCACTGCCGAAGACAACTCCTGTCGGTGACGGGTGTGTTGTGGATGTAGATACAGCCTCTACAAAACACAAGAGATTTTATATCATAATATCTAAACAAAATTAACTCTTTTTTAATAAAATTTCTGGGTATGCAAATTTTGTCACCAAAACACCAAGAACATAGATACACATATTGATTTTGCAGCCATTACTCGACTGCAGTGTGTTGGCTTCAAAAACAATATGAGTAAATATGTTAGTAAGCTTCAACTTTTATGTGGAAGAAGGGGCTTCCCATTAAGATGTAGGATTTTGAGATATGAAAATCAGTGCAAGCTGTACGAGGCCTTGTTGGTATTGACCATACTTGTATGGAAATTTATAGGAACACAAGCCATGACATACACAATCATTTTTTATGCCAAACGATCATTGCTACGTGTATTACCAAGACCATGAAATTTGTTCAAAAGTAACTAAATAAGTGACAAGTTACCTACCTCAAAATTCAAGTTGATGGTTGCTGATTGATTATGCCAATTTGGAAAAGTAGAATAGTCCAACCAAATGCTTTCAATGAGCACAAAGCTGTAAAATTTTGTCAAAACGCATCATTCTTAAAACCACTCACCTCACCACAATCAGATGTAGCGCCCACAACAGACTATCCCTAATTGTAATAATAGCCAGAAATTCCACTCTGCTATACTATATGATATGACTTGACATTACCTTTTGGAACTTTAGTTTTTCTCTTCCTTCCTCTCCCTTCTTTGCTTGGTTTAAGTTGTGGGCAGACATCTATCAACTCCACTGTCAGCTGTTCTGATCAGTTAGTCTAACATCCTGTCTTTTTCTCTTTTCTTGACTTTTGTTTTGTTTTTGCGTGCAATGCTTTGCTGTCACACCTTGTAAATCTTTCGCGTATTCCTTGGCTGTACATTTTACCTCAGTAATGCTCACTCTTCTGCAAACCTGATGTCTCATTGTGTTCGTTCTCATTCGGTGTCTCTTCTGTTCTCTCTGGTGAGCTTGGATTCAATATGTCAATGACCTCATCATACTCACAAGTGTCTGTTTGTTGAGGAAAAGCTAGCTGATTTACAGGGCTATTTTCTTCAAACGCTTTTGTGAATTTTTTTCATCTTTATCCTCGCGCCTGCTCTCACTTGAAGTGTGAATCCGTGATGGCTCTTGCTTGGTGGTAAACTTTGGGACAGGTTGAGAGAATCTTTGAGGCCACTCTGTGATGTTACAATAATGGTCGTTGCAGTATGGCTGTAAGTTGTTGTGTTGAGGGGCTGTGTTTGATGGGATGAATTTTTCAACATCGGCCGATGTGGAGTTGTGCTCTGATAAAGGTACATTTGTGGCAGAATGTATCCCGTCTGTGAAGCACTCAACTGCTGCTGCTGCTGCTGCTGCATATATACATACTGTTGTTGAGAAAATTAGTGATGAGGACTCATTGGACTATCATTCGATGTTTGAGAGCTCGTTCGTGAGTATGGGTTCCGATTGTACAAGCCTTGGTATGGCAGCCCAATATAGCTTGAGGTGTTGATGTTGTTAAGGTTACTTGCAAATTGGCCTAGCATTGATAGAAAGCAAGTTTTCAGTGCTAAGCTGTACAGGCTCTACATCACTTCGGATTTCTGGCTGAATCAGCTGATCACACCCAGAGAGCCGAGTCGATAATTGATCTGGCTGGTACAATGATCCATCAGAGGTTGGGTAGGATAATTCTTCCGGGTTGCTTTGAAAATGTTGATTGATGACCCGAGACAGTCAGACAGTCAGACAGAGACAGTCTGACTCATCTAAAATAAATCAAATGATGTACATCACAATAAAACACATAAAACAATAACAATGATACCGTGTGCAATTATAGAGTGAATGATAAAGAAAAGGATTGTATATTATGATATTTGTGAGGTATACACTCCAGGGTGCTGGCGGCTGGAACAACCAACATTGAAAGCTCCTTGATGCAAAGTCTGCCTTTACTGGTATGTACTTTGAATCAATTATTACATTTTGAATCACACCATTCAGTACATCGTGTATAAAGCAGATTAAAGTATGACAGTGGGTTGAAGTATTATGGAAGTATGGAAGTAATAAGGAATAAAAATGCAATAAGCAAATATCATTAATTGGTTCCAGCATTGATCCAAGTAGTCTTTTACTCCTTGATTGATCTATGGATTGATCTAGAATATATCTCCACTTCCATGATAGTAACAGATTGATCGATCAGGGGCAGGTAATGTGTGGACTCACCTTTTCTTAGCCCCTTCACAACATCTTGAAACAATGCCTGATTAAATAATAAGAGCGGACAAAATCAAACTAAGTGACACTAAATTCTTCGTTCCGTATTGATGCTTGATGGCTTCCAGGTTGTGATCTAACTCAGTTTCTGTATCCATATTAGATTTAGCTATTACCGACCTCTGATGCATCTCTAGAATGGCTGTATGGCACAGCGTCTGTAATCACAATCAATTAAGATTTTGGCAGAATTACTACACCTTCGACATGTGGTAGCTGGGGATGTTTAAGATCTGGACTCCTGACCATACTTCTATGCAAACAAAAGCTCCCAGAGGGAGAGAGAAGATGGTTGAGATGACGAGCATAAGGTCTGTGTGAGCAAAGACCATAGGCATAAAGCCTAATTGTTGCCCGTCAATGCCGGACAAATACAGAATAGCTCTCTTACCCCAGGCTAGAATGGCTTGTCTGTACATATCTGTTCTCCCATTCACGGTTTATCGTAAGCCAGTCCTTACCCAAGTTTGCAGTCCTTCATGACTGCCGCTTCATTTTCTGGTGAGCCAGCCTTTCCTTTTAGTCATCACAAACTTGCAAATGTAAAAAACTAACCCAACGGCATTTAGAGTGGCACTTACATCACCTGTTGTCATTAATCTCTCAACTTTCAGCAATTCCCCTATTATTGGTGGGGAGGTTTAGCCCAACTTGCTGCAAGGGAGACCAAGGCCTAGTTAATTATACATTAACAACAGAATTTATGAACCCAACTTTTTTTCTTCATCTGTTGTGGAACTATATCATGTTTTACATAGCCTCCATTCAAGATGGCATTATTTTGTCTACTGTAACACGCGCGTCTCAGCCAAGCGTAGAATTTCACTAACACATTTAACATATCAGCATGGTTTTTATTGATACCGTTACTTTTACATCACACATAAAATAATACATAAATAAATAATGACCTGATACAAAAAATGATTGTTACAAAATGAACATGTAGGGGCTTTGTCCAGTGAAGGATAACACAAAAGTATAGATAAAAGAAGAAGAAAGAAAATGCCTTATTCTTACTGGATGCAGAATTTATCTGCGCACACATTCACAATAGCCCTGCTAACAATATCCGGAGAAGCTAATTAGTTTTTCTAGGTCTCATGGCATATGTTCTGGTTGCATCAGGGGTGGTCTGCACATCTCCCATATCCGGGGAATTGGACCTTTCCTCGCTAACCTGTACAGGGTTAGAAAGTTCTGGAGTAGTTGATACAGTAACCGTGCTACCTACAGCAGTAGGCTGAAGTGTCACAGACTGCCGATTAGATTCAACAGGAACAACAACAGTAGGAGTTGATACATGGGTCACAACTGTCTGTGGTGGTGGGGGTGTCGAGGCAGCTTGCACAACACTAGTCGGAGTTATTGTCACAGTAGCAGGAGTTAATACACTTGAGGCTGAGGGGCGATTAGTGAGGATGGTTTGCTGTAGAACTGTTGTGCCTGCTGGAGTTGATGATCCGGAGGCAGATCCTGCACTGGCAGCTGATCGGCTCGCTTGTTGTATTGCATGTACTGCATTTGGTGATAATGTTTTCATCAGAGAGGACGACACTGATGGCTGAAATAGACAGAGCCAAAAACTCGTCATATGTTGCCTTTGTTTTGGATGCATGTTTTGTGGTTGGCAAAGAAAGTGTCATAAAAGCTCACTCATTTGTGTGCTCAGATCGCCGTTGTAAATCAACAAAATTGTTCTGGCGTAAAATCAAGCACAAATTGTTATACAGTTAGTTGAGTTATCTAAATTTAGTACCCAATAACACTGACCTGACTTTGAAGAGTGACCGATGCCAAGCTCACCACCGGCGTTGCCCCAACACCTGTGTTTCCAACAATTCCAGTAATAGTTCCTGCAACTTTGTGTGTTGTTGCTGAACGTGGTATAGTCGTAGCTACAAGTTTAGATGGAGAGTGACTGACCAGAGAAGCTCCTGCACCCGGAACTATTGCCACCGGGGTACTACTGGTGATGACAGGCCTGGCCAGCGATACTGTAACATTGCTCACTCCACTAGTAGAGCCTGCACTGTTGGGTGTGGACATCTTTGTTATGGTAGCTGAAACAAGTAAAATTAAACAACTATTCAGGTGTTCATGTCACGGCTTCCCCCATAGAGATGAGTATTAGCCTTGTTCACGCGGCCACGGGATTCGGTTTTTTTGGTGGCCTTGTATTTCTCGGTATAGTATCAGGAGTTGTCTCCTGCTGTTTTAGCTCTAATCTTCACCACTTTTTCGCTGTTCCATGGGCAAATAAATTAACTTGGTCATTTATCGTATTCAAAATAACTAAATAAACTGATCGCACTAAATTTAGCAGCAATGATGTGAACACATGGCTGGGTTAAAAACCGTACAAGGTGCATGCACTGGTTATTATGACAGTGCAGCAGTGTAGTGCCTAGGATGCTTAGGCTATAATCACAATAGAACAATGGGGCAATGTATTGACATAAGTTTTAGTGCTTGATAATTTACTCAGCCTCAGCTGCACGGTCATTTGAAATTAACCTGTGCATGCACCTTTTGCATGCTTTGTTATATAAATTTTTTTTACTCCGCCATGTTTTCACATTATTGCTGCAAAATTTAGAGCAATCAGTTTAATTGTATATATTTTGAATATGATAAATTTAATTTATTTGCCTATGGAACAGAGAAAAAGTGGTGAGGATGAGAGCTAGAACAGCAGAAGACAACTACTGATACTATACCGAGAAATACAGTGCCACCAAAAAAACCGAATCCCGTGGCCGCGTGAACAAGGCTAGATGTGTATACTGAAGTCGCATTCTATTACTACATGATCAGTGCATTTATTTTGTGGAACTTTAAATATTAATTGAGAAAATTTATATTACAAAATATTGTGACAATGAACTCACCATGCATATTAGCAGGAGTGATGAGCTGTGTAGTAGCTATTATAGTCTGACCAGATACTGATGTGCCAGCTGGCGCTGTTATGATCTGTGCATGTTGTTGAGCTGCAGCTGCCTGCTGTTGGGCTGCTGCAGCTGCCTGTTGAGCCTGCTGTTGTTTAATGAGCTGTTGTATTTGCTGAACACCGATCTGTTTACCGATCTTCTGCTGAACTATCTGCACACTTGCACCTGTCTTTCCAACAAGCTGAGGGTGTGTTAAACCTGCACAAATTTAAAATATGCTATTACTCATGTTTTGGGTTTGCAAAGAGTGCGTCAAAAGCCTCTTGCTTTTGTGCTCAGACCGCCGTAGTATCAACAAAATTGTTCTGATCAATTAGATATAAGTCTTCCTCATAGCACACGTTATTATACAGTTGGGTTGTCTAATTTTAGCATACAATAACACTGAAGCAAAGATGCAACCACAGCAAAAATAATTCTCACCCAACTTTTGGCATCAACATTCAACTTATGTAGTTGCTTACTTAGTTTTTGAGTGATTGGTCGAGCGACGGTCTTGTTATGAAGTAACTGTATCTGCCGGTATTGTGGAGGTTGGCCACCAGTCAGAGTTGCTTTAGTTGTACCTACAGACATCGGACAATGGAATGCTTTATTTATCAAAAATTGCTTGCTGTTATTTTTTAGTGCTTTAGGCCGCTGTAGTATCAACAAAATTCATAGCACATACTGCACATCAACTATCAGCTTCATTTAGTAACACCTTGTAGTAATTTACAAATACCTTGTACAGGTAGAGTTTTTTGTTGTTGCGGTAAAGAGACGTTGATATTCACACCGGTGTTGACAGGCAGTGACATACTTGTAGTGCCTTGGGTACCTCCAGACACAGAGCTGACAGTTTTGACTAGGGTAGGTACTCGTGATTGGTCAACTACAGCCTGCTGTAACTGTTGACCACTGAATAACTAAACAGTGAAATCAAACATATTTTAGACTTAGCCTGGGATTTGCCAAGAGTGCTTCAAAAACCTCTTGCTTTTGTGCTCAGACCGCCGTAGTATCAACAAAATTGTTCTGATCAATTAGATATAAGTCTTCCTCATAGCACATTTTACACCCAAAGCATTTTGAGAATCATGTATAGCTGCGCTGCTGCATGAGCAGAGTTCCTCTGGAAATTGCTCATTATAAAAAAAAACTGTCCTGCCAAGCGCAAAATACATACCTGACTAGCGCCTGAACTGCTCCTCTGGTGTACCAGGGTCTGTGCTCCTGTCTGTGCCACACGTTTAGCCTGCTGCTGCTGACTTAGTAAGTTAAGCTGAGTAAGCTGTGTGGGCGTGAGACTTTTACCAATAGCGAGGGGTTGTTGCTGCACAGTGACTACAAAAACAACACTATTTTTCACTAAGGTTGGGATTTGCTTAGGGGAGCGTGTCAAAAAGCTAACGTTTTGGTGTGCTCAGACTGCCGTAGTTAATCAACAAAATTGTTCTGAGGTAAAATCTGATATAAAGTCTTCCTTATATCACACTAGTTATGGGCCAAACTTACTGAGTGAGTGACTTGGCTGACACCACTGATCACACTTTGTCAGCTTTCTGTGATTGAGATGGGCAATGAGCAAAATGTGTGTATGCGGTCTATTCACAACCATCATTTAGGATAAATTTTGCATCCATACTAATCACTTTTTCATTACATTTAGTCACATGGCTACCAGCATACAGTCCAACAACTCACTGGTTCTTGATGCGGCTCCTTGTGTCACTGCAGCGTTGCCCTGTTGTACATGTCTCATAAATTGTGCCATAGTAGTACTGCCAGCTCCCAATCTCTGTATCTCCTGTAGGCCTACCGTCATCTTACGACCTGCTGTAGGCGCCTACAAAATAAAATACTCTCATTTACACTTGGGTTGGGATTTGCTTGGAGAGTATGTCAAAAAGCTAACACTTTTTTGTGTGCTAAGACTGCCGTAGTCAACAAAATTGTTCTGAGGTTAAATCAGATATTAAAGTCTTCCTCATAGCACAAATCAAAGCCAATAATAAATTGAGTTATAGGCCTAACTTACTGAGTGAGTGACTTGGCTGACACCACTGATCACACTTGTGGTCTGTGTCAGTTTTCTGTGGTTGAGAGGGGAGAAGGTGCTGCTGCCAGGGACCACTATACTACCAGCGTTGCGAGCTATTGATACACCAGAGGCCTGTAGTGCTGACTTTGTTGCTGGACTCTGTAAATGTCAATGAGTAAGCATGAGATACATGACGTAAGCATAATCATGTACATCTACGGTGTAACAGACAAGCCTTGATATTTTTGATGCACCAGCAGGTATGATTCAAAACAGGTTTCCGTTATGTTGCTTACAATTATGGCAGTAGTACCGGACACAGGCAGATGTTGCAGCTGTACAGTATTAGCTCGAGACGCAGAGGCTGCGGCGGCCGCAGCAGTCTGTGATGCTCTTTGTTGCTGTTCTGCTGCTGCCTGTAAACAATGTTTCATCAAATTTAAATAAAATGCTGTGAAAATAAGTTGCGCCCATAGACTGTATTAGGATGGTGGTACAGGGCCAAGCTTATTAAGTCACATCACCAAGGTGGACAATAATTAGCATCACCATTACCTGCTTCTTCTCATTACGAATCCTCTCTTGTCGAATCTTGGCAACTTTCTCCGGGTTCATAGGAGAATCATACTGGATACCTGGAACAAAGGCAACAGTTATTTTGGTCTGACGTTCAGTGGTGGCCATTAGGTGTCAGCAGATGGAAGTAGAAACAAGATGTGCTCAGACCGCCGTAGTATCAACAAAATTGTTCTGATGATCTATTAGATATAAGTCTTCCTCATAGCACAGTCAACATTCATGTGAGAATACTCTTTTTCAATATTCTTTACTCACCACTCTCAGCAATCACAGCAGCATGCTTTGGGTTTTTCATGGTTGGATTCACAAGAGTAGGTCTCAGAGTAGGTGTCCTTTTGCTAGCCACATTTTTAATACAGTCAAATCTGAAGGCATGTAGAGTGGTGACCGAGCTTCCGCTGTCCTGGGTGTATAACACTCCTGTACTAAGAGGCTTGTTACCTTTCGTCTGAAGTGAGAAGAGCAGTAACTATAGGAAAACTTTGCAAGGAAAAGAAAACACAACCGCAGAACAAGGAACATCACACTTAACACCACACATTGCACTCGAGTTCCTAGTACCATACCTTATACACAGATTTAGGTATCTTCTTCTGCGGTTTCCTCGGATTTGGTTCAAACACAACCTTGCCTTCCTCTCTTGGTATGATCACATTCTCATATCTGAGCCTGCATTGTTTAGGAGATCGGTATATTCGACTGGTTGTGCTAACGATATCGGACACCAGATCCCAGTTTGGTATGTGTGCAGGTGACATCACAGTAAGGTTAAGAGGTAGCTGAAGGAGAGTCTGTACAGCCTGCTCAAAATAAAAGTGATCTATAATATTAAAGAACACACCATTGCTTCTCAATTCTCATTGCCGCCACATCAACTTTCTGTTCAATATGAATGAGCAAGTGACAGATGATACTAACCTGAAGCAAAGACCAGTCTTCATGGATAAGCCACTCCGGTTGATCTTGATGCGAGCTATCTGAACCACTAGGTTTCTGTAGGTTGCCACTAGCTCCCATCTTCATACCTAGTTGCCCTGCCATGCTGGGATGTTTCAGTAAAGTCTTTTCCCGTTTTAATTTCAGCAGGTGCGGCCGATCAAACAATGACCTGGTTAAACAGATTTAGATCACATGATGTGCATTGTTGGTACAAATTACTTCAAACCATTACAATTTCTCCAACTATGTATGTATGTATGCAAATTGTTTCTTACAACTAATTGATGTAGAAAGGCAACTGACCTGGGGGGTCTATTTGACATGGCAGGCTGCTGTCTGGGCGCTTCCTCCAATACCATCCTTGCTTTCTTTTTAGTTATACCCAAAGAGTGTGTGTCAATTTTACGCTTTTTCTCCTTCTTCACATGGACTGGCGGCAGCTGAGACTCCGTCATAATGGCTGAGTCGTAGAGGAAACAGATTGACTGGTCAACATACACATCGTTCTCTGAGTGGGGCGGAGTAGGTGGACACCACATCTGAAATAATCACAATCTGGTGAGCAGGTGAAAAACAACTGAATAAGTGCATTGATTGAAGCAGGCATCACAGAATTTCATAATAAAAGAACATAAATAAGAATGATAAAAACTCACCGGCATGTTCTCACCAGTAACCGCATCCTTGAATGCCTAAAATCACATCAAATCAGATCGTTAGTGGAAAACCCCAGAGCTCAATACAGAACAGAGGGCTTCCACATTGCGACCTGAAATGTGGCCTACCGATTAGGGACTGTCCAAATCAATTCCCATTGCAATTCCACAGTTCAAGCTACCAATGAGTAACCACATTCCAGACACAGGAAGCCGCCAAGTTCACAAGAGTACAATTAATCCTTGAGAGGCTTTGACTGGAGAGTAAGAAACCAAGCAGTTTCAATAGCAAATTCAAATTGCCAGATTTTGATGGTCTAGAGTGTTGAAACTCAATGGTAGCATGAAACAAATATTCCCCACTAACAGTTCATACTTTCCAGTCAAGACCATCAAGAGATTAAGAGTCTTTATACAATAATATTATAATTTATTTGTCTAATACAGTATGAAAAGTACCAACAATATATTTTCTATTTTCTGATTGTTCACAACTGAGATAGAGTACAAAAATATCGTCGATTGGAAGCATTATTTAGCAAGTTTCATAGGCGACTCGCTTCCAGACCGGTGACGACTTGATCTTCTGACACCATTACCTTCTACATCAACATCACTGTTATCAGAGGTCTGATGTGAACCATTTAATGAACTGATCATGCCAGGCTTAATTATTGGAGAAGTAATGGGCGAAGAAAGAATATAGGTTGTGCCACCTCCAGGTTTACGTTGAAGTGTAACAATCTCATCCCTGGGGGATACAACTGATTTCAATTTCAAATGCTCATGAGATTCTTGTATAATTGTGTTCTTGTTTTTACTGCCTTTGGGCCTTCCACTACCAGGCTTTCTCATCTTTTTACGAGGTTCGAGCTGTTCCTCATCAGTGTCAGAGTCTAACTGCTTTGGCCTTGGCGGTCGGCTAGATTTACGAGATGCTTCTGGTATCACACGTTTACGCTGAGGTGGTTGTTTAGGTTTCTTTTTTGGTGATCGCCGTACCTGATTCATGCCGTCCTCTTTTGAATATGTGTAAAGCATATCATCTTCCTCCAATTCTGCCTTTCTCTCTTCTTCCTCTCTCTGACTCTTCAGGCGATTCAACTCCCAATCTTTCTTTGCCTGTTCAATATCCATCTACAAAGTCAAATCAAACAAATCAGCTTGAGTTAAGCATACAATGGGAATTATCAGTATTGATGTCTCTATACTGGCACCCAGGAAAGAAATAATCAATATTATAAAAGAATAATTTTGGTGGTACAAACTTGAGAACCTACCTCGGCTTCATTAACAGCTTCCTCAGTAAACTGGTCATCTGTTTTTTCCAAGAATATCACTGCATATCTCTCAACAGGGGTTAACTCTTTCTCTATCATAGCTATCTCCATCTCAACCTACGAATGAAAACTAGGGTTAGCGAATAGCATAAAATGACCTCTTGCGAGCCCTTTTTGATGTGGTTCACAGTAAGTACAATGGATTCCATTTAGACTAGACCTCTCTTTATTGTGCTTCTAAAATACACACCTTGGATGTCGTCTCCGCCTGTTGCTTCTTCAGTTCAGCTTCCCGCTCATCCCAAGGTATGTTTTCGTCAAATTCAGCCAGCTCAGCGCCTGCCTCCTCACTGGCCACAGCTGCAGCTCTTACATCCTCCACATCCTCGGCTTGACACAGTGCCTGTTTGTTAGAAAGTATTTATCTTATTACTTCATCAACAAGAGCAACAAATGTTTGTCTAACTACATCTATATTATTTATTCTGATCAGCATTTCAAAACCCTAATACATTCGATTCTTCATCTCCAGAACAGTGTGCAACTATCATTATTAAGTATACGCTGCTCACCTGCTCAAACTGTTTCTCATTTAGGGATGGTGCTACGCTGTTGGCAGGTACAGTGTTTAGACTGCTGCTCGAGGCAACAGAATGTACTGGCTTTCTCTCTGCAAGTGTGTTCAACCCACTTGGTTCAGCAAACAAGTCCGCTATTGTTCCCTGTTGCAAAAGGTATAAGATAACAATAATTCATAACATGATCCATTACCCAAAAAGGTCACTAAGAGTATCTGAAGTCTGTCTGGAATTTTTAGTCCCGCAACCAGCAATAGCTGTGCAGGGTGGAGCATCCAGTTTTACTTTACCAAGAGTTTGGCACCAATGTCAGAACATGACATCAGTAATTTGATTATCTTGGAAACCATGACACGCAGGTAGGAAAAATGCATTAATGACCAACCTGTTGTAGTGAGGCAGTGGTGAAGTTCCCTCCTTCAATGGCAACATCTCCCAACATCCTTTTCTGATTGGCTTTTTTCAAAATGTTCTCCTCCACAGTTTTCTCACTTACCAGCCTGAAATACGAATGTCTTGTGGTTGAAATTTAATTATATAGGGCATCTAAGATGTCCTATTACCTAACACATCAGTGTATCCCCCGGTATGCCTTTATGCAGCCAATCTGGCTGCACATACACATATACCACGGGGAATTTCTTCTAGCAACACTTTTACGCCCACCGGCAAGGAATTCACTGATGGGTTCTAGCATGTGCATTGTTACAATATATTTCACTTTTGGCCAACAAACCAGGATTTCCTCAAAATAAATTTACCTTACCTGTATATGTGGACATCCCTAGTCTGACCAATTCTGTGACATCTATCCTGAGCCTGGGCATCCATGGTAGGATTCCAGTCAGAGTCATAGAAAATCACAGTATCAGCTCCAGTCAAGTTAACTCCTACACCACCACTACGTGTGGACAGTATCATCACAAAGATCTTGCTGTCAGCGTTGAATCTGTCCATCAAATGCTGCCTCATCTCTACCTTGGTTGTACCATCTAGTCTCAGGTATCTGTAAATGTAAAATGATGTCATGACCATGTAAAATTAGCCAGTGATGATAGATGTTAGCAGCGTTTTTGTTTTCACATATAATATTATTGTGTTCGGTATTTTTAGTCCCGCAAACAGCAAATGCTATGCAGGGTGGAGCAACCAATTTTACTTTACCAAGAATTTGGCACCAATGACTAAAAAAATGACATCGGTAATTTGACTATCTTGGATATATCATGTACTCTGCATTTACAATCGCAAGCATGTTACATACCTGTGACCATGGTAATTCAGAAAAGCTTCCAAAACATCGAGCATTCTGGTCATCTGTGTGAATATGAGGACTCGGTGTTTCCCCGATTTCAAGTCTCTCAACAGTATGTCAAGCGTTTGAAGCTTCCCTAAATATAATAAGACAATTGTGAATGAATGCGAACTAAGAGGCCACGTCATTGTTGGGTTGAGAAATATTGGGTCTGTTCAGCATTATAAGGTTCCACATGGTTTTTTCAGTAGAACGAAAGTATGAAACATCATAACAGCAGTCTGCTATTGAAACAAGCAATTGGCTCATAGCAGTAAAACTAGCAAGAACTGTACACGATAGCAGCCAATGCTTACCACAATCATACTGTATCAGTCGTTTGTCAGGAAATTGAACCAGCATTCTGGTCTGAATGGGATGCAGCAAGTTGGACTTCTCTGTAATCAGTGATTTAGTTTGATAGTCAATCAGGTGATTTGAGTCAACCAGGTCAGAGTGGCAGGATACATGAAGTTGGACGCCCCTACTTTTCACGGGTGGGGTAACGAACACAAATCTGAAAAACATAAGAAATGTCACAATTAAGTGTGTCAACCAAACTGCATGTGTCGGGCGAAACGAGTTATCTTGGTTCATTTATCCGAATCCTCACAATAACTCAGCCTGGGGCGGTATGTCATAATCATAACACAAGATATTGGGCACATAAGTGGCGCCTTCTGACAGCGAAAAACATGCGTCTTGAAGAGAGACAATACCTTTCGACAAGATCTGTCAATTGCTCCAGTCTTTCTTCAGGGGTAAGAATCAATTTTCTCAGATACTCTGTACAGCTCCAGTAATATCTCGGATGGTTTGGTTTTGTCACAGAGATGGCATTATGGCAATGTGCTAGGCTATTGTCAGAGAAGTAAGTTGGTGATTTATGTAACCCGTTTTTCCATACATTGACAGCACCATGGAGGTCAAAGCCGTACACAGGTTTATAGCCACAGTGCTTCTTATTGTATTCAGCCAGTCGATCAAGAGTTGATTTCCTCCATTCGCTGAGTTTGCCGTTGACTGTGTCCTGAAATACCGGCATATGAATTATTAATGGTGGAAGTCCCATATGAAGAGTAAGAACTGGATTTGCAGTTATCTTGGTTCATTAATCCGAATCATCACAATCATTCAGCCTGGGGCGGTGTGTCATAATCATAACACAAGATATTGCACATACGAGCGCCGCACTCAACACCGACAAACACACATTTTATTAATGTTGAAGATCACTGTCTCAGATAATCTTCAGTAATGTCTCTGGTGGTTTGGTTTTGTCGGTAAGATAGAAGAAGTCAGACATAACTAGTCAATAATATAATGTGCAACTTACCAGATTAAGCTCTGCAACAAACTTGTTCCTGGCTTCTGTCTCCAGTGCTCGTTTCCTGCTGGCTGGCCCCATCAAAGTTGGCTTATTGCTTTTGTGAGCCGTTACGGAAGTCCCAGAAGTAGAAGAGACAGTGGGTGTTGCTTTCACAACTTGCAGGGTCTTTGTTATAGCTGCACCAGCTGAAGTACCATTAGTCAATGTTGTTACACGTGCAATGGACCCAGCTGATGTAACCACTGTGGGAGTAGCGCTTCTGCTGATGAGACTAGAACTAGCTGAGGCAACAGTTATCATACCAGGTGAACGAGCTGGAGCCTGAGCTGATGACACAAGCGAAGTACGTAGTACAGGTCTACCAGTCATGGGGTCCACTGTAGCGACAGGAGCACCGGTGGCTGTTGTTGATGTAAGGCGGGCAGCTAAAGACAACGCACCTGTCCCTGTAATAAATAACAAGTTAACATGAGGGGATCATGGAGATTGAGTATGCATTCACATTCAATTATTTGTGGTAAGGAAAACCTTGTCAATATAATGATATGACACTGACCGCTATTTGAAGAGAGTGAGCTGATTGGCAAGACCCGTGTAGCTGCAGTAGAGGTAGCACCACTAGCTGTTGTTGCTGTACTTGTAAGAGATTGAGTGCTGGCAGCAGAGGTTATCAAATGTTGACCAGAGGAGGTCTGTATGATATGTACAAGTCCAGCTAAAAAATCATCAAGGATTGCTGTTTCAGAGGAAAACTCAAGATAATCGGGGACTTTATTGGATCAAATAAAGTCAGCTCATTGCGATCGAATCCTTCATTGTCACTAGGTCTGGGGCGATAACTAATAATCATATCTGACTTGGGTATTTACTTATATTATTTAAAATAAATAGAACACTTAAGGTGAACAAATTTGTGCTCATTGAATTCTGCATAGCTCTGAGATAATTAATTGAGCCTTTTTAATCTCATTATTGTCACCTTATGGGCAAATAATTTGCACAAACTGATGTTCAAAATCAGGGCATGAAATCTTAAGCCTTATGACGTGTACAATTTGCACTAGTAAGTTTTTGCACTAGTAATTAATTTCATACCCTAATTTAGACCATCAGTTTGTGCAAATTATTTGCTCATTAGATGACAATGCTGAGATTGCAGCCTCATTTCATTAGTTCTGAGCTATACAGAATTCTATAAACACACATTTGGCTGTGTGGCAGCAGTGGTTTAAGATCTTCTAAATGTAAGGAAAATAGTTACCTTGTAGTTGAGGGAGTTGAGAGGATGGAATCATAAGTCTAGTGCCCTGAGGAGTCTGTTGTATTTGTAGGGTGATCGGTTGAGATGCTGAAGGCGATTCTAAAATAAAATGAAAGAGAATATTAGGGGAACAACACACAATCATTGCTTGAGGGAGGATTGAGTTAATGCATGCATTGGCTCACCATGACTTCTATACTAATCACATGTTTGATATCAAATCTAACACACCAGAAATGTAAACCTACTTGTCATGACAGGGGTCC
Source organism: Membranipora membranacea (assembly GCA_914767715.1). Lineage (NCBI taxonomy): Eukaryota > Metazoa > Bryozoa > Gymnolaemata > Cheilostomatida > Membraniporidae > Membranipora > Membranipora membranacea. The sequence continues at coordinate 18,835,517 of OU612066.1, read as the reverse complement.
GTACAACTCCGCCAGTTTGAGTCACCAGGCTACTCAGAGAAGGCCCTACAGCTTTTGGAACAGTTGGTTTCATTATACTTGATGTGATTGAGACAGTCCTGCCTGCTTGCCGCACAACCTGGGCAGTAGAACTAGCATCGATTTGTGTTTGACTTGGTGTTGGTGATCTAATAACAAATGGCCTTAGCTTGGTTGGAGGGGGACGAATTGGGGGGTCAACTGACTGATCCACAATTTCAATGAGCTTTCGAGAAGTCTGTAATTTACGAGATCGATGCGCAGCATAGGCGGATAGATCAGACTCCATGTCAGGTAGATTTGGATGTAGACTGTTCAACTTCAACTCCTACAGTAGAAATGAGTTGAAATTCAAACGAATGTGTTTGTATATATAACTATGAGAAAAAAATAACATGCGAACAAAACAAGTGTACATAAGCTTTCAGAGGCATGGACTAGTAATCAGACATGCCTATACGGAACAGATGATATAATCTATGCATAATGGTCAAGGGACCCATTCGGACAAAATGGACACCAGCTCTAATGCAATCTTTCTCAGGTTGTTTACCAGAGAGGAACTTGGACTTTTTTTACCTGTAGTGGATCGTAGTTGAGAGCCCGCAGAACAGCTGCAGCAGTCTCAACTGGTATACTGTCAGTCTCAAAAGGCGATATGATTGGTCTTGGGTCGAACATGTCTGGATGATTACACACTTTCCTCAATTGCATCAAAATGCCGATGACACTCATGAAATTTCCACCAGCAAGCGTGTCTTTGGTGTCTCTGCGGGACATAAACTCTTCATAGAGAAGTCTCTGACGCTTTGATAAGCGACACATGACCACATGCTCGTACTTCTGAGGCAACTGTTTCTCTACATCAGCCTTTAAGCGCCTCAGCAGAAAAGGTCTAAGCACCTACAAAGAGTGATAATATTGAAATGCGCACATGCTAGAATAGGGCTAAATCATGAAGAATACATTTCAATCATTGATACCGGAGTTCAGCAGGAGCAGTTCTAAAATACCTTATGTAGGCGTTTGATTAGCTGATCATTGTATTCACTTGTCCCCTCAATCATTCCAGTAAGTGGGTTGGCGAACCATTCTTTAAACTCCATGTGAGACTGGAAGACATTCGGCATCAAAAAGTGCATTAGAGACCACAGCTCCATAAGATTGTTCTGTAAAGGAGTCCCAGTCAACAAAAGCCGTCGCTGACTGTTGAAATTCAGTAAAGTCTGCCATCGTTGGGATTTAAAATTCTTTATGTTTTGAGCCTGAAAAAGAAAAGGTTACATTTATAAGTGTCTGGACTACTGTGACAGATACAATATAAAACAGCATCTGCGCATAGTAGAACATATTAATCTACGAGTGACGTAGCATCAGCGGGTCAGGATTGATACCCGATAACAACTCTGGCACTCGAGAACCTGTATGGAAGGAGATGTAAGCTGAAAAAATTGGTAAAATGATAAAACATATTTGGCTTACTTCATCAAGAATGAGGTATCTCCACTTCTTCCTCTTGAAAGCCTGGTGATCCTGAATCACTAGTTTGTATGATGTTATGCACACATGGAATGCATTTGTTTTTGTCCAACCCTGCATTAAGAAAAAAAACTTAATTAGGAAAAGCTATTTCCATTCAATATCCCCCTAAAAAACACATCACTGGAATAAGCAATTTAAATGTTTTAAGTGTACTATCAGCTGACGCCATGCGACGGGCACAGTCAGACAACCAAATAGAATTTAATCTGTCACCAAGAGAAATCCTCATTAAGCATTCCCGCTTATGAGAGTGCTTTTGGTGATTATATTTCTGCATAAGTATAAAAACAATAGCTGTCATTGGTACCAACGACATGTAGTTAGCAAAGACAATTGCCACTGAAACACTTACTATGCGCTTCATTTTTCTTTCTTTCTGGGAGCCATAGTAAGTAAGTATCTTGAATCCAGGACACCACTTCTTCAGTTCCATTTCCCAATTCAGCATTACACTGGTCGGGACTACTATCAAGTGTGGGCCCCAAATTCCTAGATAAACAATAGAGTAAAACTATCGGTTATTTATCATTCATCATTATTATTTATTTAACACATGTACAGGCACTGTCACTTCCCTGTTTGGATTCATACTGACTCTCGTGATCTGACTGGGCATGTAGATCACTGATAAACTAGGCTATCATTACCACAAAGAGATTGTCGTAAGGCGTGGTCATGTGTGACCTGAATTTGCGCATGTGCAAGAACAATGAGTTTGGTCTGGGTTCTGATTGCAACTTTGGGAAGGGGAAATGGGATGGCTTCGGAATTCCGAGACTCAATTTTGCAGAGATCAGCTCATGCCCAGAGCTGAGCATGCGAAGAATGGTTTGGATTTACATATTGTGATTGGGATCAGGTGCACCCATGTGCAAAGGCACATGCATGTGTTTTATTCCAATTATTTCATCTTCCCTTGCTTTGGATAAGGCACTCATGACTGTACCCGTCACCATGCCATGTCAACAGGGATTAAGTTATTTGGGTTACAATTTGAATTTAGTAATTCAGTAATAAGGTGCATCTGGTTCCTGACAGATTGTTACAACTTACCGTGATCGCAGGCCAGATGCGCCAATAGAGCAATGGTTTGTATGGTCTTGCCAAGGCCCATTTCATCAGCAAGTATACCATTGAGTTTTTTCTCATACATGGTGGCTAGCCAATCAAGACCGACATGCTGATATTCTCTTAATGTATGTTGGAGTAGGAAGGGTACAGTCGTCTTAACCTGAAATTTAGGTCAGAATGACAATAATTCAATGGTGAGATTTATATTTCAATTCAGCAGGTATTGTAACTACAATGTTGGCCAACCGGGCTTTAGGTCCTTGATCTTGATCTGATCAAGCACAGCAAAATATCAGCCAATGTTTATCTAGCACATATTTTCCCACTGGTGAAGTCCTTAATAACCCACCAGTTCTACAAATGTGCATGACAGGATCATTTGTGTTCTGAATAATGAGCAAGATAGATGTCATGGAATGTACCTCGGTTGTTTCAAGAGTGTATCCTGTTGGTTGCAGCATCTGAGCAGCCGCTGCTATGTCAGTTATCTCTTTGTTGGGGCCCTCTTTGCCTTCTTGGTCTGACAAAATCTCCACCTCATCCCTTTCTGGATGAAGTAAATACTCCATGCCAACCTCTTGTTCAGCATCTGTATATTGGATGATTTCAATGCAATGAAAGCCGCTTTCACCATGAACTTGTGCTAAGTTTTTAACTACATCGCGAACTGGATCAGTCTCATTAAATCGGTATAATATCTCCCTCATCTGAGTCGGGGATAAGTGATCATCACAAGCAGTTCACTGGCTTTACAAAAATCATAATGCAGCACATTTCACAAGGTAGTAAATGCTGCCAAATATAATTGTACTCACCCTGTTGTACTGATAAATCCTCTTCCTCACTGCTTGTTTCCTGGTCCTCATCCTCGCCATCATCACTGTCGACCTCTGTAGAGCTAGGGGTGTCGGGCAACTCAAAGTCACTAGCATATGCTCCACAGTACTTAGCAGCCAACTCTTCAACTGTCATCTCCCCTACAAAAATCCTGTGATATGAGTTGCAGATAACAAAAAACGAATAAAAACAGCCTGCTGCACAGATTGTTACGAATGGAAGTATTAAGAAATGTACAGTGCGCTCCTTATCCCTTATGCCAAATTGTTAGGCTAAGAAATATGGGTAAAGGCACCAGTTAATCTGTCCACAGTTTAGCAGATCACGTGTTAAAAAAAGTACACACCCCTGCGCTCTATGGAAATGATCACCATCGACGAGAAAGGTAGAATTGAGGTTACACTCACCTTCATTTTTCAGGTCATCTAGCTCATTTTTATAATCCTTCTCCTCATGCTCCTCTTGCTCATCCAATGTTTTCTCATCATCTACAGCCTCAACCCTTTCTCCATCAAAATCCTGTGCAAAAACAATTGGTTACATTATGGGACTGCAATGTTGAGTTTAGTCTATGCAACGAATGGCTGTATTCAGAAATGTACAGTGCGCTCCTTATCCCTTACGCCAAATTAGTAGGCTAAGAAATATGGGTAAAGGCACCAGTTAATCTATCCACAGTTTAGCAGAACACATGTTATAGAAAGTACATACTCCTGCGCTCTATGGAAATTATCTTTATTTAGATGCTCTTTGCATTGCAAAGCATGCCAAATGGCAACAAGCGCAACAGACACTGTGTATATAATAAGCATACCTCACTCATTTTATCATCATCAGAAACACTGGCGGAGGAGTCGCTATCCAGGGCAGCTGGCTGATCCAGAACCCCCTGGGGTAATGAGGCTAATAGGTCTTCCAAAGGCATCTCACTCTCAGCTTGAAGAGCAGCCAACTCTGCATCTGTATCATTCTACCAACATTAGAAATCATGTCATTGTAGCAGACCAAAAAACGATAGAAACGATAGGAATTACATGTGAAATGGGCTCATAGCACCATTGAAATACCATTATTAGTTTCCGGGACATGGATTATGATATGTACAACTAGTGGGGTCCATGCGATGGGCACAGACAACCAACAAAGTTGACTTTGATCTTACAACAAGGGAAATCCCCTGCCAGCGTTGATGCTGGTGAGAGCGCTATGGTGAGTTAAATAAACAGTTTCATGACTGAGTAGTACAAAAATGGTTTTTTACCTGGTCTGTATCATGAAGCTCCTCTTCCTTTGCTATGGTTTCTTCATCATCACTTGATCCAGCAGTGGGCATAAACTCAACATCTAAAATTAATTCAGATGGAAAAAATATATATATATATATGTACATTGTGACAGAGGAGTCATTCCAGAGCAGCTATAGTATAATTGTAGCGCAAATTGTCGATGACACAAATATAAAACTGCATACATTTGACAACAGGAGACATTATTCTACCCAATTTAGTACAAACAAGCACAAATTAAGGCACTTGCTTGGTTGCAATTGGGACATTATTACACCGATTGAAGTATCCAAATGTTCATTTCCTTTTAAATTTACCTTCCATTGCTATGCTGGATTTTGGACTGACAGCAACAGATGAGTCTACCTTAGTAGAGCCACCAGATGTATCAGCAGCAGTTCCAGCAAGACCAGCAGAAAGCCATGATGAATATTTCTCTGTCTGATCTACTATGAAATTGAGGTGCATGTCTAATGCCTGTCTCCTCTTTTCATCTAGCCGACTATCTTGTTTATACTGTACCACCTGTTTTAAACAACTAAAAACATTAACATGCTTGAATTAAAATGGCAAACGAATATAAATTTTGAACTGGCAACTTAATTCTCAGATTGATTATCATCACAAGATCAGACCCGGAACACGACTTCTCTAATGTTTCATCATAGAATAAGCAATAAGCCAGCCATCAGTTGACAGCATCTACTCTACAAATTATCATAACAAAAAAATCACCTTTTCTATGTTGGACCAAAAGTCTTTGATCTGTTTAGCCAGTTGACCAGCAATGCGACGTAAACGAGTTCCCTCCTCCTTCCCTGCTCTCTTTTCATCATCCATTCGGTCTTGATGATACCTCATTATCATCCTGGATATCTGAAAATAGTAAATGGAATGCTTATCAGCGGTAGCTTATGTAATGGTAACCGACAAAAATGAGGTTGCCGGTTGAAGTTTCCTCAGAAGACTCATAGAGCAAAAGGGTTATTCATCAACTGAATCAGAATCAAACTTTAAATCACAGCCTCCATGAACTACAACTGAGCAACGCTGAATGTTTCATTCTTCTGGTCCTACTAGTTACAGTGACCGAATAAGAATCATGATATCATATATTATTACCTTCCTACAACCAGCTTTTTTCCATTTCCTCTCCTGGGCAAAGTCTGCTGCCAACCACTGCATTTCTTCTAGGAGATAGTCCCAATGGGCTTTGTTCCGGACAGGTTCTTGCACTTTAGGCATTCTCTTTGCAGTCCATAAACCGTTTCTCCGAAGCTCAGCAACCCGCTGCATAACTTGAGCTTCCTGTTCAAATTATATATCGAGTAATTAATACTAAAAATTATGTTGTCATCTACCTGCCCAGTAATGTAAGGAAAGGGTATCAATAGTACTACACAGATGGATGGTGTACATGGAAATTCATGAAGACTGAAATAACGTTACGTTGCGACCTGTCATGTGACCTGCAGGGAGCGAGTCATCAAAACAAGCAAATTGGAAAAAACCGAGCTTTTTTTATCTGGCTATATCTCAGGAAGTTATGCCCATCCATCCATCACAAATTGATATATTGATGGATATAACATGAACGTAAGGTCATTGACACATCAGGCCAAAAGTGAAAATCCATGCAGAGAAGCATGATGGTTCTAGGGTAGTATGTCGGGTATAATAAACAATTATAATCTTACCTTTTTAGCTTGTTCGATAATCGATTCTGTGGTCATCGGCGTTTTTACCTCTACCTCATTGATCAATTCCGAGTTAACAGCTCTAGTAGGAGTTGATGGGCTGAAAAAAAAGATGCCAAAATTCAAATTGACAAGTAGCACATATATCATACCTGCCAGTTTGTGAACAGTTGATGAAAAGTGATAGTAGTTGCGTATCGCCCGGGATAAGCGAACTCTTTATGTAAATAATTAACTTACCTAGAAATAGAATGCCGTCTCGAGTCGAGCTTCAGTCCTTCAACATGTTTCTGTTGTGCAGTATTTACAGCTGGTTCATGTTTGATGACAACAGGATCATCCACTTGCTCAAGCGAGTAGCTCTTGATATAATGAGTGAGATTAACATTGGATTTCTTTCGCCAAGCAGCAATGTCCATGTAATTTAGCCCATTTTGCAAATAAAATAATTCTGTGAGGTTATCACGATAAGCATCTTTAAGCTGATCAAGACACTTTCTCTTGTGATCACATATTTGCTGTCTTAACTTGGCAATGTCAGAGGTAGGCGGTGTCTTAAGTTCAAGCTTCAGCTTTTTCCTGCCCCTCTCAGGTTTTGGGGGAATGAGTGTGTAGAGGTTGCAAACTTCCATTGCTGATCGTGCTCCAAGGTCCATATCTCCCAGGATATCAATCTTATTTTACCATAGTTCCAGCAACATTGCAAATAACATTCCTGTGCTTCTGAATCTGCGGGATGGGATGAGTTAATGACCAACTATCATCACTCTGTCTGTGTTGATGCTACAAATACATTATTATATCAAATCAATAGCAGTTGGTAAACAATAAAAAGGAGCAGCAGGGAAGTGAGAGTTTCTTAAAAATATAAATAAATACTGCACACAAACTGAAATTTGAGAATGTTAAGCAGCTTTCCAATTGAAGTGGCATTTGCAATGATAGTAGAATCAATTGGAGAGTTGTCTCCTCTACTTGTATTTTGGTCAGTGAAAAATAGTTACAATTTAATTACCATTTGTTGCAAAATAGTCACGCATAATAAAATTCAAACATACGGCCTACATTAAAAAACAAAAGATAATATGCAAGGTGAATTGATAGTTCAACATAGCAATGTGTGAACTGGTTCTGACCCACAAATTCAAATATTGGTTTCAAAAATATTTCTAGGGAATGTTAGTTAGTTTACTTCTTACCAATTGACCCAAGGTAAATACACATATTTTCTATTGTTACCTGGGAACTAAATATGTCGCATACACGATTTGACGTAGGTGGATGTCTCTATCTGACATATCTGTTCCGCGATTGTTTTCCACATCCAGCTGCTATCACATCTGGAGGAGAAAGGACACTTGATTGCATTAGCGCCGAGAACTTTGACGAGACCAATCAGTTGTTAAACTTCATCTGATTGGTTTCCTAGTATTCAAGATGTCAGCCCCCAGGAAACATGTTTTACAAGGGAGTGTTGATACCAAAGTTAAAAAACAGAAAAAAATAGTGATAAAATCTGAGGTTGAAGAAATCAAAGCCATAGCTAGAGAAGTTATTAAATCCAAGAAAAACTGCAATGATATTCTTGGAATATTTCAGTTTGGAGAGGTATGTAAGAGAAGCCTTTTACTACTTGAATTGATTTATTATAAAAATAAATTCAAGTCAATCAACGAGTCATTTGAATGATTCAATTGAGTGACTACACTACCTCTTACCTCTTCTTCTTTAGCACGTACTAGAACATTGCGCAAGCGGTACGCCTCATTAATTTTAATCCTTAGCCAGCATGTGATTCAGGTCTGTCGCCTTGCGACTATTTTGCATAGCATTAATATAAGTGTCATCACTGTGATCCCAGCTTCGCTTTGGTCTCACGAACTGTTTTTGGTAAGAAGCTGTTTTAATACACTGATTTGCTAGCATATATTGTGGGGGGATCTCCCCGAGTCACTGCCCTGGTAACTGCTACATTAGCAGGTCTATCATTTATAAGTTCATCATAAGCGATTTGTTGTTTTCCTCATGGGACAGCAGGCGAAGTAACAGAGCATGTCTTATTTTTGTTCGCCTATCGGCTAGGGTTTCTAATTCTAGTTTTTCACGAGCCTCTGTCACACTATCCCTCCCTTTGAGGGTGGATATAAATCTTATGGCCTTATGTTGCACCATCTCAATGTCATTTATTAGATAACCTAGTGTCGTATCCCAGACAGAAGCTGCATACTCAACATGAGGTCTACATAGGCTGGTGTAGGCAAGGAGACGAGCGGATGCAGGGGCATCACGTAGTGCGCGTTTAATCATGCCCTATTGTTTTTTAGCTTTTCCAATCTTACTATGAATGTGATTGTTAAATTTCAAATCCGACTGAAGAATTACGCCTAGGTAGCGAGTCTCCCGCACAGTCTCTAGGGTTGTCCCGTCTAGCACATAGTTGGTAACAGGGGAAGTCGGAGACTGATTGAAGGGAAGAACTGAACATTTGTCAACGTTGAAGGACATGCACCACACATTTGCCCATTGCTGAAGTGCATACACATTGTTTTGAAATCTTAATTTGTCTTGAGCATTGTTGACCACCTGGTAGATGAGGGTGTCATCGGCAAACAGACTAATGTCACAATCAACTTGGTCCGGCAGATCATTAATGTAGGCTAGGAAGAGGGTGGGGCCTAGTACCGACCCCTGAGGAACCCCAGAAGTTACAGGCAGTTCATATGAAAGTTTCCCTTTAATCCTTACTTTTTGTTTGCGGTCCATAAGGAAGTCATGAATCCATTTCATTATCTGTGTACTCACATTAGGAATGTTAGCTAGTTTTTGCATTAGGAGTTTGTGTGGAACTTTATCGAACGCCTTTGCAAAGTCAAGAACTACGGCATGAATAGTATCACCTTTGTCTACATGCCTAGCAATGTCGTGATATGTGCCGCATAATTGTGTCTCACATGACAGCCCCTTACGGAAACCATGCTGTCTGTTATACAAGAACTTATCTAATGCAACGTTTAGGTGGTGAAGCACAATATGTTCGAGCAACTTGCAAGGAATGCTAGTAAGCGATACAGGTCGGTAGTTATTTGGTTGATCAGCAGGTCCTTTTTTATGAAGGGGGGACACATAAGCTAGCTTCCATTCACCGGGAAGTGTTGAGGTAGATAGAGAGACTTTGAATATAGAAGTAAGGCACTTAGCAGTCATGATTGGGTCTATTACGAGATCCTCTTTGCGTATATCATCTGGACCTGCTGATTTTCCATTCTTGAGAGCAGTAAGGAGGTTTGCAACTCCAGCATCAGATACCTCAATAGATGAGGCGGTACAATTATATGCATTGTTGCTATCGAGTTGGTGTTGTTTGCAGAATTGTGAGCTGAAGAACTCATTCAAAATATTATCACATTCTATTGGGTCTTCAGTGTGGTCATTTCCCTCAGTCTTGAGTTTCATAGGGGGCTTCGTAACACCTTGAGTCCACTTCAAGTGTTGATAAAATGGTTTACTGTTGCCTGTCTCGAGCGGTTTACAGATTTTAATGCTAATATAATCCTGTTCTATTTTACGCAGTTCAACACGGTGCGAACGCCTTTCTTGTTTGTATTTTGTGAGAAAAAAAGGATCACCACTGTCTTTATACTTATTATAGGTCTTGCGGTGCTTGGTGACCAGTTTGTTTGCTTTTCGATTGAACCAGCGAGGTTGATTAGACGGTTTAGGTCTCACTGACTTTACAGGTACTGCTTTATTAACAGCAAGTTTTAATTCTCTTGAGAAGAGACTCCACATTTCGTTGACATCAGTCATAGTCGCTAAATCATTTTGCGTGGTCCATAATTGTTCCTGGAATGCATCAACATCAGCTTTGCTGTATAGTCATATTTCTCGAGTATTATCTGATGTGATACGTTTACTGTATCGCATTTCAATGTCAATGATATAGTGATCGCTAAGCCCTGGACATATGACATCTGCAGTTAGGCTAGTCGCAACATTGGTACAAACTAGATCTAATGTGTTCCCCCCGACGTGAGTGGAGGTAGTGATGATTTGGGTCAGATTGTTCTCACGAAGAAAATGGAGAAAGTTTTCGTGCAGAGTTTTATAAGCGGTCCCCGACTTTATTTATTCATTACGCCAATCAAAACCAGGGAAGTTCATATCACCAATTAGCACTACCTGGTCATTTGGAAATTTCTCAACTATTTTATCAAAGCTTTCTACAAAGTTCAGAATATCATCGCTATGGTGAGGGCGGTAATAACAGCATATTATCATACACTCGTCAAGCCTCACGAATAAGGCCTCCGACTCGCATGTTTGTAGCTTAATTTCTCTGGTTGCTATTGAACTATTTACAGCCACGAGAACACCACCGCCATATATGTTGCATGAACTAAGTTGCATGAATATGCATGAATATGTTGCATGAACATATATGTTGCATGAACTAACATATATGCTACTTACACTAACTGTAAGTAAAAGTAAGGCAGGCGCTGCACAACAGCTCTGTCAATACTGTCAAAGTACTTAAATGTTGAGGTAGGTAACCTCAGGTATTGATTTGAAGGCCCAGTCAGCGTAAAACTATCACCCAGATAGATAATAAAAATCAAATAATATGGTTAGCATCATTCATATTTATCTCCCTTTTCTGGGACGAAGAGGAATAGTCATGATTTATCATAAGAAAATCAAATTGGGATGTGCTGAGACAGAATTATGTGACCAATGATGTGATGTGACCCACATCCCCAATCAATTTTTACATAATAAAGACCCAAAAGTGGTGAAAATACATTTGATTTCACTCAAAATTGCCCAGTTACAATGATTTCAAATCATCCACCACAGATATACGAGAACTTATTGGTTAATTTTGACGTCTTTGATGTAAGGTTCCAAAGTTTGCCTAGAATCGGTTGTCAAGATTAAATTGAAAGTCGTAATAATATCCTGTAACACAAGGTGTTTTATTCTATCTTATATGACACTTCATGGAAAAATTAAACCCAACGTCTAGAAATGACTGAGCATTACAGCTGTTATCCAATGGTCTTGCTCTGCCGGGCAATAAGATTTTGTGAGAGAAATTATTATATTTTATATTCCTCTGTAAAATATCCCCCATTATTGATTTGATTATTTAATTCGTGAGAGTATCATCCTGGGAGGATGTTTTCAATAATTTGCCAAAGAGAGGAGGACAATTATTGCTATCATCTCTCATATCACACAGGTGTCGTTAACGGAGGATACTTCATTGGCATGTATAAGAGCTTATCACAAAGTGTTTTGTCATTATCTGGACAATGGAGATCTTCAAAAACTTCCAGCAGAAGAAAATCACTCTGGTAACAACACTCAAAAGGATATATAAGTTATCTGACCGTAGAAAGGTCTTGGTAATTACATGCGATCTTATGAGGGCAATCCCTGCCATTATACTTACTTATATTATGGCTCCCTCTTTTGGCTTAAATCATTATCATAATTTGGAATATCGTTTGACACAGTTCAAGATTGTCTTGTCATCTTAAAAATATGCTGTAAAATTATGCAAGGAGGTGACAACTGAGGATCCATGTACACTATCATACATGGTGTGTTACTGGTCATATATTCCAAATGCTTTCATATTTTAGATAAGAGTGAGGTGAAGGTTAGGCAATGGCTGAGAGAGAGATATGAACAATCTACTTGTCTTCTCGTGGGCTATATTAAACACGAATCCACAGTCGTCCGGGTGAGCAGTTTTTACAATTCTTAAGTCGGGTTTCTGTTGATGTTTTCTATCATCTTAAAGCATACTTGCCAACCTGTACTTGCCAATTTGACACTAATTGAGTTTTAAACGCAAAACGCTGTACGCATTTATGGTTTTTCAAACACTTGTTCATCAAATTAGGTAATCAAAAACGCATCTTTTGTGTTTGCTTCAGTTTACTTGCATAATCTTGTCATTGTTGATTAATAGTCTAAACAAGGGGTAGCTCCTTGGTCTAAAACTCAGGTCTTGCCTTCAGAAAACCATTGTGTTGATTTTATGGGGACTTTTTACCTGTTCAAGTCTCAAATGAGTCAACTTACAACTTTTATTTAATGAGAGTTACAAAGTTGCCCACCTCCTTAATGGGGTGGGATAAATCAGATCTCCTGCCCCAGTGTTTCAAGGGCAACCAGGGTTTCAAATAGCCTGTCTTGTGAAGACATACTAGGTTTCAAACAACTTCTCATTGATTATTAGCAGATTGGACCTTACGCATAGGGGAAATAGACAAGTGTTGAGAGATCGGCATTCCTACGCTCCTAAGGACTTCGTCCTGTGATAAACGCATTTATTGAAAAATTTTTTGAGGCAACTTCTGGTCATTTAAGACACCCTGGAGTTTTGTAAGCACTTTTTTAAGCATTTTGCAAATTTTTGTAAGCATTTTGGAAAAATTAGGTTGGCAAGTCTGCTTAAAGATGTATGCAGTATTGGCAGGAGATATAATATTTATGCAGTATTAGCGAGGATATAATATAACACACTAATACGACAGATTCTAAAAGGTTAATGGTTGATTTTCCATTTTTATGAGATTGGAGAGATAAATTGTTTCAACTGCTCATAAGTTATTTTTACCATTTTAGGAATTGGCCTTATGTACACTGATGAAGTATGTGGAGGCTGAAGGAAAACATCCTATAGTCTCAGTTGTCAATAAAAGTTCAGCAGCTTTCCCAGTGCACCTTTTTGAGGTATGCTCATATGCGCAACCAGTTTTACCGGTAAAATATGTGACTCGTTGAGCGCCATTGCATGTCTGAAGTTGGGAGCTTACTCACTCAAAATCCTATGGTAAATATCTGTTCTGAGTTGACGGCAGGTCGACGCGTCAAATCCAACACTTGTGTGCTTCAATGTTTAAATTGTATATGAACAAGGGTTTGTCCCATCTATCACCGGATTGTGACAAAAGTCTGAACAACTTGATCAAAGGGATGATAAATCCTCATCAATATCTAAATATTCACTTTGCCTCGTCACTAAAATATTATTGCAGAGAGTAATAGCATCACTGGTAAGCAATAAGGAGGATAATGAAGATTTACTGAAGAGGTTTCAGGAATACTTAGAGTATGATGATATAAGATATCACTATATGAGATTCATACAGAATACCATTAAAGAGGTAAACTTGGAATATTTATTTATATATTTTTATAAGAAATGTCAAAATTTAAGCCGTTTCACTTTATTCCAGGCTTAGATAGTGGTTGTAAGCCAATTAAAGGATGACAAATCAAAACTTGTTGTGGCAATACTAGTCTACTACAGTTTCAACAACAAGAATTGTTCCTTTGGTAAACCTCGCATCTATGAATAGACTGTGTAATATGGCAATAATAAGACTGAAGACATTGCAGTGGTTTGCATCTTCTTTCCTATTCTATAACTCTACAAACGTTTGTAATGCTTCACCTGTATATTTATGGGTACTGTTTAATAGGTTCAAGCATCATCTGATGATTCTGAGGATAAATCAAACTTGGAGACTGAGCTCAATAATATCTTAGCTGGAATGCTCATTCTTACATTACCAAGCGGCGCAGATAAATTGGGAAATATGTATGTCTCCACCAGCACGGGTATGAAGCTAATATTTCATGCATGCAAACATTTTATAGTTTGGTTGGAATCAAATTGCCGGCATAGTCTACGATGTATTATTATGGTCAATTGACATTGTTGAGTATGCCTTGGCGGCATTTCGCTAATGATGGTATGCCACTACCACCCACTCAACTAGGTATGATCGACAATCAAGCATTGCTTTTGAGTGTTGTTATGTTGGAAAACTTTTACAATTGTGTATATCATGCACAAACATGCAAATGATAATTGAGAAAAAATATGGTGATTTTCCCCTCAAAATGGTATTTTATGATTTCAGCACCATCATCTATCACTGGTATCAAATCTCAGCGAGCGCTTTACAGTAAACTCTGGATATCTTTCGTCAAGAAAAAGGCAGGTGGTTATTTCCTGCTGTTATTGGTGCTTTACAGAACAAATAAATCATACTCTCAGACAAAAACACCCCATGTCTAACTGCAAAGACAATAAAATTTTCTCCTATGCTGAGCAAAAGAAAGCTAGCTCACTTATTACTTTACACTAACACAAACTACTGTACATCCAGTTGTTTAAGTTCTTTTTTCATTCCTTTGTTTTGACATCCTGTTTATGCATTCTTCCATCACAGTTAACAGGGTCTATATACAAGAAGATATTGATATCTCTACCAGACAAAGTTTTACCATATCTCGATGACCCGCTGATTATGTCAGACTGGCTTGTCACATGCTATGATCACGGTATGTGTTGATTACATTATTATGTGTTGATTAATTAGACAGTTTTCTGAGCTCTGATTTAGGCCTCAATTTGGAGTTGTCTTCTCTCCAGTTTGGTACTTTTAACCCACGCCGCATATAACCGCTTATAATAGGATAAAAATTATTTTTGATTCAGAATCTGCAAGATTGCAAACTCATATGGACATAGTTTGGGAAGAAATTTTAGTATTTGGATAGTCAGTTATAGCATTTTCCGCCTGTTTTGCGGACAATTTGGCAGAATATTTCATGAGTTTCATTACTAAAATTAAGATTTATCAACATTCAAGCCTCCAATGATTTGGAAACCCTGTCTCACAAGGTTTTCAATAGTGCTGACTCTGAATCAAAAATCGTTTTATCCTAACATTAGCGGTTTTCAATATAAACCTCTTTCAGCAGGTTTCTCCTATGCGGCGTGGGTTAAAAGTACCAAACTGGAGAGAGGACAAATCCGAATTGAGGCATAAATAAGCGCTCAGAAAACTGTCTATTCATTTACCAACTGTTCATTGCAATTGCTGTAGGATTAAGAATTGGTCTATTTATTCACCGTTATGGAATGGTGATATCATTGTCGGCTAAGAATGAAATTGCCATAGACATAATAATAAACTTAGACATGACACCATATACAGTCCAGGTTTTTTGTCGATTACTGTGTTAGTTTTGATCTCTCTCTCTCTCTCTTGATCTCTCTTCAGGTGGAGCTGTCAGTTTGATGGCTTTGAATGGTTTGTTTGTGTTAATGAACAGCTACAACTTAGAATATCCAGACTTCTACAATAAACTTTACAATATCATGGGAAACGAGATATTCTCTGCTAAGTACAAGGCCAGATTCTTCCATCTTCTCGATCTGTTTCTCAGATCATTGTGAGTAGCTTGTTTGTATTCATTTCCATCACCCCATTGTATTTTTTATCATTTTAAAAAAACTATATGTAAATTAAATGGACCAACATTACGAGTTTTTATGCTCCAAAATGTGCATTTGATGTAATTGGTGACCAAATTTCCCTTTTTAGATTACTACCGACATTCACTGTGGCAGCGTTTATTAAGAAACTGTCCAGAATGGCATTAACAGCGCCCCCACAAGGTGCTATGCTAGTCATAGAGCTGATTATAAACTTATTAGTGCGACATGACACATGTAGAGGTCTGGCTCATCGAGATACTGACTGTGACCTTCAGACTGACCCTTACAATGCCGATGAGACTGATATGAGTAAATGTAGAGCAATGCAGAGTTCTCTGTGGGAAATCAAGGTGAGTCTTTTTCACTTTTTTTATCCAACTACTAGCCATAAACATATAAATACTTTATATGTTTATGCTACTAGCTAACTATTAGCATACTATTCGACATAAATATGATATTACTATTACCTTGGTGTATGACAAGTTTGTCCATTGTCCATCCATCTAAATTGTCTTGTCAATGGGGTTGTCACTTCACACTACCAACGTATCAATCAAACATTTTTTTCAGTCCTTACAGAAGCACTGGCACCATAGCGTAGCTTCTCAAGCAAGAAGACTGGATAAACCTCTACCTCATACTGAGAGTTTATTGGACAGCCTACTAGAACTGACTCATGAAGAGGTTAGCTTCCATTTTCTCTAAGTATAGGGGACTGTGATCGATTGATATAAATATATTGACTATTACTAACATGTGAAACCAATGACCTTGGTGAAAGCTACGGAATAAAAAGGTTTAATTTATGCATCTAGTCCTTTGTGTAACCAATTACTGTTCGTGTAATAAGTACTGTTACCCCTTGGTGTAACTACTATGTCAATATTGCCAAAATTTTCTGGACTTTTAGCAGGCAGTAAAGATTTTGATAATTTTAAATCTTTCCTCTAATTTTATCAGTTCAGTAGCATAAGTACAGTGTACAGTCAGATTTGAATCAATCCTACATAAAAATAATAATAATGGTGATACTACACTGTCCCTAGACTCAGCACCAGCCTTAGATCATCACTTAACCAAGAATTCACCCACCTTCATTTGTCATTTTTTTCTCACAACCTCAAATCTAATCTACACAATTCTCCCATTGACTAATCGACAGACAACTGTCGACCCTATACCTGTGAATTGGACATACAAGTTGTTATTACCATCTCATTCTTTGCGTTTGTTTCACGTAAGAGAGCTGCATTATAATTTACCATTTTGATGGTGAAATTCCTATTGTGAACATAGAAGCATAAGGCTGAAGATCAGAATCCTACCTAACGTCACATCACCGAGATATTCTTAGCATTATGTACATGTGTGTTTTAGTTGATGACAAAAGAAGTGAAGAAATCAAAGAAGACTAAGCAGAAGGAGTTAAGTGGCGAGGTGATTGTACCAGTAAATCACATACCTGCATCTAAACTACTCTCATGGGAGACTAGTGATATATCAGACTTATGGACAGTTCAGGAGGTGTAGGCTTATACCTCCTGATAAATGACTGAGGCTTGTTGTGTAAATGTTGATGAGATAAAGGAAAGATGTGAGACATTGGCTCTGTAACGCAACACCTCAATATCAATGCCTATCAGTCGTTTTTCCACTTTATTTTTAAATAAATTATATCATGAAAAAACTTCCTATAATAGAGTTGATGATGATAGAACTGATCAATTTGAATATTCATATTTTTATACTTTTCTGCAGTGACATGTGGTACTGTGCTCCATTTGCCTTTGTGCTTGTTGTTAGAAATTCAGAACTGGTAAATATTGTATATTCTCTGGCTTGGAAATCAAAACCAGTGGCCTTGACACCATGTACTTTTACTAACCGATCCGAAGCAAAAACAGATAAACAACAATACTGATGATCCTGCTGTATCAGTGTGCCAGTAATTTGATTGCACCCAGAAATGACAAGTACATGTAGTGATAATTGGTTCAGTGAACTGTGCATAAAAATGGTAAACAAAGGATTATGAAGATGGCAGGAGTAATGCATGGTATGGTAAATTTTCTCTTTCAGATTAAAATAATGCCACAGAGAATGTAATATCTATAAATCGTATGGAATAACATTGACAACATGTGAATATCATTTTAATACAAAACATTAACAATTATTGATCTATCCAGAAAGGAATAAGACAGGTTGGAGTGTTTCCTCTAACTCTTTGATCCAACCTTACTAATTTGTTAATGACTGACATAGTCAGTACTTTTTGAGTGTGGTAGTATCTCATCCCCCCCCCACGGCTATAGCTCCTTATAACACAATATAAATGCATGTAATATGAATAATAAAATTATAATAAAGAACAATAAAAAGCTTTTAAGTATCTGCCGAAATGATGACAGGAATAAGCAACAACAGCAAGCTGATTTGGTTAACTGACAGCGAAGAAAGTCGGTAATGATTAAAACTCACCAAATAGGTATAAAAGATCCTTGTATAGAGCTAGAGATGATATATTAGTATCACTTATATATTTATTATATGAATGAAGGGAACATATCCGACCCTGAGCGTATGGCTATTAATGTATGATTGCTCGACCGCATCTCTCATCTTTGATTGGTCTACAATTTCAGAATCAAAAATAAGCTGACTTTTGTCAAGCAGCTTACCTGAGTTTTTGAAGATTATTACTGGGACGTCAATCAACGCGGTAGGTAAAAGCTGCCAGATTTTAGGTTTTTTTTAGATCCTGACACAACACAAATTCATTTCAATGAATAGTATTGAATCTGACTGAATATAGTGAACTTGGTAAACATACATACAGTATAAAAGGCATGATTGAGCATCTGTGTGCTCACTCACCGTTAGCTACTGCATTACCGATGGTTTACTGTAAGCATCAAGTGTTGTTGGGAAATGATGGACAACTCCAAAATGTGATACTAACAGATGCTATTTATTATACACATGTTGTTTCAAATTCCTTCAAAAACAGATGGGCTCATCATTTTAGCTACCTTAATCTAACCACACTGGGGTAGGAGATTATGTGGGTTCTATGATTTCAAAAAAATATTCCATCTGCAAGTGTGGTGTGTTATGAAAATCAGGGAGTTATTTAGTTTTATATCCATTTTGTATATTACTTTAACTGCAATTGAGACGGTTTGTAAATTGTGATGTTGTAACAAATGTGTCTACCTTCCAGATCATATTGATACTATAGACCATGCGTGGCCAACAGTTTATCTGGTTTGGCCTCTTTTTGTTCGGGAGCATACTAATTGGCCGCATCAGTTTTTGGGCAAATTTTACTTGAGGTACAGAATAGGGAATATCCAGATCTGTATCAATTGGTTTTCAAGTGGTAGAGCCAGGCGGGATGGGTGCCCTCATGCTAGGGGGTATGGGGCCTCACCGAGAAAATCTTTTGAATATGGTGGAAGTTTTTAGATATTCCAGCCTTTTTCAGGAAAAAAACTAACAGGCGATCGGTCACAGGAAACGTTGAGTAACAATATTATTTGAGGGACATCATATCATATCTGATCCCTACCGTGTTTGATACTTTGAGTTGGAAGTGGTTCAGTTGGATGGAGCACCGTACCTTTAGCATGCAGATGCTGAAGGTCGAGGGTTCGAATGCGACTGCGGTCAATCGCCTACTGGGGTTTGGTTGGCCCCCAGTGGTGTGCTCCGACCTGCCAGCAAACAGAGAGCAACCTGGCGCAGATATTGTGGCTTCGCCACTAGGGCAATGAATTTTGCCCCCATGTTTCAGGAGGTGGCGTGTGACAAGACATCTGATTTTAGTCATCCTTTTAATCAACCTTGAATTGAATAATTCAGTCAACATATTGCGTAGGGTGGTAAATGGCTGACAGCAAAATTTTATGGTGATAGAAAAAATCACATGGGAGTCCTAAGCGGTAGGAACTAGAGCTTGGGTTAACAGCTAACAGAGAAGTATAGAGGATTGATAGTCAAGAAAATATGTGATTTTGGTAGATTGTCTGTGAATAGAATAATAAGAAAAGTCAAAATTCTCTGCAACCAATTTAAAACTTGTGATGTTAGGAGGCAGTGTTTTCGAGCCTTGCCCATATTGACGTTGAGGTATGTTTTGCGGCAGGCCATTATGATGAGGTATAACTCACATGTTTCAGTTTAAATTTTTTTGGCGAGCTCTGAACATTATAACATATAGAAATTTGCCAATAAAAACGGTAGTAACAGTAAAATCTCGATGGACCCCCTTATCATCTTGAGATAAACATAAATAGAGTCATGCGTATTCATGCTATTATGGCATATTTAGGTTTTCTTTTCCTAAGTTTACCTGCTTACCCACCTATGAACACATCCCATTTACTCCCATAGAGCAACAATTGCAATTTTCTATGCGTGTTAGCTGGTATATCAGATGTGAAAGAATACTGTGGAGTTTCCCTTATATTTCTTTAATTTTGAAGAAGACAAGAAAATGTGTCTCTGTTCTTTTCTGTGGTAAGTGTTGAAGGTCGTGGGTTCGAATCCCACTGCAGTCCATCATCTACTGGGGATTGGTTGGCCCCCAGGTGTGCTCCGACCTGCCTGCAAACTGAGAGCAAATTGGCGCAGATATTGCGGCCTCGCCATTAAGGCATTAATATTTCGCCGCCCATGCCTCGGGATGGGCGAGTGATATGACATCGGATTTTAATCAACCTTAATTTTTAACCAAGGGTGCAATTGGCCAAGCAAAATGACCATTTTTGCCGGAATGGCCAATTTGGCCAAGGTTGAGCATGACTGCTATAGACTATGAATAAACTAAAGTGGATTCCGCTAATAAAGCTGTTTTATTCTACTTTGATCTCAAGGACTAAACAGAAATTTTAGAAAATAAAATTTCATTAAACTACACCATAGATGCGATTAGTATAGTCAATATAATAAATCATTAACCTATTCCAGTAGTGCTCTCTAATTGGGATACATAATTACTATACTGTGTCTGTAATAACTACAAGTAATTATACATTTTTTCACAGAACATAACTTGTTGTAACAGGAAATCTCTAGTTTGTGTTTCGTGTCTGCACCCGCCTAATGCCTCTCCCCAGGAAATGAAGTGAAGTCAGTTAGTTAGTGCATTACTAATATATAATTTTGAACTACACAAAAGTCTAAAAAACCAGTCTCCCAACCATGAAAATGATCTGAGCTGTGATTTTGTAATCATAAATGACATTCGGTAGCACGCAAGTGCGTCCACCACCTCATTATAATTTTTACTAAAGAATTGCTTACCATTTTAATAAAAATTATATGGTGGATTTAACTGCTCATTATTCTAACCTCACTTACTTTACATCTTTTTATGCACACTTCACAGATTTCAAGCATCTGCTACTCAAAACTATTCTCAAAAACAAGCCTCATCATTTTTTATGAACTAACAAAGACATATTTTAATACTGGTCAGTTTTATTAAAAATTTTGGACCCTTTGAAATTGTTGTAACAAAATATGTAAAGCTAGCAGATAAAGTCTCAATAATCAAAGTCAAGGTGTTTGTGCACTGACTCGGACCTTGGGACAATATCCCAGAATTTGGAAATGGTTTTATATGTGCAATAATTCCATAAAACTGTCCTAATTCTTCTACAAACTAAACACCCAGGAAAAATCTACTGCCCTCCTTTCAATGACAATTCAGTCAGACAAACTTATAAGAATTAATAAGTTCAAGCAAATAAATGAAATGTTTTCCAGGATGACAAACGGCTGACATTTTGTGATTGTGAATGACTTTATTCACCGCTGCATGCTTTTAGTATCCGATTGCGGTTTTGTCATTTGTGTTAAATATACTGCTTACACTTTTACCAGTGTGTCATCAAGATGGGTCATTATTAGCGCTAATTTATTTACATATTTATTTATTTATTGAGGTTTTCTAAAATTTTATAATTAAAGCAAATTAAAAATTACTTTTTGACCTCACACACATTAACATAGATACAAAAAATGACTTGAATAAAAAGATATAAGTGGTAGGGTGTTACATACTATATAGTGTGTAGGATATTGAAAGCATGGTATCATAAATTGCATGAATGAGATGAAAAAAGAAAAGAAGAAACAGAGAGTGGCAAACAAAAATAGAAGTTAACAACATAAGGTAGGATTAAATTAAATGATAATGATTCATGAGGCTTGGTTGATTTAGTGACAAATGTATGAAAAATATTTGATTTGATTTGCCTAGGTTTGATCTAAATGAGGGTTTAATTATTGCCCAGTTGCTACGAAGTGATCGTGTATGTCTGTTTGATTTGCTAACGAGATGAAGTATGTGCTTGGATGCACGGCCTTTATGGGCCCTCGATTTGACAAAATTGTGAAAAAGAAAATTCCTTCTACTGTGGAGAGTATGTAAATTTAGGAGCAAGCAGCCAAATGTGACAGAAAATTGTTTGGGGGCTGAAGTTATTATTCTGATTGCTTTATTTTGTACTTTTTCTAATGTATCTGAATTTTTGGCTAAACCATCAAGGTACAATGATGAGCAGTATTCTACTATAGGTCTGATCAGTGATTTGTAAGTCTTCAATGAGTTTTCTACTGTCATGTATTTTTTTAGTTTTGATAACAAGTAGACCATTTTGTTTGCTTTAGAGGCGGTGGCATTAGCCTGAGGGGTTAAACTAAGTTCTGAATCAAGAATAACTCCAAGAAGATTGAGCGAATGCTTGGATTCTATTTTCAAATTGTTTATTTGGATTTGGTAAAAATCTTCTACTTTCCTATTTGGGAAAATACAGTATTGGGTTTTGGATAAGTTGAGTTGAAGGAGATTGTTTGAATACCAATTCGATACTTCTCTCATCAATGACTCAGATTTATCCATTAAGGTAGGGATATCTGTTGCTGTGCAGTAAATAACGGTGTCATCAGCGTAAGCGAATGCAGTTTTGTGCTTGTTAAGGAAATCATTGATAGCAAGATTGAATAAGATTGGACCTAGAACACTTCCTTGGGGTACTCCACATGTAATCGGTAGTGCACTGGACTGATCATGATCAACTTTCATGATTTGGGTTCGATGTGAAAGATAGGATGTAAATAATTTTGTTGTTGACTCTGCGAAATTTAGTCGCTTACGAGTGTGGATGAGTTGTCCATGATTTATAGTGTCAAATGCTTTACGTACGTCCAAAGAGAGTGCACCTATAAAATTCGGTTGAGGGTTGTCTAGCGTTGTAGAACAACAGCAACTCGGTGACAGAGTAATGGACACCGAATAAATTATAACTTTTACATAAAATTGAAAAACCGCTTGAATGCGTGGTTGAATTTTCTTTCAATTTTTTCTGCAAATGATAACATTTTAAATACATCCAAGTTCACATTGTTCGCTTCTACAAGAAGGATTGGTACAAACACTCCGTAATTTGGAGTTGTGTACCCTATAATAAAGGTAAGACAACATTTGTTGCATATAGTTATTAATGTTGCCCGAAATCCAACAGAGCAATGTGATGATAATGTAGGAGGAACATTTGACAGCCGCATTTCTTCACCTTGGTTTATCTCAAGAAACACGACAATACTGTAGGGAGGAATCAGTCTCTAGAAGTGAAGGATGAAACAAACAACAGATACTGTCATGGACCAGTCCAATGATTTAGCTAGTTAGTTGAGTAGTTTAGTCCCTAACTCATTGCATAGTAGTGGACATACTGTCAATGCCTGGACAAGTGTTTGTTTGGTGGAGAACCAATATCACAAGCAGTGCACACTTGATTTGAACAGGGAGAATTCTCCCTGATTTGAATGTGCGAATGTGCTTGAGACTATTATTGCCATATTGGACCAGTCCACTCATCTATGGACTTACTCATTAAAAGTATTTACTCTACACTCTTGTCCTTGATTGAACATCAACAAGGGGTAATGACAATGTTCAATCAATGACCATTAATGTATTTTATTAACTTCTCATCTATATATCTATATGACTGTCTGTGCAAGGAGGACTCCTCATCCATGCCATTTTAGGTCAACCACATACATATATATATATATATATGTATGATGGTCTTGGTAACTTGCTTGCAAGCGCTGGCCTAGTGATTGGAGCACTGGCAAGTACTGAATCACGCAGGACTACTCCAAGACTTCAAGTGGGGCTCTGCCTGGCATTGTTTGACTGCCCCTCTGCCCTTGCGCCCTTAAATCATCTGAAGTGGTCAACGCATGTGGACTACTATGCGGAAAGGCATCTTCAATCCAGTGCTGGAGAAGTACATTGAGTGATAAGCTTGAAGCATCACAGAGAAGAGCAGCACGTGCAGTATACAACATACCACGAACTAGCCGAGCATCGACTACTGACCTGCTGAGTAAGCTTGACTGGTAGACACTGGAAGAAAGATGGGAGCATAGACGAATAGGCTTGTTTCGTGCAATGCACTTCAAAGAAATCAACACTGACCTGCACAACTTTATTAAGACTGCTAACACCAAGACAGTCTAAGAAAACACCACCAACATTATGGAACAACACATGACAACACCAAGTCCCATCTGGATAGCTTCTTCATCGATACTGGAAAGCTGTGGAACAACCTCAGCTGACGAGTACTTTGTTCACCATGCTTAAAGGGCAACCAAGGTTTCAGACAACTTCCCATTGAATAATAGCAGATTGCACTTTCTGCATATGGAAAAAGACAAAATCCTATTCAGATGATTATTCAGCCGGAATTCTTGTGAAACATTTCATCCATCAGGTACTCAAACTCAGCTAAAATAGAATACCACATAACAGTTTCCTGTTCCTGTTATTATTTGGCCTGTGCTCCACCATCATTACAACAACATCTGGAACCTCCCCTAAACTGAAGTGTTGCCTAGCTTAAAGTCAGCAACTACCTTGAGTTTTACATCGCGTAATGCACAAAGCTGATACTGCCTAGCCTATTATTTACTAGCCATTAATGCAACGCTGCGAAACCTTGGTTGCCCTTTAACAATGACCGCTCTGGCCATGCTAGGCCCTATTAGATGGCTTCTTTTAGGGAGACAATGTGCCAAAGATCTGAATCTTACAATGGATAGTCGGTTATGCTATATCTCCAAAATCATCTACAAAAGATGTGCCGATCAACTCAGCAAGTTTTGGAGATGTAGACCTGTGCACTGGATAATTGTATTTTGCAAGCTTGTATTTTGCCAACTATGTCCACATTCAGTGCATGCAGGGAGTGCATGTGCATGGTTTGTTCTGGTGCATGTGCATGGTTTGTCCTGGTGCATGTGCATGGTTTGTCCTGGTGCATGTAACAAGTTCTGACAAGAACTAGACATCTTAGTGGGCAACTCACGGTCTTGCAGTTACCAAGGGCCATTACTAGGAGTATAGGTGGTTGAGTGGAGAAATAGTACTTTAGTAAAAGTTACATGCTTGCAAGCCCCACAGGCCACTGTGTGTGAGGCAGCTATAAATATACTCTAGTAAGTTAAGTACACAAGTAACTTTCAAAGACTAGGGTACTTTGTTTGAACAACTATTTTACAATCAAATTATCATTTCTGAGAGGACACTGTGATCAGACACTGGCAACGGGTGTGTGAGGCAGTCTTGAGACATTGTAAGGCTGTCTTGTGGTGTTGTAAGACAGTCATGATGTCAAATGCATAGACCCAGATCATCTGCCACAAAAAAGAGATACTAGCTGGATAAAGACACTATTCCTTCGATTTTCACTATGAAACTCATTTTGGGTACCATTTAGAACTGGGTTATTTTAGCAATGACTGCTCCAAGGGATCATGGTTTAATTCTAATGATTATGAAAGTAGTCAAGTTTTGTAGAGGATTTCAGTCGGGTGCAGTCTGTGTTGCGTGCAAAGGCATCTTTTAGGTACTTAGTGCAATCCATAACTCATACAACATCCCGAGGTTCAGCGGGCGATGTAAGACGTGTGGCAGTTGCTGTATGGGATATGTTTTACAGCATTCATGCGGCCCTCACAACACTGCTGCTGTAAGACATGTCCCATACAGCACCTGCCACACAACTTGCAAAACATCGCCAGCACCTGTTTTTTGTGCCTTCTCAGAAAAGCATAGTTTATTGCAATGTCCGGTCTCACTATACTTACAAATCAAAGTTTTTATAGTAATTGATTAATCAATCTCTGGCCTTTCATAAAGAACTGAGCATATTGTTCTGTTTTCGATAAGTAGATTTCGAAACTCGATCTGCAAACCATGATTATTCCCGCAGTGCATAATGAGTTGTCTCTTGGGACATATCAAAAATGAACTCTAATTGCTTTCGATTTAGAAAACAACCAGCAATTTTGGGTAAAACTGGCCTTTCCAATAGCCAATTCCAATTTGCTCCAAAATGGCTGGTTTGCTAAGACCAGGTGGTTTAGCAGTGTGATAGCAATGCTCCCACTCAAGACAAGCCTCACACCCTCATTGGAAGATCCCCTGACCATCTACTATGGTGTATTAAGACAGAATTTGTTGAAGATCAGGTTTTTGGTAGCATTCTAGAGTTTCCAGTCTAATTTTGAAAACTGCTACGAGGTTTATTAACAGCATGTGGCCCAGTTTCAACTGATTTTCACTCAAAGTTGAGATTTGAAGGTGCTAAAAAGGGCCATATGCTATTAATGAACTTTAATTTTAGCAGTTGTCTAAATTAGACTGAGAACTCCAGAATGATACCAAAAACCTGATCGCAATCACTTCAATGATGATAGAACATGATTCTTGATGCTACCATTGTATTTAGAAACCTTCATGACGAAAAGCAACCCATTTCGATTTGAAACAGTAAAGCTTGTGGTGATCCTGAAATTTCTTTGAACTACAAATGTGCGCCATCAACAGTACAGCTTAAACCACTGCTGCCACAGCTGAGCTTTTCCCAGCAGAGCCACCAGTCAAAATTTAAATAGAGAGTTGTGGCATCAAAACATCTAGCCAGTAGCTTTCCATGGAATTATAGGCGCTCTCAAAAAATAGGGAGTATCTTCTTCCCCAGCCATCCGCCATTAGTGATGACAAAATTGACACTGACCAATCAGGTTCCTTTAAAATCTAGCTGAGATCCAACACTTTTATTTGTGTTGGATCTCAGCTAGACTTTAAAGGCACTTGATTTAGAAAATTCAGAGCACTTCTGGGTAAAAGTTATGTATAGTGTTGGAAATTATCCTCCCTTCTCATCTAAGAGCTATGAGGTATTCACGGGGCATAGTGCTGTGCCAACATAAAAAGCTACCACTTCAAACTACTTTAAATTACCATTCTTGTCCACATAAGTTCAAAATAAATATAGTTCCATTGTCAGGAGACATTTTACAATAGTAGATAACTTCATTTATGAATTTATACAGTTCTCTCAAGGACATGTAGATAGAAGTGATAGTTTATTGGGCCGGTACAGCATTATGCCCCATGAATACCTCAAACCTCAAATATGAGAAGGAAGGACAATTTCTAACACCATACATAATTTTTACCCAGAAGTGCTCTGAATTTTCTAAGTGTGAGAATATTGCGTCATACTGCAGAACTAGCTGCCAGACTATGTATTGCTGTGGTCCTTCTGGAGTCTGTAATGTTGTATTCTACACTGGTATTGCATTGAAAGTCACTCACATGAGTAGAACTCAGAGTCTCTTGAGTGTTACTGCTCTCCTTGTTTCTGCAGATGTTCAATGAAACTTGGGTGTGTAACTTTATAAGGAATCGGATAATATATCAGGTTTTCCTCATTGCTTCAGCACTTTCTCTCAGACTATCTATATTCTCATATTCTCAATCGAACCAAATTATATTTAATATACTGTTACCAAAATTATAATTAATATTTATTACATTGTAACCAGTATAATAATGTATATTTATTATATTGTTTTCAGCATAATAATTCAATCATGTATACCATAAACATAAATATAAGTTTAGTCTAGTGTGGGGATGGTGAGTTGGGGCAATTGGTTAGCGCGGTTGCTATTCACTGCCAGTTGATTGGTGCACAGGCAGAAGTCATGAGTTCCCATTCTTGATTGATTGCAATCGTCTGTCCCTGTCACCAGTTTACGTATGTTATTCCTGAATTGTTTCTAGTTTCTTTGTTGAGGCCATATATCATCCTCATCCTCATTATCATGCTTACAGTTTGAAGGTTACTAAAAAGATAAAGCAGCCTTCAAATTAGTTAGTTCTCTTTTTAATAGCCTGAGTTTATTTGTAGATTGCAAGTGGCTCAGAATGTTGAGATTTTACCTACGAATGCTAGAGAAGCGACCTACAGTCACAATGGCGTGTAGTACTGGTAAGTTAAGTCTACTCTATTTGTGCTCACACATGTATTATATTGATCTACTTGTCTTGAACATTTTGGCAGTTGATTCTCACATCTAATATGAGGCTTTAGAGTGAGCAAAGAGTTTGGTTACTCCTTGGTTTGAGAGCAGTGTTCTGGATTTGTGTTACCAGTTCTCCATTGGATCCATTCAGTAATGCAACAAGTACATACATATAGTAATGAGCCATCAATTCTTTGTTTTTTGGATGATTAATGACTGCTCCCATATTTCACTAAATGAGCTCATCGGTATACAAAGTATACAAACAGGACCTAGCTATCACAGTCTAATCTAACTGGATATTTTCAGCACGTTTTCATCTTTTATTGAAGCTATGGAGATTAATCACCATACCAGACTATTGTAGTGCAATCAAATGTAAACCACTGTTCAATGCACCAGGCATGTTTTACTGATCAGGTACTTTGATGGCTATGGGCGATGCAATTTCGCAAACACTCATAGAGAAAAGGCACAAAACTAAGACATTCCAGCCGGAGCGATCATTGCGTTTTCTAGGCTTCGGATTCTTCTTTGCGGTGAGCTGTTTATATACCTATATGTTTTATTCACTGATATATATATACATGCAAATTCTTTTATTCTGTCAATGCCTATATTAGAGATACTTAGAGATATTATATGGCCACAGTACACAAAGACTGGGCTAAAATCAACAAATACGGTACAAACACCCCTAGGATGTCTGTTGGAAAATTATTATTATTTGTAAAATGCAAACATGATCCGCTGTCATGTATCCATATTATATTATTAGGATAAAGCTCTCAGCTATGTATGGGATTTTACTAGAATGGAACAAGTCACGCTTTTACCTACTGTAGGAGATAATAATCTATTATCGCCTTTAGATAGTACAGCCTCAAAACTTACTTTTGTTTAATATTCAGATAAAAATTTTTTTGCCTAGCTTTCGCCAATAATTTTGGGCCAACTGTCTATGTTTTGATGGTCATAAACACCCATAATTTTATCAACACAGTGTTGTGCTTTGCTGGCCAGCCTAATACTGGCCAAAACAATCTCTATTATTGAGCCTTATTATTAAACCTACATAAGCCAATAATAGACTTAATATTATTTACATTGATATGAGTATGAATATGAATATATATCAGTGATTATTTATGTTTATGCTATTAGCCTATCATGCATATTGGTTTGCATGAGAATCCTGTGCAAATCCAATTTTTTTGTGTGCCTGTGATCCTATCCTTCATGCCGTCAAAGATTATGAATACTTATCATTGATGCCGCCTAGACAGTCATGGATGTGGTTGTTTTTGAGTATTTGATTTTTTTCGTAGCTGGGTGTGGTTATTTCAAACCTTAGATTGTCTGGAACTTGACAGTAATCATTCAGTAACGTGGCAACAAAATTACCCTTCTGAATAGTTACTGGACCGTAAGATACTGTAGCTATTCTGATGAGTTGGTCTGCACAGATCTGCACTAAAATTATGAAACATCTGTTTGGGTTTTCACATTATCAGCTTACTGGAAGTACAGTCATGTGTACTTCTCACCCCCTCTCACCTCCATTGTTGAAAAGCCTATTGTCCAAGTTGTAGGGGTTGGAGAAACTACGCTTAATTCGTAATATGAAAACTTGGATTGGATATGCTTTTGCGGTTAGATACAACATACCATTACAGTGTGCATACCACTGAACAACACACAGGTCAGCTAGAAACATAGGTCAGGCATTAAATTGTTACATGGTGATTAACCTCAAGTCACTTTTTATTATTCAGGGACCTACAATCAGACTATGGTATGTGACATTGGAGAGAATTATTCCTGTGGCGGCAGCGCTTCGCCCTCTAAAAATGATGCTGGCCGACCAGGTAGTCCTTATTAACATTAGAACAGATCATACTGTCTGTGTAGCTAGAGTTGGTCATGAGGCAAGGTGTCAAATCAGTTCATGGTCCAGTGGCTGCCTCCTATCTTTCACTTCCGATTGGGAAATCGCATTGGTGATAATGTACTTTGTATATGTTTACACAATAAGCAGATTATTGCCAAAATCGGAAAGTGAACGAAAAGAATAGGATATGTTTTTTTTAAAAAGTAAAATCAGAGAAGGCGTGTCAGAGTCAGTAGAAGTACAAGTTTTCATGGGTCTGCAATAGACCCTTACATTTACATGACCCGTATTATACCTACACTTTTTTTAATTTTGCTGCCACCGGAAAATCTGCCTTGGGGTATAGAACAGATTTTTCTTTGGTGACATTGTTTGAACTCTAATAATTGAAAAGAAAAGAAGATTTTCCGCATTACATGCATTTTTGATGATACTTTCAAAAGTTGCAGCGGCAGAATGGAAAAAGCTGTTTCGATTCATTGATGGTTATATATTATTCATATGTGGGTGTTTTGCGACCGTTTCTGGCTTATTCTCGACAGTTAATATAATATATCTACTAATTCTGACATACGCTTTGCGATTTTGCAAGTTTTTAATCCTTATCATTCATTTTTGTTCGCTTCCAGTTGGCCAGCAACGACTTTGGCAATTATCTGCTCGTTGTGCGACATATGTAAGATTATTTAAAGGGTCCACTCTAGCTGTTTTGTTTTTTATCACTCAAATCAAATTGACAGGAGCAGGTTGAACAAAACTGAAGCATGTGATAGTTAATAGCATAGGAATCTTGTTAGTTATAGGCTATCATGTGTTAGTCGGTATCAGTCCTATACACAATTAGTCATCAAAGCTTTTCAGAAACTTCCTGCTTGAAAATACACACATGTTATTTTATTATTCAGGTCTTGTTTGCACCATTCTTTTTGACTGTATTCTGGACGACGATGGGAGCGTTAAGGGGGGAGACAATCGCTGAAATTAAATCTAGCTATAGAGAGGTAAAGGAATGGTTATTTATGGGATACCAAAACGGTAATACATACAGATGCTGCTTTCTCCAGATAAATTTGTATCTGGTAAAGCCCAACTCTTCTTGTGATAGCATACATGTCAAAGCTGACTACATTTCCACAGCACTGACTTAAACCATGTCTCAAACTCCCTACTTAAAATTTGTCGAACCTGCACCCGATCGGTCCTTACACCAACCTGACAGCACGTTAAATTTTATTTTCTGCCAGTTTTCTGAAGATATCTGAGTCATGCAATATCCTATATAATTAATCGTTATTTCCATCATGAAATCTTAGCTGTGCACCTGCCCCCTCAACCCTCCCCCCGCGTACAATCTTGTTGAGAGATATTCAGGTTATTAAAACCTGAGCTGTTGCACTATAGTATAGATAGAAGATCTCCTCCTAAAGTATGTCACAAGTCACCTTTCGTAGCAGTGAGGCCCCGAAAAGCCCAAATAGATTTTGTGGCAGCAATATCATTTTCACCTGACTTCCTTACCCACCCCCCCCCCCCCCCCCCCCCTGGTGATCATTACGATAGTAAAACCAGATATGATTTACTAACATTGGACCGATTACTTGGTGATTAAATTCACCTATTGCTTTTATAATGATACACTATGTATTCTTTTTAGAATTTTTTTCCCGTGATGATCAGCAACTATAAACTATGGCCAGCAGCTCAGATGATCAATTTCTATTTGGTTCCACTCCAGCACAGGTATAGTAATTTATGTATGGTAATAAGAACAAATATTTCCATAATAGATGCATTGGGACCTGCCTTCTCAATGGGCACATGAATAGCAGAGGTAGAGGATAAAGGAGGAAATAAAGTTTGTACACACATATCGGTATAGTACCACCAGTATGATGTCCACTAAGAGAGTATTGTATTAAAGTGGATTTTTCGAATCACACATGAGATGCTTGCTATTTTCTAAATCTGCAGTTTTGTGTGCTGGGTGTATGTACCATTCTGCGCATGCTCAGCTCTGGGCATGAGCTGATCTCTGCAAAATTGAGCCTCGGAATTCCGAAGCCATCTGATTGGCTACCTGCTCTGGTGGCACACTCTCAAATGCGTGCGGAATTGTTAGAGAGTTATCTTCTACTGTCACTATTAGCTAAATTTGATTAGTAGTTTATGCAGGGGACATCCCATTTCCCCTTTCCAAAGTTGCAATCAGAACCCAAACTAAACTCATTGTTCTTGCACATGCGCAATTTAAAGTCACGCATGATTTATACTTAGCCTTACGACATCTACTTTGTGGTAACTATAGCCTAGTTTATCAGTGATCTACATGCCCAGTCAGATCACGAGAGTCAGTATGTGTATGTACAGCTATGTTGTATTATCGACATGTGACGTACTGGAGTAAATTCCACTAGTTAAAGGGACATATACTCCAAAAAAGCCTAGAAATCTGCTATATAAACTATCCAAAGTCAATACATTTACATATATACACACGCATACATACATAAAAATGAGTTCCACAGCTTTTTCTATCAACATGTGGTCATCTGAGTACTTGACTGTGACTTGTCTGCTCTTGTATATAAAGAGTATTTAGTATTTATAGTTTAGCTTATTATCAGATCCGATAATATTACCATGTGGTAATAAAAATGTATCACAGGCTGCTCTGATTTGAAATGATACGAAGAGAAGTTGGAGTGGAGTTGTTAAAAATAATTATATTATTAAGTTGGTGGGTAGAAAGTCGGAAAAAAATTGAAATCAATAATATTGTTGATTGATGGCATATGGAGAGCTATTACCTTGTTTGTGTTAGTTACTATACAGAACTTATAAAGTACTGTATATTGACAATGTGTTTGTGTATTAAATTTTACTATCACTTAGAAATGCATGTTGAAGGTCATAGTCTGATATGCTTTTATATATCATATCGTATCATATCATGGAGCAGCCAGAAACTTTTCCTTTTTACACAGGACACTTTATTACATAAGCCATTGATAACAGTAAGCTGCAGGTTGAATGAAGACAGATACTTTGTTCATGGGTGATCAGATGTATGGTAACTTGATCACTTTTCGGCCTATAGGATGCATTCTAGTTGTCTAGGATTTATCACATTCTCAGTATGAGGATTTATGGCACCCTGCGTCCCTCTTTAGGGGCAGCCCAATCTTCTGTTTCTTACTAAACAGCAATATGGTAACTTGTCAGATCAACATTTTAACCTTTTTCATTTATTTCACACCCAGGGTGATGTTCGTGAACGTGGTCGCACTTGGCTGGAATACTTATCTAGCATGGAGAGCTGAGAACCAGTTGTCTTCTAAACAAAGCCTGTTTGATGAGAATAAGTCACAGTCCTGATGATACACATACAGCCGTGTTAATGACCAGAAAGTCATTCATGATTGACATCGGATCTATCCGCCATATGAATAGCTGGTTTGATTACGGGCAAACGCATTTTAGCAATGATTGATCAGTATCAAAAGGAGGCTACAGTATGCCTATATGATCTTCACTCCAAGCAAAAGCATCGTTAGGCCCAAAACTATCAAAATATATGCCATGGCTATTTCTTGAATAATCTTCAATAAAAAGTGAATCTCTCCGTAGATGTCAACTATAGTTTCCATACAAAATATTGCCGCATCTGTGATTCGATACAAACTTTACTCAACCATCGATGATGTTGTTATTGCTGTTGTCCCATAATTTATATTTATGTTTATGTGTTGTCCATATCTAGTAATGAACTAATTCTATGTCCACATTAATAAAGAGTATGAAACTAAGGTGATCAATTTGAGACAGTAGACAACAACTAGAATATATTAGGGATCTTTTTATATTAAACTAATCAGTGTACATGCGGTTTTTACTAGTTGTGATAAGATTGATCCCCTATCAGTAACATTTGACCAGAGACTATAGTCTCTGATTTGACCCAGATATGATCTGAATCCTTTATTGTTTGTAACATTTACAATCCAGATTCTCTTATTTCCAACACAAATAATTTTTACTAGAAAATATCTTTAGGATACATCAATGAATTTTTTTTATTAGATATTAATTTTAGCATGTCGCTGCCACAGGATATGACAGCTAATCCAATAGATTATTGTTAAATTGATAAAAACATAACTGAAATATCTGACAAGCATTATTATCTGTATGAGTCATATATAATATATCAGTATAAATATACAATATCTGCGAATTCATGTTTGGACATGGATGATAATGCAGCTGCAGTGATTGTTTCCCAGTGTTGTTGTTGAGAGTGTTACTTTGCTCTAAGCAGATACCAGGTAGCCTTGTCACCGGCCACTGGTCTTGGCTTTTTTGGTTTTTTGCAAAAAAAAAATAAATAAAAACCTGTGGCTGCGTGACAAGGCTAGATACCAGGTACTGATTGTCTGCACATTATGAACTGAACAGGATTTCCAATCTTGTGATGACAGGTTGTCAATAAAGTGGGAAAGAATGCGACTGTGAAAATGGTGTGCTTAGTGCCAAGCACTCAGATGTCTGTAGTTACAGGCTGTCCCTTTTAATTTTCTGACTATTATTAACAAACATAGAATGACTGTTTAAATACCTATGAATATTGTCTTGTAAACCAACAAGCCACTAATTATCAGATTAAAGATGCAGTGCACTGCTTGAGAACACAAAGGGCAAACCAGTTGTAAATACCTGTTACTGCAGCTGTCATTTCGCCTTTACCTATAATCTCCACTAATTACTCAAAGCATTTACAGAACTATTTTGTCATATCTGATGATAGTTTCCATTTCTGTCAATAACCCTGTTGGTCCTTTTATATTTGCCAGTAAGAACAGTGAGATTTTTCCCTTAGCATTTGTCAGTGGTAGTATTTAATGAATCCATCCTTTATATTTATTGGTGTTTTTTAGGCAGATTTCAAGAGGCTTTTACAAAACCATCCATTGGAGTTTTTAGAAAGCTCTGAGACATGACACCAGAAATTTAATTGAATTTGAGTTCACTCAATAATTGTTGTCGAAAACACACAGCTTGAATCTGTTGACTTTTGTTACACAGTTACTGTTACAGATGTCGACCAAATGCTGACAGATTATCTAGATTACTATAAAGGCACTGACAATAAAATGTAATTATATATATATATAATATATATAATATAATATATATAATATATATATATTTAAGGAAATGATGGTATACCAGTATTTGATACATCAGGGACAGGAATACAAAGCAAATCTAGAATCAAAAACCTCACCTACATATCATTCGACTTTCCAGTGAACATTATTTCCTCGAGCCAGTAGGTCATTATTAAATATTAGCTTAAATACTCTGCAGGAAACTTCCTCATTGTTCCATGTCCCTTTGACTTAAGCAGGGATACCAAGCTGTACATGCAAAAAGACAACACATACAATACATAATATTTAAAATTTATAAAACAGTGCAATTGTAGCCTGCCCAGTCTAGAGCTAAATGCATCACTGTTTACGCATGATTTTCAGAAAAGTGTCAGCGCATAGGTTGATGTTTTGGTATGTTCGATCAATTTTGAAATACTTTCTGGAATCCTAAGTGCTTATCGTTGCGGACTCCAAACAAACTGGAAGAGGACCGCTCTGACACATCTTTCTTCCAAATTATGATATCTGGGATACAGTTACATTTCTTGATGCGAGAGAGGTATGTGGTCTATATGATATGATATGAGTAATCTATAGTATAGCGTATTAGAGGATTGAGGGAAGGCAGAGTTGCACCTATATACAGATCAGGCACAGAGACAGACTCTAGGAAATGCAGAGCAATTTTTGAAAAGATTCTTGAGCACATTATTTTTTGAGGATGAACATATTTTGTTCAGGAACATTTTCAAAGAGGTCACATTTTTTAAAGTCATAATTGCTTTATCTCTTCTTTTTTTTCATAAATTGACGCTGCTAGGTTTTTATGTAGGTTATTATTATCCTTCTGAAACCAACATACAGAATCCACACAACAAACACCAGCACTAAGCATCATGTGCTGTCTCCAGATGGTTTATCCTGGAGTTAGTGCGTAGTAATATCTGTCATGTTCATCATTTTCTTTCTACCCGTAGCGCAAACATTACAAAATGTGCTGATATTGAGTGGCACCTATTATAACGCAATAATATCATCCCAAAAACCTTTGCTTAGGAGTAAGGATAGGGAATGTGTAGTGTTAACCCCCAGACTCTTGCCCCCTCCCAACGCTACTTCCTTTCCCCATTAATTCTGAGGGTACTACATCATACCAATCACCGGCACAGATGCAAGTTAATAATATAATACTGCCTGGTATGGGGAAAAGACTCTTTTTTTTCAACACATTGACATGTGCATCAACAATACTATTTATTAACCCTATTTTTGCATGCAAGGCAACTTCATCATTTACTAGCAGAGTATGTGCGTGGGCGTCAGAAGGATTTACCAAGGGGTGCTCCTTTTAGCTGTGGAGTAGTTAGTGGCATGTGTAAGCGGGTAGGGTGCGGGAGGGGCGCCCAAGCGCCCTTCTGCCAACGGAAATTTGTTGAAATTCGAGACCCTAAAAGAGACATACCGGTACATACCAGCCAACTTTTATGGATGAGCAACAGCAAGCATGATACCAAAAATATTTAACAGCAAGATTGAGAGATTGAAAGTTCTAGCGATAAAAGAAAACATTGAGTTCCAATTGTTAAAAAATAAAATTTTAAACCTCCCAAGGGGTGCTTACTTGAGCACCCTGAGCACCCCTTCTGACGCCCATGACTATGTGTACTGATAACCTGTCTCGCAACTTTTATAGTTAGTGATAGAAATGGTAGATGATGCCATCAGCGGGCAGCAGATTAATCTAGATAGTGAGGTCAAATGCTGCTTCCAATTTGTCCCAGTTATCTTCCAATTATAAAAGTACACCAGATGACTTGAGGGGTTTTTCATTTAGACGAGGGGTGAGTAGGATGGTATGAGATGTGATATAAAGTGTCTGGCCCACCAAGTAGCCTACTATTATATCATTTTTAGGTCCATGTTTTGGGCTCTCCCTGCATTTTATGCTTATACAAGGGTCGATTGGTTTAAACTAGACAGGGAATTAGGGACAAAAGTCTGTCCCAAACTCTCTGGTCTAGATAGGGAGGGTGGGATATTGACTTAAGGGAGTTGCCCACTCCTAGATTTTACACAGCGTTTCATCAGAGTGTATAGGGATGGGAAGAATTGAGAACATGAGGATATGACCTATGCACCCTCTCGTGATATATAAATATTAAAGTCGCCATTGCACTTCCCTTTTATCACCAGTGGCAATTGAGGTAGGTTCGGGTTTATAAAACTTTATCATGGTTATCTGGTAATTTTGAATGGCCATCAACTTTTGTCTTGATGATGTTGTAATCAATGAGACATAACATAAGGATGGAAAAACTGTAGTATTGGGTAGGGTGTAGTATTTCTAACTCATTCTAGTAATCTTTCAATGTTAATTTTTCTTTCTTTCTCTGTATTGAATGGGAAATATTGTGCCACGTCGCAACCATCTGAAAATTGAGTTGGCCGACCTAACTCCGCTAAGGAGGCTGCTGGGACTATCATGGGGTGGACACTATATCGATTAAATCATCACCCTTCTCGTTAATTTATCAACCGTGCTTCATTTGCTGCCAGAATTAATTGATTGTCACTATGATGTTGGTGGGCCTCTGCCCTATCAATTCCAATGGTGGGCATTAAATGCTCGGTTGCATTTCCAGCCTAATATACTTGATGCTTAGCAGTATTTGATTGAACTATTCGGATATTGAATTGATTGATGTTTGATATACTTTTAGAACTTGACCTTTGTGCTAGCAACAACTCATCATGCCTCCCAAAGACGCCAACAAGAAAGGAAAGGATAAGATCCATGTCAACATCGTTGTCATTGGACATGTCGACTCTGGTAAATCAACCTCTACCGGTCACATGATCTACAAATGCGGTGGTATTGACAAGAGAACCATCGAGAAGTTTGAGAAGGAAGCTCAGGAGGTAATTAAACAAACAATGATAACAGTAGCCATTGTCTGTTAGATATCCAGACTTGCCAACCTAATTTTTCCAAAATCTTGATCACATCTATGGAACCAAGCCCTAAATCAGCGCTATTTATTATTTTTAGATGGGCAAAGGATCCTTTAAGTATGCCTGGGTACTCGATAAGTTGAAAGCTGAGCGTGAACGTGGTATCACCATTGACATTGCTCTGTGGAAGTTTGAGACTACTTTCTACTACGTCACCATCATTGATGCCCCAGGACATCGTGACTTTATCAAGAACATGATCACTGGAACATCGCAAGCTGACTGTGGTGTGCTCATTGTTGCTGCTGGTACCGGAGAATTTGAGGCTGGTATCTCTAAGAATGGACAGACCAGAGAGCATGCCCTTCTTGCCTTCACCCTCGGTGTCAAGCAGCTCATCATTGGAGTCAACAAAATGGACAGCACTGAGCCGCCATACAGTGAGGTAAGTTGTGACATGATGATATAAATAAGCTTTACAAAGCAAGAAGCATGAGCTTTTTTTGGTTTACAATGATGATAACTATCCGTTAACGCACTGAATAATCATGTGGAAAACATCTGGCTGACATAAACCTTCTCATATATGTCAGTTATAATTGTAACAAGAGAGACGGCGTTATAGATATTTTTCTTTGATTGTAGGCTAGATTCAATGAAATCCAGAAAGAGGTACATGGCTACATCAAGAAAATTGGTTACAAACCAGATGAAGTACCATTTGTCCCCATCTCAGGATGGCACGGAGACAACATGGTTGAGCCATCAGCCAACATGTCCTGGTACAAGGGATGGAAGAAAACTATCAAGGATAAGGTTACTTCTGGCAAGACTCTGCTTGAAGCTCTTGATGCCATTATCCCACCAAGCAGACCCAGTGACAAGGCACTTCGTCTCCCACTTCAAGATGTGTACAAGATCGGAGGTATTGGAACAGTCCCAGTTGGTAGAGTCGAGACTGGTATCATCAAACCAGGAATGATCGTCACATTTGCTCCGTCAGCACTCACTACTGAGGTACAATGTTGTGCATGTTTAATATGATTTATCACACACAACACATACATGCATGTACTATAAATGGGGACAATAGTTTTAGAATGCTGATTAAATTTAAATTAAGTAAAGGAAGCTATTGAAACTTTTCAACGTTCTGAAGTTGGTATGTCATGGGCCATGGCAGATCATCTCCTTGTTATATGATATCTCTAACCTAGAAATTGTAAGGCTTCGGACCAGAAATTAACAACAGTTGTATTTGATTTACCAGGTTAAGTCAGTTGAGATGCATCACGAGGCCATGACAGAGGCTGTCCCAGGAGACAATGTTGGATTCAATGTTAAGAACGTATCTGTCAAAGAGATCAGAAGAGGAAATGTATGTGGAGATTCCAAAGCAGACCCACCTCTTGGAGCCGAAACCTTCACAGCACAGGTAATAACTTCAACAGTTATCATAAATTTTATGAATAGTTACATCAGAACCTCTTTGTGTTACTCTGTATCTTAACTTAAAAGTTGCTATATATCGCAGAATACCTAGCACAGACATGGTTCACTCATAATTTCTGGTCTAATTAATTGTCAAGAATTTAAAATCTATCTTGTATATCCATCTATGTCTATAATAAACCACTTTCTCCCCTCTGTTGTAAGTACATACCCATAAAGTGCCACAGCTATGCCTTTCACTGTTTGAGCACTTAAACTAGCTCTGTGTATGTCCTTGTATAGTAGAGATAAAGTTAGCCTAGGAAACTGATGTTAAGCTATTCTACCAAGTTCATGAATTTTTGTGGAACATCCATTTTGCTATGTGGTAGCCTTTAAATTTTAATGTGCAATCATTAATCAATGAAGCTCCTCTATTGCAGGTAATTGTATTGAACCATCCAGGACAGATCACCAACGGATATGCCCCTGTCCTTGATTGCCATACAGCTCACATCGCCTGCAAGTTCGAAGAAATTCTTGAGAAGATTGATCGTCGTTCTGGAAAGAAGATGGAGGATCTGCCCAAGTTTGTCAAGTCTGGAGATGCTTGCATCGTTACAATGAGACCACAAAAGCCTATGGTTGTGGAGACCTTCCAACAGTATGCTCCTCTTGGAAGATTTGCAGTCCGTGACATGAGACAGACTGTTGCTGTCGGTGTTATCAAAGCTGTTGAGAAGAAAGCAGCAACTGCTGGAAAGACCACCAAGGCTGCTCAAAAGGCTGGCAAAAAGTGAAACGAACTATTTTACCAGCGTGGCCATCAGTACACAAAAAAGGATGTGCTGAACGCTGAAATAAGTATGAAGGTCACATATTTATTTTTAATCTGTACTGCTTCAAATGTTATACAAAGATCATTGACTTTGTGGCTGCTTAGGTCAATATATCACAGGAAAGAATTTCGTCGGATACGTGCATGAAGAGTTCGTGCTTTTTAAAAAATAAATGTGAAATATCGATTGCAAACTTGACCTTCATTGATTATTATGTGATTGTGAAATTTGTGCTCACGGATTATATAAATAGAGCAGCTTGATCTGTAGGCTTCTGTATCTAGTTGGTCAGTTTTGTCGAGGAACTACGTGGCTAGATTGATGCACTGTTTCCATGCAAGTCTTGTGAGGCCTGGTGTATTGAGCCAAGTGTTCCCACAAGTGTTCCTACATGGACTATTCAGAAATGCACAGGAGTAGACAAAATCACAATCAAATCCGCCACATCTTGAATCCAGACTAGGCCCCAATCTCATGCTTCTTTTATAGTATCAATGAAGATAGCTTGGTAATGAATTTCCATATTGACCACAATATTCGTTGGTGTTGCCCTCGCCTTATCAGAGGCTAAAAGGAACCGGCAATTCCATGCTGGAAAATGACGTAAACTCCCCTCCTGTCTGAAATTGAGAAATTTTAAACTAAATGTGATCATTGTTGACCCATTTTAGTTATTTTTCATACTGCACCAATAGTAGATGTGAAGATCTCTATTATTTTGGATTTAGATTAATTTGAGCAAACATACCTATGTAGAGATGATTATCGTGTATAGTAGTCCGCTTTTCTTCAGCATAGTTGTGTGTTTTATTTGGACATTTACCAATGCATAATGGCAAAAAGTTAGATTTAAAGCAGAAGGATCGACACAGGCTAATCACGAGGTGAGCTGAACTACTAATATTATAGTTGGATTTTTAAGGCACAACATTTTCCCTGTAAATGTCAACATATGTGCACAACTTTTCATGAAAGGACCCAGTGGTAAAAAATGGCATGGATTCCACCCTCCCTGTTTCAAGGTTGTTGCTGGCACTATACCAGGGTGTCTTAAACTCCCAACCTTGGTTATTCGTCAACCACTTTCCCCTCTCATTACAGCATATATTTATGTGGAAATTGTGACAACACATCAGGTGCTATGGGCGTAATCCCGTTAGTAACAAGGTTCGGCCCCCCCTGCATCCTAGTTCAATATAAGCCTATAAGGGCCAGGGGCTTAGCACGTGAGCATTAACGTGATATATCGCTTTTTAATATTGTATTGGGATCATGTCTAATAGTTAATTTCACAGTTGAAACCTCCCAAATATTTGACGTTGAGTCGCAGCAGTGACCACTGAAAGTTCATTTTGGAGCAAAAAGTGCCCTTTTTAAATTGAGCCCTTTGTGCCTTGCTATTGAGGTATTTGATTAGTTTTTGCTTTCACCATATAGAAGAGGCATGGCACTAACTGGAGGAGTGACATTTTAGGCCTCCTGTCTTCGAGACTTAAACTTGATTTTTGCAATTAATAAAAGGGACATTTCTGACCCCTCATTACATGTGACCCCAAG
Source organism: Membranipora membranacea (assembly GCA_914767715.1). Lineage (NCBI taxonomy): Eukaryota > Metazoa > Bryozoa > Gymnolaemata > Cheilostomatida > Membraniporidae > Membranipora > Membranipora membranacea. Next base: position 18,793,531 of record OU612066.1, on the reverse strand, counting down.
CGATTATTGATTATAACTTTACATCTTGAGATATTTGGATTTTTGTGGAAAAAAAACTAGATTTATTTGGTCCAAAACATGCACTCCTTTCCAGCCAAAAAACTGAAAATAGGTTAAAGAACATGTTATACACACTAGAGGGTATTTCCGAGGTTTTGATCGTGGCGTTTGATGATAAATTCGATAGTAGAGAAGTTGTGAGCATAAACATTTGTCTCTCAATGCTAAACAATCACCCAAAAAAGGTGATCCATTGTTGTACACAATGTGCTTTGCATGTAATACTGCACAGATTTTCATCACGCTTTTGCATAACGTAATTTACTGCATCATTTTGCCCATTGCTGCCTATATGTTTTCAATGTATTTTAGTTAATGTACAATTAATCAAGTTATAAACATGCGGTTTAAAAAGATTTGGGATATTAAAAATAAGTCAGACTACTAGCAACGTGTCAGTGAAAGAATTTTTGAGATGGGACAAGTAGTTCCTGAGAAACTGAAAAGGCGATATATCACGTTAAATTGTCATAATCACCCAGCCAGCCTTTGCATTTTCAAATAGCCCTGCCAAAAAAAATCTTTTGAGCAGTATCTGCTCTCGGCTCCACTCATCTCATCAGCATTATAATACATTATAATTTTTACACAGTAATATAAATATTCATGTTTTTACCTCTAAATAGCCTGGAAGAACAACGGTTTGTATTGACTAACTCTTGTATTATCGTGTATGTGTAGCATTCCAGCTCGATATTGACATTTGCCTTCAAAATTGGCGATTAATATTAGTTAGTTAAAATCAAGGACGTAGTGGTAAACGTTCATATAGATATGACATAGGGATTTTTGTCCCTGTTGGAGTGTCTGCTGGGCTTCTGAGTGAATGTGGTAAGATAATATATACTACAAAATTAATTATTCAGGATTATGATTTTGAATCTTGAGATAGGGTTTATTATTTTAATGAGTTTCAAGTTCCCACCCCCTTAACGACCGCCTACTGCCGCGATCGCCATCCCGAACGCTTTTAAGGGCTGGCTGTGCTATAACCAAGAAGTAACTTAGGTTCCTAAATAATACACATAAAATAACAGTCCACTAGCCATCCACTATGTATAAACTATCAAAGTAAAATCTCTGCATGGAATGTCCACTGCAAGAGTGCTGTGACCTGTTGTGACTCTGTCGTCTAACCAAGCAAAGCATGTTCAAGAAAACACCTAAATTGGACAGATGAAGCAGGCATGCAGTAACGGACCAATTCCCATGAACATTCGCTTCTAAAAGTGGAGGGAACAGAACTGCCATAATAATATTATGGCATATTGATATCAAGATATTATCTTGATATCAATATGTCAATGATGTTGAAGGGATTGGTTTCTCAGTATACTTTTGAGATGATAAGGGACTCATCCGCGTGAAGTAAAGTCTAGTAAGTAGTAACTGATCACTACCTGGCGGTACAGCGTCCACACCAGCACATAACGATCAATGAACATGGGACGGTTCAGGTTTGAGGCAAACAGAACCTATCTGACGTGAACAATGTGGGGGCAGGAATTTTGAGACCTGATCTAGGATCTCACCTGAAATATATATCGCTCCGTGTTTCTTGCTATGGTTGATACAGGCATCCGATTAGAGAAAGACTTGGAGAGGAGATGGAGCCACACGGAAAACTTTTACATGGTCATTCACAATAAGGAAAATATCGTCCACAGGAGCTACTGTCCTCTACGGAAGACGAACGATGGCACACCGAATTTTTTATTTTCTCCACTGGAAATAGAATTCTGTGTCATCTCTCGGCTTCGCTATTTGCCCGGACTACGACATAATATTTTTTATACCTGCATGTAAAATAATTCAAACGTCTCACCTCGTCTACACACAAAGAGGGGACAACTCTAGTTCATAGACTGTCAATTAATAAGCATTACTCAATTGGAATAATGGTATTGCTGTGGGTGTGGCTTGAATGTAAAGAGTAATACTAATATGTGGCTTATCTTTTTGTTGCTCTCAGATTAACTCTTCTTGCTTGTGTCAAGCAGACAGGTACATAAAACTACAGCAGTGGGATCAACCGCATAACATCCTTGAAGGTTTAAAACTAGACACCGACAGGTGGACAAAAAAGTCCACTTAAATGACTTTTGATGAGTAGTACACACCTCAGCAGTGACAGCAAGAGATGAGTCAATTTCGGACTTTGGTCACAGTGATAGCAACCCTTGTCTAGACCAACCAATGGAATGGTGTATCCTGCACTTATTTCTGAATTGATGCCATCATATCTCCCCTTTTTTTTGGAAAATCCAATCCCAGTAAAGGTCAACAATTGTGTATTCTGCTACCTGTTACCAAACTGAATCGGGTGCTTGATTCAAATATAGGACACTATTTACAATTTACAGGAATGGAGTTCTCCAACTGCCAATGGAAGCAAAAACACGCACAGGCGGTCTTTTGTGAAATATGAAACATTTTCAGTCTTTAAAATAGCAAAAACATGAGGGATCCAAAGCAAAAACAAGATTTTTCTTCAAGGTGCAAAGTCGTTTAACTATTAGTTGAGACACGGGATATGCCGTTACATCCCCATTTTAAATTGAATATTGATACTGCCAAGGTCATTTATGTTAATCGGTATACAATTATAGGTCCTACGATATTTTTTTGACAGGTCTGCCAGCTGCAGAAAGTATATCAACCTCCAAGACCTGTGAAGTCGGCCAGCGTATGGGCCTGTTCTGAGGACCAGATAAGGAATCTCTATGTAGTTTTTAATATTAATGTTTGATTTTCTTGGTGGATGCAAAGTATGCGTTTTTATAGTGGACGAATCTATACCAAAGGTATGTGTTAAATGCCCAGCTGTAGGCTGACCATCTAGTCACAATGCCACTGATGATTTCCCGACATAAACAATAGTGTCAATATATAATCCCTTCATAATCCCTACCAATAATGCAAGGACCTCTATCGTATTCATGCTATTATGTCAAGTTTAGGTTACCTTCTAACCTTATTACAAAAGAGCAACAATTGGGCTTTTCTATGTGTGCTAGCTGGAACATCAGTTGTTACAGAATACTGCTGGATTTCTTTATATTTTTTTTAACAAGATGCGAAGATGTGTGTCATTTTCTCTTTTATGGTAAGGGTGCATTTGGCCAAACATGAACTTGATTAACTGTATATACATACACCTCCAGCTTTTATTTCGTAGCTCAAGTTTCATCCAATGACAATCATCCATGCCATCGCTGGGGGTCCCTGCACACAAAGCTGTCTTTAATTAGTTTTTTCTGAGAAAAATAGAGCAATCTTCAATTTTAAAACCGATATCTTCAAAATTCTTCAAATTAACCATTTGACTAGTGGGTCACTTTTTTCAGGAGATTTGGCAGATTTAGTACACATGAGGTTTGAGGAAGGTTCAAAATTCATGTTTTTTGCCTGATCACAATGAAAAATATATAACTAAACCTAAATCCATCATTGGGCGAAGGTTTAAAAGTAAACGGAGGTGATCTTTTCTTCAAGTTTGCTTCAAAATGTGAAATCTTTTCTTCAGATTCCATTCAAACTGACCAAATCTTTTCTTCAACTTTAAAACTCCCAATCTTCAATCTTCTGTAAAATAAACAGGGAACCCCATCTCTACCTTACTACAGATAAACAAGCACTCAAAAGATCAGCCCTTCATTCGATAATATTTTCACAGAGTAAGGATATACTTACTGTGACTATACTTATCTTTACTCTGTGATATTTTTAATAATTTCACTTGATTTGTTTTATCATATATTTTTGTTGTGCTCACATCAATGAACTAGTTCATTGCTCACAATAATGTCAATGATTGAATACATGTACATATTGATGGTTTTATCAGTGGTCTTATGATATGACAGCTTATATATTGGCAATTAATGAAAAAGTTAATTGTGGTTGCGAGTTCCAAACAATTTCTATCAATATTAGAATTATGTGTAGTAATTTCAATATAGAGCCTAGGCCAAACCAGTTAATCTAAATATTGATAATTTTATCAGGGGCCTTATGATATGCCACCCCCACCCAAAAATCACAGGCTTTATCAAAGTCACGTGGCCTTATGGTTAAATCGGTAACTGTAAATTGCTGAACAGACTGAACGGACTGAACAGAATTTCTCAGACTAAAATTATTATTTGTTATCATTTCTCTGGCTGACTATCACTTCTCAAACACATTCCTCATAACCAAATGATTTGATGAGTCACTAAGTTCCTGTTGGCACCTAATATAACCAATTTAGGGCAAGCAAATGAAGCAATCAATGTGCCAATTATGACAAAATTTGATGGTGTTCTGGAAATTGGATACCAGAAACATTATCCAGCTCAACCTAACATCTAGCCAGTCTTAACAAGCTTTGTTTATAGGGGGGGGGGGGGGGGGGGGCTACTTTCCATCCATTCACTAGTCGTGTAATGCCGAAAAATTGCTGTGAATAAAATTGAAAGAAACCAAGGTGATTGCAAACTTAAAATAAATAATTTAATGAGAAGAATATAAAGAATTGTCCATGCTTATGCAAAATTAGCCAATCATGTAAAGAATCAAACAAATAGTAGTCTGAGAAATTTTGCTCAGTCTGTTCAGCCTGTTCAGCAATTTACAGTCACCCCTGTTAAAAAAGGTGGTCAAAAAGATAAGAAAGAAACATCTCAACGCTGAAAAATCTGACAAGATAAAATAATCTGGACACTACACTGAACTGATGTGATTGTATACAGAAGAATCACAGTAGGATTTCAGTCAGGCAGCAGTGAGTAACCATGATCTCAAGGTTGAGAGAGAAAAAACAGACGATACGACCATGATCAATCTTCGGCACAGATCGAAAATTGGCAGCTTATTCCTCATGCTGTTCCAAAACCACCAAGAATTTGGTTATCCCCTTCTTTATTTCCATACACCAGGTCTTATTTGGCGGTTCTATTTAATATGCCCCCTTAAGCACATGTGGCTTGTGTGGAGTGGATACCCTATCTATAACCTTTTTCGCTGTTGTTTTTTTACGCAGAGGCAAAGGGGAATCTTTCCACTGTGTGCAAGCACTCAGTGAACCATCAAACCAATCCTGACTCCCTTGCCGGTTGTGACTGGCTTCTTTCTTTCAAGAAGCAGAAGGGGATATGTGTACTACGTGCAACTGAAAGCACACAGCAGGTTGGGATGAATGGCTCACTAGTGCCAAAAAAGAATACGATAGAATAGAGGAGTTTGCAGACTGTGTCGCTTTCACGCTGCTTTAAACCATGTGACGAGCTTTGCCAACACATAATGGAAGTTAGAGTTCTCAGGTTGTAGTTGATTGATTTTCTATATAACCAATTGAGAAGATGTATTGAAATGTAATATATATATTTTGAATGCTGTGAGGAATAGAAAATAATATCAATTATGGAATTACTATCTGTCCATGACCATGGATCTGTTATCTTCATGCCTCATATTCTCTGCTTCTTCTACAGCAGAATGGCCCATCGGCAATCCCTTGTTTAAATTTTTTTCTCAAACCAAAGACAAAGACCAACAGCATGGGTTGTGTTTTTTAAAGTGCTGATTGGTCCTCTATTTTATTCAGGAACTTTTACCTTTGAGTTCTACACTGCCCTCAGTTATATCAACTCTATCAGGGCCAATGCAAAGTCTACAGAGCGGTGGTACTGTCGACACTCCTTTATGGAGCTGAAGCCTGGACTATATACAGGGTAGGGGTCAAAAAGCTACATGCCTACATGATGAGGCAGCTGAGGGACATTATGGGTATCAAATGGTATGATAAGAACACCAATGATGAAATCCTAAGCCGTGCAAACCTAACATGGATGGCGGACATCCTTATAGTGAAGAACCTGAGATGGTTAGGCCATGTGCAAAGGATGGAGAATGACCGGCTTCCGAGACAGCTGCTGTACTCACAGCTATGTGAAGGAAGAAGAAACCAAGGGCGACCAAGACTCAGATTCAAGGATGTGGTGAAAAGAAACATGAAATATCAACAGATCAACCTGAAATCCTGGCAGACCACGGCAGGCAACAGAGCTGCATGGAGATCTGTCATCAAACCAAAACCAAAACCATGAGATAGTCCTAGTCGTATCGACTGACTGCAAGAGAGAGAGAAGTCTGTCTATGGCATGGCATGATAAATGTCAATACTACTGTATACTACTGCTTACTACTGCACAAAACTGCACACTACAACGATATTATTTGATTTTGACTGGCAATACAAACAGAATGTGAACTGGAGGCTTGTGGTGCCACTGCTTCATGGCCTGCATATTATTTCAAGTAAAGAAACTGGTTTCATCTTTTCTATCGTCGGAAGATAAATTAAAAGATTGCAATTAGTGCTTTGCTTGGTTATATTCAAGGTATCTGATCTAGAAAGAGTTACCAAGACTCAAGATCAAGTTTAATCTAATTGGCTGCATTCCAGTCACTCCCTTCCACGGGATCGGGAGCAACTCTGAATGCAGGCAAATGGACCAAACTTGGGCTATAGAGACTCTAACCATCGAGCCAGGGTTTCGATAACTATGCATCCCAATAAAATTGGCTTGCAAATGGGGTCCGCAAATGAGACGATATGGAGTGACCTGCGCTTTCTTGTTGAAAATAGTTGCACAGAACAACAAGCTGCGCATGTTCAAGTCAAGAATAGCATGTGAATGAAGCTTGTTGAGTGGTTACAACTTGTGCTAACTGCCTAAGCTACTCAACTTTGAGTCAGGACAACTACTTGCAAAAATTGGTTTAGTCGGAACAACATGATTAGTCTATTACAGTATGGAATTGAGTCATATTTTTCTCAATTCACACCCAAAATGATAATAATGACCTTATTTCAGCCTGCAGGTAACTTATACAAAGAATTTATAAGCAAACTATGACCAACTCTTTGATTGAATATTTCAAAATTTGAGAATTGACCATCGAAGGTCAAAAAACACGATTTTACTGGAAAATTCAAACCGGGGGAGATAACTCCTGATTGAGGTGATGATACAAAATCACCTATAGACCTAACAATTTCCAACCTAGAAGCCTGGAATTTTGTGAGCCTTTGGTTCAGACCTTGCATTTTGTCAAATAAAAATCATATGTCACCATCTCCAAAAAAAAGATGCACTCCATTAAACGATATAAACCGCAAATTTCACAGCATCCTCAACCATAGACCACGCCCACTTTCCGGGAGAATTATAAAACTTTACAGATTTGCAGGGTCATGTCTGTTCAAGGTATTCTGAAAATAGAGCTTCAACACACCTCTTTGAGACTATATTTGGTTTAATGTGATCGGGTGATAAAAATCCGATTTTAGCCTTTTCTTGATTATCTCCCCTGATTGCCGGTAAATTTACCAGGATAGCAAAAATGCGCCTGCAGATCCCGAATCCTCAGGTTGTCAGCTTCACAATGACGTATCGGGCATAAGGTTACCTTCAATGAGTCAAAACACGACAAAAATGGGCCTTGGTACCCTGACTATATAGTAGACACAATGGTTTTGGCAAAATGTCTCGGGCTTTAGGCTTAACATCACATAGGCAGACTTGCCGTTAGGCATAACATCTCAGAACATAGGCGTAATATCCTAGATATTAGGTTGCACATCCCGTTGGCAGAGTTGTCAGTAGGCAGAATATCTGGATACCCAATCGTGGAAAAGTACAATTCTGAAGGCAGAACATCTCAGAATGTAGGCATAATATGCTAGCACTGAACTCAATAGTACAATTCAATGTATGCTAGTTATCAGACGGTACGTCCCGTAGGTAGAGTTGTTAATAGGCGGAATACCTGGATACCAAAATTATATGTCATAAAATGATCTGATCCTTCCATAGCACTGAATTAGATTCTTCTCTTAGAATGGAAATAGTATCATAGCGTTATACGGTTAGGACACTAAACACAGGGACCCATCTGACAGTTCTCTGATTGGCTGTCCCTAGTAGCATGAAAAATTAGCCTGAGAAATTGTCTTGTTTACAAAATTGCAAACAGTAATTATACCCCATACAGTGTCGATGATTAGGGCATTTCTAGATTGCTACTAGGGACTGGCTATTTTTGCAAGCCCTTTGTTTTGCAAAAGAAAGCTAATGGTGCTATTCCAGATATGGAATTCAATGTTCCATAGAAATAGGTGTCTATGGATCCTTCCCACAACTAACAAACAGGCAATGAATATTGGCCAATCACAGATCTTTACATCAGTGTTCATCCAATCATACTGATAGCATAAGTTCTTCTCAACATGGAAAGTCACTGAGATAGTTATCTTTGATTTGATCGGGGTCTTGTAGACCACAGGCTCTCAACAGCTACACACTGTCGATACTTCATCACTACATTCGCACCAATGAACTCACTCTCGTTGTTCACACAATAGCTGTAGGAGTGCACACTTACAGAACCTGCTGTGAGACCAGCTACGGGTGAGTATTTCTACACATAAATATATGGCATTGATGTTCGGTTCAATCACAGAGTATAGGGAGTTCTCATCTATCTCTTAAATCTGACCCGCCAATACAATTGCCAGTAGAGTAGGACTGCTGAAGAAGATTGATTGTCAACGCTCCATTCTCCCTGGTCAAACCACCATGGACAAATAACAGCCTTTATTCAGTACACATGAGTACACACTGCTGAAGTGTGACTTTGTGGCTGTTGAAGATGCTGGTCAAGTGGTATCACAAGTAATTATGTTCCTGGTCAGCTGGCTAGAGTTCATGGGACGTGATGATAGCCTGTCTTGACAAGCTTTGTTGTGGGGAGAAAAAAAAAATCTCATCAAGACATATAAAATATATGTATAGCTGACCTCAACATGAGTACCTTTACTAGGTCCATAATATAGGTCTACGACATTTCCTTACTTTGCCAAAGCCTGGTGGTGTTGCCAAAGCCCAAAACACAGGAAATTTGATAGTCCTTAAAGTGCAACCACCTACAAAAGACGACGAGTCAGGTCACTTGATATGAACCAACCAAGGATTCAACACAGATCAACTAGGTTAATCAGCCTCTGGAAGGACGAACTTTGTCACTGACACCGGCTCTGTGCCTCAGCTTGTCCTTCGCAGACACTTCAGCAGAGAGGAGGAAAAACACAGCCTAATGCCCTCCTAATGGAATTAACTTCAAGATAATGAGGAGTAACACAATATCTTTTTGCTCAGGCCTATGATCTCTTACCTTACTATGAATTCACTTTTTGGTTAGCTATTAGGCCTACTCATTCTACATGTTTACAGTATTTTAAAACAACAGCCTCATTTCTTTCATTAGTTGATATGTCATACTAAAACAAAATAAGGATTGATCACAGGCTGTGAGAGTTGAGTGGTAGAAGGTACTACCAATAGTCCACTGGATCTGGTGAAGAAAATCTCGCCATTCGTCTTGAGCAGCTCCATTTGACCTTTGTGATATGTGGATCATTCTATTTTGAATAAATGGACAAGAACTAGTTGACTGTAATCAGGGAGAATGTAATCATAGCAACTCCTCGCTGTTATTATTTACGGTTCTGTTTGAAGGAAACATCGAGTATCTTAGGAGTCAGTCTAATACAAGATCAATTTCAAGATGTCCAAGATTAAAAGTAAGTGTGTCTCTAACTGCTTGGTGTGTCCGATCGATAATATTGGCAACATGATCATGCTCAACACTCAACGGCCGCCAATGCTTGCATCTAGATTTGTCTTTGTTTCTAGGCCAATTTTCACCCCTGACTGAACTTGTAACATCACATAATTTTTTCTCTTTTCAGGTGGACCTGTTGTGGAGATGCAGGGTGATGAAATGACCAGGTATTTAATAAAAGATAAATTATTTATTTAAAAGGCAGCGTTTGGGTTTCAAATGACATCCTTAGTCCATGTTAATTTTTTAACAGTCTGCTTCTGGGTTTTAAAATATCTTCGCTGCGTTATGGAAGATAAGGCAGATTTCAGCGGATTGCGGGGCATGACCCGTTTTCTGCCTTTTAGTGAAGGTCCTGTCATAAGCAATACAGATGTACATAGTATACAGTTTTTAGTTGACCACTCAAACAAGCTTGCACCCTCTATGCTATTATAGGATAATTTGGGATCTGATTAAAGAGAAGCTTATATTTCCGTGGATCGAATTTGGAGATAACTTTCACTCTTATGATCTGAGTATTCAGAACAGAGATGCAACTGGTGATCAAGGTAGTTGACAGCCATATTACTTAAAGTATCTAATTTGGCTTTAATTGATAATTAAAGTGGTAGGATGCTTTTTCAGTTAATGCTTTACCACCCTCTCTTGTCAGACATGATGTATAGGTGGAGTTGAATAAGTCCACAACATCTCCCTGCATTTGGTGGCCAAATGCATCAAATGTAAACTAGCTAGCAAAGGATTGTTCTGTTTCTTGATTCAAGTGTGTGATTGCTGTATTACCTGACTATATCATTACTTACTTTATATATTGCACACAATGATAATCATAAACAAACTTTACGACCCACAAGTTATCAAAATCTCTTTTCTCATTTTGTTTATTTACCTTTAATATGTAAGAGTCGTGACTCATGGTAGTATACCTTGTAGTAAATGACATGATATGAGTTACGAAATAAGTCAAGGTGATAAACAGACACGGCTTAAACTCTTCCATTGTTTTCATTTCACATATTGCAGTAACTGTGGAGTGTGCAAATGCCATCGCCAAGTACAATGTAGGAATCAAATGTGCCACCATCACCCCTGATGAGAAGAGAGTTGAAGGTATGCATACATTTATTATGCATTCTCATTTGTTACTAGCACATTTTGCTCTCCTAGGCAACACAGTGAGTGCAATAGAATTGATTTTATATGTGCCGGTCCACCACATGACTAAGTGGTTTTGAATGTCATTGCATTACGCCTCCTGTTGGGAGCCATTGTCTGTCTGCTAGTGGGAACTTCTGTATGCCCACTAATCGAATAACTATGCTTCCTCAACTCAGGAGCACTGTAATTAGTTTAGCTATACCTGGTACTTCATTCAATGTTAAGATAGAGTACTATATGTCATTTCTCCAGTTTTTGGCATGTATTGTAGAGTTCAACTTGAAGAAAATGTGGAAATCCCCAAATGGTACTATCAGAAACATACTAGGTGGTACAGTATTCAGAGAAGCCATCATCTGTAAGAATATTCCGCGCCTCGTACCCGGCTGGACAAAGAGCATAGTAGTTGGTCGCCATGCTTACGGAGATCAGGTAGCTAGCAGTTTGTCTCCTCCGCATTTTTTGATAGCAATATCTTATACCAACTGTATGTACATTAAGATTCTTCTCAACTGTCTAGCAATGGTCATTTAGTCTTTTGCTACACAGTATGCCAAATCACATGTGATTCTATGCCGATTGTGTAGGAAAGGAAGCCTTCACTCACAAAATCCTCAGATGTGGCCATATATATTTCGTGATTGATCGATACCAACGAATTGCTTTTATTGCTACATTTATGCTTTGGAACATGACATGGCAGAAACAGTCACCTTCTGTCATTTCACAATCGGACACTCTCAATATGTGCAACAGTGCAAGCAGGATGTCTGCATTCTATAACCATTTAAAAAAAAACTGCATAGCAAATTTTTTGTCTCGCTTCAGTCCAATGTTGATTGTTTGCTATCAATTAAAGAATACACAAAGATCAAAGCATGTTAAGGGCAGCACTCATTTCTTAGCGCTATCAATAATTCATTCCCAGAAGAGCGATGGAAATGTTCACCATGCCAATCATACAAAACTTCATCATAAGTAACTGCCCGACTTACCATACATCCACTTATTATGTATTATTGGTATCACCTGGTAGGCACTTTATATGAAATCAAATACAGCAATATTAGCTATAACACCTTTTCCATGTCCGTCTATAAATCAAAGAAGCCATTTGACTGACATGGCTTCTTAAATTCACTCTGACACTGTATTCACTCGTATATATTTATTTATATATATATATATATATATATATATAATATAATGTGTTTATAGTATAAGGCGACTGACTTTGTTGTCCCTGGTAATGGTAAAGTAGAGATGAGCTTTACCCCAGCCGACGGTGGAGAACCGATTAAGTACGTCGTACATGAGTTCACAAAGGGAGGAGGCGTATCTATGGGAATGTTCAATACTGACGCTGTAAGTATCTCTGTCACACTGTCACAGATAATGCGCGGCAATATTCTATCACTGACACTCCTTTCTTCGTGTTCTTTAAACTGTGGTGTCTGGTAAGATTGATGATTGAATTGTTAAGACAATACTAGATATGTTTTGGGAAGGAGCCGACAGATCATAGGGATGATACTCATGTCACCCTTTATTATGCGTATCTGAATCTCGAAGGAGGCGTCGCCCATAGAAAAAACACATATAATACAAGGTGCCCAGTGCCTACTAAACTACATAAATAAAACAAGATTCCTACATTGTTGAGAATGTATTGGCTTATGATTTGTTCAATGTTAGTTGCTGTGAGCACCAAATTTGTTATTGTTTGTGGCGTGATAAGTTTATTGATAGTCTAAGCCTAAGATTATTAGGAAAATGACCCTGTTAATTCTGCCATCAATTGGATGTTCTACGTTGATGTTTTATAAATGGTCTAACATCCTGAGCATTCAATGCCTAGGTTATACTATTATCGGAAATTAATACAAGACACTGGTCAGTGACTGATAAGATAGATTTGTAAGTGGACTTTGCACATAGTTATTACGGATTGTTGTACGATGTTGTGATGGATCAGGTGATTGAATTACCACAGAGTAAGGATATATTACTCTACTTTGACCTCTATGTTGTCAATTTTCATAGAAGTAAATGATTGATCAATTTGTGATGAAGCTTTTCACATGTGGATTCCAATCTTTCTCTGCTCACAAACTCTTTGGACTTTGACTGACGCACGGCCATGAACTTTTTGTTGTTTGCGCTTCCAACAGATCTATTTTCCCAAAACTGTTAAATTTGGTGACTGTACTTTCTTGCGGATGAGTACTACAATCTTACCAAGCTTGTCCTGACAGGCTAAACTTGAGGTAGCAATCCTAATTTGTATGCTTGGTATCCATTTTATCAATGCACACAGTATTATGTTCATTTGTTCTTCTCTAGTCGATTCGTGACTTTGCTCGGAGTTCGATGACATTTGCTCTGCAGAAGGTATGGCCACTTTACCTGAGTACCAAAAATACCATTCTGAAGAAGTACGACGGCAGGTTTAAAGATATCTTTGCTGAGATATACGAGAGGCAAGTCACTTTTGAACATATACCTTCATGCATCTTCAATTTCGTTCACATATTAAATCTTTTTCCATGGCCAGGTATCATTCTAAATCCATATCCAGAAAAAAAATTCATGAAAGAACTGTTGGCTTTTTTCCTTATTTACTTCCTTTTAACTTATTTGAATGATTTATTACATCAAAATAGATATAATTCTGCCTGGGCATTTATATATGAGTAAAGCAGTAAGTCCCACTGTTAGAAGCCACTGGGTAATTAGCTGAAACAATTAGTGTGCTATTGGTATGATAGACCAATCACATATAAGTAAAATCTCAGATAATTACAAACTCAGACAGCAATGAGCATTGTAATTAGCTCATCCTGTAATTTGACTTCTATTGTATTTTATTATCAGCTAAGACCTCCTGTAGAAGTGTATGCCCTGAAAGAAGTTTTCTTCGCTAGCAAAATATTTCAAATAATGACCAATCTAACCACATACCAAAACTATATCAACTTTTGACCGAAATTTACCATCCATATGCTCAATATAACCAAACAAACCCTCCCCTCCACGTTGTAATTATTACCAAACTATTTCTTCCACATCGTATTTTGTTTACGCATACGATTGTTGTAGTGACGGCTATAAGGCAAAGTTTGAGGCGGCAGGTATCTGGTATGAGCACAGACTCATTGATGATATGGTGGCTTATGCTATGAAGAGTGAAGGTGGATTTGTGTGGGCATGTAAGAACTATGATGGCGATGTACAGTCTGATTCAGTCGCACAGGGTAAGTCACACATTCCTCTCTACGACTTAAACAATGGTACTATAGATCAGTCACTCTACTAATCACCCGCCATAAAATGTTTTGCTGTCTGCTACTGCTGGTGCCCAGTCAGAGTTCGGTTGTCATGTATTATAAAAAGTATACTAGTTGAAGTGATCAGTCACATTACAACATATGCATTGTGTGTTCTTAGAGCCTGGTTCCCAATTGCAGGAAAATTGCAAGGTTTTGGGTCTCGACAGTTCTGCAATTCTGAACCACAAAAACTCAACAGTCTTAAGACTCTTGCAGGTCTTGCAAGAATTCTGATATCTCACTCAATCTAGTGAACCATAGGGCTGAGATTTTGCTGTATATTTTATCATTGGACTTGGACTTTAATTAAATCTCTGATCATTCTACAATTAATTGTGAACCACAATAATACAAGTTTAAGATATTTGCACACCAGCTGCAAGACTCGTACTGGGGAATTGGTTCCAACTGTGAACTTCAAGAGTCTTTAGACTCTTGTGATTGTGTTCTGCAATTGGACACCAGGCTTTAAATCTGGACCCTCATGATTTCCATCAGGGTAGATATACCATGTCCCTTACAGTATCTTGATTCTCAAACGAATCTTAAGCTGATAATACGGCCTATGTTATATATTTATATGTTATATATTTATATGTTATATTTGTATGTTATATCATGTTTCTCGTTCCCCTCAATCCCCTCAATGCATTGGTTTTCAGGAGAATAAGTTGTAGCCGGCGGTTTAATTATCTATTACTGTAACAGGTTATGGATCGCTTGGTATGATGACTAGTGTATTAATCTGTCCGGATGGTAAGACTGTGGAGGCTGAGGCTGCTCACGGTACTGTTACCAGGCACTACCGATTCCATCAGCAAGGCAAGGAAACCTCAACCAATCCCATAGGTAAGTGATATTGGTTTTGGTTGTTATTGGTTATAATGCAATATCTAAATTTGGTTGAAGCCTTCTTATGACCCGGTCCAATTGCTTTGGAATACTGGTTCTCAAGTGTGAGATTGTTTTGTGTGATGTACGGTCGTGGGCAAGTTAAGGCATACTGGTACCATGTGCGGGAGGGGGGGAGGGGGGGCTGTACTTTTAGAGCTACTGTAGGTTCACAGAATGTTTGACACTTGCAGGGCTGCATAGAAGTGTATTAACCACCTGGGGCACCTCCTATAATAGCATCGAAAAATGTCTTACAAAAAAGTAGCTACATAACCGACTCTGTTGTTGCTGTGAAAATCATATAATATAGACTTGTGAATGTGTCACTGTTTATGCTGGTGTTATCATTTTACCGAGATGTAGTATTAAATAGCAATCAAGTCACAGTGGCATGTTGACATAATAGCTTTGGAGTTCATAGTACAGTGGAATTTTCTGTGTCACACCAATCTTATAATATTCACATGCATTTAAAAATCTTGTCTCTGCATGTTTTATTTCAATCAAACTGATCAGCGGGTTTATTTGATGATAAGGATTCTCTTTGTTTGTATTTAAGCCTCTATCTTTGCTTGGACTCGTGGTTTGGCCCACAGAGCCAATCTGGACAACAATGCTGATCTGCTGAAGTTTGCCGAGACTCTGGAAGCTGTATGTATTGATACCATAGAGACTGGCTTTATGACTAAGGACTTGGCAATCTGCATCAAAGGAATGAGCAGGTTTGTATATCTTGTGAAAACATAAAATATCAGAATAGTTTTAACACTGATGTATTTTTGGCTAGTTATAGTGAAGTATAGTATACATCCTCACCGAATCGATACTTCATGCCCTAGTTTTCTATGATTGATAAGTTTATTTGTATATCCGCTCATTTCATTGTGGTTTATAATCTAATACAGTGGGCCTATGAAGGCACCACTGTATGATCTGTAATGCTTCTATATTAGATCTGTAAATATTTTTTCCCCTGAAAAGATTGCCCAGACTGCCTAAGTTTTTAAATAGCTGACAAAGCTAGGATATGTGTCAGTCGTATGGCCATGTGTTATGTGGCCTTGTGTCCTATGTGCCCTCATGTTATATTTCATTGGCACTTGAGTGATACAAATATGCACATGTATCCTTCCTACATGCACTTAGGAAAAGTTGTGTAATGGATAGTTATCTACTCTCTGAACACAATGTTCAAAGAGGAGACGACTCTAGACAACTTAATTCCAAACCTGTAATATTATATTTCTTACACAGTGATCTTGAGAAGCACTGTCCATTAGGATGTCCAACATAAGTTTACTTTTATTTCTAGTGTGAAGCGTGAGGACTACTTGAATACATTTGAATTTCTTGATAAGATTGCTGAAAACATGAACACCAAGATGTCTAGTTGACTACCTGTGGCGAACAGCAAACTATGAGTGGAGAGTATTCAGCCATCTCGTGTTCTGTGTTGCAGATTGAGGACTAATTCTGAGTTATGAGCTTCATGAGGTCATTCTGAATATCTTTTGATCTAGGAGTTTAATTGAACATCCTATTGGTTGTTAACAGCTTGTTTAAATGAAAATTGGAAATAACCTCAAGGTTTTTACCAAACTTTATTCTAATAACTAATCCACGTTTTCGCTTCTCATCCGCAGTATATTATTACGAGGAGGCTGATAGTTTCATGCTCGTATAGGTATAAAATTTAATTAAGCCAATAAATCTCAAGTCTGTTGTTTGCCATAAGTTATTCAGTGTGATATTAGGAAATATTAACCCACTTGACCAAAATACTTATACATATACAGCGTTCAGTCCAAATGGTACAC
Organism: Membranipora membranacea; assembly: GCA_914767715.1. NCBI lineage: Eukaryota > Metazoa > Bryozoa > Gymnolaemata > Cheilostomatida > Membraniporidae > Membranipora > Membranipora membranacea. The sequence goes on along the minus strand of OU612066.1, from coordinate 18,776,601 downwards.
CATAATTAGGATATGATATGTATATTACATTGACTTATTTCTGAACTAGGCAATTTTTAAATCATCTTTACTCATTCCAAATTCATACCATGAGCAATCCAACTGGATGCAATACCATAATCTTATTTCCTTAGTCTCCATATCACCAGTACCACTATAATTCATCAATACACTTCTATCCTGTTGTTAAGTTTTTTCCTTTCAGATTATACCATTGTACCATTTATTATTGTGATTATTTGTGATTTCGAATTCTTTTTCGAGTTCTGTCGACTGATGATTTAGACAAACAATAAAGACTGTGATTATTGAGAATTATTTGATTGTTGTACTGTTGTTCCAGAAATCTACCCTTTGCGTGCAAATATTGCGCCACCTGCCCTGGATAGAGAAACCATCAAGGGGTAAATGTTGGAGGAAGGTAGTCAGTTACGTTATACTAATCTATTTCGACTATTATTTTATTATTCTTTCAATTTCCAAGTTTCTATCAATGAACAACTTGCGATGTATCCAAGTTATTGTTAAGGCAGATTTATGCCGATGAAACTTCAGCCAGCAAAATAAAGTCGCACTCTGTGTGTGATATTATATATATTATTTAAATGAAGAATTCTTTTATACCTAAACATAGAATTAGAAAAATGCAGGCACACCTAGAATACTTGTTGGTAATATCAGCTTCATTTATTAATCACAAGAACAAAAATACCATCAAACCCGTTGAGAGATAACGGAAACAGGAAATGAAGCTAGATTATGATCCTTATGATAATAGATACTTGATGCGCTGTACTCAAAAAACCTCAAATGCAAAACGAACAAAAACCATGCATCATATTCATATGTATTCGTATGTTATTCTGGTGTTGGACAAGACTATTATTATGGCTGGATGATATCAGATCTTTTGCACAAGCACCGAAGGTAAAATAAAACGGAGATTGCATGACAATATAAATTAAACCCGACATGATTGCGTCTAATAATATTACCTATAATTTCAACCTCAATGACCTGTGTCTCGGCAGTAGTCTAGTAGATGTCTGGTGATAGACCACATGGTCTCATAAACTCCTGACCTCTCTCATGAAACCATTTGTTAGCCACTAAAAGTGAAAATACACATACTTAATCATCAGAGAAACAAAATATGAATATCTTGATAGACTATTGTATTATATGACACACCAGAAAAACCCTCTAAGATGTCAATTGGGAGCGATCTTGTACTTGTTTTATAGCAGTCACATCTTATCTGACATCTCTTTCCAAGGGCAAATACTCCTATCTAATACAAGCAAGTTTGCGTTAACAGTTAGATGGCAAGGCGTACCCCATTTAGATCCTGATAAGACGGGACATCCAGCGTGTCTGGTTCTCTCATCTCCCTCTCCATCTGGCATCAGGTTAAACCAAAACGCAGCAGCCCCCTGAAATAAAACATCACAACATAACTAGCTTATTGAATAACAACGCAAGAACATACACTCTATATATATATAAACACTATCTCGACACAACAATATCAACATATGTTAACACTCACTAGGGCCAACAAATGTCTTGGCCACTTTCTGTTGCTTTGACATAGCAAATCATATCCAAGATACCCACCTTTTTGGGAGGAACTTTAGCACCTATTTGTGTAAATACTGTATTACCTCCTGCATCCACATCTGTGAACTGTAAACAAAAATATCATCTCGATCAATACAAGCCTACGGGCTGAACATCTCATTTATTCCCTTTGGTGCAAGGTGTGAAAGCCTAAGACTAGTATGCTAAGTCTGCGATGTTACAAAATAATAGTACATTGGAAAGGTCAGCAATCAATATCTTCCGCAGGGTGGGCTGGGGTTAATTTAAATTGTTGAAATAATTCTTTGATTGTTCTTTGCTGAGCAAATGACAGAGGTTTCGTTTCAACAGTACTGACTTCTTGCTGAATGATATATATTTTTAGTAAAGATTATATCAACAAAATTGTCTGATTGATAGCCTAATAGAGCGAGGATTTTGGGCCCGTACTAAATGAAAGACCTGGGGGGGGGGGGGGGGGTTAATTGAAGCTGTTGAGACCTAATCCTCATGATTGATGCTGCCACACTGAGAAGATATATTCATGGCTCAAGCAAACAGCAACAGGACTGTTCACCCAGCATATAACAGTAAAATGACAATTGTGACAGTTTTATATTTAAAAGATGCCCAACTAATGTGCCATATTAGTTATTACTATTATTACTCACTATCATATTGATTCAATTTTGACAGAGCTTTTGGAGAGTCAATATCATAGACAAAACTGGTCTATGGTCTGGTCTATGGTCAATATACGCTACAAACCGACAGAGCCCGCTGTACATTAAACTTAAATAATAACTGACAGTAACAAACTCAGTCGATGGACATGCAAAAGTCATACATATAAAACACATATATTCAGACAGCCCACTTAATGAGACTTACATAAACTAGCCATGTAGCTATACGATTACCTCTCCAATCCTCAAATACTTTAGTGTCATGGCGTTTCTATAATAAAGCAACATTGTAGTTTATATTAATAGCTGTGATTGTTATGTTACAACATATAAATCTGGCTTGTGTTATCCCCAGTAACCAAAGCACCAAAGTGTTCCCAGCCACATCTAACTTACATATAATATCAGAGTTGCAATTCTATTCCCTTCATCTTCAGGGAAAGTTTCACTAACTTGGTCTTCCTACAAATTGGTAATGTTGACACTCGTTGAGAAATAAGAAAATTGAGCACATACAACAAGAAGTCCTACGTGAAAGGTTGGGGAGAGAGATGAAGAGTTTAAAGTAGGAAAATAGAGATGCAGGGCACAAGGAAGAGTAACACATTCACTTCATTAGTGGTTTGTTTGAAGAAGTACATTATTATTCTCGTTTAGTTTTCTGTAGAAGTGCCATAGAACATTCCGATATCTGGGGGGGGGGGGGGTGCGGTTATCTCATAACATACAGTGATACAGTTGAACATTCAGTGGAAGTCTCTTATTTAGTTATTGTAACAAGAAGCCCAGAAGTTGGATTAAAATGAGTTAAGTGGGGGGGGGAGAAGACAACTTACCCTAGCGTGGTCACAATGAGGTTCATACTGACCACCTATACCATAATTCTGTATCTGAATAATATAAAAGGGCAGCAATGTGATATTAGTAACACATATTAGTACAATACTTGTTTTCAATTTTCGCTTCTATAATATTTCACAACCCTTTAGTCTATGTCTTCTTGTGAAGACATTATAATATGATATCATGAAAGAGTGTATAATAATCATAATTATCATTAGGATGCAAGTAAGCTATGCAGTCAGGGAGAGAAACCCTTATATAAGTATCCTTCATAGCTGTAGATTGGATCATCATAACTTTACTTACTTGTAGATCTTCAGTCATTTCCATATCGAGGTGTGTTATAGCATGTATTCTATTGCTGAGTGTACGTACTGTCTCATTGAAGCGATCCGCTAGCCAGGCACTAAAATATTAGCATAGAATATTGTGCCGTACCATTGATAAGCTTTGCCGATGCACAATTGCAGGAGAAAGAACTCTGCCTCGGTCTCATTATTATAGTACGGTTTGAATATCATTTCTTCTAACACTTCAATTTAAACAAAACTGTGTTACAAGTACAAGTACAAGTACACGTACAAGTACAAGTACACGTACACGTACACGTACACGTACAAGTACAAGAACAAGTACAAGTACACGTACAAGTTCACGTACAAGTACAAGTACAAGTACAAGTACAAGTACACATACACGTACAAGTACACGTACAAGTACACGTACACGTACAAGTACACGTACAAGTACAAGTACAAGTACAAGTACACATACACGTACACGTACAAGTACACGTACACGTAGAAAAAATGACACTAATCGTTGTCTTAAACATCAACACCAAAAACTCAATGCTATGACGCTGAGAGTGTGAGAATGAAAACCTTCAATACTTTGACTAAGTCGTGGGTAGTAGTATCCCATGGTGGGTGGTTGATAAATGCTTAATTTTTTTGAATACCTAATCGTCTATATTTTTAAATCCCTGCTCCTAAGCAGCAGGTAAGAAGAAGGAGGCATTCTAACTAACCTTCGACTAACTCTGTAGCTTGCAGTCACTAGCTGGCCTGTGGCTGGATCATTCACCACCGCTCTCTTCAGCTGCATGCAAACATATCATTGAACATAGCAACATACCAACAACTATCAGCAGCTATCTATTGACTAACTATACATTTGCTTCTATCTCCTAGTATGTGTAACACATGTGACTACCCATGAGGAGTTATGTACTCACAAGAGGAAAAGTTCACCATTTTGCGCAGGATTGAAATGGGTAAATTTAAGGCTAGCTAAGATTTACCCACCCTGTTTATTTAAATAAGACTCTCACCTCAGCTAGCAAATATTGAGTGCTAGCTAACATGAAGCTACCTCTAGCTTATACGTACTCTTGGGTGGTATCCGGACTCTTGGGTGGTATCCGGACTCTTTGGGTGGTATCCGGACTCTTGGGTATACCTTTTAAGACCAGCTATAAGTTTTCAAGTGGCAAAACAAAGAATACCATTAAATCATACCATAGGAGTAGAGATTTGCTTGACTATTTCTATTTCATTGTCACTGATGATGTCATGGTAAAGTCTTATATACGGCGAGAGAAAGTATTCCTCTACTTTAGCAGGAGCCAACAGTAAGAGAGGATGGTCTCCAGAGGTCGTGTAGAAACATTTCAGCAGATGTTTATCTTCATTCGGCTGTATCATAAGGAAAGATAATGAATTGTGCATAGAATTTGTGCAACATCTTGTAGTAACAATTCCGAATTGCAGAATAAGTTAAGTTAAGCTTGCACCCAAATAAGTAATTTAACACATCTCTATTCAGTACAGGGCACCTGTGACCAAATATACACCTGACTGCATATGCCTAGCTGTGTTATATCAGAGCTCTTCACTTGTCTCGACGGTCTACAATAAAACCATCTAAACAAGTTAGGGTGGTCCAGGCAGACGAAGCTAACATGCATCTGGTCCTGCATACCAGAAATGTATATCATTATTATCTGAATGGCAGCAAAATCTGTAGATACGCACCATGACATCCTCTCCTCTACATAGAGCCTCGTAGTCCTGGAATTCCTGCCCACTGCGGTACTCATCAGTAATTCTCTTATTCCTCAGAGGAGGTAGATAACCTACATCAGGTACAGGCTCTCCAGCTGCACGTAACTCCTCATTCTCAGAGAGTATCTACATAAGTACAAGTTGATACAGTTAGACGATTACAGCCAATAGTCATCATAACAAAAGCTGGAGCTTTGACATATCGATTTCGTTCATATCACGACCATTACAGTACTAGTTTATGCGCTCAAACTGTGTCGGGATAGCTGGTAGTGCATATATCATTATCAACCACGTACCAAAGAGGTTAAAAATGAAATGCTACTACCAGCTATCCCGACATTATTACGGTACTAAAACTCCTAAGCTTTAGAGAACATCTTACGTAATGAGATTTCTCCATCAGAATCTCGTTTCTCAGAACCCTTACATAGTTGTTACAAGGTTACGTGAATTTTCAGAGAAGTGAGATTCTGTTTGTAGTTTCATTTATTGCAGCATTGTAAACTAGAAGGGAACACCATGAGAGAGCTCAGTAGGCAGCTCGATAAGGTATTTTCACACACACACACACCTCTTTATTAAAGTAGACCAGATTACTCCTGGCCCTTTCATGGTTAGGGTCGATCTTTAGCCATTCCTCCGTCCAGTATCGTGCATGACGTGTATTTCCTTGCTGTTTAAAAAAATTAAGTTGATTTCATCGTAAAATTTTCATCTGCATATAATATATTACTAAGATTCAAGTTTTGGTGTTACTGTGACCACAATAAGTGAATTGTCAAGGGCTGGTAACAAAGGTGAGAAACAGCAAAGCGCACAGCCCGTCACCAGATCAGAACAATGACACATACAAACCACCCAGGCAGTGATACACGCAGAGAATAAGATCAGTGAAAACCAGGACAAGTGATTAATGGGATTATCAGACATGAGTTGGAGTTGTATTTGTGATCGCGAAGAGAGCCTCAATTATAGAGCCGATTACCTCAGGAGATCAGATGGTGACCAAAGTAGCTTGAAATGATTAAGGGGGGCAGCGGGGAATGACTCACCATAGCAGCGGCATAAGAAAGATAATCTAAAACTTCCGGTTTGCTTATAGTTATATTGACTTCATTTTCGACAACATCTAAGGCTTGGTGCATCCACATTAGCATATGGTGCCAATCTGCTCGGTGGTAAGCATGGCGCCCGAGGTAGAAGCAGTCTTGTGCTAATCAGAAATAAATACAGATGGGTTGAGCACAAGTTAGAAATTTTAGTTAGAAGGTCCATTGGAATTGTACGTTGAGATAGGGAGAAGGGTTACATGTTATGATAATGTTAGCTGAGTGGACAGCTGTAGGTCAGCAGGCATTTGTCATGCTATGCAAGATAACGGGCAGAAGGTATGAAAATAAGGAATCTGAAGTGTCCGATGCTGTTTTCCGATATGATCTGATAGATGAGCTGTTCCTCTCTGATTCAGTGTACAGCCTCAACATATCACATAATTAAACAGTCAGTCACATCAGAACAACGAACAAGTATAAAATTATCAACAAGCTGAGAGCATCACAGAGACAGTCAAATCTATAACAGATAGACAACCAGCAGTCCTTCATTCTTGTTAGATACAGCAGATATCAGCACAGCAGCAGGGGTGTTTATTCATTACATACGCAGCTGCACCTTACATGCACTCATTACTCCTTGGTTACATATGGCTTTCTCATGCAGTCAATCTAGGTTTCTTATTCTACATAATAATGCATGTTATTCTAGATTTTTAAGGGGGATAGGCAAGGATTGTTCAGGTGGGTGACAATGTAAGTAGTGAGGTGAGCATATCGAGAAAAACTTTTGAGTTATGCACTAGACCATGGTGGGCGGGAGGGTATACCCCCCCCCCTCCCTGACTAGACTAGGGACTATCGAGCTGCAAAGCAGTTATTATAATTTCACATGATATGAGTTTGATGAAAGCGTTTGAAAGCAGAAAGAAATACATTTAAACATTTAAGCGAAGGTGCTCACATTATAACATGCGAATGCCAGGTGGTCTAGAACAGTTTCAGCGTTTAGTGTAGAGTTTGTCTCATAGTGGAGTCTATCTAATGTTTCTTCCATCCACAGTATAGTGTGATAGTAGTCACCGTTATTATGGGCATGCACACCAACGTCAAAACAGTCATGAGCTACAAGACATGTCTTTTAAATATTAGGATTATAGAGAGACAGTAACTAAAATGAACACAAGCATAATAACAATGTAATTTCTACCAGAGTTCTAGTCTCAGAGTTGATCAGGTCCTGAAGATACATGTTACACGAAACAATTTTTTGCGGGTTAAGGCGATTTCACTTCAATTGTGTCAGCTATGCTAGCTGACTTAGAAATACTACTAGATGCAGGGCATATAAAATACAGCCAGTATTTTGATATAAAAAACAACACTAAACATGCATGTTTATTCTTTTGGGGGTAGAGCTAGACCAAGTTTGGTCTATTTGCCTGAATTCGGAGTTGCTCCCGATCCACTGGTGACAGGAGCAACTAGAAAACTTTATCTAGGGTAGGGTGCACAAACAACAAAATGCACGAGTTTAGTTTCTGATAGCATAGATCTGTATAACTTGACAATAGTAAGGTAGTAGCCATGAATAAATAACAAACAAAACAGACAATAAATTGAGTAGAACTGTCAATATTATCTTTACTACAATGGTGGTTATAAAGTACAGCATTGCAGCAACTGATAGTTTGAGACCTAAACTACCTTACCATGAGGGAGGATGGCACACCCTCCCTGTTGCCATCCCTCCCTCCTGTTCTCCCTCACGATGAAACTCATGATTAACCGCTGAGAATGATAATGCTGCTATAGCAATCAATTCAAACAAGTTTGTTTAAGTTTTGTTGTAGTTGGTTGACAGTCATGGTACCTAGCTACCTATCAAATATGTTAGAGCTAAATCCATAGCCAAAACACATTTTGTCTATGGCTAAATCCATAGACAAAACACATTTTGTCTATGGCTAAATCCATAGAAATTCTGCATGGGCTTGTATGAACTAGGTAGAGCAAAACTTTGGTGACACAATTTTAACATTGATAATGTCAAATCTGAACTTGCAATTAACTTGACTTTATCACAAATCATTAATTTTTCCCATATGGCTCAACACAAACTGACTTTTTGACTACATGACACAGGTCATAAATCTCCAAGCTCCGATAGCCACGTTGAAGATTATTAGCCTGGCAGGCTACACGTAGATAGTGAGTAGTGCTGTGAATATACTGATATACACCTGACACTATATGTGTATGTAAGGAGGAAATCACGCCTGTCATTATATCAAGTAGCAATGTCATAAATCATCATATACGATATCAAAGACTCGAATCCAGTGGTGTTTGGAGGGAAGTAACCTAGCCTTATCTAAAAACCGCGTTTTTATGTTTTCCAAAAAAACAAAAAGGGACCTTTGAGATAAGACTACTAAGGCTGGTCTCTACTAGAGATACTACTAAAACAATGTACTGATCATAATATTCCATTCATATTGGATGAGTGACTAGAGAGCAGACCTTCATATTAGTGAGACTGGGAAGTTTCTCAGTATTTAGTCTATAGAGAAATGTTATAATGGTCTGCAACATGAGGTTGGTTGTTTGATAACATTCCAGAGCCAATATATCACACCCTTACTGTGTTTGGTATAGATAAGCCCTCAATCCAAAATTAGTCTGAGCCCCCCAGACTTCTGCCCCTCACCCGACGGCCCCCCGGCGAGTACAAAGTTGGACTAAATTTCCTTGTTTTGTTGAAAATATGGAAGTGCCAAAGAATAGTTGACTTTCAAATGTGACGATCAGCTCCAAACAATCACTTTGATGAGGTCCTAGTGTACCCCCCCTCCGCCCTCCATTGTCAATTAATTAAAATTCAATATAATTGGATAGAATTATTTCGAAATTTCATATCAATGTACCACCAGTGTGAGGCACTGTGGTGCCAGGATGCACACTTAAGTACAGCCATTTAAATAAATATATACTTGTGTTTCTTTTTCAACCACCGTATACGGGTGAAGGTAAAGGTATGGATAAAGCAACAACTCGATACCCAATACCGTTCCAATTAGAACAGGGAGTACGAGCGAAGATAATCCCAATCATTTCCCTAAAAAATCCTTGTTTTGGTCTTTCAATAAGGCTAATTCTTTTCAAAATCTTTCACTCAAGATATATAGTTCCCATCTATCAAAGTGAGCGACTTCATAACAAGACCTCTAGCAGGTCTCATTAATCTAAGCAAGGAACAATCAGATAACTATTCTCTGCAGGTTTTAATTTGAAGACACAGTTTACAAGCTTATTGTATTATTCTGTATTTTTGAATTTGAGGATAAGAGGATCTCCCAATTTGTTTTGGAGTTCGGAGTTGAAAGAGAGAGGTATTAGAGAATCCGTGAGAATAGATTACTTTTATCCCAGATCATCAGAGAGTAATTTCACATTTTAGTTTATCATTCACATGATAAGAACTACTAGGCCTATTAGAAATAGTATTTATAATATTTGCTTTTAGCAGGGAATCAGAGAGAATGGGGTAGGATTATGATTTACTCACCACAAGACTACACAACTTTTATATCACACCTTCCATGACTTACCAGACATTGAGGGCGAGCTCTTAGCAGGGGTAAACGTTCCGTCGGCTATTTTATGGGACGGTAACTGGTAAGTATCTTGCAGCCTGAGGATAGCATCCACAACTCCATTCAAATCCTCCTCATCAGGTAAGTGTGGGCTGTATTCTTGCAGTAAGTCATAAAAGTCTACAAATAAGAAAAATATATGCTGAGATGAACGTACTCAATACTTGCATGATGAGGGGTGAATACAAAAAGTTCATTTACCCATAATATTTTTATTTTCATACAGAGAATTTCATAGAATCTGGGCGTTATCATGAGTCAACCACACCAAATAAATACAGCTTTGGATTTCTGAACATAAATCAGACTAAGGCGAGATAATTACCCCTTTCACAGTAAATCACACAAATATAACTTTGAAGGCGGTTGATTTCCAACAACTGCCACGATTTCTGTGGCCACCGCCCGTTTTATATATTCTGCATTGCTTATTTATATAACTGATGTTATGCATATACAGTCAAATTTGTGTAACTGAACAATCTTCTGTTGACTAGCAGATTATCAACATAAATCCAGTGTCAAGATCACATTAATCTGGTCATTATTAGCTACAAAATGCCTCTAGAATCTATTAAAACATGGCATTGGTAACATCATCGTATCAACTAGATTCGAGCTACTATCCTATCAGATTTTTCTGCCAACAATGTTAATGCACTAACTAAAACTGCAGTACAAAGCAGTTTGTATTATCTATAACCTCTCCTCCCCCCCCCCCCCCCCCCAATCGCCAAATTGTCACCTAATGGGTCAGCTGCTAGAAGCATGAATATCAAGGTTGATATCAGCTGCTTATACTCATAAATTCAACACTTTTGATCTGGCTTAGGTAAATCAGGTTTTGGCTAACCTTGCGTGCTCTTCTCTGCGCTGACTAGCTCCTTTGTGTGAGGTAGATCAGAAGTGAACTTTTTTACAAATAGATAAGCGTTTATTGGATTAGCTATATAATTCTCAGCATCTACCAGAGCTTCATCTGCATGTCTGTCGTATTCATCGGCCAATCTGTGTAAGAAGAATGAGATTATAGCTGTTAATACAAGCGTTGGGTGACAGATTATCTTATAACACAGTGTAAACTGGTTAATTCAAACTTTATAATTCAAAATTCATGTTAATTCATACAAGGAAATTTGGTCCCTTCAGCCAGATTTCAATGCATTCTAATGTCACAAACTCTGCTTAATTAGAACAAATTTTGGTGGTCCCCAGAGGTTTGAATTAAGTGACCTGCTCTGTACTTAGATGATAATGGAATAAACGAATGGGAGCAAGGAGTTAGAGACAACTTGCATCAAGGAGCAACTTGATCAAATCAGCTGATTGAACAGGAGATAAACCCGTGTCTTTGAAACTATCAAATTTATTTAGTAAATTTCTGTATCGTGAGGCTCAGGTCATGTCCTGCTACTTCACCACACCTATTAAATTATAGAGATCCCATGTGCATGAAATCTTCACTGAATATTATCCAGGACTAATTCAAACAAGGCGCTTTGACTAATCCTATGACAAACCATCTAGAGGAGTGGGACCTCCTGTCACCGGAGAGCCTGTCATGGGTTATCTACGGGCTGCGCAGCAACATTATGCCCTGCAAATGCTGGTGCAACAAGTAGAATGCAATTCAAAGCATCATTCCTGTTTAATGTAGAGACACGTCAGCACATAGTGCCTTTACTTCAGCTGTCAAAGTTAACCCAATCTGTATATCAATTTACTTCCAACACACTGACTAACAGTAACTGACTATCTAAACATAAACATGGCATTTCCTACTGTGTGACTCGTCTAATGGGCTGGATATCCCTTACAGGCAGCGGGCTAATATTCATACTGACAAAGTAAGCCGTAGGCGGGATGAAAACTCATTATTAAAGCAAGATGTTGAGGTATTTAATGAGCCTAATCTCTCACGTATACAAATGAGTAGTAGGCCGACAACTACTGTTTATTTCGACCACATCTCAATCACGCTATGATTAGTGGGCCTGGAGGGAAGGATTTATTACTATCAATTCTTTCATTGGTATCACTGTAATCTGCTGTTAATCTCCTCCCAAATTTACAGGCAGTTATCAAATGATGCCTGGAGAAGATCTAAACCTATTTCTAATATTTGTGTCACTCATGATGTATTACAACTGGCAGACAGTAAGCACTCTGCTATGAGAATTACAGCTGGGTAAATAAGCCTTGAAAAAATAGAGCGCATATTTATAGTCTTCGCTTAGATAAGAAAAGCCTGATGGTTTGGCAGATGTTCACGAGGAAGCCAAATCAGTTCTTATATTGGTTCTATTACATAGCACCATGAACATCAACTCAAAAAGATATTTAACTCCAAAGTGATAAATGCGCTAAGTATGTTATTGCTATGATAAATTATGTGTTTCCTTATCCTGTCAAAATATTGAACTGTTGGGAAAATTACTGATTTTACGCTCATAACAAGCCTTGTTCTATCCAATGAACTCTGTTCATTGTCTTATCATATTATGAAGAGCTTGTAATTCATCACACGCCACCCAGAAGACTTTTTTGTGTGTTGAAAATATTGCTACTTTTCTTGAAGGTCAAGAGTGTCAGTTGTGCTCGTCTCAGCGAATTCCGCATTTACACATAACTGACTAGGGATGCCTACAATTCACCCATGGTGACATTTTGACTCTAACATTGAGTATTAATACCTCACACAGACTGGCCCTCATCAATCCAGTACATGAAATCCATCAGAAGGATCGAACACACAGGGCAGGACGGCTGTGACTTACTCTAATACTTTCTGCAGTCTTAGTTTCTCGATCTCCACGTATTCTCTCAAACTGTCAGCTAGGTCCTTCTCATGGTACAAAGCTTTAGTAAGTGTAGTCAGCGCGGTAAACACTTCACACCAGGCAGGAGCTGACAGCAGTACAATAATCAATAGAGATTTAAACATTGCTGCTGCTGCCGCTGGAACGAATCAAAACAAAACCAAATAAACGAAAGGAAAATGTATTTGTTTTAGCACCCAAACCTGCATGTTTAGCTATGCCTGTCTATATATATACTATATATTTAGTATCACCAACAAGGGACAGGGTCCCTTGTAACGGCCCTGTTACTCCTTGGTATCATACCACGGGAGAGCGCCCTGTACAATAAAATATATGCTGATACACCAACCACTTACCACTCCTTGCTACAACTCATATGCAAACATACTCCCTTAGTAATTATTGCCACAACTAGATAAGTAGAAGAAGAATGCAGATGATAAAAACTCACTTGTGACTTGTCTTATCCACCCCTCTTGCTTTTGAGACTTTTTGTGCTTCCTTCCTTCAAAACCACAGCAGCTTAACTCTTGTACACAGATATTCAGTAGCAGTTTCTTAGTTTGGGTTAGAATTAGAATAACTGGATAAGTCCCATAGTAGTAGTATGTAGTAGTAGTAGCAGTAGGTTTAGTCCATTGGTAGCATGGAAGCTTTGTTGGCTGCTAGCTGGAGTGAATGAGATAATGTTTATAATCACTGACTTGATTAAGCTCAATATATCCTATTCAATGGATATAATAAATGCCAGTGCCAACAACACAGTCCTAAAAGGTTTCAAAGAAAATTAAATTAAATAGCTATCGACATGTGTTTGCATGCAGTGCACTCACTCTAGACCAAAACATCAAAACCACGCCCTCTTAAAGGTCAAGGGTCAGTGCAAAATAATTCCCGCGTTAAATTATTACATGCTGGAAATTTATGTAACCCTAGTTGGTTGTCAGTGAACATAAGACAAACATATTTCCTTTTTTTTTCATGCAATAAGACTAATTTACAGTAACCCTTTGTCAGCACTGGGTGAAGCTTTCACTTGTGGTAATTTAGCTTGTTGGGAAAGGCACAAGCAATCTCATCTGTAGAAAAGTAGTCAATTCAGAACCATCATCATTCATCATCATTCCCTACCTACTACACTACACGTAACACTACACTACAGCCACCATCATGTGAGTAGGACCTATCAATTAATATCAATATAAAATTTATGTTCTACAACAACTTTATTTTTGTCAAATAGCAAATGCACACACACAATGTACATACAGTTATTATTATTTATGGTCCTTTTCTGTCACCCAAATCTCACAGTGACAACAGTGTCTGTCCTGTGTCAGATAGAAAGAATAATAGAGATGATAGAAACACAGTAACTGTGAGTGTGAGTCAGTGTGCAGTTGAGTTGTGTAGATGTAGTTAGGTAGTTGTTACTTATTTCTCTCTGCTTACTAAGGTATGGTGCTGAAAAAGAGGAAAACCTTTACTAACTTAAATAGATGTGAGTCTCGTCTGGTCTGGTTACTACAGCGTTAACATAATATATCAATATAACGCATATATAATAGTGATTTATTATATTTATTGTGGTATAATTATCACAGGTCAAGGAGGAGTTCTAGGCTATCAACCACACCACAGACAAACACATCTCCGTCCCTTCGGCCTTCGAAGCGCAAACGATCTACTAAGAATGATGGTTTGTTGCCAAAAAAAGAGAGCACCGTACAAAACAATACTAATGAAGAATGTCACAATCAGAATACCAAATTAGTAAGTCACGTATTGGTTATATTACTTGCATCTCCTTGTGTTTGGCGCAATATGACATATTTAATATAAAATTTTGTCTGCTTATTAACTTAGCTGATTAGGATACTTGGACAGATATATTATGAGATCATGCACGAACAAAATTAAATGCTGCTTCCTTTGGTGCATCCAGAATCACTGAGGACCTAGATGAATGATGTACACTGTGTAACAGACACAGGGTGTACTCATGTTATATAACCGCCTTTTTGCTGATTCCATGTATGTGTTTGTATTAGTGCGATGTCTCTTGTAGGAAGAAGAAACGGACATTAATCTAGTACCGTCCCCCACTCCTAGTGTCGGCTCTAATCAGGAGAATATCCCGGTACTATCAGAGAGTGAGGGTAAAGAGCTAAAAGCTCCAGCTACGTCAGGTGTGCTAACATACATAACTTGATTTATCAACACTACTTGCCTTGGTTATAGTTTGTAGTCTATGCGTCTCCCATCGCAGACCTTGTTTGCAAGTGGCAGAGTACAGTGCATAAAAAGCGCTATCCCTAGCAAGACTGCATAATAATGTGAGGATAATAAGAGGATGGTTATTACACTATTTATCAAGATTATCGTATAGTTTGCTGCAGTTATTATAGTTTGTCATGTGCACGTAATATCAAACCATGAGGGTGGAGACTCAATGTTCTTTTTTATCTGTATTAGTCTTGTGTCTGTTATTATTATCAAACCAAATTCGCAAAGATAATGTTTCAAATGTCTCTTTCCCCTTATTTCAGCTAAATCACCTGCACCTGTTGCATCAGGAAACCTTCCAGAAGTAAAATCTCAGCCAAACACTCCGAATCTCAACACAATAATCTCAGATGTGGTCACTAAGCATATCAAAGACGAGGAAGAAAAACTACAGAAACTTAACTCTGAGAAGGAGGAAAGTGAAACCAAAACTTTTCTACAGGTGTGTCTGCAAATTCTTTGTCTTATCTTTGATGTTAATGCAGTATGTTTGCCGTGTATGACCTCCCTGTCCTCTTAAAAGCATTATTCTGCAGAAAATAATATATCATGGTTTTGCTAACTTCTGTTCACTTTGATACAACTGCAAAAAAATGTTGTAACTGCTATACTATTCACACTTCATACTTAGATAATACTTAAGTTTCAAAAATGAACATCATGTGACCAGTGCAGTGCCTATGGTGCGTTGCAATATTGGGTGGACTAACAAAGCCTATTAAAGATATATAAGTAATATAAAAATGTTATGTTCTGATTAGAACACTGTCCTGTCGATCTCGATGAGAGGTAAATTGGGGTTCCAACACTTATCTTTAGGTACCAATACAAACACATGAACTACTTTCTGGTATTAGGGACCTCTTTGTAATTCTCAAACAAAAGTTGAGAACCTGGTATTGTTACAGACCAATCACTTGCAAGATAATAGCAACGCAAGCTGGTTTTGTAAAATCTGCAATCAGCACCCTTTTAGCTGTTTCATAACTCTAGAGTTATCCACTCTCTGAACAATATGTTCAAAGAGAGAACAACTTAAGTTTTGTGATGTGATTTTTTTTTTTAATTATTTTTGTAGTTACTACCATATTTATGAATTTTTATCGAACATACTGTATATTGTAGCACAGCACCAATACTTTCATCGAGAACTTTTTCATTTTTTTACATAATCAATAAGGTCTGGTACAGAAATAGTGTGGAAATAAACTAAACTGTTTGTATCTCTTGTTTCAGGAATGGGAGCAGGCAGAGGAGCGGGAGAAAGAGGAGAGATATGCTAAGCTTCAGTTACTTCTTACTAAAAGTGAAATGTACACCAAGTATGTATGGCTTGAATGTTGATAGCGTAACACTAACTGAACAGACAGATATGATATTAGTTTAAGTGGTCTAATGTTGCTTGGGTTTTTGGTATAAGCACTTCATGAGCAACCACATTGCTGGGGTTAATTCTACTACCATCAATCCGGGCAACATTTTAGCTCTATAAAGGAGTGACCTGTTACTCCTTGCTTAAACTAGGGTGAGAATAATATGCTAAAAATTGTTTTCATCAGTCATTGTGGTTTGTGTACAGCACAGTTACGGAAGAAATTAAATCTCATTTTCTGCTACGCATTTGTCCATATTGATACTGATACTGTGATGAATCCATTAAGGTATTTGTTGGAGAGGATGGACCAGCAGAAACAGATGATAGCTGAAGTAAAAAAAGCTGAGCTTGAATCCACATCAAAGACTGGTCCTCCCGCTAAAAAACAGAGACAAAAACACAAGGTGAACTCAGATCCTCAACTTCCTAGTTCAACCTCATTCTGTCATCCAATATCTTAGGTGTTGAAATAACCAAGTCAATGTAATGCAATGTCAGATATCTTAGCGTTTAGCTAGCTGGTATAGTAATGAACTCATTGCTTTCCATAAATCAACACTAACAAATCGCCCCCTCAGGAACTTGATTTGTATACTTAAAAGGCAATAAAATGCATTAGTTGCCATCAGTTAAATAATTAAATTGATTATCTAAAGTGATATTGAAATATAAAGGTTTCTATACTGAAATTGTCAGAACTATTCGCGTGCAATACAGCAGCTACTAACCCATTATTGCGTTTCCGCGCTTACAGACAGCTGGTAGTAGTACCAGTAAGGAATCACTGAACCAGAGTAGTGAGGGTTTATCTCAGAGTAGTGCATCTAGCAGTGCAGCAGAGCTAGCTCTACATAACGGATGTCCTCTACTGTTCACTGGAGAGCTCAGACCTTATCAGATAGATGGTCTTGTCTGGCTTAATGTAAGTCTCACTAAATCTGTTTAAATAAAGTGAGACAAAGAACTAGCTGGTTTAATTTCAGAGAAAGAGTATGAATCTAAGCTTCAGTGTGCTACAAAACAAAAACACAAGACAAAACACAGGGTGAACTCAGATAATCCTAGTTCATTATAAACTTGAAATCATAATCATAATCTTTAAATGGGTTCTGATGTTTACAAGAAGTGTATTTAGATCATTGTTATCTTTGCTGTTTACTGGTTCAAATACAGGAATATTCATTATTTTCAATTACTTCTTTTTTAGACGATGTTTGAGAATGGAGTTAACGGTATCCTAGCTGATGAGATGGGACTAGGAAAGACTATTCAGTGTATAGCAGCCATAGCACATCTTATAACTATGAACGTCAAAGGCCCCTTCCTCGTTGTTGTACCTCTGTCTACCCTGCCTAACTGGGTCAATGAGTTCAAAAGATTTGCTCCCAAGGTAAATGCCAATTTCAAACTTTAAACAGCTTGCGAGCTTTGGAACTTCTACATATACTTAGCACCATGGGTGGTGAAATGGTACATTTTGAATCCGATAGCACATCTCCAGGCAGTGAGTTGCAGGGTTGTGAGATGGCACTAATGGTTAATAACTTTCGGTTTATTTATACCCAGTTGATTGTTGCTAGTGGAGCCATTAGATTCAAGTCCTAATTTCTTGAAAGTTGCCTGATTTGGATATGGCTGCATTGTTATCTCCTTTCATCCCTTGCAACAAACCCATTATCACCCTATCCATAGTCATCTTATGTTGTAACAACTTGCAACACATCCGCTGAATTCTGTGTCTGGAACAGAAGAATTTTTTCTACAGACAGAGAAAGAGCTTGCAAAAGTTAACGACTCCTATTAGCATTCTAGAGATGCCAAAATCATAATGCTAAAAGATTTTTCTGTCTGTGATATTTTGTAAATAATGCACCGTTGTACTGATTCTCAGTCTTGTAAGTGACATTGCTTGGCCTCGAGGGCTGCCAAGCTACACAGAGATTTACTGTCTTTACCCAAGTTCCAGGGCAGTACCAAGCATCAATCTGTTGAACATGAGGCTCTGCTGATACTTGTGTGAGAAGAGTATAAATCCGTGCCTTGTCTTCATCAAGTTATTTTTTCAGGTACCAGTGATGTTATACCATGGAACGAAGCCTGAGCGTGAGGTTCTTATTAATGACATCTATAAATCTACGGAGGTAGACGGGATGTGGTGGACACAGCCCGTAGTTTGTACCTCATATGAAGTAGCTATGATGGACAGGAAGTACCTCATGTCTATGCAGTGGAAGTATCTTATTGTTGATGAGGGGCATCGTATCAAAAACTCTCAGTGCCGGCTCATCAAGTAAGTGTAACTCTTAATATTCCTTGTGATTTTTAGAGTAGTTATGCATACCTGCTGTTGATTAGCATTGTGACAACCAACTCCATCATCTAACCGAGTGTGAGGTAACGTCTACTGTAGGTTACTCTCTCAGTGTACAGGCGGCTGGATCAGAAGCCCGGAAAGTGCGAGGTGCGAGTATTGCAGTATTATCTGCACCCAGCTTGATGACACTTGGTTTATTTTTGCCAATAATATAATTAAATATCTCAATATTAACTTTGGGCGCACCTCCTGCAAAGACAATTCAGCTTGGCAATTTCTTTGTAGAGATTCAGGTTGTATGCTCTGATAATATTTATCTCATTGTATTTATATAGCTTTTATTGTCTCTGTCCATGACAGAGATAAATATACATCCATCCACCCATCGGTAAGTAGCTGGTATTTGTTGTTATAGGGAGTTGAGAATGTATGACAGCACACATAGAGTATTACTTACTGGTACACCTCTACAGAATAACCTATCTGAACTCTGGTCATTACTTAACTTCCTTCTGCCTGAAGTATTCGATGACCTTGACAGGTAAGTTATCTATATGTATATGTCATGTTAGAACAAACAGATCAGGAACATGATATCTCCGTTCCTTACCCAAATACATTATTTATAGCATTTTATCAAGCCACCAAGTCGGATTACGTGTCAAATTTAGTTCTCCAGCTTGGGTCAAGTCCTCAATTACATTTTGAGGCAGAACCCAAGGTTACAAGTTAACAAACTGAGACTAAACTATGTCACGCTATGCAAGAGTTCCAATGGATGAAGAAAGGTTGTCTTGGTATAAAATTCAGCCCAGCTTTGTATGACCACTGTGCTCCAAGGTTTTGATTTTACAGCTTTGAATATTGGTTTAAGTTGGACTGCCTGAGATCAGATCAGCGAGATCAGCTCATAGCAGAAGAGAAAAAGAGAAATATCCTGGCAATGCTTCACAAGGTAAAGGAACTTGGTGACAATGTGACCATTGCGACTACATCTCATTGACAATGCCCCATTTTGTTTTTCATATTATGGTCTCAAAACTTAATGTGTGAATAATTGAATGTAATGTCGTATTCCAAAGACCAAATTTTCTCTCTTGATCAAACCAACAGCTAGTCATTGTATGTGCCTGATGTGCGGGAGTTTAGGCAATGAACTAGTTCATTGGTTTAGGGATGTGCCATACATGCTGTTAGCCACAAGCAATTTAAATGGGAGTTGTACACTCTCCAAGTTTTTGATCAAAGAGATCACAACGCCCGATAGTCTTTGATAAATTTGTAATATCCGAGTTCTTTGTAGATTATGACACCGTTCCTACTCAGGAGACTGAAAAGTGATGTAGAGCTTAATCTGCCCCCTAAACAGGAAGTTATGGTCTACGCCCCTCTGACAGACCAACAGAGGAAATTCTATGAGGCTACTGTGGATAAAACTATCAATCAGATGCTCCTTAAAGAGGTAAGTACACCATTAGCCTCATCTAGTGAGCAAAATTATATATCATCTCAGAGAAATAACAATGCATATATAATATATTAGAAGTGTTGATCATGGCTATATATCTTTGAAGTTTTTCGTAAATAGATTTAAAGTGCAATTTTTATATACCATTTTATTCCATATATCATAAGTTACATTACATTCAAGCTGAGCTTTTTTAAAGAATATTTATAAAGAGCACCCACATAAATTTTTTTATCTCTCTTCTTGAGACAATACAAAACATACATACATGTGTTTGCAGTTGCTTCTGATTGTCTTAGTCATTCGGTATATCTCTTATTTGGACCTTGACTTAGTCATACATATATCTCTATCCTGGACCTTGATGACTGATTCACATTCATCCTTTACAGGATAAGTCGGAGTTGTTATCAGATGAGAATCTGATTATCCCCTCTAAGAAAGGTGAGCGCTCCCGTAGAACAGTAACACAGAACAGCAAGATTAACTATCTGAGTCAGGGAGACGCTGATGAGGTGGAGTATGACGATGATAATGAGGGGGATATAGATGACTGGGTGACTGAGATCATGGAACTCACAGAAAGGCGCAGGTATCAGTATAAGGTGGTTGATGGGTCGGAACAATAAGGAAATCCAGTGAAATTATTTTACAGGAAACGCCAAGTAAGATTCCTTTGGTCTGCACAATCAACATTTTCTTCTTTCCCACAAGGGGTTCAGGGAGAGACAATGGAATAGGTATAACAACGCTTGATCTCATTTAATATGATTAACCTACAAAAATTGTGTTTGTCAGTAATTAACTATGTCTTATATCGCAGTTGTCCCTTACTCTACAAGTCTGTCAAACAATTATTGGTTCTCTCTTATAGCGCTGGTGCTCCAAAATCAAAGAAAATGAAATCACATGCAAACAATGTGAGGATGCAGAACCCCATGATGCAGCTGAGAAAATGCTGCAGCCATCCCTATCTCCTCTCCCAGCCTATAGGTAGATATTTACACTTAGGAGTAGTAGACATATTTTGATATTTGATGCGCAATGATGTACTCCTTTGGGTGAATGCTACTTTAATATGGGTGATTTATAATTTACTCATTTTCAGGCTTGTAGAATGTTGAGATGCTATTGATGAGCTGGAATTTTTGTTCAAGGTGCTTGAACTAACATTACTAACTTAACTGTTTATTCTCATTTTGATTCCCATAGATCCAGAGACGGGTTACTGTAAGATAGACGAGGAGGTAGTTAATACCAGCGGTAAGATGTTATTACTGGACGCCATGTTAACAGAACTCAAGAAGAAAGGTCACAAGGTTAGTAATGAATCCTGTGACATCCTGCTGTGAGAGGTTACATAAATATAAGATATATATGTAACAAACAGCATTATATGTACGGTGTGTTGGATGGATTTTCATAATTAGCATTTGATTCTAATTGTTCAACTGTTTAGGTCATCATGGGGCGAAAATTGAATCAAGTTTTGGGCTGAAGTTATAATAACGTTGATAATTGTGTGTAGGTGCTGATATTCAGTCAGATGACTAAGATGTTGGACCTTATAGAGGATTATTGTTATATCAGACAGCATGAATACTGTAGACTGGATGGATCTACAAGGCTAGAAGAGCGACAAGAGCAGGTAAGACATGAAGTACCACAGTCAGGCAACATTTTACCTGCACATGACGGCTCCTTTACTGGTCTGTTGTTGTCAGCCTACCAATGGGGCAGCTCCTGTTGCTGCAAAAACAAACAGTTAAAAATTTATGTCCACTGTAATGATACCTATAGAGTTTTTACGTCGATGTGTTATGATATTTATGAAGTTATTTCCATGTTTGTGTTGTTTTTTCTTATTTTAGATGCATCTGTTTAACACAGACTCAGATTGCTTCCTCTTTTTATTGAGTACTCGAGCCGGAGGGTTAGGTATTAATCTCGTCTCTGCTGATACTGTTATCATATATGACTCTGATTGGGTATGTTATAATATACACACCTTACTCTCTATGTGCAATGAAAGATATGAAATATAGTATTTACTCTGAAGTTATTGCAAAGTTCTTGTTGATTGTTGGTGGTGTCTGTGTTAGTGAAGATCACATTATACTGAAAGAGGGCAAAACCATACATACTGTCATTACGAAGAAGTTTTTCATCTCGCCATAGAGTGCAACCTCAACAGAAAACAAAACATGAAGAGGAGTGTGACCACCTTAGAACAAAGTGAAGGGAAGCCATCAAAGAGAAAAGCGCATCTATACGACAATAGCTGATGTACCGCTGAAGTAACACTGACCATATTATATCTGTTGTAGAATCCTCAGTGTGACTTACAAGCACAGGACAGAGCACACAGGATAGGTCAGACTAGTCCTGTTATGATATACAGACTAATATGTGCTAATACTATCGATGAGAAAATCGTGGAGCGAGCTTCAAGAAAACGTAGACTAGAGAAAATGATCATACATAAAGGTAAATTACCGTTTGTTCAATAGCCCTGCTACAGTGAATTCAAAATCAGCTATTCTAATAATCCGGATAGAACTTGTGGGTTAATCTTCATTGTTACATTCATTTTGGATAACCTTGTCCATAATGAGCTGTCATGCCTACTACAAACAGTGCTCTGCGTCATGATTCTGTAGCAGTTTAGTAGAGTAGGGTGTAGATCAGTTGGTAAGAGCGCCTGCCCTCAATCGCGCAAGCACTGGAGGGCGAGCAACTTCATGCCTAGTATGGTGACCGCGTCCATAAGATACCTTTATTTCTTCGAACAGAGACAGACTTGCGATTTTTTTTTAACCCAAATTTAATAGCTGCGATAGTAAGTGGTCAGCTGTCGAATTTCATTGATAGTTTTGCCAAAAAAAACTCAAATACAGAATTGGAGTGAAACAGTCTAATCATATGTGAAGTTATTATGAAATCCCATCTCACACTGTCATACAACTGTCATACAACTGTCATACAACTGTCATACAACTGTCATACAACTGTCATACAACTGTCATACAACTGTCATACAACTGTCATACAACTGTCACACACAAATTACTCATTAAAACCCTCCTTCAACTTTACTTCAACATATTAATTGTATTGCAGAAAAATTCAAAACTGGAATGACACGAGAATACGCTGAAAAGTGTAAGTCCATCACCCCGGCGGAGTTATTGGAGCTGCTTAAGTCACATGACCATGATGCTGTCGTAACTGTCGATAGCAAGAGAGAGGTTATCAGTAAGAGAGACCTGAATGCTCTACTCGACCGATCACATCTCATCAAACAGTGGCAAGGTAAGGCAAAAACAAAAATCATCAAAACTACAATGAGTAGATATTCCATGGAAGTAGAATTTTCTATTCGTTGCAAGCCGAAACAAATTTTAGCACCAGATCGCTTAATTCAACTCCCTGTACATAAACAACATAGGGTAGCACTAGGAATAGGAGGTGGCTCAGTTGGTTAGAGCGCCGTTCCTTCAGCATGCTAATGTTGAAGGTCGTGGGTTAGAATCCCACTGCAGTCCATCTTCTACTGGGGATTGGTTGGCCCCCAGGTGTGCTCCGACCTGCCTGCAAACAGAAAGCAAAATGGTGCAGATATTGCGGCCTCGCCAATAAGGCACTAATATTTCGCCGCCCATTCCCCGAGATGGGCGAATGATAAGACACCTGATTTTAATCAACCTACATGTGTGCATTCCTGACGCTGATGGGTGAATGCCACCTTCACCTTGGAATAAATGGAGGAAGAATTGGTCTTCTTCCGGGGAAGTTTCTTTGGCTAGTGAACATAGAGTTATATAATCACTAATGCCTGCGAATATATAATCTGTATCTGATTTTTCTGTATCATTATTTTCTGCGGCTACGTTATTATAGAATGCACAGATTGCTGAGTATAATACCATATAGACCACTTTTGGTTTTAAATGATCAAATTCAAATTACCCTCTCTACTAGTACACCTATTGTTACTGTTATTAGAAAACAAAGCTAAAGCCGCAGGTAAAAAGAAGAATACAAAGAGTAAAACTAAGCCAGCTAAGAAGTCCGCATCAGCTGAGGATATGAGTAAAGTTTTCAAAGTTATCGAGGAGGAAGAGGCTGAATCTCCGGAGAATGATGAGGCGATGTCAGAGGTCAGCGATGGGGTCAAATCTGAGGTCAGCCGGTGAAGATGACATGTCAACAGATCGATGAAGCAGTGCGATGTAGAAATGTATAATGTGTGAATGACCCGCTGTACGCTAGTCCTCACATTACTAATATAGGTGCATTCATGCCTCGGTGTTATAATTGGCTCTTGCCTGACTGTCGAAGACTGGCAATTAGAAACCTATCATATCAATCTTATCGTAGATCATTCATTATTATCATATTGTTACTACTTGTAAATGCTGTTGTGGACAAGGCAGATGCTGACAGGTTTTGCCCGCCATTTTTATCACACGTATTAGTATTTTTCTTATTAAATTCAAAATAACTTGCATTTCTAGCAAAGTATCTTATTGTACAATTTTTTACATGGTTATGGGGTTATGTTTACTGTGTTTCTCATTCATAGTTCGGCCAAAGATTTTATCACTCTTGTTTTTTTTTACTGTTCCTTTTACATAGAGTAGGAAAATATATTTTCGGTTATCATTTAATCAACAGCCACAATATATCTTTCTGATATGCTTACCAGTCACGTGTGCAAAAAGGTGATACCTACAAAGGGTTTTGAGCTGCAGGGTAACACCTCTCCCTGCGACATGAAATTTTGTTATTCTTGTGTCTCAGCCGCCAGCCTCTTGCTAACACTCGATGAGATATGTATTGCAGCGTGTCGATGACGCCGCTGCCTATAGCGTGCTGCCTGAAGTAAAATCACATTCTCTCCATAGTTTTATGTTAGCAAAACAACACATGAGAAATTTGGTAAAGATGTCAGCTAACAATGTTCAAACTGCAAACAACTCCACTGGTAAGCAAGGTGTATATACAACAAGATCAAGTGAGATGAAGTCTAACTTTAATAAGAAGGTGAAGCGAGTCACAGCTCAGCTCTCCGAGTCCAAACATTCACTAGACACTTTGGTGAGGAGTTTCTGTCGGAGGAATCCGCAAAAAGTAGATGATGCATTGGCGCTAGGCACTCTGGAAGGAGTGGGTGTTAGGGTGAGAGATGATTATGGTACAAGGAAAGTTGATATGTGTTCAAATAACTGTAACAATGTTGATATTACGGAAAAAGGTGATGCTCAAAAAAACAGCGAGCACAAAGCTACTAAAAGTTCTGAAGGAGATGAGAGAGCATTGAACATAGACGCTCACAATGAAACAGACGCTCCTATAAAGCCTGAAACAGTCAAGAAGGATACTGAGATAAGAAATGTAAAGAAAGACGGCAATGTAAAAGAGAAGAAAAAGAGAGGCACCACAGAAGTAGATAATAGAGATGAGTTATCTGATAATAATAGCCTTGAAGATAATGAAGAGTATCAGATGCTCAAAGCACAACACGAGGGACATAAACTGTTTGTGAGAAAGGTGAGTAGGGTTTCTATCTTCCCGCTACTTTTCTCTGATATATACTTATTAAAATGATAATGTAATATATATATATACTTTTATTGTCAGCAACAATTCATTATTTCAAATGTTTTTCATGATGTGACATAAATGGCAAAAAAGAAAAATGATACAAACAAAGATTCAACAAAAAATATAAGACTATGCCAATAAACTGAAAAAATGTTGCATTAGCCTTTTCTTAAACATATTCAAAGTAAGAGTGCTTCTCAATGAAGAGGGTAAAATATTAAAGTTTGTTGCTATTTTGTGGTTTAAGTTGTCTAATGGAGGTTTAAGTAAGTGTGTATCTCTTCTTGGAAATCGGTGTGGTGTGGTAACAAAAAAATCAGAGATGTATGGAGGTGATAAATTATGTATGGAGGTAATAAGTGATAAGTGATAAGACGTCTGCAAGCGCGCGCTAGTGGCATTACATTATCGAACTTGTACATGCAGCCGTCTGAGCACATGACTATGCAGTACGACATTATTTCCAGGGTTAAACAGCCAGCTTCCTTGAATTTCATTTCAGGTTTACGGATACTTTGGGTGCATTTTGATTTATTGCGGATGCTGGGTTATATTCTTTGCAGCATAGTAAGTTACTGAATCTATTTTCATTATAATCACGCTTGTAATGCTGTCTGAATGTTTCATGTAAAACTGCTAGACTGTTAATACACCTACGTTTAATTAGCCAACCGACTTAAATGCGCAGTAACCTGTCGAGCATACACAAATATATACGAGTTAATTAAAATCAAAAGCTGTACAGAACAAATATTTTCTTTTCAGCTTACCAATGAGGTCGAGTCTCGGAGAAAATTCCGCTTTGTTTTGGGTGGCTTATTTTTTTTACTACCCGATGTTTGCAATTATGAAGCTGCCTCAAGCACCTGATACCCTCAAAGATGGTACAAGAACTAGTGTGGTTGGATCAATTTGCCTGGTATGTTAGATCCGGAAACCTAGGAGTAAAAGGGGACTTGCACTCCTAGCATATTAAATTTTTACACGCCTGACAGGGCTAAAGTTAGGAATCTACATATATATAGATTATTGATTATGATGTATAATATGGGGAAAAATTGTTGAAGCACACGACCACAGATTTGGTCATACCAGAACATAAATGTAATTGTGACGAAACTCTACAGAATTATTACCCTAGAGCAGTAACTTTTTCGCAGGAGAAGTTTTCCGATTTTCTCAGTTATGGCTTATCACCACCAAACAAGTGCAACTAAACTATAGTTTGTATTTTATCCTCTAGAGGATTCAGTTTGAGGTAAAATCAGGGAGTCAACTGACGAAGGGTTTGGTATGTTCATGTTGGAGAGTTACCCGCTCTGTTAATATGATGGGATTACTCCTTATACAGTAAACAACAACATTCTCAAGCACAGAAAAGTCAAGAAGGCTAGAATCGAGGTGAAGTTGATCTCTCTTATTGTTGCAGGTGACTGTTATATCAGTTATGACTAGTCTTACTACAGCTCACAACTCGACCATCAACATCATATTTGCATTGATCTCCTGCGCACTGGTAATAATGGTACACATACTGCTGGCTTATATTGTACCTATAGACCTTACTAAGAGAGGCATCAGTAAAGCAGTCATTGTGCTCGTAGCATTTCATCTCATTGGTGCGATCACATGGATATCGATAGACAGGACCAGTAGGGACAGAAACGACCCAATTGTGAGTAGCGATGTAGTGTTTCAAAATTTTCTTTTAAATCTGCACTTAGGCTTTGCACTGATTACAAAAACTTTGAAAATAACCTTCTGGATTTTTATGGTGCAGAGATATGAAGTTCATTACTCAAAAATAGATACCGACCACAGTCATTTGGTACATTATCGACAGATTGACTGTGCTGATGAATGGCAAATGATGGGCAGCAGCATCCTAATATGTAATGACATCTGTTTTCAGATCGTTGCATTGGTGATGTCTACGTTTTCTTTACTGCTCATGACTCTGGTGAGTTCTGTTGAACTTAGCTGTTAAAAATAGATCAGACCAGCTTGAAATGTCACCTTTTTATTTTTCCGTCAAATGTAGGTGTAAATGAAAATACAGTATGGCCTTTTATGAAACGGAAACTAGTTAAAAAATCTGTCAGCTAGGCACTGAATGATGTCCCGGTAACAGCCATTTGCACTATCCGTCCTCAGGCAAGCCGCATTTTTAACAGTTTTGCAAGTGGTCTGCGGTAGCACTATTAAAATGTTCAAGGAAAAGAAATTCAATCCTACGATTACGCCCATACTTGTGAGAGTCAGGCGTGTTCCCTCAGTCATGACTTCAAATATCAGTGCATGCAGAGCTCCAGCTGTGTGACTTTTGATATTTCTTGACTTTTCTTGTGATCTGTGAGGTCCAGGTTCAATACCCTGCGCCGGCAGTCATTTCTGATTTGGTACTGGCGCGCCATTTATCCTAGCCAGGTCCTTGCGGAACAGGACTAAAAATACATGCCGTAAAAAGATCCCTCTCTGCCTCTTCGATAATAAGAGAGCCGGATCTCCGGCGGGCAATGGTATAGAGTGCGGCTTGAGTACCATGGGTCCCTGTACCTGTACTCTAGAGGGGTAACCCTCTCCGCAATGACGACTTAGAGACTTAGATATTTCTCTAAAATCAGCTAGAGCACTACTTTTTGTGATGGCTATTGTTTGCAATGTGGCTATTTTTACTTGTAGGAGTTGATTGTATGTGCTCAGTTAATACAAGGTACTCGTATGCACAAGGCTTACATAAAGGAAGTCACCTATCAGACTATATATTTATTCTTTATATGTTTGTGGATATTTCAATCTCTGACTATCATTGTTTCTGAGATTGATGGATTACGAACTGCTAACACAGCAACGATTGGAAGCAACATCGTCAGCAATTTAATATCACCACACACCAGTGCCAATAATTCTACTACATATCACAATATAACCTAGTAATGTGAATTATGATAAAAAATAGAATGATTCCACTCTGGCTTGTCTTGTCTTTAATGGGGGATAACACAACAAGAATTGTATAATCAGAGAACAGGTATGGATGAGACTCAATGTAATAAATGTAGAGTCCTGTTCACATAATGAATGGCTGCTAATTGTTGTTCTCCAAAATTCTGCACTCATTTACCAAATATGCCTGCCATCAAGTGCAGCTAGGTTCAGGGTTACCATGCAAGAAATTTATTCCATCAGGAATCACACTGTGAAATAAAAGCACACTTTATTCAAAGTATTACCGTAACAATCAATCAATCCGCTGTCCAACAGTTATAAACTCTCCTGAGGTTTATTTCTGAATTCCTGATCACTTCATGCCTAGGTTTGCTACAAGCCAGTTAGGTTTCTAATCCATGTTAGGAAATGGTTCTTTCATACAGATTATCCTAAGTACTCAAGCTCCAATCTGCTCCAATTACTTAGTTGTTGAAATGATGACGCACAATGATACACATTCTATGATTTTACATGATACTAGCGAACAAAAGCTTTATTTTTAATTGCAACATCGTTGACCATGCAGCATAGATAATCCCATTTCAATCTCCTATGAATGGTGACCATATAGCTGTGATTACACGAATTAAACTTTATATGTAATTCACAGGTTATTCTTGGCTAGTTCAGTATCAAAATAATGGTGAAAACTAAGGCTGAATTCCCTCGGCAGCTATCATGGAGAACTTTAAAGAATCAAATTTTAAAATCAAGTAAAATGTATCCTATAGGTTTGTAGAATCATTGGTATAATCAAATCAAGTTTTACTCTCTTGCATAATTAGCAGACAACTCCGATTATATATGACACCTTGGAACAATAAACGGTTACTGAAAAAAACGTATAGCTTGAGCTACATTGGCATGTATTGTCATCCATATCGTATTCTGAGATGTACTCAAATGATAGTTACCTACTAGTTTCAGTTTGTGGTAATTATTGTCTAGTTTATCAATGCCTAGTCAAGATCACAACAGTTTGAATGCTATGAGTAAGAATAAATGGGTTCGTTTTAAAAAATGGAGGGAGAGCTTACTGTTATGGTGATGTAGGAAAGGACATGTTTCGTTTCGTACCGAGTAATGCTCAACATCAATTTCTGAAGACTTCGAGCATGTGCCAGTCCGCATCCGTTAATTGTTCCAGGTCAGCTAGGGTGAATGGCCAGCGACAGCCAAGTCAGGTAATACTAGACAAACAGTGTTCCCGGTGGGGCTCGAACGCAGGACCATTTGATCCTAAGTCACACGCCTCTAGCACTGAGCTATCCCTGAACCCTGAACCAGTGTTGTAAGTATATGAATGCATTGTCAGGCCAGGGTGATTTCCACTATTCAAATCTTTTTACTACCAGAGATCCCATGCATAGTAATCGCCTAATGACACATTTTATCTTAGATAACGCCCACTGATATCCAAAATAAAGATATCTCCCATAGAATGATTGGGTGCACCTGTATATCATCAAGTTTATTATTTTTAAACCCATATAAATAAATACATGTAGATCACAACCAATACTTCGCAATGTTTGACTTCTAATCTTCCAGTCACAGTTTTAGTAAATGACCATACTCCTATAACCCACTGGGTTATCAGGTACAAGGTGCTGACAGAAGCATGTGATGTTTTGAGTCAGTGGTAGTATATCATATTTACTGACATCGTACTGGTACTGATGTTTACGGCAGCATTCTGAGCACATGAACCTCTGATATCGTAACTCCTCCACCCATTCTGTGCTGTAACTGAACTGGATGTACTTTGTACCAGATTCTTTCTCCAAAACTGTACAGCCTCTTTTGTTCAATATCTGGGAGGGAATGGTAGTAGAAGTAGTTGTGGTTGTAGTTGTGGTTGTAGTTGTGATAACTATGATCAGTAAAGCAGCAATGTAGGAGAAAATATCCATGATTTCTGAGTAACAGTAATTCTATCGAGTATTAAACCTTTGAGAAGATATACTGCAAAGGCAAAGACAAAGGAATAAACTGAATCTAATATGGATGAATATATATAATGGATGGGAAACAGCATATGAGAGAAGGTAGGTATTATGTAACAATTACTTTATTAATAAACTGTGAACTTGGTATCAGCTTACATAAACATTGAGTTAATATCAAAATCACAAGAATAGAAAAGAGAAGCGGCAATAAATTTTGAATTGATTCTCAAATGCACATTATATTACAACATAATAAATCACAAATATGGAAATTTGCGTGGTCCGCTACATTTTAACAAAAAGAATCCTGCAGAGGGCACCAGTTGAAGTCGGTAAAAATGAAATTATTGATCATATTCTGTTAGAATGCAACTTTAGGGGATTTCAAAATGGAGAAAAGTTATGATATAAAATGAAAATGATGGTAGAGAAAATCTGTATGCTATCGTACATACTGTTATATAATATTGTTATTGACTAGAGTTGCAATGTCTCCTGGTACTGTTTCATAAGCCTGTATAGATAATGATGCTGCTTTAAGGCCTAAATCTAAACTTCTACTTATACTCAATCCTCCCAGCTGTCCATATATAAACGCTGCTGCCAAACTGTAACACAGAGAGAAAATATCACCCAAACTAAGTCACTCGCTCTTAGATACATTCATGATGAGGACCACTTTATAAAAGAATTTCTAAATAAATGCCCATCAGGGCGTTACCGCACCATGAGGTATAGAGGTGCTTGGGGCCGAGACTGCTTTTTAGGACATCTGACAATACATTTTTTTTCCAGAGACCTGATTTTTCTATGTTTATGTCTTTTACCAGTGCCAGTGTCTACACCGAATTTCACGGCTTGCTTGTCAGTTATTGTAACAAATCCATCTTTCCACTCGTACTGGACAGAACATGCTTTTTACAACGAATAATTGGGTTCACAACTTATACATATCTATTCTCTATAGAATCTTCGTAAAAAAAACACAAAAATCTGTGCTTCCCTCTTTAAGTGTATTAGTAGATATGAGGATACTGACCAATCACCAGCTCCCGAGACACTCTTTATATTGCTAGTCCGCTGAGCAGCCATGTGGAGACAAACCTGATCGGCTGAACTCTACAATAATGTTAATACATATACAAAGACATATTTGGACTTAAAACATGACGATACACAGCTTATGGTCATTTACATTCCAAGAAAATCCAATATGATAAACACAACCCAATACATTTAAATAATAAATAGATTATTTATCACAATAGTAAATTTGTGAGGTCTTACGTGTCTGGATAGATCAAGGAGTCTCTAACTCCTTGGATAGATCCATGTTACATTTATACTTATACTTGTGTTTCACCAGAGTGGGTTAATGATTTAGGACTTAGGTTAATGATAATCCAAAAATTGTTTTCCTTTTGCTACATTTGATGATAAAACTAAAACAATAGACATAGCAGATAAATCATCCTACAAACCTTGATTACAGTGGCGCAGTCACTCGTACTGCTCCCATAATCCGCCCTGTTTGTACAGTATATCACCCCTTTAGCACCGACAGTCACTAGTATGTTAGGAATGTACTGTGATATGTGTAGGCAGATATCTGATATGTAGTCCAGTAAATTATCGGATTGCGTGTCTATTCGGTCTATAGTTTTGCCTGTAGAAGAATGGTAATATAGGTTTTCATTAACCCGTAGACCAATCTCATCCAACTCCGCAGTAGACTTTACACAAATTGTAATTTCCATAAAATAGCAGTAGTTTTTGACCACCATTGATTCAAATACTGATCATGCTATTGTGATCACAATATAAAATTTTGATGCGCAATTTCAATTTGAGGGACATTTCCAAGCTACACCCGACTTCAATTGAATTTTTAGATAATATTACAGCATCTACTTTCAACAATATACCATTTAATTTAC
This sequence comes from Membranipora membranacea, assembly GCA_914767715.1. NCBI lineage: Eukaryota > Metazoa > Bryozoa > Gymnolaemata > Cheilostomatida > Membraniporidae > Membranipora > Membranipora membranacea. Next base: position 18,743,965 of record OU612066.1, on the reverse strand, counting down.
GTTCAATAATCAATTTTAAATCATTCAAATGTAATTTTCTGATCATCTTTTAAGACATCTTGAATGAAATTTTTTTTCCCTTTTTTGTTTTTTCTCGATGGCTGATTTTGTAAACATTCTCATCAAATGAAAATTATGCCAATAAAGTAAAAAAAAATGTATCAGTATTGTCAAGCTTCTTTAATAGTGGAGTTATCTACCACTTTGCATTGAGAGGACAATTTAATTTGCTGAAACATTACACCTACCTAATGCGGGGAGTTACGCAACAACTACCTGCCTAAAGTAGGGATGAATGCTGAACATTGCCTGCACTCTCTTAACCACACAGACAGACGTATTTAACTCATCAGTAGACAGTGTACTCAAGCAGGCGATTATATGGAAATGGCTCATACTGGACATAGATAAAACATGGGGGGATATATGATGATCTGTATGTATTAATACGAGCATGACATGGCACATTTACAGCGCATAAACACCTCATTCACCGAATTCATTAAAATCACTAATTAGCAATACACGTGAACGGTCCTGTTGATCGAATGGGAGTCTACATTGATGAACAGAATAAGGGATAGTTCTACTCGCCTGTTATATGTTGGTATATCTCAGTCAGCTCCAGTAGGTTAGGTTTGATATAATTTATTGTGTTTTCTGCTCCAGCTTTGAATGGTTTAGTTGACTTATCCGCATCGGCTGGTTCATAGAAAACTGAAAATAGAAAATTATGGTGGATAACTATGAGCAACAGCTACAGACAAATATAGATTTCAGCTTACAATTATTTTTAAAGTTACCTTTGAAAATATTTTTGCACGCTCAAGCTCAAGGGCACTGTACCAGCGATTCGGATAATTGTACTGAACCCCATGGGCCAAATGTGTCGGTGAAGATAAAGAAATGTCATTTATATAAGCGAATGTAAAAAAAAAACAAAGCAGTGACAGTTTCTGAAATTGCGCCATTCCCATTCTTATTTATCTGTTGTTGGATAAATTGCTTGATTTCATTATGACTCAGAAAACTTTGATGATAAAATCTGATTCAGTATTTCATTATTCATCTCCAGTCATGCTATATTATTATCAAATATAGATCACTATAAAGACGACTTCATGCCTCAATACGCCATCTAAGCCATATTCTCTATAAGCTTTATTTAACAATACCTGTGCGCAGAGGCTTTCCCAAGCTTGTCTATTTTATCAATGTTCAAGTGTTTGGTATTGATATGCAAATCAGGCGAAGGCTTAACCACTGAGGCATTGAATACTAAATAATAAATCTCATGCTAAGTTGGAGATTTAAGTAGGTGACATTGGTAGCCTATGATAGTGAGGCTTGGGAGGCGGATCAGGATAGCTGGGATAATGACGGGAGATTATTTCTCGTCTGAAGAGTAAATTGTTGTGCTATCATAGCAGCAACAGGCTAGGATACTGTTGTCTGAATGTGATAGCACAATTACCTGGTCAGCTTGGTGAAGGCAATTTATTGAGGCTGGACTTATCTGGAAAAAAGGTAAGAAAATAATTTGCTTATTTCTGGCAGTAGAAGCTTGTCCATACTAAGCACTAAGATACATTGTTCTATCTCAACGTGAGTGAAAGCTAACGTATAGGGGAGGGGGAACTTGGATAGCGGTGTCAGCATATGGCTTTGCTAGCTTGCGAGTGTACAGCAGATCAACTTTCAGAGAACTATAACGTTTACGGTGTATGTAATTAGAAGAAAATTCTTACAGCCACCTAATTGAGGCTTGCGAATCCATGCCTGTAAAAATCAGCCGATCAGCCTCCCCCCTCATAAACATGTAGAAACAGGTGGTAAATCATCGTAAAAGGTTGAGCTATCTTTCTTGAACACAACAAATTGATGTCAATGAAATGCAGCAGTGATCCTTATGTGTTTTGTAGAATGAGAACAGGAATTAAAGAAGAGACGCAACGCAAAATATGGCAAGGATATGCCATAGAAGGTAAGACATATGAATGGTAGACATATGAATGGTAGACATATGCATGGTAGACATATGGATGACAACGTCTCGTAGCAGGGGCAATGTCAGGTTTCCTTCTTGTTATAATTCTTATTCTGAGCTTAGATTATAAGTTGTGGTTGTTTGTTCTAAGGATTTAGGCAGGGCAGATAAGAGTATGTATGATATATACAACAGTAAGAAGGTAGGCAAGTGCCGTTATATTTACTTATGACTTCTGACTGATAACATGTGGCCTGTGACGTTACCAAATAATAGATATCCAACCAAGATGTGAACTATGCACCAGTTATATCTGTTATAAATAAGAATTTACTTGTGGCCGATATAATAAACGATCTGCTTGCTTGCTTGTTCCTGTAAAGTCTGAACAAAAGTTGGTTGCCTGCTAGTCAGCCAGAATGACAGGTTGATATAGCTAACAGCCCATATATCCCAGCTTCTTATCCATCCCGTACAATCTTTGTGCAGTATTAAGCCCACGATAATAATTATAAGAAATTCAATACTTTGGTAAACAAGACAGGTAAAAATCAATAATTTACTTTTCAAGCTTGATTGAGGCACTGAGATGTCATGTTTGTGAGATATAGTTATTAGATTCAAGGTGATAATTGACCTGATGTGAGAAAGTATGTAGCATTGTGATGGCTTCTCAAAAACATTCCCTGGAGAAGAGATCAAACAATATTATATACATCTCTCTGACTTGTGTTTGAGTTGTACTATGCTCAATGAGGTGAATTTGAGTAGTGAACTATGGCACGAGGTGGGGTCCCTTGACAATCAGCGATGTTGCGCCGATGAGTTGATGGAAAGCAATCCTCCCTGCACTGGTTTGGCTTAGAGTATAAGCATGAGAGTGATGGGGGCGAACATTGTTGCACTGAAACAATGACGAGTTGGCAGCCTCCCTGGTTGCTCAACAGCGTAAACACACCAATTATGTCAAACCACCGAAACTTAGAAAAATGCACTGAGGGATCGATGAGATTCATTGAGATGCTCATCAACACACAGGGTTGGCTTCATGCTGCTGGGGCCGGCCCTGAGGAGGTTGTACTACAGAAGACCTCGAAACAGCGCTTGACTCATGGTTTCTAGCTGAAGACCTGTGTGTTGTGTAGTGGTACGCGCACCACTGTATGTTGTATCTATATATCCTTCTCTGTTACCATCGTGTAAAATAAAACTCAGTATGGGGAGTATATCTTCACTGCGTGTGGAGTGTATAGTGGTGAAGGCCAAGGCATAGTTTTGTGTAGTACTTTTATCTTCCTAAGCTCATTTGCCGACAAGAATTAACCAGAATTTACTTGTTTTGTAGCTGGCAAATATGATACAGCCTGTATCCATGGTTACTGTTACTACTTGACACCCTATCTTTATCCTACTAAAACTCTATGGACCTGCGGACCCTGCGGAAGCTTCATTGTATAGTTATTACTATCTTCATATACATTTAATACTTACATACCACTTAGATGTGTTCAGCTCTTTCTCTGCTAAGTTAAATATATTATATTACAGTTGGTTTCAATTTTTAAGATGTATGGACTTATGAACTTATGCTATTAAATTAAATTGTGTAACTTGTTTCACTAATGGGTAATACCACATACCAGAATCCGCATATCAGAGTGCATTTGAGTTATCTGTAAAAAGCGAGAATGATTTAGACAGTGATTGGGTGGTTGCATGTACGTAAGAAGATTGAATGATGGTTGATTGTTAATGGTGAATGCTGTTAGTTCATGATGTATATTGGTCCCGAGTAATTCCGATGGCAATGTTTAATAGTGACACTTAGAATAGACAGAAAACAATGATGATGAGAACAGCTTGTTTTGAAGTGGTAACATTTGCTGGTAACTGCTGGGATAGTAATACAGTCTGATTGTTTGATTGAGTCTTTGAATCTATGATTGTGTTGTGTATGACTCTATTTTCCGTATGTTTTTTTATTTTATTCGAAAATCTGCTTTGTTCAGATCTTCATTTTGTACTCCCAAACATTCCACAGATTGTACAAAGTTTTGTGTGATTCATGTTATTCGACTGATTTGAGTTTATATAAAGTGAGATATGAATGTGTTTTTTACCAATGAACCTGTTATTCTTAGGCTTCAGTCATCAATGTACTTCATAATTATTTACCAAACCAGAGCCACTGCCCTCTTGACTGTATATATTGCATACTATATACGATATAACAATGTGTATTCCAGCTATTGTCTTTTTTGGTTCTTTTTTCAATCTTGACATCTTTTGTTCCACCTTTTAAATGGCGGTCAGATACATATTTTCATATATTGAAATAAAACCTGATCTAAAATAGAAGTTTTGTCATTTATGGCTTATAGGCCAGATGACAGGAATTCTGTTGCATAGATATCTGTAGCATAATAACCTCAAAGCAATATAACTGCACATTTGTGGCGCCAGCTCTCGTTATGCTGGATTTTCAAAATATTTCACACATTAACTTGCCTTACCGTTATCAATGTTCATCGTGTAAGCTCAATACGCACATACATAACGCCAATAATTATCTTCACTCTTTCCCACTCACCATGATTCTGTGACCCACTCTCCAAGCTCTGATAATTGACAAAGCTAGCCAGAATGATTGAGAGTTGTCACACCCTTTACCAGTAGAATACCAAGTCACATGACCATCACAAACTAAATGGGTCAATTCAATCTAACAGGTGCTAGTAAGGTGGTTGAAAAGTGAGTGAGGTGACTGGCAGAGAAGGAAGATATCATTAGCTTTTCATACATTCCACTCCAGTACTAATCATGGAGACACAACAGACATGGTTTGTGATTGGTATAGTACTAGCTACAATCTCCACTATATCAGGGATCCTAGCATTTGCCCTGCCATCATGGATATACACATATGATAGAGACTCAACAATTGGAATAGATATGGCAGGGTTGTGGACTTTTTGCTTGGACACTTATTTTGATCCCAGATATAACTACAACAATGGAGTACCCATGTACGGCTGTCACTGGATATACTCAAGCTACCTCGAGGACATTAGATGGACTATCCTTAACCCTAGTAAGTTGTGCTGTTACTGTAGTAGCTGTTTATACCATGTTAATACCTCCTCGTTCTTATAGGCCTACTAGCTATTGATATTATATATATATATCAGTTTTACCAAGTAATTACTCCTTGGTGTTACTAGCCATATATTACAGGGTTAGGTTACTTTTGCCGGTATTGCTTTCATACCTCAAAGCAGACGGTTCCCAGTGTGTCGACATGGTCTGTAGATATACATTGTTTGGAGGGTCTATTGTAGCCAGTATTTATCAGGTTGCTCAACGCCGGAGAGATGTTGATTGATCACATTTTATGTTTTACAGACTGGTACATAGTGGTACAGATCATGGCTTCAGTGAACTTAATATTATCACTACTGGGAGTTGGTGGATTGTATATCATCTGCTTTGTCAGGAGGAATAACTGCCCACTCGTGTTTGGAATCATATCCATGTTCTTTTGCAGTAAGTCTATTATGTTCAACGGCCAAGGATTTGTGAATACCTCAATGAACCAATTGAGTCATTTTGCATCACCGCTACAGTTGCAACAAGAAGTCTTAATGTTGGATGTAAAATTTTCTCACGTGATCTTTGTGCATGGACTTAGGAACGTAGACAAATTTGAAGTATTTGAGGCGCTATGGTGAAAAGATAACAATCTGATTTGGTCGGTGCGAATGTGCCTATGAACTCCTATCCACAACCATGCCAATGCCGAAAAAACCTTCCTATCTATGGGTGTCTGAATTGAAACCAATACAATGACAAAATATGGAACACGGATTATCGGCAATTTGATACATTAAATGTGCATCCTTGTTTGCCGTCATCGTGATATTCTGGTCTAGTGACTGATGCGTTAGAGTTTTATTCATCTCATTTCTCTTTCTAGCGATAATTGGATTCTGCGAGGTGGTATTATACGGTCTCAGAGTCACAGATGATGAGTATTACAAGGTATTTCTTTCTCATTTCTTTCATCAAATATGAATATAAATTGTCTCACTTCCAAAAGTTTGAGGACAGATGAAACATTCCACGTGATTATATTTTTCATCTACTGCTACTGTATTTGATTTCATTTTCCTTATTCCAAATATTCAGACATAAATTTGTTATGTGTTACAGGTGCCGAATATAAGGTTTAAGAAGCTGGGTGCAGGTTGGGGTATGGCGATAGTATCTGCTATTATGTCTGGATTAGCTCTGGTCGCTCTTGTGATCAGTTATATGACAGTGCGGACTGAGAGGAGAAATATGAAACGGGCTCTCAGTGGTCAGGGAGAGACACAACAATTCAGGGGAGAATACTAGAGCAGCCAATACATTACTGCAGTTCTCTGACGCTATCACAAATAAATGGCCGATCTCATTGCTGACTTGTATTTTTTTTAAAGATAAAAATTTTCATTCCTCAACAACGGAGTGGCCATTTTGCAGGAAATAATTTGAATTTGTCAAGCTAGTTTGCTAGTTTACAATGCATTGCAAGCCAAAACTCTGCTCTTGTTAATTATCTGTGTTCAAAACGATATCACAAGGGAAGGAAAGGCCAAGGACTTACGTAGGGAAAAAGTCAGAAGCGTCATTTAGTATTTCTTTTATGTATATCTCTGCACCTTTAGCAAATTTACAACATCAGACCCATACATTCCAATGCGCTTACCTTGCTACTGACATTATTTTATCAGTATGGTTTACTTTTTTTTCATGTGATGACTTATGAATTTCACCTGATTTTTTATAGCTTTAACATTCCAGCACACTAATATAAACTGTATATAACAGATTTTTCTATATATGAAATCGGCTTTTTTACTCTGTTTCTCTCAATAATATACATTCCAATCACATGTTATTTTACACATTGTTAATCCATCTTTATCCTGGCTTTGCTTTGTTCATCAATACGCATTCGATTTAAAAAGCTCGATTTTTGCTAAGTTTAGTTTTAACTTAGTTAAGTTTTGATTAACATGACAAGGTCTCCTCTATCTATGATAGTCACAGAATTTCTGATTTGTTGAACAGCCAAAATGTTTGCGTTCTGTGCAGAGTGGAAAATACACATGGTTGCTTTGATAGCAACATTGAATGGATGGAGCATATAAGTCTTGTCAAACAGACATATGAAAAAAAACAGCAATTCTGAAAGTCAATCCTTTTCTGAAGGATGGATCTAATTGAATTTTGCAAATTATCTAGTTCTGATGGAATTAATCATATCAAATATATATGAAACACCACAAAGGCGTTTCTGAGATCATTCATAATTAGGCCAACCCAAGGTAAGTTTTAATTCACCCGTAGGCTAACATCTCACAAAAACCCATATGAAAATTTAGAGTTGCCTACTCATGCCCTACTTTGTTTTGGTCACATGACCACAAAAGCAAGTAGGTCAAAGAGTGAGTGAGTGTCAATGAGACTCAAACATGGCTCAAAGCCCCACTCTTATGATTGGGACAATTTTTGTAGTTTTAGGCGCTATACTGAACTTCATAGCATTTGTATCACCTTACTGGTTAATCTCAGACCCCAGAGCTACCAACCCTTTCCAGAGAATAGGACTTTGGGAGGCTTGTCTGAAAGATTTTGTTGATCCAAAAGATTATGTATCTAAACTTTACAATGGATGCTGGTGGATCTTCTGGCCAGAGTTTAATGAGATCAGATACTGGTTAAACCCAGGTAAGTGTTAACAGATTATCTCACTGACAGTAAAACACTACTCTATGTTATCATCCAGCTATATAGTCTTAGCAGAAATGACAAGGGGCACCTGCAAACACTTGTCAATCATTGCTTTTCATGGCAATGTCTGATGAAATCTACTCTACTGCCATAATTATTCCTATGTTACATACCAAGCATATGTGTTTTCTTCTGTAGATGATGTATTGACACCATGCTAAAGTATTAAGGCATATTTCGTACTCAGGAAATCTCGTGATAGCTCAAATTGTTGCACGTATAATGTAGGCTACTTCGAAGAACACATTAGCCTGCATGAAGTCACAGATTGTTTGACCTTCACACATGAAAGATGCTCTCTCCCTTTCACTACCATTATATGCTGCTATTCTCTATTTCAGGATGGTTTGTTGTGTTGCAAGTGATCGCAGCGCTGAACTTTGTGACACTTATTGGAGGGACGATGATGGTGACTGGTATAATGTGTCACTGCTGTACACAGGATAGCTCTTCTAATCTACTCAAAGGATTCTGTGCTGTATTTCTCTCATGTGAGTATCCTTGTACAAGTCCACATGCCTCTAAGTCCAGGTTTTTTACTATTTTTTTGAGATTTTTACAGCTAAGCACTTAGGGTATCATAAAGGCCTTGCCAATGTGTCGGCTCTGGACTTATTGGCTGCTGGGTGGGAAAGAGCGGCAATGATAAGTCACAGAAAGTACCCATTGAGATAAAGTGAAAAGGAAACTGAATAACTTTCACATCAACTATTATATCAATGGGTATTTTCACTGACTGACCTGGCATTGGCTCTCTCCCACCCACCAGCCAATCAGAGCCAATGCATTGTCTAATATAGACCTACAGACTATATTGGTATCTAGACCTCAGTTGTTGAATGCTGTGTATCAGAGTTGTCTAAACATTTGTTAAATCTGTTAGTCTTGTCACTTTGTAGTTTTGATGAGTGCAATTGAAGCTATATTATTTGGACTAGGAAGTATCGACAGAACTTGGATGCCCAAAGTTGACTTTAACATCTTATCGTGGGGTTACTGGTTACACGTGCTCGGTGGTTTCTTCACCTTTATATCATCAGTGGCTCTGTTCTGTAACTGGTATCATAGACGTTATGACGAGATGGACTCTAAAGATGGCTCACCAAGTGGCAGCCATAGTGGCAGCTACTAAAGCATTGTGTCATCTCTCTATGTGTAGCGGAATGGTGCATGTTTCTCTCAATATTATTATAATATCTCGCCTTCGTTCATAACTTGTTAAGCTAAGCTGCTCGTACGTGGAAGTAGAAGTTGTTTATAAGTGGAGCAACTTATTTTAGGCTCAGCAAACAGGTACAAGTGCAAAATCTTAGCAATTACATTCCAATACTGGGATATCCAGTGATTTTACTCAATTTTTACTAACGAATCCATGCTGCAAAATTATCGCTTTTTTATTACTATGCTGTAAACATTCCATTGTTACTGGCCATCTTTTATTCTATCCCATGTCATATCTCTGACTGACACATTCCATTGTTCCTCTAGTTTATAGTTTTCAAGTGCATATATAAAAATTTTAATCAACTATTTTGTAAATAAACAATCCAGAGTTATTAACAGCCATTGATCGTGTCTTCTTTCTTAGCGGGACAGTGGTTGTGAATACTTATAGGATAATTCCTTTTTAGTTCTCAATTCTGAATGAGATTTTAAGTTTCCTATGTGGTTTCCCCAAAGTTTGGTTGATTTCACATTTGAAAACCATTCCCATCACGTAAAGGAAATCTTAGTGGGGGCATGACCTACTTACTTGGTACATGATGTTTGTGGGCGAGTTCTCCTGCAGCCTTTATAGCTGACACAGACAAGTTACCATCTAGTATAAGCAGAGATGAGTCTTTGATTATCGCCTCGTGCTCCTCAATCTAAGAATCAAACATCGAACAACCGTTAGACATTTTTCATCAAACCTTTCCTTGTTAAAAGCCACATAACTTTAGCTTATCAAAATCGCAGAATGGTAAATAGTTATCATTGACTTAATTCAATGTTTGTTGCTTGAGCAAGCTGCCTTCAGTTTCAAGCAGAGAAATTTTTTTGGTGTTGCTCAAAGATGGTCTATAGAAAATGAATCCTTGAACCTGTAGCAAAGGTTGAAGGTTTTTACAAAATCATACTTATACTGTTTTTCATTTCGAAACAGGTTCAGATTAAAAGTTTCTTATTGTGACTTACATACTGAGGGGTAATCTGTTCATGTATATTCATATCACCGACACCCAGAACAACATCACCTTCTTTATTCAAAACTACTGTGTAGTTGGCTGTGCTGTGATCATCTAAACGTTCAGCAAGACTCCAATCCTGTAAAAGCGAAGATAGTTTGACATTAAATTGCTGGTGTAAAGATTGTTTGAAAACTCATAAGCCTTAACAGATATATCTATAACATGAATTGAAGGTCAGAATAAAAAAAAAACACTTATTGCTCACATTTTTAGTCCACCTTCCCTAACCTCAGGAAAGTGTGATTTGTTATTTTGGGAGTTAATTTCTCTCTGAACAACAAGTTCAATAAGTGGGCAACTCTAATTTAGCTTGCTGTAAGACTGAAAACTATTAACTCCCACTTTATCATTTTGCATACATCATTAGGCAAATGCATATCTTATGTCTCTGTTGTCAGTGACTGTGTGGTAAGTACTAAATTATAGCGAGCAGAGCAGTGAGAGCCTGTCATACTAAGCCTTGAACTAGGGGAGCAAGCTTAGGAACTGATAAACAATAAAGGAACAGGAAAATAATATTGCTGATTGTAAACGCAAATGATTCAGCAAAATCCTACATACCATATGAGGACACTTGCTGATTATACTATCTCCGCCCACATCTCTTCCAAGCGCTGTCAGAAATCTGGGCTGACTGCCGAGCCTACTGAGTCCATCAGAGAGATTCCTGCCCACACCACCACATTGTATACTGGATATAGCCTGATTTGTCTGTCCATTAAACTGTAACACCACATCATCATTATTTTTGATAATTAGTAAAGTACATATTTGGTAATAAACAATTTGATAATATGTAACTGGTAGATAAAAATACAATCACTTTGTGAAAAAGGCAACTAGATGCAAACCCTCCTGATTTAACGACCCTCTATGTTGGATTAACCAGCAGGTCAGACATCAAAGCTGTGCTCATATCACAATAACAAAGGACTCTACTCTACTACCCTCGATAATACCACTAGAACAACCTTTGATACTGCTACTCATACTATATATTATTAAGGAGAAGCTATGAGCAGTAAATGAAGACATGCTGCTTAGCTCACTGAAGACGTGGAGTATAAGCTAACCTTGATATCATTACTCTGTATATGCATGATTGTATCTAGATTACACGCCCCTATCACAGTGGGCCTCTTCTTAGCACCTGGTCCCTGAGATGTTTTAGCTCGTCTCCCTGTGTTAGTGTTCACTGATTGCGGTATCTTACTACTGGTTGTCTTCTCCAATTCCGATAATCTACAATTCAAAGATCTTTGTGAATGAGCATGGGAATTAAATCATTGAACTTATATGCGCTAATATATGTGATGGAAATGGTTTGTTGTGTCTTATCTGTGGCCATTAGTTTCCTGATTTGGTTGGTTGAAGCATCAGAAGTGAAATAACTGTATTATGTGGGCAGTACAGACATGATTAAAGCCAAAAGTTATCCGAAATTAATGTAGAGGGGTTTGTCAATTCCATGTGGCCTACATTGAACAGACTCACTCCACGAAGCAGAATAATTGGTTGAATTGGATTGATGATACTGGGAATAAGGATTCGGCAATAGTAGACAGACTAGACAGACTAGCCAGTAACAATTGACAATAAAAACCCCACAAGCTTTGTGCCTGCCTGCATATCAGAATGGCCATGCAGGCAGGAGAGAGTGGAAAGGCAAACTAAAACCTAAATCCGTTTTTTTATAGAAAATGCCATGCTTCATGAGAACTACTCTGCCTTGCAAAGATTATTCAGAGCTTCACAATGATATATCGTGACCCTGCATTCACAATATAGTTAGACTACCTGGATGCAATCTGAGCTCCTACTTTAGCGTTATTCTCCACCAGGGCTATATTAGACTGTAGTGATAGACCCTTAGTTAGTTCATTGACTCGACTCAGTATGTAAGGTGTTATCTCCTTACCCCTGACTCCTGCTTCACTGTGTAAAAGATAAAATATAAAGTGAACATGATTGAACTGACTGTAATGACTGGTGTTAGTGAGGATATGTCTTCATTGAATTTCAAAACTGCGGATTTCCTCACAGGCAATTATTGCCCTGCTGTAAGCCATAGGATATGAATTTGTAAAGAATCACAGGTTGAAACACATAATGTCTGAATGAGTAACACACCCAAACTGAGTATACGAAAACTTGAACAATATTCTACATAACAAGGTGTAGTACTTATCATCTTACTTAGCTTCAGTTACGGCCTGCTGCACACTCTCCTCGATTGTCTGCCCCTGCAACTCAAATTCCTCTGGTATCGGGTTTGCAATCAAAATTCCTACAATAAACAGCAATATCGCTCACTGCAACAATCTATTATAAACCTATATACATCCATCAGTCAAACATCACAAATAGTCAATCATACACTCCAACAATCAGCCTCATACTAAAACAATCAACTATACACTACAACAATCACACATACTCACAGTATGATTACAACAGTCAGATAGTCAGTAGGGCAAAAATCAGCCATTCAACGAGAACTTGCAGTGGTGGCGTCCAGAAATAATCAACTCCAAGTATTTTAGACATAACACGCCTGCATATATTCACAAAAACCCATAGACATACATTTCACAAGAAGCATATATGACACATCAGGAAATTAATTAGTAAACGCTTAGAGATAATACATGCAAGAGACACACATACCGTTCTTTAGTCCGAGCCCCATAGAAGTATGAACTAGTTTAGCAGCTTCGTTTACATCTGCTAAGTTACAGCAGGACTCATATCCGCTCTTACTAGAGAAGAATGCTGGGAACTGTGTGGTAGACCCGAATGTGGCCACACAAACTCCTTGTGTCTCTAAGTATTCCAGAGTACGCCCAATATCTAATATACTCTTCACTCCTAAAATAACGAGGTTATTATCAAATTTATATTTCTATATCATTTTTATTCATATACGCAGTGTCGCAAATTTTCCCAATAAATCAAAATTTGTAAGCAGTTTAATTGTTTTCTTAAAATAACTTGGTTCAAACAGGAGTTTGGGACATGTCACAAACCAAACCAGGAGTTCATTGAACAAACTGCCTGGTTTGAACAGGTTTGAAGGTGAACAAATCTTTTAAAACTAACACATTGGGTTGTCCTCTCATTGATATTAAGGAGATAACTCAAAATTGTTATCAAATAAGCTGAATCAGACATTTAATGTCTGATTCAGCTTATAGTTACCATGTGATGTGAGAACTTGTACTATCTCATTAAAATTAATAACTATTTAATTGTGTCTAAAATTGAGTCTTTAGGACTACATCAAATTGAATGCAACAATTCTGCCCAACGTTTGCAGTTAATTTTGGACATGGGTGATAATTTACTACAATCAGATACTTACCTGAAGTTACTAGCGTTACGGGAGTTTTACCGAGCTCAGTGAGATCTGCGCTGACGTCCATGGTTGTCTCCCCTCCTCGATGTACACCTCCTAACCCTCCGGATACAAATAGTCTAATACCAGCAGCATGAGCTAACACCATTGTACCTGATATAGTAGTACCACCTGTCAAACCCTGTAAAATATGAGGGGAATCGGTTTTCTCTGCTCTGCAGGTGGCTTACACGGAGAATACAAAGCTGAACATAACTGATTCAGGAAGTGACATTTTGCCAACTGGCAAAACCAGTCTGATTCAGTACAAAATAAAATTTGTGTTAAACCGTTGTTCTCAAAAATCAGAAAAGAAAGTAAAACATTTTCTGCAATCTGAGTAAGCACATGCAAATGTTTGCTGTCTTGGCCAGCTAAATTCATATGAGCTTCTCATGTTGGGCTATACAAAACACATTGCCATTGATTTTTACTTGACTAGCTTAGTAATGTTCTAAATAAAATTAAAGCCAGTAAAAACACAAGCTACATATTGGATACATACCATGTTGAGAGCATATGCTAGATCGCGTCTGGAGACTTTGACAGACGGGTGGTTTGATGTATCAGATATTTGTTCTAACATACCATCACTGACACCGATATAAGCTTTACCAGACATGAGAGCTATAGTAGCAGGAACAGCTCCATTATCACGTATAATCTGCTCTACAGATCGACCCATTCTGCAGTACAAGATATCTATGCTTTTACTTTCGATATGAGCAAGAGATATTTTGATATGATTGCGAGCACCCAGTTTAGTGATAAGTTGAGTTATATGAAATAATAGTAGAACATCCTCTCCTCCATACACTAATTACCGACCTAAGATCTGCAAGACTCAGAATCGTGCCAAATCATTTTTTCCAACCTTGATGTCTTATTTTAACAACATATGTTGATAAACTTTATGTATGTTTTGCTTTTTTCCTAGTCCATAAATTATATATATTTACCTAAGATTATCAGGAAATGGCATGCCATGTGTCAGTATAGTACTCTCCAGTGCGACAACAGGTTTGTTAGAGCTCAATGCCTCTCTCACCTCCTCATTAATTACCATATAATCCTGCACTCTGCTGTATGATCTGATCTGTGTGACACTTACTGCAAAAAAAAGTACAGCAAAAGTCCGATATAGTATTTGTCTCAGGATTTTATGGAACATTTCCTCTTCAATCTCACCAGGGAGTAATAATCGAATGGATCCATTTGGCTCTGAATTAAGTGAAGCATAAAACATCATAGTATTGATAATTGCTTACCATGATATCGTGTGCCGAAACATTTGTTGACTGCTATGCGATAAGCCATCACTCTTAATTTTTTAACCAGATATTAAAATAAAGCAACTGCTAGCCTTCGATGTTGGAGTTTCAGTATCTGTGCTAAAATAGAAATAAAATATCTAAATAATACACCATAATGCAGGTTTTAAAGCATGTGTTTCAAGAACAACCAAATTATCAATATGTTCTGGTCATCAGTTGAACTCGGAAAAGGATTGAACAACCAAGGGTGGAAAAAATGAAAAATTTGAGAGCAAGACAGGGCACAAATGAGTTAAATGACAGGTCTAGGACTTTGCAGCATACATGCTCTCATACTTCACACAGGGACTGACAGGTTTGCATACCAGACCTATTTCTTGGTGGTGGAAACTAACCAGTTTATTGGGTCTGATTGGATAGGATGACCCCAATTCAAACAAATCAGACCCAACACAGTTAGTTGATCCTGCAGCTATGATAGTTAATATTGTCACTATATTAACAGTCAATCAACAGTTAGTTGAGTGCCTTGGCAGCAAGTCTTGATAAGGTTGCAAAGGAAGACTAGGTAAGCAAGGAGGTAGGTAAGGCTGTCAGGATTCCAGTGTGGTAATCTCCTCATATATGTCACATTGATTCTATGAGCTCCAACTGATCAAAGTGTCTTACTCCTTGAACTGAATGCAACTAACTACAGTATACTAGATAAAAAATGTGATGAGACTAAGTCACTAAGTCACTAAAGTAAGAGCAAGGACTAGGAGTAGGAGTTACTCCTTGCTAAGACTATGTATCCATATCAGACCAGCAGCATAAACCCACAACTTGACATTTACTGTAGATATGAACAATTTCCAACATGGTCAATCCGGTAAATACCAATCTCTAAGATTGGGTATCCCAAATCAGAGAGTACATTCACTGGGCTTCAGGACCAAGTGGTTTTACAAAATTTTGCTTCCACTTTTGCCCTTGACTTAGTACGCTACCCTGAAGGATAGACAGTGGATCATCAAATGCCCCTCACCTTGTGTTAAAACTTAACAGGAACTTTGGGTATACTAAAGGGGCGGGGTTTTACCAGTGCCATGCTCCCACCCAAAGCAGTAATTACAGGTGATTGTCTTCTCTTGTTTACAGTGTTGGTTGTACTTAGTGCTTAGCCCAGCAGTTTGCTCACTGTGTAAGATTCCAAATCAGGCATGTACCCAAAGTAAACATCAACAACGATAACAAAATCTTTGGAGGTCGATAAACTCATCATTTGTTACTGAATTTGTATGTATATTATTTATGAATGTAGGGTAGATCATAGCTTTTTTATAGAACATTCAAAATAATGCATTATGATCGATTACTTAAGAAGGAAGCATAAATTATTTGTTTCAGCAGTGGTTGACAAAACGAAAGAAAAAGCAGGCATTACGCCACGAAATACACAGATGCTGAATTCTCGTTGGTTGGTCATTACTGCCATAATGTGATGCCTGAGCACACATGAAAATCGAACACATTTTGACAATTTGGGTTGCAGGTTATAGTTTTGGTGTCCCTCATAAAGACTTCTTTATGAAATAGAATTCATGACTTGATATACTGGAAGGCCTCAGATAAGTCTTTGTTCCAATATATCCACTGCCGATGTTGTTTATCACAAATGCACAGATCCAACCATATCAAGTAGAGTGTGGAACCAGTTTGTGCCTTAAAATGTCTGACAAACAAGATTTTCTTGTCAGCACCCGGTGGACCAGCTGACTGTACTATTTGAGAGACAGTCAGGCAGTGGGTTATATAGACACACATCTATAGAGACATGTAGATCATGGAATGAGAGGATCTTTTTTGAGCAAAGCTGAATTGTATCAAGTTCTAATAGAATCGTTTCCTTGAATTGTCTTGTTGTTTTTGGAAAACTAGAAACCCTACCACAGCCATGACTGCTACTGCTACACACACTAATACTATCACGAGTAGGAGCTTCAGTCCTGACCAGGCACCGGAGAAGAAGCCAGGCTTGGGATCCTCCATATGATCTAAAACAGGAAAAGTATCGACGGTCAGTTAAGATTCTTAGTGAAGGTAGTATATTCTTTCTCTACTACTAACGAGGAGTGGTCAGGGAAGGTCCATTACTAGATAATATTAACGAAACAAAATATATCAACAAGAGGAATCTAACTAAGTTACCAAGATAGTGCTGGTTACACATATCTGATCGAAGTTATCGAGAACATTACCTCTTGGTGGTGAGAATATGGAAGCACTTGGCTGTACATTACTATAATCATCCTCTTGTTTTAGTTTAGACTCCAATTCAAAGAACTTCACTCCGAGAATATCATGATTATCTGGTAATAAAATAATGTTGTTACACTTTTAATCGACATTTTTGGCTGGAGCAATTTTTGTTACCTAGCTGGGGATGACTTAATAGCTAGCTAGCACTAATTTCAGCTAGTCGAGGTGGTTGTAAATATAAATAAATGAGGGAGAGGAGACATTTTTAAATATCATCATTCGTGCTTGTACGAATCTCCTGCGATCCTTTGCTCCTCAGAACAAGGGTGATATAGTCAATCACTGTTAGAGAATAGGACAACAATGCTGACTCCACAAACAGCTCTGTAACCCTCAGTGCAGATATATGTGACCTGTGTCTGGTGTAGGTCTGCTTGAGGAAAAATTTGATTTGATATTTCAGGAGTTACCACCTCTCTGAACTAGAAGGTCAATAAATGGGCAACTCCAATTAAGACCGAAAACGCGTAAACTGCAACTCTATCATTTTGTCTGGACATTTTGTACATGACATTGCCAAGTACCCCTATTTCAAAGGGTAACACCAGGTATTTGAGCTAGTTACCTTATGATACCAGATGACCCTACACCCACCCCACTTATGCACCTAAGAATGATGATTCAACAATGCTGAATCCACAAACAGCTCTGTATTCTGCAGTGCAGATCTATATGACCTGTGGCTGGAGTTCAGCTAGAAATGTATGGAATTAGCTCCAAGGGACAGGAACTCCCAAACTGATAAGATTTTACAGCAATGTCCCGATTGATCTACATCAGAAGCGTGATCCTGTTTATAACTATATCAGCATAACACTAGTCTCATTCCAAAGTCCTTTTTGTTTTCCAAAAACGAAACAAAAAAGGGCTAGCACAGCACCCTAGTCAAGATGTATATGTAGTCTTAATCCCATCGACACATACCTGCTAAATCACCAGTTGCAGAGGAGAAGCCTATATAATATCCAGTGGGTAATATAACACCCTCTACTGTGAAACATTCCTTCCACTCCTCCTGGTTATCAACATCCATCGAAACCTGGAAAAGTAGTCATGTAGATTGATTGATTTAAGTATTTTGCCGCTAAAATTTGTAACAGGTGATACGGATCATATGAAGCATGCATTTCATTAGATGATGACCAATCCAATACATCATGAAGAGTATTATGATAAAAGACGATCGTTTGTGCCTGTTTAACAAGAGGCCCATCAGAACATTTCCCTCGTGCATGTTTCTACAGTGTTACTTACGCTTAGTTTATTATCTAAATATCTGACAGCCATAAATGTCTCATAGTCAGTATTTCTTCCTCCAGTTTCACATCCAGCTATCTCTGTATGAGTGCCGTCTCTATCATGGTCATACTCTAACGAGCCGTTATTCACCATCGCTGAGACATACGGGTGACGATGCTGTAAAACGCAAAGTATTTTCAGAATGCGGAGCTAGATACTTGGACATTGTGGGGTGATTTCTAACACTCACATCAGAACAAAACAAACAGTTGTCACTAGAATTCACTATTGCAATGTTGGTAACAAATTGATTAACTTACTCATCTATGTCACTATACCCTTAAGGAGTGAGGTAGTCACAGCAGGAAAAGTTCACCTTTTCGCACGATCTTGGAATAATGAAGTTTATTGCTAGCTAACATTTATTAACCTTCTTTAATTTATATATGTACAGTGAGACTTACATTGTGGGGTCCATTGTGATTGCTGTAGGTATCAATCAGAACAGATAATCCAGTGAAAAAGTTTTTATAGCCAAAAACATCTCCTGAAAAATTTAATGTATTCTTATTACTCTGCATCATATTTGAGGAAGTAACTAATCACAAAAAGGATATCAGCCTCAATAAGGCTATAATATTATTTGTAAGCTTCCAGTGGGCAGAACTGCTATTTCATTTGATGGCAGTTACTTATATATACCTTATACGGCACATATACATAGACAATAGAAAGTTTCATGAGGTAGAGTCAATGTGACTGATCAAATATGTAATAGCAATCTTATTGGAAAACTTCTGGCCTTGAAAATTATAAATGAGTCACTCACCAAGCACTCCAGGCTCTTTAGCATACCAGAAAGCTAAACCATCTCCATGAAGTCCATCAGAACCTTTACCGTGTATGGCATACTGTATGTGCAGCTCCCAGTTATGATAGTGAACAGGCTAAATAAAATATTGGTATACATGAGAGACACTTTGTTCCATATTCTCCGACAACCATGGCATGGTATTCTATCTTGATATTGTCCTACAGATTTTAGTCCGTTACATTTATCATTGAACAATAGCGATCCCAGCTATTGACATCACTGGCCTTCTGCAATTTGGGCGAGTCCAGTGGTCATGCAAGTCCAGTGGTCGTGCAAGTCCAGTGGTCGTGCAAGTCCAGTGGATGAGGCCATGACCACAGGACTGGCACGAACTACAGAAGCCCCATGATTATCATGCCAACAAGTGACGGAAGTAGGCCTATCATCTATAATAAGGACAATCATATACCTTGATATTCCAGAGACCACCTCTCTGGCTTTGGGAATCGGATGTCAGCCTGATGTATTGATTTGTTATCATAGCATTTCCAATAATATCCCAGAAGGGTGCTGTAATAAAGCAAAGATAATCATAGTAATAGTATAGTAAGAAATCTGATTGATTGAGAGTGAGAATGTTCAACTCTCAGTAGATAGAATAGATAGTATCTACTCTACAATCAATTCTGGAGGTCATGTTTATGCCATGAAATGTCTTAATCAAACTCAAAATCGGTGGAAGGTTCTATGATATATCCAAAATTTACTACGTAGTGCAGTGATTAACTACACAAGTATCATCAACATTGGGTATTGAAATTGTTGAAAAGAGAATCAGAAATCAGAAATGACATCATCATGAAGATTACCTTGAAATGGCTTTGTAATTGTATGCTCTTTCCTCAAGTACTCAGAGCTCACCAATGGCATTACACAGAGCAGTGCGAAAAACATCATATCCATTATCCCTCAAAGAGGTTTTGACTGCATGAAAGAGTTGGAGTTGGACTTGAAGTGGAGGTTAAGACTTGGGGAGAGAGAAGAAAAAAAATTCAAGTTGGCATACTCTTTTAGATTTGGAGGCTGAATCAGTCACTCTACAATTTGTCAAAACAGCTCTAAAGTATCGACCTATATACTATAAGTGTTGCTAAAACGTCATGGTTCGATACGCTCTCCCATTTTATTTTAGAAATAATTTCTGAAATAGAGAATGTCAGCTGCTGCAGCTAGTAGGCTTTTTGCAAGACAGGCACTCCGAAATGCCTCCAAGTCACACAGTATGTATTCTAATCTGATATTTCTGCAGCTCAATATCAATTATTCATCAACACTATTGTGTCACTACAATTCCATCTTAATAGAAAAGTCCAACATGTCTTCTCTCCAATCTCTGGCTCTACCAACCGGTCCGTTGGTAGAGCCAGAGATTGGAGAGAGAGAAGACACCTCACCAGTTACCTAACCTATCTATCATCTATCATAGTCCTACTACTCCTAGGCCTACTAATCTTAGCTAGGGCTATTGCTGTTGTATACAATGATTAGTTTATTTATGATATATGTACATTATTACTATCAACTATGATGAAGTGTTGTATTATGTGTCATGGCTGGTTGGTTGCACCAGGGAGAATGGAAGGGTTGCACAAGTATCGCAGTGGCTATTCTCAGGCTAGTGCCTTACCGTAGGCTACTAATACTTAGTAACTAAGAAACATACTAATTTGCCTGCATTGTGCGTAACTCGTGTAGTTCGGTTGTGCAAACAAATGCAATGGAAAGACAGTATATGCAAATGGAGCTGACTGGAAGATGATTGATCATCCCGCAAGCCCAACCAATGTAGTTTGATTAGGGTCAGTGGACAAGTGTCAAGTTCAAGCCAAGACCTGAGCACCAGACCAAGGACGATGCACAAGCTGCAATGGGCATGTGGATTGCCTACATCACATCATTGGCCCGTACTGTAGTCAATGGACATATCTATCTACTATGCTGAGTTTTTAAATGTATCTAGAACCGTGATGTCTTGGGTGCTGAATCCACATTGCTATCAGTTGTTTGAAGGTTCAGTCGTATAGCTATGCACCAAACTCATATGCTCATCAGACTAGACAGTCTTCTTACACAGTGATACTGATGACATGTCTTTATTTTACAGGAGTATTGGCTGCATCACCTCTAGCTGCAGCTCATGTGCAGTGTGTACCAAGATGCACACAAGTTCGCTTTGAGACCAGTAAGTATTACAATCAAACAAAGCTTCAACATGACTTTGTGTCAAATGTACAGTTAGTGCTGTTATTGTCAAATTTTATTCTTAACATTGTCAAAAATTGAGTTGATTTCACGATTGAGCATTCAAGTTTGATTTAAAGTGATACTTGAGTGAACTCAGTTTTCACTTATCTCCTATGATTATTTTGCAGCGACTACGGTGAGGCCCCGTGTATCAGAAGCTGTTGCCCAGCTGGAAGACTATGGCAGGATGTGCGCAGAAGTGCTTCCTAAATATGTTCAGGTTCGTAAATCCGCTTGAAGAAAGCGCTAGCCTATGCTTTTCTATTGCCCAAAATCAGAAGGCTGCTCAAGTATGATTATTTTTGCCCTGGCTCTCATTTCAGATTCACAATAAACATAATATTGATGTAATATTTGGAGCTGATGGTTGCACGGCACTCTTCATTTATGTCTCTTTGGCTAATTGATGATCTCCACCATAATATGCTGATTCCTTTTATTTCTATCTTAATATTCATTAATTTATATTCTCTAGTCACCTTCAATCCAAACCAGTGCAGTCATATTTCATCACAATCTCAATTATTATCTCTGTTATGACAGGAAGCTAAAGTAAGTCATTGTGGAGAGTTGGAGCTGATGATCGCCCCTCAAGGTGTTATACCTGTTATGACTTTTCTCAGAGACCATCACAACGGACAGTTTCTTAGTCTGGCTGATATAGCTGGTGTGGACATCCCATCTAAACAAAACAGATTCGAGGTATGATGTTTATAATTCTTTTGCAATATAAATTCAAAAAATATCTCGGTGATGTACTATTAGCTTTATTAGCTTATTTAGTTTGTATGCATGTCACAGTCAAGGCTAGTTAGGAAAGTGATTGATTCCCTCAACTGATTTGAATACAAGTCGACTAAATCAAAGGCTATAAATTGTTTTTTTCTCAGAGTTGATAATATTGGAGTTGCCTGCTCATTCTCTATGTAACGATAACTTTTCATTAAACCTTAATATATTATATATTGCAGATAGTTTATAACTTATTATCATTGAGATTTAATGCCAGAATACGAGTGAAGACCTACACTGATGAGTTAACTCCAGTTGAGAGTCTCTATGGTGTGTTCAAAGCCGCTGACTGGTATGAGCGAGAGGTGAGATTGAAACGATTAATTAATTATTGCTACGGAAACAAATTTGCAATTAAAGGAGGGGATGATAGTTCGAATTGAGATCTGAAAATTCTCTCTATACACTTAGTGACTCTTATTCAAAGTTTCTCAATTTGGTTAATTTTCAGCATTATCTTTGATATGTCGATCAGGCATTATACGAGTTGTGACTGGCCCAGACCCAACTTGTATGATCGAGCGATGATGTGTAACATGTATTTGTAGATATGGGATATGTATGGAGTATATTTCTCAAACCATCCTGACCTGAGGAGAATTTTGACAGATTATGGATTTGAGGGACATCCTCAGAGAAAAGATTTCCCACTTACAGGTTACGTCGAGGTAAGCTTCATTGTCTCGAATCGCTCTTACTTACTTATTCTAACTAGAGGAGTGAAAAACCATGTAGATAGGGCGAGGTGAGGTAGGGATGCTCTGAAGAAATCTCTCGAGATGAAAATGCAGAGGTATGTGTAATTGTCTGCTCATATGGTCGCAAAAACATGCATAAGCATACGTTTTAATTATCTGTAATAGACAACTACTGCCAAACAACCCGGGATTAGGATGAGGAGGTATTGTATGGTCTGGAAAATCCTATCATAAAGACAGTCGGCCCTCTAACGAGTGATCTGATTCTTCTATTTTAGATGAGGTATGATGAAGATGTGAAGAGAGTTGTTGCTGAACCTCTTGAGTTAGCGCAGGAGTTTAGACGGTTTGAGCTCGGTAGTGAATGGGAGCAGTTCCCATCATTCAGAGATAGAGAGGTGAACATAAAACAAGTTAGTGGAGGAGAATCACGTCGACAGCTCGCTAAGGATGCTGCTAAGTCTTCAGATGACTCCTGATCCGGTGTTTTGCCATATTTTTCTCAGTTTTTGCTTGTTTTGTTTTATTGGAATGGTAACTTAGGAAATTTTTCTCACTAAATAGAAGACCTCACATGTGAAGACTTGACATGGTTGATTGAATCACCTACAATAAATGTCTGCTACTGACTGAAGCGTTCTCTATTTGGTATTGGTATTCCTGTGGCAGCTTGTCTCAAAAGTTCCAGGCATCTGACCTGACTGTTGGTGTACTATTGTTTTGTGCATATGCATAAAAACCAAGTCAATTTCCAAATTTCCAGAATGCTTCCTAAATGCCTTGTTTAATTTTGGCTCTGTTTTGGCAAAATCGACTAACAATGCTTGCCATGAGGTGTCACATGTTGTGTAGCTGAGGTTTACTCACTGATATGGTATGATGACAGCAGTGTTTGACCTGCTGATTTTGTATTAAAACTTCTACTAGTACTTGGTACTAGTATTTATTCATGCAGCACTTTGTACAATACTACTAATTATGGACACCCAGTACTTACAGCTTTTCCTCTTATGGCTGGCTTCGGTCACCTCTGATGCAGGTTAGTAATACAGGAAATCCCTATATATGAGCTGATTGGCCACTAATGTAGAGTAATATGTACACAGGTTAGGAGTAGGAGGTGGCTCAGTTGGTTAGAGCCCCGCTCCTTCAGCATGCAAATAGCTAAGGACGTGGATGTACGAATCTCACTGCAGTCCACTGACCTCTGAGACTTATTTCACCCCAGGTGTGCTCAGACCTGCCTACAAATTGAGAGCAGAACGGTGCAGACTTTGCGGCCAAGCCCCTAAGGTGCTATTTCGCCGCCCGTTCCTCGGAATGTGGCGAGTGACTATACCTTGCAATTTTAACCAACAGGTTGATAGGTTGATGACCTTGTTGTAAGTGGTGAAAAACCTTATTCTGTTTCATTTTGTTGTCCCATGGTCTGTACGCTAAGACCTGTACCCCTGATTTGTGAGTATTTTTAGGATCCAATTCAGTATTCTATCTGTTTTAGGTGTGAGGCCAGTTACATACTGCCCTCCAGATCATTGTCTGTGTCATGTGTTGGTGATATGTAAAGATGAATCTCAATCCAATCTAGAGGCTAAATGTACCAACCTCGGGATGTCTGTAGTAGATGTTCAAGCTCCTGATTTGGACCTAAGGTAAGAATATAAGTTATTCTTAAAGTACGCTTTGACAGTTGGTTTATACTTGATAATGGTTGATCTAATATATTTAATTGTTCATCTCCGTTGGAGACTTTGTGTAAAACATTTAGAAGAGATGGGCTTAGCCGCCTATCGAGACGGACAAAAATGTATTGTATTAGAAGTAGCCCCCCCCCCCCTCTATCCGTTAGCGCCTTACCATAGAATGGGAGTGACACAATGTAGGTTAATTGTATCAATCTAGGTTTATACTATGACTTTTGGAGATATGACACTTTTTTATATAATCCAGCCAGCCCTTAAAAGCGTTCGGGATGGCGATCGCGGTCGTTAAGGCCTACGGCCGCGATCGCCATCCCGAACGCTTTTAAGGGCTGGCTGTGATATAATCATGAATATAAAGTCAGGAGGGACATGAAACAAGTATTATTACCATAAATCAGTATTATTACTATGGCACTAAGAAAATTAATGAGTATCCCATAATGCAATTCTCTCGATTTCTTTGGGAGGCCAGTACAGTTGTAACATACATATAAGATTGCTCTCCGCTAACTTGCCATACTTTACAAATTTTTTATTTCTAGTGGTGATTTAGAGAACTTGATTTCACTAATGCAGATGATTGCTGATTCAATTAGTTCAACCTTTGTCACCTGCTCACTAGACAGTAAGTCAGAAAAACAGTAATACTTCCAGCTTACACTATAACATTAATGTATAATCACTGATGTATATTCCATATTAGTGTGTATAATCTGAATCTAAATGGTATTCTGGGTGACACAACTTGAGGAGAATTTTCTTTTGTTACCTCTATCATTAATGAGATATAAGTTAACCCTACTGTCAGGCTGGTAAGGTGGGCTTTTGGTTTTACGCCGTTAGTAAATACTAATTTTCTCAGGTTCCTAGCAGGGGTAATATCTCAAAATACAAAGTAATAATAAGCGTTAAATTCTATGGTCAATTAATACTATTCAACTGTAGTTACTCAAGATAGTTTAACTTAGGGAATTCCCTCCTCAATATTACAAAGGAACTTCACGGGGAAACCCTATTGTAACTTCCTTATTATGACGTGGTTAGGAAAGTTTACAAGAATGCGACAAATCATGTATGATCTGTCTATGTTTATGTCTACACACTAGGTTAATAAACCAGATTAATATCTCAATTAGTCTATTATGTCAATAATCAAGTGCTTTGTTTAACAAAAGGCAACCCAAAAATAGACTTCGTTCTACCGTTCACAGTTCTGAACAGAAAAGGCTACTTGATAGAACTAGGACTATCCTTACCCTGACTTGCGGGGAAATGATACTTCAAAGAGTTAGCTTTACTATTACATAACATATAACTTAATAGTCTACTTATGATAACAAAATTAAATTTCAGCCTTATAAATAATCCCTTTCAATTACATCAAAGGATGACTTTAATTCAAGCTCTCCAATAGTTATGTTAACTTATTAAAGTATTTGACCCAAGCGAAGCAGTCTCACTAGCCAAAATAAACTGCTTTACGCCCCACTTTAGGTATGCCAATAAATACCCTGAAGTGCCACCTTCCCGGCTAGAAAATATTAGCCTCTTGCGAATTTTGAATTTATTGAAAACAAAATCAGATGACACTTTAACTTCATAAAATTTGAGATATAAATAAATCTTCAAGGTCTTAAAAATAATTGCCTTACGAAATAATACGGTACTTGCTATATTCTGGTGAAGTCTGTAATTCTTCTTTGTGAATGCTCCTGTCACTATGTCTTCAAACTAGTAATCTTGAACTCTGTAATTCCTCTTTGTGTACGTCTCTGTCACCGTGGCTTCAACTTGTAATCTTGAACTCTGTAATTCCTCCTTGTGTACGTCTCTGTCACCGTGTCTTCAACTCGTAATCTTGAACTCTGTAATTCCTCTTTGTGTACGTCTCTGTCACCGTGTCTTCAACTCGTAATCTTGAACTCTGTAATTCCTCCTTGTGTACGTCTCTGTCACCGTGTCTTCAACTCGTAATCTTGAACTCTGTAATTCCTCTTTGTGTACGTCTCTGTCACCGTGTCTTCAACTTGTAATCCTGAACTCTGTATTTCACCTCAATAATCTCTTACCACCAATGTCTATAATTGATACTCTTGGTAAACCCTTGCTACCAAAGTCTAAAATGCTACCACTCTGACAAACCCTTGCTGCCAAAATCCAAAAATGATACTACTCTGACAAACCCTTGCTGCCAAAGTCTAAATTGCTACTCCTCTGACAAACCCTTGCTGCCAAAGTCCAAAAATGATACTACAACTTACTACGGTGGGCCCTGCCTTATATAGGGTGTTATTATTGTTGAGTTGGCATGGTGCAATAATGCTGAGGTGGCGCATAAAAAATTCCGTTGGCTGACAAGTAGAACATTTGCTAGTGTCGATATTTTGCAATGATGCTGACTGTTTACTGACTATACATGACTCATAAACCCAAGATTAATTATAAAACATATGATAAATATTGGTTAGCACATGGCATTGCTACGTATGTCATTTATTTGATAATAAATAATTATTAAACATGAAAATGATCTTACTCCTATTCTGAAGTTTCCAGTATGTATAAGTTATGTTAATCATAGAATTAATAATAATTCTACAGCCATCAGTCTTTCTAATGCTGCTTTCCATGACCAGATAAATAGTCACAACTAAAAACCAATAATAAATAAATAATCATCGCACAAGTTTCTACTGCTAATTGTGGTAATGTAAATAACTAGACACAACAATTGTACATGAATAGTGTAGTGGCTAATAAAATGGGGGGGGGGGGGGGAGAATAGCATTGATTAAAAGGTCACTGTTGCAATAAACATTGTTGAACACTTTTTTTGTTGAGGCAGTTGTGTCTCTAATAGTTGCTGCCTAAATTTACATATTACTAACTAATTATCTTCCTAATTATATATTTGTTTCATAATAATTAAACTGAAGCTAAATCAAACATCCTTCAATTTTCATTAGCACGCCAAGGATTAGTGCTTGATATAATGAATCAGTTATGCCTTAATGATCGGCTCCTTTGTGCTACACTTTGCATTGTACGCCGATTATTTAAGATAGTACAATAAGTTACATTTTGCTAGCTCAGCAGACCAAGGCTAAATGAATAAAACATCTATGAGTAAGCCATGGAATAACACAAGCATGCTTTCAGCGCATGCACAGTTTATAAACCCTTAATTTGCACGTGTGCTGTCCATAATAACCATAATTCAATTGATAAATACAGGCTCTCTAAGGCTGCTGCTTACCTACACTAATAAATATCAGTATAATAACTATGGTATTTGTCAGGAGTTACAAAAATGCTCCTGACACTACATGTATTTGAAATTTTGGAATTTAGAGCTTTGATCATCAAGTTTAAAAATTAAAGAAAGCTCACAGTGAGCGGAAATAAAATTTAGCAAGTTGTAAATATCCCAAAGGGTAAAATTCAAATTCATATGAAGTTTCATGTCCAATTGTTCAAAGAAAATAAATAAAAAAGACAAAATCGATCCACACTTACCTTATTCTATTGGAAAGTTAACTGATGCCAGGTGGGAATAATCCACACTTGTATACTACACTCTCTACCACCTATAGTGGGATCATACGATGAGAGCGGGTTAGACAAAGAGAGTCGTGTATGGGATGGAGAACTTTGTGACTTACACAGCGTAGAAACAGTAAACGTCATTACCAAGTGCTCTCCTAAGTGCTCGTATAACTCTGACAGTGACCACGAAGCACTTGCTAGTAAACTTCTTTCATATTGGGAGACCAGTAATATTACCCCGGGAGGTTCGTTTCCTTTATTCAAACTTTGATAGATTGCACCTCTTATACAGTTTAATTTTAAATAGTTACTTTAGTGCTCAGGCTCATGTTGGATAATGGAGCATCGGTAATGATCTAGTTTGAAGAGTCTGTGACATTAGAATGAGTTTGTCATGTCGTTCATAATTAAGTTGCATTATGGGAAATTTGATGACATGCCTTATTTGAATTCTTATTTAACGCTAACCTCCTAAGGTGGGTGCAGTGAGGATGAGGTATCTGAGGTAGAATGTTGTTTAAAGGACGCAGCTGCTCCAGATTGGGTCGATGTAGTCTGGAATTATGACCTTGACCAGCTGAGAATTGACCTCAGGATCTTCTGCAAAAATAAACATCAGGTAGAATATGAATGGAAGAATTCGTTTTGGTAGCCTTGCCATGGCACCTTAAATTTGAGCACAATTAAAATTCTTGTTTTATGGTATAGTATATATGAATGCGATATAGTTGGAATCCGGAGAATGAAAATAATACTGAGAATATAGTCTGTGATAATCTATATTCCATATCATCAGTTATCTATAATTTTTAAAAGACCTATGATTCTATACTCATAGTACACCCATAGTCAATTGACAGTCAGCAGCCAAGCCTCTAAGGCTTACTTCTACTATAATAAACCTACTATTATATCATGTATTCGAACCAATTTCTACAGAGGCATTGGCGTACATCTAATAAAGTAATTGGCTGTGAGAATTCCCCAACCGAGCCCTGGAATTTAACTATGCCTGATGATCACTGTATATTTGGTAAGTTGTATAACCTTGAAATGCAATAGATTTAGGCAGATATCAGTTTGTCGGTAGCCATTATGTTATCACATCCCATATTTGACTGGACATGTTTTGTCTCTGGAAAGTTTGCGACCTTCAATGAGGAGATGGGATGGTCGGTATTCTGCAGAAAAATTTGACCACATTTTACCTACCCCTGCTTCTTCATGTTGCAGATGATTGCATGATTGATGAAGACAATGGGGTTTTCACTCAAACGCTAAATGATGATCTAGCAGAAGCTATGGGAACTCACGTTGCCCTTGTTGGCGACTATGATGGACCTAAGGTTATTGTGTCTGATGGCATTCCCTGGCTAAAGATTACATGTTTTATTGA
Organism: Membranipora membranacea; assembly: GCA_914767715.1. Classification (NCBI taxonomy): domain Eukaryota; kingdom Metazoa; phylum Bryozoa; class Gymnolaemata; order Cheilostomatida; family Membraniporidae; genus Membranipora; species Membranipora membranacea. The sequence continues at coordinate 18,714,451 of OU612066.1, read as the reverse complement.
CAATGGACTAACTAAGGTAAGTACTGCATACAGATATCAGATTTATCAACTGTGCGCGCCATTAGAATTCTCAAAGTCAATCAATTGAGTAGTTTTATTTCTTAAATTGTATCTCCAAGCATGCTGCTAGAACAATTCAAAACTTGTAGCAATGTACAAATATTTCAATAATGGTATTTTTAATTTGGGACAAACTTATCTCAAATATAACATAAGAATAAGTAGTTGTGTTAGTTTGGCCTCGACAATTTGGTTAGCTGCTATACTTTTGATTGAGCTTCCTTGTGGTATAATTATAGATCATATCACTTAGTATTTGTATGTTTATGCGTCTTCTTTCCTTATTTTATCAAATATTCAGGATATTCAGTTTGCCCGTTGTGATTACTTATATAAAGAAGGGGAGGCGTTGAGAGACAACCCCTTAGACAAGTGGGAGTGGGACTTGAGCACTCTCAAACAATGCAGTACTGAAGGTAAACCTGGTCACCAGAGAGTCACGCTCGCTTTGAGATAATAATATTACAAGCATGTGTATCTCTGATCAATGGAGTTAATTTAGTCTAAGAACCTAATATGTGCCCACCCCTAATATTAAGTACATTTCTCCGATTTGACAGTTTTTTTATGCCCCGTGGAATGAAAAATTACACAAAATTTTGTGGGGGTGGAGGACTATATGTATGTTGTATGGCTGTAGTATGTTATACCTTCCGAGCAGATTTGAATAGTTCCAATGTGGTTTGTGTATCAACTTGATTCCAGAATATGCCATATCCAAGGATATTATCATGTTGATACTCCATAGTATTCAGTAATACTCACTTGGATAAAACTCCTGTGACTGAATTTGTCATCAATTGGCTAATTTTATCGCTTCCCTGCAGATGGTAAGGGTCTGGATTTCAGGCAATATCAGAATTACCTCTCAACGTTTGTGATGCGAGAAGCAGCTCAATGTCTCATCATCTCATACGACAGAGCAGCCAGGGGGAAAGATCACTGTCCAGAATCAGGCTACACTTTTTTCAAACCGTCCATGCCGTATCAGGTAGGCTGAATTTCCTTGCTTCTTAGCAGAGCTGAGATAAAGTAAACAATGGGCTGGAAGTAACACTTGAGTCAAGTCAAATAGAACCACATGTCATCAACTTGATTTGAATATGAGAAGAATATGATAACTTGTTTATTAGTCTAAGAATTTTTGGTATTTTACAGCAAGGTGGAACAAACAGTGAAGTATATAAATTTCTAAGGCAATTTGGCAGACACTACTGGTTGGGTCACTATCTTCAGTTCGATGGCGGGAATGTTGGTGAGTTGTTGTTGATCATTTTAGAACATGTCACAGATATCACGTCCACATAACACTGAGATACAGCCCTAAGACAATTTGAGGCTGATTAATTTGCTCACTTAATCACTCAAAAGATTTGCATGAAGCGACAACCACAGTTACGAATAAAGCGCCGCTTAACTTACTATGACCTAAAATTTTGACTATATGTATCAGGTGATGAGGATCTTTAGTAACCGCATACTGTTCAATCTAATTTGACTTGCAGTTTGGGTAGAAACACATTAACAAAAGTTTTTGTCACTTTCTTCCCGAGTTTTAATGTCTGGGGGAAATGGTTTGTGAGTTGAGATATGCAAAACCCCTTCATAACCACAAAATTGTTTAAAAAAATCTTGGTTTAGAATTGTGAGTGTTTTTGCTCTCTTCAGATGCGATATGGCCGGATGATACCCAGTGGGATTGGGCAGCCTCCCCTCTCACAAAGACTGAGTACCAGGACCAGAGCAACACAAAATATTGTTTCACTCTGGACATCACAAATGCTGCTAAATTTGGTTTGGAGGATTGTGCTAGTCAGTATCGAGAGTTGTGTTCCGTGCCAGTGGATCTGGAGGACGTGGCTGGTAAATATCTGACATTATAATTGCTGTAATACGGTCCTTTATGGTTATTTTAACAAAAAAGTAAATTCTTTGATGGTAAATCGTAAGTTTATTATCTGCTAAATTATTGTAAAATGTTAAGGTATATCCAGGCCGAGGGGGCCGAGGGGGCCATGGGACAAGGGGGCAAGAGTCTGGGGGGGGGCTCAGACTAGTCTAGCTGCTGAGCTTGCTAATGTGGGTATTATTACCCTAGATAGTTTTGTTGATGTTGTTTTATTGGCAACTATATCATTTCTCATTGAAATGTTGTCAGTACAATGCCAAAAAAATTCAAAGAGAAAAAAATCGGATCAAATATATGGAAGTACTTGTGTGCTGTGTGTTTGCAGTGCTGATGATGGCATTACTGCAATCTGTGTAGATTGAATCCATTTATGACCACTGATACTGTTTACACAGTGTTATGTAATTAAAGGTCAATAATTTATCCATAAAAAAAATGAAACTGATAATAAACTATAAGAGAAAGATTTTGTGAAACTTATTTAATACTGCACTGTGTTAACAGTGATCGTGCAATATTGTAGGCTCTTGGAGTGACTGGAATGAATGGTCAGTGTGTGGAAATCTCAGGAGAACGAGGACCATGAGATGTTCTGCCGGGTCTGATTTCTGCAGAGGCTGTGATGGTGTAGTTCCTACAGAATCAGGTTACAATTCACAGTGTACCCCTTTTTCCTTATCACCTTCTCTGTCCTCGTTAAGCCAGAATTAAGGGATTGGTTAGAACCAGAAACATACAGATAATTATTGACATTTATAAGTTTATAGTTGGAAGTGGTGTTCAGTTCCATTCAAGTCCTTTGCAGTACCAAAGCAATAATAGGGTCGTTACTATTTTTGCCAATCGCGAGAGTGTTATAGGCCCGGATTTGAGGGGTTATAAAATCAATTTTGTTTCAGAAATATGCTGCAATCAAACGCAGACAATGGAGGGTGCTGTAGTTTCGTTCACAGGCACATCTGTACATGCTGAATGTTTTGAGGGCAGGAAGATATCTGGCTCTGAAGAGACAACAGTTACATACAGCTGCTTGGAGGGCTCAGATTGGCTCACTGATAACAACAACCCAAAATGTGAACGTATGTTCTGGTAGACCTACTTTTGATTGATTTCAAAACATCCTGTGTTGTCTTGCAAGAAGTGTGTGCTTGTATTTTTCTCTCAGATGTTGGGACCCTAGAAACCAAATGTGCCTCTCAAGTGAGAGATATTTTCAACTAAGGTGATTTTAAATTGCTTCATACCATCCCAGGGCTCAAGAATCACTATACATAATATGAAACATGAAACACTCTCTTTCTCATTTCTGCTGACATTCATTTTATTGCTGAAGTATGTTTAGTTTATGTCATCTAATGTTGCTAAAAAGTCAGCAACATGGTAGTCTCTAAAGTTTCAATCAATAGAACAGCTATGAATCAAGTTATAGAGCTATGTGTGTGCATCCTACTATAACGAAATAAGTGTATATCACTTCATAGTTCACGGTTGTTTACTTTAAAACAGTGGACCCTTGCGATAATCCGCCAAGTCCAACCTCATCCTCATCATTTGCTGACGGGTACGACCAGAATGGGGACTACAGAGTTGGGGCGTGGATAGTCTACGACTGTTTGCCAAATCTGATTGTAACTGATACGGCCAACGACAGGAATAAAACTCTCACATGCCTAACTAATGCATCATGGGATGGTTTAGCACCTGAGTGCACTGGTATGTGGATTTTCATATATTAGAGAGTTTTTCATCAAATTTCATTTCAAAATTATAAAATTTAAACTTCTTTTTATAGATACCTGTTATTATATTGGAAGCCACTTTGCGCATGTGCAACCTGATCAATTCAGGTTGGTTGTCTTTGCACTGTGACGACTTAATTGATTCAAATGTACTCGGGTACGTACCCTGAAATCTTAACCCATCCTCAATTGAAAAAGGGAAGCTCCACAGCTATTTTATATTGGCCCTGCTACTCTGAGAAGTCAGGTTATTTTTTCAGGACAACCATTTCATATCAATGAGGAGTTCCCTTACCAGCATCTGCTGTGGAATATCACAGCCGAAGAATACAGAGCATATCTGACTGTAATGGCCGGGCGTCGGCGGGTGGACGGAGCTTTCTATGCTGGGGACTCCCTCACATTGGAGTGTCAGGAGGGCTATGAGTTTGACTTTGAACAGCCTACTTCTATTATCAACGTAACTGCTGATGGATTCCAGGGCAAAACACAGTGTGAGCGTAAGTGATACACACAAAATCTAATTACCTGTCAATATCAGTACCTGCAATGTGAACTCTTATGTTGAACATAACATCTGTAATAGTATGATTGATGATATGATATATATATATATATTTCTTTGTGGGTACTTAGTTCCCACGAGTTCCCACTCATTTCTAACATTAATGATAATGTGATTGTTGACCTTCTCAACTAATCCAGTCGGATATCAAATTATGTTTGAGTTCTCTCATTGCAGTAATAAAATGCAAAGCTCCTCCAGACCCATCGAAGCACAGCGTGATCATATCAGGCTGGGGAGCACAGGCTGTTGGGTCCAGTATCACCTATCAGTGCTTACCGGGGTTTGAGGACAGGGCCAGACGACTAACTAGAGTAACATTTATATGTTCAGAGGATCGTATCTGGACCTCTAAGCATCATATGCTAAACTGCGCAAGTATGTTGGCTATATGAGGTTGTGTGTTTATATATATTGATTGTGGATGGAAAGACAAAGCAAAGCATTTTACACAGGACTGCAGTTCATTACTTTGTTTGCTGCATATCTCTGTAGTATGAAATTTGCTCAACATCTAAGTTGACATTAATTCTTAACTCAGTTCCAGCTGTATATGTCCACCCTTTTTATTCTGGAACTTAAACATTAGAGACCTCACCATCAGCAGAACAGACAGCAAAATTCATGACCTTCTAACAGCATATCCCCAGGTCTGGAATTGTCTTCTAGTTTACAAAGAGGGGATAACAATGTTATATTGAATATCATTTACGTATAATACTTGTATCCGTACCTGCAGTGCAGCGTTTGGTAGTCTTTATTGCTCATTTGCTAAACCTAATTATAAATTTTCTGTTGAAATATATTAACACCTGCAAAAGATTTTGTCCGATTTGGTTTATTATGACTCATATGGAAGACCCAGGAGTAATTTTCCTCCGTTGGGACAGAGGAGCGAAAGCATGCTGTTCTGAATTTATTTAGTTTTAGCTTTGCTTGACTATATGTACTTATATAGCAGGTGGTTCTTACAGATAATACCATAAACATATAAATACTATTTATATGTTCTAGCCCACTAGAATCTGCACACATCATTTCTGCATTGTAGGTGCAAGATGCCTGAGCCCTGAACTGGTAAAGAATGGAGTTATCAATGGACTGAAGGATAGTAACACATATTACACTGCTGATGTTATAACTATTGTGTGTGACCCTGGTTATGGTGTTAAGGTAAAATTAACTCTTCTTACGCCGCGTAACAGCCGATTTGGCGAGACAGTTATGTGTATGTATGCACCATAGACTAAATATAAATATATATATTATAATATATTATGCATATATATATATATTATAATATATTATGCATATATATATATTATAATAGATTATGCATATATATATATATATATATATATTAAATATTTAAATATATTATGCATCATTATCATTGATTTTCTTATGGTATTTCTATGTTTACGGTATGCTATGCTATGATTGTGATGACTGTGATTGTGTACTGCTTTCTTGTGTCAATGAGTAGTTTATTTATCACGGCAAACATAAATGAACTATTTTTGGAGAGAAACTAAGCTTTGGCTTTTAAAATCCTAACTGTCATATTTGGTTTCGGTTTGGTTTTGGTTTTACGGTCAGATATATACATACAATGCATATAGCAAGATTTTACATGGTTTTGCTGCTCATAACTAAGAAATTCACTGGTACTAAAACTCGGGCTAAAAGCTACTAGTACAATGATATCGATAGAGTCTAACAACAACAATCAGAAACAACGGTTGCAAACTACCTTTGATACATAAAATCTATTAATTGTCTTGAAAAACTGTTTAGGATTATATAATGATGGTTGCAAAATGCAGGTTTTATAACGATCATAGATTTACAGGTAAATACTTTGGTAGTCCTGAAAAATGGAAAATTTGTCTTTTAAGATTGGAGAGAGATATGTGCCAGCAGCAGAGAGTAGATGTAATTCTGAAGGGGATTGGTCTAAATCAGCTGAGAGCAGAGAATGGTGTACACGTATGTCCTTCTCACATGCACTCGACAGTTTTATTGTTTTGTGAAAGACAGACCCCTACTAGGAATTCTATCCTAATATCTTTGAGTCGTATAGAGATTTCTGAATTTCTTAAGACGGAATTATCTCCCCAACTTGAAACTGAAGACCTCATATCTCAAGCATCTTGCAAGCCACCTGTCTAATTATGTCAGCCGATATGTAACACAGCTGCCAACAATATTGTAATATTGTAGTTATCAGGTGCCCGAAAATAACAAATATAATTAATGCGGATGTGCTGTCCGCCCGTGAGTCGTGGGAGTTGGGTGAGATTGGTGAGAATGTGACTGTACAATGTTACCCTGATCATGTATTAATCGGCTCACACATGGAGGAGGGACTTGATCGGGTCGTGCAGACCTGTCTGGAAGATGGTACCTGGACAGGATATGATGAATACCATTGCTATAGTAAGTAAGTATGTTGCCAGTTGTTCAAATAATACATACTCAAACACCTACCCTCACAGATAAAAACACTTATTTGCATTAAAAAAATTAATGCATCAAAAAACATTTACATGTAATGCATAGTAGCAACTATATTGTTATCTTGTATGTCTATAACATATACACGCCCAATATCCATATTCATAGGATCAATAGAAGATAGAAAGCTAAATCTATAATTGGAAAGGTCTGATCCACCCAATTCCACTTAGTTATCGTTCGATATACATGCTGCACCATTACTAGGTATAATTTATTCTGTGTTTTTGTGACTTTTCTCTAGCCTATAAGTTACAGTACGGACCAATAGTAGATGTGCACCCAGAAAACCCCGGTAAGATCACCATAACATGGCTGAATACAGATCTCTTCCTGTCTGATGATGTTCTGGAAGAGGAAACAGTTGGAGAGGAGGAGGAGGAACAGGAGGCGGAGCAGGAAGGTGAACCAGAAGCTGAACCTACAGCAGATGGAGAGGTGGAGGCGGTGGAGGATAATGAGCCAGAGGAGCAGGAGGAGGAGGAGGAGGAACCAGAACCGACAAACCGGACCCAAGGAGATTTAACTCAATATATCATACTGTTTATAGGCAAGGATCGCTCAGGCACTGTTAGAGCAAACTTCACCCTCCAACATGAGGCTCCACGATCACACAGTAAGTCAGCTTCCAACTCATATGTGGTTTCATTCCTGACATTCTTCCAACTCACCTTGAGTTTACATTCTTGACAGACTAATATGAAGATGTGTATGCTTGCAGTTCTTCTTGTATAGTTCAGGTTGTATGTCACCAAATGTTCAAACATATTAAGAAGTCCGCCCAGGAAACACAACCATCAAAAGATTAGCATTGACAAAATCAAAAGCTTGAATAAATTTGTCTGCATTCCAATTCGCTGCCATTCTACTGTTGAGCAACCAGAAAAAGTAAACTCAGGATGCAGGAAAATTGGATCAAGAACATGTGTATGTGAGTACTGGTTATGATGTTATCAGGGGACCTTTGGATACCATTCAATCCCCCCTCCCAACTTTTAAACATGCCATATTAAATTGTGTGGTAATATTTATTTTAGAGATTTATAGAATGGATACCAGAGTACCCCCAGGATTTCTGTACTCAATGTGGATAGCTGGTACTGTCAACGGTTGGAAGGAATCATTTTATGGAGAAGCTGATGTTGAGTTTTACTCTCCCACTGGTATTCCTGCATTCGCACAAGGCTTTACCCTTGAGGACATGACGCCTTTAATGAATAAGTAAAGAAAATATTATACTGTGATTTTATTGGTTGAGAAATTCAATCTGCACGTACAACATCTGTGTGCATTTATTTATATGGGGGTACGATGATGAATTTTTTAGTTAATGAGGTTTTGGATCAATTGTTTTTTTTTGCTTCTTTGTGTTATTTGTAACAAATAATCTCGTCAAACACAACCTACTTACTCTCATAATTTGTTTTCCCATGGCTTCTCTGTACTTGTTTAGAACATTGTCTCAAAGTGATTGTAGCAGGTGATTGAAACTGGGCCGCAGGCCGCTTATAAGATTAGAGCAGTATTCTAAATTAAACTGACAACTGTGGAATAATACAAAAGTCCTGATTCTGTCACAATCAGTTCCCAAAAGAGGTTTTATGTCTAGAGATATTAATACCCGTCTTTTTTCCACAGGTCATATGTATCTAGAGACTTCTTATTGGACGAGACTAAGATTGTGGTGGATATCAAAGACATATTTTCACCAATTAATGGAAGTGTTCACTCATTCACACTCATAGTTCTGGAGAGGAACGAATTCCTCCCTGAGCAATATATTGAGGGTACTCTAGAAAAAGACCTTCATACCTGGGCCAAAGTAGGTATAAGGTCAAACTGTAAACACACATCATTAGTTTAGCTTTTGTTCAGGGGGAGTTGATGGCGTTTAGTTAATCTAGTTGGGGTGAGTTAATGTTAGCAAGCACCAAAATTTGGCTAGTGAATGCGAGAGCTTGTATAAAATTAAGAGGGTTAGTAAAAGTTTGCCAGCCATAAATTTTACTAAGTGTGCAATGGCAAACTTTTCCTCGTGCGAATTCTTTACTCCTCTAGGTTAGTACCAGGCATCAGTTGGTCTTTCAGAACTGATATAAATGTCCAAATGTTACACTCTAATTGAAGTAAGATCCAACTGGTAAACTGTCAAGATTGCGATAATCCATCCTATCCCAGCCAATGGGATACTGTTAAATAAGTAACCATAATGTTTATGCAACAACTTCCTTGTTTTACATTATGGCCCCTCCATTGTATATGAGCTATTTTAGATGTGCTCTGAAAATTCTAAGGAGGATTCATAATAAGCGTTATCTGTCGTATTCCCTAAACTCCTATGCTATAATTTTTAAATTTTTAATTTAATGTTCGTTATTCTCTGGCAAAAAAACTTCAGAGGTAGCATGAGGAAAAAACATCCAATATCCAATATCTGTAGGCGAGGCAGTTCCCATACTGGCCTCCATATATAATACATGAGAAATGTCAGTTATTCACTGGAGTGGGCTGTCCGGACATAATATCAGGGTTGAGTTCGTTCCAGAAGGAGCAGTACAGACTCAAACGAGAAGCAGAGCAAAATGCCAGCTACTACAGCCATTACTCAGGTACTGACCATTACTCAGGTACTGACCATTACTCAGGTACTGGCCATTACTCAGGTACTGGCCATTACTCAGGTACTGGCCATTACTCAGGTACTGGCCATTACTCAGGTACTGGCCATTACTCGGGTACTGACCATTACTCGGGTACTGACCATTACTCGGGTACTGACCATTACTCGGGTACTGGCCATTACTCGGGTACTGACCATTACTCGGGTACTGACCATTACTCAGGTACTGACCATTACTCAGGTACTGGCCATTACTCGGGTACTGACCATTATTCAGGTACTGACCATTACTCGGGTACTGACCATTACTCGGGTACTGGCCATTACTCGGGTACTGGCCATTACTCGGGTACTGACCATTACTCGGGTACTGACCATTACTCGGGTACTGACCATTACTCGGGTACTGACCATTACTCGGGTACTGACCATTACTCGGGTACTGACCATTATTCAGGTACTGACCATTACTCAGGTACTGGCCATTACTCAGGTACTGACCATTACTCGGGTACTGACCATTACTCGGGTACTGACCATTATTCAGGTACTGACCATTACTCGGGTACTGACCATTACTCGGGTACTGACCATTACTCGGGTACTGACCATTACTCGGGTACTGGCCATTACTCAGGTACTGACCATTACTCAGGTATCAACATGATGATGATATTAACTTTATTTCAACCGTTCGAAATAGCCGCATGACAATCTTATTAGAGATTGTTTTAAAGGGAAAATATTTACTATTTAAAGTATCATTAAAAATGAGGAAACCTGAGTCACATACTGTGCTTATTAAACTATATAACTATATAAACATCGATAGTTTACTGTTCTATTAGTATATGCCACTCAACTATGTACCCTGAATGCGATGTAATGTCCAGGGATTCCAAAAAAATTGTTGAATATACTTACGGTAGCACTTGTTGTAGCGAGAGATCCAATATTTATGGGGGAGGACGACTGGGGAGTTCGTGAGACTGGTATGGAAGATGTGTCAATAGACAATGATAATCTCAGACTATGGGTAACACCTGGGGCACGGCAATCTGGTAGGTATATTTATAATTATTATTTTTCAAAATTAAGAAATCTTTACTTTTTGCAACAGGGACACAAAGCTAACTGTTTCTGAATATCTATGACTATGTCATGCCTGCTTTGTGGAGTTAAGACACTTTTGCTAAAACCATCACATACAGATTTGCATATAGCTTAGCTGTACTATTTTTAGATCGCACAGCAAGTTATACCATAGGAGCCCAAACTTGTTATCCGGATGAAATGAATAATTACTGTAATGGTAAACTCAAATACACAGGAAAATTCTGTGTTAAGCTGCGAGCGTACACCAATGATCATTACATAGACTCACCATGCGCTAAAACAGATGAGCTCACTTCACCAGGTATACATACGTTTAACTCCACTCTATGGCTACTATTCAGGAGTGGTCTAATGGTTAAGGGTGCGGTCCTGTGATATTTAGGTCCAGGTTCATTTCCCAATGCCGGAACGGGACTAAAAATACCGGAATTCCACTGTATATAGTAAAAAGAACATGGGTATAGGGTGCGGCATGAGTACTATGGGTCCCAGTTCCTGTACCCAAGAGAGGATAACCTACTCTCTCCGCTTCAAAGATGATGATGGCTCCTATTTATTGAAAAGCTATGACAGCTATAAAAGACCATGATAGTTACTCAGAAAACGTTATTGCCATTTTTAACAACACAGGAAATGATGCAAAATAAATGCCTAGTCATTACAACTGTTTGAATGTATTGAGATGGAAATCAACATATTTCATAATCTAGGGATTTTGGGGTTCATAGGAGGATAAGTTCTGTGTATTTCCGTGGCTATCCACATATACCCTCTGATAACCATTCTCAGTTGGGAAAGAGTTGACTTGGAAAATGATGGAAAATATAATTTGTTTGATCTACTGATTTACTGATTGATTTGGTTACAGATTCCTTGGTGGATAAATGGGAGCAAGCAAAGCTAGGTCCTCTAGGCTTCTCACTGGTACCCTTGTCTATGTTTCTATCTGTGGTTGTTGGGGTGAGTCAGTCCTCGATGTACTTGAGTTTATACATAAACATATACATATATTATCTTTTACAAGCAAACTTATCTGCTTTCTAAAGCTCAACTACCTCTATGTATGTTAACTATGCTTGTTAAACAGTCTGTCATGCTTTTGAACTGTTTTTTTTTCAAATTGAAATGAATGAACAAGTATTTAAGTTTAAATTTTGCCTCAAAATGTTTTGTAGTCTCTTTTCTTCTCCAGCAGAGTGATGTCATCCACCTGACACGAGAGATAGAAGCGGTTTTTTTGTTTGGTCATGCTGTTTTTCAATTGTGAAACAAGTGTTCATAATGAAATATTATTGACTGAAAGTAGTGTATATAGGGCCCTTGGTACATGTAGCCCACATGAAATTACATTGGTCACAAATCTAGCGCTAGAGTGATAGAGGATAGATCATAGATGCGTTATAATGATAGATATCTAACGCTAGATGACTTAACATATCATCTAGCGCTAGATGATTTAACATATCGTCTAGCGCTAGATGATATGTTAAGTCATCTAGCGCTAGATATCTATCATTAAAAATCATCTACAATCTTTCCTCTATCACTCTAGCGCTAGACTTGTGACCAATGTAATTTCATATGGGCTACATGTACCAAGGGTCCTATATACACTACTACTGAATATGAACTCATTGCATATAGAATGATTGTTTTTCTGCCTTTCCACCCGCCCGAATAAATCAGTTGTTTTGTTAATCAGCTGTTGTTGAATCGTGAAGATGTTGACAGTGTTACTGATAAGGAAATGGAAGAGTTGAGGGCCAAGAAAAGATCTGAGAAAGCTCGTATGAGATGGAGAAATGCTATATTCAAGGTCAGACTGGGCAGATAATGATAAACTAATTTAATCTCATGCTAAATTCCAATGAAGTCCAAACAGTAATTAGCACATTTCAGTCCTGACTTTACGATTTCATAGGTGTAGGTGCCACACGGGGAGTGATTGTGTGTAGTCAAAATCTCATATTTTATAAATGCGTTGGTATAGACAGTTTTCTGAGCTTTGATTTAGGCCTCAATTTGGAGTTGTCCTCTCTCCAGTTTGGTACTTTTAACCCACGCCGTATAGGAAAAACGTGCTGAAAAGAGGGTTATCTTGAAAACCGCTTATAATAGGATAAAAATTATTTTAAATTCAGAATCTGCAACATTGAAAACTCATATGGACATAGTTTGGGAAATTATTTTAGTATTTGGATAGTCAATTATAGCCTTTTCCGCCTGTTTTGCGGACAATTTGGCAGAATCTTTCATGAGTTTCGTCACTAAAATTAAGATTTATCAACATTCAAGCCTCCAATGATTTGGAAACCCTGTCTCACAGGGTTTTCAATGGTGCAGACTCAAATCAAAAATCATTTTATCCTAACATTAGCGGTTTTCAATATAACCCTCTTTCAGCAGGTTTTTCCTATGCGGCGTGGGTTAAAAGTACCAAACTGGAGAGAGGACAACTCCGAATGGAGGCATAAAGAAGAGCCAAGAAAACTGTCTATTCCTGAAGAGATCAGGCAATGATAACTTGAGCTTGAACTGGAGCTTTCTTTCCTTTTACTCTTTTTATCAGCACTATTTAGAAAACATTTCACTATTGAAATATTATAGACTGCCAATAAAAGTGACAAAAAAACCTGATCCTTCTGGAAATTCAACAATACAGTTGCATTGTAGTATTGAAGTATATATAATAATGTACTTTTGCAGGCTTATGACAAGGCGCTCACAGCTGACAATGATGAAGCAGTCAATCTATTGGCTGTAGCTTCAGCTCACAACACGGCAGTGGCCAAAACCAGCAGAGCACCCCTGGTGAGTAACAAGCCTCAACACTCTTCACTCTTCAGCATTTGATTGAAATGCATGGTCATGGGTCTTTTCTGAGAGATCTCAAATCAGATAATAGTGTAACCCCAGATTAGTCTAAGAGCTCAGACGGCTATTAGGAGGAGTTAGAGGCATTACATTATCAAACACTTGGTATTGTTATCAAGGTATTCGCTCTTCCATAGATTTTACAACCTGTTAGTCTCTGTCTTCTTGTGAAGTCATTACAAAATATGGTATACCAATCAATTCCCCAAACACCAAACTCCTCTTTTTCCCCCAAACTTTTGCCTCAATTTCTTTGGCACGTTATGAAAAACATCCGTCCAGGCTGATATTTTCTGCCAAATAAAATAGTGTATAATAATAATAATCACCCATATGAGTGTTTAAAATGTTATGCCCTTAGCTCCCATTTGCAATCGTCTGAGTACTTAGGCTAACTCCAGATATCCAGGTATCCATATTCTTACCTTTTAGAATCTGGTAAGAGGCTTGTCGAGCCTGAAGCTAGAGAGGCGGTGCTCATACTTTACTCGGTACAGGCCGTGGTTTGAGGAGATGCGAGACTCGGCATTAGAGAGACACATCAGTCTTACTTCTCTTAGTATTAAGAGTGATGGTGAGGAAGAAATCTACAATCCAAATCATGTTGTTGTGGTAAGTCTATAGATATTATATTATATTTTTGTGGTCCAGGTAAGTGAGATGTTCCATGCCCATATTCCTGCTGAAGTGAATAGCCAGAAATTTACTACTACACATTGAAAATAATAGACAAAAATGAAATATGTACTGTAAGAACTATGAAACTGAAATTGAATTACATAGATCACCTTCAACATCTAGGTTTCCACATTTTTATAAAGAGGGGTACCTAGGCATATTTCAAATTGAGACAAATAAGGAGGGTGGGAATCGGAAGAGTTATCTGTATGGCCTTTATTGTTGATGTACATTAGAAATTGTTCACACATATGCAATGGGGACAAGTATTATACAAGATATTGACAAGGAAAAAATCGCAAATACAATAAATAACAAAGCATATTTCTGTAGTTGTGGCGTCCATGTGCGGCTACACGCTATACCTTTTTGTTGATTATAGGAGCAGCACATACCATATGACGCATATCAGCATGGCAGGATGGTCAGAGGGTTTCAGGTAACACGCGGCAGCAGAACGCCAAAGAAAAAATAACACTGTTTCGTGCTAAATATTTGAGTGCAGTTTATGAATGATACATCATTTTAATTTCTTCAACATATATGTAATTGTTAAGCGAATACTGTGTAAATCAATAAAAAGGCGCCGCACCAAAAGTTATGTTGTGATAAACTGGTTCCCTACAATTGAGCTTGGAATTCCAGGCATATTTTTGAGTGAGGACGTTATGTGATAACATTATGATCTCTATAGCACCTTGCTACCAAGTCATGTGAAAACCTAACCCGAACTCTGAGCATTGACGATGAGACTAATCGAATCTATACAGCCGTTACGCTGTCCCTGCGTAGACCAATCAGAGTCAACTTGTTCGCCTGCTCAATGAACGGTAGCTTTTATACACCAATTCCCTTTCTTGTTTTTGACCTCTGTGAAGTGATGAGACTAGCCTGTCTTGACAAGCTTTATTTGTACTAAGCTGGCTATGACATAGCCTGTCTTGACAAGCTTGTCAAGATATGACACACCACTTACTTCTAGCTTATTGGCAAATGGCCAACATTGTGAACATTGCCGCCATCTGTGTTTTAAACTTTTGTTTCCACAATCCCATTGGCTCCTTTGAAGTTGTCACCGCCCATTTTGCCAATCACATGGCTTGTCACATGATTCAACCAATAAATTTCATTTCTCATTGATCACTACTTTGAAGATGGCAGATGCAGGAAGGTAAGGAAAAAATATATTATCAAATCACAACAATGTCTGTCAATGGCACCAGGTGTTATTGTTATGAGGAGCTGAATTATTGTCAGCTACCAAGTTGCAGCTTTGTACACTCTTTTGGCTTTGAGTACATAGTATAGCTAGTACATATATACACACCATGTTTTCCTTCCTTCCTCCGGCTCCTGTGCAGTGAGTAAGCAAACATTGATGAATGTTACTGCACACAGTTGAGTATTTCATTCAAGAGGTAGTGCCTTGGTTCATTGCTATGTTTGTGTGCAAATTGGCACTGTCTGGGAGGAGGAGGCAAAATGAGGACTGGTAACTGCATCCACCATTGACTTCCTCAGTACATTGCATGCATGGTGACAACAGCGGACCATGCATCTGTCTGTCTTCTCTGGAGTACCACAATGCTCTGTACTGGGAAGAGTCTATCATCCATAGGACTACTGTCATTCCTGACTCTACGCTCATGCAGTGGTCCTATGGTAACAGACAGTTAAAGATACTACTATGTTAGGTTAGGTTACACATGCTAGGTTAGGAAATTTTAGGTTAGTTATGCTTATGTTACAGTGTATTTATGGAAAACCTAATCATTTATATGCTTCTTAAACTTTGCAGAATCATATTAGTTATTCAGGGATGAGTTAAGGAGGCATGTTACTTTTTGATGTGCTTACTTAACTCTACTATCTATATAAGCCTACGTAGGTCTGACATATTAACAGGGAGTTTTTTGTACATTTTAGACCAGTGTTCAGTCGAGGTGACCACACCCTGGAGGTGCCTATGCGCATGTTCAGAGAGAATAGAGAGCGACTATGTGGGTTACTGCGAGCCGACCCTAACTATCAGCCAGGATCTGTGATCTTACTAGAAGGAGGTGTATCTGAGATGAGACATTCCTCTGATCATGAGCCAGTGTTTCGTCAAGTAAGAATATTAATATATATATCAGGATTCTCAGTTTGATGAAATATCATAAAAGTATATAACATTATTATGTTCTGTTACAAATAGTTTTGATATTTTATACGATTATGTCAAATTCAATACGATTGAAGCTATGATTTGTCTCCGCTGCTATCTATCAACTTGATATAATGATATTTGGGTGGTATGAACTCATCAAACTTTTCAAATGGTGAACTTGGAGTAACATGTTGCCACTATTACTACGATACAATTATTGTGATGGCGTTGCATGTTATGTTGCAGGAGTCATTCTTCCACTACTTGTTTGGTATTATCGAGGCTGACTGTTACGGAGCTGTAGATGTAGACACAGCTAGATGTATTATATTCATGCCAAGACTTCCAGATGCTTATGCCGTGTGGATGGGAAGGTTTGTAGATGAGACTCAATTGAGACTCTTGAATTATGTTTGGGGAAGATAATTTTCATCATAGACACGTAATTTATGTTTTAGGGTTGTTGTCATATTTGCCCATTGCACAACATGGGTTAAGCCAAATCAGATTAGTAAAATATTATTTTCACAGATAAGATGGGCACTATTGTGTTATGTGGCTATAACCTGATAAGGGGTCTAATACAATATCAATAATAAGTACAACGGTTAACCACAAGCCTTGTGACAGACACAAGTTCTCTGCACTATAAGAAATAGAAGTATAGATCAATCATATATGTATGTATATGTATATGTCAGGGATTCTAAACTACTCTGATGTCATTGCCACCTTTGAGGTTTAGCTGGCAGACAATGACCTATGTACTCTTATCTACCCAACACTTATCAGAAGTCCTAATCGTAGCCGGCTTGGTACTGTGAAACAGACCAAGAAAAGTGATCATTTTTTATTTAAAGTAATATCATATCACTATCAGTATTATGCCGATGAAGTATGATACTATGACAGTAATCATGACAAATATACACTGTGTAATAAAATACATTGGCTGTAGGTTATGTTACATACTGCTCTATTGATGAAAATTATATGATTGCTGTTTTAGTCTGAACCCTCCAGAGTTTTACCAGAAGAAGTACGGTGCTGATGAATCCCATTACACTGATGAGGTGAGTGATGTGTTTATCCTCGCTCAATTTAGGTGTGCTATTTTTGATCAAGATCAGATCAAGGAGTTGCGTTGAGTCATTCATGATCCTACCAGATATGTTTGGCCCTTTGATATGGTTAAACCACTCACATCCTGGTTGGTTGCAAACTGGTTTCTGTACCGTGCTTTTTGTACAAGAATTTATCTGACATCTAAGCTCTCAAAGTTCATACTGGCTAAATCTGGTTGACCAGGAAATGTTGTTGTCTGTAAATACTAATAAATACTCTCTGACGTCAGCCACCAGTCTCTTACCCAATATGATCATGTCAGGTAGCAAAACCAAGATTAAACAATTGTTGTTTAGCTTAAGTTTTGTCTGCTCTGTCTGCTCCATATTGTGTACTGGAAAAAAGATTTGTCTCTGCTCTGCGAGAGAAAGTGATACCTCCTTAATGATTTTTGACCTAGTTTGGGTGATCCAAAGATTGTACGGATGACTAACAAACAGTCCAACATCACAAACAGCCTAGCTAGTACAGCCTAGCTAGTACTCGACTCTAAATAGTTGAGCAGTTGATAAACAAAATGTCACAAATGGAATCGGAATATAAACTGTTTATAAGCACATATTTTGTTGTTTACAGATGCCCAATGTGCTGAAGAAAGACAAGCCATTACTTCTCCTGGTGAGTTTATACACCTTGTAATAAAGTCTTATAAATAAAGGTGATATATAAAATGATACATGTAAAGGGAGCTTACATTCGAATCATGTTTTTATATTTGTTGGTGATAGATAGTGACTTGTAAGTGTATAGATTGATCACAGAGGTTATGTCTTTAAAATGGTTTCAGGTGCGTGGTGACTTTTAAGTGTGTGGTGACTTGAAAATATGGAACACATTATTTTTGAATACACAGCAATTCCTTTATAAGTCGGGTAACTTTTTAGTGAGTTTTTACGGTACTGCGTCATGTTGTAAAACTAAAATATCACTCGAATCATCAAATCATATTATGGTGCTTGTACATGGTATTAGTTAGTTGTGTATTTCAATACTTTCCACTTATTTATGGTAATGGCACTGCAAATGAAGAAAACCTAAATTAAGTTCCTGTTGATTTGTAGCATGGACTTAATACAGACAGCGACAACTATACTAAAGAAGCTGCTTTTGATGGCATCAGCGAGTAAGTCTCATCCAAACCCCTGATTATTAATTCGTTACAAATTGTACCAAAGTAAAATTGGATAGTTTAGTTATGCACATAAACATCACACATGAAAAGGTAACTCCAAAAAAGGCAGCCTCAGAACACAGTCTGGGAACCCTGGCTACTATACTTTTGCAGTTCATATATTTTTTTCATCATACAAGAAAATGTTCACGAGGTATAGTAGTAAATACTGGTACTGGATAGTCTGTAAATAGCTGGATTATCAGGCCAGCGTGAAATCAGACCTCTTATTAATATTTTAGGTACAAGACAGACAACAAACTTCTACATCCCCACATCTGTGAGAGGTAAGTATCATATTATAGATCACTTAGTTTTGGAAGGAGATTCTCAAATTAGTATTCTCTATGCTTTTATTTGGACTACACTAATATTTGCATTATTTTGTGGCTTATCAAAATGCATATTTTCAACATTCTCACAATGCAACTATTTCTTGGATTTTATTGGGTATAGATCAAACTCTTGATCTATTATCGTTGAACTGATTGCACAAGGAATTCCATTGCATTATGGGATACACTTTGACACAACGTATATTTTAGTCGAGTGCTGAAGTCAGATTTGGAGATAGAGATGTTGAGATACACAAATAAGGTGAGCAGTGAAGCTCACAAGGAACTCATGAGGAAAGTCAAACCCGGAATGTTTGAATATCAGGCTGAAAGGTGAGTAAATGTTAGAGTGAATTTAGAGATTTTTCATTTGACCAGTGGTCTTGCTGACACAGTTTGCCAAATTTATGGTCTATTGTGTAAGTTAGAATCTATAGATAGGTCATACACCTTTCACCGCTTTTTAGTGAATGGATTGGGCTGAACTGGAATAACAGAATGGCTAATGTTAGCAAAATTGCATACATAGTTTACATTTTTCACAGTCCTTAATATTGAAAAACACCTGCCCTCCGTTTTATTTATCCTGATTACCTGTAGTTACACCTTTGTGCCCAGACACGGTACTCAGTACACAGTGCTTTTCCTGCTCAAAGTGATAGCCATGAATGTTATTCCATTTTCACTTATAGTATGTTTGAGCATTACTGTTATTACAATGGAGGTATGAGACATGTGGCCTACACCTGTATAGGAGCCAGGTAAGATATAACCTGCTCTTTGCTGTTTGCTGCTTATATTAGATTAGGGTACTTTGTACACTCAGACATGAATTTACAGAATTGCCACTTTGAGGCCCATACTAAAACAGGTTTCTGTGTTTTTTAACCAGCTACAAGCACAATTGCTGCGCCGTTTATCTTGCGAATTAAATCACAGCATTGTCGTTGGTAGTTGTCAGACCGGAAGATGTGATTTGTTAGAATACATCTTATTGGCCAACAAAGTGAGGTGGTACTAGCGAAATGAAGAAAATTATGTTTATGCGCAGACTTGCACTCATGTTGGCGTGTCATATTATGTCCAATTGACTATGGTAGCATTGTGAGGAGGTTGGCAATTGAGGTTTTGAGATGAGAGAGAGTCTTGATGAAGGTCAGAATCCAGTTGCCAGGATGTCTTAGTGGTAAGAGACCAGGCTATGTTGTGCTCAAAGTTCGGTGATTGGGGCTGTATCAAGTTAGGTATATCAACGTCAGCCATTCATCTCACACTCCCTTGTTGATGTCGCCATTCGGGTGACATGACATTACAATTCCCTATGCTTTGCACATATGTCTATATGGTTTTGTAGAGAAGACTCAATGCTTTCATTGGTATGCAGCAAGTGAAAATATGTTTACAAATATGTTGCAATTCGCAAGGAGGGGTTATTGGCAATTATTTTGGGAGCCAAAGTGTTATATGAAACATTATTAACAATGCAACTGAGACCAATTACTTGATTCTTATTAGCTTTTACTAGCCTTATCTCCATGGGAAAATTGTTTGCCGGAATACTTCTTATAACTCCTTTTATCATTCTCACTGATCAGTTCAATTTATTGCCTCTCATGCTGACTTAACTTTCCTTATAAGCTGTTACCTTTGTCACATGTACCATATAACACGGGCGTTAGGCTTTTTTTTATTATTTACAGCGGAGGTAGCTGTGCTGTCCTTCACTATGGCCACGCTGGTGCTCCTAATGATAAGCTTATCAGAGATGGTGATATGTGGTATGTATGTCATACAGTGTTACTGTGTCATACAACCATCTGTAGTGGCAGATTCCATGCAGACTCTATGCAGACTCCACGCAAATGCACATTCAATGCGTTAAAAATTATTCAGGCTTCATACAATTAATTATTAATAATTTTAGTTTATTGTACAAAACTGATTGAAGCAGCAAACTGTTGTATTTTCTGTTTACTTTGAATTGAGGTGACTAGCATGAGGCCAACATATTCACCCGTTCGTGTCTGAGTTTTTAGAATAAATGAGCAGTTATGATTGAATTCTCGTTATATTGTCACATGTTTTACAGCCTCTTTGATATGGGAGGTGAATATTATTGCTACACTAGTGATATCACTTGCTCTTTCCCGGCTAATGGTAAATTCACAGATCAACAGAAGAAGATATACAATTCTGTGCTCAAGTCAAGCAGAGCAGTCATGGCGGCCATCAAACCAGGTACGTGTTCTGTCACAGACAGTTTTAATTACATTATTTTCCTGCAGTGACACTGACATCAACTAACGAGTCTACACTTTTAGCAGTTATATCTCTAATGTTTGAGACAATTTAGTACAAATACCTAAAATTTAAAATTTGAGATAAGGTAAGATAATTCTGAAGCTACTCGCGCAACATTACATGTATTCATGCTCTATCAATGACTGCTATAGAAGTGTGATGGGAGAAATAACATGAGATTTCAGTTTGCTTTATTATGATAAAGCTGTGACCCGTTAATGAGGTGATATGCAGTTTTATTGAGATTTTTCTACATTAGTACATCAGGTACATCAGGGACAGATCCTAGTTTGATAATGACCCTTTGATGATGAGAAGAGCCTCCTACGGTCGCATATTCCTGCTAATGGTTCCAGTTACAATCTATCTTATACACATTTATATAGGAGTAAACTATGCTGATATGCACAAACTAACAGACAGAATACACCTTGAGGAGTTGACTGCCCTCGGTCTGCTCACCGGTGATATCGATGAGATGATGAAAGTGAGGCTTGGAGCTATATTCATGCCTCATGGTCTCGGTCATATGATGGGTATAGATACACACGATGTCGGTGGCTACCCTGAGGTAGGTCTATCGTAACATCTTTATACAATGCGTGGTAAAGCAGCGAAGCGAGCAAGCATACAATATCAAGCTTAAATTTACCCCCTTTAAATTAGCAAAAACAGGTCACCTTGCAATTAAGAAAACAAAGCTCTCGCTAAATCCAACAGCTCATGGAGGACAGGCTGTAACGCGTTTCATGATCCAAACAGCCTGAGCAATCAAATAAGCCACTAGATGTGGTTATTTCCTAATATGTTAAGTAGTTACCTCTTTTTTGCAACTGATGCTCTTTGTGCAGTTGTGCACAAACCCCAATTATCCCGGTCTGTAGATAAACCGCTCTGCACTATTTTCAAATCATTATTTGTTAAAATGATTGATGATAGTGTAATATTCTTTGTTCACCCATTCATTGATATATTTACCTTTATGGTTATAGCTTATCCCCTAATCCTCTCGCAATAATACCATTTTAGACCTAAGAGATGTAGAACACAAAAGCATGCCAAATCGTTTTTTCCTTTTTTTATGACATATTTCAACAATCACCGCTCTTAGTATTTT
The DNA here is from genome assembly GCA_914767715.1 of Membranipora membranacea. Classification (NCBI taxonomy): domain Eukaryota; kingdom Metazoa; phylum Bryozoa; class Gymnolaemata; order Cheilostomatida; family Membraniporidae; genus Membranipora; species Membranipora membranacea. The sequence goes on along the minus strand of OU612066.1, from coordinate 18,692,175 downwards.
TTTTTTACGCGTTGTACACATTCCACACTATCATCATTGATAACGAATGTATAAATAGAATCTAATCTAATCTAAAGTCTCATATACCACAACACGTACTTACCTTGGTAAGTCTCATATACCACAACACGTAGTTACCTTGGTAAGCAAAGCCTGTATTTTTTGTTTCGTTAAATCTTGCCTCATTTTCAGACCTGAGGATTAGGAACAGTAAAATCTGTAGCACTGCAAAAAATTAAATGGAGTGATTTGGTTCGTATTAAGCATGAAGACTATAAATCAAGATACAAAAAATAAACAGGGCATGATGACTAGGCAGATAATCATTCCTACTGTTAAATTACATTCTTCATGTTCCATATATTTAGGCATGGTCTCATACGCCATGCCCTATTTTTCTTAGACTGGTATATTTTACAGGGAGTAGAAAGATCGACGGAGGCGGGGCTGAAGAGCCTGAGAACTGCTCGAGATTTACAGGCTAGAATGTGTCTAACTATTGAACCTGGAATATACTTCATCAATACTGTGAGTATTTTATTAACATAGATACATATATTATGTCTTATTCTCTGATCTCAGTGTAATCTGGATGCAGAGCACCAGACCTTGCCTGCTATTTGTGTATCAAAACGGAAGAAGTCTGCCCACCTTTTACCAGATTGAGGCCACTAGGGTCGATTGTACTGGGAAGAATGAGCGACACTTCTAGAGCCTTATCTTTATTAACACATGACTCATAATCCATAATTTTTGCATTTCAAACTGCCGTATTAATAGAAAAGATCAAACACGCAGGGAACAGTTTGGGAATGAGACATCTGACATGGCTTGTTCTCTCTACTAGTAATGATGGATTAACATGTTTCTCTGTTTTCTTTGTGTTTATTATTGACCTAATGTAAGCACAGTGAGATTCTGTTTATTATTGACCTAATGTAAGCACAGTGAGATTCTGTTTATTTTTAGTTACTTGACAAGGCAGCACAGGATCCAGCTCAGTCTAAGTTCCTTATTATGGATGAGATAAATAAGTACCGAGGCTTTGGAGGGGTAAGTTATCTCTCGGGTATTTCGAGGGGTTTAGGTCTCTGCATTTTCGAAGGGGAACATTGCATATAGTATAATAGAACCTCGCTTACTCCCCACCTGATAACACTATATGGAGAGTTACCATAACTGGCTCTGCCTGATATTCTCACTACTCATAAACTTTTTCCACATAACTCATACTTTCATTCATAACTCATACTTTCATTCATAACTCAAGCACAATTTGTAGTAAGTGGTTTGCTTTTAAGATCTAAACGTGCTTCAAGAGATCTGCAGGCTATGGTCTGTACTTCTGTTGCCAGCAACAAAGGCATAGAATTGCTGCAGGAGAATTGGGCCTAAACTTCTGCTCCTCACACTAGAGTCAATAGCTGGGATTGCCTCTAGGGCCAAAACCTAGATGGGGCCCCAGTGTGTATCTTGGTTCCATTTCATTCTGTATCAAAATATTGAATCTTATCGTTGTATTATCTGCAACATACCTCCACAAGTTGGGCGAGCAATGCTGGTATCCATGTTGTGGTCTACAAAGAATGTGAAGTTCGATTTTTTGAGATTCTTGCCTTATTTACCTGACAGGTACGTATTGAGGATGACATCATGGTGACTGATGATGGTATCGAGCTGCTCACTAAAGTACCAAGAACAGTAGAAGAGATCGAGGAATGGATCGCCGGAGGAGACAACAATTAAAACTATTATATAAAAAATATGCATTGCATAAAGTGATACTATGTCCAATCAATGTTATGTAGAATTATTATATAATCGAAGTCTTGCTTTTTATAAACAACGGTGCTAAACGTCCTGTTGACTTGACACCATCATTTGGAAATTAAATTCAGCTACCTGTCCGTTCAATGATATATAATTGTTTTTATCAGTCGTTTAGTGCGCCCAGTTTGAGCGTTTAGACGCAGATTTTTTATACGGGTTATACCGGATACAATGGATATTACCTTTGGTCTCTGGTTATACCGAATACAATGGATATTACCTTTGGTCTCTGGTTATACCGAATACAATGGATATTACCTTTGGTCTCTGGTTATACCGAATACAATGGATATTACCTTTGGTCTCTGGTTATACCGAATACAATGGATATTACCTTTGGTCTCTGGTTATACCGGATACAATGGATATTACCTTTGGTCTCTGGTTATACCGAATACAATGGATATTACCTTTGGTCTCTGGTTATACCGAATACAATGGATATTACCTTTGGTCTCTGGTTATACCGGATACAATGGATATTACCTTTAGTCTCTGGTTATGCTGCATTGCTTGGTATCCATTCCACTTTGTCTGCTGAGGTCACTGATTCAAGGATTCCGACAAATTTGATTTTTTTTTTAACTTTAGCCATATTAAGCTTTACGTCTGTAATTGTATTGTATATATATGAATATATTATTCATATCAAGATAACGATAAATTATCAGGAAACTTTATTTTGGAGATTTCTGCAGTTCAGTAATTCTTATTTTTCTTCTTTATTTCCTTTATCAGCCTTCATTCTTGACCTGCCTTCAGATTACACAAGCTATCAATTATAAAAAAACAAAATGATGATTCTAAATTATAGGAGTCAGGTATAGACCAGAAAAATGGAAATATATAGCTACATCAAAGATCAGCAATGTCACATGATTAATCATTACCCATCGGTGCCTAAGAACTCTGAGCAGCAAAGTGAATGTGTAAAAAACTCCTCCGTATATAATAAGATTACCACAGTTATGAAACTGTGACATCTATATAGGTGACTGAGTGATGTAATTTTTATTTTGGGTTGTAGTGCTATCAATAGATATTTTAATGAGTTCTGCCTTGAAGCAAACCAGATTGAATGTACTTGCAGCATATGCCTGTACTTTTGAATTAGTGTTTGTTCCGTTAATCCTTCTATAAAACATTCTTGCACAATCAAAAAAATCAAAATTTGGTGTGAGATTATTATGGAGAAATGTGGTCATACTGCTAATACCTTTCCTTTGTTTCTGGTTTATGGTTCGACGATTGCCTTACATAAAAGTGATGAACATTTTGTTGTCCCATTGTTGTTTTTGAGCTGGAGAGATCAACAATAAATTGGTTAACCTTATCACAGATATTGCAATGTATACCAAGAAGGGCATAAGTCTCGTTATTCTAATCCAACAGCTTTTACATGGTATGTAACATAGCTATGGGCAGTCAGTTTCCAATGTTTAAACACTAAACAGACTGGCGCTGGTGTTTTTTTTGGAAAGTTGCAAACCCATTGGGCTTCATTGAGTAATAAATATTCTCAGCATTTTTACTGTTTTAATGAATTCTAAGTTGTATGGCAAAATTTGTTACAAATCATACTGGGGACATGGTTCAGACGCATCGCAAGTATCAGCACTAATGAATGATAATCTGGACATTTGCTACCACCACCACCATCTTGTGTTTTCTTTAGACCCAATTCCCCTCAGTTTGCATAAGCTTTCACACGCAAGATTTATGGTTTTTAACAGTTCAAACTCTTGATAAAGACATAGCTTTTGTGGAAGTCACATTTCCTGATGGGATGATGGATCCGTTGGTCGAGGTTTCATGTGAGCCTGAATATAATAACCCAACAGGTGAGGTGCACATTGAATGCACAGCTACTATATGGGTACCACACAAACCAGAGGTCATTCAGCACCATCAAGGTATGCCTTTACCAACTTCTACCTTTGGCCCACTTCATTTTAAACATTAAGTTTGTCCTTGAATTATCCGGGGGTGAAGGTGTCATAGTAAAACAGCACATCCCATGATGGGAGATGCTATCATAAAACATTGCCGAATTAAGCTCAGTTGTCGATGGGGTACTTTCAATGATGTTGGCAAAATTTCCAATGATATTTAGAGCCTGTAAATTCAACAGTTCTTGACCAGATCCCTGAATATTTTTCAGTAGAGTCATAGGTTAAACTCGCATTCATTCAGATATTTTGCTTTGATTGCACAGATGAGGATATCGACACAATTCCTGCTAGCAAAAATAAGATTGAAGGCCGTTTTGCCTGCATTACCATACTGATTGTTACTATGCTAACATTAGTGATATGGAAAATCAGGTAATTATAGCCATGTTACTAACCTGAGATCTGAGATACCTTCAATCATTTGAACATCAACATGAACATGATTAATTGGTGATGAACTATACAGATTAACTTTTGCTCTTTAGTAAGAATCAGAAGATTGGGCTGCCCCTAAAGAGGGACGCAGAGTGCCCTAAATCCTCATACTGAGAATGTGATCTGTCCTAGAAAACTAGAATGTATCCTAGATGTGAGGCCATCAAATACCTCCTGAGCTAACAATATTCAGCCATTGGCAGTGATACTTTGATCTTAGCCAATAGACCGAGATTAACAGCATAGACAATCATAGAAAATCATACAACTGTTTTATGCATTTTCAATCGATGATAATGCCGGCTTGTATTGGGCTCATTTATGATTGTGGGTAATTTCTTTCAATTTTCAAACAGGTCCGCAAAGAAAACGAAGAAAAGCATAATACAGCGCACATTTCTTGATGACTCGTGCAAAGATATTGCTAGATTCAGAGGCCCAGGTGACTTATCCACTTTCTATGTTTCTTAGAGTGTACTATGAGCAGACAACTCTTAGTTTGTGTATTGTTCTTTCATGTGAAACAAAGGCCAGTTAGCCACCTGGACCATTATTCATTTATTTATTTTATTCATAGAGGTTTTCTAAAAGTTCGTAATGAGTGTAAATTAAAATTAACTTGTTGACCTTACATACGTTAACATAGATATAGAAAAATGACTTGAATAAAAACATAAAGGTGTAGGGTGGTACATCATACTACATACACAGTGAGTAGGATAATGAAAGCATTGTAGCATAAATTATATGAAGAAAAAGAAAAAAAAGAAGCAGGGGCGGCAGAAAAAAATGCAAGTTCACACCATTAGGTAGGATTAAATAATAATGATTCATGAGGCTGCAACTTACAACAACAGTCTTGTGGGCATTGAGTGAAGGTATTAAAGTTAAAATCTATCCATTTACAGCCCCAGAGCACCTGATGCATAGCTCTCAGAGAACATAAGACAATCTCAGTCCTATACATATGCATATGCACCACTAAAAGTAGAAAAAAAGGAGAAATCATCTGAGAGTTATGCATCGAATGCACGGGGGGGCTATGTAAATGGATAGATTCATTAATCTTCAACTCAAAATTTCCTTGTTTTGCAGATTTACGTGTTGATCCAGGACGCAGGACACTTGCTATCGGACTGAACTCCATACTGGACACTGACTTTAAAATAGACTTGGTCTACTATCGAGTAACGCATTACATGCCGCGCTCAAGGCCATCGTAAAACTAGTTATTCATTGCCCAAGACAGCTATATTCTCATTTTTCTAAAAGAACTCATATAGACAATAATATGAGTCTAGTTGTTTTTTAATTTTTTATTATTATAATGTTGTAATTTATTATTTTTTGGTGAAAGGATTTTTATATTTTTAAATTGCTTAGTTTTTATGGTTTACAGAGAAATTTATTGCGCTGTTTTCATCGATTGCAGGCATCACTAGCCGTTTTTATATCGCGTTACTGTGACTTTTTAGTGATAGAAAAATAATTTATTGATTATTGTTGTTACAATATGTGACCATCAGGATGACCTTGTGAATAGTGTATCAGATTTGTGCAGTCATCTTGTTCATGTCCCACATTCTATACTGATCAAGATCTAAATACAAATAAATTATATGTTTTCATAAACAAGCAAAGCATATTCTGACCCTAAATTAACATTGTACTCAGCTTTAGCCTTTCACACGGCTACTTTCTTTGTTTTTGGCAACCACCTGCTGGCAAGACTAACTCAACTTACTTTCAAAATTTGAATTACTAGACATAACAAAGCGACACCAACAAGCAATAACACCAATCAACCTGCCTAATCTAAAAGACATGTTTTCAAAATTTTTTGACCGGCTTGTAGGTGCCAACACTATCATAATAATAATAATAATAAATAATATGAACTTTTATTTCCTATTCAGTGCCCCCTTCGGGGCCAATGAGAATATGGTTACATTAGATTGATGATACATGATACATAATACATGATACATCTCATCTAATTAGCGCACTCTTGTACAATTTAAGGGTGGGCAAGCTAGGCCATTGATCGGAGAGCTCACCTCCTTCAGCAGAATGGGTAGCGACCAGGATTCGAACCTGCAACTCTCAGATTGAGAAGCTCGAATCCTAACCACTACGCCACCCCGCCTGTCTATCATTGATAAGACTGGCGTCAACAGCACTGATAAGAAATGTGAGGAGCGTTGCTAAGTAGTTTCACTTGCCAATTCACCCTGGATTGCTGCAGCTGCTGCTTGCAAGCAGAACAACACGGGTTAACTCACTCTGTGTGTGGTCTCTCACCGATAAGCTGCTGCTCTCATTTTCAAATAGATATCTGGTGGCTGTAGACGTGATGGGGGGGGGGCGTCCTTCAGTTGACAGTTCTGCTGCTCCTTGCATGCATTCAAGGTAGCAACTCCGGTGCTGGTGATTCTGGTGAGTTCTTGTTAGACGATATAAACATACAGCCAGTTAATTGTTTTTTTTTTCAAAATAGGTTATTATTGTTCCTAGTGTATGGTATGGGTAAGACCAATATGTGAATGCTTCCCAACAAGAAATATCAACTCTTTGACATACCATTTCATGATCTAATGCATTGTTGTTAACAGGGGTGAAAGTGAGGATCAGGATGAATGTGGGACAATATTGATGGAGAAATCGAGTGGCAACACTGAATCAGGATATGGTCATTCTCAGGCAATGAAATGGGAGGATGTAAATACAAAATTCCGGAATGGCTTCTCAGACAAATCAAGCTGGAAAACAAATACAGCCAAGTACACACCCAGAGAGATCCTAGAGACAATGGGGACAGGCTATAACTGGCGAAAAAAGAAGACAAATTGTATAGGTGCTGCTGATCGAGTCATTGAGCTTCCACAACCCAATAGAATAAGTCGCCGAGATGTACTCAGTCAAGACTTGACAGAAGACGATTCTGATGAGGAAATCTATGAAGATTCAGATTGTTCTCCTACACATTTCGTGAACAGCAAACCGCTGAAAAGTAGTGGGGTTAAGAATCCTGTGGCTCAGGATTATTTTGTTACAACACTCATTGCGTTATTCCTTGCTGTATTATAGAGCATTGATTTTTATTAAGCGGCTGAGTGCGTTTTAGTTGAAATCAGTGTTGATCTTGCTTGTGTGCTTATTTTTAATATGTTGATGAAATGTTTTTTTGTGTCAGTACTGATGACGTCATTATGACCATTCAAGATTTTATAAATCATACCTTATATATAAAATCGTTTGTATCAAATGGTCTTGTAATTTGAAATGTAGTTACACTGAGCCAAATAATAAAAAAACAAAACAAACAAACAGAGCTGTATGAGTTTTTATTTAGTACTTTTATTGTCATTAATCTTCATCACAACCATATTCTCCCAAATATTTAAATTAAATAAATAAAATTGGAAAAAGCAAATTTGCTGCATATTTCCAAATATTGCCTTTGGGAGTTGTTTTGTTACTGCTGATCTGTGGATATCAAAAAGAATGATAGTAAATTAGTGAATAAGATGGAGGGCTAGTAAAACTCGGGATGACTACAACCATTCTCGCATTTTTGATTAAAAGCACTGTGGCTTGCCTTGACGAAGGATAAAGCATAGTCTTCTGTCCAAACATCACTAAATATCCATGTCACATCATTGTTATTCTTCTTAGATGCCGCCCCACCAGATGTTGAACCAGCTTCACGTTTGTTAGTAGAAACTGAAACCATGTCCAAATAGACAAGTTTTCCGAGCTCGAATTTGAGAAAACAAAGCTGAAAGGGCTTATCTTGATAACCGCTTGTAATAGGATAACATTTCTATTTGATTCAACACCGCAATGCAATGCCTTGTTATTTGAGAATTGGCAAGATCCCATAGCATTTTGTTTGAAATTTATGTGCCGATCCTTATATGCCTGCCCTCTTTTACTGTGCATTGAGGAAATATTGTAAGTATTTTCATCAGTTTGCACCACACATGCATGAATTATCAGAAAGGCATTCACACTCTAAACTTAAAATTTGTTTGTGGACATTTGGCCCACGGCTGCGGTTTGGGCACCCCTGGCCTAGAGGTCACACGCACATTGTGGTTTTACCCTTTTATTCATTTATTTATTTTATTTCAGATCAGTGTCTGATTTGGTAAAATCAAAGGTAAAGTTAACCTAGCGCGAGACCGTTCTATTGTAACCGCCCTGCTATCTACCTGATCATTGTGCTTCCTGATGATGTTTGAGAGAGATGACATTATCAAGGTACCTTGCTAGACAGAATTTAATGAATTTTAGCCAGATTTTACATTTTCCAACTCCAAGTGCCGGCAAAGAGTGGATCAAACCTGATCAGGTTTGCACCTGCATATCGCCATGACGAAAATAGCTGGTTTCCACTTATATGTCCCGTATTACAATAAATAAAAGTAATTTCTTATTGTTTCAGACATTTTTATGTGGGAGTAAAATATCTTCACCCAGTTACAGCAATGTTCGGTTAATTTTATTAATTGTGTAGATTTGTCACTCTTTGCACCTTTGAAAGGCTATCAATTGTTAATTCTGTATTGGCAGTATGGCCATTCATATTTCTTTTACGTTTAATCCAGCTCACATGATATCAGTATCAAAAACCTCCACAATTTACTGTCATAACCATCACATTGCTCTTTGAATCTCACACCACCACCTCAGTTATTGAGCGAAATTATGTTCTTTACCAAAGACCTCTTTTTATCCCTTATGCTCCATGTGGTTGTAAAATAAAATCAACATACCCTCAACATCATATCTTCTGCCGAGTTGACGGAATTAGATCATTTTTATAGCGCAAGTATTTACTTTACCCATCATATTAGAGTTCGATACGATTGATCAATGATATATTTAAAAGGAAATCAGCCAAAATATGTGGACAACAACCTAAATTCACATTCCATTTAAATGAAAAATAAAGATTGATTTAATATAATAAATTCATCATCATAACATATTATCGACTAAGATTTTATTGCTTCTATTACTGATACAGAAAAGATTCACTGTACATTAACCACTATATGTATGTAATGGGCAGGCAGGTACCATTTTTGTGAACAAGAAAGATGGAATCACTATAGTTCAACTACTACTGCCGCTGGAACTGGAACGAGATCTGCAATAAACAAAACAATTCAATAAGATTTTAATTAAAATCCGAATATCCACAACGACCAATGTGTTTTAAACTCCAGACAAATAATTAGTTAAACAACCACTCAATTTAATATAAATTATAATTGTTCACCTTGATCTGGGTTTTCTGGCCCGAGGTGATTTAGATCTGCTGCTATTTCTCTTCTTATCTCCTCTTTTGGGAGAGCTGCTGTCTGATGATGAGCGCCCTCTACGTCTACCTCGTGATCTGCTACGACTAGAGTCACTGCTAGACTTAGAACGAGATCGTCTGGACTTCCTATCCCTGACTCTAGATCTAGATCTGCTCCTGCAAGAGTCAAATATCCTAACTGATGATCTGCTTAGGAGAGGTATACACCCGTGGGTGCTGGGGGCTGGAACAATCAACAATGAAAGCTCCCCCAGTGGGACTCGAACCCACAACTCCTGCGGCACTAATCGCCTGGCAGTGAATAGCAAGCGCGCTAACCGATTGCGCCATCTCACCATCCCCAAAAAAGAATGGGTCGATGGCGCTAATTAGATAGCCCGCAATTCACTACTCGGAGTTTTGTTCTCTCATCCCACATATTTAATTGATTATAATCTGTTACTACTTATACTTCTGAAGGGAATTCACAATATGGTGACAGGATAAACAGTAGGATGACAAGAGAAATCATCTAATACCTTCTTTTGCCTGCACTGCTATCTCTTCTCTGACGAGCAGCTCCACCAGTCCTTCTCTGTCTGTCTCCTGATCTAGATCTCCGACCTCGGGGAGAGCGAGACCTTCTCATCGGACGCGCATCTGTAAATATAACCAGGTATTGATATGAGTTTCTGGATCAGTGGTAAAATACACAATATTATGACTATTTGTAGAGATATTCTATCAGTATATAACTTTGTGTAAGTAAGTGGATCTAGCTGAAAATCTTGCAGCTTTTACATTATGCATTGATTGACTTTCCAGCAACAACCTTCAAAAACTCAAGTATGCCGCTTGACAAATGTACTGTAAATTACTGAAGCTGCGGATCATCAAAGATCAGAAATGCGTTCCGGCAACCATAGGTGAAGTGAGATGAGGTGAGGTGAGGTGGGGTGGGGTGAGGTGGGGTGGGGTGGGGTGGGGTGAGGTGAGGTGAGGTGAGGTGAGGGGAGGGGAGGTGAGGTGAGGTGAAGTGAGATGAGGTGAGGTGATGTGAGATGAGGTGAGGTGAGGGCTGTGGAGCCTTCTGCAAAAACTAATATTCACACATCAGGTGAGTATGACTTACTAGCTCGTCTATTAGGAGATCTTGACCTGTTCCTCCCTCTGCCTGCAGATCTAGATCTCCTTGATCTATCCCTTGATTTGGATCTGGATTTCTTTCTGTCCCTTGATTTGGATCTTGATTTCTTTCTGCCAGTAGATTTGGATCTAGATCTCCTTGACCTGTCTCTTGATTTAGATTTTGACTTCTTATCTCTCCCTCGAGATCTAGACCGGCTTCTTCTCTTATCGTTTGTGTCTGGTTTGATACCTGGACTTTTTCTTCTAAAATTAAAGAATTTATATCATATTAGATTCAATCAAGATTTTCCTTCACCAGTTTTCTCAATAAAGTGAAAGTTTTGTGGGTTGGACAAATCACAAATATTGAGCAGACAACTTCAACATCCTAGTTCACAGATCAATAACTTGAGTTGGCTATAAAAAGCAAACAGTGACCTTCCCATACAAGTTCTTAGTAGTTAATCATAATTTATTCTTTGACCGAGTTTGGTTTTTTGTGTAACCGATGACATGTTCCATGATGTTGATAGTCTGAATGTTGCCTACCTGGTTGAAGGTGACCTGGATCGTGATGATTTGGCCGTATCTCGTCTCTGTCTCGATGTACGCCTGTCTAGACCTCGTCGAGGTGGTGACAGGGAATCATCCTTCTTCCTCTCTCCTGTGTCAGGTAAATTTAAAATGAGATATGACGTATTTTTGGTGGTTGAAGGGCACTTTAAAGTCAAACAGTACTTTAGAGGTACGGAATTGTGATATGGCTGTAGCGCACCATATCGGTTTGATGTACGATACCCATTTAGACAGTAAAATTGATAACCCCGATGATTATATCAAATAAGTCCCTCACAATAGAACACATTTTGCTTTTCATGTGTCTGTTTGTTATTATGTCTCTCACTTACTCTCTTTTTGGGAGTTACGATCGGACCTTCTACCCTCAGGAGATGAATCAGATCTCTTTCTCTCTCTCTTATTCGCTGATCCGTTCTGTGACTTCAGAGTACTGAACAGAATCTTCATAGGAGAATATTCCCCATTACTTTTAGCTGTGTGTGACTCATCCTTTGCTGATTTTGACCTGAATAATAATATATCAGTTAATATCATCAATTTTCAACCTCGCACTAGTACTGCTGGAAATAAATTATCATCAAAAATATAAGGAAAATCTATAATGTTCACAGAATCTTAAAATCCTCCGCAGCAATATTGGAAAAATTATTTGACATTGAAGGTATCAAAAAATATTAAAAGCATGCAGGAACAGCAACTTTAAGACTCTCAAAGGTTCAAACACTAAGCCATGTAAGCTAAAAACAGCCCATGTACACAAGCTTGTGCATATGTGGACGACTCTGAGTGATAAGGAGCAGCTAGCTAGCTATCAACATAGTGAAAATATGCTGCTAATGGCCGGTGATTGCTGCCACATGTCTTATTTGAGGAGCACCTTTATATTGATTGTCATGGCATGGGTCCTCTCAGTGTAGCTTTTCCTATAACCGAAATTTCCAAGTATCATGATCTTCTATAAATCAACACTGTACTGTAGTTTGTCGATGTTAAGTTAGTTCGTATGTTTTGTTGCACACTTTGGGTCGACCCAGTCCTAAGGCTACGATTGTGTTTAATTTTGAATTCCTAGCCACAAAATTTCAGTAGCTTACACCCTCTATAATTCTTCTCCGGCCATACCAAACTAAAGCTTCCATAATCCACTCAAGAATTTCATATATGTGGAGCCAAACAGAGCCAATAAATAGACTATTTTAAGTACTTACACTTTTCTCCTGTCAGAAAGAGCTGCCTCATCTGAATCGCTGTCACTTGACGATCTGAAACAATGATATAAGTCAAACACTACAGTAACATGTTAACTTCATACATTTATTGGGCCCAGGTGTACACATGACGATAGCTTGCTCAGGTCCCTATGTTAGGAAGGCTTGTAAATCAAGATTCTGTAGCTTAGAGTCATCATGCAAAAAGTCACACAAGACAAACAAAAAATGACAAAACACTGAGACCTCTAACTGTACTTACTTGGCAGGCTTCTCTTTCTTCTTGGAGGTTTTCTTCTCTTCCTCACTATCTGAGCCCTTCTTTTTGGCGAATCTACTGTCCAGAGATTCAGCTGTTTTATATTTATCACTGCTGCGTAGCCTGTCTCTCCTCTCTTGCTCCTCAGGATCGCGAGCAGGGCGTGCTCTGAACCTCCCTGTACCCCTGTCTCTAGGATTGCCGCGATCGTGTCTACCAAACCTCTGTCGGTTATCATCTTGGTTTCTTTCTGGTTTTTGGTTCTCCAGTTCTGAAGAAAACATTTAAATTCACCATAAATAAGTGTCATACCCAATACAAAGCCAGAACTAACCAGTCCGTAAATCGCAAAATTTCTACCATATTCCTGTTCATTTTAGTAAACATGAAGACAAATTAATGTTGATGGTTTGTCCTTTGTTGTTGTGTACATCAGATAGAGTGTCTACTAAGAGTCTTAAGTCAGCATACACATTCACTTCTTACACAATGTTATATAAGATATGTCATCTCAACTATATATGTCATTGCGTCATTTTGCCAAAGGATATTGAATTGCTGACCTAACTTGGTAAATGAAATTCGTGGCAGTATATAGCAGCATTCGACGTGAGTTATAGCTATAGATATAAAAATACTGTATTTTTATATCTATGGTGCTTAAGCACATATGCCCATTTACTAATCAGTATTACCTTCAAGTTTATCTCCCTTACTCCACTTCTCTGCAGCCTTAGCTATAGCCTCAGTATCATTAATACTTAGTATCTGATTCTGGGCGGCTCTCCAGTGAGGGGGTGTAAAACTTCTACTACGAGATCGCCTATCTCTGTATCTCTGTGATTAAAAATTATAGTAATGCCAAATTATCATCACAAGTCAATACAAATGATTTCCATAAAATACAGAGAAATTCGGGCTCGCCAGATCAATTAAACGCCATCAGCTCGCTGAATTTGAATAATTGTATTCCTTTCTGGCAGCCTTTATTTACTGATTTATTGAGGTTTAAATCAAAGAATTAAAATACATCGGTCATAAAGGTAACAGTCTTATGGTTTGAAGGAAGAGCTATCCACATGAGGCGTGGCAGACCCTGTCAGCATACTTCCGAATATAGAGGGCATCAACAGTCAACACCAGCTAGACATAGCAAGGTGGTGAGGGGACACAACTTCTCTACCGTCCAGCTTGTCATATGACATACCTCCATCACCAAAGTAGCATAAGGCTGGATATTTGTGGTAATGATATTTTTAATTACATAAGATGAGTAATCCATACTGAGGGAGTAAAGACCACTTACCAGGAATCCTCTACCCTTGATAACTCTACCACTAGGATCATATCTCTTCCTCTCATACTGTCTTCTCCCCCCTCCTCTCTCATATCGATTATCACCTTGTCTCCTGTCCCTACCTCCATCACCTGCTGAGTCTCTGTAAAATAGGAATTAGTAGATTGAGAAAGTGACCTAGAGAAGTATAGTTTAGTGATCTAGAGAAGTACAGTTTAGTGATCTAGAGAAGTATAGTTTAGTGATCTAGAGAAGTACAGTTTAGTGATCTAGAGAAGTATAGTTTAGTGATCTAGAGAAGTACAGTTTAGTGATCTAGAGAAGTATAGTTTAGTGATCTAGAGAAGTATAGTTTAGTGATCTAGAGAAGTATAGTTTAGTGATCTAGAGAAGTATAGTTTAGTGATCTAGAGAAGTATAGTTTAGTGATCTAGAGAAGTATAGTTTAGTGATCTAGAGAAGTATAGTTTAGTGATCTAGAGAAGTACAGTTTAGTGATCTAGAGAAGTATATATAGTTTAGTGATCTAGAGAAGTATAGTTTAGTGATCTAGAGAAGTATAGTTTAGCTAATTTTGGGACACCTCATGTTAGCGAGCATCAATTTTCATCCCATCTATGTCTTGTAATAAAGTGAGGAATTAAGCAGCGAAAGGCTCTACAGAGCTGCTATTAGGTGTAGGAAAAGTCCCTGAGTGCATAAATTTAAAAAAAAATTGTGTTAATGGATGGAGAGACCTTACTTGGTGTATGATAGGAGCCACTAATAACGACCCAATTGGGTGAAGAATTAGATATGGTGGATTAATTCAGACACAGAACACCCTACAACATACCTTCTCTTTCCCTCGTTCTCTTTGCTGATCTCTCCTTCCTCTTCTGCCGGCTCTTCCTCCTTTCTCTGGGTCTGTCTCATCAGGAATGAGGGTTTAGGCTCCTCCGGTAGCTCATCAGCTCTCACTGTACAGAATACCTGCTCCTCCGCATCACTACCATCAGACCTAAACACCACACAAAAAAATATCAATCAGAAAGCAAACCAAACAAGCGATATTTACCTCGACTAATTTTTACTGCATTTTAACCAACATTACTAGTGGCATCAAGCCTCAAATCAGAAACACTATATGTATGGACACTATAATATATGCTCAGTTACATCCTTCACTATCTCAAGTTTGAACTTATAGTTTTTGTTGCCCAATTTAGTTCACAACAAGACACTTGAGTCAGAACTGGGAGTTACCAGCTCTCTGAGCCAAGTTTTCAAAGAGTAGACAACTCCAATTTGTAATCACCAAATATTATAATAATTTGCAAAATGAGTGAAAAAGTACTGTAAATTCATGAGACAATCATGGAATTCAATAATTCTAACATAAGTCCCACCTGTGTTTATCCTTTTTATGTTTTTTCTTCTTCTCTTTCTTGTGTTTTTTCTTCTTCTTTTTCTTCTTTTCTGTTTCCTCCTCATCAGACTCTGCTGAGGTCTGCTCTGCATCCGATGTTTTCTCAGCTTTTCTTTTCTCTGAGAGATTATACACATTTAGCTCATGATGAGAATAACAGGCAATGTGAAGAAAATAACATATCACCAGTAAGTTCGATCAATTATATTTGAGTTTTGAGAGCCTCTTTGTTGGATTTGATAGAAACTATTTATCTCATGTGTTATTTTGAGCATCAGTTTAGTCAGTTTCTACTACTCATTTATTAATCACGCCAAGTAACTTACAAGATGTCATATCATTATTTTGGAAGATACTATAGTAGGAAATATGTGAAACATGTGCTAATAGGTGAAACATGTGCTAATCTGAAATAGATGCAGTGTTGCAATACTAGCTCAGACCATCAAGTCCAAAATAATCTTTTAACAACAGACTACTCCTCAAGAACAACAATTATTTATTTTGAGCTGAGAATGTAGTCTACATCACAGAATGTACAGACTTTTCAGTTGCAGGACCAGTTCTCCGCAGTTGACGATTCTCACATCAGCGATTGGACGGTGCTTACTATCCACTTCCTGTTTCTCGATCTCATCGATAACGTTGTGACCCTTAACCACCTCTCCGAAAACTACGTGTTTTCTGCAATGACCAACATTATTTATTATTGTGAAGCTCATGCAGTACATTTAATGAGTGTAAAATAAGCCAACAGTGTGCATTATCATTTGCATGTATAATCAACTGTCATATAGTTTTGCAAAAATTTACAGGGTCAAGTACAAATGATTTGTATCAAAAATCTTTTTCCAAATTTTACCATTTCAATCACTTTTTCAATATTGTAGTAATGGATATGTTGTATTTTGTTATTGAATATGACTTTAAACTACTAATAGACCTAATATACGTTCAAGTAAAGGAAATCAATTGAAAATCTAGATGTATCTTAGATCATACCCATCAAGATGAGGTGCTGGGGCTGTTAACCTGAAAAATAACAATGATCCATCATTAATGCAAGACAAGAAGATATACATGGCCCATTGTACGACGAAAAAAAAGACCACGTCATAAAAGTAATACAACACAAAAATACCCTTTGAACGGTGTTATATCAGAAAAGAGTGCCAATCTGTGGCCGCCCATTGTTGATCAGTATTTGAGAGTCTTCTATACAGACAGACACAGGGTGAGAAATTCATCAGTAATTATCGCTTCACTGATACTTAAGGTCGTAAACATGTTTAAAAGTTGAGCAGCGGCGATAACGAATGTACAACATTAATTGATCTGGATAACTCACACAAAGAATTGAGATCCGTTGGTGTCCACTCCTCTGTTGGCCATAGATAGTAGATATGGTTTACCATGCTTCAAGTTTAACTTTTCATCTATACAAAAGTAACAACAATGACATGAAATATAATCAATAATACAGGGAACAGTTGTGAATAATGCAAAGATAGGAATCATTCAAAGTCATGGCAGATTACATATTATAACCAGAGACCAGATATCTGGTACCCGCGACATTGATATTTTTCTCAATCGAGTAGCTATTCACAATCATATTTTTTGGTGTACTTCATTAATCTTTGATTTGTATTTCAACTAGTACGCTACTCAATCAAATTAAGAGATTTTTTGTGAACAAATTCTCGATATTGCTTTGCATTATATATCTTTTGGTATACCAAGCAAGCCATCTCCTGCCTGGATTGTGTTTGTGTTTATGTTTGTGCCTTATGTTAATCTGTTTGGGAATGAACCCTCCAATAATAAAATAATGATACCAGATTTTAGACTCATAGTTTAACATATCAGAAGTCAGTCATACCTGCAAACGTTCCTCCATAGATAGATTCTCCACCAGTGCCATTCCCTGATAATGAACAATGTTGTGATAGATATGAAATAAATGGGCTCGTGATAATTATCTCACAGCATCAGCGGTTTCATATTATTAACTCTTCTACTATGAGGTCATATGACCCCAGTGATGTGTTGTTCCAGTATTAGGTCAGCTTGACCTTGATATGAAACCGCCGAGGACGCCCCATTCAGCCATGTTGATTGGATGGCAGCAGCTGCATTCAATAGATGGCAATGAAGCTTTTAATAAGCTGCTGCAAGTTGCCAACTGCCAATATCTGTCAACAAGCGAACAAACATCTCAAGGACTATAATGATAATAAAACATGTATATGTAACACAAGGAGAATTGTGTTTTCCAAACCTGCCATCATACCAACAAACCAAACCAAAGCATATCTTGATTCTATCCAGCAGAACATTGTAGATCAAAGTTTAGCTGACGCAGTGGAGATTTCTGTCCTGTCTGAAATCTATACAACTATATGATACATTGTAACATATAATCATGAAACGGATATCACAATAAAGGAACAACAAATGAAGTGACAAAAAATTCAATTATATTGATATTGGTGGCATAATATGCTAAGATCAAGGAGCAACAGCATAGATAAGAGCGTTGATGTGGGAATGAATACAATGTTGAGCATCTGAAACATAGGTTAATTATTACTAAAATAATTGTTTTGACAACTCCATGCTAATTACCGTTGACGAAATCCCCAGCTTGTACCATGAAGCCCTTGATTACTCTGTGGAATATGACACCTTGGTAGTGCAGAGGTTTGCCTGTACTTTCCCCATCACCTTTCTCACCTGTGAAACATAAAATGTATAGAGTAATAACCAGACGATTTTTAACGACCTTGCCTAACTATTTCCATGACAAAGTTTAATTCTGTCATAACAGTGTAGTAAACTATGGTAGAAAAGGCCATCTACCATAGTATCAGATCACCTCATAGAGATTAAGGAAATAAGTCGGCCTACTTGGTTCATATAGATCTTAAGTACTGTGTTTTGGATAACTTTTATCAAGACTAAGTTCTGTTTAACAAGCTTACCAGTACATAGAGCCCTGAAATTCTCTGCTGTTTTGGGACACTTATCTGCGTACAAGTCAAATATAACTCTCCCAGCTACAATATAAGAAAGAAAGAATGAATTCAGGATGGTAACCTAAAACAATTGCAGTCCGCCAAATGTTTGTTTTGGCTCAAACAGACTAGATGACGAAATACTTAATGCCCTCATGTAGTGTGCTCTCATCATTGAATGTACCCAATCGTTGCTCCTGCTGTTATTTTGTAACTGAGGTCATCATTACAATTTATTGTTATTATGATAAAGTAATAAATCAATCCCTACTTGTTGTGGTGGACAAGGTCATTTCATAGCAAAAAGGCTTGGATGCCCAGAGGATAGCCTCACCTTACTTAGTAAAGACTCAAGTTGAATTGAATGAAGATCAACAGCCATTGAATTTAATAATGAATGAATTGACACACACAGCAGCAGTGAGTGTGTCTGCGGCTACTTCCTCCTAACTTTACAAGTACTATTAAGTAGGACCTGCAATCATTTTACTCCCTGCTGCAATATATTATATGAAAGAAACAAAAAATTCAAAAATAATTACACACACACAACCTGGTCACATACTCACCAGATTCTCCTGCGATTTCTATATCAAAGAAGCATTTAGGATTCTTAGCACCATCCATGCCTAATATTATATAGCGCTACCTTAATCAAACAATCATCTCCAAGTATGATCTGATCTGGTTTTTTTACTTGACTTGATTGGCAGTTTTTTTTTCCTTTTCACTCCAATTTCTAACTGAACACATGACTGTGAGCCTGTATATTCATATGTACACCATTGGGATTGTAATTGGAGTTGTCTATGGTGTTAAAGTGAATTTCATTGGTTGAAATAAACTCAGGCCTACTGTGTTAGGACAGTTTTATTTACTAATAAGAAATCTATTTAGACCCGACAAAGAGAAGGCAACAACCCAGTCTTAGAATTAGATCATTGTCTATGAACTCCATGCACCACAGAATTTAGGAGAATAAGAGCATTGAGACAAGTTTACTGGGATATGTTGTGTGGCTTCAATCATGGGTCTCTGTAGCATTTGTCCCTATTCATGCCTTGGCTTTGGGATCAGGTCTCAAGAACTAATCTAGCATCTCCAGTCTATTCAAAAAGCCACAAAGTATGAATGAATCGGAGAATATCTGAAACAGTGGTGCACATTGGTTTAGCTGTCCCCTGTTCGTCGACGTGCTTTTTTTAGAATTGTTGTGAGGTTAAAAAATGAAGCGCCGCAGTGCCTGAACCACATATTAGTCAGCACATTTCATCAGTTAGCTTTGATTTTTTACAGATGTACTATACCTAGATGAGCCATGACCAGTAACAACTGATATGAAGTTACTGATTCAGCTCATTAATCAATGTATGGTTACCATGTTTGCAAATCAAAAATCGAATAAAAAATAAATAATTATCCGTCTTCTGACAGATCAGGGAGTTACAGTTTTCAAACTCCTTGGACAGATAGTGTCTTGGGGAGTTCTGGCTCTTGACCATAAAAATCACGAGCATTCAGTTCAAGGGTGGGTCCCTCCCAACGAAAAAAGTTAAGCTAGGGAGAACCAGCGCTTGTCAGGAAGTCAGCTAGATCATTTTTGGAACAAATGCATAGTGAGAGGGTAAAACAGAATATATATAAAACTAAATATATAATTTGTGTTGATTTTGGTAATGAGAATGAATATAAAGAAAATTGTAGAGGAGACAGCATTAGAATATTTGTTTATTCTGATCGTCAACAAACACAAGTTTATACAATCTTCATGTCAGCACAGCCAGACACTTGGTTCAAAGTTAAATTTGACTTTCTTGTTCCTTGATATGTTCAAAAATCAGTAACATTGGCTTAATAGCCACACACACAACATACTATTAATACATGAAATGAGTCCAGAATGCCCCGTAAGCACTATTTGTATCCCATGTTATAAGTGTTAAAATCAGGACGGCTAGATGCTGCTAGATGGAAGCGTAAAGATAACAGATACCAACAAAAAAAACTGGTGGTTCGACGCATGGATTTCAAATTATTGTCTAATTATTACATTGCCTAAATAGTTTTTAATAATTGAACAGCGAAGTTGATTCCTTAGTAATCGCTAAATCACTGCTAAGTGAAATTAACCAATATGTAAGATGTACCCAGAAAATACTGAGACTTGCACAAATCAGAAATGTGGTTATGTAATGTTACGCGTATTTTGATAATCATATTAGCTTCATAACGAAGATGATCCACAAAATGAGATAGCAGTTATTGTCATGTCTAACTACTACATGAGAACATATGGTAGCTTTTAGTTGGGACTTTGGTCTCTCAAAATTTTAATCAGTACATCATCTACAAGTATACCTCAAAGACAATCATACACCGCCCATGTTGAGGGTCTTGCTGTAATCGTTCAAGCCTGCATGCTGTGTGATTTTGGTATATTTTGCCTCGTGTTAGCCATATGGTTCTCACTGATGAGCACATTGTACTTTGGGGCCGCCTCCGCCCATCTCATCATCGTCATCATCATCATTACCAGCGCCTGAGGCTGCTGAGCCGGTGTATGGATGTAGCTCCACCTCTTCATGTTCTTCGTTGGCTGCCGGTGCTGGAGGTCGAGCTGGTAATAACTTCTCTAACAGCTGTCATAAAGTAAATATATAGTAAATGAGATGCTCCTTTCCCTATCTAACACATTCGATCAATTCTTCCTATAGCGAGTACTCATTCAAATATCAATATTTAAAAATTTTCTTCAAGGCTTACAGAATGCTGCAATTTCTACTGCTCCAACTTTTTTGTTAATGTTTCCAAAATTACCAGTTCTGTTCTGCAGTATTTTTTTCTCCAAAGATTTTGATAAGTTGTATACTTGGTAAGCATCCACAACTCCATGTTTTCCATGTTTTCCTATAGGTTAAACAGCATTTAATCCATACTCTATACTCATATAAAACTTACTGTGAGCTGATCTTCGGTGGCGAATCCGTTTTCAGGGAAATTGATAGTGAATCTGATGATGAGATCTCCTTTACTGAATGGATTCTTAAACGTTGGCATACCTTCTCCATGTATGCACTTCTTCATTTCTAAAGTATAAATTACATGTTTGATAATAAAACACATCCAAGCATATAGGAATTTTGCACTGGGTGGTATTTTACTTCAAATAAGCTGGAATTTCAGAGTCACGTCCTAGGTATCAATTCACAATTCCCTTACTCGTTTGGTCTTTGTCTTTGGTCTAGGATTTTATAGATTAGAGTTTTTCACAGTTAAACCACTGCTGACACAGCTGGGCTTTGCCCAGCATAGCCACCAGTCAAACATTTAAATAGAGAGTTGTGGCATCAAAACATCTAGCCAGTAGCTTTGAATGGAGTTATATGAGCTCTCAAAATGTAGGGAGTATCTTCTTCCCCAGCCATACACCATTAGTGATGACTAATGTTGTTGTTGACCAATCAGGTGCCTTTAAAATCTAGCTGAGATCCAACAGTTTTATTAGTGTTGGATCTCAGCTAGATTTTAGCTAGATTCAATGCTGCTGGCTAGATGTTTTGATGCCACAACTCTCTATTTGAATTTTTGACTGGTGGCTATGCTGAGCAAAGCCCAGCTGCGGTAGCAGTGGTTTAAGATTATGCAGTTCCGTCAAGCTGTGAAATGGGAGGTTTCCCTCATCGCTACGTAGAGGCAAGACATCTCTATGTAGTGGATTGTAAGCTGACCTCTAAACGAGCTGTAGGTAGGTCTTACTTACCTGGCTGTATGACTTGACCAGAAGGGTGTTTGATTAGTAATTCTCGCTTATCTAGATGTTGAATGACCATCTCGAACCCACACAGTGCTTCAGTGATGCCAATATTATAAGTACAGTACAAATCGGCACCTTTCCTAGTGAATAACTCATGTTCCTTCTGTGCCAAGACTACTACAACATCCCCGGGCTCAATACCAGGCTACAAGATACACAATGTCAATTTAATGCTTTTGGAACCCAGCGGAGAACAATGTGAAATATCTGTCATTTCCAAACATCGGATGGAGCTTGCCTTCCCATACACAGACATATTCATCATATCAGTGAACGGAAGGGAAAAGGGGTATGAATAATCATAGTTAGTTAGTGACCCATCAGGCATCAACACATGAAGTAGTAGTGCTAAACCACATTACAAATAAGAGCCATAACAATGAAGATGATATGATATGGAATACAAGATTAAGCTTGGTCCAGTGACTGCATTAGGAGCAGCTTATCAGGGGGGAAGAAACTCCAAAAAACAGATAAACTGGCACAGTTTATCTATACACATACCTGTTCATCACCCTGTCCACGTAGAGGTATTTTATGTCCGTCTATCATGCCTTTATCTATATGCACCTCCTGTACTTTCTTCTCTTTAGTGGTTTTCTTACCAGAACAGGCTTTACATCTGTCTTTCTCTGATAGTACTTCACCTGATAATAGAGACAAATAGGAAGGCTATCATTTTGTAATCTTCCAATGAATCGGCCTATAAAAAATGAAGGTAACTAGACAATTGTCCACTGCCTTACAACATGCCAAGTTTTGGATTACACTTAACCGCATAGCAATGTAAACACCATCGCCGGTATGATTGCAATCATAATAAAATATACACATATACTAATAGTGATTATTGTTCTATCCTCACAGCCACTGAAGAGAACCTGAGGCTTACAGAGACTGAACTATTTATCTCTTAACACAGATTCTTATTCTTACCTTCACCGTCACAATCACTACACGGTATCTGCATCTGTTGTACCATACCAGGACCTAGCTGTCTCAAAACTACTTTGACCCCACGACCTCGACATGTGGAACAAGTAGCCGTATTACCTGACTTACTGCCGGCACTATAAATACAAACAAAACAGAGAAAAGATTAAACTGAGCAACACAAACGAAGAGAAATTTAGAACTTGAAAGACCTATGATACCGCTCAGAAAGAAGTTGAATGACAAGGTTCTCTTTAGGCAAACCATCACATTGACATTTTGAGAATGAAACTGGTCAGTAAAAATTCCTTCTTTCAAGACGTCAACACAGATCAACAGCATTGAACTGACAAGTTTTACCTCATCCATGTTTGTAATTCTTTTCCAAGATATGCAAGTTTGGATAAAAAGCTTGCGTTCTCGTACATATGATCAACTGTTGTTGGCCTTCAATGAGGAAATGAAGAGTAGGTATGTATACCTTAACTAGTTGTATATGTTAGGTTATGAGGTTTCGTCTTTGTTTTTATTTGATGATGAGTTTGACAACGACCTTATTTGTCCACAATTTCTACCAAACACCACATACCCAATTTATCATTTTATAAAATTTATCAATTTATCATATTATCAAGTTTATCAATTTAAAAGAACTCTAAAAAACTATCCATGAAGGCTGTGACGAACTATAATTGTTTCCAATGCTAAAAGCTTGATCGGTCTGTTTCAGAAGCTTGAGAACATAATCGTACAAGTTCAGTGTTCGAAGTGCAGACCTAAAATGACTGTTTACCATATCACAGAGGAAAATCATGATGGGTTAGGAAACTGACATAGTACTAGGGGAAGTATATAGGTAGAAGACATTAGTGTTTTCTTCAGTTTTGAATCAAATTCCCTTGCTTCTCACATAAGAGGGGAACTTTACACAATATGTGAAATGAAAAATATTATCGGCGAAATTTAAACATAACAAAGCAATGATATCAGGCCTGTCATCGCATGAGAAACAACCAAGGATTCATGAAGATTTACATCATCAATGAAACTGAGCAGCTCATCATAGATATGTTTTGACTTACCCTTTACATGTTTTACAGAGAACAGTTCGGGACATTTGAAGTTTTGATGTCTTGCCGTTGTACAAGTCTTCTAATGATACACTGAAAAAACAAGACATTTCAATTCAAACAACGACATCAGAACTACACCGGAGCTTGGTCACACTTCCCAATCAGATCAAAACTAATGGCTTTTTTTTATTGCAGTCACAGCTTCTGCCCAAATTTTTCTCTGTTTTGCCATCTGAGCTAGGATATTTTTATCCTAAGGGCGAATTTTCTGAATGATTGGATGGGATTGATTTTTTCATCATGCTTACAAAATGACAACTTGATTATCTCACACCATTTTCATAATGCAAGCAATTTTTTGATTAGCATGACGAAACCCTTGGCATGACTCAGCATAACTCAGGGAGCCAGCCAAGCACACACGACTATAAATTCATGGGCAGTATTAGCTACTTATGTTTCTTTCAAACAGTATGCTTTCAGGTCAAACCTCAGTTGTAAGGTTAGATGTCTGAGATCTAATGAAGTGAAACTGACAAAAGAACAATTGTCATAAGTAACGAAAGGAATTCCCTATTATTTGGAATGAACTTCATCCCCTGTTTCCAAACGTTTGGGTAAGTTTTTCAGATATATTGTAACTGGTATCTATTTAAAATATCATTTATTATTTTTGGGAAAAAAACTGCGACGTACTCTCGCCCAAGAATTCATTCAGCAGGAGAGAAACAACTCACTTATATCATCATCAAATGGGTCTCACTTGAAAAACAAATTAGCAAAAAGTCCAAAGGAAATAGAAGAAACACTCACGGGAGCTGGAAGATAGTGTCTTGGCCTTTACGCGGTCCACGTCTCATTCCTCCTCCGCCAAATAGTCCACCAAAAAATCCTCCAAACATGTCTCCAAATGGATCAAAGTCTGCCAACAAAACAAAGTTATGTATTTATTCGAATGGTTACACATTATGGGACCAAAGAAAGAAGATTAATTATACTGAAAATACCACCAAACAGCGCAGTAAACTAAATTGTGTGAGAGGCTTCGCCCAAATAGAGATGCCAGTTACAATACAAAAAAGAAATGTTTGGCTTGCAGAGAAAACAAAGAGACAGTGGGAACAGTTTACAGATAATGGAAGTATACCCTATAAACCCGTGTAGGCCTAAAAGCAGGCAAAAGATCCAATGAACTGAAAGTAACAATCCAGTAAGGAGTAGGAGGTGACTCAGTTGGCTAGAGCGCCGGTCTTCAGCATGCAAGTGTTGAAAATCGTGGGTTCAAATCCCACTGCAGTACACTGACTTCTAGGACTTGTTGGACCCCCAGATGTGCTCTCACCTGTCTACAAACTGAGAGCATTGCGACCTCACCCACAACTTCGCCGCCCATTTTTCGTAATGTGGTGAGTGACTTAACCTTGTGATTTTAACAAACAGTAAACCTACCTGCACCACCTCGGCCTTCTTTCAGGCCATCCAGACCATATCTATCATAGGTCTCCCTCTTCTCTGGGTCAGATAGAATCTCATATGCAAAGCTGATCTCCTTGAATTGATCTCCGTGCTCTGGATTCTTATCAGGGTGATATTTCTTGGCTAGTTTTTTGTATGTCTTCAAAAATATTCACTATTGTCAAGTCATCCTTATAGTGTGTCATCTTAATATCAGCATGATATTCCATCATGGTAATTTATGAAAGTTTGTCAGTTAGGTAGGACTAATTACCGAAATGTACAAAATATCTCACAATCATTATCCTGAAACCCAAAGACAAGGGCAGGCAGGGTGGCGTTGTGGTTAGGATTCGAGCTTCCCAATCTGAGAGATGCAGGTTCGAATCCCGGTCACTACCCATTCTGCGAAAGGAGGTGAGCTCTCCGGACAATAGCCTAGCTTGCCCACTCCTACCTTGCACTCGCTTACATAAGATTCATCACATCTATTATAGATGTGATGAATCTTATGTAAGCATATTCTTATTTGCCCGAATAGGGCCTTGAATAGCAAAATAAAGTTGATACTATTATTATTATTATAAGACAAAACACATCCATATACAGTTCCAACTGACCTCACAATACATCCTGCATATTAATGGTGATGATTATCTGGGTGAGCTATCAACTATTCAACATATTCAATGTATTCAGGGTCAGTATATAATAGAGCTAATAGGTGGAAACTTACAGATTTCAGTTCATCTGCAGATACGTTTTTATCCACACCCATTATATCGTATAGCTTTGTATCAGGCATGGTTTATATTTGGGGTCTGTCTCACAGGCTAGTATTCCAAGTTCTAGTGTGGTATCACTGGCTGTAAAGAAGAGAGCAAGAGAGCTGCAGTACTACATGATTCAGTAGGCTCCGTATATGTGGCTATGCCTCAACATAAAACTTGTTTGTTTTCTTGCCAAAGCCCAAAGGGAGAATGTGCCAAATTGAGATGAAATGTGGTTGGACCCTCACAATATATTTATACGGACGCATCATAATGGCATACGTCTGGGCTATGATTATGCTTCAGCTTGGCGAGATTAATCACCTTTCTTTTACCCCTTTGCTTGAATCACTAGTGATTAAATCTCACAAAATATATCAATTATCATAAATAAAGCTAGACGAGTCGGGGATGAAGTTCAGGAAATTGTTAAATTATTGCTAAATACGCATCGAATCAACATTCACCTAATTGGTCATCTTCCTTGATTCTTCGACTTGACATGGATGGTTTGGAACAACTCCTTGGATTGGTACTTGGATACAACAGTTTATTTCAACTAACAATACCACTACTATTTCAATCAATCAAATAAATGGCTGGATGTCTGATGGGGAGAGGGGATTATAGTTTTGTATTTAATACAATAATATGCCTAATAATGAAGAAGAGGAGAGAGTAGCCTACTCTACTGAGTATATATTTAGGTAAGAAGAAATACAACGATGAACCCCAACTTACCTCAACATTCAGTCAGTCACTAACAAGTTAATTAATTCACAGTGTCACAGATAGTAGGAACTATACTATACTATGCTTCTTTTGGGAGTAAGTAGGCGACAAAAGATGAGCTTTGGTAGTAAAACTAAATCAAAGGATTGAGAGGAGGGTAACTAAATCATCACAGTTTCAAGTTTGACTTTGATTAAATAAATTGATGCTTGGAACTTGATTGATAATTCAGGGGAGTGTCCCTGATTTGAAAAGATCACTTTCTTTATTGTCTCAAAAATTGATAATTTGGAACTGAAAGAGGTTTTTCTTACTTGTTGATGTGAACAGCAGTCCCAAATTTGGTATTTAAATACAGAACAAAGTTTTGAGAAACACCTGGAAATTTCCTTGTCATTGATTCCTGCTGGTGAATATTAGTGTAGTCTGAGCTCATGACAAAATTATTTTAGTTTCATTATTGGCTCTTCAACAGGCTTTTGTTATGAAAGAGTCAAACTTGCTCTAAGAGCCCAAAAAACCAATAAACAGGATATGACCTCAACCGCGCTAATTTGAGACCACTCAATCCAAACAATCTAGGCAAAACAGATTACAGGTCTACTCATAAACCTAGGTCTTTGGCAATGTGAATGTTTGACTGCTTCCCTTGACAACAAAAACTCAAGAGACAATCAAAGACCTAGGATGAGACATGTGTAACAGACTCCCCAGCACTGTCCTTACTACCTAACTCATCAGAATGAACATCTGTGCTTCCCCAAGTCATAATAGATAGAAGAAAGGCTTGCTTATTATTATTTGCCTGTAGTGTAGGATAAATGATTTTGATGAAGAAGAGATCTCCTCTCCTCTTGGCTTGTAAAGTTTATACAATAAAACCCCTGGGATAATTTATATTATATATATGATAATTATATGACTATATAATATATAATCTCATCATCAATGAGAGGGGTGATACAAATACAGTAGTTTATTATTGTATTGTTTAGAATCAGTATGAGTACTCAGTATAGTTAGATTAAGACCCTTGTCACTCCTTGTTTAGATCAGCCCAGGCCTTGATATAATGTATTGAGCATTATAATGATGTATAAATATATATTAAAATTACTTTATGTATTGTATAAAAATGTATAAAATATACTTCACTATCAATGAGAAACCAAGTCAAGTTTGGCACAGCTATTCCACTAATACCATACATGAGATTTTTAAGACTCCTCCCCCTCCTTTCAGTCTGTTACGAATGTCAGAGTTACAGTCCCCCCCCCCCCACATATAACAAACAGCTTCGACATACACCTGGTATTGAATTGTCAAATAACCATTTTCACGCCAAGAATATGAGAGGAGCAGCCATGTGACTGGATTGGTTCCCGTGTTTATTTGGCTATCACTTATATGTTATCTACTCTTTGTTTCCTTCACCATCCGTACCTCTATCATTTGTACCTCTCAGCGAACTATGTTGAAAAGTATTTCACAGGAGGACTGAAAATTTACTGGGGGGTCTTTCAATTAGAAAGAGCGATGCATTACTAAAGCAAGTTATCACTATCACATCACTCAAAATTATCACTCACTTGGTCTTTCAATTAGACAAAATCACTTCCAAATCACTCACTCACAATGTATATAGTTCCATCATTGAGTGAGTGATCTTGCGATTTTGGCTGTTTCTAATTGAAAGACCCCCCCTGGTTGACTGCAAATCTGCAGCAAGAAAATTGAATAAATATGAACAACAGAGTTTCCTAGCTTCCCTTACCCAGCGGCAGTCATCCTAAGGGTTTGCTGTGGTTTGTAGCTGTTTGACTGATTGCATATGTTTTCCCATATCTTACTATATATTTTTATTTGAATCGTAAGAAATTAAATTACATGACCCAGTTGTGTCAGAGACCAGCATATCTTTGAAACTAAACTAGGGATAATAATATAGGCTTTCACCTAAAAAGGTATTTGCCAAATCTTAGTTAGCCATATCTCCTATGCCCTATTTCTCAAGTATGAGGACTAATTCATAAAGAAATAAAAATCGGATGCGGATAGCGATTTTCTATTATCGACAATCTTTCGAAATCAGGTTGAGGAAATTAGAGTTGTCCCCTATTGTCATATAGGAAAGCAACTCCATTTTTGGGAGACCAATCTCTTGGTTTACACACGGTTTACATTCCTAGGATTAGATTTTTTATTATATGTTATATGTAGTTATCTTGCACTGTTTCCAGTGACTGCTGAATTATTTCCAGATAATCAAATAGAAAATGGATGGGTTGGTTTTATTCCTCAGCAACTTATTAAACGAAATGACATTATTTGGTGAAATATTTCTGTTGTGTCAAACGGCTTGGTTGCAGGAAATGCTTTTTTGACTTTGAAAACATTTGGAGACTCTTGTTCTCTAGAGCTGTGAGGATGAAATTGCCTGAAGTCCGCTGTGATGTATTTCTTAGTCTTCTGTCATCTGATAAAAAAACATGCGCATTCCTTTGTTCCCTCCACTGTCATATAATAATCTCAACAGATATTGAGTGGATTTCTTAGTTCAAATCATACGTTTATAATGATAATAACAATAAGTATCTGTCTGGTTGCGTCAAGGGGTAACAGTCCCCTGTTACTCGCGCAACCAGCCACATACTTATTTCTTTTCGTGTCTGATTTGAAATAAGACAGCTCGGATGGGTTATGGCTTGGTGAGAACTATCAATTGCAGCCAGAATATGAAATTGAGTGTTAATTAGTGTAGCCACTTGCTACTAACGGTGCTGCTTATAAATTCTGCACATATTGCAGTATGCAGCTGCCATGGAATATTGATAGTGGAATGTGAAAATTAGGCCTGTAAGTACTGAGAATGTAGCTGTCACTGTATGTTGGTGGTGGATGATACATCCTGCCTATTCAATAGAAAAACGAACATTGGAGGCGGGCAGTCATTTGGTAGTCAAAAGACTAGTGCGAAAGAAATATACGATTGCAAAAAGCTCATTTAATCAACAAAACCACTCATTATCAAAGTTTTACAACTTGTTGCCCAAATCAATGGTGAAGGAATACATTCACCTGAGTTTGCTAGGGCTGGAGCAATCAGTCTTCTGGCAGTGAAAAGCAACGTAGGTAACTGTTTGCACAATTGCACCAGGCGCAGTTGCGTTCATGTTGAACGAACACGCAACAAATTTACTTGTTAGGAGTATGAGAGGACAACTCTTCATTTGAGTATTAAATAATATGGGAGATCGGAGCAGGGAGGTTGCCACCCTCCCTGATCGGAGTATTTTGGAGGTTGTCTCAAATTACCGGGTAAAATACAACAAAGGAGTTTAGAGTATGTCCCAAACACCCTGAGAAAATATAACTAAGCTCAATTTTATCAGCAAAATAAAACATGGTTTTACCAAGATAATGTCATATACTTGCTTTTTGGTTCAAATTTAACATATACACCACAAAATTTCAGAATTATGACATGAAATGTCGTCCAGATCTGGCTCAATTGCAACATATAAATCTTCCAAGTACTGTGTCATTAAATATCATATTATGTGAACAAAGGATCTTCTCCCATGTCTTCAAAAGCGGTTTTTATCACAAGGTAGGAGGGACAGACAATGAGTTTGATTGACCAGCAACCATTCTTGCAATTTTGGGTAGGCTTCATTTCTGTCTACCAATAACCTTTATGTTACCAATTAAAAGGGGTTATTAATTTCAGCTGGTTATGGTACTGCATAGAAGATTTTGAGAACTCCAACGTCACAGCTCAGCATCAGGGCAGGACTAAGGTCATTTACTTTGATTGAGCTGAAATGTTGCTTTAAATTATCTATCCAACCAATTCCATGTGAAACCAAGAGAGACAATAAGATTCAATCCCTGCAGTGGACTAAGCATTCCTTGTGATAAATCAGAGTGCGTTTGGATTTGGTGCCCTTTTGTGTGGCCAAGTAGGATTCTAAAGAAGATTTCACCGAGTTTGAGCATTCAGCTTTGTGACAATTATCCATGGTTTTGATTTCAATAGGATTTGAGATATTTACATTGCCTTTTCACTTTTCAGGTGCTTGCATGCGTGTTGTTTCGAGCCTGACCAGGTGTGGACTTGAACAAAAGCTGAAAATATTGCGGGGGGGGGGGGGGGAATAATTGTTGTGATGATTGTTAAGCCGGTCTGTTGACGGTGATCTGACACAGCTCTACGCCAATGTAGGTACCTGTAACCATTTCACTGTACTGTCACGGAACATATCTAGATGAACAGATGGAGGAGAGAAAATGATGATCATTTTCACCTGAGCAGATCACCTGATCTGCTCATCCCTTTCCTGTTTACAGCTCAAATTGATTTTTCCTCCTGATTCTATCTTATGGATATGGGTTTTGTTCCATTAACTCTTCAGTATAATTCAAGTGTAACTGTGAAATCCTCGTCAGTGCTGGTAATATCAAACCATTCTCAACATATCAGACAAACATGGTCTGACTGTTGACTTATTTGTTTAGCCCTCATTAGTTTTACAAGGGAGCTGATGGTGAATTTGTTTGGCATTTGGTGCTTATGAAAACTGTTAGTGGTAACAAAAGGTTCTTTCTGCTGTTTACTAAAACTGTTTCTGGTGAATAAATGAACTCATTGTGAGGTGGCTTCGCTCTCACAGTGTTTATTGTATGCATGGTCTCTGATCAAATACCATCCTGCTCTTGTATTCAAGTACTCCCTGGCGTGTTATATATGCTGCACAAACATCTTCACTGAAAGCAATGTGGGCGCCTGACTGAATCTCATGTTATCGCAGTGTTTTTGTATCAATCTCCTGTGAACGACAAGTTAGGCTATCTATTCGCAGGCATCAGAAACCAGTTAGCAGCTGAAAGAAACTTTCTAGGGTCCTCAGTCTATGCACTATTATTGTTAGCTGATTTACGGCGAACATGTTTGGTTGTAGGTGAAGGAATCTTGCATTGTAACAGGACGTGGATTGATGTTTCCTTTTACTGAAGTTTGATTGCCTACAACTACAGTACTCTATCCATTTTTGATATCGTTGAGAATTATAATATTTGCCTGTTATAGCAGTGTCAGCTTCACCACCTTACTGCTATCGAGGATTATAATACGGTGTATATTATCAGAAACATAATTTGTTATACGGTCAAACCAGAGGCGGCTTTAGATTTAGATATCAGATAATGGTAAAGTAGAGGCAGCCAGATTGTCTCTTGGCAGCTGCTGATGTAGAGAGTTTCACTTGATTTCATAACAGTGTCAAAAAATTTAGGTGTCAGATTTCTTGTGGTTTTGTGGAGTGGGTATATTTGGTCCATCCTTCCAGAGTAGTGTCTGTGACAGCTTATTGTACATGATCTATCAGAACAGCACACATTCCCAAGAATAACTAATAACATGACCCAAATATGTTATTGCTTTGTTGGTAAGGTCAGCACAAATTACTAAACCTTGCTCCTGTCAATGCCAGAGCTGTTTGGTTGACATGAACTGTCAAGTCGAATTGATAATGGTTGCATGCTCATTCCAAATCATGTCCGTTGGAAACTTAAGAATGGGAGAAAATAATTCTTATTAGTGGAAGTGATTTGGATTCACCATCTGGTGTTAATAGGCTCATGCCAAAATTCATCACTCCATAAGTTTAGCTCTGAGTTTAATGAAAGGAAATTGATTACATTAGCCATGCTGGCTGGTGAATTATCGCTTACACAGGTAGAGAGGCTTATGAAAACTGGCATTTTACCAAAGGGCACCTGATCTAATGAAACACAGGACTCGAGAGGTCCCATAAAAAGAATTCTTAAAAGGTTGAATGAATCTCAAATAACATGGAATGTCATGGATTTGAAGTAGCTGCGAGCAAATTGGTATGTCGCCTAGCATGCCATCATGGCTAAAGGTGTACTTGGTGTTACAAAACAGATGTCAGTGCAGCTCATAAAAAAACAAGTCTGCTACGAATGCATACAATTTTTGTATTCTCAGAAAGAAACATGGCCTACGATGGTAATTAATACCTGGTTGTGCAAAAGTGTTTCATACTGCACTCCACCTCCTAAAGTGTAACCTAACATAGTTGGTTATAATTAGATTATACGCATGGTTAAATGATAGCATCTAAACTGGTTTAAAATTCCAATATGGCCTGGCTGGTCTAGGGTAAGAAGAATACACATGTGGGTTATTATGCCTTAGCTTAGGTCAAATCTTCACAGGCGTAGTGACTTTGACTTTAGAAACAAGAAGAAGGGTGCGAAATTCTGCAACCTAATTTTTAATTGAATAGCTAGAGATTTCTCACACCGATCCGAATATTACCCATTTGACAGAAAGTTATTTGGTCTCAATAAGTTGATTTCTGGGTAATATTCATGTGGGATAGCTATAGAGAAATTCCTGGTTGAGTTTTATTATATTTATTGTTTATTATTGCGTAAGTCATCAAAATGTATTGTTTATTTACTGTCATGAGTTTTTTTAAATCACTTCCTCGTAATATAAAAAATAGTGACAGAGCGTAACAAGCTGTTTTTTGATTCACATATTGGTGCTTGTTTATCTCTCATTATGATTGTACGTATGCGTCAATGGATTAAGTGGGGTGCTTTCCTTTTGTTGGCAGCTAATGAAAGAAAAATGTTGCTGAATCCTAAATGCATAGGCATTGATGGTGAAGCGATATGGCAGTGTGTAAATTTGGTTAGCCTAGTTTATTCTTCATCTCAACATCGTTGCTCATTGAGGTTGATTGGCTCCCATCTGAGGTATATTTATTTGAACTCCCCTGTTATTGGCCAAGTGCATCCTATTGGCCAAAATTGTTCACTTATCGAAACCACAATAGAATCTGTAAGTAAATTGCTATAAGCTCTCTCTGTTGATGCAGGGACCACTTTCTTTTATTGATTCTGTTTAGGAGGCGTGTTTATCGAATAATAAACTATTTCACCGCCTGTGGTGTACAGCTGTCTCTAAAATTGATAAGAGGAACTCTAGATTTTGTTAATCGACTGACACTGAGACTGGTAAGAGAGGATATACCAGACACAGCAACTGAAATTGGAAGAAATTTGATTTTCGGATTATCAGGGGGACATGACAGGTTGGTGCACTATTACCATGCATTATTGCATAATTTCCATTAGCTCACCTTACCATACTTTTGTGTAGGGCATCACCCGCCTTGGGACAGGCGGATTGCGCATCATGACTATCACCTTTACTTTCCTGTTTAGCATTACTTCATTGATTCGAGTATCTATGGTAACATACACAACTCTGCATGATGTTTTCTATGTTTGATGACGGGTTCTGGTTCTTTGGATAGTCATAATTTTTGTCAGTGTGTTGGACGTAGATATCAAATGTTGGCTTGGTGAGCCCTCATGCTATCGGTTGGTACCAGTACTGGATTTCAGTCTGCCATCGTGTGATCGTTTGGTGTATATTACTGATAAATGTTTGGTTAGGTGTTATCAACTGCCAATTTATGACCCACTCGGCTGGTTATAATGGTAAATTGCCAGTATAGATGTGAAGTACCTGCAGTTCCTGTTGGTGTAGATATGCGGAGACCGTTGAACCAGTCAACTCTACTTTGTCCCAACAGGGATACCAAGTATATTGCTGCTGCTTATCTTTACTTGAAATCAGGCTTTCCAATATGTGAATTTATGCGTTTGTGATTTCTAGACTCAGGGGATTGTGGTGCCTATGCTCTACTCATACAATGGTGAGGATCGCTTCTTGAACTGAGGTGTGTTGTGAAGCTTTGATTAATAAACTGATATTTCAGAGAAAGGATACGAAGCTTGTGGTATGAAAGACTTGGCATTCAGTTGGTTCAGTCTGCATTCATAGGAACAAAAGAAATTTCATTACCTTGAGTTATTGTTTGCTTGGTGCGTTTGGGATCTATTTTCATGACACACAGTTTAGACAGCCAAGGATTATTAGAACTCCACTCACATTACCCAGCCAATTATCTGGCGCTTCAAAAAAATTGGCTGAACCCTTAATTAGACCACTATGCTAGCCTCTAAGGCTCAAAACAGATAATCAACATCATCTTTGTACCAGTGAAGTAGATGGCAAATGGGCGGATTGACCCAGCAAATCAATAGCATGTCGCTGATACTCATAAGTGGTAAAATCCTTAACATGCAGGCAGGCAGCACCATTCGTGAAAACCGAGCGGCAGCAACCCAAAGAGAGTCTGATGATTATCATTACGACAACAGTGAGATTTACTGAACCTATTTATGACTCGCTATATTATGTCCGTTGGGAGAAAGAATTCTGAATTGCGCTGTAATTATCCATTTTCTGGTGATTATTATATGCTAGCTATCTGAGTACAGGATGATGATTGTTCATACCATGTGGTAAGTTTGTGCAGCGCTTCATAGATGATGAAACACTGGGGAGGAAGTTGGCTGTATTGGCAATGCTGCCAACATGGCTGGGACCATGTTGTCGCTTTATTGATTGCAGGACTTTCCTTGTAATTCTAGCCAGAATGATAATTGGGTTGATCTGGAAGCAAACTGTTTGGCGATGAACGTTTGTAAGCTGTTTCCTCTTTCTGCTGTAACCAGCTTTTGTTCTGGTTTGAACTGATTATTTCCAGGTCACCATTTATTGACTTTCAAAAATTATTTATGGTGGATTGTATTCAGGCGTCAGTTCATCCTACAAGATAGAATCTGTATGACACTTCATATACTATCTGGCTTTTTCATTTATTTGTCTAATAAAGAAATGTTTTTTCTCGTTCTCTCAAGGTTAATTTTTACAGACAATAGAACAAAAGATCCATTCATTGTCCAAAGGTCTCAGGAGCAAAAGTGGGTAGCTTGCACTCCTGGGGTATTGTCTGTTAATCATTCCAGAATGGTTCTTATTAGCAACAGCAGTCATCCACATTGATGAATTGAAGGACCTTTTAAATTAAAACTATGGTTTCACACTGCACCGAAGAACCAGCACCAGAGTTCAGTGGGTTTGGCTAAATCTGACCAACCTCCAGTTGAGTGGAGTCTGATGGTGTTACTGATGTGTGGATTATATCGGGATCATGACTCAGTTTTCTCCGGTTACAAAGTTTTCCACCATTGATCTTTTACCACATTATATTTGGATCTAATGCTGAACCAAATGTGTGACATATTTTTACCCTACTTTTCTGCAGTTTTTTCTCAGCAGTCAGTTATGGTTCTCTTTGATGTTTATTCTTCTATTGACCATTTTTTCCCCATACCATTGTTGTTCTTTATTCTGTCTACTGAGCTCTTATCATCTGGCATCCTTTGAATTGAGTTGCCTTTTTGGTAATAGGAAGATCAGATCTGGTTATTATGGAATATGACTCTGCCTTATCACGGTTTGATGATTTGAAAAGGATATCGTGTCACTTGAGTCATCAGAAAGGGACTAATTGCGTTTACGAGCTTGTTATAAAGTACCAAGGGCTTATATTGATGTCTCTTGTACATCTGTAGCACATGGTTTGATTGATCCATGCCCTAACCTTACCAATGTTTTCGTCATAGTGTCTTATTGGACTGGTAATGGTTTCAAGCCTTCAATATTAATACATAATCAATACAGCACATGCCAGAAAATCATGGCATGTATATTTCTGTAAGCAGTGATGGTGAAGAAAACAGTTTGTCGACGAGAAGATCTGGTGTTTTATTGATTATAGTGGATTCCTAGATGGACTACAGCCGGAAATACGTACATCAGGATTGTAATTGTTGACCTCGGATACTTTCTTGGCTTGCTGTGGCGAATCAGAAGTTTAATACTTCGCTTCTCAGGAAACCTGATATCCAGCGATCTTGGTTTTATTAAAAAATAACATTGCACCAAATTTGAGCTTGCATGGTTTTTCAGCGTGGTGTTAATTGCTTGTGCCGTTTTATTGCACTCTTAATTTGCTCATAGGGGTTTTGTTTGGTTTATTTATACTGCAGCTGTGATTCAAATCTTTCAGCGCTCTGCGCAAGGTTTTCGGTTCTTTGTCTATACCACCATTTCAATGGTCCTGCCACAGGCTTATTAACCAAGCTATAGAATTACTTATTAGGTTTGGCTAAATCAACCAATTTAAATTGAGTTTGGTAAACAATGTTAGCAGAGCTTAGCTCTTAGTGGTTTGGCTTTTGGTGTGGCCTGAATAGGATAGGCATCTGGTGGAGTTGTATGGTTAGCGAGAGTTGTCATGAGTGCCAAGGGAGTCCAGCCAATTATCGGTAATGGCTTGAGAAGAATTCATTGTCACGATCATGAGGAAATTAACTAACGAGATTGCTGACATTTCGTAGGCATGCTTTTCTTTACTAATCCTCTCCCGATGATCTGATCAGATGATGTCCGTGTGCCGGTGTCTACTCCTTGGATATATACAGCTCAGCTCACATCCTGCCCACCGTGTAAAAAAGTCTACTTGTGTGATAAACTTGATTAGGTGTTTACCAGCTGGTCACCTTGATTCAGGATTGCCAAACATTAAAAAACATGACTACAGCATCTGGGTTCAATTTAGATGTAATTATTAGTGGCTGGTTTGCTGCTTGTGAACATTTATGAGCGCTGTATCACTTCACCAAAGCAAGATCAGCAGACCATAGACTACACAAAAATCTTTGTGTAAATCATTTCTTTGATTTGATTGAAGTGGATTATGTTACAATTGTGTGAACTATTGGTTGACATCTGGAGATAACAAACTGCAGTATTAAGTTCACAGAGTTGATGATTTTGTATATAATTGCAAGAGTGTATACCAAATACCAAACACCAAGTATGCAGCTGTTACTGGGCTGCCTCATTTGCATACCATGCCAAGAATATATCCTGAACGACTGAACCGAGGTTTCTGCTAATTGGTCAATAACAATGCCAGGCAGCCTGGCACCAATCAGCCCAGCAGAGGCATGATAGGGTTAGAGAGGTTGTAATTAGGCCAGTTTTCTTCTGCATGCCGCTTGCTGCTGCCTGTTCTGAGTACATCAGTTAGCTGCCGGAAAAATCTTGTGCCATAGTGAGGTGCGTCATTCAGCCGCTAAGCCCGGGAGCTCCTGATGGTTTATATATCGAAACAGAGGGGATTAGGATCATTCGTGCATTAGGGATTACTATCTAATTTACTATAAGATTATTTGTTGTCATATCACTTCCTGAAACAAATATAGAGCACAAACCTCTCCATCTGTTCTATATGTTATTCTTCCTTGGTTCAGTGTCATTATTTTTGGCATCTGATTGCTGCACTGAGTGAAACAGCATTTTAATTTTTCATGATTTCAGTTTGTCAGTATGATTCATTAAAAATTCCTACGAGTGATGGCAAAGTGGTTTTTCTCTGAAATGTTGGAGGAATGGTGTAAGAGATGACTGTGGTTGTCAATTACATTGGTTTTACACCAAGTGATAGTGAATAGCTACTACTTTTCGTTATTGATAAACAGAAGCGCTCTGTTGATATGGGATTTTAATCTTGTCACCAGCTATAAACCTCGACCTGAAAAGGTTGGTGCATTGTTGGTAATGGTACGACCACTCTTCTGACTACTGAAAGGTCTGCTCAATATTTCTATTTATCTAAAGACTACTCATGGTAAAATTGTTTGGCGTGGTTCTACCCTTTCAATGGCCCTTTTGTTAAGAGTTTCTAAGCCTTTATTGTCAAGAGTAAACCAAACTCTCTTCTATTATTGGTCTTGTCAAGTATCCCGTTCAGTGTGGCAGGCAGACCACTGAGGGTATTAGGTAGGTGATTTCAGTTCACTTGCAGTTATTATTCTTCGAAGCTGTCTTTGTTAATTCCACAGAGTTGATTGGCTTATTAGTTTATTCTGTGGAATAGCGGAGTTCAGTTCTGTTAATAGGACATGCCAATACCTCTTGTGCTTTCCTCGGAGGCGCTTCATACTCTACTGTTTTCTTTCATCATTAGGAGAGGATAAACACAGCTGCTAAAGTATCCATTAAATACCTCTGAAGAAACCAACATCAGCGTATAGTCATGATGGCGGATGATTCGATGGATGCCGAGGATATTTACACCGTCATCCCAACAGCTCCAGAGGACATTCCTCCGTTTGACTCATCTTTAGAGCAATCGTCGCCGCTACCCGCCACAGGGAATAAGATGGCTCCACGCCCTCCATCTCTCACCTTCACCGGTCGCCCTAGTAACGGAGCCACCCCACCAGCGCCGTATGATAAAAACGGCGGTGTGCCACACCAGAGACCTGTACACAAACAGCCAAGAGAAGGTGGCAGGAAAAAAGATGGTAAGTGATAAATTATTTTAATTTTCAGAATAAAAAAAATTAAGTGCTGCAGTACATTATGTTAATTTATTTGTTTAATGCTTGTGTTAGACAGTAATTATTATTAGTATTATCAGCTATGCGCTAATTGTTCACTGCATTGTAATTGCTCATCAAAGCAGAAACTGGTACTTTTTATGCAGAATTCCCAAGTTCAAGTTTTTTTGTTTACAGATTGATTATCATCAAAGCAAGTGCCTTTGGTCTGGATCTGGTTTGATCATGTATGTGATATAGTTTTGTGGTTGACTGTTTTCTGTGGGTTGGTTTGGCGCTGCTGTCGTCATGGTGTAGGGTTCAGGGTTACCAAACAATGCTCATCTGGGCTCTGATCTTCGATGACATTTCTGGCCTTTGATTACACTGCCAGGAAGTGATCATTCCGTGTGGTGATGGTGATAAAATGGTTGATGGTTTGATCTGGGCCATTACCATAAAGTCCATGGTTCATTGGGGATACCTATTTGTAATAGTGATGGGTTTAGAGGATTTGTTTCTGGTGGCAGACTGGGCAGGTCTGCTTGTACTGGTATCCTGTTTCTCTGCTGGCACCCGCTGTAAAAACTGCTCTTGACATGTTATGTCAAAATTAGCTATGGTTTCGTGTTCCATTCAGGCAGACCATGCTCTCTAATAAGCCTTTGGGCTAACACTCAATGCTAACAATCTGTCATAATCAGTTTCTTTCTTTGTATGCAAGGTATGGGAAATTCTACCACATTGCAGCAATGTATAAACACACTCCATGGTCTTATTGTATTTCTGTCAGGCTGCTTTTATGCTGTACGCCCTTATAACACCCCCATCTCTAGGACGACAACAGTGCAGTCTGTAAATGAAGACGTGATAATGCCACAGGCTACAGAATCAAGTCAAGCGCATTTCTCTTACACTCTGAAGACTGGCTATGTAAACCATTGAAATGAACCAAGCCTGTTTGTTTTATGGCATTGTTAAGCATTGTTCAAACATTGCTGGAGAGCTAGACGTAGCCTCACCAAAAATTACCGACATGGCATTGCCTCATTGTTGATGATGTCCCAACAGCTTAAACCTCATATATGCAGAATTACCAGATAGGCGACAAGGATAATAAACAAAACTTTGAGTAGGTGTACCAACTATTATACTGGTATAACCTGGTATTTGAGTGTTTAGTCTTGGTATTGGGTTGTATTAAGATGCGCAAAACTGAGATTGCAGAAAGGTCAAGAAAAAGTCAGCTTAATTTATGACAAATTGGCACCAACGGTCGGCAATCTGATACAATTCTATATTGCCATTGATCCTATCTTAGCTATCTCTGAGATTGGTACGGCGCCCCACAAAAATTTTCTTCAGCAATCCTCAAAATTAGGCTAAGATACCAACATAGACTCCTGAGTACCATTTCATTGCATTATATATTGTATCCCATTAGAGCTAAACTGTAAGTATTGTCGAATGATAACAGTAAATATTGCATGATACTATTTGGCCAAAGGAGCTTCGAGTTACCTGTTAGCTTATAATGCAGACATGCTGTGTTTTGATATGCAAGTGTGGTTTGGTGCAATATACCGCTGCCATGTGTTAAACTAGCCTAGGTTTGGAAATAAAATTAATGGCATCGATATCGAATTTTGTTTTTTCTTTTTTTTATCTTACTCATGAAGCAGCTGACCTTTGCATCATCATTTTACCCTTTGATATCATTCTTTGCTTTTGCTCCATCTCAACTTTTGAGAGTTAGAGGGTGGCTCAATGACGTCTTTGTTTTCTCACATTTTCCTTTTCAACGCTCTTTGGTGTTTAACTTGAATTTCCTCCAAATGTAATCAGATACCCTTTTGTGTTATTTGATTTGATCAACAATCCCACAGCCTTCTTCCCTTCTCTGTTTTTACTAAGATGTATTTGATCTCACGCCCAACCATCCAATCCAAGCGCTCATTCTTATCTCCCGTCTCACCCACCGATGACACTGTCCAGGTTCTTGTCAAAGGAAGTGCTGCCTCAGTTGTTTTACTGCCTCCGAGAGCAGTCTGGTATTTTAGATGACTCATCTGGTCAATTATCACTCAAACATTACAGTGGGTTGCGTTGGCACAGCATCTGGTTTCTGGTACCACATATTTTCACATCACTTTAGGTTTTCTCTCCCGCATTTTTGTAAATGAACTTGTGGATCACAGGCTATGTTTGTGCGTCAGATTAAAGTAAAGATATGAGTATGAATACCCACAGAGCACTTATAAGCAGGGGTCAATTCCTGCCTTTAGATCTGACGCGCACTGTGGGCTCCATTGTTCCCATCGCTTGTCATTTGTCTGCCTTCAATTAGGGTAGAAGTATTCAGCATCAAGTGTTCAGATAGTGTTAACAGGCACTGAATGTGTGTCAATACCAAATGTGCCAAAAAAACGCTGAAGCTCAGCTGCTTATCATTTGCACTGGTGGTATTGCCGTAGCGTACATTGAGGTCATCATCATTAAAAAAATCTTACCATACCATAGGCTACGTATTGGCTGCTATTGGAGAGGGGGGGGGGGTGTGTAAGGGTAGAGCCCTGCAATTTCCTTGTCAAAGAAGTGGGTGTGCGTAACGATGCTGTGAGATATCTGTAAAAATAATATCTGTTGATGACACATTAGAATCTTATATCACCCATCTCCAGGGCATGTGATTTTTCCAGCCAGGCTGTTGTAGATTGACTTGTACAGATTTCTATTTTTCAATATATCCGTCATTAAACCCAGGCTTCGTAAAGTCTATTACCTACAACCCAATCTGCTTTTCTGTACCTGGAAAATGAGATGTGAGTTTCTGGGAAATGGGAAGCAATCCCAACGCCTAATCCTGCATCATCCCAGAAACTGCTGACTAATAAAAGGTCAAATATGGAACATGTTATTGTATCATCTGGAATGCGAAGCCATGAAATAATAAATCTTAGCCAGAGATATAACAGCTCTTATTGTTAGCAGGAGACTGTAAGATTTAGGTCTGTATCAGATTACCGCCCCGTGATTTGCGATGTTTGGATTGAGGCTATAATCAGATGGAACCTGCTTGACTCGACAGTGGAATCAATGGCTTTATCAAAAAATTGCTCTGGCTCCGTTTTGTATGAATTAATATCTGGACCTTCACATTGGACCCTTCCGAACTTTCATCAACAACCTACTTATATTAATGATGCACAATAGTCTAAAAAAGCAAAATCCAAGAGAAAGCCCAAGGCTAGAAATTAAGATAATGAGATGAAGTATTTCTGCCTGTTGCTAAACCTAAATAGCCGATAAAGTACACCAAAATAATAAATTTCTCTACACGCTGCCGGAGCGCTGCCTACTTTTGTACCTTGAGAATTGATGCGCTGGATTAACAGGTACAAGGTCATAAAATTGGTGGCTCACCGAATATATCTGTACACAAAATAATCACAGCAGTTCGCCAACATTACTCAGCAAATGGCAGTCATAAAATAACGTGACATAAGTTGTCTGACACAATGGGAAATTGCTAATTAGCCATCTTATGTTGGCCTGTGACCCATGAGCTTCTATGACTGTAAAAAAAATTCCATGAAGTATAAATTTCAGCATCAAATAACCAGCCCAATGAAATAACAGCACTGGTGTCTCTTACTCCCATCAAATCGTAGTGACAGATCTGTGCCCTGTGGTTGTCATTTATTGTAATCCATGCCAGCAAATAATTAACCTCTGGAATATGTCGCCAGATGCTACAAATTGAAACTGCTTCTCTCTCAGTGAACCCCCAGCACTCTGTTATATGGTCTGATTGACCTACATTATAGTCTTATCTTGGCTCGCCAAGAATCGAATGCTTGAGGGCTGCAGCTACAGCGTACAAGAAATTCCTTGGTGATAAAACATGTCAGAGGTGAAAGAGAACGAATAAAAAAATAAGCGATAGATGTAATGACAGTTGGATGATGGGCAGTCGATGAGGTAATAACATGGTATATTGCAAATTATTACGCAGTCAAGGTGGCCAAAAATCATTATTATGGACCGGGGCTTATGCTGCTTGGCCCAACGATTACGCTGGTATCTCGTACCGTAATAGCTGGCAGATCTTTCTGTACCGTCTGCTGCAGTGCCTTTGTGGCTGAATTAATACTGGTTATTATCTTTTACTAACATCATGGTTCTATACAGCTCTGTGCTAACGATGGAGAGGCGGGTCAAACTCCAACCAAACTAGAGATAATAACTAAGCTGGGTTTGCGCTGGTTCAAGCACAGCTCTTCACGTCCCCAACTCCATATCAGCTGCTCTATACAGACTCAGAGCTAGCCGTGTGGCTATTAATATAATACAAGTATTGATAACCAGCAGTTTAGAGCAAGCAGAGAGCGTCACAAGGTCTCATATGGAGATTATACAGCATAGTGGGCAGAAGGGATAGATCGCCGATAGTGACAACAACACACTGGAGTACTCTGCTTGCTGAACCAGTTCTCTCTTTGTTATCAGTCAGTGTCATGAATAGAACTAGCACTTGAAAGGCATAGGTGAGCCTTTGTGGACATTTTGAATACTTGAAGACTTTGGTAGGTTAGCACAAAAGAATTTAAATTGCAAATCTTAATTTACCCACGGCTGTAAATGCCTGTGAGGCTGGTGTGCCCAACTGATCTTCTGATTGCCTTGGTGTTTCCTTTGTGAGAGACACATTTTATGGCATATAAACAATATCTTGGTAAAGTCGTCATGACCAGCTTCAATTTCATATTTGGATTTTAGCATCTCAGGATTAAATGAGATTGTTGAATGAATAGGCATTCAATGGTCATTGCCTCCAGACCATGCTGTAATTCTGGTTCCTGTGCTAATTGTTGGGGTGTTCTGTTTTTAGAGGATTTGATTTTAAATTGA
Organism: Membranipora membranacea; assembly: GCA_914767715.1. Lineage (NCBI taxonomy): Eukaryota > Metazoa > Bryozoa > Gymnolaemata > Cheilostomatida > Membraniporidae > Membranipora > Membranipora membranacea. The sequence goes on along the minus strand of OU612066.1, from coordinate 18,647,724 downwards.
AACCAGGAAACAAAACCGGCTGGTGGAAGAAAATTTTGTACAAGTTTAATTATGTCGTATGTCCAACTCCTTGGTATGTCTTAGTAAACTTTCTGTAGATGAATTATATGTGAGACGTGGTTCCAGAATATGCTGCTTTTTGCTCTGCTGGCCTGGAAGCTTTTGCTCTGCGGTCATTGGAAATGCAATTATTCCTGCAGTAATTTTAAGCATAGTGAAATGAGATGATAGAATCACCAGAAACCCATCCAGTAAAAACAGAGGATGGTTGTATGTGACGCTGCCTTGCACAGCAGTGATAATTGATTTTCTGTTAATTCTCTCTAACTCTCCCTTTATACATCAGGCAGACATTCTATTGGAATAATGATTTCGTGCCAGCAGTTGACTTTGCATCAGGCTGTTTTCCAGGCCACGTTCGTCTGATTGATCGGGATTTGGAGCAGTGGGCATTTGTCTTTCTTCTATCATTTCTGAAGCAGCTATTGATTATCTGCAGCGAGCAAACAACAGGGCTAGAGGATTGGCCATCAGCTGGTGTTGTTCTGCTGTAGGGAGAGGACATGCTCCACTGATTGCACCTAATAGAACTGCATTCTTGATATTCTGTAGTCTCAGTTTAGCTTCGTGAGGGACAAGCTCTATTCAATCTAATCACTAAGTATTGGCATAGTGCTTTCAGCAATTACAGCATTCATTGGCTCTTTGTGCTTGGGAAATAGCTATCTATCCTGGTCTCTGGTTTCAACAACGTTGCTTGTGCTTGCGTCTATACATCATCGTTAAACAGTTGGCTTCATTGATGCTGGTATTTTGTCATTCTAATCGCTACCTAGCACGTTTGACCTACTCCACTTTGCAATCACTGAGGCAATTTACACTTCAACTCACAGGGGATTCGTTCCAGCTGGCTACAGTACTTCATTCTCACAAAAGGATTCAGTCTGTTCTCTCTGCAACATCCTGCCTGACAGCTCAGTATACTGGTACAGGCTACGTCAGAAGAATTAACGGAATTTCTCTCGCCTTATAATCTTATGGATGGATTAATATAACATCTGCGTTTTCTCTTCATTTCAGAGGTTCGGATTGTTATTTTAAGTGGCATGGTTGCTGCCACCATTCATTCTTTTAATCTGCGATAGTTGGACATTGATGACATCAGATTTTGCTTGTAATGACGAAAGTTCACCTATGTTAAATCACATTAATCAGTTGGTGTCTTGTGGTCAAACTCTTTGGTTGAGCTCATTAAAAAGAAAGTTCATCAACCAAACAATGGCATGGGAACAGAATTGCTGGAGGGCGCAAAGGGTTGGCATAAAAAATATCTCAGCTCGTAAACATGTTTTGCTTACTAGAACCTAGCCAGCAAGATTCTGCTTCTTACTACATTTTTTAACCATCACACCGCTGATAAGCGCTCTCAACAAGAACCCAATACATATTTGCTCTAAGGGCTTGAGATAAGGAACCTGAGCTGTGTTGTCAGCTCAAACAGGGCTGTAACCATCTCTCGTCTGACAGATTAGATGTGCCAGTCTGTTCTGTGCTAACAATAACCATCAGTATGGCCACAGTTACTGTTCAGATAGCAACAGGAAACATTTTGCCTGGCTTGGCATCCTTATCTCATGTGGAGTTTGCACTGGCCGGGATGAGGGTATTATCTTTAGAATCAATGCCATTTACCAGGTCTTTATCAAGGACGTGGTATGGAGCCGCTGCGGCTGCTGGCATCCGAGAACTGATATAGTTATAGCCAGGTGTTGCTGGCTGGATGGTCTTACATCATACAAAGGTTACCATAAGCTGACGTTATCATCATTGTAACGCAGTGGCTTTTTTTTCTTGTGTTTCAGGTTTACCAAGTCATGCGTTTAGCAGAAACTATTACTGCAGATTCTGTTCATTTAACACAACCAAATCCAAGGAACATCTCTATCATCTGGTGGACGTCCACGGAGTAGACTATAAAATATTTTCTTGTGACAGATGTGATTACGCCAGCAGATGGAAATGCAAGGTAGGTTCAGTAACCATAACGTAATTCAGAACGTATAAATGCTATTATTGATTGTGTTGCGCGCCATGATGCCTTCTCTGATGATTTTTTTATAAAGTACACATAACTGACCTCCTGCCTTTGATACCCTTTCTCTGGTTTTCTTGCTGTTATGATTATGCTGTCTCCTTCCTTGCTTTCTGTCACAAGGTGCTCAGAGACAATGGTCTTAGCACAGACACAACGCGTATTGCGTAACGCGCTGACAGCGTTTAAGTGGTAACCTTTCTTGTGAACTGGCGGCTGTTCTCAAGATTGTTGTCTGTTTTGTCAAGTTCTGCTGCAGCCAAATTGGTGCCGCTCAACAGTATAATTTATAGCTGCTGCATCAATATTAATTATTTTGGGATTACTGGCTCGGGAAAAGATCTGGAAACAATTGATTTATTCAGAGCTTGACACAGGAGAACTGAAGCAGCGCTTCTTCACTGCACAATGCACCAGGTGGTTTTAATGTAATCCATACCTAATTTTCTTGAGAGTCTTGTGTGGATATGATGTGTTAGTATGTGAGGGATGAGAGAGTATGTGGCATGCTGCGCTGGTTAGGTTTCCCCTGAGCTACTTGGCAGAAAATTAATCAATACAGCTCAGGTTATCGAATAAGCAAATATAAGCATCTTGTTTGATCAAAAGGAACTGGGTTTGACACGATAGAGTTTCTCAAAGGCTGGGTCAGGTTTTATCGCTATTTTATGTCAGTTCTCTAGATCTTTTTAATCTGAATTGCTCTGCATGACTCTTGTTTCGCTGGTGTTGGGAGAAGCACTCAAAAACTAGGTCTACCTGATAAGAACTACAGGAAACCTCAACTTACACTCAAATTATTACACTTCCTGTCATTTTCATTCATCAAACTTCGCACTGGCTCTGTAATTTTCTTGCTTGAACTTTTGGCTAACAACCAGATTGGAAATAATTCATTTATTGGGATTCATTCACCTCCAGTCCATCTTTTCACAAAATCAATTGATGAAAAGCTGGACAGAGGTTTCTTTGTTTGTTGTCAGACTTCTTTTTATTTATTGCTGAGCGCGGATGTTTGTTTGTTCTTAGAAATCTTCCCAGCAGTTTTTTTCTGAGCAGATGTTGTGAAGACAAAGGAAAAGGATAAGAAGCTGCGTTCTGTGGCTTTGGCTTATTAATGTTTTGTTGAGAAGAGGTCTGCATTGGTAGCCTGAATAGAGCTCTTCCTTTCCTAGCACATTGGCCAGTTTCAGGCGCTGAGTAATTGGTATCTGCAATGCTGTAATTATTCACTAGGGCCAAGGGAATAATTACGGTGTGTGAAATGAATTATTGATGGTTGGAAGTGGTGGGATGGAGCTGGCTAACAATTCTCAGGAGCTAGCAGAGTTTTAGCTAGAGGCTTCCAGATTGTATGGCAGGAAGGTTTCCAGTCCAATGAATAACATGAAAAGAAAATCAATTTCTTTCTCCTTGGCTTGTGAGCCAAATCAAAATCATTTCGTTGAGGCATGCTGGCTCTGGACCTTCTTGAATTACCAAGCCCACTCTTTGTCTAATCACATGAGTCAAGATCAATCTTTTGTCCCCTCAAAGCTACATGGCAAACGTAATCATCAGGATGGCAGTTCTGCTTCGTTACATGGTTTACTGTGGAAATGTCAACCTTCAGTAAACAATTTAGAGTGGGTCGTGATGTTTATGGCTCTGTAATTGGGTTGTGATTTTGGCGTCTCCTTTCTGATAGAAACACTGAGATAACCCTTGGTTTTGTCTCTTATTGTAGGTGATACGTCACCGTAAAATGATCCATAAGATCAACGAGCCAAAATTTGAACCCGACGTACACGACAGTAGAAGTCAGACAGGAAAAAGACCACCGCCCGCAGTTCACCTACAGCAAGCTCAAGCTCAGTCTAACATATCAAACAACAACAACAACAACACCAAGTCGACGCAAGAAAGCCGCAATCAAGCAGCATCAAATCAAGCACAAGTAGCAGCAGCAACAGCTGCTTTCCTGGCAGCACAGACATTGCCCACAAACCATCAGCTACCGACTTTTGTACAACCGTTTGCTCAGTCGCAGCTGGCCAGTCATCCAATAAACCCATTCATCACCAGCGGTCCACCAAGTCTACCGCTGGTAAATAAACCTAAAGATAGGAACAGCCCATCTGTTGGCAGAATGTTGTCATCAGCCCCAAAACATGAGGAGACGAAACCCAGCTACCTCTCGGCACTGGCAAGCAAAACTACACCTGTCTCATCATCTGATGGGGGACAGTCCAGGTAATATTACATACTCATCTACAAAACTACCCCTGTCTCATCATCTGATGGGGGACAGTCCAGGTAACATTACATACTCATCTAGATTTTAGTGTCAGTGTTATGGTCTTGTCCCTGTAATTACATACAGTGACAGTTGCTGGCTGCGATTAAGCCATCCCTGTATCCATGGTTGGCAGGAAATGAGAAATTCCTGTGATAATTTCTCATCATTCACACTATGACTAAGTATGGGTGGAAGGTGTGATCTGCTGGGTAGGGAGGAGAGTGTCACAGTTCTGGGTATAGGCCAGAATAGAATAACTCATTTTTTGACTGTATATCCCTACCATGATATCTAAGATGAGCAATACCATCCATTGTTTTCACACACCTCCCCCTGTGAAGAGTTGACTCTGTTTGCAATCAGTGATAAGAACTAATATCACTGATACTACGGAAGTTTGGACAGCCCTACTAGCTGTTTGCTGTGAGGGTGGTTGTTTCTTATGTAACAAAGTAATTTTTGTTTATTGTTTAATGGTTATTGCAGGAATTTACTCTTATCCCAGAAATTGGTGAAAGTCTTAACACCCATTAGGAATGTTAATGACCTTATTATTGATTTTTCATGTTGTCCTGGATAAATCTCTAATCTCTATATATTCACAACTCAGTATTTCATCACTATAATCCTTTTCAATCTGTAACATTGCAGGAGAAAGCAGAGGAAACCACAGAATGTGATGAGAGTAGTTCGAGATGGGGATAATGAAGTGTATCAGAGCTCCAGACCAGAGAACGATACAGGTCTGAAAATCAGCTCTGAGCCGATAACAGAACCAAAGGCTAACCAGGAGGATGAAACTGAACCATTATCTGGTAAGTGGGATTAAGGATTATAATTCTTACCATTGACTTATTGTTAGGGGAGATATATACGCATCAGACTACCGACGCTACATCGCTCACTGACCACACATTTGTTGATGTTGAAGTTGCCCTCTCTCAAACTAAAATTATTATTTACCTGCTGTATTATAATAACACAGTAATATGCTCTGTTGATCTCACGATTCAGTGTTTGTATTCTAAGGTTGTTGTCCTTCAACTCAATGTTATTGTCCTGAAGGGAAACATAATAGCCCTTTTATATCCTAGCTATTGTTCTTGAGTCTTATTGTCCAACTCAAATGTCATTTCTTTAATATTTCAACGCTACCTTCATACAAAATGCATCGTGACTGCAGCTTTTTGACTGCCTTGGGTAGCCAGAGTAATTTACTGAAGGATGCTGAGACCATAAAATGTATATTTGGCCACAGGATGCCAGAATGGTTTGCTTCTGCTCTCAGCTGTGTTGAGTGGCAGTGGAGACTGTTTGTTTGATGTTTCAATCTGTCATGGGAACCAGGAATTTCAGTCTCCAGCTAAATCTATCAATCAGGGACAGTCATTGAGTGATTGGTGGTTCTGTTCTGCACAGAATGTCTGGCAAGGCTATTACCATGGTGTTTAACTTATCTCTCTCTTGGAATCTATCATCAGTAGCAGTTCTAAATTCTGACACACCATTTATTCTCACCGATCGAATGGTCTGTGCGGAATACCTTGAGCAGTTACTTGGCAAGAAGTGAGAGATGCTCTGGAATTCTCATATGTTAATGGTTGGCTGCATCATTACCTGGACAAGCGCCAGTAGTAATATTACATAAGATTACAGCAGATGTAGTCTAATTACTGCCCTTGTCCAGGAAAACAGCTGATTTTAATGGTGGTCTTGATTTAAAGATGGCTACAGAATGAAAATGTTGTCACTTGATGTAGAATTGCAATCTAGAATTGCGCATACCGTGCTACATTTCAAACAACGTAAAAATATTTCCAAATTGACTTGAGCACTGAAGGTTGTCGCTCATACTATGTAGCTATGTTTCATCTTCTTGTGTCTTTCATGGTTCCTCTCCATCTGTCACATCCTCATTGAACCAGGTAAAAAATCACCTTACTGATAATGATGTATACCTGTCAATATAGAGATAAAAAACGATTAATGGCCCTGGGGAATGAACAGATAATCTATCATCTGTAGAAGAATCCCGCAACTTTCACATTGTTGACAATCTGCTCGCTTGTTCACATCCTTGCCTGCACTGCACCCAAATTTATGAGGTCCCTCGGTACATTTGTACTCTTGCAATTACTAAGCCAATCAAAAACCAGTTAATCTCCCACACAACACAACATGAATGGCTCTCATGACAAGATAACTCTGAAGGCGATCTTTCACTGCTTGCTTTTAGATTTATTTGGAGGTGGCTTGGATGATAGCGGCAACTCTGGAAGTATGTTCAGCGGCGCCAGCTGGAGACGACGTCTTATGCCTAAGACAGTCGCTGTTATCAGCGCTGGAGAGACACAAGATGGCTCACCATCCAGTGAACCTACAACCTCAAACAAAACATCACCAAACAACAGTAAGTCTTATTCTGTCTGATGCAGTGGTGCGCTTCATGGTGAGCAGTGCATCAACCCAAATTATCATATTTATGTAGGTCATTTGTGTATCACACCAACCAATATTGATGGTCAAACTTTGCTAACGGCTTGCCAGATCCCAAATCATGGTTGATTAGGAATTTCCTTGATTACGTAGTGTCGCCAAGGATCTTAAGTGTGGGCTTTCCATGAAAATGTTGTCACTTTCTGAGAACCTACAATTTTATTGCAACAGTACCTCCAGCATACCTCTGCGATGTTTGGACAATGTTTGGTTTCATCATGTTGTCTTAGTAACATAATACTTTCTACTCATCATGACAATATTTGAGCTTATGTAATCTAAATAGGATTTAGATGGTTTTTCTTCCTCCTTTGTGCATATTTGATTCACAGAGACAGCGGAGTGGACTAATTTTTGTGAGATATAATGCTGTCATCCCTGATATGAAACTCTGCGACTCTAAGATGTCCTAAACCACTGTTTGTATTGCGCCCTTATCTCTACCATATATCTCCCACATATTACAGATACACTAAAGCCCAGTACGTCACAGCTGTCTATAGCCAGCAGCCTGAGTAACACAAGTAACTCTGAGACACAGCCTAACTCTAGTCTGGGAGAAGATGAAGATGTGAAGGTAGAATCATTTTGAAAACAGCTATATAAGATGAAGTGTGAAATATCCATGGGCGGGCAGCCCTGATAGTAAAAATTATATGACAAAAATGTTTCCGGAATTTCATGATTAAAGAGCCCTGATCCTTGGAATGTGGTTTATTCCTCCCAATTTTTCCTGGTCCTTCCTTTTACCCTCAAAATTGCGTCTCACCTTTTTCATCCCTGGCAGTATAAATTCTCAAGGTCAGAGTGTGTGTTCTCCTGAAACGTGATCTACATTCAAACGGTCAACACACTTTTTACATTTTTGCTTCCTTGTTTATTTACGCTGCACTGAGAAGTTTGAATTTAACCAACCCACATGAGCAAAATGGTGCCAAAAAACATCAAGCGATGTTCGATATTTAATTTCTTGAAAAATGTACGAAAGAATTGTTGGTTGATGGTGCCTATGGGTCTGTTGCAAAAACTAGTTATGAATCATGAATGGCTTGTTCGTCTTTTACTATAAATATCTCAGATTATTCATTGTGTCATAATATAAACCAGTACATTTTATGCTGGTATTTTGGTGTAAAATTTCCCTAGATTCCTTCTATTTGGTTCCTTGTTTCACAATGTCAGGGCATGTGCTTTAGAAACCAGATCCGAACCCTACTGTATTAACAAGTGACCCAAATTTTCATATCAGATGTTCACAAATTTTAAAGCTTGACTTTTGAACTAGACTGGAAAAGGAAAATGAGCTTTTCCCATAGACTTATAAGTATAATAATTATATGGTTTTTCCCTTTAATTCAGTGTAGAAACAACTTATGGAGTGGGTAAATGAAATCACGGAATCTCCTGCTATGACTTCAACAGTCACATGTTTTGATGTCATCACCAATCTCATTAACTCCTCTTTGCTTACAGGATAAAAATGTTGAGGAGATAACCATCGACGATGAGCCTCACTACAGATGCACAGCTTGTAACTTCATCAGCAAATTCAGATGGAAGACGAGCAAACATTACAAATCTAATCATAACTCAAGCAAGCAGTATAGCTGCACTGTGTGCGAGTTCTCCACGTCAAACAGAGTCGACTTCTTCAGTCACAAGGCCACACACAGTTCACGAGTAAGTATAGTCATATTGTTAGCCTGAAAATGTGAGTATTCCTTAACAGACATTGATAGATTTTATCTAGATGTAGGGTAGTTCTTGTGTAATTATTATCGACTTTCGAGTCTATTACCTGAAACGTCCATTTTAACTAATCCGTTGTCTTGTGCTTAAAATGTACATTAAACTTGATTGGTTGTTTTCATATTAGCCGGAGTTCATGAATTATCCTCCATATGGGCGTTTTGCTCATCCTATGATGGTACAGGTAATAAAATACTGACTAAAACAACATATTTTAACCTGTGAATGCACCCGAGTGATCAGTTGTTGCATCGCATACGGAGTTATTACCTCCTGTTTCGAGAGAGAATAACTCCATGTGCATATGTAATACGTAATAGTTTGGTTTTCTGTGGCTGTAATCAGTTTAAGACATGTAATAACAAACAAACTATGAAAAATATCTATACGATTATGTTGGTTGTGTTGCGATAGTTTTGACTGTTGTATCATAATGCATGATGTGGCCTTGACATCTGATATATAATATTCAAGTGGTGTGCAGATTAGTTGTGAAAGTTTATAAGGACGTCGTTATATGAGCATGTTTCTTGTTTTTCGGTTTCTAAACTGTATTAACTTTCCTATTATTAGACAATTATAGGATACATACAATAATTGTACTCATAGTTAGATACTCATTAATATATCTACCTGTTTACCTTTCTCTAACTTAACATTGTAGTATATTAATGTTCTTCAACCTAAAACAACTTGGAGCTAATTATATTTCAATTCATGACGGCGTCGTCGAAATGCTATACTGCAACCATGTCTTGTGTGCTTTCTGTGTCTCAGAAAATGACATATTTATGCCCAGGTCGAACACTTTTGACATTGTGCTTTACAGGGTATGCACAAATGTGAGGAATGTGGCTACATAGCCTCAAGCAAAACTAATCTGGACCGACATATGCAGAATCATCGCTCCAACAATCCAATCAAGTGTCTGTACTGCAGCTTTTCATCCACTGGTGAGGCGGCCATACAGCGACACATGGCTGAGCATCACGATCAGTCTGAGATACCTATCGCCATGAGAAAACAGTTCCCACAGTCTATGGACTTGGACAATGAAAGCCAGGACGAAGGTTTGTTACACGCTTGTATGTGCTCCTGCATTGTTCACGTGCTTTATTCACAGGGCTTAGGTTAGAACCTCGGTGACATTATCATAGATTTAAAAACAAAATAGTAACAACACCAGTTGTGTGAGAGTATATCCACATACTAGACAAAACATTTAAGTCTATAAAAATTGTGAAGTTAGTGCTATCAGCCTCAACTACAACAGCCCATCGAATGATGTAGGCGAGAAAACAAAATATTTTTCTAGCATGTGCTCTATCTAGTCTGTAACAGCACAGTACTCGTAGCTGTCTGTCCATCCACCTTGTATGTTCCTGTTATGTAGACAAACTCCCCAGCGCTCATGGTTTACACTCTTGGTTGTACGATAAAATGTGGACATGAATGATACTAAAACTCTTGTCTATCTGTCTGCTGCTGTATGGGGAAATATCTATTGAATCAAAAGTTTTCCCTGTTCAATATGGGAAGATAAGTCTTAATAACATGTTGGAGCTCTGCGTTATGTATTATGCTCTTGAATCCCTGCCCATCCCATGAGAATGATAACCAGCCTTGAACTGCTGACGATATCCTAGTGCTAAGTTAGCTGTATCTCACAAAGCATTCCTCAATCCCAATATCGAAACCAGTTAAATTATGCCCCATTGATGAAAAATTGGGATGTGATTGGGACCCCAATATAACTTCTCTTCCATGAGTGAAATGGAAATCTCTTTTTTTTCCACACATGGACATTAATGTTGACATGTAATGGTCTGTGTACTGCTCTAAATGCCTGTAAGTTGAGGGATGCTTTGTTGCTAGCTATTAGGAGTATTGAGAGGCTATGTCTATGTGTAATGCATGCTCATACAGCATTGACACCTGGTTAATGGCTGTATTCTGGTAGGAATGGTCAATGGTGATGGGGAATTTAACTGTGAGCTATGCGGCTATACGGCTCGAAACTGGAGTAAAATGAAAGAGCATATGATCCGACACTCAGAAGGCACGCCATTCGCATGCTCCTACTGTGATTCCAAATACAAACGACCTGCCGACTTGAACCGCCACCTCAAAATCAAACACAACACGTGCTTGGCTGATATTGGTCTGGACGGCCCGACGCTTAAAGGTGTCATGGGATCTTTTCCCGGTTCAGGTAAATCAGTGATGAGCAAACAGCCTTCCAATCAATACTCAATACTCTGAACTGCTTACATTGTTTGTGATTGTCTTTACGGAGAGAGGTCTGATCTGATATTTTTATTACGTATGTGTTATGCATGAGCTTGTTACACCCTTTTGAGTGCTGCTTCTCCCTAAACCCCCTGGCAATGATTGCTCCGGCGGCAGCAGCTTATCCCCTCTCTACTATCTTATGAATGGCTCGATCTCCTCCACTCTGTTATCCGCTGCCCTACTGTTGGTATAACAGTCCTCCTCCTCCTCTCTCTGTATGTACCGTCCAGTGATCATCATCCTAAAATTAATAGAATTGCTGACCAAAAAATAGAATTTGTCCCTCTGTTTATGACACAGTTACGTCGTTATGACGGACATCATTGGTTTACTTTTTGAAAAAAAAACCTCAACTTAGATTTTCTCCCTGTGCCTGTACAGGATTAGATGATCTTGAGGCTTCAGGAGACGGTTCAGGGATGAAGAGACCCTACCCTATGGATGGTATAGGGGGTGATAGTGATACAGATGACCCTAAGAGGCTGTGTATAGATGAGGAGGGTGGTAACCTACAGTGTCCAAGATGCAGCTATGTGGCCAAGTGGAAAAGTGACCTGGAGAGACACATGAAGGTGAGTCACGTATGTAATCAAATATTACTTTATCTTGAATTTTTTTCAAAACCATTCCATTCATATCGAATAACTATAATATGACTGGATTTCATATGAACATCCTATTTTACCAGAGTTAATAGTTGGGTCACAAGCCGTATTGAAAGCTAAAAGTAGCGCTGATTTCAGCTGATATGGTTGAGTAATAATTTTTTTACTGTCAATACCTAACTTACTTTGATAATTACAGGTCCACTCTGAAGAAAAGAGGTTTGGTTGTAGCATTTGCTTCAAATCCTACAAGTACCAAGGAGACCTGAATGTTCATATGAGAAAATCTCACGCAGCCGGACATATCAGATCACCAAAACAGTCGAGTGGAAGCTTAGGAATGAATATGCCTCCTTCGATGTCTAAAACACCACCTCCCAATGTTCAGGTGCTCTCTAACGAGGTGTGTGTGTGTGCATGAGCTGTATTTGCTGTGGTTTTTGTCCCCCCCCCCCCTTACATACTGATCCTACTCAAGACATCAATACTTACCTTTTGGTATTATTTTGCATGACGTTAAACAAGCAACTTGAGTCTTGGTTTGACACCAGTGACAAAGTCATTTATTGGGGATATGGTATCAAAATCACGTCAACTGTAATATATATCTCATCTCTGTGATATAAATGTTTCCCATATTGCTAACGGGCTGGTTTGTTGTGTAGTTTTATATTGCATGCTAACACACTAGTCTGTTTTGTGTGTGTATGTGTGGGTTTTTTGTTGGTTTGCATATTATTTATCCTACCAACTGACCCACCGTCTTAATCATCTACAGCTGTGTTGACAACTTTATTACAACTCCCATGTTCTTTCGTGTCTGCAGGTGATAGTCAACATGAGTCATGCCGCCATTGTTAACCCTTTGGCTAACCTAGGACCACCCATGTTCCCCATGCTAGCCAATCAAATGAAGCCACAACAATCACCACCTGAGTACAGCATGCCTCCTGAGATGAGCAGCGCTCCTCAGATGCCGATGCTCAAGCCGGCTCCTAACATGAAGACACCAATCAGTAAGAATGGTGGTGTGCCCGGTATCACCAGCGCTAGAGATGTCAAACTGAACTCTGACGGAAAGCCGATTAAGAAAGGAGAGCTCGACCCTTCTACTATGGTACATGTACCTGGAGGTATGTCATCATAACTACTGAAAATTTCTTATTTATTCTTGACAAAAAAATTTGTGTTTTTATTGGATTGGCTCAGAGCAATGTAACCAGTTCCCATGAAACTCCAAGGGCACAACTGTATTCAGATCTCATTTGAAGCTATTAAGATGTCCCTTATTCTGACAAATTAATTAAATATGTATATTAATGTATGATTGTATGATTTGACCTGGTCCTGATAATTCACAATGTCTCGTAAGACTCAACAGAAGATTCTATTGTCGATCTCTGATCTTGCTGCAGGTGAGTTCAAATGTTTGAACTGCCGGTATGAGACAAACTTTAAGTCACACCTGGACGCGCACATGAGGTTACACCCTGAGAAGCCTTTCCACTGTAAGTTCTGTAACTATGCCTCATACTGGAGAGGAGATACAAAGAAACACATCGAGAAAAACCACCCAGACAAACTACCTGCAGGAATCAATCCTTACAACCTGGTCGAGCAGGTTTTTGAAGTAAGAAAATCATGTTTTGAAAGTCATGTATGAGGGGACAACTCTTAAATTGGATGAGCTCTTTCACAATCACTGTGAACATTGCTATTTATAGACTGTGTTCACTTGATGTTCATGTGTAGTTAGTCGGTAATTGAGGTAGAAAGGTGCATTTATGTTCCAATGAAAGTTAATTGAAGTACAACATAAATATTTCAAAACAATAATTACTCTTGTTTGCTGCAGGAGGCTGTTAGAAATAGTCCCCACAGGCACAAACCACTGCCTGAGGTCCATAACCTGCCTTCCAAGTCTGATGCCAAGAGTGATAAAGGGCGTATCTGGACTCCTCCTAACCAAAACATGAAAACTAGAGAGGGAACTCCTACTATCCCGACTGAGCTGAAGATACCATCGCTGAACACCACGCCATCCAGCCTGTCACCATCTGGTGCTGGGATGGCTAAACACTCAACCAAGAGTAAGGGTAAGATAGGTGTGCTTCTATGTGGGTGAGGCATGACCTTCTTAATACATAATATCACACTGTGTTTATTAATTTATCTTACAATTGTTGTGATCGTGATGTTGTACTAACAATTACCCTGGGTGATGTTGTATGATGTGTAAACTTAAAACAAAACAATTTTGAGTCATTGCTTTTCTAGTATTTATTTGTAGATTTGAGAAAAGGCTTGCTAATGTTGGAATGTTAGAAAATGAGAAGGTAGCATTGAAATAAGAAGGAAGCATTTAGATCTCAATTACATTGTATATCATGTTTTCTCTTACCACTCATTTGTAGAAGAGGGAGGAAATGGTCAGCAGTCTATTCAATGTCCTCATTGTAACTATAGCACAAGCAGTGAATCACGACTTAACGCCCACATGGCTACTCACTACAACCTCAAGATATTCAAATGCCCTGAATGTGGTATGTATAATAATTAATTTAACTTTATTTATCAAACAAATTTATTATTGAGGAACAGTTCACTTTTCCGTCCCCCCTCTTTCCACCTGAAATCAACCACAGAAATCTATTGACAGTTGTTCTGGAAAGTGCATGTGGTCAAGGAGTTAACTCCTTGATGTGGTGCACTGTGAAGATTATCAACGGGCTTATGATATGATGTTGCCTCAGAGAGCATACTGGGTATTCATAGAAAATCTTGTTATTTTACCCCTATATTAGTTTTGATAATGAAAAGGAGTTGTCCACTCTTCATTTAAAACAATGAGCCATTTCCTCTTGCCAGATTATAGCCTAAGTTCTGGGAAATTTGACTGGGCTTCTCATCTCAACCCAGTCTGCACATATGAATAACTCATCCAAATCAAAGGCTGTTGTGCTGCATCCATTTTGTTTGGTTTTTATCTAATGCTTAAAAATCTTCTGCAGAGATTTGCAAATAAAGTAAACAATATTTACTCTTTCTGACAATATTGCAGTAATTGATTCATGATCAATTTGAACAAAGTGATATTAGAACAGCTAGTGATGAGCAAGGAGTTAGTAACTCCTTGTGCTGAGTTTCAATAAAAGGGATTTAAATGAATAAGTTGCTACACAAATAATGCATATAGGATAGTAGGAAGATAGCCAGCCTTATTTATTGTGTTTTTAAACTTGAATTAATTAGGTAAGAGAGCTAATTGGAAGTGGGATATACAGAAGCACATGAGGACAGACCATCCAGGTAAAGCTGAGAATGTTATAGTTATGGATACAGTGGAAGCTAGAGACACTCTGGATGAATATCTCAAGCAGCACCCTGAGCAGAGGGGCAAACCTAAGATTGGTGTGTCACCTGACTATAGACCAGAACATTGGCCTAAGCCAAGGGTAAGATTCCCCTCCTTACTTGTTGGGCTTGTAATTAAACAAACAGCACCAAGGTTCTGCTTATGATATCTGGCATTCTTGATTTGTTAGCTGATGTCTTTGCATTCACTTTGAATCAAGTCCAGAAGTGAAGTGAACAGTAAATAAAAACTTCAAGCGGATAGGAGCTGCAATTATCTGTTGCATCTGTCATAGGTATTCATATCATTATTTGATGCAGTATTCTATTTTTGATGACTTTTTTGCTTATTAGCAGGACATGACCTCAAGCTCTAAGACGACCAGTATCCGCCCGTTTAGATGCTCAATCTGTGGTCGTCGTAGTAACTGGAAGTGTGACATTCGTAAACATTACAGACAAGTACATCCTGGAAGACATGACGCCAGGGTCGAGCTCATGACTAAAGAGGAACTCCTAGAGGCCGGTGAGTAATAATTCTACTTACAAGTAAGTCCCTGAAGATTTGTAAAACTCTCAGCGTGTCATTGATGTCTTTTATCATTTATTGGCGTTTGTTGAGTGCTCTGTCAGACTTTGTAAATTAAACCGAATATTTCAGTTTCACCAGTCAAATCTCCTTCTCTGCTCTCCCTTTGCATAACATTAACCCTGGAGGTCAGACCTGCCAACCCTTGAGGAGGGAATTGGAGTGAGAATGGGAAAAGGGGAAAAAATCGCGCGTGAAAACTGGACTTCGGGGTAAAATATGAAACCTTTAGTGCATGGTATAGGCCAACAAATTATGCTAGGCTGCCATATTTGAGAATTTGCTGCCTGAAAGTGAATTCTGCACTGTCATGTGAGTTAATGGGTTTGTAACACAACATGGTATGTAGAGGGAGTTCATTGGTGAGGGTTATGATGGTGAGGTGGTCGCAGAGTGTAGATGCAGCTCTAGACGGTAGGAGTAGGAATGCCATAATATTGTATTCTATTGCACTGTACACACTGTGTCTCACATACATACCGTATCATATGTTGTTTTGCTTATGTTTCTTTACTCTACTGTGTAAATTATTCAACTTAAAACAAATTCAGAATTCTGAAATCAATCTTGTAGCAGAGAGACTAGGATGTTATATATCACCAAAGTTAGCTGATAGTTTATTGGCCCCTGAACATAGTGCTAGCCAATTATAGTCTTAGAGACAAATTTAACACTTAAACAAAAGGTTGAGCTTGGCTCACTACAGAGTTAGACAGGAAATCAACATACCAAAACATAAACAAACTTGAGAGATACAAGGAAATAATGTCAGATTGGCAAAACGACTTTTATAAGCAGCAGAGGAGAGAAGGTTTTGAAGCAGGTGAGAGGGGGAAGGTCGTGAGTAAAAAATCGTGAGACTCACGTCAAAGTCATGAGACTTGGCAGGTCTGCTGGAGGTCCTTCAGTTTACTTTGGAGAAAAAAGTGCTGAAATTGGTTATTGTCTGCAAGGTATGCAGTGATCATCCTCTAATCACATTTAACTTCCAACTGCTTGATTGGAGTTATTCCCTTATTGTCAAGGAGCAGTCAATCCTGATTACAAGCCAAACTGTTGAATTTTTAGGTGAGAAGGAAGATGATGTTGACCAGCATTACCCAGAGATGAAAAATGGCGGTAAGATTGTCGGTGGATCTAAGCCATTCAAGTGCTCGCTTTGTGGCAAGAGTTCTCGCTGGAAATGGGATGTCGCTAAGCACATTAAAATGGTACACAAAGGTAGGAAATAGATTCTCATTCTCTTCTGAGCTCATATCTGAAGTTACTCAACACAAGCCTTCAAAATGTTGTTGCAGTTTTAAAGCCTTATTGGAATTGCAGGTATCATCAAATTTGACGTTGTGTTATTGCAGTTTTGGATTGCACATATCAGCACATTTGACGTTATGTTATTGCAGGTGTAGAAGCCCATGTAGTTGAGGATGATGACGCTGCCAGCTCTACAGGAGCTGACGGAGATCAGCAGAGTATGGACTCTGATCCGGCTACACCCGACACATCTATAACTGACGGAGAGTGTGAGAACAGCTCTATAACTCACTCACCGAGCCTAATGAAATCCAGGGCATCGCCGGACATCACCCTCAAGGCTAAACCTAATGGACCTAAGATCGGTGAGTAGACAGACATCGCTACAATAATATGTCCGTCCAGTCATGCCCTGATTTTGCCGCATTTGAATTCTAAATAGTGATTTCATAGATTTTTAAAATAATGACTGTGGAGTATTACGTTTGATTGAGCTTCTACTGTTTGTGCTACCTGATGTACCTAACCATATACACCAAACACTAAGCTGTTGACAAGTGACTTTGTCGTTCGATGTTACTAATCAGCCATCTGCATCACAATTACCTCCCCTGTCTTCGCCCCGTGCATGCTTGCTTAACTGTCTAGTACAAGCTGGAATCGCATCTTGATTTGATCGTAAAGCTTAGTAGCTTTCTGAGTAATTGCTTGGAATGTGAATGGTTTTTTTTGTGTCATGCAGCCATTGATGCGGCTCTGCACAGATATCATAAGTTAGCTGACAGTAATATGTATGGAGACGAAGCAATACTACTCTTATTAATCCAAAATATAGACACCTCTGTGTGTGCATAGGGAGACAAATGATAAATCTCCAGTTCAAAGCAGGAATTTAACTTAGTGCCAAAATTACATTTATTTCGGATCAGATTTTGCTCAAATATCCATAGAGTGATATGTCACCTAAAGATTGTGTTGCTCTATTTGTGATTTAACTGGAATGTCCTTGCTGAATATGTCATGTGACCTCCCCTCTTAATCATATAAGGGTCAAATGATTGTGACCCTGTAGTCATGTGATGTGACCACCCACCATGTATGTGTGCTAAACTGTCTTGCAGGCTGTTTCCAATGCTCGGTGTGTGGCCAGTTTTCAGAGTTTATGTGGGTTATTAGAAGGCACATACGCTCGCTACACTCGGAAAACCCAGAAGCTAAAATATTAGACCTGTCAAACAAAGGAGGTACGCTTAGATGTCATGTCATCGCTATGTAGAAATCACACAGTGTATGCTAGTGCAGCTGTCATGATTTAGTTGAGATTTTCATAAAACCACAAATGATTCCCGATTATGGCTTCCAGTTGATGTAGTTTTATGAATGTTAGTTTACCCAGTGTTTTTGTAGCTGAGCTAGTGTACTAATCCAAGCATGGTTTGTGCTTCATTGTTTTGACCACCAAAGATGTAAATCATTCAATTTGACCATACATGAACTTAGTTATAATGAGCAAAGATATTCCCTGCATGCATAAACAATAAACGCCGTCATCTTTCCGGATTCTTAGAACCCCTCATAAATAAACTGACTGTCATAATACAGAATAAGCCAGTTACCTAACATAATAGTTTTAAGCCAGCGTAATGTTCCTTTTATTAATAATAATAAATCTAGCCACAGTTACTTTGGAAAAAATATTGGCCATTTGTCATAATATTTTACCGATTTACAGATGATGTGGCGCACAGTGATTCCAGGCCTTACATTTGCTCTCTGTGCGGTAAGAGAAGTAACTGGAAGTGGGACGTTAAGAAGCACATTCTATCTGTACACAGAGGGACCATGGGCAGTATACTCGATGAACAGCTAAGCAAGGTATGGCATTGATTGTTTTTCCCAAGGGTTTTCTTCAATCTGGAAAACCCATGCTTTGTTTGTGTGGCTTTGTTAGGGATTTGAAGTGCATGAATGGTTCCTTTGTCAAGATTTGAAGGACCCTATTCATTGAAAAACACTATCTCCAATGGGCTTTGTTCAGTTGTCAAACCATAATTGCTACAGTATTTAGTATCCTTGATGCAAAGTGTTTAGCTGTTAGTTTTGTTTGTGCATACAGCGTGATAATTTTGAAAGCCAAGGTCGAGTACAGCTACTAGTCAGTTGTTGTCACGTGCTCGCTCACAGTCATTCTCTGATCTGACCTTGTGCTTGACATCTCTAGGAAACTGTTATATACGCTGATGGCAAGACTATGGAGATTGATGACGGCAATACCGCCAAGAAGATAGCCGAGATCCAGTCACAGCTGAAGGAAGAGGGGATAGTACCACAGTCTAATGCACCAACCCCTACCCAGCAACACGGATCCTCAACTACAACAAACTTCAATAATAACTGCTACAGCTCACTGCCCACTATGGTTGGATTACAAAGCGCTGTCGCTCCATCACCTGACCCTTCTAGTCAGGTAAGAGTCCATAGACTGATCTGTAGTCTTTCTAGCCTAGGAACCTAACTTTTTGATGACAAGGTGAAATCTTGTGCATTCAAGAGAACTCCTGTTGTTAAAGAAACGGGTAGAAAATTGCCGGATGTTTTTTTATGTGCTGCTGAGGTGTGCATCAATGTTGGACAACAAGAAATGATCCTTAGTCTATCATCATATGGATGTGTTTATGTTCCTTACCAGCTGTTTATGGGGTGTGATAATCTAGTCAAATTTCACCAGTTAGTTTGGGATTAAGTTATGATGGTTCAGGTGATGTATATTAGAAGTCCAATCGATCACACAAAGTTTGAACTCTCCCGGATAAGAGTGGCTTTTGGGGTCATCATCAGTTGAGATTACCCAGAATGTGGCTAATGCTAAACCTAATGACATCTAAGATCATCTGTGATCATGATTGCAGACTATGTGCCCAAAAGGTCAAACATGTACAAACATCATAACGCCAGCCGGCCAGTAAGTTCCTGCTGAGTACATCTGTTACCTCCCCCCCCCCCCCAAGTCCGTATTAGCTGTCTACCTTATGGATGATGGTCGTATTATCTCTAGAATAAGTAGGATTTGGGTGCCGGATATAAAGGAGGATGCGGTCATCAGTTGGGCAACGCTGATCCTAGGTGCATGTCTAATCGGGTGTCTAGGTGCAGTTGCTTCATACTGCAGCGTGTAATCTAAAGTTTTATTGGCTAAAAAGGTGTCTACCATGAGAACCTGACACCATAAGAATTTTAATTAATAGGCCTGATTTTGACATTTCCTGCACCTGTCATAATTAGTCACGATTTTGTTGATGTACTGCTGCCATACTGGAGGAATAGCCTGGTAAATTCCATTAATCTGTATTAAAAATGCTCATATTTTCCCAAATTGACAACCTCAAAATACATTTATGGATATGTTTTAGGGTGAGTTGAGCAATGGCACTGAGTCATCATCCAAGAGCTCGCCGAGCAAACCTGAGAGTGTTTCTGGGGAGGTGAAGTTCAAATGTGGCTACTGCTTCTACACATCAATGAGCAGAAACGAAACTGTTAAACATGAACGCGAGGAACATCCTGGCAAGATCCTACGCATTCAGGTACACTAAATTTTGCCAATTCTATTAATGAAGTTAAAATTTTTTGGAACGAAATAAAATGTCCCATTTGAAGTTTATGACAACTATTGCACGCATGAGTTGTGCTTGTCATGTGTGTATCAGCGTGTAGTCCATCATGCCCATGCTCGGCTGTATTTACTCATTCTTGGTAACTTATGAATCACTTTCAACGCAAGCTTGTGTTACCAAAAGTTGATTGATCAATAAATTGAAGTGTTATGATTATCATAAATAGATAGTTGCCTTTTTAGACACTGAACAGGACAGGAAGAGATGAGCAGACAACTTACAAAGCAGCCCATAGAGCATCTACTGCTAATGCCCAGTCTATGTGGCAGTGTAGCCAGTGTTCCTTCAAACACGCTAAAAAAGAGGAGGCCCTCATGCACATCGCCACACATGACTTGTATAACGCCTACCAATGCGCTATATGCGACTTTGCTGATGATATGGAGTACACTCTGCATAAACACATCAAAACCAAACATGAAGTAGAAAGGTGAGATTTTATAGCCACCATTTGCGCATTTTTTCTATCATGTTGTTGTGTTTAGAAGCATTAGAATAGTGGATAAAACTGGGCTTCTTAAACTTTAACAACGTAAGTGCACATTATTCAAATGAATCTAGTATTGCCAAACTGAAATGTTATTGATCAAAGATAAATTGTGGGAGATTTATTATTCTTTGGAGTTTGCCCCTCTCATATTTATTGTCTTGACTTATTTTATTGCAGAGTGGATAATGTATTATTACATAACATAATGTACAGTCAGTGCACTGATGAGAATGAGACATCTACTGGTGTTAGTTATAGCTGTAATCAGTGTGAGATGAAGACTGCATGGAGATCTGCCATCGTAAGACATATCAAAGAAAAACATGTCATTGTAAGTACAGAATCGCACACATTTTTTTTTAAACAGCTGTGTTTGGGTTACAAATTTGGGTAATTTATCGTGCAGCTGAGTGTAAAACAGTGGTATCATTGACCTTTTAGGGGGTTATAATAATCCTTGGTATAAAACATGGTTAGGGCTGGAAGGATGTGACCATAACCTCGATGTTAAACTCTCCTCAGGTGTTGATAATGACCAATTTAGGTGATTATCAGTAGTCATTTTGGGACTGTAATTCATATCCAAAATTTGTTTACGTCCTATGTAGCTGCAGCTATTGACCAGAAATTTACCCAAACAAATCCAACAGAGAATGGGGAAAAAGTGTTCAACAAAATGTTGAAACTTTTTGCGTTGGAATCTACACACTGTCCCGACTAGCCATAGGTGTGATAATGAGACATTCACCACTGTACAGATTGACCCCATTCTTACCGCAACAACCAATTTATAAACCACACTTTGATGGCCATATACATTGACCATATAACACTATCCCTAATTAAAAACTTGAAACCTGATAATCTTGCTTGTTTAGCCTTGAGATTACCCTGGTTGTGTTGTATGGGTGGTCTATGTGTTTGATCTCTGTGGTTTATGGGTGGTCTATATGTTTGATATCTGTGGTTTATGGGTGGTCTTAGTGTGATAACTCTGTGGTTATCGATCCTCTCCACACTGTCTGGGGCGCTGTCCGTCCGCTGGTATAGGATTTCCTCTGACGGTTTTGTAACTTTTTATGTTAATCCTGATTAATTGCTAGCTAAAATTTATCTTGGTTATGATATAACGTTTGGGGTATTCCAGGTATGTGATTCCCTTCGGTGAGAATATTCCCAATGTGCACAATGAGTTATCATCAGGTTTGGTAAATCGTTTGTCAAATAAATCAGCTTTTCTGTGTGAATGCTCCTGGTTTTCAGATCCGGCAGAATTGAATTGAGATAAAGACAGATTAATGCAGATTTATTTGGTTGTTGCATTCTACATCCTACTCAAGGAGGTCTGAACTTGCTAATCCAGAAAATCAAATGCCGCTTGCCAATGGGAAAAATGAAACCAAAGTATTTGTGTCGTTTAATCATAAATAATGTTGAAGCTGTCTTCTATAGCTTTGTGTTTCTTTTGACTTTCATACATATAACATTTTTTGTTTTTTCCTACTGAAGGATGATGAGATTTATAACATGTTTACAAAGCACGGCGTGGCGCGATCAGAGGTCACACCAGGCGAGGTACCAAGGAGATACAACTGTAATATCTGTCCTTATAGAACCGATAAGGTGAGCTGACATTGCAATAATTATTAAAAATAACCTCATCAAGTTCCTGATGCTCTCCATCTACTAAAGCAATATCAATGCAGACTGAAACCTGATCGAACATTTTAAGAGTTATTTGCCTGTATTCCAAGCTGCGGCCGGGTGGCACTGGGGCGGCAGGGTGTTACCACCTCATTGAAAAATTTATCCTGCTGATTTCGAAAGCAGGAAAAAGGTCCTTCACTTAAACGCTCAGAAATTGCCTCATCATAGTTATTGCAGACATATTGGGTGGTTTATGGTGTCTGAAAGAAGCTTAAACTTACTCACTAAGAGTTGTTGACTAATTAGCAGTCCTTATCCCAATTTTCTGGTGAACTAACCCAGAGTTGGCCTTCCAGTCACTTGGGTTAATTGAAAGATTATTTACATAATTAGTGACACACAAGCCATAAAACCACCAGGTTTTCCTCATAAACATGTTAATCTACTGTTGTTGATATTATGAAGATGTTAGCACTATCACGTCACAGGTGGTTAGGGACAGGGCCAGCGGGCTAACTAGGGGGGTGACAAAACTCCCATTAAAAGTATAGATCTCTGAAACGGTTATGGGAAAATGGTTTCCTGACGAGTCATTCAACAGCGATTATCCAATAATCTCAAAATTATTTACTTATCCCAATGGAAAGGCAAAACTAAGTGGCTTTGAAGCATCCAATGGTTGCTTCGCTTGATCTCCTGAACATGCTGTTGTTTACATTTCACTACAATTTCCTCAAGAAATTTATTTATCAGAATTAATCCTATTAATAGGCAATTAAATTTTATTAGCAGGCTGTATCATATTTAATTAGATGTCTATTTTTAAATTTCACCAGGTGTCAATGTTCAATGAGCACATGGAGAGACATTCCCCCAGATCTGAGACCGATCAGAAATGTCCGTACTGTGACTATTGGGTGGCTGCTAATAGACTGCTACATCAACATATAAAACTTCACCAGCAGGACAACATTGCTGCCGCTAACGCTATGACCATGAATGGGTGAGTGGGCAACAGAAAATTATTTTTTGACAAAAAATCACTTTATTATTTTTTGTATAAGATAATTGATTGCCCAGTTTACTTATTGGCACCAGCACACGCCTCGAGGTTGCCAAATCAGGGATGATACCTTTTTAGGAATGTACAACGCCGCTGATGAAATCATTGTTGTACCACTGAGATACTGGCACAAATAAGGCTAATCTGACCCACCACACACGGGTGCCACCGATGGCAAATACCTTATGTCCGAAAATACCTGAGAATGAACAGCGACATGGCAAACTAATGAGGGATTGATGAATTGCATGGAAACAAATGCTTCATGTCAGCTGTCAAATAAATGTCATGTTTGAGGCACCAACACTTAGATCTGGAAAAGCACCATCAGCTCTGAAAAAGAAAATGGGAGAAATAAAATATGTGGGCCAATATGTAGACAACATTTTCTGCATGATCAGGACATAATAGCTTCATCTTGGCATTTTTTCGATTTCTTATGAATGATTGTCTTTTGATTCGTAGGGACGACTCGAGGGACAAATACAGCATAACTGGGGGGTTGGCACAATGCCCTGATTGTCCATATAGAGGAAAGACCAAGGACCTTAACGCCCATAGACGACTCCACAAGCAGCGACCAGGGGCAGTGTACAAGTGTCCCGAATGTCCTTATTGGGTTAATCACAACAGGCTACTCCAGCAACATGCCAAGGTTTGTGAACCAACTACTTTTTTGTTAATTTGAAGAGGTTGACGTAAGCAAGCCTATTGGTTGGGCTGGACTTTTCTGCTAAAAGAGATGTCAAATTTTTGTAGCAAATTCCATAGAAATAAAAATTATTAAAATCTTCGCTTATATCTATTAATGCCTCTCATTCATCCAATGATATTTCATGTTTATTTATACAACTCAAGGATCGGTAAGTATCAGAAGGGGGACGATTCAACTGATTACTTGTTATTAGGCACCACATACACAACCACTGTATGATTTTTAGGTGCATTCACCGAGATACAGGCAGAAAGTATTCCAGCAGGATGCCTACACCCTAGGGGAAACTTCTCTCGATGATGTCGCAGCTTTCAAACAGCATCTCATCAACAATAAAGTAGCACCTGTTAAGTTAGAGCCTGGAAGTTTTAAGAGGCAGCAACTTCAGTGTCATAAGGTGAGATCGCTGTGTTATTGTTTGTGCCTGTGTTCCTTGTGTTGGTGGTAGTTGTGGTTTTTTCACTGTCTAATATTTAATCCTTGTCTGTAGCAGGCCTAGTTATTGCCACTCATGTTTGGTTATCCTAGAATGGTACCTCGTATATTGAAAAGAAGTAAAAGTGTTGTCTGTTAATAACAAGCTTGGGCCTGGGTATTATGGATTCAGACGGCGTGTGTTTTGACCACAGCTTTGCTTCGTTGTTTTGCCCAGTCAGGTCTTGCTCACAGCCGTGTTGCCTCATGTTGTCTATGGTACATTGCATGGGATTGGGATGTTGATATTTTCACATTGCTGGCCACGGGTTGTCACTCTGCTGCATGGCTCATGTTTTTGTTGGTTGTGACTTGTGAAGAATTGCGAACCAACTTTCCCTTGATGGTCTTATTTCATTTGAGTGTTTGCAGTGTGCTTCAGTGTAAAACTACCTACTGATGGGTGTGAATTCTACAGATGGGTTGGTGAAGGTGGTGTTTTTTTGTTGTTGGTGAAGACGCCTTGGTAAATGTGCATGATGTCACTGGTCCTCTGTTTATTTGGTTATGGTTTGCAAACCTCTTGTTTTATGACTCAAAAAAGTAAGCTTGTTCTTTTTTCTCATTTCAGTGTCCATATGCCACAAGCCAGCAAGCCAAGTTGAATCTCCATATGGCTATGCACGGTTTATACAATGATGGTGCCCTGAAATGTAAATTCTGCGATTTCTATTGCGAAAGCCGAGAATTGATGGCACAGCATATAAAAGTTCACAGCCTACAGTATCAGGTTAGCTTACATGCTGTGTTTTGACATATCAGATTGTGCTACCTTTAATAAAGGCCTCTCAAATATGCATCGATTTAAGACCTGTTCTAAATTACGACCTTATCATACCAAAAACATAAATAAGCAAAAATGTCATTGTACCATTCTGTCCTGGTTCTGAGATACATCCAGAAATGGCTGGATCTTAAAATGCGCTGTCATTGTGATTTGTCAAAAAAGTGTTTTGATGAAGCCTCCGCGCAGTAATTGGGGGATGTGGGGACATCCAATACAATTTCATTACATTAGGACATCCTCTTGGAAGACAATGCCCTTTAACAGATAATAGTGATAGTTGAAGGTCATTTTGTTTCACAGCTCCAGAGTTTTGTGTTTTATTCCATCTGACGGATCGATCTGAAGGTCGCAGTGAAGCTCTTAGGGTGCCTGTGGTTTTGTTTTTCATGCCTTCTGGAAGTGATTCGAGAGTTTTCTGGTTTTGTAGCGGAAGAAGATAATCTCGTCCTTGAGAACAATGCTATCTAGATTAATTTGATAAATGTTGTAAAAAATGCAACCAATTTGATTGAGTTTGTCATTATTTAAGGAGCTAGATTCCATTGTTGAGCCTTTTTTCAAGCTTGTAGTCAATCTCTAGATGAAAATATTATTTATAAAAAGTAATTTTATTTGTATTATGTTGTGTAGGGTGAAATGGAGGACAACATGCCTGATGAGAATGGTGAGCCTGGGTCCCAAGCTGGTGAAATTACCGAGTCGTCCGCAGGATTCAACCTCAGGTTCTCAGCCAGTGAGGGCCTCAGTCTAGATAAACAGAAGAAGGGTATCAGTAGTAGGAAGTTTTGCTGTGAGAAATGTTCGTACTGCTCTGCTAATAAAGATAACTTCAGGCGACACATGAGCTTACACGGCAGCAAACAAGGGTATGTTATCTTTGTATAAGTTTTATTTGGCCAACCCTCTATCCATTTTGAATTGAATTCTGATGCGTTTTTCTCTGGCAACTTGCCGAAACAGCTTGCAAAGGAAATAATATTATAGACCGATAACCCAATGAAAATATTGTAGGTCAATCGTACTCCATTGAGAAATTTTTTAATTTAACATTAGTTTATGAGTACATGGAGTATAAAAGCAGCTTATATTGTTATCAGTTTCACATGGCCTGAGATTCTAGGTAATTCCACAAAAAAATGAATTCACAAGCGAATTAAAATTTGAATTTAAAATATGATGGGTAATTAACTCTAATACTCATTCAGTGGCATATTATGATTAAACCCAAATTAAGCTGGTCTTAAATTGTTTTTCATTAATCAGGTGTTGAGAGATCTAATTTGAACTAAGTGCCTTTGCAGCAGGATATGTGGGAGGGCTCAGTACTCCATTTAATCTGGTCTCTTAGTCAGCTTTATCCTAATTCCCAAGATATTGTGCATGCAAACACCCAACTGCTATGTTGTTGTTCACCATTTAAATACACATTAAATTTGCTCCTACTTCCTGGTGATGACACAGGCACAATAAGCTGGACACTTGAGTATTTTTGTAAATTTTTTATAGGCCGCCTGTCTGTCATCTTACATACTCTAAAAGATATTTACAAAAATACTCAAGCTTATTGCGCCTGTGTCATCACCAGGAAGTAGGAGCAAATTTAATGTGTATTTAAATGGTGAACAACAACGATAGCAGTTGGGTGTTTGCATTGCACAACATCTTGGGAATTAGGATAAAGCTGACTAAGAGACCAGATTTAATGGAGTTAAGAGTTTTACTTAATTAGTGTCATCAGCCAGATCTTCCCAACTTTAATTAGATGAGTAATAGTTGTTCCAGTCTTCGATGAAGTCACCATGCACCAGCTAAAATAATCTACTTCCTCTTTTAAAGCTCCACACACCATCCGCTCAAAATCAGACTGTACTGATGTCAAAACAGATGATACATGGTTTATGATATTGCCTCAACTGTGCAACCAACACCAAATTGGCCTGTAATACGTTATTGCTATTGCTATTTTGTATACCATTATTACTACTCCTATATTTGAATTTCATATATTTAATTTTACCAGGTTTACTTGTGGGTATTGTGACTACAGCGTGCCGACAGCAGACTTACTCAAGCCTCATGAGAAGCTGCACACACAGCCCAACCGTAATCTACTAGCTACCCAGTCTATAATGAACCTGACTAAGCTGAAGCCAGTCTCGGCTGATGTACAGCTCGCTCACTCTGCTGAGCTGGCTGACGGATCTGTCACAGACGTACACGATCACCTCAATCTGTACGAGAATATCGACTCCGAACAGATGGACGCTCAGGATAATGGGTATGTACCTTCCTCCCGCAAACAGACTTGAATGTCCACCGAAACTCCCAAATTGGGCTTTATCAATGATGGACCAAAACTGTGGTATTTTTAGAAAGAAAAAAAAATAATAATTTTAATAAAACTTTTGATGTCCTAGTGCAGGCTGACCGGATAAGCTCAAAAATTCTGACTTTGCCATGTTGAGGTTTCGTGTACTCATATTATTTTATGAGGGATATCATGACTGCACATCAGTTTAGGAAATGAACAGTTTTTTTTTTGCAATAATAGTGGTTGCCGTGGTCTCAGATTGGAGTTTACAAGTGCATAGGTCTTAAAGCTGAAGTGGTTCAACACTTTCTTAAGTGACTAATGACATTTTTGAGGGTTTTGAGGAGGCCATGCTTGCTCCGTTTACCTCTGAGAGGCACTCCAGCCTTCAGACTATAATCTTATAATGGATCATTTTGTTTGACCCAAAAGAGAGATTTAAACCTCAGAGTGCTTGTGACCTGTTCACCTCGCTGAAGTGAGGTGGACACACTTATGCCAGCTGATCTGACATCTCTCTCTCCCCCCCCCCCCTTTTTTCAAAGGGTTTTTACTATTTAATCTAACAGTCAAAATGTCTGTTAGTTGCAGGTCTATTAGTTTACAGTTGGGAGCTTATCCTTTTCCCACCGAAAACTTGAGCAGGTTAATGCAAGACGGTACCACCTTTACCTAATTCATGACAATTACTTGTTTGTCCACCGCTATTTAGTATAATCCAGAATATTAACTAAGATTCTGACGTTACTCAGTTTTTTGGGTGCTAATTCTCTTTTTTCAATTCAATGTCTTTATTTTTTCAGGAGTGATGAAGGAATGGACGATGATGGAGAGCCAGAATTCATCGATCTCGCCGAGTTGGGCAGCAAGGTCACCCAGAGGTCACCTGAGAGTGGCGGCGAGGAGCCCGCTGAGTCTGCAGCAGCTGGAGGAGGTAGTATGGGAGGAGGAGATGAGGATGAGAGTGAGATGGAGGATGGTGAGGAGCTGTGGATCTGTAGATTCTGTGATCGAGCGTTTGACAGCGAGTCTGATCTTACTACTCACGAAAAACACCATAACTAGATGATCAAGCAGTAATAATGACAATTTATAACTGAACACAGATAAATATAGGAGATGCTCTCTACTTGAGAAGTCTACCATACATCGGAAAACGATACACTACAGATTTAACCCTACAATATATTCTTTATATCAATTAGTCTACTCCGTGGTTATAATTAGTCGAGCCCTCAGGGGAGACAACTTTGCTCTGTCGGCTTTATTTTCCCGTTTTCAGGAATCAATACACACCAATGTATGTACAAGTATCGTAAATTGGTCAAATGTATTACCGGTAAAAATTTTGACAATCCTAAGAGGGGTATGGATATACTGGTGTAATTTTCAACCATTAATAATATTATCATTATTGGAACATAGACCATAACTTGTGATCACTTTGGCCTTTGAACAGCCAGAATTAGACTATCAATGTACTCTATTACAAATATTCCATCATTAATATTTAATCCACCACATTATGAACTTAATGTGTTTTCCTCTTATATCTGATGTGTCTTTGGAAATTTTCTAACTTGTGTGCGCGAGATCAGCTCGCTAGGCTAGTCTATGGGGAGGTTTTCTTCTACACAATCTTCTGTTTTCAACAATCATCATAAAAACAATCTTTCTCCCCAGTATTATTTATCATATTATATTCATTATAGTACTATTACATATAATAGTCCTAGAATTTATTTAATCCCAAAAACAATGTTGCTTTTTCAGCAGGTCCGAAAACTAACAACATTCTACATTATCAAGCCATAACTAACTATTCATATAATGTAGATGAACCTGACATCAATATTCAACAGTCTGGTTGAAGACAATTTTATTTTGGCACTGATTTAATGTAATTCAGAGCACATTTTTTGTAGATTAGATGATTTGCCTTGTACATAGCATCTATTATATGAGCAATAAAGAAAATCATAATAAGTTGTTTTATCCTCATCCTTTTATCTGTTGAGAGAGGGGTAACATCGACAGAAGATCACTGAAAGTTGATCTGATTCTGGCTGATCTGTCTGCCTGGCACGACCTAAGCTTATCTGAACCTGCCTTTTGACAACATGTTCTGGTTCTTGAGCATGATACTATGGATGAGATTTGAGACTGCAAAATTTCAAACAATATTCTCAATGTCATGAGGGTTCAACAGAAGCTTTTGTTGCTCAGGATCTTTGACAATAAATATAATAGTTTGTAATACGAATTGACACAAGCCTGGTATGAGCTGGCATAGGGAGAGCTGTGTCTCACAATCTCAAACCATGGTGTTTTTTAATAATCAACTCGTTGGAGTGGGTGTTTCAACCACATACTATGGGGCTTGCGGGTCTGGGGGATGAGGAAAAAATCTGGATTATCCCTAATTATTTTGGATCCAGAAGATTTTTGTATTTCAACTTCAAGTTGATAAACCCAAGGTCAATTAATATGGAAAAATTGACATCCAGGGCATTTTTAGATCGTGTACATGCGTGAAGGGTTTTTACATAACAAAAATTTTTTTTAAAATGAGACAATTTTTTGCCTATTTAATTCTCATTTGTTTTACTTCATTCCATCGATCACCAGCTTCCTGAGTCTCATTAAAGACTGAGTGGGAGCTATACCGAGCCTTACCACCTCGCCATCAGCAGGAGAGACGTCTGAGGTCCCCAACACATTTGCGGTCGATTATCGTAATAAGCCAATCTCAATTATCACATCCAGTCAGTGTTGATGCACGCCCAATTTCAGGTGCCGATTTCATAACGTTGTAGAGAACGCGATGCCAACATGCGCTGTTTAATTGAAAAAAGTCAGACGACTATGACTGGTTGGTTGGGAGATATGAATGTGATGGAGGGTTTATGTGACACGCTTGGAGTGATGGCAGGTATTATTGTGATTTGACCTGCCATTTTTTAATTTTATTGAACAGTTATATAAAAAACGACAAGGAGAGGATTTTTAGAGGTAGAGTAGGTTCATGCATTAAACAACTAAGGGAGGTAATATCAGATAAAAACTGGCGATCCAGTATTATGCACCAAGGGATTATGGGGTTAGCTTTAAGAGCTCCAATTTTTTTTTTAAACCTGAAAATGTGGAAAAATGTCGAAAGCATGTATGTGCTTGTTGTCCACCTGGCAAATGATTCCGCTTCACAAATTAAAATGATAATACAAAATAAATTAAAAGTTTCAACACTGTAACTGAATATATCAAATGTTACATAGACATAAAAAAATCACAAAACTAGTCAATGTTGTCTACAAGTAACAGGACATAGACTTGGTCTAGCGATTATCAGGTTGGATATCTGCTGTTTTCTGAGATGGTAGAATTTGCTCCTGCTGTCAAGGCTATTCAATCTAATTCTCTTTTCCTGTGATTAACCGCTTGGTGTGCATTGTCTGCAGAAGCAACCTTCGTTGAGTCTAAACATAAAAGGCCTACAGTGCCAACGGCAGACTCCGTAATTAGTAATCCACGGCTGCTGTCTCCAAACTAGAATTAAATAACAATTTTTAAATCAATCATTTTGGTTGAGTTGAGTAGCCAAAATTTAATCTGATAAATTATGGAACTGACATAGGCTGTCAGGGGTATTTTACTGGAAATAGGTAAATTTGAATGATTTATGAATATGACCTTGTGTGATGTAAATATAAATGCATAATTTAATTTAGCAACCTGGCCAAAATTGTAGAATTCACCGAATATTAGCATATAAATGTGAGCTTTGATCAGGAATTTTGACAAAATTATTTGTTGCGAACTAAAGGCCAGATGTTGTCATTTTGGTCTCATAAGATGAGATCAATGAACTGAACTTTGTACAATGATGACATCATATCCACAATTCCAGGAATTCTCCCACAGCATATCTGGCCGAGAATTCCAAGAAATGTGATAAGGAAGGATTACTGAATGCCCTATTCTTAAACTATAAATAGAACATGTCCCATTATTCTGAGTAATGAAATGAAACTAGTCCATGTCAATGTCATAATTAAAAATACCAATAATTGCTACCCGGTATATCTAGATGAATGAGTAGACTTTTTTAACTCTCTACATACCACAATGCACTGCGTTGCTCTGTGATTGTGATTCTGTGATTTGAGAACCGATTGTCAGTATGACTAATACCAGTCTGATTAAGTTATATCCTCTCCTAGAGATATGCATGCTACGCTCAGTAGCCAGGTCAGTTTGGACGGCTGAAACGATAGTAGAATAATAAAGTTAAACAGAATATCCTTCTCAAAACATAACTACTCAAGCATTGATGTCTCCATATGCAAAGTGTATTCTTCAGAGGTCGAATATTTTACTTGAAATATTTTAAATTTAATTTTACATACCTGTTTACTTTAGGTTAGAAGTTCATTTGACCTGAATCATTAATTGATGGTTGAACCAATTTACTACTGGTGAACCAACAGCACCCTCTTTCTTAGATCTCCGGCACTAGCACTGTGAAAACAACAGATCTAATTTTATGATAAAGGAAAGTTTCCTGAGAGCTAACCATAATTCAATGATTGATGAAAGATTCAATTGGTTAAAACACTGATAGAAAACCACCTAAAACAAGCCACTTACCTGTGTGAGCTCGCTTTGATGAGGTAATCTGATTGTTTTGGTCTAATTTATCATAATCTTGTGTAACACTTGATTCTAGTCTTGATGATTTACATTTTTTTCCATTCACTTTTACTGCTGGAGTGTTTAGGTAATCTGGACTATTTAGCTCCTAATTGGAAATGCAGTCATCTTTGATAAGTAGGATTTAGCCTATGACGTTTTTCTAAAGCAATATTCCGTCACTGGCAAATTCATATCTACCAACAATGATATAGAGAGTTCACTGGGCAAAAAAAACACCACAATTTTTCATTTCACGGCTTATGAGATACTAGGGCCAGGAGAGTAGAAGGGTTGTCTACCTGTGCTGCTGTAGTGAAATTTGAGTGCTGGTCATGTTTGTTGACGGCTTACTTCTTGAGTTTGGTTATCAGATTTCTCTGCAAAGGGCAGATCAGATTAGCTGCTTGGTTGCTTGGCTCTACTTTAACCTAAGGACATTTTTCCTGTGTGATGAAGCTTATAGTATCTTGTGTAATGACCTTCATCTCCCTAGCAGAGATTGG
Organism: Membranipora membranacea; assembly: GCA_914767715.1. Lineage (NCBI taxonomy): Eukaryota > Metazoa > Bryozoa > Gymnolaemata > Cheilostomatida > Membraniporidae > Membranipora > Membranipora membranacea. The sequence continues at coordinate 18,614,662 of OU612066.1, read as the reverse complement.
GTACGACTGCAAAAAAATGTCTGAAATATTTTACTTCTATTGAACAATTTGATGAAAGCAACCGCTTATTAATTTTCTTTCAAGTTTAGGACATAGCAGACACATAAGGGTGTGAGCAATGAACTAGTTCATTGGTGTGAGTGTGAAACAAATTGGCAAAAACTACAATGAAAGAGATGGTATTCCTTTCAGGATGTCCAAAAGAAAACAAAGACTAGCCAAAACACTCGAAAAATCTCATTAATCCTGCTGGTATCTTAACCACCTTCCAGCTGGCATAAATTTGGTGATTTCATTCAGAGAAATTCAGGAAGTAAATTTACATAATTTTGGAGATTCTGCTACTGTAATAATTCAACCTCCTGATAACACGTATGTAAGATTAAACTCTCTTCTGACCACAGATTTGATGATGAGAATGGAACAAGCTAAAACCATTTATGGATTTACTTTGTTCTTCTGTGGGTTATTTCCGTATTAATTATAACTGCAACTAATTGATCTAAGTCTGCTTATCATTGCCAAAGTGTTCCATAGTCAAACAGATAAATGATGTCAGTGGTGATATTTGTGTTGGTTGGGGGGAGGGGTGTTTGTACGGAAACCGACTCAGAGGCCATTGAGCTGCTTATCTAATAATACTAACTTCTCACTGTTGTAATTTTTTAGAATGAATTCTGTATGATTCCGTGTCCAAAGCTTTCATTACCACAATCAAGCTCATGCAATACATCGTTGACAATTTGACATGTATGAGCATAGAATTATTTTTCCCATCATTATTGGCAGAAAAGATCGTTTTAACGGTACGATTTCACAAAGTGCCAGAAGAAACTAAAATTAACAAATACTATCATAGTAAGCTGTGATTTGTGGTTAAAACAAGTAGTTGAACAGGTAAGTCAGAAAGAAGACATGCCACCGACTGAATTAGAATGAAAATTTGAATATGAGTTTCTATTGATGAATTAACCCTACTAACATGACTGGGTAACTTAGGTATTTCCTAATCTTCAGCTGTTGGATAGAAAAAATGACCAGGCTGTATCATTACTAACCTGGCCGTGTCACACAGATCTGTCTGAGTAGGAAAAAAAATGTATACTTACCTCTTAGATTGACGAACATTATGTAAACATTATATGTCTGCTGTGTAGTGAGATTCCAAGAATGACAGTTTTTTTTAGCTTCCAAGTTAGAGTTTGCACTCATATTTAATTGATTGACGTAAATGGCTTACATAATGTTTTTATATTTTACGTAGGCACCAATATTTAATATCGTTTTGACCGTGTAAGAATGATATTCACTATAATGCTTTTGGAATTAAAAAAAAATCATTCTTTGTATCCACAATCATGCTTAGTAATCGTTTTATGCCATGACTTCTGATCGATTGACGATATTTACATCTATTTTTTTTCTATGTTACGCAAAACTTGGAAAAATCGTTAAATATCATAAGGCTATACAATAATGAAAAAATATAATATTTATTTAATCAGATGACAGAGATGATAATTTTTTATTCCCTGATCAGAGATCAGACAACAAGCAGACATATATAAATTACAGTCCTATAAAATGCCAGACAGAATTAAGGTGTAAGTTAGAACTGGCTTCTACTCAACAAATATACCACTGATATACAATTACACACTCATATATACTCTTATTATGAACTTTATTAATTTGTTAAACATACTCCTTATCATGATGTGTATGATGTGGCATTCTGTTAAAAGTGGCGGTAAGTAATATAAATATTTATTTGATTGGTTAAGTTATGATGTTATATTGTTTGAGAACTGTTTAAATGCAGCTTGACTGCTACAAAAACCTTTTCTGCCCCACCGTTACAAAATATTTTATATGAAATGTATATTTTCTTTATGAATTTGAATTGTAGTTCCTACGCGAATGATTGGATATACAACCCGGAGTGCATGCATTGACTTCTGTGAACCATACTTCATTGCCCCGGTCTTTGGCGAGTGTCACTGCCTTATGTAAGCTTTATGTAACAGAAAGAAACCATGGACTACTCATGGCTGGTCCGTGAATAAAATTGAACCTTTGAATTTTGGCCATTTATTAAGTTGATTCACTAATATGATACTATTTTGATGTTTTAAGTATGTACCAGTTAGTCTGGTAGTACCATTTTTTTGACAGTGTAGGTGAATAACTTTCAGTATTTCTTCAGGTTGTTTTTATGGTATCCATCCACAGATCCATAGATTATGCAGAACAGATGAATTTTCTCATTCTTGACCCAAATACAAGTTAATAAACACATATAAATACTTATTTATGGTATCAAATCGCATTGAATCAAATATAATTATGTTTATAACAAAATGATTCAAATTTTTATCATGATCAAAAACTATGACAAGTATAGAATTGACAACATTCCTCACATATATTAATTTCCCGAAAAATTCACAAATTGTATTTGAAGTCAATCTATGTAGCAGTCGCTATTTGATAAGTCTAAGTGCAAAGACTGTTTGCAAGTATGAGTTGGCGGCATTACATTATCAAACACAGTGCTTGATAATGTAATACCACTATCTTGCCCTTCACCAGCCCTCTGAGCACTTAACATACTACTATAAGAATTAGCAAAAGTTTACGCAAGAAATCGTGGTTGATTTTTGCAAAAGTTCTAATGTGTCATTGCCAGATACACAAATCAGCCAAGACAGTGGAATCAAGGTTCTGCGAACCATGATCGCTGCTGTCTGCTGCGCAGACGCCTCTTTTTCTGTCTCAAATCTGTCTGCTGAATACAACCTCTAAAAATGACACTGCATTTCACGCAACACATTCACAGTCAATTCCTTGCCCTACGATTGATACTTATAGTATTATGGGACTCAAACCACATTATTTTTCATGACTTTATTGGTATCTAAATCATTTTTCTACAGCTGGTATTTATTTGCTCTACTTGTCGCCTAAATGGCATCTATTTGCTCTACTTCTGGTTGGAATAATCTTTTAATTTTCAAATGTGAACGGGAAATGGATACCGCATACTTCCTGGCAAACTTACACATAATCCTAAGATCCCTTATTCTACTGAATATCCAAAGGATCTGCTAGGAGGCTAAGCAGACACTTGACTGATAACATATATATACTTTTTATTGGCAACCAAAGTCATCTCATTGGAAATTTTTTGCACTCATAGCTAGGAAACAAAAAATTTAAAGAAAAAAAAGAAACAGAAAGAAAATAATATCATCAATGGTGTTGGTTAAGTTGATGATATATGGTAGGAGATAATGGAAATCATACGACTTAAAGAAGGCCAACGTTAATTTTACGAGGTTGTTTTGAGAAAAGTCATCATAGAGTATGAAAAAATGGCCATAATTCAGTGCAGACTTTATATTAATGTAGACAACATCCATCCTCATTGAAACACCCATCAATGTTATCTTCTATATCACATTATATTGCGTGAGTCTTGATTTGGTCCGGCCCTGCTGCAGTTATTAAGTGGGGATTTAAATAGAACCATTTAATCTGGTATTAGAGAATAAAACACGAACGCTCTCAAGTTCATTAATGATTTTACCACCAACTGCAGTGGGTTTAACAACGCTACCAGAGCAAAAAATTTAATATTACACTAACCATCACAAGACTGGGAATTCCCTGATGAATGATTAAACTGTTTTCATAAAATCTTCCTTCTTTATGCTGAGACTTCAGAATATGCAAAGAGAAAGTCTCTGTGTTGGTTGAATAGGTCTGAAATCAAGGAATGCATGACACAATTACAGGACAATATTATGAACTTTCTAACGATCACCAAATGGATATATTTACTTCTAATCACGATGAGTGTGGATTGGCAACCAGTTCAAAGTTGCAGTAAGTTTCTATTCACATTGTTTTTTGTTTGTGAAATTGCTACCAACATTTTGGTGAATAATTATTTTATGCATTAGGCGCTCAGTCAAATATCTTGTTTCATTTAGAAAATATCTGCTTGCAAAATGTTCAATGGAATGATTTATTTTTGAGCAGTCAATATTCATCAATATGTGTAAGTTAAGTTTCCGGAAATCTTCAAAATCTTAAAAAAATATGATTGGTTTTTAAAAACTTATTAAGAGCAAACTGCAAAAGTTTAATCGTCACTTTAATTGCAGGTTTTTATCATGTGCCTGGAATCTCTAGTCAGAATGGTTGTCGCGCTTACTGCCGTCCATACTGGTTTCGGTACAGTATGGGGTGCTACTGCTGTGGCTGACATGAACAAAAATCTTTTCTGAGACAACATGGACTATAGAAGAGGGAGGAGAAATTGAACAGAAAGACACAACCTGAATTTTCCATTGCAGAGCGGTTTTTGTCTGATTATTCGGTGTGACTTGATGACGGTTGTCCTCTCTTGCAAATAACAGCAGATAGAAGGATGGATGCAGAATGATAAGTGTTTGTTTTCTATATCGACACATTGGTGACCGCCGCTCAGTTACGACTGATTGCTCGTTAGCTGAATCTGATGCAATCAATCTACACGATAGAGATGCCTTTTTTATTCTTAAATTCACACTTTTCTCAGGTGCCTTTTTGGTGTTATATCAATTTATTGCCAAACTTCTGAGAGACAAATCAGGGGTAATTATGTTTGTGACTTAACTTGAAGTGGAGGTGACAACTCAAATTAAAGCCAGTTGTATAAATTTTAGCGGGATGGTCGGTTTTACCTACTTTCCCCCTGGCTGAAGCTAAATACAATCATGTTTTTTGTTTCGAACACTGCAATACTCAGTGCATTCATAATGAATCATAGTGAAACTGATCATGTATGCTAAGATATTATTTGACAAGCTGAATGTCCAGTGCTTTAATTTCCATATTTATTTATATCTGTATTTTTTTATATTCATGAACAACGATTGTAAAATACGAGATTGGTGCTCTCAAATGAGAATGAGACTGTAAACAATGAGACAATGAGACAATGAGACAATGAGACATTCCCAACAAATAAAACGCTCCTCAATCCACCACCAATGAACAATCCTAGTTATTAAATTCTGATCCATTCAGCACAAAAGGGATCTTCTATGACATTTATGATAGCTATCAAATCCTTTAAGACCCACAGTGTATTGTGATAAGACACGATGATGGTGTGTGCCAGTATCGCGCGCCCTACATAAACGTCTAAGACACCAGAAGAATTGACCAACGTCAAACAGTGTTCAGAACGTCTACAGTGTAGTCATAACTCTGTGCTTGCTCAAGAACAGAAGACATCGGATAAAATATGAGAGTCATAAAACTTTGTTGGATTACTGCTGTTTTCGTTTTGTTTGTGACTTTAGTCAATGCATCTTCTGTTTGTGGTAAGTTTCTAAGTTATGACAGGAAGTTTTAGAAGGGTGTTGAGCATTAGAGCTATATAAGAGCGTAAACACCTGTTCTATTGGTATATTTGATTCTTGATGTTGTTTCACGATTGATATATTATCACATATTTGGATTTAGGATTTTCAGTATGATAATTCTCAAGTGTATACCAAGTCGCGTTTGAATTTGGTTGGGAAGTTTGCCATTCACACCTAGCACCTAGCTTTAAATTGTTTAGCTACGATGGTTTACCCAACACTGAGAGAGAAAAAACGAAAAAAATCACCTACAATGATTGATAACTTTTTGTTCTGCTTTCACAGAATTTGAAGCCATGTCTGGAGTTGACACAAGAGCAGCGTGTAAGGAAATCTGCTCTCCATTCGAATTCTCACTAGACGGAGTGTGCTTCTGTTGCACTGTGAATGTCTGAATGATTGTCTAACTGTCTGAACTTTGGGAAAATTCAGATATGATAATTACAACCATCAAGAAGTATCAAACTATACTGCCTGAAGCAAGATAACCTCCATCAAGGAATAAAGTTGACAGTTAATGATGGAAACTGGTGACGTTTTTAGTGAATAGTGGTAACAATTTTGGAGAGCTCAGATCTGGTTGCGTGTAAATAATCCGGTTAAAGAATTTTGTGATGATACGGTCAATATTATTGAAGTAAGGTAAAGACTTCACATACAACCATATACATCCTGTCATGAAATACCACATCACACCATCAGCCATATGACAAACAAGGGCCCTGCCCATGCTTGAGGAGCTAAGACCACCTGCAAAAAACCTGGAGACACCTGTCAAGACTTTAACCATCCGATGTGAGAAAATTTGCATTATATGGTGAGGTATTATCCTTAATTTGCCTTAATCCCTAGAACCAAAGCGATCCATTATTTGCCACAAACTCTGTCATTTTGATGTGAGGGGATTTGAATATTATTGTTTTGTGGCTGGTGCTATACCGTGACAATCGATCGCTGAGAATAATATGAAGACTTATGCAATCAATTTCTTTAAAATAGTTGTGGTTTCTATTTTTTTTTTATTCTATTTTCATTTATACTGTGTATTTTTCAGTCTATCCCATTTATTGCTTGCCAGTGGACGCTTGTGCCGACTAAGACTAAAACCTTTTTTTTGAGACACACCACAGAACTGGTCGCTTTTCGCTATCAATACCCGTTGATATCTTTTTCTTAGAAATAAGTGAAAATTAATAAGGTTTTGTTCAATAGATTTCAAACTCCTCAAAGATTCTCATTGCTGGACTTTTTAATTGTGGTTTGCGGTTCACAGGTCTGTATAATAACTGTCCTACATATAGGATGTCCATCTATTTGTAGAATAATATAAAAAAGAGGGCTGAGCTGCAACAAAATTGAATATTTATGCAGTAACTAATAATTCAAAACTGCCAACATAGTTATTTGAGAGTTTTTTCATGAGGGAAAGAACCCTTTCAGTAAACTTCTTCTCTTATCATAGATCGAACTACAGATTTCCACAGAGTGAACAATTAAAGAACATATCAGCTTGATTTAAAGTTCAAAAAGAGAATTATTTGAGCCACAATGTGGCACCCAAAATCTTGAACAATTAAACTAAAATACCAGCGTGTTATGTAGATCAGAACTTCTGATTTATACCATGTAGTGGGTAGATAGGTAGGTATTTGTAAGTTTACATTTATTCATTTGTTGTGCTTGGCTCTGTCCACATATATTTTTAGCTGCTTCCCAAATTTAAGTAGTCAATCAGAGGATATAACAAAACCATCGTCACTCTTCCGAGGACTGAGACAGCTATGAGTTAAAATACTATGTAAAAGCTTGGAGAATCTAAATAGTGAATTCATGTTTGATCCGGAGAGTTCATTAAGATATTTCTGTTGGTCTCGTTTAGCCAGGTGCTGTCAGCTGTGGCTGAATCAACAGGGACTGTCTATGGATTAGGCCAACCAAGAGTGGGAGCACAATAAATTCCTCATTCTTAAAGTCTTCGTCATCGAATCATATCGAACGCATATGCAGTGGCATCAGCCAGTGACGTGGCAGAAGCTACAATAACATCCATGAATGTCATCATAAAAACTTTGTACTGAATATCTGTAAGGATGGCATGTTTCTCGGCAATTGCTGTTTGTTGTAATTCCTGACTGATGCTTCCAGTCTACAATTATAATGCAGGAAGTCAGTGGAAGAGAAGTTCTTAAACTGTGGCAGCAGGATGATTATCATATAAAATCCACAGAGATTCACGACGGGGTAACGGGTTAAATCCTTGATAAAAATAACTTGCCAGACCTGATTGTCTTTCTCAGCACGTATAGAGAGGTTTTACCAGACTGCTGACTAAGACTCAAATGGCCCGAGAAAACAAACTCCCCAAAGCAATTTCGTTTATACTTTGATGCACTGCCAGTAATATCAGGTCAATCATAACATGTAAGAGTAGACCTGATAGACTGGGAATTCCAGAATAGTGCATTGTGGGATATTCTTAGACAAGTCCTTTTCGATGGAGGTTAGGTGTCAGCTTGACCTTATCACACTTCGGTCAATAGGTATGCTGGTAAATTAATAAGTTTACCCAACAATGTGATAAGATTGAGACAGATTTTCAGGATGTTTATCATTATTCCACACATGATGAAACAATATTATACATTTTGCTCCTACAGGGAAATGTGCTACATAACTAGCCTTCACACTTTACCTTGCTTTTTGCTAAGAAAAAATGTCACTGCAAATGGCCAATTAGTGCCTGATCAGTTTTGCCAGTCTAGCTGCACACTTCAGGTGGTCATTTATTATTCTACACTTCTAGGATGACTTGTAGTATCACACCCTCAGTATGAGCATCCGGGGCACATCGCAACCATGTTTAGGGCTTAGCATGCTGGGCTGCAAATTCTGAATATATCCCATAAAAGCAATGCTGTGAGTCACCCATACCATAGTAGCTCATAAAAATGTCATCACAAATACCTAAGATTCTATGGCTGCTGAGAAAAGAAACTTACCGCATGGCGGTGCTGCCGATGAACTGCCCAACAGGGTATAAAATAGCAGCAACGCTACCAAAACCTGCTGTGTCACTCCGGATAACTTCATTCTTTGACAGTTAATGTAATAGTGTACCTTAACTCCACAATATACGCGGCTTATATGCTCAACATGTGAGGTGACATGATGTAACATTACCCAACAATGAGCTGTTAAATGTAGAGATTATCATTTTTTATATTCAGGTCATAGAGACCGTCTGAGGCTTTGAGCCACCGGTTAATTCCATTTTTGACAGTCATGTAATAGTATACCTTGACTCCACCATCTACGCGTTTATATGCTCAACAAGTGAGATGACGTGATGTAACATTACCCAACAATGAGCTGTGAAATGTAGAGATTATCACTTTTTATTTTCGCGTCATAGAGACACTATGTGCCACCGTGGATAACTGTAGATGACAGCAGTAATGTAATGTAATTTTGTGTGTGTGTATGACTGTTGCGGATATGGCGACATTATGCAACAATAGCAACAAAGGGTTTATTAAGGATTATCATTTTTATTATGTTCATGTCATAAAGAAAAAAAAGTAGATACCGGAATCATGATATCTGAACAATGGATTTTGCTCTCTTTATTTCTCGTTTGTTAAGTTAATAGCTTCCACAAGTTGAGTGATTTAGGAAGAACACTCTGCCATGAGTGGTATAAATCTCACAGTTTCCTTCTCAAGGAGAGAAGTAAACTCAGATTTATTCCCTTCTCAGCTCAATAAGAAAGCCGCTAAGATTACATATGATCTAGCCTTTCTTGAAGGTCAATTCAGAGTTCCTACAAAACTCTCTCTTTCTTAGCCATTGATTGGATGTTCACAAAGACTCTTCTCGTTATTGAGAAAAAATTTCTGTTTCCTTGTGAACACATTCAAGGTTGCATCATGTAACCACTTACTGAGGATGGCTGGCTTAAAACAAAATCTTGGTTAATCTCGGTTTGACCCCTGCTAGTGAGAGCTATTACTCATTACTCATGTCTAAGATAATCATAGTATTACAAGTAATTATGAGATCATTCCGTTAATTAGTTCCTGCATTTAGGTGCTACATAACACAAGGTCACTCAAAAACATCTTGAACCTTAGCATGCCAATTACCAATCAATGTCAAGACTTTACAAAAACAAGAAGCTGTCTACATCCGTCTGTCAATGATAGAAAGCTCTTGGTTCCTAATGTAAGTAGTTGTAGTGTAGTCTATATATTTTGTTATATATAATAATTTGCATATTTATATCTGTTGACCTAAAACTTGCTTTCCACATTATATAAACTTAACCCTGTGACGAGGCCACGGTTTTTGGGCTCCCAAAACAAAAAACAAAAACTTTGGCCACATGACAAGGCTAGTATAAACTTGATTGGATGTTTTAAGAATTTACAATTTTCTCAAATAATTTTAATTTGTGCAAATCAAAATTCTCTAACCAACAATAAAACGTGACCAAATTGGTGCAAATGTAATATATAATACATACATAAATACATAAATACATATAAATAAATACATAAATAGTATTATGTCACACTCTGACCCTTTCACCAATGTCGTTGTAAAGTCCTACAGCAAGACATCGAGTTAAGTTTATCATTGTCTTATTTTTCAAAACTAAGCACATTGTACTAGTAATCAACTATTTATGATCAGCATTATTGTCCGAAGAGTTCTGTATTCAGCTATTCCACTGCTCAAATAAATCTCTCTCATGCCGCAAACCAGCCAATGAACAGGATTGTTAAAATGATAAATTTAAATATATAACATCAGATACCAGTCTAACATTACTAGTGATTTTATTTATAGCAGCCAAAAAAAAGACAATAACAATAAAAGCCAAAAAGAAGAGGAAGAATGAGGGCAGTTAACAATTAGCATATCACAATCTGGCCGCAAACCAGCCAATGAACAGACTTGTAAAAATAGCAAAAACATTTATGCCTAACAGTACATCACAATTAGGAATTATAGCCTATTCATTTAAGTCAAGCGATGGAATTTAATAATAAAAGCCAAGAAAATAATATGAGGCGGAATAATTGTGGCGGAATACTTGAAGCCGTAATTGTAATCGGATGTATGAGCTGAAGGGAAGTTACGTGACATATAAAATAAACCATCTATTTGACTCTAGGTCTCTCTGGCCACAAACCAGCCAATGAGCAGACTCGTTAAGATGATAAATCATTTACATTCATTATAAAACACTGATACCAGTATAGACTATCATGGCTAGGGATTATATTTATAGCAGCCAAATAATAGGAATCAAAGAGCCAAAAACAAATAGTTGAAGCCAGAAAAATCGTGGCCAGAAAAGTTGAAGGCAGAGTAATTTAAGCCAGGACTTTGTTTTTTTTCAATTAAAAGTAAGTTACTGAAGGTTGTAAATTTTATTTAATTTGATAATAGTAATAAATCTCAATATAAATAAAAATGCTATATATGTGAAAATTGTAACCTTTGAAGGTAGAAAGAGTGCAGATTGGATCATTGCTGATAATCCAGACAAAAGTCATATTGACCTTTTATCTTTCAGTAGTACTAGTACAGGAACATAGCTTAAGCCCTGGGATCGTAAGCTTAAACTGTCTGTATGTATCATCAAGACATAAACTGAGTCCATGTAACCTTAGTAATTGGAGTGTCCCACAACTGAACTAAGGTTGTGGGCACATCGACTGTCTTACATATGAATCCACTCACGCTCTATCAGTGGTAGATTAGATCATGTTTGGTCCGGTTTGCCTGCATTCAGGTTTGCTCCCCTTCAAATGCGGCTGAACAGTAGGGAGGGGGGAGCAATCCTAAATGCAGGCAAACTGTATCAACTTGGTCTAGTCAGATATGGACATGCTAACAGTGTGTATCACGTGATCACACACGCACAACCTTGACCCTCCCGTCCCCTCTGATTGTATATGTATTAATATACAAACTGTCACATGTTGGGTCAGTTTGTAGCAGGCCGCTGTGGTCTGTATCGCCGTATCTCTTGGTAGTGATTGATTTCCACCTCCAGCTCTAAGTCTACCTCCTCGTATTCGATGGCTGGAGTACTGTGAGCGGACGGAGCAGCTTGGTCTCTGCTGGAGGCTGAAACAGAGAATAGACAAGACACATGAAATCTGGAGCAAACTGGAAAAAAAACAGGGCATAATTATAACAACGCAGGAGATCAGCTTCCACTTGAGATTTCCAACTACCGTTATCGTGAAGCCTGATTGGCAGTGATTTACTTAGAATTGCATTCTGGGATACACTGAAGCATACCATTCAGAAAAAAGGGGTCATTAGTCCGGTGGCAAACTCTCACTATCCCTTACTTCCAGTTGATAGAAATGTGATCAAAAATTAAGTATAAGGTTTCAAAACTTGCAATATCTGAAAGAACATATCTGAATTAGAAGCTGTACAAATTTGTTATTTGTCTGCTAACATTGTTAGCCGAAAATTCTCATCGAACAGTTTTCATACTTGATGTTGTGTTTTTTACCTACTGCACATCTGGTTCTGGAAGTGGAACACAATGAAAGCATTGGGTCGGTCTTGAACAACCCCTAGTTCAATGGATTATCGTTTAGGTTATGTTATCAAAATACCATTATCACGTAAAACAACCACATGACAAGACCGATAAAACAGAAATCATATGTGTTTTTATCGATCACTTCCATGCCTATACTATACTATACTATACTATACTATACTATACTATACTATACTATACTATACTATACTATACTATACTATACTATACTATACTATACTATACTATACTATACTATACTATACTATACTATACTATACTATACTATACTATACTATACTATACTATACTACAGCAAGATGATAAATCAATATTGCCCCTCCGCTTCAGTCAAGTTTCTAAGAATTGACATTGACAACAACCACCTCTTTTTCTAGACATGTAGATATCATAAAATAAAAGTTTATAGAATACTGATAGATTATTCAAATGTATTGAGCCAATATCCCTCCTCCAGTCACATATGCTGTGCCGGCTGGGTTTTTGTTATTAAATACCTGAAAATAATCCAGTGGTCGGCTCAAAGGCGATTGTACCAGACCTATGTTATGAAGAAAGGCTGGAGTTTTTGAATTCATTTTATTTTTGAGCAGAATGTATAATTCATTGTAATCTCAGCATAAGCTACATTCTACCCTGTATATTAAAAATCCTTATACCGTATACTTGATATACCGTATACTTGATATACCGTATACCGTATACCGTATACCGTATACCGTATACTTGATATACATTCACGGTCGGTGTATAAAATGGATTTATTTTTCTATGTGTTAGTGTTACATTATAAAGAACGACTAATGCAGTTCGAATAATTTTTTAATGTAACTCATGCTCTGATTATGATTGTATTATGTACTTTCTTGAGTGGTGAAATAAAGTCCATATCTATTTATCTATCTATCTATGTTTTCAAGTTCAACAGTCAACAGTGCAACAAATCAATTAAAAAAATTTACCAGTATATAAATGGGAATGGGTTACTCATGACATTCGACAGACATTCTAGGCTATAATTATGGATGACAACAGTATACTGTATGCTGTTACGTGTATGTAAAACTTACGTCTCCGAACCAAAGCTACATCAAGGCACTCATTCACATCACTAGTTGTCGGTGCTGGGATATATTTAGCTGCTGGCAATGTGGACTTCCTGTATCTGAAATCATGAAAAATACTAAATTGAAGTTTCTATAAATGACACAGAGAACTAGGCCTATGATCTCTAGTCGGGTGAACTTCTTGACAGGACCCAAGACAAACAGAAAGGTGGCATGAGAATCCCAACCTAGATCACTCCTTAACCTAGAGCTGTAAAGTGCTTGCAAGAGACAAACTTTGACCTTTCGCACACCCTTTTAGTAAAGTTCATTGCTAGCTAACAATTACTGGGCCCAAAAACTATATTTACATCTCTAGGGTTTGTAGAGATATGTCTATTATCCTTAATATAGCAAGTAGTCTATTATTGCAAAAACACATAATCCATGCTCTAAAATAGAAATTTTATTCACCTATTGATAAAACGATAATGTTAAAATTATATCATTGCTTTTCAGTTTTAATGGATTGAAGGAAGTCAATAATTTTCAGGTATATCTTACGTGTGGATCTTCCATAATAGAACTAGCAGAGTCAAGACGAACATGATCACATTACAAGCTATCAATACTTCTATTTCTGATCGGCTGTCTTTTATCTTCACATCTAAAATATTTTTGGAAGTCATGACAGCAAGATACTAAAACTGTATTGATAAGAATTATTGCAGTTCAAATAGATATATCATATGAAATTTCCAGGTTCTACCCCCAACCAACCACCACAACGCCCATAATCAGCAATTTCTTTATTGTCTGTGAGGGACGGCCGTGTTGATGTAATGGTCAGTGATGACTCCTAAAGAAATATGTATTCCTCTTCTATGGGGTCAATTCTAATTTGTACGGACATTCGGTAGTTATCACTTACCTATGACCTCCACCTTGTTTATTGGAGAGCAGATGGGTGGGTACGGTAGCCAGAGTCCATCCGAACATTCCAAATATTTTTCATCTCCCACCAGATAGTATCCATCATCACAAATAACATTGTAAATCGGTCTGAAGGGGGCTCCGTCCAAATGTCGAATGTCTTTCACATGAGGAATGTCTTCGTTGCATGAATAGACTGCGAAAAATATAGAGTTGTTGATCAGATTTAGTTCTTATTGCCAGCTAAAACTAATGTGAACTGTAGATAATTGAGGTTAAGCATAAATTCCTTATTACAATGTTTTAATAACCTATGAAGTGGTGAATATGGTCTATGAAATATGATTTGGAGGACATAGGCTACGTAGCCATATAAGGCTACATAGTACATAAGCCCATAGTTCTAGGGGAGGCAGAGAGGCACTGCCTCCCCTAGAAAGCTAAACACAGTGGCCTAAAAACACTATAATTGAATAATCCATGTTTGAATCAGCTCCTTTGGGATTTCCATTTGCTTTTTATATTCCTCAAATTGCTTGGGAAGGAGCACACTGGTGATGCCTCTGAATCGCCTTGGACTTTTGCCCCCCCCATTTTTTTCTAAACTACGGCCACTGAGTCATATCATAATCATAACACCCAAAAAACAATAAGATACTCATCAAAATGGATAAAAATTATAACGCTATCAAAAGATAAATATTCTTTTGACAAAATTTCTAATCCAACCAATCTCCACTAAAGATTAAGTAGGTGAGAATTTACGCTGCAACTATTAACCCTGAAAACCTTACGCTATACCTTCCCCACCGACACCCCAACCCTAGTACCCAACAAAACATCTAACTGGGGTCTACAATACTTTAGTCAAAACCTTTATTTCACTACATAGGGAAATGGACTTCTTAGGGAATAGCTATTTTCGAATAAAGTCAGACAATCTGTAATATACCATGTCAAGCTCAAAGCCTCAAACTGTAACTGAAAAGGTAAAACAACATGAAGAACACAATCTGAACGTTGCCAATCACACATACATACTTGTAAACTTGATCATCAGCTCGGCAGCAGTCTCCCAGTCATATATACTCGAGTATATACTAATGTCAGACAACATCTCCGCATTCCATATGATACGATGAGGTCCAAAATAATACATATCAGCATCGTTACAGAACCAGCTTGGTGCGCTGCCACTCTCGTAACCTTTCTCGTTGACCTTGATGTTCAGGTCATTCCTCTGGCGGTAAGGAAATCGGCTGGTTTTGTTCAATGTGTTATAGCATTGTTTATGTATTCCCAACTTGTATTTTATATCCATATCAACGACTGTTGTTTTGTTTGGTATCAACATCGTTAAATAGATATTATCTGAGTCCTCCAGAATCTCATCAAGCTGAAGTGCCTGGTTCGTTTTTGTTGTTAGGTTCCCATAATGCACTCGATCATTGGTAAATGACATGTACCCTTCAGGCATACCTGAGAAATCATAACTTATGGATTGTTCTGAGCCAAATGGTATCGCTATCACTGGATACACTGCAAAAAAAAGATGATTTAACTTAGTGTAGTTTATCATCATATCCGACATTACCATGTGATAATAAAAATGGATCACGATAACTCTATAATATCTTGTTATTACTTCATTTTTATGAGCCACAAATCCGCTCACTATATCATTTTCATTAGTTTTGCTTTGGTTGACAATGGAGATGGCTAAGCCATATCTAACTGCTGTCTCTTGACACACAATTGTGTGGAGTCTTGTGGTATGATCTGCTAGTACTACAGAACATGCCGCATATGATAAGCGATGCACCTCCTTATTTTGATCTGATATCAACATACCAAACATTCAGTGCAACAAAAGATGTCCGATTTCCTTACACATACCTGTATACTCAATGGTAAAGGGTGGCATTTCTCTCTCTGCGAAGTATAGCGAAAGTGTAACAGACCTCTGGTTGAATATGGCGCCTTCTCTCGGAGGACAATTAAATACATCACTGTTTAGAGAGTCACTGTGTATCTGGAAGCCCTCCTCAATACAAGGCTGAAAATTTCTCCGATAGCCAAAACCGTATAACTCCACAAAGTTTTGTTCGAGCCTGAGCCACGATGAATTGTACAGCCCATTGATTGTCACATTGCATGGCTGTCCACTCCGCAGGTTACTGTTGTATGGATTGGGAAAGTTTGGACTGTAGATGATGCCTCGTTTAACCAATCGATTGTTCTCTATTGTTTCAGTTGTGCTCTCGCTGCAAAACTCGAGAGAAACTGCTACTGAACCTGCAAAAGGAAAAAGATGAATTGCTGACCACTGGTCCACTACAAACTTATGACTGTTACTGGGCTGAGAAGGAGTCAGAAGACGATTCTCCAGTTAGCATACTAAACGGCCTGCACATACCCAGTATCTCACTTAGTTACTACAGGGAGGGTGGGATATACCTCCCACCCTCACTCAGTTACTAAATAAGCTACATCAGGTTCTAAATCATCGATAACATGTGGTACAGCTAATAACTTGTGTTTATCTTACCTTCAATTGTCAGCAATATAATCTGAATGGCTATGTGAATCTTCATCTTCCCTTCACACTATTTAGACAGTGTTGACACCAGTAGCTGAGACTGGAACATTTCTGTAGGGATTAGAAGAAGATGGTGGTGGAAGCACTAGCTGATTTATCAAACCGTCTGTAATCCTCAGCTACTTGCCAGATAGACTAACAAACTAACTAACAAGTTGCCATAGATTAATTACCGATTTATCATAGTTATCCAAAAGTTATGGTCTTGCAATAACTTTGGGTAGCCTAGGTTCTATCAACATTGTACGGGTTCTTCAATCTACCCTCTATGTTTTAAACTTGATCGGTAACTTTGCCCTCACTTTTGATGCTGTTGTAAGCAAAGAGAAAGTTATCATGTAGTCTGTTTTTATTTAAACCATTTTCTATGTCCAGCTGGGCCTTCAAATTAGAATTAATTCCCTTTAAATTCCTTGCACACAGGTTTGTTCTCAAATTGTTCGCTGGGAGGCTATCAATATAATGATGTATGAGTTTAAAAAATATTAGGCAAGAAACCTTTCTGACAGGTTCATTTCCCCTAAAACTGTATCACACTTGCCAATTTTTTGGTCATATCCCCAGTTTTACTTATGAATTACTATACACATTCTATTCTCATCTAGCGCTTGTGTCGGGATAGCTGGTAATAGCATTTCATTATCAACCACTGAAATGTTACTACCAGCTATCCCAGCACAGTTTAATCACTAATGGCTGGTGCACATTGTCCCAGCCGACCATCCCAGATAGCCATCCCAGACAATGTGACATGAAAATGACACAATCCCAGACTGTCCGGGTCCGTCTGGGATGGTATCTGGAAAGATCGTAAGCGTCAAACTTTCCCGATGCTGTCCCAGACGGACCCAGACTAATTTTGCATCTGGGTGCTATGTAAACAAGACATTTGGATGATCTGGGATCATCTGGGTCGATCTGGGACGATCCCAGACAATGTGAACATGATCCCAACGCTATCCCAGACAAAAACCTAATTACTAGTCTGGGATGAATTTTACAATGTAAACATAAGACTGGGTCGATCTGGGATACGCATCTGGGAATGGGATGGCATCCCAGTATCATCTGGGACAATGTGCACCAGCCATTAGACTATACACAGTCATATCGCTGTACAATCATTTTTATGAGCCAATGCAACAATATTCATAAGGATGGGGGGGCTTGGCATTTTTTCATGAGCTTAAACTTGAAACTTTCCAAAACCAAATCTGTATTTATTTGTTTTGATTTTTTGCATAACTGAGAAGCAATGTGTCCTAATTAATGTTTTTTTCAATTTTTGTTTCAAGCTTCATTTGCCTAGGTTTTCCTTTCATACCCCTACTTCAACCTCTTGGCCAACCACTTCAAAAATGAAGTTCTGGCCTTTCATCAAATGGATAAACCTTTTTTAGAGGGAATTCTGCATAGCCAAGGTGATTTGATAAAACTCCTACCTTGTGTGTGAAGTAAGATATAGGAATAATAGAGAGCATAGATATTTATTAAAGTTATTACATAATAGTAATACAAGCAAGCTTCCTGTTTCCAATTTGCTTCAGATTTTACGACAAATGCACACAAAAAAGGATTCTGAATAGGAAAACAAAACCAGCCAATGTTTGTGATTATGAAGTAGCCTACAATATAAAGTAAAAATAAATAGATATACAAAATAGTCAGCCTTTTACGCAGCCACCACAAATCAAATTGCGGAGGTTCTATCTGTCAGCTTGTCAGATCAAGTTTAATCCAATTGCCTGCATTCCAGTTGCTCCCTTCCACTGGTCACGCCGCTGCAGCCTGACCAGCGGATTGGGAGCAACTCCAAATGCAGGCAAACGGACCAAACTTGGTCTAGGGTCTGTCAGGGTCTGTCAGGGTCTGCGGCTCCGTTTTAGCCGTCTTATCTCCTGATATCTGTTAAACTCTATCTGAATCTCACAATCCTCGTGATCGTATTCCAGAGCTAGCGGAGGAGACTCCTCGTGTCTCATAGACTGAGATGTCGAGGGATTAGCTGCAGAAAATATTTCACATAAATTTTATGAGTATTGATATCAGATAAGTGAGCGGGGGGGGGCCTCCTAACGAAAACACCAACACCAAAAAAAACAAAATTCAGTGCATATTTTTTATCTAATCTTCATATTTATGTATCAGCCTTACTATACTTGCATTGGCTAAGATAAAAGTGTCACTGCCAATTGGCGATTAGTGCCTGTTTTCATTTTTTGGCAGCTTTCTGCACACTCAAGTTTACTAGTTCAGGAGGTCCTCTATGGCCTCACCGTTAGGATACATTCTAGTTTTCTAGGATGCATCACACTCTCAGTATGAGGATTTTGGGCAACTTGCATCCTCTTTAGGGGCAGCCCAACCTATGTTTTGTCATAAACAGGGCTGCCCACATTGTGTTTACAAAGAAAGTATAGTCAACTTAGTAATTATACTCACTGGCAGGAACTAGAGTACCGTAGTTCTCAGCTATATGAGAGGTTTTTCGCCGTCTATGTATGACTTTGGTTGAAGGGGATATAAACTTTTCAATTCTAAAAAAACAATAATAATACATTCTTAGGTTGTTTCTTGGAGAGTAAGGTTGTATTCATTATGCGCAATTACAGACTATTAGTGAACTACTGTTTATCACTATACACAACAACAGATTTTAGATTTTTCACACCAACAATCTTATTGGATATTCAAGGATATTTCATCAATACTCTTATCTCTGGAGTTAACCAATTTTACTTCATTAGCTGGATTAATAAGGATTAATAAGGATCACTGATAACTTGAGAAAACATCTATTCACGAGATTCATTGACTGGCAACTATCATTGTTTTAGTGGGCCAAGGGCGTAGGCCCAAGCCCCTGCGCTATAATCAACTGAGTCCATACACGTTCAAGGTATGGGGTTGTCTAAAGATATGAAGCAGGCGATGAACAAGTGGTTGGAGACAGTAAAGGCAGAGTTTGCGGCAAAGTTAGATTCAATGTGCCTTGATCGAGAGCAGAAACTTTTGAAAAAGGTTGGAGAGTTGGAGACTAAGGTTCAGAATCTTGAAGGCAGGAGTGGAGTGTTGGAGACCAAAGTCCAGCAGCTGGAAGGAAATAATGGCGAGTTGAGACGGCGACTCGATATGATGGAGAGATATGACAGAGGAGATAGTCTAGAGATACACAACATAACTGTATCATCAAATGAGAATGTGGAGGATATTGCTACAGCATAGCTACAGCAATGGATATGGAAATGTCACTAACAGATATCAGCACTGTGTATCGTATGCCGGTTAGGAGAGAGAAGCAGGGAAAGGTAACACCCAGAATTTAAGTCAAATTTACCAGACGTTGTATGAAAAAACTAATGTATGCAAGTCGCACAAAGAAGAAAGTGACCCATGACCAACTTGGACTCGGCAGCAGCGGTAAGATCTACATACATGAACACCTCACTAAATCTCAGTCGGAGCTGTATTTCAAGACTAAAGATAAAGTGAAAGAGCTTGGCTACAAGTTTGTATGGACCCAGGATATGAACATATATGTGCGGTATAATGAAAGAGCCAACCGCATCCTAATCACAATCGACAATCGATAATCTTCAGGAGAACTCTACGTCTGACACCAATCAGTCAGCACCTATACTAAGACCTCGCAAACAACAGAGCCCATCCGGCTAGGCCAAACCTTCGAAAAGCTTGTTACCAGATGGTCGCATCATCCATCCATCCATCTAAATATAAGATCTTTGCCTAAACATTTTGATGAGTTCAGACTAACTCCTGATTTGGTCAATGATGACATAATCTGTTTCCCCGGAAACTTGGTTTAATGGCTCTCATTATGACAACAATTTTCAACTACCTGGTTATGTATTGATTCGTAAGGATAGGGGTTTGACTTCACCTGTTGGCGGGCTGGCTGTTTATGTTAAACAAAACATAAAATTCGAAAAAGTTGATTTGGCTTCATGTGGTGGGACCGAAGTTCTATGCATTGAAATTGTTATCGCTGAATCTAGATTTTGTTTGGTCCTTGTTTACAATCCACCTTGTGTTGCAAGCATCGATGTTTCCTGTAATTTTGAAAAGCTATTGGATGCTCACAATTTACGAAAGCCAACTGTAATTATAGGGGATTTTAACATTGGCTGGTCCAGTAATTCACAAGCTAAAGAAAATCTTGAAACCCTTATGAGACTTCATCAATATGAACAGCTCGTTAGAGAGTATACTAGATGTTTTAACAATTCAAATACTACAATTGACTTACTTTTCTCAAATGTTCAAAATTTAGTACCTGAACACAAGGTTATAAAAAGTGATATAAGTGATCATTTTGCAATTCAAATGAAAGTTAATCTAAAAAGGCCTAAGGCTGGCTCTTCTTATGTCACTAAGCGAGATTTCAGAAATTTTGATGATCTTGAGGTTTTTAATAATGGGAAATCTCTTGATTTTAATATTGTAGAGAATGTTCACTGTGTTCACGAAACAGCAGATATTTTAGAATCAAAAATAGAATTATTGGTGGAGCAGTTTGCACCATTTAAAACCCAACGTTTAAAGCAGAAAAACAATCTTTGTTGGAAGTGTCCAGTGGCATCTAAACTAACAAGCCTTAAAAAAAGATGCATTTCAAAAGTTTGTTGAGACGGGATTTGATAAAAATTCTACTGCCTGGGAGGATTATCGTTTAATCCGTAACAAGGCAACAAATGCAGTAAGAGATGCCAAAAAGCTAGCAATGAGAGCAGTTTTTAATGATAAAACATTAGACCAATGGCAAAAAATCAAAATTTTCCAACGTAAAAATTATCAAGGCATTAATGTCATTCAAGAAATTGAATCTGAAAATTGCACCACTTCTGAAAGCCCAGTGATCGCTGAATGTCTAAATAAGTATTTTCTAGCATTGGTGCAAATCTCAATGAAGAGGCTAAACAATTGTCCAACAAAAGTTCCTCAGGCTTTGATAATGATCAAGCTTTCAGTTTTCCTAAATTCGCTTTTCAAGAAATTACATCAAGTGAGGTGTCTAAATATCTGCACGCACTGAAATCACGTAAAACTGGGGGATTGAATCAGATCCCTGCCTTTACTTATAAAATCCTAGAGCCTTTGATTCTGAATCCATTGACACATATATTGTCAATCTGAGCCTTAAATGTCACGAGTTTCCAGATGTGTGGAAAAAGGTCTTAGTAATTCCTATTTTCAAAAGTGGCAAGATAAGTCTGCCAAATAATTATAGACCAATTTTGCTACTGCCAATATTAAGTAAAGTCCTAGAAAAGATTATAAATTACCAAATTCGTGATTACCTGGAAATTAATGATCTAATAGCCTCTCGCCAATTTGGACTCAAGAAATGGTACACTGATCAAATTTTAACTCAACTAGTCAACAAATTTCGTTCTCCCTGCTGTCAAAGCACGAGTCAAAATTTGTCACAGTTTCTGCTCCTGATATCCGTAAAGCCTTTGATTGCATAAACCATAAGATCCTTGCCAGAAAACTGTTAACGAATTTCAATTTTCACTCTAATGCGTAAAATTTAATTAAAAATTATCTTTCAAGTCGAGAGCAGGCCATGAAATTTAATGGTTGTGTATCTGAATGCAGTCGAGTAATAACTGGTGTGCCGCAGGGGTCTGTACTAGGACCCCTGCTGTTTATCATGTTTATTAACGATCTGATGGAGCTAAAAAAATTGTTATCTATATGCTGATGACTGCCTACTAGTCACCAGTGGGGAAAACCCAGACATTTCCACAAAACTTATGGAAGAAAGCATCCATCAGGCATCCAGTTGGTACAGTGTAAATTGCCTTGTTCTAAACAGCGGTAAAACGGATGTCATCACCATTTCCAATACACATAACATCAAACCTCAGGAACTTAAATTTAACAATCTCATTTTCAAACAATCAGACAAAATTAAGTACTTTAGGTGTGATTCTTGATAACAAATTAAATCTTAAATCTCATACCAGTAAAATTAAACAAAAAGTTTATCCAATAGTCACCAACTTTCAACGTAATAGAAAATTCCTGACACCTAAATTAGCTAAGCTTTGGTACATTGGACTTGTACGTTCTAATCTGGAATACAGCTCTCCTGTTTTATTTACAACAAACGACTATGTCAAAAAAGAATTTTTAAAAATTGAGAATAGATGTTTGAAAATGACAGACTATAACAGTGCTAAAGAGAATACTCGAAAGACCTACAGCATCCCTTTTTTAACTTTGCGTTTCGAATATTTGTATCTGCTGACGTTTTATAAAATTGTTAATAGTTTAGTCCCAATAATTGATACCAATCTGCTCCCCGAGAACTTAACTAGTGAAACTCGGCTTGCTAAAAGTTCTGGGTTTAGACTATCCAAGGAAAATTTTAGATTTGCTTTGGCTAATTTCGGTGCTCAGAAGTTTAAGGAATTACCCAATCATGTTAAGCTGAGTCAATCCCTTGCTTCATTCAAAAATGCCACTCGGAGCCACGTCCTTAAACTTCTACATTAATGAGTCAGTTCTTATCATTTCTTTTTAGCCTACTGCTGCATTGTTCTAACTTTTCATTTCCTAGCTATTGTGTATTAACTTGTGTAATGTTTTACTGCTAATTAATGTTTGTGTGTACTTTGTAATTTTACCTGTCATTGTTCTTGATTTTTAGTTACATGTCTATTTAATTCTACACCATATTTTCATCAATTTTTCTGTTTTCTGGGTACAAGTCCTAAGGACTTATTCTTCTCCAGAATAAACATGGAATATATATATGTGTATTTTTTATGACAGTATCAAAGAAATTGACACCAACATCCCTCAAGTGACGTTTGAGCTGTTAGCCTAGCGAACATAATGACATACATGTATGGGATATGTAGGCCTCTCCATACATCATTCAGATGGAAGGGAGAGGGAAGTGGTTATCTTTAGATATCAAATTTAACTGAAGACGTATCATCAAAAGTATATATTTTAGATTTATATATACAAATGTTTCAATTTTGATTTCACTTGATCCCAAATGCAGGTTTGTGATTGCATGTGACATTACTAAACAATGGTTCTGACAGGTTTTGACTCAAGGAATATTTCCCATGGAAGAAAAAACCCTTCATATTTATTTAACAAACCATCTTAGCTAAATAACTAATATGATAGTTTTATTGCCAAAAAAAACAAATCTCACCTGTGGAGCTTCCATGTGGCAACTGTGCAGCTAATGAGAGTCAGCACAGCAAAGGAAGCTAGCAGGAATTCTACTTTTGCGCTGTCAGTGCGTTCGTGTTTCTCTGTAATAGAGGCAAAATTGTGACCGGGAAGGAGAAAAGACATCAGTATTCAGCAATCATGGACAACAGAGCCTTGTTAGTAAAGGATACTGTAAGGCCTTGATACAGGATGTCAATTAGGGTAGGAGTCCCGGATTCATGAAGATATGCGAATCTCATTGGTGGCTCCAATTAGGATATGGCAAAAATCTGTACTATCCACTACCACCATGTAGCTTATTTATTTTCAGGACATTTACATGGGCTTTGGCCAGCACACAGAAAAAATGGTTTGATTTTCTGTGTAGAGAAGTCTTTAATTAGTATGGAACAAAGCAATGACTAGCTGTGATGAGTTTCATGCCTACTGGTTGCAGCCGGATCTATAATACAAATTGGAGAAGATACACCCAATCAAACTTTTTCCCTTTGCATTTTTGCGTTCTTGGTTGGTAAGAGCAATATACAGGTCAATTGGCACCCATCTATACAGTTGGCTGGCAAAGGGTGGATAATTGGTTACTTAATCTCTGGATGATGATTATTAATAGTTTTACCTGATACTCTCGCTGCTGTGATCTTGCTGTCGATCAGTTTTACGCACTCTGGTTTTCGAGGAATCCATATTCCATCCCTGCACTCTATATATGTTTGATTGATGTTCAAAAGATAGCCAGGCTCACATATAACCTTATATACAGGGACGTACGGCGCACCCTCCATATACAAAATGGCCTTCAGATGTGGAATATCCTCATCACATGAATATGCTACAATGTATATCATCATAACTGATCTCAAGTCATTTTCTCCTTACTCTGTACACTGGCAGCAGAACAGAGAACCTGTATTGATGTCGCTTATTTTGGTCAATTAAATAAAAAAATCAAAGACTGCCAAGTGTTACATAGGCCGAGGCAATTTCTAGTAGGAGTTGCGGCAGGAGCTTGACAACATACCAACATGAGTCATTTGGCAAGCTTAGTCCAAACCAAGAAAACACCGAATATTTTGTTTGTTGACAAGCCCATTCTTTCAGGAACTCGTAAAATACGTCTGTATCCAGAGGAATTTAAATTAATAAATTGTTCAAGAGATTAAACACTTTTCCTGATGTTGCACCTATATTGGAGTACTGATCCATCGCTCACCTCTGTATTTGATGAGGAGTTTGTGAGTAGGTCTCGGGTCAGTTATGTGTGATTCTATTTGTATATAGTTATCCAGATAAGGATTAAAAATGATTTGCTTTCTGCTGAAGTAGAATTGTTCCGCATCATTGCAATGAAGGAAGAATCTGAAAAACAGTATATTGGGATAGCCCCTGGTACTCGTCGGAACACTGAGAACATTGCTTACAATTTTTTTCCAAAAAAGAAGAATGTCACGATATCAGTTGATAGAAAAAAATTGTACCAAATCTATTTCTATAACGAAACACAGGTGAGATGGACAGGTGAGCGTTATGTTAGCCATCTCAGTGCTATTAGTGACTCAGTGCTGCCGGTGACCTAGTTCTAGGACATCAATGCTTTATACTATTTTCAGTGGGTCAATACCCAAGGAGAAACAAAGAGATAACTATTGATGTGGTGAATTAATTGAAATTGACATAATTATTTTGAGAGGAGTTGGATGGGTGCCCTCTTTTATTGCTCCGGGATGACTTTCAAGGTGATACATATTAGTGTTAATGCACAAAATGGAAGATAACTGGTTTGTTGTGAATAACTTTTGCTAGTCTCGCACTCACCTTTTAATCCTCCCTTCTGAAGCTACCAGCTTAAAACTGAAAGTGTTACGCTCGTAAGAAGGGAATTCAGCCGTGCTTGGTAATCTGGTGCTGCAGTTACTCTGGCTCCCGAGATGGTATTTTATATCCAAGTCGACTACACTGGTCATGTTACTGAGATTCAGAAGTTTCAGCGCATCAATGTAGACTGAAGTCGGTTTGAATAAATCGCTAGATGTGAGATTGCCATAGTTTTTATATACAAGTAATGAGATATATGCCTCGGGTATCACAGACATATCTATACTTTTTATCGTCTGGTTTGTTGAGAAAACAGGATATACTGCAAATAAAGGTGAACAGCGTAACAAAACTAATAATGATCTATTCATATCTCGTTTAGAGAGTACATGCATTGTCTTGGTTGAGATCTCAGGAGTTATCTGTTGCTTGGTTAGAGCTGGTCAAATCCCAAACTGTATATACTGTGTATATACTACATCAATGCAATTATTGAATATTGCAGTCAATATTTAATGGATATAGGTTAAGGACCTTACTTGTAAATTCTATGGTGAAGGGGGGCATCTTCTTTTGTACGAAGCTCAACATCAAATCTATCGATTTCCGATTCAGCATAGTGCCTTCTCTTAACGGACAGTGATAGTGATCTTTTGGTAATGATTGATTATGTATGATGAAGTCTTGCTCTATGCACGGTTGGAATGTCCTTCTAGGTCCAAAACCAAACTGCTCTACATAAACCTGCTCCAGTCGAATCCATGATGATTCAAACAGACCGTTAATCCTGACAGAACATGGTTCTCCTTGTCTTGAGGTGCTGTCATATTCTTCTGGATAGTTGGGACTGTAGATGATGCCTTTATTCACCACTTTGCTATTTTGGATTGTGAGTGTATGATGGTCACTGCAGAATTCGGGTGTTATTGCATGCGCCCCTAAAAAAGGAAGGAAAAAATAAAACTGGAACTGATTATTACTATTACACATTTTATTAAAATTCTTATGAAAGTTCCACAGCAATGATTTATCATAATCATTACATCGAAGAAGGTGAAAGTGAGTAACAACAGCTAACCAACTCCTTGAGCAAAAATTTCTCTACTTAGAATCAGGGAGGTGGCTTAAAAAGTTTTGATTCACATGAACATAGGGAGTTGCCCTATATTGAGACGAGAAGGCATAACTCTTAAACCATTCAGTAAAACTCTTTAGCAGAGATGTGAGTGGGCTCTTACAGAATGTGCATTTGGCAAGCTTATAAAGAAAAAATGATTATGGCAATATGCAGCAGGGAGCATTGGAGAGCATTCAAACAAACCAAGTTAGTACTATTTCAAAGGCCGAAATCAAATATCGATAACCAGCTTCAGGCCAAAATTAATCTTACACTAAGAAATCGTGAAAACCCATTTCAAAAACAAGTGTATAATTATACACAAGTTACAGAACTGTTTCTAATATGAGGTTTTATCATCTTGTTTGAGTCTTGAGCTTTTTATTTTGAGAATCAGTGTAAGCCTTACCTTCTAGTACGAGGGTCAAAATCAGTATCTCTCGAGCCATAGTTATTATCTACTCTAATAGCTGGAGATGGCTGCTAGTCGGTCACCTTCCTCCTAAACTACAGGTTATGTTAGATAACCTTCTTCATCTTAGTATATGCTCGTATCATAATCTCTCACAACTGGCGATCAACTTGCATTACTGTTCTAATGAGGCAAACTTCTCTCCGCTTTCCACACAACTGACAAGCTTTAATAACGGTATTTGTTACTAAAACAAGTTTAGAGTGATAGATTGGACTTTACACACAGACTTTGTATTGTGTATTAAATCGCAATCAATCAAGCTTTATAGGAGGTTGATCATTGACACTCCAAATCGAATGATTCAAGAGAAGGCGACATCCTCATAATGGATATAAGCTTGTGAGGTGTTATTATAGAACTAACGGATGGATGGCCATCCCTCAAAGCCTATAAGAAGCTTTAATTCTGCCGTACCTTCATGGCTTATTTCTGAAGCTCGGTTAAGTTTGATTATGGGAAAATTCATCACCAGATTTTACCTTCAAATCTTTTTGAGAACTTAAAAAACTTTTTGGCACCCTAAAATTTATGCTATGAGAGCTACAATGCTACACCGATCGTTGAGTGAGTTTGGCCCCAATAGATAATTTTCAAAATAAGAACCGATATCCTCCGTTGCATTCTACTGGCGATTATTGTGGACCTAAAAAATATTTGGAAGCTGTTCTGTTTGCAGATTGGATTGAAGTATTATGCTGTTTTGTAAGAAACAGAAAATTGGGCTGCCCCTAAAGAGAGAAGCAAGGTGCCCTATATCCTCATACTGAGAATTTGATACATCCTAGTAAACTATAATGCATCCTAGATGTGAGGCCATAGAAGACCTCCTGAACTGGGTGTGCAGCAAGCTACCAAAACTGAAACTGGCACTAATCAGCCATTGGCAGTGACACTTTGATCTTGGCCAAGAAGCGAGAATCAATCGAAGTAATAAGGTAGACTAGTAGTGTCCCCTTATGCTGATCAGATAAATCTAAAGCTTTTCAAATTGACGAAACTATATGCAGTCAAGCTTTCTGTTGTCAGATCAACATAGTTCCAATGATAGCCACTGAGGTTTCATATCACAGCAAACAAAACATAAGGAATGAGGAAAAGGTAACTTCACGGTTTTATCTCAAGATTTGTATTTACAAACTAACAAGAATGATTGTCGGCATAATGAGTCAAGTACTTGCAGATACTATAATTATGTCAATTCCCTTGGTTCTAGCACTTATGTATAGCACTCATAGAATCACATCAAACAGAATATTTTCACAATCAGTGTTCATGAAAATTTGTTTAGAAAAATAAGATGCAGTGTGCAGTACACATTGTCACAACTAGAAAAAAACACAGAAAGTGAATCTATTATACAATATCTATGTTATTACAATATCACCCTTACAGCAGGTACATTTATCCTTTCTGCCGTTGTATTCCAGATCACAAGGTAGACAATGCTCTCTACATGCTGCTTTGGTTGTAAATGAGCCTGTCTGGACTTCTGGCTCAGCTTCAATCATACATAGAACAAAACAGCTTATAAAATGAAATAGAGTAGCGAAGTGTGATCAACCAATGATGAAAAAGTAAACCTAAATTTAAAATGCATATAATTCTGTGGTTTTGCTAATGATACTAACTAATTTCACTTTATGAATCATAAAATTAAAAGTGTAGATCTGTGTAATATTATCACAGAGTAAGGGCATATGCCCTTACTGCTCTTTGAAACTGAATTACTATTCTGAAATGGCAAGAGATAATTAATGATAAAATTGACTGGAGGAAACGTTTTTTCCTTAAAGTGCTATATCCGACTGTAAAAACTAATTAACTGATTAACGAAACTTATCAGAATGAGACTTTTAAGCAATATCCTCATCATCGCTCTGCTATAATCTCTATCTGTCATGTTTTTTTTGACCAGACAAATCTGTTTCAAACATGTTCAGTGAAAGTTCAGCGCGAGGCCGAGGACTTGTGCAATGATTTTTCTATGCGGAAGAATAATCCGATCACAATTTTGAAAGTTTTGATCGATGGACGATAATTTGAATCCGAGTTTACCTTGTATTAGTCAGGCTACGTCAAACTTTGCTAACAATAGCTCTGCGAGTTCGAATATTTCAAGCAAGGTTGCCAATTTCAACTACATACTACATGTGAATTATCATTTGTGATTCAACATAATTTTTTATCCTGTTTAACATATCCATGTAATTAAACCAAGCAACCTGGCTCAAAAGTTACCAGATTTACAAATTTATATAAGTGGAGTTCTTTGTTTAATCAAACCAGCGCATACGTTGTCATTGAAGAAGTTTCCTAAAAATCCTAACCATCGATTAAATAAAGTAAATTCACCACTAGCGTGATATAGATGAGTAAATTTTGACGAAAACTTTTTAAATGTAGGTAGAGTTGTTTATTTACTCACTGCATGCTTCGATGAGATGTGAAAGAGTAATGGTGATAATAATCACTAACAATATTCTTCTGCTAACGCCTGCTGTACCCATATTTCACCAAATAGCTCTCTTCTTGTCCAATAGTTATTTGAATTTTTTCTCAAAATGAACTTGTCGGGATCGGGGATGTCTCTAAAAAAGTAGTAAATAGTAAAAGTAAATATTATATTAGCTCTACAAAATCTAACCCGCTACATGCTGATGCTGAATTGGTTGACACCAATTTATTGCTAGCTTGTTTTCCTATATCCTTGCCAACATAATGTGTTGGCTAAGAACCATAGGAACACTACTCTTTAACAATCATAATGGATGCTGTCACTTACAACCTACAGTTCAATTTTTTAGGTGAACAATGGAGGACAAATGAAAAAATTATTTATAGGTCAAGATGTAGGGGTTGTGGCCCGGAAGTAATTCAGCGCTAGGAGTGCGTGGGAAATCAACTGAAATAAAAAGTACATTATCTCTAATAAAAAATATTTTGAATGTAAAAATGTCATTTTTTTTGTGATTTGTCAATGACACTGTTGCCAAAAGGGCGCAAAGAAAACACAAGACGTCAATGGTTCTTTTGACATTCATATAGTCATAATGATAGATGAGGTTCATGGCATTATAGTTTGGTTACAGCTCTAAACCTTCAAGTTCTATTAGTCACTAAGTCATCAATGCCCTGCTTATTGGGCTGATTAAGATTTGCAACTCACTGATTGGAAAGGATTGCCTGGTTACATCATAATCCTGGATTATTAAACCCTATTCACACTTCGCTTTTTTTTGCAACCTATAATGGTCTAATACTTAACATTAAAGAGCGATATCTTCAATCTCAGCGCCAAACAGTAGCATGGTAAAAATACTGAAAATTAGAGGAATATCATGGAACTAACACTTACCCTCGTGTAGAAAGCTAAGAACTGATGATCTGCTGGAGAAATTGAGTCATGTATGTTGGACAAGTTGCGGAAGAATGTTTATTTAATTGCTGTGCGGAGAGGGCTTTATGGCTTTATTTTAGCTCATGATTTATTGATTAGTTTGTCTCTAATGATGCGTCACACAGCGATTTGGGTGGTCCGTGAAGATTCCAACCTTATTCTTGTGGTGTTAGAGAGGATTATCCCACTGCCAGCACAGTTCAGATGCTGATTTCTCACAACTTACGCTCTCTACTTAGTTAAAGCTATTTTTAGATCTTCACATGGTCGCCCCTTTCTCTCAACTCATGTTGACTGTCCACTCAGCTACTGTTTTGTGGTGCTATTAATGTGACAGACAAGTGAATCTAAAAATAGGATTGTGACGGGGAGTCTCTCAAAATGACAAGGTAGTAGCCAAAATTACATGGTTCAAACGCAATGTCAACAATTAAACCCTAATTTTTCACCATAAACAATATTTTATTGAATGTGTGTGCCCTGGACTCCTACTTAAAAGGATGACTGTGAAGCATTATATATCATTATAACTAGCTATCTTCGTCACAAGTACATTAATATGTATAGCAAGCCAGAGTGAAAATAAATTCATGTTCTAGTTTTTCCATTCTGTTTAAAATAATAGACTTAATTTAAATGACGTTAAAATTAACTTGCGTTGGGTTTGGCCTTACAAAATTAGGGTTGGTTATCCGCAGCGAAGCTATCAATCTTTTTGCGCTAGATTCCCACAGAATGAGTTGTGTAGGAAAAATCTGATCGGTGGGTTTAAACTCTTAGACTTATTGTAGCATTCTTGTGTTATGCTACACAAAATGGGTACCACGAAAATCCTTGGTTGCTGAAGCTTCTTGCCTGGCATGATAGAAGGACAGTTTTCAAGGTGGGTGCACTTTATATAGGAGTTGTACCTGTGTTGAAGCCGGCAAAGGTCGTAGGCAGTTTGCAAAACAAGACTACTCACAAAGAAAATTAAGAAAGTATTAGCACCACAACCAGTGTAAGTATCTGTAAGGATATCACCTTTCGGAGACTTTCGGGTCACTTATTTATTGTCGGCAATTTCTGAAAACGCCAGCAATAATATGCTCTGGATTACATTGCTATTGTGTTGTGTTTTCACGCAAGTTTCCAAAATAGTATTGCGTTTATGAAGAAACGCATCTAGGAACAGAACGTTTCCTTCCTATGGTCCCTATGGTTTGATCCGCTTCAGATGAAATGTTGGGTTAACTATACTTCTATTGTAAAACTATTGTCATTATTCGAGTACATCCTCAGGCACAGAATGGATACACTTGTGTGACGATGGCATTGATAGTCAAGCTGCACTGAAACACTATTTAGCTGTGCATTATAAAGTCTTAACCTTGTCCAGCGGGTAACTTTTTTTGTTATAGGGGTAAAAAAAAAGTAGCTGCATGACAAGGCTAGTAGAGTCTGCTATCACTGTTCTTATGATTTGGATATATCATGTGCAGTTGACTACGCTGTGCTGCTTAGTCAATGCCTGCTCAGTAACTCTCTAGTCAAAGGATACCAACATGGAGGTACACATACACAAGGAAGCTTTAAGTTCAAATATTGTATGAAATGCAGCAATACGCTTATCAATAACTGAGTCACTGTGTTGTGTGTTCTGGTGAAATATCGCACCCAATATTTTGCTCGGACCACTCCAACACTATCTGAGCTTCTGATGGATATTGGTTTGATCACCAGTCTGTCCTTGAGATTAAAAGTTTTATATCATTTTTAGCCAGGGAGTTTTACTCACACCATGATGTAGCATAATCCGTTGCATCTGTTGTTCAGCATGATACAGTTGGAGATGATATCTTCCTCTCCGCTGATAGCTCGATATACTGCCGAGTCATAAAACTAATTCACGCAATACAGGAGCTCATTGTTTCACAATGGTGTTGGGTATTATTAAGTCATTAATGAAGATGTTTGTAGATAGGGCGTTTTAAAGCTGTCAGCCTAGGATTATTTTCTTCCATGTGGTTCACCGAATCCGTCGATAGACAAAGGAGGCTATGAAGATAAATGGCCACCATATCTTACTCTCTGTAGCTTATCATCATAGAGTTTTATAGACTCTATTTAATAACTCTCAATAGTTAAAAAATTTCGTGGTAGGCATCTGGTGCTGTGAATGGCAATACCTTGCTGGAATGGCATTCACGATATCGATGTATATACTATCTTTGATGGGATAACCTTATTGTTGTGAGTCCTTGGTAGCAAAGATAATAGTCATTGTTTGAGGTCTACTCCGGCATAAGGCAAGCAGTACAGAATATCACAACCACTCACTAGATAAATATCATACACCCTGTAAGTTATTCATGGCCATGTTCTTTCGATGAATTTCACTACCTTATAATAAGTTTATTTCCTCTATAATGCTATGTCGTAAGATCAATAAATCACCAAAATCACGGGTGTCAACTTGAAAATTTTCTTTCATATTTTCCTGAAAAATCATCCATTTCATTGAAAACCATAATGTTTAGACTTAGTTATGGAAAGCTGTAGTTGCCTTCTACTTCAATATGTGCACACAACTCATAACATAGAGTTGATAGGACGACATCAGGTATTCCCGAATCAAAAGCATGAAAGCAACATTGAGATGCCAAAAATCAATACCGTTTGTATCAATCCTAAATAATGTGGATTTTGGATTGGTTTTTGTTTGGTCTCATATGTCCAAGTAAACAAAAGGAATTGTAAAAAATAACTTCTGTAACAGTTGACAATGCCTACAAACCTAAAGTCCCTATCTTAAGGTCTCTCACAATACAGTGAATGAGAGATATCTGTGACAGGATCTTCGGTTATTCCATTACAGTTCCTTTGTGGGGGTGACAAGTGCTATCTCATAGGACTGAGTTAATTCGACTTCTCAAGGGCAGGGAAAGACAAAGTTTTAATTAGGATGTGACTTGGGACTGCTATTATGAAAAAATGATTGATTGGATAGATATGACATCTATTGCAAAAAAAAACATTTCAGACTTTACTACAATTAAATAATGGGTACACGTTATAATCGAAAAAAATTATGAGATAGTTCACTTTAGATGATAGGTGTTCGATGAGACATACAAACTTACATGGACCCCTGAGCCTTACGTGATATCAGGTCAAAAGTAGCAATATCACAAGTCATCCAGCCGCTCTGCTCCTCATTTCTCCTGCAACTCATTGTAAGTCATTTTCATATAACTCTTGTATCTGACACCTCCACAGGATACTCCCGAATTAAAGCACATTAAAACTCTCTCCGTCTACGCCTACACCGCAAATAGTGAACACACAAGTGACTATTGCGTTACATCTTTTTCAAAGACCAAGTTGCTCTGTGGTAAATATAACAATGATTCATGATAACCAAACTTTTCCAATTGGGGCAAAAATAACTTGAGAGCGCATTGTTCAAAATAGATTACTGACGACAAACTGTCGAAGCCTTCACAAGATGACATGATTATTATCATATGATCGGGCGAGTAAAATTTTTATTTAAATTGTTTGCAGTGCCGTGTCTGGCACCCAAAAACTTACTGGCCATGGCACTATAAGTATTCAAGTTTATCAGAAATCAAATACCTAGAGAGTGAACCAGACACTGCGATCGTCTTACTCGGTATTTTGAAAACATAAAGTTTTTTAGTTTAGAGGTTTCAACAATAAATGAAGTGATAATTATAACGTTACATGAAGTCATATTTTCGGTTTATTAAAATAAAATGAAGGTTTCTGATGGTAAGCTAGAGTACCTGTACAACCTTTCAAGGTTAATCACTAAAATATCTCATTGATTGTCTGAGAATGTGATCATATAATGCCATGAAAACAAAAGAGCTCCGCATTCCAATTAAGATTTAGGCGGCAGTAGTCCATTCACATTTGATGACCCTTCTCACCTGTTCCATACCTATCCTAATTAGCCATGTACATGACAATGTTCATCGCTTTTAACGGTTTGAATGGTTTTGTTTGATCACGCTAGCAAAAATTATGCTGTTTACAGAAAAAGCCAAACAACCCAATGGGGTATCATCGTGGTATTTTATTAATATTTTTTTGAGTGATTGTATAAGCCTATACAAATAGTCAACTATGCGTTAAGATTTGATTTTATATACTTAGATCTAGACTGGTTTTTTACGTCTCATCATCGGTGCTGAGCATCAATTTCTTTAACGCATATAAGTAGTCATATTACAAAATATTATGAAACGGCCCCCCTCTTTATTGTTTTGCAGCATCACAGCTTCCTTGTAAATCAGTCAATCCTCACAGTTTTCTTTCGGATTTGAGAGTAGCTACAGTGAGGGGCAGTGAGATTTTGACCCAAACAAGCTATTACAGGCAAGCATGAGTTGGATGTAAAGAGATTCTAACTAAACTCAAACCAGGACAACCAATAATCTAATAGCATCTGCAACAAATTTACCACACGCTTACTGGCACTAAATCCATCAGGAATTAATATACACAAATGTTGAGTTCAGGGAGTGCTGTTATAATATTAGTTGACCAGTCAGTGAAAGAAAATCCTACTTGTCTTAATACCTAAGTTGCACAGTTAGTCTTTGCAAATCTGATGTAGCTGTAGTGGGTTTTAGGGGGTTATTACAAGGTTACAAAAGATGTGGATTGCACAGTTTAATAATGAAATTAAAAGTAGCTGGTCAATTTTTTTTTCATGTGACATTATTAAACATGTGCACATTAGGTAACTTCGCGCCCTTGGTATCAATATTAAATAATCATTAATTATAATCATTTTCATGGGGAAATCCAACTGAATAGATTTTATGATTAGGTATACGGTTTTTCAATGATATTGACATGAAACTTAGAATTATCTCCTCATTGGTAAAAGGGAGACAACTTGAATTCAAGTTGGATTCAGTTGGATTTCCCCATGAAAATGATTATAATAGGCAAAAGCGCGACCTGTTCGACTGTAATAAAATTGATTATTAATAATCAATGGAAAATCCCATTAGCAGAAGTTCTCAACTTGTATGGGATTTTCCATTGATTATTAATAATCAATTTTATTACAGTCGAACAGGTCGCGCTTTTGCCTATTTAATGATTATTTAATATAGATACCAAGGTCGCGAAGTTACCTATTAGCCTTAGGGCTCATAAGGGTGCAAGTACGAGTTTGTGGTTTATGAGCACTTAGTCTAAAAGAAATGTATGATAATGTAATGCCACTAACACGGGGTACTTGCAGCTATCTGAGCACATAGGTTGTTTACTATGTGCGCATACGTTCTGTGTAAAGGATTGGGAAATCCTTGTTACGGTTTTTCCAATGGAAATCCCAAATTAAGCCGCACCCCTTGATTTATGGAAACTTCCATTATGATTTTTGGATATACTTCCCTTTTGTCACTAGCTGCAGCAGAGGCCAGACAGAAAAATGTGAGTGTAGTAGTTTCCAGTATTCTTACTACCTTATCCAAAGAGTTATGTCCCAATAGCTTAAGAGTATGAATCAATGTGTCTACGCTTTGAGTTGCCTCTATTCATCAGCTCTCAAGTAGCAAAATGCTGCAAAGTGCTGCATACTGGATCAAACTTTATTTTGGTCCTGTCCCACAGTGTGTTATGTACTATTTTTCATGTGCTGCTACAAAATATGGATCAGCAGTCTCGGGCGTGTGTAATTCTAAGTATATTAAAGTCAATAATTCAATTGATAGTCAACTGATAGTCAACTTTTTTCGTTACAGTTTAGAGTCAGTCAAAGTAAGCTCGATGGCATCTGCTAAAGAAGATCTGGATTCTCGGCATGTGATACAGTGTGGTAACTGTATGGAAGTGGATGGATATCTACTGAACCCTGTAGTGCTGCCCTGTGGACATAAGTTCTGTGAGAAGTGCCTCCGAGATCATCATCCCAAAATGAAGATTTTCACATGCTTCAGATGCAAGTAAGGCTCCCAGGACACTGTTGGTTTGACCTTGGATTAATCTGAACAATTTTGTTCCTTCTGTGGTGGCAGAGCTGTGGTGTATCAAGGCGCCGCACCACTCCACCACAGAGGGAAACAAAAGGTTCCCAGTTAGTTTGTCCATCTTTTGCTCTCAGATCCATGTATGTAGGATGTTGTTTTTTTCTGGTTTGGTTCATGTTTATACCCGACATACATTTAAAATGTTCTCTATTCACACGAACTTGCAGCCAAAAGGAAGTTTTATTGGCTTTTATGTGCTTGATTGACATCAGTTGCCATGTTCTCTTTTTTGTTTTCTGCCAGAGAGAAGACTGATATTCCTATTGAGAACTTACCATCAGCTCTGGCAGACTTGAAGACATTCTGTGATACCTGTACAAAGAAAGGAAAGAAGTGTATGACTGCTAAGGGATACTGTATACAATGTGATCGGAAATTCTGTGCTGAACATATTGAGGTTTGGCAAAAATATTTCCTCTGCTAAAATTTAGTTCTGATTTTGTTGCACTTTTCATAATTCTACTTCAATAACATTTGGCGCTGATCTTTTGGGAACCGATTCACGTGCATTCAGAGTTGCTCCCCCTCTGTTGATAAGCTGATCTGACATCAGTTGTAAGAGAGAAAGCAGTTTAGGCGCGCAAACTGTGCCTGGATTGCTGGTAGTAGCATTCCAATATGAACCACTTCCATGTGGTTGTCAATGGTGTGCTACTATCAGCTATCACTGCATAGTTTGGGCGCACAAACTAGAGAGAGGAAGTATTTGAATTTATCTTGGTTGAACATCACCCCATTGTAATGAAATTATGAGAACTAATCTGTGAAATTATTATTTCTTTAGTGGCACGATGACGGAATAGATAACCATGACTTCTTAGCTATCAGGGATTATCTTGACTCATCATTTGCTGAAGAGCAGAGGTTTTGTAAGACACATAAGGGTCAAGTTGTGAATATAGGATGCAGAGAATGTTTCATAATTTGCTGTCCTGGGTGCCTCGCCACAGAAAAAACCTGCATCGATGGTGAGAGTGAATTCTCTGCTACGTTGCAGAAAAATTTGATGTCAATTGTTACGGTTATAAGGAATATGTCGAAGTGACATAACATATTTATTATTGCAAAATGACTGCCTGCTGATGAAAATAATCGGAGTATACTTATTGAGATGAATCCGATAA
Source organism: Membranipora membranacea (assembly GCA_914767715.1). Classification (NCBI taxonomy): domain Eukaryota; kingdom Metazoa; phylum Bryozoa; class Gymnolaemata; order Cheilostomatida; family Membraniporidae; genus Membranipora; species Membranipora membranacea. The sequence continues at coordinate 18,576,879 of OU612066.1, read as the reverse complement.
CTTTAGTCTGGTATCAAATCTGTTGAGTTTTGTGCAGGTTTTCATATCCTAGCAGGGTATTTATTCTTTTCTCTTGCTTTTATAACTATTGATTGAAAAAGTAACCACCCTGTAGTGAAGTTATTGCCTGAAATTTAAATTTTAAACTCTACATGTTGTCCCTCGCTACAGGAAGTCCTCATGACTTCACGTCACTGAAAGATGTGGCAGCAAAAGTCAAGCAGGCAACAGAACCTCTGAAACAGAAGGTGGAGGACAGGTTTGATGAAGTGTCGGCGCTGATCAAAGAGATCACCATTGTCTTATCAGAATGGGATATTGGTACTGAGGAGGGTGTCAGATTTCTACACCACACACGTGATGAACAGGTGGGGAACTGTGACTTTTTACCTCGTAAATATTTCTGAGAATCGGTTGTGCCGTATTCTCTACCTGCACTATAATATGAGAGTTTAGATTTTATAGAATTAAGATAATGCCCAATGAGTCTATTTGGAGATAATCTTTCAAAACTAGGAGGTGAGTCGGAGGGCCTTTCTTGCATTTGAGCCTACATGTCTACTGATTCTTACCTGATCTGACTGACGCCATAAGACTGATGGACCAATCAAAACAATATGATATGATCGCCATAGCTCTCTTACACTCAATTCATAATTTGACCAAAGAGAAAGGAGGATTGTAGTTTTTACGTATATATTTGATAGACCGTCCTTGGAGAGTTGCCCCTTATGTTGGTTTTGACTTTTCTTTACGTCTGTAGGTGAACGCAGTTATATCTAATTACAAAACGCTAGAAGAGGAATATGTGGCATCAAGAACCAAAGCTAAAAGTACCATCACTGATTATTTGGCGAAGGAGGGAGGTCTACGGTTGACTGAGTTCCTAACACAGTTGAAAAAACTCAGAACCATGATTTCATACAAACACCCGGTATGTCAGTGTTTCTGTCCTTTTGGGCTTTGCTTGTAGTAATAATCTAGCTTTCAGAAAGTGAATTCACTGGGAAAGTGACTGGTATTATAAAGGTCTGTAGCAAGGATTCAAGCCAGTCTGCTCTTCGTTTGATATGAAATCATTCACATAAAATGTTTGCCTATGGTACCACTTGTCAATGTGTTGGTTACGATAATAATAATAATAATAAGTCATTGATCAGCATTGCCATCAGTTTCAGTTGCTCCACCTCGAGCAACAAGTTGGCCCTATCTTGATTAGCCCTGTGTCTCTTAACAGATTGACCTTATCACTGAAAGGGTTGATGTCAAGGCGGCGGTCGAGAAACTTATCCAAGATGAATTCCCAAGCTTGTGCCTCGAGAGTCAATCTAAAATTGTGTCAAAAGGTTTGTGAAGTCCTCGTATTTGCTTGCAACTTCATATATTAGTTTGATTGTTCTGAGTGGATTTTTGATTTTAACTGTCCTGAAAAAAATAATGACCTTACAACATATATTTATATTTGTCCCAAACCCGGACATGTAGTCACTGGATATCTGCCCTGGTCGTCAAATTCTTTCCATATCATCCATAACTTTTTATGAATGAAAGGGAAATATCATTTATGATATGCTCAAACACTGAATAATGTTCATGACATTGTATGTTATTATAGTGTCATTTATTCTACAGGTCTTGAGTATCGTGATACGGAGCTGGTCATACAAAATACCGAGGGTATCACCTTTGATATCGAACACCACTTTGAAGTAAAACTTCCTCCCAAAACCCTCAAGTTTATAAAGAAGATTGCTATGAACAATCGTGCCAACTGCGTGTGTAGATATAAAAATGTAACATATGTCGGGGTTTATGAGAAAGGAATTGTAGCAGTGGATACCGCAGGCCATCAATCATTGCTCGCGAAAGAATATTTTAATTTTGCGGCCATGAAAATTAATGATGCTCGAATTTATGGTCTCATAAATAATCATTCAGGCTATGAAATATGTATCTACAACCTTCAAGGTCAGCGGCTATCTCAATGGAAGGTCAGTGATGGTGGTACAACTTGGCCAGGTTGTAGGGTATGCTTTGATGGAGATGAGTTAGCAGTAGCTGACAGACGAAATCAGAGAATCACAATGTATGATCTTAGTGGCCATATTATCAGGCATGTCGAGTGTCCAGCTATGACAGAGGGAGGAAAGGTGATCATATGTGAAGCTGAACAGCACCATGTTATAATCTCAGACCAAAGCTCATCCACAGTGTCCAAACTGAATCTGATGTCTGGTGAGGTGAAGTGGAGCTCACAGCATGTTCCGGAGCCACAGGCGGTGAAGTTCACGCCCTCTGGATATGTCCTTGTAGCAAGCATGAAAGAGAAACTATCAATAAGTATACTGGATTACAAATCAGGTAAAATATCAACATGAAAACATTTTTTCACAATGTCTCAGTTTTAATAAAATTATATTTTGTTCCTCAATGATTGACAATCATTTGTATGTGCTTCAAGCATTAGTCACCATTAATCTCCGCTTACAGGTGAACTGGTTGCAGACCACGAGACAGACCAAGATGATGCAGCACGCAATTATGATGTATATGACATGTGCCTGGAAGACAATACCCTTATGATACCACTGTTTGACGAAAGTGGACATGTCCTGTTCTATGCGTTAGAGTAACCGATGTTTAAACTGTGATGTCTAAAAATAAAACTGCAAAAGAAAGGCTTTTGCTGTTTGTTACTACTTTAGACTACATTCTGAAGACCAGCTCTAGCCGAACACTGAATAGATAGGAAAGATTTTTTTTTCAAAATTGTCAATTATTTTCCCAACAGATGAATTGAAGTGAGGACCCATGAGTGTAGTACAAAAAAATAAGTTTGACACTTCTACGACTGAGTGATAGCACTGTAGACTTACTCTGACTAACAGTGTTGCGCTCATTGTAATGATGACAATTAAATGGATTACAATAGACACAATTTTCCACGATTAGTTGACTTCTTGCCTTCCATTTTTGAGACTTGTGACTGAAGACTGTATTACTTATTGAGTTTATCTTCAATTATGCCAGACATGCTACTTATATTATGAATAATTGTAAAATTTAGATTGAAATGTTAAAAGTTATACGTCCCCTATAGTCTGTTGCCGCTTAGTTAGGGCTATGAGGCACTTTCAGCGGTGTTGGTGGAGATTGACACAAGGGAAGGCCTGGATAGTAACAGTATCTGGCTATTCTAAAAAGTCTCTACCAGATCTTTTATAGCCTGTAACTCTTTGCTTACATCATCTGATGTCTTATTTTCACTGACCCAGGAAATGATGTGGTGAAGTGATTGTTGGGGGCATTGTTGTTGTCTTGTAGTCATCAAAGTGATGTAAAATAGATCAACAAATTTTTGGCTAATTGTCCATAGAATTGTCCACTCTCAAGACAGGGATACGTGACTCACTAAGAATAAGATGTATTTTATGGGATAAACATGAAATGTAAGCAATTGTTTTGTAGGAATGGAATCATATTTATACACTGAAAGATGGGCTGGGACTGACAAAAATGTCAGATTCAACCAGGTATTGAGACTGTTGTTAGCAAAACAGAGCAACTGCTTGGAAATTGTCAGACAACCCACAACATGTGTCGCTTTGATTTAACCTCCTTGTTGGAATTTGGAAATATTACACATAGAAAGATAATTGAATCATAAAATTTTGCCTTAAGAAAATTTTATCTGCTAACTTATTTTTACTACTTCTATGCAGTCCAAAACAGCGGAGGGTATAAGTTATTCAGAAGTGTTCACTGATTCTTCATTGATCGCAAAATATTGTCAGGTTGTACGCTTTGAAATATTTCTCATGTCTAACTACATGCATTTGAAAATGGCGAGAGTGAATAAAAAATATATCATATGTGTGTTGTAGTGTAGTAATTGAAATAATATGTGTATATATTTAAGAAATATTGCTGTTGCCAGGCCAAAGTTCTTTAAAAGGGAATTTATACACCTAAAACCCTCTCCTCTTGACTACAATGCAACACATACTCTATGTCAAGATTTATAGCATGATATTAGTTGCATGGTGAGATTATGCAGATCACTTCATACAGGTATAATAATGCTCCAGTTATTTGGATTACCTGGTTGGTTGCTCTAGCCAAGTGGTGGTTCTGTTTTGAGCAAACACATTGGCTAGGTTGCTCCTGTCAACATTCAAAATTGGCAAGCACACCTCACAGTCTATAGCGGGTTGCCCAAACTTTTTCTTAAGCGTGCCATATTTGCGATTTAGAAAATTTTAGTAGGACAAATAGAGTGTGGCTTGGTGATTATATATGGCTGCTCGAAGGCCTCCTTGAAATAGTTCCTACATAGCTCTAAAATAATGCATTCGGAGGTACTTTTGAGGCTACTTTGATTTGTTTGAAATTCCTAAATGTGCACATAGACAAATCAAACCATGTTCTAGTAGTAGAAATTTCAACATTGCTGCTATTTAGAATTCAGAAGGAATGATAGTAAATTTGTGAATAAAATTTGGGAGAATCACAACAATTCAGGGGCATATATATTGCACCTTTTTTTGAAGTAGAGAACCAAATGAAAATTTTGCGTCTAGCGCAATAAAATTGTTGTGTTCTCTACTAGAAGACTGATCTTCTTTAGTTCCTTTCTCAAGTCAGTAGTATTCAAATCTGTGTAAATTCTGTCAAAAAACAGACTCGGTTGCATTTGCAGCTGCAACATGCACATGCATTATCAGAAAGGCATTCGGGCTTAGCCTGCCCAGGTTAATTTGGGTTAGTGGGCCACATTTGGTCAGCGGTGCGAGGTTTGGGCCCCCTGTTCTATAGTCAGAGTAATATAGCTGATATGATGCTATTTGGCTTGGCGAGAGAAAGCCAGCTAACGTATGTTATTATTTGTTTATTTATAGAGGTTTTCTTAAAATGTTGCATGTAAGCAAGATTAATTCATTTCAATTCAATTATAAAATTTTAAAAGATCAACAAAAACCATCCAATCTACAAGAAACTATGAGGAGTTGCCCACACAATATGGCCTGACTGGCCCCTTGCCATGCCTTTGCCATGTGATTTATCATGTGACCATAAATGGTGATTATGATTGGTTATTTATCAAGCCATAGAATGGTTTTGATTGGCCATGTCATATATATCCTGATTACCTTGACACAGAGATCAACAATTGTATTTTTTTTCTCTCTGCACGAACTGATTGGATCAATTGAATCAAATACACCAGGAGAGGCCTGCATCCAACTGCAAAGAACGAACTGATTTATTATCATGTATGCTCCATAGGACTACTCAGTAGTCCTATGGAGCATACATTACATACACAATAAAGCAGGGAGGGAGAGTGGGACTAGGTATTCCACTGACTCTCCCTGTCATATATATGCATAGATATAGGGAATACAAAACCCACTGTTTACACAAAATACCTGGATAGCATGGTGATCATGATCATGGTCAGGATTGTATCATCATCAAGCCTGTCTTGACAATCGTTGACCTCCACCAACAGAGCTTGACAAGACAGCTAGTACTGTACACCATAGATAGCCTGCTGCACATTATTCAGTGAAAAAAGGTACAGCACAGGCAATGTTGTATCAAGGACGGAGTATTTTACTCCTGGGTTGTATGCGGGTCATCAGTCATGGGATGGGCATTGAAAGGTTGATGAGTCTGAGATGGTTGACTCATTGTGATGTGAATGTGCTATATGATACATGTTCTTGCACAACAAGTATGTAGCTGTGTGTGCTAAAATTATGTAGGCTACTAAGAAGACGTACTTTCACCAAGGAGTACTCCTTGCTTTCGCAGTGAGACCCAGGAACTTCAGCGCATGCCTTGGAGCCCTGAAGATTGCAAGTATAATATCACGCATTCTCCAACAAAGGTAGGCCAGGGCCATCCTTGTGACATTGCAAGGCTATACGTGGTTAGAATAATGCATGTGACCCAGCGGGCACTAAAAGTTGCTGGCACAGGGCTTTTGCTGACTACAGAAAGGGAAAGCTTACAACAATGTCCAAATCTGTCAGCAAGCCCTAGGAGCTTAGCTAATAAGGGATTTCAAGAAGTACCAGAATAAGCTGCTATCTTATTTACTTGTACAGCACATTTTTAATAATCACAAGGGGTCTATATTATTACTATATGCGTAGTCTGTCCAAGGATTTAGAGGTCAGTCTGTCTAATTCTCAGAGTTGAGTGATTTAGCTGGCTGGATTGACCAATGACATTGATAAACTTGACCACGTACACGCACAATGAACCGGAGATATTAATTTCTTTCCCTGTTCAATCAGGCAACTCCTTTGCTCTCAACAATTATTCATATGATAATCATTACACCCTATCCCTATGGGCTAGGCAAATCAGTTTACAGAAAATAACATTGTGGATCAAGCGATAATGATTGTGCTTCCCACAGTATCACAGATTTTCATATATTACAATCAGAACATTATAGAAGTCACTTTTATTAATTACAGAGAGAATGGCGCCTCCTGATAAGAAAGTTCGAGTTTGGGCTGATGGCTGTTTCGACATGGTGCATTTCGGACACGCGAACGCAATGAGGCAGGCTAAACTTATGGGTGATGAATTAGTAGTTGGTGTTCATAGCGATGAGGAGATAGTCAGGAACAAAGGCCCTCCCGTGTTTACTGAGCAAGAACGATACCGGTGAGTATTTTGGTAAGATTAGAATTAAAATCAATCCCGATATCATGGTAAAATTAAATCTGGCATGAATGTGCCGGCGTTCTGTGATTTTTATAATAACAACTATTTAATCTATACGGAACATATGACTGGTCAATGTTGGCTGACCCTCGTAATGGCAAACGAGCTGCTCTGCTTGATAGAATTTTGATAACACCCTGGCATGGACTTTGATCTTTGATACTTCTATGACCGGATGGTTGACCTGTGTTATCTACCGGTATAGATAACTGGTCATACAGGTAGTACTAGTAACACAGTTCAGTGGTATCTGTATATATATACTTATCTCGTAACATGCATGCTCTTCATGAGCAGCTAATGTACAGGCTTCACTTTGGGTGACTTACCTTGACCAGACAAATAATTTATAAACCTTCTAGATTTGAACTGAGCTGTCTTGACAAGCTTTGTATGTTGATGAAACAAATCAGATATGGTCATATCACTCACCACATCCCAATGCATGGGAGGCGAAATGGTGGTTGCCTTTCTGGCAATTTCTGAACCAGGTTGCTCTCTGTTTGGGCAGGTAGAAGCACACCGGGGGGCCAACCAAACCCCAGTAGTCGATGGACTGCAGTGGGAACCCAACCCACGACCTTCAACACTCACATGCTGAAGGACCGGTCCCATTCCTACTGCTGGTGGGGAGGGGGTCTGAAACATAAAGGTTCAAATATTGATGATTCTGAATTCTGTTATAGTCTGAAAATCCAACTTATCAAAATATATATTATTTTCATATTATTATTTTCCAGGATGGTACGAGCGATTAAATGGGTGGATGAAGTAGTAGAGAACGCCCCCTATGTCACTGAACTAGAAGTCATAGATGAACATAACTGTGATTTTGTTGTACATGGTGACGATATCACTGTAGCTGCTGATGGTGTCGACGCATATCACAAGGTCAGTGAAAGATTAATTTGAACCTCATTTAATAGCAACACTCCTCGAACTGTGTGTAGATGAGGATAGAAACGACGATACATATGCATGCACACCAGTCCTGTACCCCTGTGTTAGTTAGGACTTGGTTAAGTAGCAACAATAATGGATAATCTCAGTCCCCAGCATGAGTAGTGATTTGAACGTGTGTTCTTCACGGTGCAACATCCAAATTCAAACAACTATATACCATCCAGCGTATTTGTCAGTTATTAGGCCTATGAGACATAGTCATAATGCCTAGTATGTTGTAGTTATCAGGTTGTGCAGTTAGGAATATAGGGATCGGAGGTTTTAATTAATTTTCTCTGAATTTCCATCTAAATAAAACATACTGCCTGATATTTGAACTGTGGTTCCTCCCAGTGTATTTGTTTAATACCATATCAAATTTAAACCTACCTGACTGCGTCATCAAAGCTGAGGATCCTTAGGTATATGATGATCAACTTAATTGCTTCTCTATCAAGTTTAGAAAATTTGTAATACAAGAAATCTAATTCTTTCATCATGAAAAATGAGACCATTTTCGCTCTATATGGGAAATCCCCTCAAAAAATTCCCTGATAGGTACAAAGGGAAATGTTTTGTCAGACGTCTCTTTCTCCTTGAATTTGCTAATCCTTCAATAATATGGTAATTATGCCCAGAGGCCATAGATAACCTATAGTCTATTGCTTCTTGAAAATAAAATGTTGTGTAGGGTAGGGTAGTGTAATACCAATTGTTAACTGGTAAGGGGTTAATGTTGTTTGGATGAGACGAAGCCAGCATTTTTAGTACCAATGTATATTACATTCAGGGATAGGTCGCTTATTTGGTATTGGGATTGTTATTGGTTGATTTTCATTTCTCTATGAAACCAAGGTTCGATAAAATTGAAATGTCGGCTCGTTGTTACTCAATTTAAATGTTGTCATTGTTAAAAAATCTCATATAAAACTGAAAAATGTTTATTTATGTGCATTTGGGAACTTTGCCCACTGGGATAAATCTCTGTAGTCTTACGAACCCAAAACAGGTTTGCATTCGCATATCTACTTTCCTGATTTTAGATGTACGACATATAAAGCCTGTCAAAACAGGCTTGCCTCTTTCTGTCCTTGAGATTTGAGAACACCAATTATTTAGGGGTTTGTATGGAAGTCTTGCAGCCATGCAAGAAGCAATAATCATGCCAATTGGTTTATGAGAAAAATTTGTACTTACACTTTGAAATACACTGAAAATCTGACACCTTGATTGATGCTACCTGACCCTGACCTGCATGGTGGCGTCGATTCCGGGAATTTTAAACTTGTAGTCGGATTTAAATGTTGGCAGGACACAGAGTGGCGAGTGCACCTGGCCTAATAAGTACCAGTGACTTAGCGCAGTCATGGCCATGGCCAACATACGGCCAAAAAGGTCATTTTATTTGGCCGATTGCACCCTCACCACAGCAGAAGGTTGAGCCACTTAAAAAATGAATGGAATTCTAAAGGTAAACACTGTCTTTAATATTCTGTCACATCTGAAATTCCAGTTGTCACACATGGAAAATTCCAGTTGCTACCTGTATCACAATCAAAATTTGCCCAAAAAGTGGTACAACTTATTGATATCCTCCCCAAAAACAAGTGGCCAATCGTAAAAACGTTTTGGGCGCACGTGACTGACACATCAGTGACTCAAACAAAAGCCATCCACCGGGCCTAAACGTTCAACTGCATCCGACTTTTATATTAAAAGATCAAATCCGATGTATATTTACTTGAAAATACTTTGTTTTTTGTTTTATTATTAATATTACTGTTTGCCGCATCCAAGGGTTTTTGTCTTCATTTTTAGAAGCTTACACCTCTTTCTTATCTGTAAACATCTCAACTTTTTGATTTTGTTTGCAGGTGAAAACAGCCGGTAGATATAAGGAATGTAAGCGAACTCAAGGCGTATCCACCACGGAGCTAGTCGGTAGAATGTTATTATCTACCAAAGACCATTTTGCAAGGAATGAAGACTTCAAAAACAACAAGACCCTAGGTGAATGAGTAAAGCAGTAAAATATTTTGTATACCCAACATACTTATTTGGAGGGTGGCTCCAACACCAGACAATTTTTTTGATTACAACTGTCAGCGTGCTGAAAAAGGATAGCGTTTGGGCATTTTCATGTCTTACATTCTGCTGTAAGCTGTGGTACGGAGAAGGCCATTTTTACCGAAGAACATGTTATGTTACTCATTTGCATGAGCCAAGACATGTTGCAGTGCAGCCAAAAACATAACACGTACTATAGTTTAGTTTAGTTTATTGAAGCATTCAGTATCAAATACTGATAAAACCGAATGCGCACAATGTTAAAATTACGTAGAAACTACTTATAAAAATATATCATAGGAAAAGACATCCTTTTTGTGCAAGCGTGCAACATTTGTGTGCGATGCATGCAGTTATGACGGTCAGTCATTGCGACAGATTTCTGTTGTCACATTCACACCATGTCTATATGTAAGAGATGTTCTCTCCAATCTTAGATGAAGAGGAAGCGGATATTATAGGTAACGACTGTTTTATAAACTCATAAGAAGAGTTCCCGGTTTTGGCTTTGGGCCTTCCATATTTCTTTCTCTTGTTTTCGTCTCTAATTTAACCTATACGCAAAAAGTTAAACAAGCAGAAACTTTAGCTATTTGTTCTCAAAAGTTGTGTTAACTCCGATTCTAATTGTATAATCATAGCATGCGACAAAGTCAACCATAATATATAGGATTCAGGCATTGAGTGCGATGATGGTTCTGCTGATGGAAACTTTCTGCGTATAATACACTTATCCTTAGATTTTAGTTTATTTTGGTGCCGGATAATGTTGATGATGATGATATGTCATTATTTTCATAAATTTTTGTTAGAAAAATGTTGGTTGAAATCTAGGGTACATAATATTATTTTGTCATACTTTTGTAGGTGAATTGTCAAAGGACTCCTCTGCCAGATCTCCATATACAGGCACCACGCAGTTCCTTCCCACAACACAGAAAATACTTCAGTTCTCAGAAGGCAAAGAACCAAAGCCAGGAGATAGAATCATGTATGTTACTATAACCATTGTCTGTGTAAAATATGCCCTGCAATTGTCGCAACTTGCAAGGTCATAGTCATAAGGTCCTGGTGGTTCATTATAATCATTGTAGGCCATAGCGCTCGGTGTTTTTTTATGTTTATTTTGACAATAATACAAAGTGGAAGACCACTTTCCTGCCTCCCTACCAAAAATAAAATGCATAACTATCTATGAGGGGAAGAAAAACGCCACTTCAAATGATATTTAGGTTGCGGGATCTTTTAGTCTGGAATGGTTGGATTTTTGTTCCCTCCAATGTCGCCTCATTCTTAGTGTTGCATTGCTATGCTGCTATCTTGTGTGGACTGGTAATTTGGAGATGTTGATGCCGCGTGTCATGGTACCAGAGACTATAGATATATCTATAGTCTCTGATGGTACTACATCTACGGTACTTATCATTATTACTCTTACCTTATTAGTTTACAACGGTTATGATAAAAGTTATGATGAAAGATAAGCCCAACCTAAAATACTAAAATCCAAAATGAAATGGTGATAAAGGCTTGAGGCTTAAGTTATCAATCTTTGTTTTTGATGTGGCTTCTCCTCTCCTAGTATTAAATGGGAAATGAATAGATTGTTCAAACAAAATACCTCAAACTGTACAAAATGGTATCTAGTAATCTTAGATTGGTTTCCAAGTACTATGAAAATATGTGCCTCAGATGTTCCTGTGGTATGCACTAATGGTGTATAGTCAAACTCTATATGACCGCAAAATATATAATATGACTCATCTACTGGTAATCAAAAACTGTTTGAATAATTTACAGTTATGTCGCTGGTGCATTTGACCTGTTCCATGTCGGTCATGTGGACTTCTTAGAGAGAGTGAAACAGGAGGGAGATTTTATCATAGTTGGACTTCATACAGATACTGCTGTCAATAGATACAAAGGTATGTTAATTTAACTAGAAGGCGAGTTCGGACCTGTGTGTCCATTGCCACAATTATGCGATGAGAAATTCATTGTCAGCCTTTATTTTTAAACTGATATCCAATAATGCGTAAAACATCAATGATAAATGGAAGCTGCAGTTTAACTTATGTGTTTAGACGTTATAGTTGATGGTGATAAGTTACTACACGTATTTATATTGTATTTTGTTAGGCGCCAACGGTAAGGTGTGGTATCTGCAAGTAGCAGAAACTGCCATATATAGGCTAAACTTCCTTTGTTATAAATGTTTTAATATTGGTCCACCTACGCTAAATTTCAGCCAAAACGCTACCTTTGATCAAATTTTGTTGGAACTTAAGAGTTGCTTCCACTTCTTTTGGTTGATTCATTTATGACCATATGACTAATGAATAGAAAGGGTAATTCCAAATGCATACAAAATCTCAAACCCATGGATGCTCCAAGCATCAGTCACATTAGACTGCAAGATTTGTTGATCTTATCTCAATCGTAATGGAAAATTGCTTTAGAAATGCAGATCCGCACAGAATTGTAGGCTAGCAAATGATTAACAATCTAGTGCAGTTCCGATGTTGTGATATTTTTTCACTCAGTTTATTTTGATATCTAACTTCACTGACTATATGGAGATCTTGCTTCTAAGAGCCGCCTGTAGAACTGCACTCCCTTCTGCATTGAAAAATTATAGAGGAATGATCATTACTATTCACCTTTTTATGTCCTTTGTTGATGTAAAGTATTTATCAAACACAAGCTTATTTTCTGAATATGCTCTAAATATTGCAGTAGAATTTTTTTCTTCTTACGCTTCGCTCTGCATAATCCGTTGCGCCATATCTGAGCCCTGATCTGATTTGTGAAACATAATCTATTTCTCTCTCAGTCTGGGGAAATACACACAAACTATTGTGCATCTGGGGGGTCTTTCAATTAGAAAGAGTGATCCTTTACTAAAGCAAGTTATCACTATCACATCGCTCAAAATTATCAATCACTTGGTGTTTCAATTAGAGAAAATCGCTCACAAATCGCTCACTCAGAATGTATATAGTTCCATCAAGAGTGACTGAGCGGTCTGAAAGCAAGACCCCTAGCAGGTATCGCTCACTCAGTGAGTGAGCGATAAGATTGCGATTTTGGCTGTTTCTAATTGAAAGACCCCCCCTGACTGACTGATGAATTCTGCTGTGCCTAATGGCTTCTAGCCTCTGTTATGCCAAGGTGTCAACACCTTGGTTATGCATAATATGCTGTTATAGTTGTGATGTTTACTGATTTGCGCCCTCATTGTTTGGAAAATGCTAAGAAATCTCAGCAACTAATTTACAAATCAGTGCAGAATTTGTGGTGTTCAATCTCAATTTATCATGATGTGTGCCTAGTTACGAGGGCAACGTAGAGGCTCCTTCATCAACCTGTCCTGGACAAGCAAGACTTGAGTGCAAAATTGCTCTCAATTCCCCCACATTCAGTGTGACTATGAAAAAATAAATAGTTTTTATCGAATACATCAAACATCATACATGATCCATTATTTCGGTTATAGGTCAGAATTTCCCAATCATGAACCTTCATGAGAGAACGCTGAGTGTGTTGGCATGTCGTTATGTATCAGAAGTAGTTATCGGTGCTCCATATGCTGTAACTAAAGATCTCATGGACCACTTTAAAGTAGACTTAGTACTTCATGGTAAAACCCCTGTGATGCCAGATGTAGATGGGGAGGACCCATATGCATACCCAAAAAGTCTGGTAAGTTAGTGTCTCTTATTTTTGTGTTGATCGCACTGTACAAAGTCTTATGATAAACAACTACATTTATGTTACTTATAGCATGCGCCTTTTAGTGCCATGTCTCTAATTATGAGATGCAAGATACTGTAATGTGCATACCACTGCACCACACAAAATTTGCAAGCTTAGGATTCATTGTCCTTATTTTGTGAGAGGACAACTCTCGGTTCAAAGTCAATTAATGGTGTGTGAAAAACTGTCGTATACATCAGGGATATATGTTTTCGAGATATTTGCCGGTTAAATTCTCGTTGATGTGGTCAACAGTTTCGATAAAAACCAGAGACTATGGATTATCTATAGTCTCTGCGAAAGCTGTGGACTTGTTATAAAAGCCCTGATAAAAATGATGGTATAAAAATATCTTGTTGTAGGGGAAATTCAAGCAGATCAACAGCGAGAATAGTCTTACAACTGCCATGATTGTGGAGAGAATAATAGAAAATAGAACAAAGTTTATCTCTCGCAACAAGAAGAAGGAAAAGAAGGAACTAGATTACATCGAGAAAAATGTGAAACCATCGTCAACCCAATCATGAATATAAACAGTATCCTTTAATTCCGATGTCTATCATCATCTTCCAAATACTGGTTTTTAGCAGTTTACGAGATATAATTGAGTATGCCAAAACTGTCGTTATCATGTAGCCAATAGTAATGATTATTTTTGTTGATGTAAAAGTGTTCCTTGCTTTTCAAGATACCTTCCTCCTATATATGCTAGTTTTTGGTCAAGCCAATCCTCAATGATAGGCATAGGCTAGAATTTTATCATGGCTATCATCTATCATTTTAATTTTCAGAGGTACCTAACTTTGGTATACCAGAAAAAGGGTTTATTTGTTGATACAATCATGACAATTTTTGCCATTTGAGTCATAATATTATGTAGGATTATTTCAAGTCATTTGTTTTTGTGTGTTGTTTTCAGCATGTATTTTTATTTTATCTTATTTATTGATTGATTTGCATGCTCAGTTGAGTTTCCAGTTTAGTGGGAAAAGAAATATTTTAGCAGTTACTGGTATAATTATAAAATGGGTGAAAATGAACGCAATGTGGGTTATTGTTTGAAAAACCTGTCAATATTTTGGTCCTTTACACTTCAAGTAGTTTGAGAGATGATACTTTTTTTGCTCTAGCTAGTTATGAAGGTTAAGTTCCAATGAGAAATCTGACTCAAAGTAACCCATTACTTACTAAAAATCCAAGTATTCAATATGAAAATCCAATAAGATAATCTAGGTATTCAGACTTATATACGTAATGCAGTTTTGTGATTCTGCTCCCTCGAAGCAGTAGTGTGTTTTAGTAAAGCACACCTCAAAATTGACCACTCTTATCAAGGATGATTATAAATAATGGCGCTTCCGATTCCCAGAGAACTATAATTCCCTCAGCTTATGGTACAATTATTTCAGATCTTGTCAATTATGAGTTGTGATCAATTTGCAAAGGAACCAAAGTGTCATATGAACGCTACACCAGTTTACACATGTGCAACCAGTCAATTCAGGTTAGAAAAAATTAGCTCCTAGTTGCAAATGTAGATAGGTAACGTAGAATTCTTTATGATACTATTGCTAAGGTTCCCCGGCGGCGGGGGGGGGGGGGTCCGTCAGGGGGCTCAGACTAGGGTTCAGAGAGACTTGTCACTCAGTCTGGAGCAGTGTTAAGCGTGCTTAAACTTGTTCATAGTCATAAAGCGGCAATTTTTAACCCAGACAATTTATTTTTCAATGATAAGACATAAAAAACAACTTTAGAACATGGAGGGTTTAGCACAGAAGACACAATGTGACACTCAAAAATAACTTAGAAATCAGCACCTAAAAGCTACTATATAATAGTGGGTGATTGAGCGAAAGCAGAGAAAAAAACGAAAATAGACTGCCAGTTTCAGCTTTCTAGTCATTTTGATAATAAATAAGGAAAGTGTGCTTTATAGAAATAAACAATCTATCTATTGAAAAGAGATGCTTGAATTTTATTGCTTTTTTAAAGTTTGATCTTTTTGCCTGCTTTTGGAGTTGCCTGACCTTAATTTGTCATGCTGCTTGTCAGTAAAGCCGTTCGACCTCACAATAACCATTTTAGTATTGGTGAGTCTATGGTCAAAGTTGAACAACTCAAAATGAAGGCAAGAAGATCGAGCTTGATTTTAGCTAGACTAGACAGATATACCCCTTATTTCTGTCCTACAAGCAGCCTTGATGAATTTTTCTTCTCAAGCTCAGCCTTGAATTCTAACCGGGTATAGCTTTCCTTCTGTGGAAAGCCACAAGATACACTCAAACTGCTCAGGATCTTTCTCACAGTCACATTTAGCCACCATTGATCCTCATTGAGCAAGATATATTTATAAAAATAGAGGCAGATATGGGAGGACCACCACAATCACATGGAGGCTAATTTATATATCCACCAAATATTTGCTAGAAGCACAGTGTTATCTTTCAGTGCTACATGATGTATTGTAGACCACATGGAAATGTTAGCACCACGAGAAGAAAGGCCTCCTTGAGAAACTCTGAGTAAAGGTTACATCCCCAGATAGAGATCGCTCCCTCGGTCTTCGTTTACCGTACCTGAAAGTAAAAGATTTACTAGTTACACTAATGCATGATTTCTGAAAAAGGAAATTTTCTGAGAACCTCTAAATACTCTCACCACAAGTACACTTCAGCTGTCTGAGGACTCTGACTGACTCAATTGTTAATGTTTGAATATGACAAATGAAACCTCTGACAATTTCGTGCTCTCCATATCCACAAGCAACGCTAGCAGTAATGCTATTTTTATATTGAACATTCAGTATAATATGGCATATCATGCAGTGTGACATGAAGTATAAGGTGTTGCTGTTTCTTCTTCTGACTTAGGTACATAGTCATAACTGAGGGTTTTTTAAAGATTTATTTTGCTCTTGCCAGCACTGACAACATACTTGGGGAGAGCAACTCCAAATTTATGATTACATTGAATTTTGAATCTTCGAGTATTATGAGATACACGTCATTGCTTCCGTTTTGCACCATACCTTCATGGCCAGAAACCTAATGGACAATCAATGAGCCAGTCGGCACACAGTTAAAATGGCAGGAGTGTACGACAATTCAGATATTATCTACACCCCCACACATTAAAAGTTATAATTTCATTACGAATATTTTATAGGTAGATGTAATATCCATAAAATGTTCCAAATAAAAGGTTTATGGTGCAGGACTCAAGAAGGAAGCATGGTTACCCAATTGAACCATTCAGAACAACCGAGGAATTTGAAATCAAGCTGCATCATACCCCATATAAAGCGCATGCCCTCATGTCTCATTTGAGAGTTACACCCCCCTGATTGGTGATAACCGAAGATCATTATTAAACCGGACCTTATCAATTCCAATTGATCATGATCAGTAGAGATGTTGGTGTCGGAGTACAATTAACCAAAAAAGACTTCAGGCGCAATCTTAAGAAGTACCATTACAAAAGGGAATTCAGATGGTGGGATTAACAGACTAATAGAAGCTGCAAGAAGCGTGAAGGAATGATAGATAAAATCATGAGTTTGTGATTTAGCATTTTTGCCGGCGGTGTGCATTACCTTATTCTACGACTGAGAAAAACAACAATGAAAGCATAGAGTATATCTAATTTGTAAATCACACCAAACTGGATACAATGACTCATGAGTGCCAGGTGAATATGAAGCCAGCAACGAAAAGGTTACCCCACCTATAAGCTTCTCCATCCCCGGAATTAGATAGCCTATCAAAAATTTTAATTTTCTAATTATCATAAATATGTCAGTCAGTTTGCCATTTCATTGAATAAAGAAGTGGCACGATGAAGACTCAAGTTTGAAACAACAAAGCAAACAGCATCGGCAACCCAGCCGTACTCAAGTGTGGCATTGATTGTCATAGCAACTGTCTAGGCTGGCAGGGTCTTGTGATAAGACAATTATATGAAATTAACACCTTTTGAAAATACAATTAGACCACTTAGCATATTTTTCAACATAGTAACAAAATTTGTATGGGTGTGCGGAACAAAAGGGTTTTTAAAAGGCTTCATGGCGCCAAGTTCAATAAAAATATATTCTTATCTGAGTCATGTTTAGGAAATGCACCCACTTTTCTGCAGCACAAGGACTTTTAGGCAGAACTTATTAGGGAATGATTCTCTCACAGCTTGAGAATTATCTACCTTAGATAATTGATACCGTAAAGGATCAAGTTTGATGCGTTTAGAGTGGCCTTGAGCGAAACCAACTGGCACAACAGGCCATGAGGGACAACAAAACTTTAATGGAAGCAAAATCCAAAATGAGCTTTTGATCAGTTCAAGGCGTTAGAGAGTTGGTCTCTAACGCCTTGATCAGTAATAGTCTGAAAAGTCTGTGTGGCTCGTTATAATAAAACCCATAAAACTAAACAAGATTTAGGTTGTGCTATAAAACGTTTTGCCGGTTTCATTGATATGATTACATTGAGTACACAAGGTTCACAAGGGACATCAGTGAAACAATGAAAATTGCAACATTTCCAACAAGAATTGTACTGAACAATGCAGCAGCAATCATTTTTACGAAAATGGCCCAACTATTCATGAGTGAGTTCCAAATGAACCTGTATTATATAATCATCATTCGACAATTATACAAACGTATGTGAGTTGCCCCCCCTCACCTTCGACTGCTCCGTTCCACAGTAACGACAGGCATCTGCACGAGCTGAAGCGGAGATTTATCCTCCCTTAGTGCTTGTGTCAGGTTCAGTATCTACAAAAGAGAAAAACGTAATGATTTAGTTTGAAAGCTGAGGCAGCTCAGCCAATCATTGCATGCACTAGCGGTGAATCACTGCTTACTACCTAAGGTTTGTGATAAACTGAAAGTCTTCGATTGAACGATGTATTTATAAAATGGCAAAAATCCCTTATATAAGTCTGATTGTCCGGTCTTATCAGATCTACCCACAAGGAGCCTTTAGTTGACAGCCAGCTCAATTTCTTCTTCCAAAGCAGCACAACTTATGTTCTAAGCATGATTTAGCTTTTCCCTGTGTTGCGACTTCGTATTTTCCAACTGATATTCAATCTTTTTCTATCAAGGTCTGTTCAAGGAAAATGATCCAATATTTTCTCCATTTTCAGGATATTACACACCGTGTTATAGACCTTTTTCTTTGTTATGTTATATTTTGTGCCTAATTATCATAAGGCCAAAGCTCTCATGTCTAAAACTTTTTGAACAATGATTAGGCAACAAATGCTTCACTATAAGGTGCAAATACACCTGCCCTTTCCATGGTGTTCATCATCAATACAGTAATTAATTGAGCCAATGAACTCAAAGATATAACCTCGAGAGGCCCATTTGCATGTCATACTTGAATATAATACTGATGGATTGAGTGAATTTGTTGTCTTCTACATGAGGACTTTGTGTAGGGTGGGCATAAACTTGACATGTATGAAAGTTAGGTTCCAACAGGATTTTGGTAGATTTACACTGACCGATCCCCTTGCAACAAAAAAAAAAAATATGTATTAAGTAGTCTGAGCCCCCCAGACTTTTGCCCCCCCCCCTGGTCCGACGGCCCCTGCTGGGGCAAAAGCAAAGTTTTGTATAGGTCCATTGCAACACAATGTAGCACATGGTGGGGGGGGGGAGGACCCTGTGAAAATGACAGGTAATAAAATTCTCAATAGAAATCTCAACTAGCAACTGGCAGGAATACTCATACCTGTCCCCTCATAACTGACATCTGCTTTTCGAACATCCTCTCATCAAATCCTTTATCCATCTAAAGACAAACAAGAACATAAAAAGTTATAATGTATGTACAATATCTGTGTAAAGTAGGGATTAGGGAATGTGCATTACTACCTGGGGTGCAATTAATTGTAGATTATCACACCTTTTATGTGCATCATGGCCGTGTCATGTTTAAAGATTCTTTGTTTCATAAGCTGAGGCTATGAGGACGATAAAAAGTAGAGTTTTTGTTTAGCGCGGAGCAGCTGCTGATTTAAATGTCAAGT
This sequence comes from Membranipora membranacea, assembly GCA_914767715.1. Taxonomy (NCBI): domain Eukaryota; kingdom Metazoa; phylum Bryozoa; class Gymnolaemata; order Cheilostomatida; family Membraniporidae; genus Membranipora; species Membranipora membranacea. The sequence continues at coordinate 18,557,334 of OU612066.1, read as the reverse complement.
GAGGCTTTCTTTTGTTGTGAGGATTTGCACTTCATTCCTCTTCAAGCACTTGACAACTAATTAATGTAAAGACAACACAAAAGTTATGACCTGAGTTAACAATGGCCCTGTGTGCTCTATTTACAGGCACTAGAAAAGCATCATTTATGTTTGTGATGTACTGTTCACCTACGGGCTAGTCGCTACCACATAAACAAAATGTTGCATTCAAAAGAGTCAGGTCCATACTCAAATTAAAAAAATGGGGAATTGATTCTCAATTTCACCAAATGCTACAAGAATACACAGGAGATCCAACTTCTATGGAAGTTTTGTCCAAGGTTCTCAGTATAGCCAAAGAATATCAATACTTGTCATTTGTATGGTCTGGCTTTGGTATGGTATGGTGAAGCCATTGGTATGGCTTTCAAAAACATTGACAATAGCTTCGCTAGAGTCCGCAACAAGAAAATAACCCATGATCGCAGGGATCCAGAATGATCACATGTCATATCCCTACATCTCTGATACTACTGCATGTATAAATGACATCATACCAGAGACTATAGATATATCTATAGTATCTGATCATACCTTGAAAACTTCGTAGAGTTCATCACACATTTCCTGCACAAAGTTCATATCGCTGAGCTGTGGTAATACTAGATTCTTAGTATCATCTGAGAATGGTACTTTTGCATAAGGCAGCCATGCCCAGTAAAATGGATCTATAAAATATCACATCGTTTACTACAGTTACTGTATGGACCGTAGCTTTGTCATTTGGGCGCATGTATATTACGTGTTTTTCGATATTTATGGGGTGCATCCTTAGACTTATTATGTCTATGGGTGCATCCAATAAATACTTCACGCTTGCATTCGAGTAGGATCATCACAACATATAGAAATATCGACATTCTAGACTTTTGAGAACAGAAAAGCACAACGGATGACATTTAGAACTGTGGCGCTTTTGCATCTGTGAGAAAGAAGGAGTGACCAGGCAACAAATATCTGATAAAATATATAATATAGCTTACAGGCCCTCCATTCGTCGGGGTGTTTGAAGGGGAATGCCAGCCCGTTGTCTATGGCGGCTAACTTAACTTCTGCCTCCTTCACTAGATTCCAGCCATCCTACAAGGAGAATTAAATCACCATTATCATAAGTACAATGTAGACAAGCCGTACCTGTACTCATACATTTATCTTCTATCACAGTTCTATGAAAAACTCAATAATTTAGGCCTAGTAACATTATATCGATAGCTTTATGGGATTTAGTTTGACATAATCTATTAGGGGCAAGGTCTTTTAGCAGTAGGTGAACGATTTTGAGTAGCGATTTTGAGTAGCGACAGGCTTAAATATATATTTCATGTGGTAACAAACTCTGCATGCAAGAGAAGGAAAAATTAAAAATCTAGTATCCATCATGGCAGACTATCAGTCAATTCATGCTCAGCCACTTTGTAGGGGTCTAAATCTACAGCAATGTGGAAGCCTATAACTATCCGAACTCTCCCCATCACAAAGCGCAACAGTTTCAATGGTCTTGAAACACTTTCATCGTTGTTGCTTCATCATTGGACCAAACAAGTATCAAAATTATTCAGACCAGTTTAAAAAGACACCCGCTTGAAGCTTATTTTTGTAAACGCACATGATTTAGAATTCTAAAATGCCGTGTGATAGTTGTATTTCAATCTCGAACTATGAAAGGTTACAGAATTAAGTTTAGCAGCTAAGACCATGCAATAGTATTCAACACAGATAGGAGAACATAACTATCAACATTCAAGCATAGAATCCAAGACACACACCACACATACAACCCCATCCACAATAACACGATCGATCGCTTCACATTTTCTAGTAGAAAGAAAGGATTCTTATAAGCCAGGATTGGAAGAGTGAAAGAGCAAAGCTATGCTAGCAGTGTTGGTTTTAGATTTGACACCAAGCTTTAGGCAAGCTTGTCATCAGGTGGTTTGTGGAGGCTTGAAAATGATACTACTCTAATATAGTCTGGCAACTGCCCTGGCTATAGGCTATAACGCCTTGAAGATTGACAGAAAGCTTTTTCATTTTTGATACAAACTAGCTATGGTACACCGGCCACCCACAACTTTGCAGTAGAGAACTCAAGATAAACAGTGATTATAGTATCTATAGACAGACCGCTAAGCTCAGAAAAAGTAAGCATTTGATCAATCATTCCTCTTCGGTTACCAGCTGCTTACAATGGTCAGTCAAACCTAGGTGCGACCCATGAGCACGAGAGGGTTCAACTTGCATTTAAGAATTGGACGGTGGCCTTACCCAACATAGCACTTACACATTGTACAGGCTTGATCTTTGGACAAAACTTTTTTGGGGAAACAACTCCACAAACCACCTGATTTTCTACAACAGGTACCAGTGCACGTATATATCTATGTTATAGTATTCTAATTGATGTCATAACGAGACACAACACTTACAAGACTATCATTGCCTATGTCTCCCAGTAAAGATTCATCCTACAAGCCATTGATTACAGACTTTCACACAAGCGATAAACGAATGATAAATATTATCTGAAGTAAATAAATGATAGTGACCACTCTATTGTCTAACAATTTAATGTGCAAACAAAATTATGGATATAATTTACTTTTCCCACACATTTAACAGATTCCTTTGGTACACCTACACAGATATACAGCTGTTATGGTTCCAAAGGCGTATTCAGATCAAGAATGTCTATGGATGGTTGGCAGGGACATCTGACAGTTTGAAGGCCTTTCTGTCGGGCCACGTGCATCGCTTTTGTACACAGGAGCCCATATCTTTGTTATACGGTGTTAAATTTCAAAGCCGATACCCATCAGGTTTGAAATTGAACAAATAAATTCAACATATTCAAATAAAGTTGTATACATCAAATGAAGACTCCAAGCTCAAGGGGCCATTTTTTAGAACGTCCATTATTGTTGAATGTCTGACCAGGGATTGGGCCCAATAAACCGCTACCACAGTGCTCATAATACACAGTGAAATTTGAACTTGGAGTAAGCGAAGCACTACAATGACTCTATATCTCTATATTATAATATATGTACCCAGGGGACTGAAAGCAATAGCGACGGAGTACGGACATATTTTTTCATAGCTTTCCCTTCTCAAAACAGAGATATTAAGCCCTTATCGGAAACCAGCTTTTTTGCACAAAAGATCTGGGTGATGATTTTCTATTCAAGTGATAATAAGAAGCCTGAAAATGGGAAAAACTAAAGCAGCATATCCTAAAGAAGCTTTGATAAAGCAGACAAACAACTAGCTATCAAACTGTGTGTCTATGTATTACATGTCTATAGATGATTATCAGTTATCAGACTGCTCTTAGCTCTAAGCAGTGATTTGACAGTCCCATGAACATAGTTATTTGTATGTTTATGGACAGTCCTTAGCTACCAGTTATTACTCATATAGTCACAAGATCAGTGCATATGACTGTCTATTTGATATAACTGTCACTTGAGCAAAAATAGCTGACACTATCTGAGCGATCGTTTGCCTGTGTCTTGTTGGTATTTTGAACCTCATTCTAGTTGCCATGCATCATGATCTGAATTCAATGCCAGTAAACTCTCAAAAAAGCTTTGGGCAGGGTCCATGTGTTATATATCGTATATAGACCAGAATTTAAGGATTTTGTTCCCCACATTGATACTAACACACAGAATACACATATCAACAGGCTACTGTGCGGATTAGCATCTAGATCATGTCCTACACTACAGGTCGAAAACAGATTTTTTGTTAAATTGATGGATGTTATCGAGAGTGCTGCTCAGAATTCAAATCCAACAAACATTTCCTTCTCGAAAGGTTATAATGATGATATGAAATATGTGTATACTTACCTCAGTTGGGTCGCCGAGATCAGCACTACCATTTACTAACTCACTTCCTTCGTATTTTATCAACCAATTATCATTGCCTCTGTCTGCAAAAATAAGACCAAAAGACACTGAAAAGACACTGAAATCATTTAATATTGCGGGCCTATGCATATACAGGAAATTTCTACACAATTTCAAAAAAAATTACCCGCATTATGAAAAGAGAAAAAGAAAACTGAGACCCACAACTGGTACCAAGATACCACAGAACCCCACACAGAGACCTCAAACTAACGCAAGGTACTCTCAAACTACCAGGTTAATCAGACAATTTTGGCACTGAACCAATCGGGATGGCCTGACTAATCTGATATAACCAGCTTCCTGCGCTATTGTCAAGCTCTTGAGTGGAGTCAAGTGAGGTTGTTTTGTCTAGGTGTGGTGTTTCAAGGAAATTCACAGAACAAAATATCATGAGTGACGAGAGGAGGCCCTAGTAGACGAGTAGTCGAGTAGTCACTTCCTGGTCTGGATACTTATCATTCAAATCAAAGTGAGGTAATATGGTGATTTACATAAAGTCTTGACGTAACTGTCTGATCAAATATTCTGTTCTTGTTGGCTATCAAGTGTCGACATCAAGAGGCGAAAGCAAAATGTAGAAATCCTGAACTTTGGGACTTCCTCATTCTATTGCTGATGTTAATGTGGTCGTAAAATTATCAGGGGCTTGGTCAGTAGCTCGAGGGTCCAAGGCCCAACTTTGGCCAAAGCCTTATATCCAAAAGTTCCTCATTAACCGAATTTAATTACAGAGCAGATGTCACACCATGGGGGTCTAAATTCGTAATATGCACAACGGCATGAAGCAGAGTACGGATAGCCTTACACTGTCATGGAAAATAATAAATTAAATACAGCCAATTGGATCCACATGATTTTAGGCCTGGACAAATGTCATCTACTTGTGATTAATTTTAACAATCCAGCGCCAGTTGATGAACCGATTAGACATAAAATGCCCATAATACCATGATCAGTAATATCATGACCAGTTAAATCAGGCTGGTCCATAAACATATACATACTATATGGATATGTTATTTTTATGTTTATGGGCCTTATATTGTGATCAGGGATATCATGATCTGGTTATATCTTAGCAAAACACTTCATAAAGTAACTAAGAACCATAATAATGTCATCAATCTACCGGTGTCAACAGTAGAACCAGAGACTATAGATAATATAGATAATCTATCTATAGTCTCTGGTAGCACTACCAACAACCTGTCACTCAGAGAGAGAGAGAGAGTCACATGATATAATCATGTGACTAGTCAGAAGTGGATGAGCAGTTCTCAAAATCTCTCTCTAGTAGCCAAGTATCTGGACAGAGACTAGGACAATGTTTCAGATTTGGTTTTATGTTTAAAATTGGATTGAAATCTGCAATTACCTGAATTGGATGACTTCAAAACCGAATGCTAATGCTGACAGATATATCAAGGTAATTGATCGTAAGAAACCTAAGTAAGTTACCAGATGTGCGTGTGTCTGGACCATTGACTTAATATACATTAAATATATGAGTATGTCCATGGGCCTGACACACACATCTGGTAACTTAGGGTTACTTACAATCAATTACCTCGCTATGTATAAAGCTGTGAGCATATGCATTGATTTGGATGTCATGCATTTTAGAGAACCGGCAAATTTTGAATCCAATTCTAATGATTGATATAAAAAATAAAACCAATACAAATATGAGTTCTAAGAAACACATTTTTCCATGTAATGGCGAAAACATTTGGTTTTGGTATTCCTGTATTTGTAAGCGGACCTCTAGCTTACCAGTATTGCGAATCACATAATCGAGGATGACGAGCCTCTCAAACAGTAACCTGAACTGCCTGGCTGTGTTCTCGGGCAGTGGATTAGACTCCCATTTACGTAATACTCCGTCAGCGTCTAAATAATCTCTCACAAATAACTGGAATGAGCCCGTCTGGAAAACAGAACATTAGTAGTGGTGATGAAAGAGATAAGAAACATTAGGAGCAGGGGGTCTGACTCATAGCTCAGGTAAACATTCAGTGGTATTGATCACAGGCTCAGTTTGAGATAAGGTTTGTATGGTAGGGCGTGGTTACCATCCACCATGAGACACTGCTGCTGCTTGACCCTACCCTAGATCAAATTGATTCAATTTGCCAGCAATCCAGTCATTCCCATTCTACTGGTGAGCCGCTGGCGGCTCAAACCCTAAAGCAAGCAAATCGGATCATGCTTGATCTAAGCATAGATCAAGTTTGATCCCATTTGCCTGCCTTCTGGTAGATCTCATCCTACAGGTGAAGGTAAATTGGATCATACTTGATCTAACCTTACGTTACATCGCCTATATAATGGCGTTCACCATTTCTCTGCTGTGTCTGTGATATACATAATGCACTCAGGTATCAAGTTAGGCAATACATAGTAAGAGACAGCCTTTTATAGCCTGAGACGATAGGGGTGGTACTAGATAAAGGGAGAAGTCAGGGAGTTATTTGAAAATCACATTGACCAGCCTACAATAATACATTTTAAACTCTTGGTAGCAAAAAACTGAAAACAGATCAACAGTTGGAGTTACACAACATCAAACTCTGATGGTTCATCGACCATAATATTTGTCAGATTAGAAGTTCATCAAAACAAACAGATAACCAATCGTGATGAATCGGAACGGAACGCAACATAAAAAATCATAAGTGGAAGCAGATATACCCCTTATGCAATAAAAATAAGTTGGAATGCCAATAACATTTCACATAACATTGCAACATTGCCTGCATGACTGTGTATAAAAACTTCACTGTAAGAAAAATCCAAACATCTGCTATGGTTTTATCTATTATAGAGCAGGTGTGTTCAGCGGCTAGTACCATTGACAGTGGGGTTCCTTCTGGCAAAACCAGCCAATCCCAGCAGGTTTAACAATTGTTTATAAGTAAAAAAGTACATATCAACACATTGATCACACTTAATTCATCAAACACCGTGTTCCGGTATGGAAATATAGTTCCCTAGCGCCTCAAATCTCCGACTGAGATGGCAAAAACTGCTATAATTTCTTTATAGTTACCCTCAGTTTAAAAATAGGGAGCCATCAGCCTTTGTGTTGCAAGTTGATGAAGATATGATGAGATGATATATTACTATGTCGTGAATTGCAAATCCATCATTTCAGGAAGTCTTAGGTGCAGACTGATCACAATGAACACAAAAAGTGAAAGCCTTTGGTGCAATGGGAAATTAGTTATTTGCATACCAAGATGGTACCTTCAATACCAAACAAAAGACATTAAATTTTGCAAGCGTGTCAAGATGTGCCATAATAAATCTCCCTAAATGGCCAGATTTACCCATAAGGCATCACTTGGATGATAACAGGGGGGGCGACTTATGTAAATTTGCGCTTCTATATTAGGTTCATGTGACATTAACCCCAATAAATCTCGCATCCCAGAGGCCAAGCTCTAAATGGGATGGAAAACAATGTTTCAAAATATAATAATCTGTTTAATCTTTCCTTGCTAGACGATTATAAAACCTTCTAATCCCACTGTGAAGACGGTACCTTGGGTGGCAGACCGAGTCTGTGGAATTTCCGTCCTATCTCAGGTATATGCTCGTTGATCTCGTGTTTGATTCTGGACTTTCCTCTGTCTATCGCTGAGTAATTAAATGTGCTGCTAACTAAATGTACGACCTGCAATCATAAAATAAGAAATTCTATATTGTACGAGAAAGCCTGGATGCTATAATTGAAATTTTGGCCAACACTGCTAGTAGTTTGAGATAATCCCCAGTGCCCCTGTAAAACAAGAGAGCCACCTTCTTGGTTCAGCGTTTAAAATATTATGGCAACTACTAAAAAAATCCATATCACTGCCTGGAAAACCGAAAACACCATCCATCCATTATGTTATGGGAAAACACGAATCTCAGCCTAACCAGCAAACTGGAATGTCTTATTTTGTAAAACTGAGCTAAGTCTTGAAGTGTTTGAATCCAGATATTTGTGAGATGTATTGAGTATCTATCACTACACAGCATGTACAGGATGTATATACTACTAAGATACTCCATACTCTATCCTAAATTAGAATTTCCCATGAATAGGATTATGGTGGCGGAAAGTTACACTTATATAAGTATGTCTTAGTGCTTCCGGAGCATGGTAGGTATATATATATATATACGTAGGTATATATAATATATATATACCTGCATTGTGAACATCGAAGCATCTACATCAACTGTAGATGCTTTTGATGTTGACATTGATGTTGCAATCTAAGAGGCCAATAATTCATGTATTCGTTGTACCAGGATAATCAGTATCATGAGACTTCCACTGAGAGAAATCATCCTCATATCACCAGGGAGGGAGGGAGGGATATCACCATGGTAATGTTATGATCAGGAAAATTATGTAGGCTACTCCTCATATCATGATTATTTATTAATATTGACAATAATTACAGTTTGGGCGCCAATCATGAAATCCTCTGACACTGAATCAATCAGAGAGAACGGTTTTTTTTCAATCGATGGTTCATTATGGTCGACTAAAATAGATACTGGCTAGAAATAGCTGGCAATCAATTAATGACCATGGCCATCAAGGCAATCACTTCATAAATACTGAGAACAGATCTTGTTCCTACATTGAGTATAAAATATGCAGCCTGTAAGCTGAGAAAATGCAGCAGTGTGGTCTGCTAGTTCATACCGGACAAGCTGAGTCTTTAGCAGGGAGGGGCATAGCTCTCCCCCTATCCCACCAACAAAGCTTGTCAAGACAGGCTAGGATGGCCATTTCATGGCAATAAACTTTGACCATCCCAATTTGCCCATCAATTGTCCCACATCACCATATCATAGGAAAAAGCTTAGTAACTTCCTTCCCCGCAGTCACACACACACATTGCCGTTGGAATAGATAAATTTTGTAGGTGGGCTTTTTTCATTGCCTAGCCTATATAGTAAGAGTGAATTTTGTGGCTTTTAATAGCACTCCCAACTACTCACGGAAAAGTTCAAACGACCGAATTACTATGAACTACCGACAGTGCACAGATTTATAAGCTTTATTCTGCCCATTTTTATAATTATCCAATATCCTAACCCATACTTTTAATACTCATAAAAATGATAGATTTAAAAATTGCCAATTAAATAACTGTATTTCGGTCACAAATGATAGGGCCATATGTAATTCTGGTTAAGCCTACCCATTTCCACATCATAACCTCCCTTCCAGGCAAAGACTTCAATACACCGTGCAGGATTACAGGATACCTACTCAATTATGAGGTCACATTATAGACAAGCTTAGTCATCGAATCCGCTTTGAAAATAGTATCCATCCTTCATCACTAAAACTAATTCTATCCTATTTCCCATGTCATTAAAAAAAGGATTTGATTTAGGCATTTCTATTAATAGTTAAAAAAATGCAGCTTTAAACGGATATTGTTCAAAGTTATTGAATGCAGATGTAGATTGATAACCCAAACAAATATCCTACCAAACCGAGATCTTCAACGTAACTACCATGGCTGTATCAAACTCACTTTGGTTTTTGGGACAATGTGCAGTTGAAGCATCTGATCCACAATACTGGCTCCGACTTCAGATAAATATCCTTGATTTGCCACTAGGCAACTTCTACCAAAACAGCATGGCATCGCCATTTTCTGCATATATTTAGTCCATTTGGGGTTTAGATTCCCATATGGTTCTTCATCCTTTGGTTTGAATACAGCTATTTTCTTCTAAAAATCATAGGTACACTTTGGCATCAATAATAGTTCATGCACTGCAATAATAGATAATTTACCCTTGATGGAAGCAAGATAATTTTATTGACAAGCAGTAAGTCACAGTCAGTGATTCATGTAAAGTGCCTGGGACTTGATCACAAGACATCGCATAACCAGGAAGTCATGATCGATTTTTCTGATGGGATTGCAAGTAAAAGGGATCTGAAAACCTGCAGAGACCATGTGTGGAAGATGAAAAAGAACGCAGCACATAATAGGCCTACACATGAAGCACATAACAAAGTTGTTTTTCAACTAGCAGGGTAAATATCCATTTGGGTAAAGATGCGCAGCCAACTTTTTGCTGTATGTACAAATAAAGCAGAATGGCCAAAGTAGTATCAAGTTACCCCTTCAGTGTTCTTGACAAAGTAGCTGCCACTGGAGCCTTGATAAATCCTCTCCGGATATATACCATTGTCAATAGCGTTCTCAGCGTCCCTAACTAACTCTGCGTATTCAGGGTCATCCTTAAATTCATTCAAGTATTCGCTAGTTAAGCTATTATTTGACACTAGTCTAGAAGTCTCTCTTCTTCCTTTGCCAAATGCACCAGAGGGTGTCCCTGAGGGCCCCGCAGCTTGCGGTGAGAACTGTTGTTGCTGAGAACCACTGCTACCATTGCTATTTCCAGCGAATGTGACGTCTGGTGGAGGTGGAGTAGCCGCCATGCTGTTGTAGTTTGTCTGCATTGTCAAGCTTAATGTCTAATACTGAATATCATTGTATATCACAGGATAGTTGAACTGTTCACAACTGGACTGACCCTCGAACTAGAACACAAAGAATATATGTAATTAGAGTTAGTCTGTAAATGCATATTGATGAAACATGTTTAAGAAAGGAAGTAATTGTTGTGAAGATCAGAGAAAACATAAGGCCCAGTGGACGTCCCTGCGGCATTAATGTACCATTGATGTACAATAACCTGCTGCTGGAATCAATAATAGCAGGTGTGATAACGTAAAGTCTGATAGACAATCTACTGGCTTTATGACAATATAACCATCCAGTAAACCTATAAGTTTAGTTGCTGCCCTAACTTCAAACAAATCTAACCCAGATAGGATATCTCTACTTACCAGACTTGAGGGCCTAACAGAACCTCCTGACTCTCTACACTCACAGCTACTGAGTGTAGGCAGGAGCTTTAGCCTCTACTTTGATTACTTCAGGCTGTGTTTGGCTTCCCTTCACTTCCGCCAGCACTAAATGCAGGTTGTGTCTCCAGAATTGTAGAATCCTTTATCAGCAGCTGTGTGTGAAGGAAGTATACACGATAACTACACAGGCCAGTCAATGTTATAATTAGGACCAACATGGACGGGATGGAAGTGACAGGGCAATTTGAAACCATAAAGGGGATTTAGTGAATGTTGCCATTGATATTAATCAGAAAGAACATCGAGGAAAATCAATTGTTGTTCACGTGAACAATTTTCAACAGATGTATTTTCTTTCTTAACTAGTAACAAATCATAACCATTCTATTCCATTCTACGGAAATCACTAATTATCCTAAGAGACTTTGTATTAAGCTTCCATACTACTTAAAGGCAACCAACTTGTTAAAGGTATCTGTTCAGTCGGCCTCCTACTACCCTCCATCCATAAAAAGAGTCTATTCATATACCCAACTAAGACCAAGTAGGGAGAGTGGGACCAAGTTTTATTAAGTCGTCCTGCATTTGGTATCGCTTGCCCACTGATCAGGGGAAAGGGAGTTGACCCGAATGCGGGCAAACTACTGGATCAAACATGATTAATCCATACTCTACCCATTGTATACCAGTTCAATCAATCAAGGGACAGTACTTTGGAAACGCAACTACTAGAATACCAATGCAGAGGCAAGGCTGCCTACTCAAAGACAGTTGCCCATGAGTTGATCATGATCCATGCAGGCATAACTTTTCTATTTTTCACTGATTGGGGTCAGGCGTCAATTCTAGTGTTAACACTAAACAGGTCAAGGAGTGTTAGTATAGAACTATAATCTCCTTAGTTAGGCCACCCAGGCCAGGATACAAGCAAGATAGTAGCAAAGACATCTATTAGTCCCTATAAACATTTACATTTAGGTTGCTTTGATTGATTAAGGCTGTTTCCTATTCATTGGTAAGTTATCATGGTTGTTTGGCTTTTAAAACAAGGATCCAGAAAATGATGTGAGATTATGTATGAGAGTTTGTGAATGAGACCAAGGTGTTAGGTAATAATTCCTTGATGATTGATAGCACTCAGTTTTCTGTTGAATTATTACTTACTTACCAACTAAACTAACTAACTAAACTTACTCTACTGACATTACAAGAAAACGTTCACAAAACAAGGAATAGATAGATAATGAGATGGCTAGATGACAGAAAGAACAATTTATGTGGCAGCTTAGTGCAGTGGGTAAATACTCACTATATACAAATATGGAGCAAATGAATTTGATGATCTTCAATATTATATCTTGTGACAACACCAAGATTCCTTCCTGTGTTTTCTATTCTTCAATGACTCACTGATGTTTGACTGGCAGTTTTCATTGACAATGAATACTTAATAGTGTGTATACAAAGTCAGTGATTGCTGCATCAATTAAGGTCCTGGGAATCCAGGAGCTATCTTATATCCAATAAAACAATGTGCAATGGGATTAATGGGATAACCTGGCACTACATCTTATATTGTGATTGGTCTATCAAGGAATTGGAGACAAGTCATTGGGTAGTCATAAAAAATCAGTGGGCTGGCTTATAAAAAGCTGAGCTGCACGTGTGGAGTAGATCAGTTCCCGCCATTCTGTGGATTGGGCAGGATGAAAGCGAAATCAGGGGTCACCTATTTTAGATCATTGGGTGTTAGTGAGGCTTCCACAACCCCATACAGTGATGCTACAAGCTGCCGAAAGACGGTCAATCATGTGAAAAGACCAATGAATGCTTTCATGGTAAGTATTATATAGTTACTATATATATTGATGTGTGTACTGTATGTTTATTCAAATATGTATAAAAATAATATTATATATATATTATCATTTATATATATAATATGTTATTTTTAATATTTAATGGTTGTAGTATATGTCTCTTTGACTAGACTAACTAAATTACCAAGCTATATTATTTTCATACCAAATTATCCAGTTCTATCCACACACAGTGACATTGATTGATCAAAGATAGAGATCATAATCAAAATATAATAGACTAGCCAGTTGTACAAAAAAAGATTTCATCATCATTAGCATTGCTTGCAATACACATATATAATAGATAGGCCTAGGGCTAGGCCAGGGTGTACATCATACATACATGGCCACAATTGCTAATTTAAATAATATATCAGCTACAACTCTACTGCCTATCCTCTCTGTCTGTGACTACATAACATAGATAGGACCTCTTAGGAGACTTCTCTTCTGACAATCACCCATACCATTATTAAATTAATCAATTCATGCGGATTATCTTACTCGGAATGCACTTACAGTAGAGTATCCAGACTCAGTTCCAGAGGACTCAGTAAGATAAAAACTCTGCAACCATCTGAATATTTGTACAGTAAGAGTGTGTCCATCAATTGTCTGGGCCCTGTAAGTCGTGACGTGTACGACAGACATCGGGTAATTAGTTAAGCTAATTATGAAACTTGCCAAGGTAGGGACGTTTCCTGACCTACACTGCTGAAGTGCATTGCCTAGCTGCTATGATATACATGCATACATACAGGTAGGCATGGCAGGCATGATAGTCTACGAAGTTGCTCTGATAAAGGAAGTTATGGGTTATGTGGGGTACATATGATGAAGTGTAGGGTATAATTATTGATAATGATGACTGATGGAAGGCCCTCTAGGTAAACTATGTCTTATGATCCTGGTGTATGAAGTGTATCACTTCATGACAGCATCTTAAACATATTGATTTCATTCTCATTAATGTAATTTCAGGTGTGGAGTCAAATAGAAAGGAGGAAAATAATAGCAAAGACGCCGGATATCCATAATGCAGAGATAAGTAAACAACTCGGCAAAAGGTGGAAAGCCTTAGGCAATCCAGAAAAGCAACAGTATCGCGACGAATCACAGCGGCTTAGAACACTTCATCAACAACAGTACCCTGACTATAAGTACAAACCTAAAAAGAAGGCGGGACAGGAAAGCGTAATGGCTGGTCACGTTAAAAGATTATCTCAGGCTAAAATGGCCAAATCTACAACTAAAAGGACATATACAAAGAAGCTGACTTCGTCTATTAGCTCTACTGGGCGCCAGTCGTCTGTTGAGACTTCTAGCGAATGTTCTGATGATTGGTGCGACGATTATGATTATGCATACAGTCCAGACAGTGGCTGCTTCGCTTCTGACGATGGTTCTCGGCCAGAAACTCCGTCCCTAAGTCCAGAAAAGTATGACGACAGCTGGACAAACTATTGCTCAATAACCAATGGACATGTGGTGTCATCCAAACAAACATGCAACTCCAAGAAACTCATCGGATCTCACAGCATCTCGTATTTCACGGATTTAGAGAATTTAGAGGAATTCCAACTGGATACAGACAAGGAAAACTATATGGATAGGAGTCATGTAAGGACCCATCTAGATTTTGACTTGTCTGCACCGGAGCTGAGAGCACTCATCAGCAGCGTTGTTGACCTCGGGTCTGATTTTTCACTGCTCTGACACTTATCCGTTAAGGCAGCTGATTAGCATGAACATATCCTTGCCCAGACACTGGATTATCGATGTCATCGCGGGAACTGCAATGGTTGCATGCCAAACTTCTATGCGTTACCTCATTTTTGTTATTCAATCCAATATTCCAAGCCTACATCTTTTATTTTTTCACTCCATTTAGTTTTGATAAGCCATTAATAAACCTGAAAACTTGAAAATAATTGGATTCTGATGTGACAATCTATAGGGTGTTTATTTGTATATCAGCTGATTCAGAGTTTTGTGACATGACACCGGTAGTGTTGAATATTGACATGAGATAATTTTGGTGCGAATTATTTCATCACAATGATTTCATCGTTGCTAGATTATTGGGTGCGTTGACCTTGTCTCAAAACAACTGAGCCAGCATTGATTGCCTAACAATTTAACCAATATAGGTAGGCAGGGTGAATGTCAAGGAGTACTAGGAGTGCCAGGATTGGTTATCATTTATATTTAGAGCCCTGTTCATGTCTAACCCAAGCCCAAATCATGAAATTAGAAGTTTTGTTCCAGTTTATAAACCGCAAGTTTATGGTGGTTGATACTTGAAAGCTTTATCTAAATTTTAGTAATTCAACCCTCTAAGCTCTAACGCTTGATGCACTTTTGGGCTCAGTTGCCATTGAGAATGATAAAGCTCTTCATTAATGTACTGACATATCTAATGCCGGCTGATTACTGGCCATACCCCACAGCCAAAACCACCTGCTTAGAAGTTTATTGAAAGCACTGAATCATCGCTATTCATTTATTTTTATTGTTGACCTGAGACAAAAACTACAGACTCTTTGTTCTCAGTTTACATGCCAATGTTGATTAGGACCCGGCTGTCATTAAATTGCCTTTGTTTGCTTTCCTCAGTCCCTTTATTGGGTTGAAGTATTTTGGCGGCAAACCTTATTTGCATGTCGGCTTCTCAAACCAACAAGGAACCATTCATACTCAGTGAGGTGATAGGGTTATTATTCTAGAAGATTAGCATCTTTATCTTTGTCAGCTATTCATCACGAATGACAGATTTGATGAAACAAGTGGGAGGGTTATAAAGGGTGGCCATCTGCCGTTCATATAAATGGATCAAGCTGCTCCATCAAACTTCTCTTTGTGCATCCAGTCAAGATTAATACTTGTCTACACCTAAGAGGTAGCCATGGTACTAGACCTTGACAAATTGATCAGTAATTATTCCACCAGTTTGATGTTTTGCTTGGTAGACCACATCTGGTCATATTAGTTAATAATGGATGGCTGTCATGCTTTGTTCAGGTTCCTGTCATTTCTGTGAGGTCCATAATAGCTCCTTGGTGGTCCCATAATCATTGTATGCCTGACTCTTTGTGGTAAGCTATGGCATCTGGCTTGAGCAAGCTGAACATTTTGCCAGTGTCTATTATCAATGAGTATTTAGTATCTTTGATTTTATTGTGTTGACTTCAGTAATGGCCAGTGCTGCAGGCACTCTTGTCTAAACCACTACCCTGGCATTATAGTTGGACCAGAGACTATAGACTATATCTATAGTCTCTGGTTGGACCATATTTACTTCACAGCAGTCAAAACAAAACACTGTTCAGTTTTTTGATAGCCCAGGCTCTCCAACTGAACTGTCACATGTCACCAAATATACTGTATATAGAGCATGTATGTGTCATAACCTGGGAAATCGATGTTTGAGACAGAGTCTGATCATTGAGAGGGAGTTCATTGGTCTGATTACTAAATTGACTGGTCTTCAGTCATTCTAAAGATTCCATTATGCTTCTATTGCCACCTTACTGGTGACACATGGTTATGGAATTCTCTGGCATCGATCTATAATTGTCATTCAGTCTACCTGAGGAGTGAGGTTTATTATAGAGTCCATTTCATGTTGCTGACAAGACAATCACGAGGCATGTTTGTCCTGCAACTGCAAATCAAGTGTACCAAATCCTGGATATTAATTATCATCAATCAACATGCATGATTATCATCTTGCTCACATTCCCATAGGCTGATTTCATTCCTGAGTAGGTAATCTGCGGATATTTTGTATCATGAAACCATGATTCTTGCATAAACCCTTGATTCTTACATAAAATATTGGTTGTTGGCCTCAAAGTGCATAACCACTCTGTTAATATTGGCCAGCTGATAGCAAGCTACCTCTAGGAAATTGACTATATTTATCCATCCATGGCTATGCAGATTGTTCAACCCTGCAAACGGTGGTCAAAATCTCGTTCTATGTGCATTGACTCAGGCGTTGTCTCATATTGTATCGCATATTCGGTTTCTTCTGGTTTGTGGTAGTCCTGGACAGTAACCTGTAATAAACACGTCCTGATCTGGATGTTGAACCCGATCCATATTCTTGAATTTCTTGTATTTTTGCGATTTTAATTGCTCATTTTCTTGAATATGAAAATGCTATCAGTATATAATTGCTGTGAACTCAAAGACAGCAAAATATTGATTAGCAATCTTCAGTCTGATTTCAGTTTGTACTTCAATTTGAGGCCGCAGTTATTACAAAGGAGGCTTTTTGCATTAACTCCCGCTTCAGTTGTTCTAACTAATGCCTCTATCTAAAGGTAACTGTCTTGTAAAGCCACGTGCTGAGTCGATCGTGGGGGAGCAGTTCAATTGCATGCAAGGCCACCGGGACAATCTAGTGCTCTTTTTGTTCTTTTTAGAATGAAATGATGCAGCTCACCGGAAAATGTCAGAGCATTATCCTATACCGCCTGGCATTCTTTTTCTTTGATCGCACATTTGATATTCCAAAAGACACTTTGTGTGGTGTTTGACAAAAAAGTATACATATACATTGAACCAATATTATCTCACCTTGTAGTTAAATCAAATCTTATCATAATGTACGAGTCTGCACTTCCTGGAGACTGGGTAAACAAATTTGACAAGAACAGGTATCAATGTTAATTAATCTTGAGAGAATCGCTATCAACAAACAGTACTATTTGGAAAACATGATATTCTTTCCTATATATCAAACAATAACCAGCTATACTATGATAAAAGTTTGGATGTACTTTTGGTGTGGGCATCATATCATACCCAAAAAAAGTTTATGCTAGGAAAAAAACATTTATGCTAGGAATGAAAATGAAGTTGTCTGCTCTATTTATGAGGGTGGACAACTTAGGTGTTTCAACTCATGGATAGACCAGGGAGGGTGAGCAGGGAGACCAAGGAGTTAATTCCTTAGCTAGGCAAATTTTAATTTGTTAGAGGACTGTATACACAGATATGTCCAAAACGGCCGTTCTTCAGTTACTAAAAAATAACAAATGTTGGCAGTTATCGCATATTACTTGCCATCTGGAAATAATCTCAGATAAACTTCCTAAAGAAGAAATCTATTTTTTGCCGGATTAAAACTTAATTTGAATCAGATATATTACAGAAATGTTTGAATGAATGAAATATTCCTTATGAGTCTAAGTTACTTTTATTTGTTAGTTATATCTGTGATTTTGGTGCCTTTATCCAGTTTCCACAATCTGTATCCCAATCTGACACACTTTTAGCGTTACGTTCTCCATTAGTGCAAAGTTCCCCCAAGTCGCTGTAAGTACTGAAGTTACTATTCTTGTGTATGTATAAACCAATCGAAGCTGTAGACTCAATCTTATTCAAACTGTAAAAACAGAACACATCTATACATTGAGACATCTTGAAATACCTACTAACATGCTTTGACTTTGACGTTCAGGATTTCTCTATTCATAACTAATGAATTTTCTTCACCAAAGTGTGTTTGTTCAAAATTTCAAGTTATAATCAGCTACGGCATTGGGAGAGAGTTATCTTCACATGACCCAAAGTAGCATAATTTTAAATTCATACTTTCGACCTGGCATGCAAAATTGTAACTCAGTTGTAGTTTTTTTAGATTCATTTATATGATACACCTGAAATTATCAAATCGACTTCTAGGGATAGCAACAGCAATAATTCATCTATTTGCCTTTTGGGAAAGTTACGTTGGTCTCAAAATTTAGGTATTTTTCATGACTAGTACATTTAACATACTTTGGTGAACGATCATAGGATACAAGATTGAAGCCTGCAATAGTCTGTTGGGACATGTTACTAGCTCTCCTCTGCATTCTCCTGTGTTGCACCATTTCTTCTTTCCTCTTTCTCAACTCCTCTCTGATATCACCCCTCTCCACAAATCTCTGATACAGTGTAGCAGACTTAGGCCTTTTGTTGTATACACCCATGCCGATTAGACATCCGTATATAAAACCTCCATACCACAGAAAAAACAGACCTAGATAGATGAACATTGTTATGTCTGCGTCGTCCTTTCCCTCTGTACCAACTGAGCTAGAGTTGACTTCATGCTGTGTGGTTTGTGTATAGTTACTGTTGTCTGTGGGCGCATTTGTCAATGTAGGCGAATTCCTAGCTTGAGTTAGGTTTCTGAGAAGTTCTTGCAGAAGATATCTGAGATCGCTATGTTTTATGGATATCAGTTGGCTGTTGCTTCCAGTACCTGCATTGTGGAGAATTTGACGCAGAGTACTCTTTGTGGTAACTTCTGACATCTCTCAAATGGCTCTAGACTGGAGGAGTATATGCAATTGATAAACAGGTTGACAGTCAGAAGTTTTAACATTCAGTGTAACGTGCTGAAACTCAAATTAACGCACTTCATGCTTGGGCAGCATTGTATTAATGCAAGGTTTGCTTTACCCGTCATTTGACAATCCTGTTCGAATAAGCACAGGTTTGTGTCATTTTAGATGGCCATCTCATTCATTATATTGATGTGATTAGGGGGTAGTACGAAAACAGTACTAAGCTAAATATAGTCCTAATTCTGAAGTTCCTGATGCAAAGTCATGTAACCATGATATTTTACTAAATCAATTAGCTAATTCTGATGGGATTTCTATAATTACAATCATCCTTGCTTGCTCTGAGCCCGGCCACATGATGGCTATAGGGAATTATTCAATTATACTTCCGATCATCTCTCAATTTTTTAATCAACTCTTACTTGTGGCAGTATTATATCTTATTAGGCATAAAAGTTTTTGAGTTAAGAGATTTATGTCCAAGGTAACGCAGCCAGACATTTCCGTTATAGCATTATAACAAGTATATTGAATATTTTTGTATCCTTATTTCAGAGACTCCTTAGAACAGAGACTGTGGAGACCCCATCGATTGGACTTGTTTTGAGCTAAAACATTTTAGTTTATGTTTTGCAAACATGGTAGAACCAGAGATGTGAGAGGAAATTGTAAAGGTTTTTTAATGCTTGCAGAAGTCGTTCCCTCATTGAACTAAAGAGGATAACTACAGACCTCATCATTATGCCCTCCCTGCTGATGCCAAGTCTTAAACCATAGACTTAATAATAAATATTATTAAGTCTATGTCTTAAACTTATTTATGAGCATAAAAATCATTGCTACCCAAACAGTCACACCTGGTTATGGGTTTGCTGGTCTTTTGGGTTGTCCCTTCTCCTTGTTTTGTGTTTCCATCAAACCGTGTCGTGTATGTACAACTTATCCGGCTAACCAGCCGCCATTAGTTTTTGGTTTGACCGAGCTTTTGAATCACAGATGGGACAGTGGCAAAATTTCAGATGTTGACTAGAACTGATAGTATCCTCTGACATCCATAGATCAGACTCAGCAATACTTTGCAAATTTGGCAGTGTGAACCACCGCAACTCTGAATTCTGAATGGTGGGGTAGTCTAGCAATATTCATACTTATAGTGTAATATTGATGTTAGTATGGTACAGTCGCACATTGTCATTGTGGGAGCATTTGAATCCATGCTCTATGGTTTGGAGATAGTAATGTATCAGATGATCAATTAAATGCAGGCATAAATATTTATTTAGTTATCGAGGTTTTCTGAAATTTGGTAACTTGTTAAACTTACGCGCATTAACATGCAATCATAATTTATATAAGAACGATTTGAATAATATATAAAGGTGTGGGGTGGTACATCTTACATAGTAATTATGATATCGCAAGAATGGTAGCATAAATAGCATTTACAGAACTTATAAAAGAAAAAAAAGAAGAAAAAACGACAAATGTAGAGGTAGGTTCGCAAGATTAAATGATTATGATTCACGAGGCCTAGTTTGACTTAGTTACAAATTGATGAATTGTGTTTAAAAAGGCTGATCTGAATATAATATGCAATAACAGCAGGGAGTGTGTCCTGAGCTCAATGCCAGTAACAGTAGCAAATAAATATATGCTCATGAAGCAGAAGCAGAGAGTTTGAGATAGGCTAAAACTCCCCGTTACAAATGTTTTGTAGGAGTTGTCTACCCATTGCTGGTCACATGACCATCACAGAACTGAATGACCATGACCTTGCAAATATTTCATGGGAAGAAGAAAAGTTAGTGTTGTAAGAAAGTTTTATCATTTCTCCAGCTGAACTTCGTTGCACTCCAATTCTAGGAGGGATTATGTCAAAGTATATTGGTAGAGCCAAAGGATTCCTTGATGGGAGGGACCTTTATGACACAAATCTGGTGAGTATTGATCTAATTGTTGTGATTGAATTGAGAGGCTAGCAGCAGTAGAGCAGGGAGAATTCTCCCGTCCCTGAGTAGAGTAAGTAGAGAGACTGAGAGGGTTTTGGATAGTTGACACTGGACCAATTATGCATATATTCCCAAGGAAAACACTTGACTCTAGACAACTAACCATTCAGTTTTTTACATGTTTGTTGAGCAGCTTGGATTGAAGAGAAGCCTTGCACCTAGCTCTTTTTAGGAGTAGTATTAATTTTAAAGTCTGTTTCTTACCACAACATTTGCTGATGATTGCTTTTTTTGTTGTTGCAGGTGGCTAGTATAAGCAAGGCAATAAACAAGGAGGAAAACCCAACGAAGATAAAACATGTTCGAAGTATCCTTTTTTGTACTGATGTGCCAGTGATCAACTGAACGTACATGTAGTTTACCAGTGTCAAGAATTAACATCTTAGCTAATACGCTTTAAAACTGAAACTCTCGAACTGAAAAAGTTGAATTAGTGCACAAACCTTGAAAATGCTGTCCAAATCTTACCTTGAAATAGGCCCTAGGTTCTACCGAGTCCTTTACAGAAAACATTCAATTTTCCTCAACTGAAATTTCTTAGGCATCATCATTGCTACACATTATGAAAAAGGTGGCAGCACCTTTTGGGCAACTGTCATGAAGTTACAGCTGCAGAGTTATGGACCTGCTTGCTGGAAGTTTTGTCACTGTGTTCACAAACAGATTAGAGAGGGACACGAAAACTTCATTTTCGACTCAATGAAATACCTAACATGGCTAGATGATATCGGCAGCAACTGGGTGAGTAGACATTAAAAAGTATTTAGTAAAGTTGTGTCAAATTTTGTGATTTAACAGTTTGCAAAGTTCTTTTTTGCATGTTCACCTATGTGAGTCATAAACCTATTGCTGATCATAGCCCTGTATTTCTATTTTAGTCGCTTCTTTACCACAATTAGTCAATGCTATGGAATCATATTGTCATATATTCATTGCTCCTTCCTCCTTCAAGAATGTCACATCTCCCTGTAGCAGCACAATATGACACTGCAAGCAATATGCTGCTGAGTTTTAGCAATTAAACTTTACGTCACAAAGTGACTTAGAACATTTACGGCTTCGGCCCTCATCATTTCTCAAGTTCTATTGATTAATATATCTCATAACCAAACTTATATGTGTGTCTGAAAACTACTGTGAACAAGGTCTCTCGGATTTCATGTGACTGAAGTGGCTACCTTAGTAGTAGCAACAAAGACCATGGATATATTATCTATAGTCTCTGGTAGCAACCCAAATCACTGGCTCTATATTTATTGTAGATTGAGACATTCATCTAATTGAATTAAAAAGTTAATTAGGTCATTATTGGCCATAGAAACTTCCTGTTTTCACATGATACCGCATCAATCATGATTATTGTGCAGTACATGACACAGAGATTTCTCACGTTTTAAGCAACCAGTGATTGATTTCTCATGTATCGTGTATGATTTTTGCATTTCTATGATATCTTTAGACCTGCTGAATGCTAGGAAATGGAATTTTAAGTATCTTATCAGCACTGTGCCATACTTGAATTGATTGAGACTTATTGTCAAGGCGAGATATAGATACACTTTGCTACTGTTATCATGTAATTAGGCCTATAATTAGTAACCTGCTATCATGATTGTCTTACCCACCCCTAAAGTCATTGCATGGAATTGTAATGTAAGGCCTGGAAGGTCAAAATAACATCACAGAGTAGGGATATATCCTTACTCCTAACCCACCCCTAAAGTCATTGCATAGAATCGTTAAGTAAGTAAAGGCCTTGAGGTCAAAATAACATCACAGAGCAGGGATATATCCTTACTCTGTGATAACATCCACCTCAGTGATTGCTAATAACCATTACAATATTAAGTTATTTTCATTGTCATGTTTTTTTAGAGTCATCTGCCAGAGAACTATGGACCTCTAAACGCACACTACCTCAAACTTATAGTTACAAGATTGAAGTTTCATAAAAAGGTAAAAATACTGATGAAATTCATTTCTGTAGTGTGTCCTTTCTCCCTTGCTAGGCTCAGTGAGAAATGACCAGTTAACTCAAGTATCATTGCATAAGTTTGTTTGTCACAGATAGAGTTGTAAAAATGATAACGGAACTCTTATCTGATATCTTATATTTGCTAATTCCAATCACTATAAAATATCAGTATTTGCACTCCCACAGCCACAAAAATACTCTGACCGGCATGAGATTATAGCATTAGGAGTACAAGGGCATGCTGTCTCAGTTCCCTACAAATGATGTAGGCCTATGTTTTATATGAGGATATCCAGTTACTTCAGACAGTTTTTGACTCAATCAGGCAGCCTAGAAGTGTCAAGTACTGCCTGCATTGATTTATCATGTATTGCTTGATTGTTTCACCACACATCAGATTGCAGGCTCATACTGTACTGGTACATTCTGCCGTATTTCCATGCTTGGCTGTTATCATTGTATCTGTTTGGCAGCATATTAAGATACCTGGCAGTCTGGTGATAGAAGACGAAGTCTTAGCTCAGATAACTGGGAATGAAGCAAACGGATAGTAAGTAGAAAGTCAAAGACAGTGGTCTGATTCTGATATGATACAACAATATGTAGTCTGAACACTCTAACTTTCATACATAGTCTGAACACTCTGAATAGTTGTCAGACAACATGTGTTTAACCCAGGGCGATTTCTGTCATGTGTCAAAATCCTTATATCATCACATATGCACCACTCAGATAGGTCTCATTAGTCAGAACATTCCGGTGGTTTGACCATTTTTAATGGTAAAATCAATCGTCTATAATAATGGGAGAAAATAGTTTTTTGATGCTACGCTACATTTATGCACCTCAAAGGCTCTGACCTACCAACTAGCTTGTTGATGTACATTAATTGGTACTTGGTTGTCACTTTTTGTCTGATAGCTGTGTGTGTGTGCGAGATGTACTACTGTAGTCGACGTCAAACAACTTGCTTTAACAACTTGCTTTCATATGTCAGTATTGAGCAATAGTACACATGGTTTGAAGCACCTGCTAGTTTTGATAGTACTTATATTATATCCCAGCATGATATGGAATTGTTTGTTTCCCAGATACACTGATCTCCTTGTTTAAAAGCAATACAAACACTCCCACTGAATTTGCATGTTCTCAAATAAATAAATGCATACAAGAGTCATATTATCTTTTCTGGCTTGTCTACTTAATGTTTCCCTTCAATCATGTGGAAACAGGAAATTCTCTCGAAATCACCGATGACAAAATGATATCCTATTGAATTGTTGTGGTTTGACCATGGTAACCACCATTGCTGAATTTGCATGACATTATATTACAACAACAATGTACCTCATCACCCAAATATTGCATAAGATTACAAAAACTAGCTGTTGTTGTTGGGTTGCAAAAAATTCTTTAATACTGTTATTTTGATTGCGTTTATGATGAAGATTAAGTCACTTCATTTTTCTTGGAAAATCATGGTGTGGATTTTTCCTGTTCTCACTGTTAACTGACGTGGAAATAACCAGATTATTGTCAAATATTTTGTAGTTTTGAGTTTTGTATCGAGGTATTGGATTTGATGGATGATATTGTAAACCTACAGAGCACAGTGTTTCACCATTTAGAGAGGGCCCATGAGAACTCGATGACTACGACAGGACAGTGTAAACTTTACCCACTGGTGTTAACTATTCAAGACTCCTGTCAGTTATACGACTACATCGTCAAAATACTTTTCAAACTCCACAAAGGTTAGTTTGCTGATGTGCCGAGGGATTTAAAAAAGAAATTATTGACAACAATCTTCATCGTTAAAATGATTTTCCTCCAAATGTGCCAAAGCAAGCAAAACATTGAAAAATAAAGGAAGAAAAATGGAAGTGAGGCATAGACAGCTCAGCTGTTTGCTTGCTGTACGACTTATTGTCTGATTTAAGTTTGATTTTAAATTTCATCAGGAAGAATGTTCTTTTGTGTAAAGACGTAAATAGACCGGAAAGTGCATAGATTGAATGGATGTAAAAACTTCCAGCGTTGATGAAATGTTTCTGTCCTAAAATTACAGACACGAAACAGTAAAACCAAATGATATGCTTATAAAATTGCATATAAAATATTAACTGCTTCGAATCTCTTGTTCTGGTGCAGAGTGCGAAATGAGATCGTATTTTGACAGTTGTTCAAAAATGTGTTTATACACTGGCATTGAATGCCTACACTAAAATATTCAAATTTGTGATTTTGCAGTGTATACTATCTCTGAAACCCACTTCTTGGTGTATCAGTCTGAAAAACTGTGTAATGATTATGTAAACTTTGGAAGTTTTGTTGTAGTCCGTAGTTATCATATAAATGAACCTATCTGATATTTTTGACCACAGCTCTCCCCCCTGATACACTGAGTGACCTGAGGACGAGATTTCACACACAGTATAAAAGTCTGCAGCAGTTTTATCAGACCTGTCAGAGTCTACAGTACTTTAAAGGTCTCATATCGGTGAGTTAGTTAGTTATGTGACTATTACATCTGTTGAATATCAACAGGACATGAGATACAGAAATAGACACCTCTATGGGTGATAAGAGCTGGAATATTCCTTCTATTAAGATAGTAATGCTTCCAAATCCGACTTGAACCCGTAAATCCTGTAACTTTTGGAAAAAATTGGTTGAAACTATGCTGTAGTAAAGCATTTTGGCTTCTCAATACGGACTGTATAATCTTTTTTCATATGAATGGCCAAGGAGTAATAGGACTGTCAAATGTTTCTACCTGGATTTCAATTGTCAATGCTTGGCAGTTGTTTTCCCTTGTTCATTGTTAGCGCAACTCCATTCAGTCTGTTCCAATAACAATAGAGATTTATATACATGTTGTGCTGAAATCCTATGTTTCGTATCTCCATCTTCATCACTATATAGTATATAGCCCATCCTGTTGTACACACATACATCTGTTATTTGTATTTCTATTATAGGTGCCATCACTACCAGATCTCCCCCCTAACTTCTTAGTGTACTCTGAGTTATCTAAGCATAGGAAGCCTGTAGCTGTGGTAGCTGGGGAGGAGAATGATGATGAGCATGACCAGACTCCGCCTCCACCACCCAGACCTGCACCAGCACCGGTATGTTATAGGACCTGATGTCTACAAACACTTAACAACCGTGTTTTTTGGCAATTCTATTTTACTCAAATGCAACTTTTTGTTATTCAGAAATGATCTATGGCATTAAAACTGAACCCTATCCTTTAATTGGGCCTCAGAAATCTGATAAAAAACGTAAATATAAAAAATGGGCTGTTATGTGATTTTTGGGGTATCATGTCATAAGCCAAGGAAAGGGTTTTGTTGTTATTGAAGCTTCTACAGAACAGAGGTTTATTAATATTATATGTTATTGTCACTCTCTAGGTGGAACCCTTGATAGAGCCAGCACCAGAACCTGTTAGGGCTGAACCAGTACCCGATGCTAGAGATGCACTTATCGCACAGCTGAGACACCAAATAGAACAGCTCAAAACTGAGCTAGAATACATCAAATCTAAGGTGAGTGAAGGCACCTGGTGTGATCTAAAGTCGAGTCTATAAAATCTAAATGTGGTCTCAACTCTACAATTAAACACTACGCATGGAATCTTGTCTAGGTTTCACTTGCATTTTTATCATTTACGTCTTTTTTAATTACATTGTTCCCTGTCAGCATATGCAGGTTCGCCAGACGTCTTATTTTCGTTTGTAGGCACGTGAGAAAATAGCAGAGCTGAACGGGGAGATAGAGGCTCTGAGATCTCAGCTATCACAACATGTAAGTACACTGAACTTCACGGCTGGTAAGTGCCTCATTTTTAGTGTTTTTGACAGCTAGGGATTCGTTCCTGGGTCATGCTGATTGATGTTTCTTGGCCATTCACCCTGAGTCGGTATTGTTATTAGTTTAAGTCTGTGGACAGTACTATGTAACAAGTTCCTGAGTAAAATAACTTGGTTTGAAGAGGTAAGTCCAGCTACAATTAACAGTTACAAGTTTACAAGTTACAATACTTTGTATTTTTAATCCAAGGTTTGGCTGTTACTTAAAATCATGATAATGTTTTGTAGAGACAGGAGGCCAGTATAGAAAGCTCAAATCTGGCAGCGATACAACTAAAACTTACCGAGAGTCAGCAGGAGATGGAGAAATTAAAGTCAGCCACCTCGGGATCAGAAGCAGCAATCACTAAATCTAATGGTCAGTATTTGAAGCAGGTTTACATCAATTTTGGAATATAAATTTCTCCTATTTAGCATTTCAGAACAAGATTTGTGGTGTATAGCTAACATATATTGTCCTGTTCAAAGCTTTTACTCTGAAAAAAAACCCTGATCAGTTTTATTATAATACCAGCTATCTGGAACTTTAAACCTTTAGACCTTGCGCCTTGACGCCATGTTCCACTTGTTGATCTCAGCAAATTTAATTTCGCCTTCCTATGATGGCATGGAGAACAGTGACACACAGATGTATTGTATATCCTGGCTCTCCAATGATACCAGATAGATCAATGTTATCAATAGCCAAGCGGTATCCTTACACATTGCGCTGATGTCATATTGTTATTTGATTTGAGTCTAATATCAGTATGACCCTTTACTTGTAGAAGAGAAAAAGGCGGTATATGATAAATTTAAGACAGCCAAAGATAGATTAACAGCTCTAACATTGCAACATGCTAAGCTTATAAGAGAGGTAAGTGTAATACTAAGGTCAGGGTACTCAGCTTACTCAAGTGACTAACAAACACAAGTGGATTACTGAGATTTTGACTTTCTGGTGAAGTCAACACTAACTTGCAGTTGCCCTCTCTCTTAATGCTCAATTAAATAAGGATATAACATTGAAACATAGTTTGCTCTCAAATTAAAGATTATGGTGACATTGAACTCAAAGTTTCTGTCATTCTGTGTAATTAATTGTCCTGTACCACCTTTTCAGCATGATACCCTAAAGAAGCAGAATGTAGCTGAGAAAATGTCCGAGAAGGAGCTGGTACAAAAATACAAGGTGAGCCAGAGTAGTATATTCACAGAGGAACCTGATGTGGATGTTTACTCATTGTGCTTCACAAACCTAGTTATAATAATGACTACTGAATATTCTTGAGGCTTTTATTTATATAGTATAAATGAATATTTCTTGAAACCAAGAGAGAAAGAATAAGGATACGTAAATTGTAGGCCTCGGCATTGCTAGTTTTTTTTATCTTTTTAGTATATCAAAACTTCTTGTTTATGTTTCTAGGAAGCCACAGATGAGTTGGTGAGGGTTCAGTCAGAGCAGAGTGTACTACAGGAGTCGATGCAGAAGAGCAGCGATGACTCATTATCTCAGGCTGCTCAGCTTCAGGAAACTATAGATCAGCTCAACAAAGAAAAATCTGTAAGTCAGCCCTTCTAGTGTACAATGTACAATGTGTCAATTGTACAGACAACAAATGGTAGGGACTCCGACTAATAATTCATGCATATTCTGTGTTTTGTGCCATTGACCATTTCCCATGTCTCACTGTGTTTGAAATATAATTTTGGTGATTAATTGCTATTTTCTGGTGTTAGTTGCACATTAATTTCATTTATCACAACTCCTTTCTCACCCTCACCTCACCCTCCCTGCCTTGATATAATTGTCACCTGCTCTTTTGAGAGCTGTGGCCACATTTACGGTAAAGTCTTCAAAGAGGTCGGCTCTATAATCAGGATTTTATATCAGTTATGATGGTATTAGCTGTTGATTAATTTATAAACCTAACACAGCCTTCCATACACTGCTGCAAACCACAGGCTCTACTTTCATGCAACTGTGCATGGCCAGAGCAATTATACTGGTACTTAAGAAAACATGCTGGTATGACAGTACATATGATTGCGATCATATTAGACTGGTGACATATTGCAACAAGCTTCATAGAAATAGATACCAGAATTACAGCTTATTACATCTCAACGGACTGCGGCGTGGGGTACCTGATCAGATTTGCAACACTTAGAGATTTTTAACAGGTACACACCACCTCAAGTAGACTGTAAATTGAAACTGCGTGGGTCATTCAGAGTAGAATTTAAGTTGAACTTGTGCGGGATTACAAATTGTTCAAACATACCAGAACTAGGCTTGGGATGGACTCTACAACCACAGGGATGATAGTCTTGCTGTGACTCAGTTATATTAATCTGGATAGCGAGTACAATGACTGATAATAATCAGGCATGCTGCCGAGGTTTATCCTGCCTTAGATGGTGTGGTTGCTGCTGCTGTTGCTTCTCTGATCTATCTGATGAGGTATTTATACGGTCTCTTCTTGAGTCCAATGTTTGATTAACAAGAACGCCTTAACAACTTTGCACATTGACTACCAATGGGAGGATTGGATAGCGCTAAGTGGAAAGAATGAACGTATTATTTTAGCAGATATCCCCATTCTGGGTCTTTTTTGCCATGCAGGGCCATTCAGCATAATTTGTTGGTGTTTCACTGCATTTTACGATTGGCACCTTTGAGAGGTTGTGGATACCCTATTAAAATGAACATTGTTTGCCCAGTTTTTGTGCTTGGATGTAAAACATCTTAATTGAGATTTTGTGGCATTCAATTTCCGACCAAGTCGAATGCCATTAAGTCCCTCTTGGAGCCATCTGTACCTTCGAACTTGTATTGAGTAAGAATTGCTATGTGGCAGATTAATAAAATTTCTGCATCTCTTTTGCTGCAAAGGTTCAGTCTGAAATAACAATGAATACATCTACCGGTGTAAGTTATTCTCTCAATCTGAATACTCTTATTCCCCTTTCCTTGTGTCATCTATCTCTTTATATTCCTCCTCTTTTTAACTCATTACTTTCATCCATCTTAATTTGGTAATATGTTATGGTAGTATATATGTATATGTATGTATATATATATTCGACATATTTCAACAATCACCGCTCTTAGTATTTTTTTTACGCATTGTACACATTCCACACTATCATCATTGATAAAGAATGTATTAATAAAATCTAATCTAATCTAGTATTGCGTTGCAAGTGGCATTTGCGTGTTTTGTTCAGTTGGTGGAGTTGAATTTTTCGCAATTCTTCTTAGTTAGTCATAATCAAATGCTTGTAGACTCTTGTAATTACTTAAATCTTATATTTCAATCTAACTGAGAATTGTGAATTTTTCATCAAATGTTATACAAATTGAATTCAACAGATCATAGTTATGCATATTTGCGTGCCCTCCCATTAGCCCTTAGCCAAGGAGTTGTGGAAGGTAAAATTTTGGTGAGGGTTTAATTTGGGCTTACAAACAACTGCTTGAAGTTTGAATTTGATCCCAATCAGGAAAGCTCATTGTTTTGTACTTTTTTGATGCCGTTTGTATCTCGCATTGTTTCCTAACATTACAGGAAGCTGAGGAAAAGCTTGTGGCTGCCGAGTCAGAGAAGGAGTTACTTAAGACTCAGGTGACAGATTACCAGACTACGACCTCCTCACTGGAGAGTAACCTCAAACTAGAGCAGGAGTCGAGACAACAGTCAGCAGACAGTCTCGGTAAAGAGCTAGAAGATCTCAAGGGTCAGTACGGTGAGGCTCAGGGCAATGCTCAAAGCTTAGAACAGAAAAATCAGGTAGGACATTAATGATTCATTGTGTGTTCTGAAAATCAAAGCTTGGTACTGCAGAAAATTTATGCAGGTCTAAAGGTCCAAGCATCCTGTATGAAATGCTGAGTAGTCTGAATTCTGAATGCAGCTGAGGTTATCTCTCTCAGTATGATTGATTGGAAAACAAAGTCACTGATGGCGCTGTTTAGTTCAATGACAAAGACTCTAGGTGATCCATAGGGTTAACTCTTGATTTATGTAATTGAATGAGCGACTGAACAATACAGACACTTTATAAGGAGTTTACTCTCAATGTTCTAACGATATTTATGTTTACTGTAGGATCTGAAGGATAAAATTGATGGACTTGAGTCTGACAGAGCTTCAGAGAAAAATGAGCTGAACAGTAAGCTATCTACTCTGGAGGGGAACCTGGCTAATCTAGTCTCAGAACGTGATCAGGTAACTATATCAAAGACCCTAAGATATAATAATAACCGATATAAGGTTGACAACGCATCAAATCTAAAGAATGTAGGTCAGGAAAAATAATTTTTCAACACATTCCAATAAATTTATCTGTAAGCCCTTGACTGACTTAATTTGGTGATTTCACTTTTTTTAACTTTACCCGTCGCAGCGAACCAAAAAAAGCCATGGCTTAACTTTCTGAGCTGTTTATTTTACCCAGCTACGTACTTTGATGATAAGATGCTTCTGTGTTGTATTCTCATATGTCGAGTTGCTTTACAGGCATTGCAGGAGAAATCCAAAGCCGAAGCTGATCTTGAAGCGAGGATAGCTGAGCTAAATAAACAGATGAGTGATAAACAGAAACTTAGTGATGAGGAGAGAAATAAGAAAGCTTATAATTCACTGGGTAAGATATATGCGGCGATGCGCCTCTTCAAATGTTCATCCTTATATGGACAACATATGGACCACATTCATTCATTTCAAGAAATTCAAAATTCAAATTTCAAGAAATTCCAAATATGAAAGAAACGAACAATTTATTCCTACATCGTTATCATTGCCATTTCCATGACCTGTATACTTTAACTGTCTTTTTATTTTTGTTGTTTCAGTTTTAGCAGTAGATAAGGGTGTGGAGGAGGTGAACTACACACTCGACTTTATAGCTTCTGAGGAATTTGTTACCCACACATGCAACGCTGGTATGTAATCGGCATTCTTATTTTTCTTTATGAACACATATACTGTATACATATTATATATGTTGCCAGCTGTATATTATTAAATGTACATATATTCACCCTCCTAAGATAAAATGGTTTTTGCACCCAAATATGCTCGTAGTTGGCTATGACCTAGCCTGTCTTGACAAGCTTTGTCAAGACAGGCTAGCTATGACCGTAGTCTGCTCCTCTGCAAGATGCCTCCGTCTTGTTGTAATGGAATTTAGCACACTGTCCATTAGGCTGCAGGTGTTTCTGATGATTTTCTACAAGCTTGTTGAACCTAACGTGGGTCAATTTATATATAATTTATATATGATCACTAATAATATAGAATGGCAGAGTCATGAATTTCTCAAGATATATATCAATTTTGCCCAGTCACGGCTCCAGCGATCTTTGGGAATTTATAATTGCTCGGTCAGTGAAACTACCAAGTATGCATATTTACAAATTCAAGCTGGCGAGGCACTTGTTGTATTTAATGCTCTTCCATAAGTACAGTAAATACACTATGTGTAAACTTGAGGCACAAAATATGCCTAGCATCAGGGAGTTTGGGGCATCACTCTTGGGAGTCACCCTCTCCTGCTATATTTAGAAGCCCAAACTATTCGCAGATCACCCCTCCCATCATAAGGAAACATACCGACATGGCTAATTCTATTACATTAAAGCTGTTAATAATGTAATTTCACTTCTCATCAATTATGAGCTGTGCAATGGCGTTGCAAAGTCTAGTTTTACTGACCAAGCAATGGGCAACATAGTAGTTACATATTCCAAATTAACATTTTCGTTATTCATTCACTACTCTTACCTTCCCAACCCCTTTTGTAGACGCAGCCGTATCAGATTTGAAGAAGCTAGACGATGACATCACACAGTTATCTGAGTCTATAGATAACTCATCAGACTGTCAGGAGTTGTCTCACCTCATACACACATTCACTCATAGACTCTGTCGTACATTAGAGGAGTGTAAAGCCGCCTGTAACAGAGCACCTCCTGAACAAGGGGACGGTACGTCATACCCCCAAAATGAAATTCATGAAAAGAAATTTGTTAATAATCAGATTGGTTTCATGAACATTGTCTAATTTGATCAATCTACATCCTCGAAAATTTTCTTCACTCAATTTGCACTAAAAACACTCTGATAAACAATATAAATTAACGAGCTTACTCACAATTGGTGAATCTTTAAGTGGATAAACTGCCAAAACATTCCTAACCTTGAGATCTTCAAACATTATTACTAACTGGTCACCAATCTCATCTCCTATGAGTTATTTACTCATCGTCTTGCGGCCATCAACTTTTATGTACAGACATCTGATGATATGTTTTCTTTTATTACAGATTTAGCAGAGAAATGTCATTTACTGGGTAATGACAGTGTTGCTCTCATGACCTCTATGAAGTCAGGTATGTCCCAACCACCAACTGTCGCAATCTGCTACTGCAAAATGAGATTTGTACACTATATGGACAACATTGAAAATATTGTGCGTTGTGTACCTCCATATGATCTGAAGGACCACGGTGATACTTGAAATGCATGATTGAAATTTTTAATTTACCAAGCCATTTATTGCCTTCCCTCTGGTATTCATAAAATGATAGCAAAATTAATTTAATATTATGATCATTTTCATGTTCTAATCATGTATTTCATAGAATATGGCAGTGATACTGTGGATAAGTCCGCTCTACAGTCCCGTCTAGAGAAGGTTAGAGAGGACGCGTCAGGTATGATGACAGTCGCTAAAACTCTCCTCATCTCTGGAGATGATATCAATGTTAATGAGATAGGTGAGATGGTGGAGGAGGAGCTCAACGCTACACAAAAAGCCATACAAGAAGGTGCTCAAAAAATACAGGTAAGTCAAATAAATTTTAATTTAATTAAATAAAATTTTGGTTTTACTGTGATCAAGTTCTTCTCTTCCTTTGTTGCCCCATGTTTTCAGCAGACACAACTATACGGCCTGGTTACACAGAATTTCCTCCTCTCTAGCGATATATGTCATGTTTGCATCACTTTCAGGATGTATTTTGATTGAATTTCACAACCTTGAACAAAATCAAACACCTGGTCGTGTCAGTTTTACCATGTTTGGCTGAACTTGAAGTTGCTCACCCTCTAGCAGTTTGGGAAAACAGCTAAAAGCTCATAAAAATTGATTTAGCTCATCAGTTGGTCACTAGGTAAAATCGGTTGAATATATCAAGTCTATATTTTGGCTTATAATGCATGCCTTATCATCGATCTAACTTAATCCAGGAAATACTGATGAAATCTCGGGCCAGAGATACGGGTACTAAACTGCAAGTCAATGAGAAGATTCTAGATTCTGTCACCAAGCTAATGGAAGAAATTCAGCAGCTGGTCAGAAAATCTAAATCACTGCAAGAAGAAATTGTCTCCTCCGGAAGGGTAGGTGTTTGCTCGTGTCTATGCAGATAAGAGGTCTGTCAGCTAATGTTCGTTATTAGATGTGTGTTGTCTTTTCTATGGTTGGAGGGCAACTGAAAAAATTACAAAGCATTGAATAACTTGAATACCAAATACAGGTAATCTCATCATTATATTTGGGTTTTTCCAACCATACTGATACCTAATTTGCCTACAATTTTACTCTAAAACTTTCATGTCTGGAACGTTCAAGAATTCAGAGAAAGAAATTGGTTGAATCTTTCATTATAGCAAACACTTTTAATTTGTTTTAATTGTCTCTCCACATCCGATGTTATTTTGTTTTACCAGGGAAGTGCCACATCCAAAGAGTTCTATAAGAAGAATCACAGATGGACTGAAGGATTAGTGTCTGCTGCTAAAGCCGTAGGCTGGGGTGCATCTACTCTTGTGTAAGTTATAATATTATCTCAAATGCAAGGTTTTGCTTCTACTTCTTTCCAAATAATTTGATTAATAAACAGGCAAAGCTATTTGTAACCAGAAGCATTGAGATTAATGAGAATGCTAGATAGTCGGGAGATTGACAGCTGTATAAATTCTCAGACTGCACCACAAGAGGGGTTGCCCCTCACCAGCCACTCCCTTGCATACTTGCCATACTATTTGCAACACTTGTTCCTTTCCTCCTTGTAGTGAGAGAGCAGAGCGTATTATAGAAGGACAGGGCACCCTCAATGAACTCAAGGTCTGCTCTAATGAGATCGCAGCTAGTACAGCTCAGCTGGTCGTCTCATCACAAGTCAAGGCTGACAAGGAAAGCCAGAAATTATCAGGTAAGACTTTATAGGCCATAAGACCTGTAAATGACTTTCTCAGTTATAGCTATTGATATCTGCTACTGTCACAAAAAATGCATTTTAATTTTGATTTCCTATGCTACAGAGTGAATATGACGGGGATAATTCTTCATCAATCTATTAGTGGACAGATGAAAACCAGATGTTCTCTGTCCTTTCCCATGCGTTTAAGTTTTTCCCAGTCCTTAACAAAGGCGGGTGGGATAAACAATTACATGTAAATGTATGTACAGTGTACACTGGTATTCACATTACGATATTTTTTGATTTGCAGATCTTAAACATTCAGCTAAGAATGTGAAGACAGCAACAGCTGATGTCGTTGCGTCATCTAATTTTGGTCAGCAGATGATCGATGAAGCCGGTATGTACTCTCATTCGTAGTATAGAGTTTTCATGTAGAATAGTTTTAGCTCAATGCTGTCTATATGTAAAAGACAGATTGGGCTTTGTCACCCACTCTTTATAGAAGACCACTAATGGTGGGTGGCTGGGGAAGAAGATACTCCCTACATTTTGAGAGCTCATATAACTTCATGCGAAGCTACTGGCTAGATGTTTTGATGCCACCACTCTCTATTTAAATTTTTGACTGGTGGCTATGCTGGGCAAAGCCCAGCTCTGGCAGCAGTGGTTTTACCTACCATATCAAATGCCATGTGATCTAGCTAATTATATTTGTCTAGTTGTGACCAGGTTTAAGGGCTCAAGCAATGCCAGGGTTGCTTGTACTGGGATTTCCTTATCAACCACGTCCCCTCCAGTTGGGATGTGGTTGATAGTAAAATGCACCACCATCCACCCGGGCAACTCAAACTAAGCATTTAAAGATTCTCGGGATAGAAATGTTTTATTTTTCTTCAACTAAACAAACCCGCTCACTGTCATGACTTATCATTTGCCAAGCTGTTGTATGACAACCCGCATTGTATTTTATTTTAGACTTGATGAACTTTAATGATCTCTCCCTCACACAAACAAAGAGAGTAGAGATGAACACTCAGGTTGGTGTACAATCAATTTCCTTTATCAAAATTCAAAATATCAACACTGTTCTCAGCACATATTTATTGTTAAGATGTAACAACAATATTTATACGGAATTTGTGGTTTACAAAATAAAATTGAGAGTTCTTGATGCTTTACCAGCTGCAGGAATTTTGGTTGGGATGTTTGAATCTTATGGCGGCTTCAAACATCATCACACCAAGAAGTGACCTTAAACTACAATGGGAGACTGCGAAATAGAAACTGTGGGGTTACATAGTTTTTAAGAAAATTACAAATAAGGCTGATTTACGATCAGTGTTTGAATATTCCATAAGCCAATGCTCTTGTAATGGAATGTGTATGGTGCACCGGTCAGTCTTGCTCACAATGTCACTGCTATTTCATTTTTCAGGTCTACATCCTAGAGCTAGAATCTAAACTAGTCAAAGAGAGGAAGAAATTAGCTGAGATCAGAAAGAGACATTATCAGTTAGCTGCTGAGTCTGAAGGCTGGGAGGTAGGTTTGAACATATAATATGTGTTATGTGATTATATGAACTGTCAGATTTTACCCTGTTGGAAGGAAGTACCAAACCATGCTCAAAATTGACAAATCTAGAAATCTTTCATAACGCCATGAGACATGAAGAAATTTAAAGAAATCTAAATTGAATAAGCAGAAATCAGAAATTCAATGTTATTGTGTATTTCCATCCAGTGGGGTGATTTGTAAAGAGATATATGTCAGGCATTTGATTTGGGCGATTTTGGGTTGCAGATTCAAATGCTCAATCAACATCCTAAAAAACAGTTAAGAAATTGCCCAAACGGAGCTAAGCCCCTTATACAGAACTGTACATGGTGTGTGTTGTTAGCCATCAAATTATTGTGAGCCAAGTTGAAAACTGATGCCTTTGATTTCGGTAACAAGTATAAAACTAAATCATGATTATGCTGTATTAGCTGGATGAGGAGGGTAATTTGATAGAGTTACCTACTAGAGATCCACTGCTGGATCATCTGGACAATAACCAACAGGTATCAGATAATAATATTGACCTGCTGAATGCGAGTGTCGAGTACCAAGTGCATTACCGATGTTAGAACATTTGTTTACAGCATAAACCTTTAGTTTAGTGCCGCTGTCCAGTACAAGCATGCATACACCCGTTGTATATTATGTTACGGCAAACGCTTTTTACCTGCCCATGATATATGTTTGTGCGGTTTAACTACATAACTGGCAAAATTACTGACAAGTATAACCTCAACATAGCTTGGTTGAGTTTTTTGAGTCTAGTGTATAATTGCGGTACGCGCCATTGAGGAATTGTCCATGTGATGGATTCTTGATGCTTGTTAGTGCTTGACCATGCCCACGTACTAAATAAAAACAACACACAAAACTACGTCTTGACATTTATCCCTGTTATAAAGGTTTGATCTCACTCACACGCATATCCATGTGTTGGACATAAAACCATCATATCTGGTGAATTGTTATATTATAGTTTTCATAACATTTTAAATTGCACTGTACAATGGCTGATTGTCGTGATCAAAAACAAGAGCAGTCCTCAGTCTTTATTGTACATTAGTATAATATGGTCATTCTGAACAAGGATGCTGAAATGTCCTAGCTCCTCCTCTTAGTTATTTTGCAATTACAACGTAGTGTGCCAACTTGATACACAAGAAGATAATTTGTAACACCTTTTAATAGATGGTATTTAGTTTTGCACGAGCATGTCAACCTGATATTAATTACTGCCTTTTAGCGTAACTCAGACACTGAGAACGACAGCACAGTAAGATAAATGTCCTAACTATGCCATCCCGCTATGTATTTATGTATTATTCCAGTAACATTTAGCTATACAACTTAGATGTATCAATGTGCTTTTCATATGTTTTGGAACTTTCTTTAACCCTATGGAAACCCTTTCAAGAGAAGTGATGGGTTTTTGAAGTATTAGAATCGCTTGCTATTAGTTCTGCTAACATCTTATTGATGCACGGCATTAATCATGCAGTATTGAAAACAGCTTTGATAGTCATGTGAGGCCAAAGCTTATACGTTCTTCCTAGAATTGCTTGCATCAAGAGAGAGACTGGAAACCCTTAGCATCCCCTATACTAGAGGAAATGGGAGTTTTCTAACATGATAAAAACTTTCACAGCATCAAAGACCCTTTTCGAATATTTCACCATTCCAGCATGCAGCAACCCAAGCAGCGGAGGTTTACCAATCCAAAGTAAATCATTTGTAGCCTTCATATTTCAAAGACCCATCTTGTATTCCATTGTTGTTCTAACTGTGTAATGAGTTGTCCTCTCTTAATACGAGGGCAGGCAATTCATGATCTCAATCTGATATTGAACAAAAGTAAACAAGGCAAGATCAAGAAATCTTCCATGTTCAAATAGGTATTTCATTCTCAGCTGAATTGCTTGAATAATATGAACTCCCAGAAAACGGATGGTTCGTCACTATTTGAATGGATATTGTTATTTTGTTTTCTAAATTTCTAACTTATCCTTTTTTCTATTTCAGCTGAATGAAAAAGGAGAGTAAAAATGCTTCGCACAATGATCTACGCTTGGTTGTGTTGAATTCTCTGAAGCTCCCAAGCTTGACATTACATACACTAAGAAATATTATATGCAACAAACATAAATGATCTACTTTTGTCTAAATGTATTTAGATACTCAAACCAAATCTTCTTTCTATTCAAGACTGTATCGTGAATTGAAGTGATGGAGAAAACTGCTTTGTTGTTTTGCGTATGATTTTGCTGAAGTTATTTTATTCTCTTTCACCTTGAAATAGGCCCTGACCATGTAGGACTTTATTTCATTGTTTTATTATGACCCATTTTGTTGCTCCTCTATATATTCATTTTTTAACCTCACAATTCCATTTTCTGTAAGTTATTAGCTATGATAATAATTATCATAAGTGCTTCATATATAAATATTTTTCCTATTTTATCTTAGTGAAAGCCCGGGTAGGATGTTAATTCTCCAGCGATGAGATTTTCGTTATTATCGATCACTTAGATTCTATTCTAAACATGTCTTTAGTAGTACTGTTAGTTACTATTTTAGTGATAATATTTTGAGTTAAATATGAATTTAGCTTCCTTGTCATTATTGTCACCAATATAAATCTTCAACCAATCCAGCTCAACTATTCACCTTTTATTCTTGACATCTACTAAACTAAAGCTGCCATTACATATAGAATCCTATAGATTAATCGCAAGAGGAAAAGCTGGCCAATTGGCACAGGTTTAAAATATTGAAATTTATTTCTTGCTGACATTTACTCAGCCTTGTCATTTTATATCAACTCCAACCTCATCTAGTGAAAATTTGTGCTAGCTAGCAATATTTCCAAGGAGTGGAGCATTTTTTATAAACATTCAGTTAATTTGAGCAAAGCTGTTCTCTTTGAGAGCAGGTGCAGACAACTTTATCAACATGGTGTAAATTTATTATCAGTGAACCAAGGGAGTTTGGGACTCCCTGGTGAAGCCAAGGTGGTTGGGCATCATTAACCTATAGCTCATCAAGATAATGCCGGTTCCAGGATCAAGACTCGGTCTGAGGTATATATAAAATTTGATAAACTTATTATGGCTTACATACATATTATTTTGGTTATTGTGTGATTTTTTATTTCAATTAGTTACATGAAAGGAGAACATGCCAGCTAGATTGCTGCAGCATATTTTCATTTAATACTATTCATCATGGAATTGGCAGGACCAATCTCGGCAAAACGAGCAACTATTTTGGGTTATTGTTGGCTGTGGCACTGTTATAGACGACTCCTAATACTATTTTGTGGAATCAGGATTGTTGAGATTATTGACTATTGACAGGCTTTTGTTGTGTAGCAAAACCAAGCGCCGTTTTGATTGCGCTTCTAAAATATGTTAGAATTTGGTAATGGT
Organism: Membranipora membranacea; assembly: GCA_914767715.1. Taxonomy (NCBI): domain Eukaryota; kingdom Metazoa; phylum Bryozoa; class Gymnolaemata; order Cheilostomatida; family Membraniporidae; genus Membranipora; species Membranipora membranacea. Next base: position 18,517,235 of record OU612066.1, on the reverse strand, counting down.
CATGACCTGCTGACAGGAAAACATTCAAGGGCTTTTGCCTTTACATGTGGAGCAATATAGGCATCTCATCTTACGATTGCTGCAGCATATTTTCATTTAATACTATTCATCATGGAATTGGCAGGACCAATCTCGGGAAAACGAGCAACTATTTTTGTGTTATTGTTGGCTGTGGCACTGTTATAGATGACTCCTAGTTCTATTGTGGAATCATGCCAATGCAAAGAATACCGAAGGAATGACACCTTGATCTTTGGGTCATTGAGTTTCAACAAGGAGCCATCAGGATTATTGAGATTATTGACTCTTGACAGGCTTTTGTTGTGTAGCAAAACCAAGCGCCGTTTTGATTCCCGCATCTACAATATGTAAGAATTTGGTAATGGTCATGACCTGCTGACAGGAAAACATTCAAGGTCTTTTGCCTTTTACATGTGGAGCAATGTGGGCATCTCATCTTAAAAACACATGAATTCACAGAAGAAATATGATGGAGTCTTGTCCTTCAGAAGATATGATCTGATGTTTCGCTAGAAAGACATAAAAGTTCAATATAGAGCATTACTGTGTTCTATTAGGTCATTATTTGATACGAGAGATCAGCAGAAATATGCGCCGCAGATTCACATGACATACTGTTCGAACTATGAATTGAAAATCTATAGACATGGTTGAAAAGGATGTCTACTATTCAGGTTTCATAAGCTTCTTGTGATTTGTCCTTGCTAATCTCATTGATAAACAACTGGCAAACCATACCCTCATTCAAGCAATTACCAAGAGAGCAGGTATGATCACATCTTAGTAGCCTGGTTCTGTTGACTCGCTTCTATTAGTTTTGCCTATGTTTTTACTGATCTGGTTGGATGCTGAAGTGTGATTTTCTTAGAATAATATGTGAATTCTCTGCAGAAAATCAATCACGTAATGTCTCCCAGGTTAGTTCCTTGATATTGTTTATGCAATAACCATCAATCCACATGGTTGATTAGATTCTATTATAGAAGTTGCATATAAAGAATTTTTTGTCAGGTAAAATGATTTAGTTTAGATTTAAACATTAAATATTAGAATAATTTGGCACAAACACTATAATTTATTTCTTCCATCTCACTATTAGCAAGTCGCTAGGCTATACTTTTTTTGCCTATTATTTAAGTTATATGCTCTATAATCTGCAATTATGTAAAGCATTTGAAAATAACGATTTACAATATATTCTATGAAACTCAATACGACTTTGATCTGAGTACCAGAAGCTCCACACACACACAAAGAGTATCACACACAGGAATATCTTTCTTACAACTAGCAAGAAACCCAAACACTTCTCTCACTATGAGGAACTCCGGATCACTTTTATTAATTGATGGTAAGTTTATTTGCCTTGAATTCAAAAAGCTGACACAGTACTATTTTAAGTGAAGACGTTAATGTTATGACATCAATATGAGTTACACACTCGATATAATAATGCTTGTCACAATGATTCATTCATTTTAATATACATACTTGTAAATGTACATTTAATAGTTGAATACATACAATACAAATATGCAAGTGAAACTTAGCCTGGGCAGGCTGTCAAAAGACCCCCCCCGCCCACCCACCCACTCCGACAGCCTGCCCAGGCTAAGTGAAACTGTTGCAGTTTTTAACTAACTTTTGAATGGGCAAAAAGCTAAATATACATTCAATTTACATTTCTTAAATATCATAAACTGCTTCCATTGTAGTGCTGTGTATCGCGCTGATGGGAGTTGACCACATACATGCAAAGTGTCCTATTCCCTGCAGCTTCTTACAACAACAAACAAACAGACGACCCAATCCCAAACTTCTTCTGTCTTGTCTTGTATGCTAAATGCTGCGAAGGAAAATTTATAATTTAGGGATTTTTCAGTGATGGAAACACTACTGAGTAAGCCGAGATTAGTATCTCATCTTTCATTTTAAACCTTGGTTCACTCATAAATATGGAAAAATTTACACATTATATATGATGATTGAGCAAAAAGGATCGATGTTTTATAGTCAAAACACCTTGTGAATTTTTCCTTAGCAAGTTCACAACATGTTATTAAAGCAGCAAAAGAAAAAATTGAAGTTGAACATTTCCTTCATAATTTTCTAAGTGATGAGTGTACTGATCTTTTTAACTAAATCTCATGAAATAAAAAGTAGTTCAGTTATCTGACTGTTACATGAATGGTTCCTTAAATGGAGAAGACGGACACAGAATTGTGGGGATGTAGCTTTCTAAATCATGCAATCCATCAATTTATTTGTAGAAGCTGATTTCACCAAGATGACTAATGGTTTTGAAGGACTTGCTGGGCTGAGCAATCATTATTAATTTAGTTGTCTTCTCATTTGTCGTGTGTAGACAACTCCTTATACTACCTTGTGAGATTTTTGTCGTTCCATTAGTTGCTAGCCCTCATGTGACGAATCGTTATTGAACGAATGGCAATGGATGGATGTATAACATATTGCACACCAAGGGTGACTGCACTGTCGTGATTTGGTTTCGGAAAAGAGCTTTCTATGTGTTTATTGTAGGTATTTATGTTGTATGTATTTGTTGCGTGCGTGTGTATATTTGTAAGCTCTCTCTTTTCACCAAAACAATTGAAAATTTCACCAACAAATTGGTAACTAGGAAGACATAAAGCATTGAATTATGTTCCCCCTTGAAAAGTGTAACCAAGCAACAAACATAACATAGTCTGGTAAAAATTATCCTTGTAGTTGTCGGCTAGATTCTTTCCAGGAGCATAATGTCACAGCAAGAAGTAAGTCCTTGGTCACAGTCACTCGATAGTAAAAAACAGAGAGAGAATGGATATTGACACAATGATATTAAAATAAAGCATCAGTATTCAAGCCTAGCACCAGCAAACCTAACCATCTAATCCAGGTTGACTGAGTACAAATTATAGTGACACATAAAATCCCTTTTACACTGTAGTAATTCCTTTCCCCTGACCTTGTGAATAGAACCTGGAATAAGTACAAAATCCTGTATCATGTTTGTTATATGATCACACAACATGACAAAAATGACAAATACAACAAGCACGATAAGTGCGAAAAGCGCGACAAACACGACAAACATGAAAAATATGACAAACACGACAAATATGACAGATAGATCTAAACATCAGTAAATGTGCTGATCTAGCAGGATACTATCTAGTAGTAGGCTCCAATATTGATAAACAATGGAATCAAGCATGATTAGTTCAGTCATTTTGATATTTGACTGTTCCAAAAATAGTATCCTAAGTGAAGAAAATTCAAGCTGAATAGAAGTAAAATCATCTCCTTTTTGCCATTCAGCAAGTGAGGCTAGATCAATCTCATAACTTCAAGACCTAAAACTCAAAGCTCGAGACATTAAGAAAAGACTGTAATCGGCTGTATTATGTTTGTCTTTTCACACACATGCATAGACAACTCTTATTTAAACTAAATCCATCTTCCATGATTTTATCAGCATACAATCAGTTCCACAGCTAAGAGATTTCCATTGTCATCGACCGCCTCAATTATTTTAAAAATATGTCTTTAGTCAGCACTATATCAACTATATTCTCAAGTTTAAACAAGTGATAACCGCTTCCACATATTTAAGATAAATCATAGTTTTCGTCGTGGTCCAAAAATCCATCTTTCTTTGCTGCCTCTACCATGAGTTTGACATTTAAATAATAGTCATGACTGCTTTTTATGGTAACAGGATAACAATGCAAAGAATTAAACTGTGTGAACCCACCCTCCCTGGTAAAACAATTGAAGAACTCATCTTAAGACTCACCACTTCCTATAAGCACATCCTGTTCCCTACTGGACTGGCTTGATACTGAAGTGTTTTTCCAAGAATCTGTGACTTCTCCTGAGAAAATCCACTATGTAATGTCTACTAGGTAAGTTTCAGGATGTTGTTTACGCAATAACCAATCAATCAACTTGATTGACTGAGTTCTACTATTGAAGTGACATTTTTATTGTCAGTTTAAACTAATATTTAATCTTGGAATTAATTTTGAGCAAACACTGGAATTTATATCTGTCTTACAATTAGCAAATCTTGAAGCTTATACTTTTTTTTTGCCTATTATTTATAACAAGTTAAAAATACAATATATTTCGCAATGCTATAGTTTTAGAGCATTTTAATGCACTGATATATAATATATGGATGAGGGGAACATATCTGACCCTAAACAAGGGGATGGCTTTCCATATATTTATGTATGGTTGGTTGATTGGTCCACAAGTTCTGAATATAATATAGCTGTAAACTTTTGACAAGCAGCTTGCCTGAAGGTTGTTACTGGTCTGGTACTTCAATCAATGAAAAAGGTAAAAGGTGCCAGATTTTTAGCTTAGATAGATAGATACCCACTTTATTTTAACCGCTCAAAATAGACATGATGTATGGCTATCATAATAAGAGCAAGTATTACATAAAAAGCAAAAACTAAAAATCAATATGTATTTAAAATGGCTTTGATATTTATTTAGATCTAGACAAAAAGTCTTAAACTGATGGCATTCTCCACAAAAAGCCATGCAATGTATTTACCACTGATCGATAAATTTGTATCAATGTTTGAAAGACAGCAATGCCAAAGCTTAAAAAAATGAAGTTCAGGAGTATCAAACACAGGAAGACAAACCTTAACATTTAACACGCATTTATTATTTGTTGGTAAATTTTCTTCATTTGAACTTTTGACCACAGGCACAGCATTATATTTAGTGAGGGAATCTATACTTTGTATAATGTATCTTATTTCTTTTAGAAACGTATATTGATGTTCAAAGTTATGCACCAAATAATATGGTAACAGCTAGTCACAATAATTAGCGCTTCCTGTTCCTCATTTTACTGGCTTTATACCGAAGTGTATTTCCCAGAATCTGTGACTTCTCCTAAGAAAATCCACTACGTGATGTCTACTAAGTTATTTCCTTGATTTTTTTTACGCAATAACAATTAATTACTATCAACTTATTATTTGTCAGTTAGAATGATTGATTATAGGAATTAGCTTGGAACAAACGCTAAAATTTTTATTACAGGTTTTATTGGCAAAATTCAGCCTATTCTATTTTTTGCCTATTATTTATACAAAGGTAATACGATAGATATATTTTGTAATTTGAAATGATGTAAAGCATTTGAATGATAACGATGCCAATAAAATTGACAAAAAACTGAAGTTATCATCCTTCCCCTCACCATGTAAACTATAAAAGTCAACAGGGCTATGGTCTAAGCACCATAAGACTCACAGACATAGAAAGTATCACACATAGGAAGACCTTCCTTACGACTAGCAAGAAACATAAGCGCTTCTCTCACTATGAGGAACTCCGGATCAGTTTTACTGTTTGTTGGTAAGTTTATTTGCATTTGAATTTCGACTTAAAAACAGATTTTAGCAAGGGTATCTATTCTTGTACAAGTTGGCTTCTTCCTTTTAGATACTTGACACCAAGATTCGTGTATGATAAGCGTTAAGCACTCGATATGGTAACGCTTGTCACAGTAATTTTTTCATGTACAAATGTCATTGAAGGCCAGTTGAATATGTACAAACTACAAATTTGTGAGTTAAACTGGTACAGATATATCTAACTTTTGATGAGGCCAGAACTAAACATTAAATTTACACTTTCTTAATTATCATAATCTGCTTTCATTGTAGTGCTGTGTATTGTGCTGATGGGAGTTGACCACATACATGCAATTTGTGGTCTTTACGACTGTGAAGACTTGCAACACCATGTAAACCAGGGAAATCCTGCTGGACCTCCACATTTGAACTTTTTCATACACTTGCATCATATATGCTGTGTTTAATAATTCATCCAATAAAAAAAATACCATACAACCAGACATTATAGTCTCATGATTTCTTTTTAAAACTTATCTCACACATAAAAACGAATGTAATTTTACTGAAATGTTCAATATTACATAGTCTAAATACTTTGTGAGGAATCCAGTTTGAGTTTTCTTTGTAGCGAGCTTACTAACGGTAACATGTTTCCGACAATTAAGGCTGGATGCGTTCTTCATAATGTTCCTTTTTAAGAGTATATAATGAAGTAAATAGACGTTCAGTAAACTGAATGTAACTTGAGGATATCTTTCCATTTCATCGAGGTAGTTTTGAAAGGCTTGTCAGGCGAGTATGCATCACTTTGTAGTTGTCTTTTCATTTGTCATGCACAGACAACTCCCAATATTACCCTGTGAGATCACGGCCTTCCATTACACCAGTTACTTCATGTTAATGAGTTCTTTTTGAATGAATGACATGGGCTTACACAGAAGGAATTCATTAATAAGCAGGTTCTCTTGTATTTGTAATGAATTTCCACCCCTGTTCCATCATTTGAAACATTTGAGAACGTCGTTTGAAATGATAAATATATGCTTGATACCATAGCCTGTAGATGGTACAAGGATAGAGCAGGATTATCACTTATTACCAACTTATTCATATAGCACTCTCGTTAAGGTATTCATTCATAGAAGCTCTCCGAGTCGAGGTTTTTATGGACATATTTTACAAACCTTCTCTTTCTTGGTTTGAGAAAACTTTATTCACAGCAAACCTCTTACATGACAATTGACAACTATTTTAAGTCTTAAAGCAAAATAAAACTGAAAAGAGTCATATTGGCTAAGCAACAGGAGGACTAAAACTGCAACCATCCTGTGAAACTCATCAAAATAATTATTACCTAAATCAAAAAGGCACGCTAAACAGGCATCCCACAGTGCATCTCAAGTCTGGAAATTTGTAGGTCAACAATCGTATATCAGAATTTAATTATTTCTACCTGGAAATTCAAGACTAAAGCTGTATTGTGGTAATGCTGTAAACATGCTAATTTGAAAAATATTATAGGGACAGGGAAAATCATCGATACAGATGTTCACATTGAATGTTGGCAGCGATTTCACCTTCCCACATATCACCATTGTTTAATAGCTTCTCCTTATTATAGAGAAGCTCCTCATGGGTCTCGGTAGAGTACTCAAAGTTAGGTCCCTGCAAAATAAAATCAATGAAGTCAACATTAAATCAGATTTTCAAACAGATGTATTCGGCACTTTGGTTTAGAGGAATTCAGTATGTTCTTACTTAGCCTTATATTGTTTAGGGAGAATTGAAATTTACACTGACCATTTTAATTTCACTACTAATCTATTCCGGAGGATTCAGTCCCGGTAAATGGAATATTTCTGTATCATGATCTATTTAATGGACTCCTGTATGCTTGTAAACTATTAAACGAAATTTGAAGACTCAACTCACACCACCAACAAGCACTTACCTCGACAATAGCATCGACAGGACAAGCCTCCTGACAGAAGCCACAGTATATACATTTAGTCATGTCTATGTCATATCTAGTAGTCCTTCTGCTTCCATCAGCTCGAGTCTCAGCCTCGATGGTGATCGCCTGTAGAGAAACATCAACACATGAGTGTAACTGGTAGTATTGGAGTATTATAGTTTTTGGATGACAAAATCATCAGAACCTGATCTTGTGCGCAAGGAAACCCAAATTACTTGAAACATTCTCTCTGAGGTCAGTGAAACTTCGTTTTCAGTAGAGTTTAAACGCTCAATCTGTGCCGGGATTATCAACAACTCAATTATCAATGGAATGCTACTGCCAGCTACCCCCGCACAGTTTAAGCGGCGATTGAACTATATCCAAAGTAAAGCACAGTGTTTGAAAGTCTGAAGCGTAAATGTATGGTCAAGGAAGACTTTCTACTGCAGATAGGCACCCCAGAAGTCAGGCTTTCAAGCATGTGCTAATTTTGATCGAGGATTGCGCTGATTAGACTATATCCATTTTTGATTCAATTCTAAATCTGAACCTGAAAAAATGTCTCCGGAGTGGAAAAGAACAGAGTTAGGGAATATCCATTTGACCATCACACATAGCCTACCTGAGCTGGACAGATTGCTTCACACAGCTTACAGGCGATACATCGCTCCTCACCAGATGGGTAACGTCTTAGTGCATGTTCACCACGGAATCTGGGGCTGAGAGGTCCTTTCTCAAATGGATAGTTTATAGTGACTGGCTCTTTGAGCATAGAACCTGTAACAACACATACAATTAACCATATAGCCATAAGGAAACCAGTACATTTTTGTAACATTAAGGCAACAATATTACAGATATGCTCCAAACTCGACCAATTACAATGAATAAGCCTTCTTTGAAGATTGATTGATCTAATACATATATTACTGGGACAAAAGATAACATTAGATGTAAATACTATTGTTTTAAAAAACTGACTTTCACAAAACAAAATAATCAATAAATAATCAAATACAGTTATTGTTGTATTCTATGTATTTGAAAGTAAGCGTTGATCACATTTCTATGTTAACAATATTAACAGTGCCAGTTATACAAGTCAAGGTTGTGCTCTTACATTACAGAAACTGTAAAATAATATAGTGTGGTAACTTACCGAGTGTTATTCCAAGTCCAGAAAAAAGATCTTTGGCGAAAAAGTAATCAGAAGCTCGGTTTGTCACACTCTCCCAGTCCATATCAAGATCTGGTTTACTGACATCCTCTGAAATAGGTGAGAAAGTATGGCTGAAATAATTCATGAGAACAGTCTAAAGTAATAACATAAACACCCTCAAGACAATATTCCTTTTTTGACATGTAAACTTCAATAATCAGCTTTCAGTAGATTTGATTTGACGTTGTTTTTTGCTAACCACTCATATTCAATTTTAAGTCAGATTGCTACATTCAATTCTCTTTATATCCTCATCCTGTGTATGTGGCAATAGTCGTCTACTCAAAGCATGTGAAGCTGTGGTATTACCATAGAGTTATTAATAAACCTAGACAGGACACCATATACAGCTGAAGTGAGGCACTTAATTGTGGGTGACGTAACAACATTGGAAGGTGTATTAGCATTGGTGTCATCATTGATTTACTGTCTATAATCCAGGGGTTTTGTTCATAACTCGATCAATTTTGATCAAATCTTGAGTTTGAAAATTGCTTTACTATCAGCAGGATTTTGTTTTCAACATGATGTTATTTATTCTTCAAAAAATATTGTTGCCTTAAAGCTGTATCATACTGTTAACGACTAGCTGCTAAATTGCTAAATCTATTGTAATTTTTAAACTCAAAATCCAATCAAAATCGATCGAGTTATCAACAAATAATATGGTATATGAAGTGAAAGTCAATGATAACACCAATGTCACTGCACCTTCTAATGTTGTTACGTCGCCCATAATTAAATGCCTCGGGCCTCAATGCTAATGCTCCATATAATGTCCTGTCTGGGTTAATTATTAAGTATATGGGTATTACCAACATTGATGAGACGGAAGAGGGGGCGGTGATATGGGATGGATCTCAAAAGTCTAGAATTCATATAGAGTAAACTGCAACAACAAAGCCGTGCTCACTTATGCATGCCCAATGTGGGGTTCACTTATTACCGAGCGGTCTCTGGAGAAGGTGATACAGGGTGAAAGGCGAGCGATGAAGGTCATCAACAGTGATATGCACCATGGAGATGCCGTAAGCCATTATCAGCTGCCATACATCACCGAGTCCAATATTTTCAATGATGAGGGACACCACTCAACAAGCTAATAATCAGGAAGAGTGGGCGACAGACTCGGATGTCACTCGCCACCCAGATGTCCCGCTGTTGGTCCGAAAAGCTACGAAATACTTTTTTTTTTATAAATACTCCAATTTTTAATAAAATTTTTAGTAACCGCTTTTATCATTTCATCTTTTACTGCTGTGTATTTTACTGACTAACTCTTTTTTTTCTAGTGGAATTCACTCCGGTACATCGCACTGTTGATTTTAGGAGGAACAAAAATATAAACAAACAGACAATATAGTTTTTTCCTTTACAAGAGACTATGCATATTTTAAGACGAGCAAATAGCCCTACGAATTTCTCAAGCTAACAGATGGAGATTGTGGAATTTATTGACTCACTGTACGCAGATTGAGATCTCTGCTGTAAGAAGGCAGGAAGCTGGGCAGCAGCTCCACGACATCTCAATACTCCGGGCAGCACTACAAATAAAAAATTACAACGCTAAGAGAATATTGTAATAATTTGTAATACGTGAAATGATTGTTACGAGATTAGGACTGCTTACTCTGCACACCTTTAAATGTAGATATAGATCAACCCGCTTATTTCATGATTGTTTTGTTTACGTCCTCAGCTAACACTTCAAAACAGATTTAGGATGAGCTGATTATTGTTGGGGTTCTGAATGAACATATTCATATTCTGAGTTATATAATTGCTAGGCCTAGAGGCTCGGAACAACAAAAAATAAAAACACACCAAGCACACAGCCAAAGATTCCAAGAATGGTCAAAATTTCAGCCTAGGTTGAGTCAAAAAGCATTCATCAAAAAGTTTGATATTTAAACTAGAAAAATAAATGTTTGTGTATTGAAAATTTATGAAACATTTTCACTTCCTTTCCACTGATGTCCAAGGCTAAGCCCAATATTTATGTAATTCATCTAACTTAAATTTGTCGATAATTGAATACATTATTGGATAGCCTAAGCATTTGTATGTTTTTTTGTCTTGTAATATGCTCCCACAGTAGCTAGCTCTCTGTCACACTCACTGTGTGCTGGATCCATCCATAATAACATAAAAGATCACCATCAGTCTCAGAGTCAAATGCAAATCATTCATAGTATAATAATGATATTGCTTAACAATGTTCAATGTTATGATTATGGGGTGATAAGGTTTATGCTGATACATATTTCTTCAGCATTTCTCTCTAAACTGTCTCTGTGCAAGAAGTATGCAAGTGAACTACCTGGTAAATCTCTAGGCAGGGAACTTACTACCTAACTTGGTTACTTACTTAACTTACATAACCACAACACAACAGCAGTCCATCCATGCAGCAGCAGAGCAGAAGCAGTCACCACACATACCAGAGGCAAATAACAAGTCCAATTACAAGTGAACCATTATGTTGTTATGCTTCCGCTTTGTCTGTTGTTGTACTGAAGTTGAAAACTTTATGATCAAGGAAGGAAACAAGAAAAATACACACCTGATGTTGCTGCAGAGAAAAGTTTTGCACTCAGCGCCATCTTGTATCCGGCTGCATGAGAAGTTGCTACCTCCTCTTCAAAAGAACTAGGCGCCGCTAAAACATCCTCTCTTGCTTTAGAGAAATAGACTTGCCATGGCTGAATCTCAGGGTGATAACAAGAGTGTAAAACAGGCTGTACCTGCTTGTGAATTTGAGTTCTCCCCTGAATTGACACTAGAGAAAATGTAAGTGGATAAATTGATCGATAAAGCATAGGCCATGCTGCTATATGGACAGGGGAGATAACTGCACCGGATACAATGTGGGTTTGTTTTGATCATTCACATGGGTTGTCTTTCAAAACTACATTGTTCAAATCTACTGTGTGCAAAAAAAGACTCTCATATGCAGGATCTTTTTTGTTCTCCTAGTTGCAGCATAGCTTATGTGGTGTATATTAACATAGATACTAAAATTCAAGTTAGATGACATTTTAATCATTTACATTACTACTCTACTGCAACAACACACTACTGCTGTAGTACTACAAACACTACCACTTGACTTGTGACTTACACCAGGGAGAATGCCTGCTTACACTACAGCCTGATGATCTATCTCATTATTATTATCACTTACTTACTTATCAGTGACCAGTCAACTCAGTTTAAGAGTCCATTCTTCTTCTCCTGGGTCAAACAGTGCCTGAGTGAGAGTGCATTCCAATCAATTCAAGATCTGATTCAAGAGACACTCAATCACCAAATCACAAGAAATTAATTTGGGAAGATATTTGATATAAATCTATCTCTCTATAAAAATTTACTGCGAAGGAAACAACATATAGCCTACATACATTACATAGAAATTATCCAGAATCCAAGTGATGACCACAAGTTCAAAATAGAACCACTACTATTCAGACAGTGACATTATCAATTGTTGAGATTGCCTACACAAAGCTTAGCTAACACCGAATCATGGATGATCAGCGCGAAGATGGGCTTTGCTATGGAGTGGGCAGTATTGGAAATAATTCTCAGCGCTTTGCTGCCTACAACCTGGGGGATCTCAAGCGTGAAGAAGATGTCTTGCTCAACTTGTACACAAAGGTAATCTGTTTTATTGTCATCTTTTTATTCCCTGCGAGTGTTGAATGCTGCAATTTTACTCTTTGAGTTCTCTCAAATTTTTCTTTGGGACATTTTTACGTTTGCACTAGCTAATCTTACAGCAGCTCCTGTTTTGTTGTTATAGATAGGGCAAGATGAGGCGCTGAATGCTCCATGTAGGTTGCGATGTAGGTCGAAACCCCAGATATGGTCTGGATTTGGAATGTACTACTAGTACTACAATGGAATAAGGAGCTCATATTGGTTTAAAGACAATGTGGCTCTGCTGAGTGCTGATGCTCAAGATAAAATTTTTGCTGTAGATGAGTGATCAACTGCAGAAACTAGAAGTGGAGGAGCTGGAGTTAAAACAGAAAATTAGAAGGAAGGAGCTCAATGAGACAACTGCAGAGTTGTTCCCACCACCAGCACCCGTAATAGAAACTGGAAACCATCCTCCAAATTCGCTTAGAAGAAAACCTAGATCTAGCAAAGGTAGAATTATATAGAAATTTATCTTAGTTTCATTACCAGCTGTTAATAATAAGACATATGCCAGCTTTATTCAAAATGACTGGTATCCAATAATCTCAGAGATTACTATGAGTGACATCCTGTATCAATTAGTTTCCAGCTGTGGGACAGTTGTTGACAATTGCTTCTTTTTCTTGATTACTAATGATTGTTGATGTGAAGGTAAGTCTCCTCGGAGAAGGACTCGGCGCACAACCACTTCATCGATGTCTCATGATGATATGACTAGTGCCAGTGAACTTGATGATGTCATGTCAGTGGCGTCCTCTGCTCTCAGTATTAACCTCTCACCTACAGCTAAACTCACTCCAACAAGACGATCTTCAAGGAAAGGCACTAAAGGTATGGCATATAATTAATTTATTCTGGACAAAAAATAACTCTTTACAGCAATTGTGGTAACTAGTTTAAAAAAACTGCTAAAACACAACAGGTCACAAACAACATTAATATTGTTTCGAACCACACAATGGGGGCACCATTCCATCGAGAAAACAGTTCGCCAATGATCACTTGTTATGCAATAAATATATGGTCCCTCTCAACAATATTTTTACATGGTTAGTAACATTAAAACTGTATTGCAGACTCGTCACCATCAAAGTACAAATCTGCAAAAGTACTTCAGATTCCTGATGAGTTTGAACCTGACAGATTGACACTTGAACTGGACCTGTCTGCACTGAACTCACTCTCATTACCCGCTGTCGGATTAAACCAAAGTAATGCTGACTTTATCGAGAGCGAGGATGAGGACTGATCGTCATGTGCTGCTGCTGGCGAATGAACTGTAAAAAAAATTGTTGATATTATAGCATTAAAAAATGTCAGAATGCGCGTTCTAGTTGGATTCCTATTACAGTGTCATTCTTTCATAAGACCACATAGAACAAGTTATGTCAGTTCTGGACCTGGTTATATCCCATTTTTGGGCATTTTTTTCTTGTTCACATGTTTGTTTTGTAAATAATCGCTTTTTGTTAGATAATAAAACTTGTAATTTGGTCTAGTCTCCAGTCAATCAAGAAAATCCGCTCCTAACTCATGCACACACAGGGTTTGATTAAGTTGAGTTTTTTATATATCGGTCCAATTCTGACTTCTGAGTATATGTGTCAGATAAAGATTACCTATAGAGTTTGTAATAAAAACTATTACATTCTTACACACAGAAGGGAGCTGTTTTCGAAGTTTACGGAGGAGCGGAACTGGCACCAATTTCATACTCCACGTAACATGCTGCTCGACTTGGTAGGAGAGGTTGGTGAGCTCTCTGAAATCTTGTAAGTTGTCTTTATATCACCCCTTCCCTCTTTTTATAACTGATGGCGGTGTTTCTGATATAATTTTTGAAATGTTGAGCATTTGCTTATTTTAAAGCCAGTAGAGTTGATGATATTCATAAAAATATATTGCACATTTATTCTGGAGAGGATTGATTCCTATTTAAATGTTATCACTCTACCATGTGTATTAGTGCACCTCACAATTCTCACACACCTCTGTAATTTTCTAGCCAATGGAAGGGTGAAGTTAAGGTTGGATGCCCTGAATTTACTGAAAAAGAGCGGAAACACCTGGGAGAGGAGCTTAGCGACGTTCTCATGTCTTTAGTCAGACTGTCTGAGCTTTGTCATATTGATCTACCAACTGCAGTTCTGGAAAAGTTTGAGCATAATGCAGCTAAATATCCTCCCAGTAAAGCGTATGGGTCTTGTAAGAAGTACACCGAGTATGAGAACACAGGAACTGAAAGTGGTGCAGATGGTGAGCCTGCTAGCAAACAGGCTAAATGAGCAGTAATAATATGGCAGTTGTGTCCCTTATCTAGATGCGGGGACGACTCCTAATTGTATACAATTTACAAATGGTGAGGTTTTTTTTTGTGCCATTGTACTACGTAATCTCATGAATTTTATGATTTCTACCATATGTCTCTATGTAGGGATTTTATTTTTCAGCGTTCCATTTGTTTTTAAATTGTTCATACCCTGTTGTAATTTTGCTGATGTCCATGTTTTCAGTTCATGCCAAAACTCCCTATTTATCGCTTCTAAGATATGTTGCTGCACTTTTGTTTTTAATCAAAAATAAAAGAAATATCAAACTACTTAATAAAATGTACAATTGAGACCCACATTGTAGACCTTCACTCAATAACTGCAACTACAACAGGGAGTTTCACCCTAACCTCTTTCCCTGCAGGGAGTTTGGGACCAAACTCCCTGCTCCCTGTTACAACAAAGTGCAATAAATGTGAAGTTATCTCCTCTCAATGAATCTGCGCATTAATGACTGGGTCGTGTAAATTTTATTATTTGTGATAGTGAACCTGTTCACACTATGATTTAGTCATTAGATAGTCACTTGCTTATCTGCTTCATCGTTGTATTGTAGAAGAGAGATTCAGGCAAAGTTTGTCAATGAAAGGAACTGGCACCAGTACCACACACCCCGTAATGTACTTTTAGCCATGGTCGGTGAGGTGGGTGAGCTATCAGAAATATTGTAAGTGGCTACAGGTGGAGATATTTCAAATTTGTACCATTGATTATACACTAATATATAATAAATTATGCATTCTGCGCATGCTCAGCTCTGGGCATGAGCTGATCTCTGCAAAATTGAGCCTCGGAATTCCGAAGCCATCTGATTGGCTACCTGCTCTGGTGGCACACTCTCAAATGCGTGCGGAATTGTTAGAAAGAGTTATCTTCTATTGTCACTATTAGCTAAATTTGACTGGCAATTTATGCAGGGGGTGTCCTATCTCCCCAGACCAAAATTGCAATTAGAACCCAGACTAAACTCATTGTTCTTGCACATGCGCAAATTCAAGTCACGCATGATACATACTTAGCCTTACGACATTCTCTTTGTGGTAATGATACCCTAGTTTATCAGTGATCTACATGCCCAGTCAGATCACGAGAGTCAGTATGTAAATTATGAACAAAACCAGATCTTCATCAATTCCAATCAATCTGTGTGGGCAATCTGTTTGTCAAAGCTCTTATTTATTAATCAGTACAGCGCCATTATGTCCGTTATTACTAGGCTAGTGATGACAAAGATACTAAAGACTTGGCCATGATATTTCTGCTATATTTGGTGTTGATCATATGGCAATACTGTTGTTGGTGGAATAGTTAGTCTCAAAGTAATAAGTGGAGAATATGGGCAAAATGTACCAACAAGCATAAAATTTTCCAAGGATATTCAAATCTTCCTCTCACCAATGGTAATTTTGCAGAATTCAGTTCTGGTGAGAATTAAAATTTTAGTAAGTTTCTCAATGACAACAAATGTGAGGATAATTCTATATCAAACATTCAATGATTTAAAGCCAGGTTACTAAAAATAATTCCGTGCATAGTCAAATAATTTAGGGTATATGGTTCTCTGTATATTATTGTCACTGCCTACATCTTCAATTTGACTTTATTTTCTAGCCAATGGAAGGGTGAAGTGAAGGAAGGATGCCCAGAATTTACAGAAAAAGAGAAGAAGCATCTGGGACAGGAGCTTAGTGATGTACTTATATACCTTATAAGGCTATCTCAACTTTGTCATGTCGATCTGCCCCAAGCTGTTCTCGATAAGTTTGAACACAATGCTGCCAAATATCCTGCTGAGAAAGTTTTTGGATCATCCAAAAAGTACAACGAGTATGAAACTACACCTGTTCAAAATGGCAACGGTGAGCCAGAATTCAAGAAAGCCAAAGAGAACTGTGAGTAGGAGTATAATGACGGGAGTTTCTTTCAGAGATAGAGAGTTATGATCCTGTGACGACCTCAGAATTTTAGTGATCGGTTGAATCTCAACAACAACATTTTAGGTTCTCCCCATAGAGGAGAAAAACCAATTTAGACCTTTATTTCTAGTACCACGCAAATGATTTCAACATAGGTTTTATAGCCAATTTTTATTTTCTTTGTAATTACAAAAATATATCATGTACAAAGGCATCATAGATAAGATTTTGAGCAAATATCTCAAATAAACGTTGCATAATATTTACTTGTACTACTTGGTTCTTGTTATATGCTTTCTGAGTATAGAAATATCTATGGTATCGCTCATATTGACTTGTAACTATAGAATACCACCCACAGTATAAATATTACAAAAATGAGCTAATCCATTTCTATCTAAAATAATATCAATATACATGATAGCTGACAGCGGGACTTGCAACTACACGCTTATTTCTTTCCCTTCTTTCCTTTCTTGTTCTTTGCTTTGAGAGCTTTTCTGACCTTGTAAGATCTCCACACAGCTTGTATAGTGGTAGCTGCCTTGATCATCAGAGCCATTTCTCTCTCGGCGGTTTCTCTCTCTTCCTTAGCCTTGTTTCTTGCCTCTGTGATTGTCTTATACTCAGTCTAAAAAATAGGTTGAAAATCGTGAAAAATTTTTCTACCATACCATACAGCCTACACATGTATATATGATTGGGGGCAGGTTGACTGCAAGAAGTATGATATATAACTTTTGAAATCAGACTCCAGCTAGTACACCGAATTGTTAGAACACTAGCTTGAATGCCCATGAGAAAGATCAAGGTGTTTCGTTATCGAATAGTAGGCATGTCACAACAGCACTCATACACGCGCATCCCTGAACACAACTTCAGCTAGAAATTGCAAGGATTTCCATGATACGCTTATCTTTCTGTCTTCAGTTGCTTAGCTGTTACTTATCTTACCTCAAGTGTCTTGAATCTCTCCTCAAGCTCATTAAGTTGTTTCTTCTCTTCAGTATAAACTCCATCTATCTCCTCGTACTCATCCTGCTTCTCTCCCATATCACCATCATATCTCTGTATCCAGTTCTCCACCTCTGTCTCGATCTTCCATTTTTTCTGTTGATAGATGAAAACAAATTGATTGCAATGAGGTTTGAATGAATTTCTTTGGTTCAGTAATCCCTTCTCAAGTTTGAGCTATGTAATAGCAACCAAATTTTTTTTATGGTCAGTATTGCTTGCTTAGACCGCTTGTAATGTGGTGTGTTCACATCAATGAAGGGAGTTCATTGTTCACATTGCCCAGAATTATGAATGAAACTACATAATACTGACGAGTTGTTAAATCACAAATCATGGGAGGACAATACATGAATATGAAAAAATTACTGCAATCTGAGCCATTGACTGATTATGTATGTTGAATTCATTGAATACATTAATTGAACTTACCCTTCTGAGATCGGCCTCCTCTTCTCTGTGTTCTGATGTGAGGTTATCTAGTTTAGCTTTGAGCTCATTCATCTCAGCTGTCAGCTTATCTCTCTTACCCTCACTGTTCTTACTATCAGCTGCTTCCTGTTTGTCGGCCTCAGTCTTTGTTCTCTTTATTTCCTCTTCTGTGGCCTTCTCCAGCATATGAAGGTCATTCTACAAATTTGATTGATAAGTATAATAGGAGTTGCAGGTTGTGAGTTGAAGGAAAACCTTGAACCATGAGGCCTAAATATGTTTATCTCTCGGAGATTTTTGTCAGATAAGTTTTCGGTAATTTTTAATGCTAATGAAAGGTTTATAAGGATTTGTTTAAGATTTTAATTTCTATCTCCGAGCCTTTCGTTGAACTGGAATCCAATCCTTGAGTTCAATGATCATTCATGTGTTTGAGTATCTTACCTGCAGTTTTCTGATGACATCATTTTTGAGTCTGATATCATGATCTTTGTCTTCGTTAGCTACCCTCAGCTCTTCCTCCAGGGTATCAATAACCACAGCATTCTGTCTCTCTTGAGCTGATACCTGTGGTGAAAAGAATACTGTCAATTCTTTTATTGGGAGGCGATCTTAGCTGGAAAGTAACTGTCATACACTATGCCATATGATGTCCGTTGATATTGCTCTGTACATGTATAATTTTCTGTCCGGATAGTGATTAATTTGCTATAGATCAGTTTGATTTTCCCACCTACCTGTGATAAATAGTGCATTTTTTCTTTCTCTTCAATAGGGGTCATGAGAAGTTTCTCCATGAGTATGTCTCTGAGCTCTTGAAGCTGAGTTGTGAAGAACATAGACTCCCTTGATCTGCTATTTCCCACTTCAGCCAGGATGAGATTTACAACTCCTGGGTTCAGTCCTAATATTCTCATCATGTTTTTGATGCTGATGTGCAGTTCAAGCTCTACCATCTTTATTTGAGATGTTATGGCTTCAAGTTGCTCATTTAAATCAGATGCTGACGGCGCGGCAGCACCGTTGAGCTGTGCGGGTGATTGTCTATATCTCATGCTACCACGGCTGGACAGACCTCGAGAGACCGGTCTGGAGGCAGGAGGAGTCGGTTGTGGCTGAGGTGAAGATGTGGCTTCATCGCCCTCTTCTCGTGCTGTCTCAGCATTGGTAATCTGCAAACTAATGTCAGTATGTCTCAGCTCCAGTGTAGCAAACTTATCATGAATCTTTTTGTGATCAGCAAAGCAGTTGCCTACCTCTGGTCCTACCAGGGCAGCAAATTTGTCCATGTTTTTCATAATATGTGGCAGAGAGGAAATCACATCACATCTTTTCTTTGTATCCTCTAGTACACACATAACCCTCTGTGATTCTATGGTGGAGAGTTTCTTTCTGGCTGGCTCCAAAGCCCTCAGTGGGTCCAGCTTTATTTTATGTCTCCTAGCAGCTGTTGCTGGAGATGCAGGATTAGGCTGACTGCTGAGTGGCAGCCTCATGTGCATGGTATCCATCTGCTGAACTTCTGTAATAGTACTCATCTTGAATTAGTGTCTTCTCAGCTATGACCAAATAAAAGTTATGATGCAGGGGTACCAGTGCTTACTCAGTGCCCTTTATTGACTGATATGATTATCAAGGTTGCATAGCAACTGGTCATGTGATCTGCCTAGACTGTATTTGAACCCTGTGATTTGATCGTGACTGTGTGAGTGTATTACGATCTCCTGCTTTCTCTTATTGTATGAGACCATAACATTGAAGTCAAAGTGAAAGTACTCTTTGGTGGGTGGTGTGATTATCCTGAAGTGAAATTGGCTGCACATTCCTGTACACTTTTTCACTTGTACTTTGTTTGAGATAACTCAGCAAACTTTAATGAATGGATGATGAACATGACACTTCATATCTGGTGAAGTACAGGAGCTTCACTGATGGTAAGTTGTAATGATTTTAGGATAGAGCTTATACTTATTCATTACAGCTGCAAGAAAGGGTGTTAACTAATTAAATAAATGGGTTAATTAATTTAACTATTGATTGGTAAGTTGAGTTGTTTACCTGCATGTGAGCAAACTCCAGCCTCTCCAGCTGTGACTTGAAGGAACCTATTGTTGCTTGTGGGTAGCTAGTTTGCTTCAGTAGCCTGTCCTAAAAAAAATTGTTGTTGTTGGCCAATAGAGCAAAGTTTGTCAGGTAATATTAATGATGTTTACAGAAACAGAACTAGCTTCTTGCTCCAAGAAATCTTATACACACTTACTATCTACTACTACTATTCGGGGGGGGGGGACACCGAACAAAGCTTGTTAAGACAGGCTATTACCAAGGAGTAACTTGCTATTACTACTCCAGCTCTGTTCAGAATCAGTATAACTGACTAATACTAGAGCCTTCTAGTCATGAGTAAAGTTACTGTTACTTGATTTGTATTCCAGTTGAATTCAATAATATACCTAGACATTTTGATGGTTAGGTTACCTTTCCTTAATTTTATTAAGGTGCCATAAGTTAGTGGGACTGCAGAGTATTCTAAATGGTATGACCGTACATTGGTTATAAAATTTGATCAGAGCGGCATGCACAGGCCACTATCCTGGTGGGGTAAATTGAATTCAGTGTAGCTCAGTACAAAGACAAATCAAGCTATCCCATGGGAGACACTGCACCAAGTAGACTGTCAGCGTCCTTGTATTCTACATCTTGCCCTTTGAGTCGACACCATCTAATTTCAACAAGAGTAGCAATCTCTACCTATGAACACCTCCACCTTGAATTACTTTTGACATATCAATCATGCTGGAATCATTGAGTGTAAGCGGGCAGGTTGCTCAATGTTTGTGACCCATGATCATTTTTCCTTCAAGAGGGGTTGCATCATGGGCCCCTGGGTCTTACATGCCTTTACTTTGCCAATGTCCAGTAGTTGATACTGGACATTGGGTTAAATAGAGGCATGCAAGTCCTATGGGTGCCAATGTGCAAATGCCGATCGCCCTGGCTGGCTGAATTCAATGCTTTTAATGGCTGAGTCGCATTCCCGGTGTCTTCAACGTTGAGAATTTACGCTGAAAAACAAATAAGCTCAGTGTCGTTCTGGGCCTGCAACACAACTATCCTTTCCCCAATGGGTAGTATTTGGCTTATTTCTTTTACAGCATCTTTAAGCCCATCGCACTCCATACATTGCAAGAACAGCCGCTTGGCTCCCTTATAATGATAAGTCGTGATCACAGATTAATGTAGTAATTACTCTAAGCAAAATTTGGCAGTTAGTCAGGATAATCCATTTTCAAAGGATGTACCGTAATATAGGTTGCTGCATAGATATGTTTGTTGGCTAGGTTGTTGAGTATAATGCTAGCATTGTTATACCAATAGTTTTTGACCTCCACTCAAGCTTAGACAGAATGACATTATGTAACTCATGTAGTTTGTCTAGAAAGATTTGATAGGTCACTGGTTGGTAAATGGTTGCTGTTGGGAATCATCCGTGTACACTAGATATTATGATGATTGTAATAACAGCTGTGTAGTGCAATGGTCATGACTGCTTTAAAGTAGACCCAAGTGTAATATATTTTGACCATCAACTTGCGCAATGAGTTTTCTAAGTACATGATAATATCACTAGGATGTATATTTACTCTGTGAAAATATGTTGGTTTCAATCAAAGTGTGAGTTTAGTTGTCAATTGCCTTTGCAGAAGAAATCGTTCTCGCATAATTACTAAGCTTGGTTCTGATCTCAGGACAATTGCACCAAAGAATTAGCACTGCACCAATACCACCCCTCTGGCCGTGCAATCATAGCAACTCTATATTTCATTGTAGAATTGCCAAGTCACTTGAATACTTAAAATTAATATTTTTTAGTTCCAATGGTAAAATTTCCTTCTTTAGTGTAATCAGCATTACATTTCCTCATATCAATCTATAATACTACATAGCTAACTGCTGAGATTGATAGTGTGTGAATAATCGATAGAGTCCAGGAGCCAGAGGTCACTCGTGTGATAAGATAACACCAAGGCTGATAAGTGTCTAAATTAATCTCTCAATCGACAGTCAGATTGGATAATATTACCTGGTACTCTTGGGTATATTTCTACATTTATTAGCTTCGATCAGGCGCAATGTGAGTTGAGATTCTAATCTCAGGTCAAGTTAGTGTCAGTGTATGATTACCTTGAAGTCGTGGACAAGTATGCTGTAGATAGGCCTAATGGCATGATTGGTCAGCCCATTTTTATGGCTTGCCATACCAAATTACCTTAACCAACCTTCTGCTGTTCGGTGGACTTGTCGTATTGCAGCTGGCTGACGACAATGTCTTAATAACTAATAACTACAGTTAATTGATACCCCAAGGAAACCTTGTGAGGTATTGAACAAAAAGGAAATGGTGGCGCTTGTAAGGCCTATCAAGCATCCTGTCAATCTTGATTGCCCACCCAAGAATTTCTAATTGATGTCATATAACCCAAGGTTAATACCAGGTTACTTCGAGTTGCATCTAATCATGTTGTGGGATGTAAGACTAAAAAGCTATCACATCAGCACAACATAAATGAGATTTTTGATATTAGTTCCTGTTAAGCAATAAGGTATATATTAAATGCTGAAGTAAATTACCTTATCCCTATTTGGTGTCGGGCTAATCATTTTCAATCAAAACCATTTATGTTCTCGTTTCAGCCACCGACGACCATGCCATCGAGGCTGGGAACATAGCAAGCAGCTCCAACCATTCATACCCAACAACAGAGCAGAATGTAGCTTTAGCGGAGGGAGATGTACGTGTCGAACAGAAGAACCGAGTACAGCAAAACAGGGAGCAATGGCTAATGAACTATCAGGAGGCCGCTATTTACTTAGAGGAAGGCCGGAATAATGAGAAGTTTGACACACATCCGAGGAATCAGTCTGCCCTGCCCGCCTATCTTATAGGTCAGACATAGTGCACTCTTGGATGATGAGAATTTAATGGATAAGCTGTAGTTAATAATCAGAAAAATATGTTATTTTTAGAAAAAAGACCACTGATAGAAACTCATTAGGCATGTTGTAATGGTGTGCAGTAAAAGTGCAACATTGGGGCATTTGACAAGAAGACATTTCTCATGTGGAATCAATTACATTGAGGTCTTGCAATTAACCGAAGCAATCATACATAGACAATAGATATTGTTTTGTTGGATTACAAAGAGTTAATTTTTAAACTATTATAGACTGATTATTGCTCGAGGTAATGACAACTGTCAGAGAGAACCCTGTTCCCCTTTTATTTCCTCATCGCTGGGCCCTATCTATTATATCAAATTGACCCTCCCTTTTTATCTTAAATGGGTCCTTTTTTCTGTCTGGTATTGAGACACCGTGCGCTTTTCCATCAGTTATCTAGGTACAGCTGATCTCTGGATTCATATGGGCTATGCCGCGCCAGCAATGTTTTTCCTATTGATTTGATGCAAGAGGAAAGTTTGCCATGTCGCGCTCTCGAGATAGTGAAACGTATGACTAGCTAACATTCACTCAACCTCAACCTGCAAATTATGTAATCTCCCACTTCATCCCAAAGCTAGCTCAATAAAACCCTGGGTATATTTACTCCTCTGTGTATATTTACTCTTGTGAGTATATATATTGTAGCCCTATTTTTAAATCAGGTTGTCTATTCTTACAGCGCATCACACATTTTTCCATGTACTGGATATAATAGCTTCACTACTACTTCTACTACTCGCTATCATAGAGCCACCTTCTGTAGATCATATCAGCGTCCCTATAGAAGTAAGTATCTATTACATCTATTTTTGCTTTTCTTACTCTACATGGGTGTCATGTAGCGATCTCTTGTGTATGGTTGTGGAAACATAGTCGACTACCTGTACTACTGTACCCGATATAAAATATAAGCACTATGTCCCAATCAGATCAAAGTTTTTTCGTCAGCCTTATATATAATAATCTTCATGAGCCTAATAAATAGTTGTGTCTCACTCTGTTTAAACAAGTTAGCTAATAATGCTCCATATCTTATAAAAAATGAGTCACTAAGTGCAATGCTATCTTCCAGTGTACCAAAAATATATCACCAGAGACCATAGGTATCTGTGGTCTTTGATACCAAACTTAATCCTGAAGCTTTTTATCAGTGATTAAGCTAACTTGTACAGAATTCCTGCTTTCAGTTCACCATATTACACCATGTTCTGGTAAATAAGAACCACAGAATTCCTGAATATCATGCAGTGATCTCAATCAAACTAAAGTTGGCGCTAGCTAGAAAAATCAGGGAAGATTTTTAATTCCCTGGACTTTAAGCTCATGTGTTTGTCCTTTGTAGGTACACGCATCATTAGAAATATTAGGTATATGCATTCTCACACTCGATCTCATATTCAAAGCGAGATGGCAAGGTATCAAAACATTCTTCAAACACAAACGATCTCTTTTTAAGGTAAGTACCGGTAGCACTATGAATAATCTTTACTGTAATTGCCATTGATTGGAAAGTATTGTTTATGCCAAAAACAGTGCTGATACTCCCCCTCACAATGTAATGCTTCATTATAATATAAACTGACCATAGAAGTCATATGATTGCATGATACATGTGGTGCCACTTATTCAACATGAAATGGGCACAGCTGATCATAAATTTGCTTTACCTTTGGTTAATTAAGGCCGGCATTGACCCAACGATGACCTTGAACCTGGACCCAATGAACTCACTCTCCTCAAGGGACTTCATTGATCAACCCGTCCTAGGAAGTTTGTAACTCCAATGACATGTAGGCTGCTGGTCGGGCGAATGAATTTGATTGTAGGAGACAATATGATACAGGCTCAGACCATGATGGTAGGGTGTAAAATTTGATTGTAGCCATTTTGTAAAACTAACCATGAATATTTGGAAATCTGATCCAACAGAGATACTGCACAGTTGATAGTTTTATTCATTTGTTCTTCAGTGTTAGATACTTAGTGCCCTGACAATCATGTCCTGGATATTCAGGGTGTTCAGTTAGCACCCCAAACATCCTGACTGTATCATAGAATTTACCCAACAACTCTAGAAGCTAGACAATTGATAATTTCTTTTTCCTCAAAGGCTTCTTCGATCCAATCCACTTACATTTGAAGTTGTGCCCTCTATACCGATAAGTAGTGTTGTGAACGCTTCAGCCCTTTTGCAGGCAGTAGGGGGGAGCAACTTCAAGAATAATATAACTTGGTATATTCAATGACAACTACCTTTTATATTTTAGTGTGTTTTACTATTAGTGATGGTGACAGAAGCCATCGTAGTTTTACTCAGACATGAGAGCCATTTCAGAGTAACTAGAGCACTCCGACCTCTCTTCCTGCTCGATACTTACTACTGTAGGGGTATACGCAGGTATATACTGATGAGTTTACAAGTATATGATTGTGTATATGTGACTGAATACAGCAGTCAATACACAGTTTTCCTTTTACAAATGCCACATTGTTGATACTGTGAGCGATAAAAGCAAGTGTTTGTAGCCATGAATTGTGTTTGGTGTGTGTGTATTGTATCAGCAAAGAGTTGGCTGGTGCCTGTGCCAACGGTGATTAATTTGAACATTGGGGGAGTGTATGTTGCTTGTAATAGGTTTCCCTGAAATACTTACGGGCGTATATATGAGATCACATGGGAACATCAAAGCTTGCAGACTTAAGAAAACAGTCAGGAGATTCCCACAACTGATTGATTTTGTTATGGCCATCTGTGCCTAACCTTTTCTCACTGGTGGGAGAACAACTCCAAATAACTTATCAAATAAGCAGCCTGATGACTGCCTGTTGTATGACTCTTATCTGCATCTATTTTTAGGTTTTGGAGGCAGCTACTTCAATCATTACCTCCAATATGTGAATTTCTCTTTCTACTTCTCTTTGTAATGCTCCTGTTCTCAATACTCGGTAAGCACAGCTGTAAATCTCCGAAATATTGTTGTATCAAAGATTCCATCGGAAGTCTTGTTATAAATTTTGATCGTGAAATCATTCATTCTTAATGATGGTGATTGCTGTGTTGGTTCATTGTCATATTCAGATGCCAGATATGACACCGCAAGTTGAAGAATAAATATAAAAGCATCTTGTTCTTATTTTACAGGTTTCTACTTATTCTCATCAGATGCTAACACTTTGGTGAGTAGGAAATCTTTACTTACTTATATCGATGAGAAAAAAACAGTTTTTGAGGAGTTGAGTTGGAGTTATTCTCCCATGTTATGCACCACATACATAGCTCAATACTGTTTCTGTGGGTTGATATTCCCAATCTCTTAATTTCCTTGATGACACGAGAGCCTAAGCTATTGGATGTTTAGGATCACATACCCATGAAATATACAGAAAGGCAAGACTAATAGCTTTTTTTAAAAAGTTTAAACGATCAGGTGCAGAAATTTTGTTGGATTTCACCATATAGAGAAACACGGCAATCTCCCAGTAAATAACTTTCGGTGTACTAAAACTGTAGGAGGATATTAATATTCAAACTTTTCACATAGTTGTAAATTCTGTAGTCTCCAAAAAACATTTGATAGACTCAATATTACCATGCCTCAGGCAAGGTGTCACAAGGAACTTCAAACAGCTAATCAACAATTATATTTTTTTGTAGTATTTCGGCACACTTCAGGATAGTTTTATTAGTTTATTTGTGCTGCTGACGACAGCCAACTATCCGGATGTTATGATGCCAGCTTATGATACCTCTCACTTTGCAGCTATCTTTTTCATTATTTATATTGGTCTGGAGCTGTTCATCTTCATGAATCTGGTAAGAGACGGGTTTATTATCAGTTTCACATAATCAATATCCACAAATGAATACTTTGCAAGAGAATAAATATATGGATGAAGACAACATAATGCCCCTGACTCTCGGTATCTGATCCTGCATCTAATGTTCTATGGTTTGCTTTGACAGTTTCTTGCTGTTGTTTATCAAACATTCACCACCCTAGAGAAGAACAAAGTACGCAAGCTATGGGCACACAAACGTCACGCATGTGAACACGCATTTAGGTTACTGGTCAGTCGGAAACATCCCAACAGTATATCACTTAGACACTTCACTGGTCTCATGCAGTTCTTCAAGCCACGAGCAAGTAAGTGTTTCAAGAGATGATATATATGTATTATAATTGAGGACTTTGACAAGTAATGAGTTGCCCTCCCGTGCATGATGTAGTGTGTTGGGTTGATAACTCCAAAAAATACCGACAAATATTAATGTTCACATATTATTTTGTTTCTCAACCACAACATACAATTGTTCATCATTTCAGTATTGTTGCATCTTATGGATAACACAGTGTATGAGATCAATTTTGCTTGCCGAAGTTTGATGGTGAGGGAACTCAATAGGCAAGACTTTAACCTTTGTGTTTCGGAAATAACAAAGTTGTATTGGATTGTTTTGTTTATTTTATAGAAAAAGACGAGATATACTTGACATTTAAGACTATGAATGGGGCTAAGAGCGGAAGCCTGAGTATGCAGGAATTCTATAACATATATAATATAGCTGGTCTCTCATGGAAGGTAATTTATTGATTCCCTCACCAATTTTTCATAAACAAAGGTAAACTATCAGCGTTTAGTAAGTACCGATTTAAGTACCCCACGAATGAATGGCGTGCTATCAGGAGTGAAAGCAACAGTCTATGGTCTAAGACTTAAAACATTTTTACCAGTTATGACCAGCTACAGGGACTGCACAACAAGACTTAGATAAATTTTAGTATTCCATTTCACTTATGTACTTGGCTATTTCTACTAACCTTGGAGATGAATTGTATGTGACCCATGTTGAATGAGTCAATACTTGTATTTACTGTTGACCGAAAACAAGTATTGATTTTATTTTTTTATATCTTTGATACAGGAGACGAGTAAAAGTGACTTGTGGTTTCAGAGACTACCCAGTAAACTGAACCGAGTATTTACTGGTATACATAGACTGGTTAAACTCAAATACTTTGAGTGGGCAATATGTGAGTTACAGCCCAGACCCTAGTCCTTAGTCTGATATTTTGCTGACTTTACATTTCTTTAGTTTTTCATTACCTCCCTGTCTACCGCCAAGTATCAGACACAAAAAAATTGTAATGGACATTACAATATAATATAAATCAAACCGCAGCTAAAACATTACATCCAGACCCAATCACAGTGAGGATAGAGCATCTCGGCATCGAACTCAACATAGTAATCATCTGCCTGACTCCCTAAATCAGCTAGAACAAGTTTCATCCGATTTGCCTGCATTTGAAGTCGCTCCTCTTCTAACAGCCACATGCATACCCATGCAAAGGGAGTCACTTGGAAATTCAGGCAAATTGAACTAATCCTAATCTAGTTCCACCTCGATAATAATCATTTCAACTATTGGTTGTAATTTACAGATCTGGTTATCACTGGGAACTTTGCGACGATACTATATGAAGCTATTACTGCATCTATAGCTTTATCTAACGGAGAAGAGGATGCCCACCATAAATCTATACATAGACTGTCTGTATCATGGCACTCCATCATGTTCACTGCTAGTAAGTTACATATTACCATAAATAATTGTAATAGGAAGGTGTGTGCGTAGACTGAAGTGCTGGGTGTCTGTCTTTAGAGGTGGAGATGTAATTGCAACAAAAAATAATGTCATTTTCAATAAGTCACAAGGTCCCCTGCTTTCACAAATAAGAAAACTTTCTGGAAACCGCGCGCATTTCATAATGGGAAAATTCAAGACATGGCCTCAGTAACTTTTAAGCAAATATGTGATGTATCAGCGCAAGCATATATGTTTTACTGTGATGTGGAAACAGAGCAGTGGAGGCGGAGCTAAATTGGCTTAATCACGAATCTTATTATAAAAGAGTGTATGATTATTGATTAAATATGTGTATAATAATAAAAGTAAGAAAATATAATGATTCTCAAGAGTACCGAATGTGCAGATTGACCAACCATCGCGGGTAGGCCTAAAAATGTGACACACAATTAATCATAGTTAACACTCATGAGCAAATAACTTTTGTTGTTGAAATGCTTCCTTTACTTATTTTTGTTGCATTACCATGAGCTTAACCTGTATATAGGATCTTGGGGGAAAAGTATAACTGACAAAACAAGCCAATTCCATTACATCTGGTTAGCGAATTATAATAAAAAATAATGAAAAAAGTAGCAGAATAATCACTGATGATTATGAAAGTCAACCACATGTGTTTGAGCTTTTTGAATAAGTAGACTCCTGCTGTTTTCCTCTAGCCAGCTCCTCTCAGATGTTTGTGGTCCAGGTGGTTTAAGCTGGTCTCGGTTGAATTGAACTTAATAACTCGCAGATCTTAATATTTTCTGGATCAAATGTCAGGAAAATACCAATAGCCTCCTCTAAAACTTCCTTAGCTTTGGTGAAATTTCCTTGCAGCTTGTAAGTCTCACCAAGATGTACTAGTAGACCCCTTCTTTCTCTCTTAGCAGTCGATGATCCGAGTATGATCAAGGCGTGGTGGAAATACTCACAGAATTAGTAAAAACTGGCGTTTATTCCTTGTATCTTGCTTTCAACTATACCTAAATTTACGAAGTTGAAGGCATAATCCAGTGTCACTCTGTTTTCAGTCACTTTTGTGTTCCTTGCTAGAGATCTCATGAAAAACTTTTCAGCCTTGTTTCAAATACATCTCACCAAGGTTTTCTAGTATTGCAGCTGTTTTACATAATACACTCTCATCTAACGGGAGTTTTGAGAGGATGTTTAAGGACATGACACACCATTTCTCAGCTTTATCATATTCTTTAGTCTGTATGTGAATAAGGCCAAGTTCACCGAAGTTGGTTATGTGCTCTGGTAAAACTGTGTTTTCTCCATATAGCTTGTTTGTGAATTCTATTGCCTTTCCTATGCAAGATTTTGCTAGTCTGAAGTTTTCCTGATATCGATAAATCTCAGAAAGCTGGCTTAACAGTCCAATAATAAACGGTGTTGTTGTTTTAAGCATGTCCATTCTCTGGTCGTGACTGAGAGAGGCTAGTTTAACATATTTATGCTTACATATATCCTGCACCAAAGGACTGACACCCTGGGCATTGCGTGTGACAATGTCATCGTTATATTCAAGCTCAAGAGCTTTTAGACAACATTGATGTGCTTCCACAAATTGGTCATTTAAGCTTTAGACACTTTCTAGAGCTCTTTGCGCTAATAGATTGTTGCTAACATTCCCAATAGTGTGTAACAGCATAAGAGCCTCACCACAGCTTCCAAGTTTGCTGAGTGATCCTGCCGTGGTTAGCTTGAGGAAATCACTAAAGCGCTTTTCGACCACTCGATGACTGATGCGATAGTATAGTGAAGCTATTGTGTTCCATTCTGCACATTCCTCAAGCACGAGGAACACAAAGTGAACTGTGAATTCAAAATTCAGATGTGGGGGAATATTCATGACAGCATACACAAGATCCCCACTACTGAACTCCTTCAGTGCTTTGAGAGCTTGAGCAGGCCTCCCAGTATAGATAAGTCTACTTACTCTCTGCCATCCATTCTCAGTCTTCATGGATGTAACGGGCAGGTCAGAGATTTTGAGACTTGGCTGAGACAACCATGCCTTCAATGGCATCATAGAACCACACAACATGGAGAACAAACCTCCCGATAAATACCAGCGCTGATGAACACTTGATCTTATGGCCTTACTGTCATTCATGTTCAGAGCTAAAGAAATCCTGTCATCGTGAGAGTCATGATACAGATATGCAGATAGGCGTATATACACGGCTGCAGCCAGAGAAAGTTTTAGTGCGATACCCATATCTTTAGATATGCTCTTTTGATGTATAAGAGAATCTAATGCTTCCCAAGAATTGTCTGATGACTGTCCTAGTAGAATAGTAATATCTAGCATCAATATTGACGGAAACCTGAAAAAGTCCTTCTTCACATTAGCGTGGTATCCCCTCATGACCAATTTGAAATCTGGTGCAAAATCAAATTTCTCTGCATCAGTTTTGAGCATTTTCAAATTCATTGCTCTTCTACGTTGATTTGGTGCTAAGATTTGAACTTTTTTCCTGAACACACTCTCCAGGCCCTTCTGTCCGTGTGAGTAAAACGCTTTTGTGTAAGTCAGCATGGCTGTCAGATCTCCCCTCAACGCTTCCTCTTGCGGATTTTCGAGTACTCGCTTATAGAGAGTAGCTAGTGCTTCTGGTGTGGTAATGAAACGGTTTTTCTTGTGTTCGGTCCCATTTCCTGTTGGGATGTTACCAGCTTCTAAAGAAAGTCCATCAATTTTGAATCCATTCCTGGCCTTATCATCAAACCATTTCAATTCCTCGATGGCCATATACGATAATTTAGTCTCTCCCAGATTTCCGATCAAGAAATATGATGTAACTGCAAGCCTCTCAAAATATTCCATGATATTTTCTGTTTTTCTTTCGATCAGAAAAATGTACTCCAGATCTGAATAAGGGGTTGCTTCCCCTCTAGCCAAAGACCCTATAGCGACGGCTTGAAAACTACATGGTGGGCTTTGAGCAAGTATATCGATACTTGCATCAATAATTTGTCCTGCAAATTTTGTCATCAAGTCCGAGCAGCCTATGGAAATGGCTTTCATGCACTTGTAGAATTTGTTGTCTACTGAAGTGTCAATGTTTTCTTCCTCATATCTGTCCACCAATTCTTCTGCCACAAGTTTGTCTGATCTACAATTCTGCCTGATGATCTCGAGTTCAGCGGTCAATGTTTTTGTCAGTGTCTGCTGCTTCTCATAAGTAAACCTTGAGTTTGTGCTCCAATAAAGTTTCTGCATTTCAAATGCTTTCTGTCTCCAAGAATCATCATCTGGCTGTCTGACTGAGACAGCATTAAAGAGAGAATGGGCCTGTAAATAAATTTTGTTTGTTCAGTATAGAGAGAGTAAGATGTATGCTGACCAGTGGCAGTATTTGTTGTATTTTGTTCTCATTGTGATTGATTGGGGTTATATTCCCTCAGATTTCTCATATTCATAAAATTATTCCCCACCACCCAATGACACTCAATTGATGAATAAATTGCATACAAACTAGAGTTCCTCTTTAGAAAGGAGTAAATTGCAGAGGGATGATGTGTGATAAAATGCAGAACCCACCTTCAAACAATCTGTCCAGTCCTGAGTTCTGTGATACCTCCTTTTGTAGTGATGGGCCAGTCCTGCTAAGTGAGGTGCCTGTTTCTCCAGATCAAATATGCCATATCGTTCATAATCTCTCCAGAAGTCCTCGATGTATTTCTCCGGGTAGCTGCTGATACTCGCCATAGCAACGTTACCCTACTAAGTAGTAAACATCATCTTCAGTTCTGTACCCCAAACCTGTTGTCAGTTGCAACTGTTCATCAGTCTTTATCAGTTTATTTTATTGGTTCTAAAATTTACGCAAAAGAAATCAACAGAGTGTTCACTTACCTGCTCGTCAGCGAGAATGAATGAGACCATGAAACCAGGGCGCAGCTCTCTGCTGTTTCTAAGCTTCACACTGTTTATTTGTGTATCAGGCCATTTTTAACAACTGTCCAAGTTGTGTGTTTGAGAACGCTGATTCAACAACTCATGTATTCTCTTGTATATAAGTTTTTTTGAAATAATAACTATTGTGTTTTTGCTATGGCTGCAGTTTGTTTTGGCTCTTGCGAATCAATATTCTGTAATGGGAAGTCAACAAAATTGCCTGTATAGTTTCAACCTTTTAATTGATTGCTCTGAATAGATCAATAAATATCTTTTTCATAAAAATACAATTGCCACATTTGTGACAGGCTAGTTGTTGAGCTTCAAATCATCAATTTGTGGCCATGGTGTCATTCCTAGCAAAATCAATGGAGAGGGAGTTTATTGTTTGTATTAACCATTGCTTGACTCTAGTTTCTGCTCAACAGAAAGAACCTCATCGGTGTGCAAAATTTATTCAAAACCGAGGTCAAATATTAAAAGTTGTTAAAAAACAGTGAGACGAACCTAGCAATCTCATTTAGAATAAAGATTCTGTATTTAATTATAGTGCCCTTCATGGTTGCAGTGAGCTCCAATCACGAAGATGTTGAATTGTTTTCAATCATTTATTGGCATGGCAAGAATAGGTTTGATCCACATTCAGAATTGTTTCCTCTCTACTGTTAGCTGGTTTCTTGGCAGTAGAGGGCAGGTAACTCTTGATACTGACACAGGTTTTTGCATTAAAAGCCTAAGGCAGGGAGGGTTAAGAGATGAAAGAATTACCGGAATACCAGTACGACCAGATTCCAAACTCTTTTTCCATATTGATCATTGTTTTACCACCATGTTATCAAATGTGACCAATGATACCTACTTGCTTGTTTTTTTAGTTTATATCATTGAGGCTATTCTAAAGATCCTGGGGCTAGGACCATTTAAATACTTCACTGATGGGTGGAACTTGTGAGTATATTATAAGGCAGACATCTTATTACATCTGTAGTTTCCGACGCTGGCTGTATTAATGCGCTTCCCATATTTCATATGCTTCTCCTCTGTCTAAGGTAAATTTTAATCATGTTCCACAGGGTTACAAATGAATAAGATTTCAGGAATGAGACAAAAAGCGTCTTTGAACAATCTGATGGGCACTATGGTTTAATCAAAATTTCAAATATCTTTTTATATCGACTACTCCAGACTTTGAGTTTTACATATATGGAATGTTTTTCATTTCAGATTTGATCTGTCAGTCACATTGGTCAGTATTGCGGGTCTGTTTGGGGATATGTTCAAGGATAACTTCTTCTTTTTCATCATTCTCAGACCGTTCAGGCTTATAAGGTGAGTTTCTTTCTTGACTGCAGCAGCAGTGTGCAAGAAGTTTGTGATTGAGAGCCAAGTGTTAAAGAAAACTGAGCATTCATACAAGGGATCCCTTAGTTGAGTCCCACAGATTAGCCAATTAATTGAGGTCCATTTGCACCTTTTCACAAGGGAGTTGGCCAGTAGCTAGACTAGCGTATCTATAACCCTGTCGCGCCTACTATTTTGTGAAACGTAGATACTTGTTTGTTTGGCCGAAATTAAAACTAATGCTAAAGTGAAAAAAAGAAAGAAAAATGCCATGGACCTTGAGAGTTGTCTGTCCCTTCTACATCAGAGCACAATTACATCACTCTCCTGTATATACAGCAATCCAGCCTCCAACTTGAACCAAGGATTTGTGTTCACATAGTTTCTGTTCATCACGCATGCTTCCTTCCCCATGTCTATGATGCTTTGGACACCAACCTGACTAAAATTCTGGTTCTGTCAACAAACTTCGACAAAGACAATCTCATGTCAATTTTTTTTTATTTACAGGATATTTAAAGCACGTAAGCGATACAGAGATGTTTTAGGTACACTATTTATTCTGGCTGATAGACTGTGGAGTCTAGTCATTACTTTGGTGCTGTTGTACTACTTCTATGCTGTTATCGGAATGGAATGCTTCTCTCATATCGATATGGTCGACTGTTGCCAGTAAGTTGATGCAATGAGACAGTTGATACAGTAGCACAAGTTGCACAACTAAGTTTGAAATCATTTTTAATTTCTCTGTGATCAGTTTCCTGCATATGAAGCTTCATTAACACTGAGGAATCTGAACTACTTGGATACCATCTTTTACATACGTGATCTTAGCTCCACAGATTTTGTCAGTCGGGCTAATTTTAATATTTTGGCACCCATATCTGGCATATATTTTCAAAACAACCTATAAATCAATACTCAATTGCATTGTCACATTAAAGTTCAACTTGTTTCTCAAAGTGGTGACAACTCCAGTTTATTTCTTCGTCACAATGTGCACACTTTGTAGTGAGCGTATTGCTTTTCTGAATTTCACCACACCATGTGTCATAGTCATCTAATTATAAAACCAGCGCTTTATTCTTGAGGTTTCCTTGTCAAATAAAGCTCTCCAGAAGAGATAAACTTTGCTGCCTATAAATAAGAAAACTATGTGTTTCAAACTAGCGAGATAGTCATAGCTCATTCCAAACTGATCATAATAGGTGTCCCCATTTACTAGAAGCTTCGTTTCATGATGGTTGTTTCTGCGGGTGATTGCAAAGTGAAGCTGACTCGTACTCATGTAAGAGGTTACCCCTATAAACTTAATCATCAAAGAAAAAGTCTTGGGTGAACTCGATGCTGCTGAAGTTGAAATGTGGTCATACCTTTAAATCAGGCAGCCTGCCAGCGTCTTATGATAACTGACTCTTTTTTATATAGGAACAACTCAGCGATAGCTCCCTACTACACCAACGGAACCGGATACTATTATCTTAATAACTTTGGAGATGTTTTCAAAAGTGGAGGTTAGTTGTTGGCACATTTATAGGAAACTTCATTCTCCATTAATAACGATGATGTTAACTGCCAAAGTTTTATTTGTGTTTGGCTTGGGATAATAAATTATAGTTTGATGGCACTGAATTAATGCA
Organism: Membranipora membranacea; assembly: GCA_914767715.1. Taxonomy (NCBI): domain Eukaryota; kingdom Metazoa; phylum Bryozoa; class Gymnolaemata; order Cheilostomatida; family Membraniporidae; genus Membranipora; species Membranipora membranacea. Next base: position 18,481,730 of record OU612066.1, on the reverse strand, counting down.
AAATTTCATGTTGCTTAATTTTGACTTGCAAATTGTTTCCATTTCATGTCTGTCCCTCAGATCCAACCACGAGAATTTCACTTCATTCAAAACTCGCCCACACACTAGTTAATTGTGTGGATTTGGTTGGCTGGGCAGGAAACTATATTAGGCCTGATTTCGAAACTCCAAAATCTCTTTTCTTGTCTGGTTGACAGAATTTGCGTAAAATGCTGATGAGCTGCACATTATTTTTTAACCTCATATTACCTTCGCTGATAAGATCAATCAGCTTTGTTTTCATCATGTAGATTATGCCAATATGACCTTGCTCTGACACCAAGATAAATCTTTGAGGATAACCAATACGGATTAACCCGTAATTATTGGGCCTTTCATCTCCCAGGATTTATTTTGCCATGACTAATCTGGGTCATTCTGTATTGTAGTGACGTTATTCGAATTGACAGTTGTAAATAACTGGTTTATAATAATGGAGGGCTACGCTTACATGGACACCGAATACAGCAGAATATACTTCATGACTTTCTACATTATGACTATGGTAAGGAAATAACGGCTGCGGAGTCTACCTCATGTGTCCATCCATAGTATGGAACTGCGCAAAGGGTCCAATTAATTGATATGAATAATTTCAGCTGGTAATTTAGTAATAAAAAACAAATGAAATGAAGCTGACCTTAAACCTTATGTACTATGATTGGGCCATATACGATGCTGACTCGAAAGAAAGTATTCAATACGTTTGTTTTGGTGACTTGACTTGCACCAGTTGAGCCTTGCTTACTTACTGGATACAGTTGCTCTTCAGTTGTGTAAGTGGCTAACATTACCAGGTCACGGGCATCACATTCCATTATGATAATGATTGAATATCACTTAACTTACTCAACTTGAAAGCAATTAAACTAGCTCCTCTATAAACTGCCAAAACACACCCTGTCTATACCATCAAGCAAACTTCAACATCATGTCACTACTTCAGAACCTCTGCTTTTCTCTGTCTCAATCCAATGGTTGATTTATTATATACAAAATTAATTCCGTTGAATATGGGTGTAGCAGCTTGACTTTACACAAGTTTTTGAGCTTGAATAGCCAACTGAGCTAAGTCACGGGTTATGGGGAAATTGAGAAAAACCAGTTCATCGCTGGGAGGTGATGTTATAGACAAAAAATAACTGATCTTTAGGTAGATTTTATATTGTATATTGGCAAACATTTACCACTAATCCTTCCTGCTAAATGCAGTACAGAGACATTAACAAAATAGATTTATTGTCTAACCCAGATTTCCGGCAAGGGTAAACCATCTTGGATTTTTTAATCTTATCAACTGCTGCAAGATAAAATGTAGGGATATTATCAAGAGGGATTTATTGTTTAACCTAGTTTCCTGACAAGGGCAAAAAACCTTGAATTTTCGAAGCTTATCAACTCACATTAGGTAACTACCTGGTGAAGTTATGGCCAGCACATGTGAAGTCTTGTTAGGTACGAGCTAGTAGTTCTCTGTTACGTCTATCAAAACTAATATCTGTTGTTTTTTTCCAGGTGGTGATGACTGTTGTTGTTGCGTTTATCTTGGAGGCGTTCATGTTTAAGATAGAGTACAGAACTACTACACATGACAACAGTACTATAGATTATCTCATACACGCCCAATCTCTATCACTCGAGGAAGTACACATGATAAATAACAGGAAAATGCAATTCTGGTCAGGGGAGATAATAAGAGTTCAAGCAGACACAAATGCCTTGCATGTATGTGGTAGTTGCTATATTGTATCTATACTATTGCATGTATATCTCTGATCCATAGAGAGTGAATTTATTCACTTTGCATGAGTACCATCAGAAGGAATTTGGTGTGACGACCCGCAGTAAATTTCAGTAATTAGGGGCGGGTACTTGTTAGGTACTCATACTAAATAGACTCTAACGATCAGAGATACACATGATAATAGTGCATATCTCGAGCAAAAAAGGCACTTTGGGCTTCCTTGTTGATAAGTTAAGTGTGATATAGCGTTTGTCTGCCAGTGCGCTTGCCCCAGGAAGACCTTGTCTCTAATTATAAAATCTTTTAACACTGATATTTTAGAGTTGCCAATGTTGTCATTGTAAACATTCTTATTGGAGCCGCTCAGAAAATCTACCAGATAATTCTGATGGATCTTCTTACCAATAAATTCTCTATTTGACAGGTTAATAATCCTAGTGACTCATTAATGGAGGCTTGGTCCAGAATCACTTCTCCTGTTCACGCAACCATTCTGTAATAAATCATTGTTTTTGACAAGAATCATGCATAAATATCATTAATTTATTTTTAGACCGATGTTCGGTTCATTGGAAAGAAGAAAAGAGGCAAAATAGAGCTTAGCTTGCAGATGTATAAAGATGAGATTGAGGTAAGCTAGACATTATCTATCGTTATTGTCGAGATTTGGGCTTTTTTTCGGCATAGTAGCTTGGCATTGGTCAGCTTGAGAAATTGAAAAGAAAGAAGTTCTGAAATATGGAGATGAGATTTCAGTCACAAGAAAGCTTGCAGTGATGGAACCAACCATAATTTTCTAATATCACATCATCACATTTTTTCTCAGTCTAGTCAGTGAAGTGTCATGATGTTTTCGTCATTTCTTTCATCAAATGTGTGGTAATTCCACCTAATGTTTTGTACCTTTTTGTACTATACTACAGTGTATGCAATAAATCACTGTGTATATTCGGTGTTATTCCAAGAAGAAGCTAAATCCTTGGTTAACCCCCTCTCATGTAGTGTAGAAGCCAAATATCCTTTGCAATATTAAAAGAACTTGGCGTGGCTCTCACCAATGAACTGAACCCCTCTGACCAATTGACTTCTACTTTTCTGATTGACAGGAGTGGATAGCAGAAGAAGACACTTCATCTATTAGCAGTAATACTCAAGAATCATCTCCCCCGCCAGATATCGTCCCTACCGGAAATAACAACAGTCCTGCCAGTGTTAGGAGCATAAGTTCAAACTCAACTTTATCAGACATGCCATATATGATTGGTCGCGAAGATGACCAAATGCCTATGAATGGTCAACTAGTTAGATCGGGAATCATCTGATCTATGCAGGGTTTCATGTTTTTTTACATAGATGCCTTGATAAATGTTGAAATGGAAAATCAGACAGCTTCCGTATGCCAAGCGACCTACAGCACTCAATGTCAATATTTGACAGAGTATTGATTATTGACTTCAGCCATTCTATCAGCATTCTAGTGACTCATTTTTTGAAGTCGATGTTGAGGTAAACATCTTTGCCTACAAAAAAACCATTAAGTTGTCACAGAGGCGATATTTAACCAAATTATACAGTGTCACCATAGGCTTGTCCAATGTGGGTTTTTTTCTTCGCATTCCGATCCGCTTTGGGGAATAAGTTAATTTAATGTAAGAACAGTACTCTTTACCAACTGCATTCATGTGGGGGTGGGGGTGTGATATTTATTCTGAAGATTTTTGAATATTTCTCACCACAAATGACGTTTGTATTCTAAAATGTGTTAATGCCCGATTCTCAGTCAAACTAATGCTATCTATCATTAGTAGTAAGAAATTACTTTTTTTTTACCTGATCACAACTCTTTCAATATTGTCAGAAAAGCTGTCAAAAACGAGGTTAAAAACACTTGCATATATGAATTGCATACTATGCGATACTAATACTACTACTATTACTGGCCATTACTACTACTATAACTACTACTACATTTACTACTAGTACTACTAATACTGCTAGTATATAACTCAGTTGTTGTCAGTTCTTTTTCTCAGTGGCCTTCACAAACAATCCTTTTATATCGATACACAGTGATACTAGCTAATGAGCAAACATACGAGATCAATCCTTAGCGAATCTGGTCTGCCTAATTTAAATGGTGCTAATTGTTTCATACTTACTTTTTTCAATCTCATCATTCGGTCACTTCTGACTGTGAATACAGAATACCAAAATCAACCTGTTTACCTTATATTATTATTATTGTTTCCAAATAAGTGATTGCCATATTTGTTTTTTGTTTGCAACTTGCCTATTCTCTTTCACTTCTTTTCAATGTCCCTACCGCAGTTGTCCAGGCTGGGACTCCTTTTGCTTGCTCAAAGGTATTCACCATGTCTTATGTGCCAACTTAACGTTCTAAATGGGTAATGGGTTCTAGATATGGAAAAAACTTAATAATGAATATATATTTATATTCAGTCTATGGGAAAAAACAACTTTTTTAGTCATAGCCTGGAATGTTGCACTCGTCCTATCATGCCTCAAAAGATTGTTCAAATGATACGGTTTGTGGTATTAATATAATATGAAATGGGACAGGGCATCATCATTTTATTAAGAGCTGTTCTCATTTTCTGAATTTGGATCTGCTTTGGCCTAAACATATAGTGTTTTTCTATTCTATGATACCTTATTACAGCTTTTATTAGATCCTCACCTCAAATTAATACATCTGTTACTATGGAAACGGCCATTGGAATGATATCTTTGATCAGGGTGATTCATTCAAGTCCCTTTGCTTGCTAGACCATGATATGAAATTAGTTGAGGTTCAATATTAAATTGTGCAAAGGACTTGAACGGGATAGAAGTGAAATTTGACAAATTACTACATCACCAGTTTACTTGGCTTCTCTGGCTGTGAAATATCTGCAACTCTGAAACTATCTTCACATGGATAAGAAGCTGATAGTATACTTACTAGGGAAAGTGTAATAAGCTACTTAGTTGTGATACTTGGATACCTATTGAGTTCTGCTATTCAGAAGGACAGAGAAACCAGAGTCGTGGTGTCTAGTGTTCTGCCTTCAAAACGTGATTATGTCATCTACAATGATACACACGTTAGCAGTTTTATGCCTAACTTGCTGTGTGCTACCGGGAGCCGTATGTCAGGTTCCTAAAACACAGGATAATTTTGGGCTTACAGCTATGGACTATATCAACGACCAGAAATATGGTAAGATTGTTGGGTCCGCTCATGAGGTAAGGGAAATATTGATATCTTATCGATAACCATTGATCTTTATAACGGCTGTCGGAGATGGCTGGGTCCCTTCCTCCCTCCCTCCCTCTCCAACCATCCAATCGCCCCAACAGCCTACCCAGGCCACTGGTTTTGGCTCAGGCTTTTTGAAGGATGTTCTCGACATATATACCTAACTAGTGTGACGTTGATTCTTTTTTATTGTGCTCTAAATCATGTATACACTTCACATTACTGGTATAAAAATAATAATGATCTGTTGTAGGTTACGAAGTTTTCTTCGGCTTAACTTTAGTACCAGATCCTATCCCAGAGAATATCACAGTCAGTAAGTGTAACATGTACCTTTCATAGTGTGTTTTACTTGCAGCCAGAAATGTTTTGTCACAAATTTTCCGCTTTCGGGGAATTTGCTAATGCAACTTCGCTACAGGCTGATAATGAATGCATATTCTTGGATACTCCATCCAATCTCACTCAAAGGTGTTGCATTCATATAATCGATGATCATTGATATAATTGAGTATTTGCAAATCTTGATTACCTGGAAATCCTCATATGTCATATCTTTTGGGGGATCGCTGGATCGTGTCTAAGAGATAACCAATCTACTGTAAATTTAAATATAAATTTGATGAAAATATTCTTCTTGTAATTGTGGACAAAATACCCTGCATGATATTCTCAATCAATAAAATCTGATGAAATTCAGTATTTCCCCTTACCTGACCTTACTCATTTCAACAGCACTGTTTCAATTAGTTGATCAAGAGCATCCCTGCATATGACAATGTACAGATGCATAGTGTTGTGTGCTGATTGTGTAATATTTTATTTTGTCATGTTATGAATCAAAGCAGTACAATAAAATGTTCCTTTTGTAGATGGCACAACATCACCTAAATGTGGGGAGACAATAACTGGAAGTTTCGAGTGTTTACATAGATATGATAATTTTGGTAGCAAAGCCTCTGTCAATGTAAGACAATAAATCTCTTCACTAGTCTTATTTCCATCCCATTGTGGGTTCAGCTGGCTTTGCTGTAGTCAATAGTCTTGTTTATGGTTCAAGATATCTCCCTTGTACAACCTGTGAACAGGCCAACGCATGTCTTAGCATCAAAAACCACTCTCAGGGTATAGTAAATCAGAAACACATGCTCAGGAATGTGACCTAATGGAGGAAAGCTTGTTCCTAGTGTGAAAATATATGTTAACATGTAAGCATCTATCTTTTTCAGTACACACAGTATTTGGCAACCAGACCAAAGAACTGCAATGATACGACTGTGTACTTTCCCTGCACAGATGATGTCACAGATCAGACCACGGACTTTGTTGTTGGTTCTGATCCATCCTACACAACAGATAATGAAGCCAACACCCTGCTAGCCTGGCCAATAGAGTCTGGAAAATCTGCTTCCCTCACATACAAGCTAGGCGAAAGGTTCAAGGTAGGGTTATTAAAATTAAAATTATGCTTTGCACTTTAAGGCTGTTGAGTTGTTGTCCACAGTTGGTTTAGTTACCTTTGATGGAGTCAGTTTTCGCTTTCCAGTCTTACCAGAACCAAATTCTACAAGGCTTTTTTTGACTGTCCATTAAAACAAATACTTTTGTAGGTTGCAGCGATTGCATTAGTTCTGCATACTCTACCTGTGGAAATTAATGTCTTTGGCTCAGTAAATGGTGAACAAGAAAAGCTTTTGAAGAAGTTTCAGATGGACCCATGTGATGCCACTGATTCCATCTGCTCTCCTAATCCACCTAATTTTGAGGATTATCTCACTACAGAGTAAGTTACAGCAACTGTCACCTTAACCACCCAAGTGTGTTGTAATCACAGATCAATAGAAAAAGAAATTGCATCAACCCATGGTGTATAGAATTCCCATGACAGACCTCATATAGACACACTTTTATTGGCATAAATCTCATTTGTTTTTCAGAATAAGCCAAAAAAAGAAACTTAAACAAAACCAAGTAAGAATTAATCGAAAAACGTGGAGTAAAACAATTTAGAGTGTGGTAGAGAATGGAGTCCCATACCCCTTCAGTGATGGGTTATATGTTATCTGTTACACTATCATGGCTACATGAACGTGATATCGTTTGCAATAGAAAGAGTTTCAGACCTTAAACTGGTGGATGTATGACATAGTATTGACAGAACCAAAATCAGATGTCTTGCTTTTTTGTAGTCGTGTGCTTTTGATCGATATGGACGAAGATATCAATGATGACGATATTACACTTGCCGCGCTTGACACCATTACTTTGACATTTCCTGGTATTAACAGGTGGAAGGAGTATCACCTCGATCACATAGTGATAGAACAAGTTACATTCATCTCAACGTAAGTTGCGGAGACTCAGTACAGACTCCACTGGCTCTCTAATTGATGCAATATCAAATTCTTTTCATGGCCTCTATAGTAACTGAATGGTTTTAATTTGAATGTTTTAAAACTTTGTAAGATATCATTAAGAAATATTGATACCACCACATGTTGATGTAACAAGTCGCAGATAAAATCTATGACATTTCTTAAAGCGGGGGTACGGGTCAGATTCACTTTCTCCCGTCCCTATCCAGGTTGATAGATCACCCAATTCGATTATGTACATGTGCTTCGATTTGGCGCCAAATACATCATAACAATTTGTTTACATTTATAAGCAAGAATATGATGTCATATGTAGGACTCTCATAAACAATGCCCTATCAATCAATAATGACTGATTTACATTTAGCGATTTTATCTCAGTAAATATTTAGTATTTTTAAAAACATTATAGCTACACATTCCTCAACTATATTTGACTCTGCTGATGTAGTTTTGAAACCACATTGTCTTTTTTTTAGAAGAAAATTAGATGTAAAAAAGTGTAGGAATACAATAATTTCAAGTTCAGTTTATAGTTAAATTACTGTGTCACAATGAGTGTCAAAGCAGGTGCACTGCATGATATTGATTTTCTAATGAATTATAAATCAATATAACATTAATCATCATGCTTAAGCTATTAAATATGGCTCAATGTAGCCTGTCTTGACAAGACATGCTATGCTCCGTGTAATTACCGTGATCTCATAAGTTTTTGGGATTTAATTTTGAGCATAGCAAATTGGTAAAAGTAAGTCTCATAAAAAAAATTGTGGTCCATATTATTACTCCCCGCACAAGTAAATACCTGTAGATAGACTACCAGTGTCTACAATTAATGCTGGATCTAAATTACACTCCATCTTTAATATTCTCTCTAAAGTATGTCAATAATCGTAACATATTTTTGACGCACTGATTTTGTAAAACATTTTCATTGGATGAAAATTGTCAATTCTGTCAAACTTACAGATGTGCTTGTGAGAATGAAGGTGTGTGCTCTACTGACATCGACCAATCATCTGCTAGGTCAGTGACGGCCAAATACTCCTGTGAATGCCCAGATGGACTATATGGGTTCACATGCGGGGAGTGCGCAGACGATTACTATAAAACTTCGTCTGACAGTAAGTTACAACCTAGGTCCCAAAAGTCAATCCATAGAATTAGACTTCAAGAGACTGAGTTGGGCCTGACTATTTTGCTGAAACCTAGAAAATCTGATGCAAATTTCCATGCAATCTCACTTCCAGACTAATGCAAAATAAAAATATCCCTCCGTAAAGCAGTCATGCATAAACCTGAAGGCTACACAGGCTCTGCTGGTATGTCCGAGTCTCATAGCGTATGACCATAAAAACCAATTCGACAATGTAAGCTGTTTTGGAAATGCAACAGCGAACCGTCATATAACTTTCCATCATAGCAGGTAGACATTATTATATTATGCAACCGAAGGGCGCTTGCTCATCATTATCATCACCAGCATAACTTAAAAAGGACAAGTGGCTATGAAGCTACCTAGATTTGACTCCTCAGACTTAATATTAGATGGATTCATAACTTGATTTCAGGCACTTTAGAATGTACAGCCTGTGACTGCGGACCAGGAGCGATCAACTCTTCATGTTCTGAAGGTGTCTGCATGTGTAATGATTCATTCTATGACTCAAATAATGCCCCGGACCATAAATGCAAGGTATGATCTATTTTTCAACAAATTTTTGTAGATTGCACACGTTAATTCCTGACATCACTGCTATGTGTGAGGATTATGATAATATTATGACATGTGTGATGATTGTGACATCATGACTATTTGTGATGATTGTGACATCATGAGTATTTGTGACGATATGACATCACTGATAATTAAGAAACAGAAACTAAAAGAATCAAGGTCAAATTATTTCTCAAGTTAAGCCTAAACGTGACCCTGATCACCACAAATGTTGTCGGGTTCGCTCGCAGATGTAAAAATTAAAACTTCCGTAGAGTCTGCACATTTTAGAGACACAGCTTACCGATGTTGTCTTTTACGCTTTTCCTCATAATTAAAGCCTTCACATGTGGTTAACTCGTGCAATCAACGAATTAGATTTAGATTCTGCCTCAAAATTCCAAAACAGACGCTATTATTATTTACTCTTGGGAATGAAGGCAGATGATGCTATTGTTCCAGACACTTTCATATTCTATATACAGTTTGACAGACAACTCGTACAATCCCAACTTGTACAAAACCCTTTATATACCTACACTACCATCACTATATGTAGACAACTGTCTAACCTGGTGTTTTAGAAATCATATTTAACAAGCATCGAGCCTTCGTCTGGACCAGTGTCAGGAGGTACTCTTATAACAATAACCGGCGGACTACTTACTGAGCTTGAGTTCAACAACTGCGAACCAGAGATTGAGTGTCCTAATGCTGCATGTTTGGACAGGTAAGCAGTTGAAAACAAGAAATAAATAGAAACTTTTTTTCACAGAACTTTTTGCCAACATCATTGGTCGGATCATAATTTTGGTTGCCAATAAGTGAAAATAATTGCTTGATTGCTGAGTGAGGCCCGGTCCTTATCGATAATCATTAATTGATTACCATTCACGGGTCACTAAAATTTTTAAATTTAATCGAGAAGGAAAACTTTCACTGTTACACAATTTCACGCTCAGCTGATTTGCCAACTGACTAAAAATATTGCCAATTTTCACAAAAGCATACATTTATGTGTCTTGTCTAGAAATATGCATCAATGAAAATGATCAAAACCTTTCATTAAAATAGTTGTACAAAGCCAATGACATGTTTGGTGTCTTTTTATAGCAATCTTGTCATTAAAAAGTTTTAAAGTTGCATGTTCGATATTAGGTGCAAAATATTCTTCCTCATCATGTGTGACCCATGCTTGTTTCGGTTTTTGTTCTTATGTAAAATCATTAATGTTAATAATGCACTCAGATGATGGGTGCGCATGACACTGCATCAAAGTTGGTTGACTTTTAGAACCCTTTTCAATTCAAATAGAAAGTTGAAGTTCAGTGTTGTCAAGCCTTGCCGTCTCTCAGCTGTAACTTGCAGCATGATACTTATCCTAGCTGGAAATGTTTGAGGTGTTTACATGAATGAGAATGATATAGTATTGAAATAAACACTGATAATGGAATACAGCTCAGTCCTAGATTAATTCCCTGCAGTTTGATGGAGGAAGAGATATATTGTAAAAGTCAGGTGTATCGAGGCCCCTCAATTAGTTAGCAGCCCATAGTTTTTTCAAGCCTGCTGCAGAAACTAGCAAAGTCTCAATAATAAACAACGTAGCAATTTACTGACCAGTTCTGTACATGGAGTTTGTAGCGCTTTTGTTAATAACGAGAGGTTTTATGTTGGGAGTGCGGATAGAACCTCTGATAAAGCTAGCTACATAAAAGTTTCAGCCACATAATATCCTATCATATTCAGCTGATGCTGTTGTGATATCATTCTAACCATCATAAATGCCTGACTACTTTTTATCTATCCAGAAATGCCGAGTACTACTGCAGGATAAAGCCTGGTACAGAAGTCTCTTCCTTTTCACTCATCGAATCGGATAATATAACTTATTCATATCAGTATACTGAGAACCCATCAATAGAGTCAATACAGCCGATGGACTCTTTTGCTGAGTAAGTGTTAGATTCATATTTTGATTTGGAGATCATATGCCCTATATATGTGCAATACAAGCAATAAGCACTTCCGGGAGACTGTGATATCATAATGCAGAGGATGGGAGTTACCTTCCCTAATGGGAGGCAATTTTTCCACCATCAATATAATTCATGCCAAGTAGAGCATTGAATTTTTCATCATGCAAATCTGACAAAAAAATTTATCATTAGTCACTGCCTGACTATAACATGCATTGGTCTTTGGGTAGTCTTTAAATTTTCTAATAATATTTTAGAGGAGGGAAAGTTTTGACCCTGACAGGACTGAACCTTGATGTGCCAGAAGCGATCAATTTGGTATACAATGTCGAGTGTACAAGGGGCACAACTTCTTCTTGGCAAATTACACAGGTATGTAGAACCAGAGAGTTTCATCTCAAACTCCCTGGCAGAGCGATTAAATGCGGTCTCATCAGTTAACACTCCCTCCCTTCTAGTATCAGTCACATTTGCTAGTGTCAGACTTGTTGGGGAGAAGAGCAATCCAATTACAGGCTTCTACCTCTGTATATCCCCTTGAGAGGTTAAGTATTCCATCATTTTAACAGGATTGAAACAGCCCATTTTTGTGTATAGCCATGAATAATTAGCTCTGTTTCAGCTTCAGTTTCAGTTTATTTTACATTCAGTATCATTGCATGATAAAAACGAATGTTAACAGTGTAAAGAATAAAAAAAGTCTACTAGGCAAAATTATCACTTGTTCAGATAAGACATAAAAAATGGGAAATAAGACTTGGCACGTTTTTGTGTTCGGCATACAACAGGCCTAAAAATAGTGTTTCGACGAGAGGATATTCTACTGCATGTATTAAAGTGTACTCTACTAAAAAGTGGATGCTGTGGATCAGAGGCTATTTTGTTAAAGTGTCGTTCGCCAAGAGTAAATATAAAATCACATATACAGAAGCTCTAAAATAGCTAATCTATCATCATAGCTAAGATCCGGCAAAATAAAACGAGAAGCAGTTCTCTGAATCTTTTCGAGCTTGTTCTCATCGCCTTCAGATAAAAGAAAAAACCAAGATGGTGAGGCGTAAGTGATAATTGATCTGATATTAGCAGTATAAAACTTTTTGAGCCCTTCGGTGTTTACACCTAAAATCTTTAGTTGCCATAATAGATAAAGCCTGGAATTACAACTAGATACAATCTTATCTACATGTGAACTAAAAGTCATATGATCATCAATGGTAATGCCTAAAAACTTGACAGAATTTGAAGGCAAAATGCTCACGTTCTCATCTAAAACAATCGCCTCATCATAGTGGTATCTATAATAGATTAAGACATTCATAAAAATGGTCTTATCAGTATTTAAAATCATCTCATTCTAAGATGCCCATTGGTGGGTTGCTAAAACTTCAGGTGCTACAGAACCTCCTGCCTTATCAAAAAGTAGTGTCGTCAGCATACTTAACGACATTAAAATCATTCAATTTCAAATTGTTAACGTAAAAAAGCCATAAAAGGGGGCCTAGCTTAGTCCCTTGTGGTGCACCAACAGAAATGTCTAAAAAGTCAGATAAATGGCCGTTTACTTTCACACATTGCTTTCGACCTTTTAAAAAGTTGTCTAAAATATCTAAAATGTTCTCATTTAGACCATAAGAGTGCATCTTGTCAATTAAAATACGTGGTTGAAGCTTGTCAAATGCTTTAGAAAAATCCAGGCAAGCTAATTGCACATATTTGCTTTCAATTGTATCCAAGTATCCAATCATCAATTAGCTGTAAAATAGCATCAGTGGTGCCTATGTTTTGCTGATAAGCATATTGGTCTGATTCTATAAAACTCTCTAAGCTATGTTTTAATTTATCGATAATAACCTGCTCACATAATTTACCTAGATGATGCAATAAAGAAATCGGACAAAAATCTTTATACAATTTAGGGTTGGCAACTTTAGAAATTGGTGTTATTTGAGCTCGCTTCCAGAAATCAGGACATTCACTAGTTAAAAACATACAATTGATAATATCATGTACGGGAATACACATATCTTCCCTACCATCTTTAGATAGCCAGGTGGGAAAGTCTTCATGGGAGGTAGATTTGGTTGTGTCTAGCTTGTACAGGTGTCTCTTTATCTCACCAAGGCTGGGTGTTTGCAGATTAACTTGAGAACTGGATGGGTTACTGGATTGGTTGGATTCGGATATCACCACCTCACCGCCTCACCGCCAACATTTTTGTAATACTGATTGAGATTACTGCTCAGCTGCTGACTGCTTGGCCGCTCACCGTCTATCACCGTGTACTCAGGAACTGGTTTGGTATTGTTGCTATTTGTGATCTGCTTGATTGTATCTCACCAGGCTTGGTCTTCTGCTCGATGTTCAGCTTTTCATTGATGAACTTTCTCTTACTGGAACGCCTGGCTTTCTGGACTAGGGATCGAAGGAGTTTGTAAGACAAACACCCTCTGGTGAAAGCCTGATCCTGGGCAGCAATTGACTTGGGGATTGAGTTAGTCATCCATGGTGGTCGATCTGATCTCAGTCTGATGACTTGTTCTGGACAGTGCTTATCAAGCAAAGTTTGGATAGTCTTATTGAGACTGGTAACTTTGTCGTTTATGGACACAGCATTGATAACTCCATCCCACTTTGTCGAAGCCAAATCTGCAAGCAGTGCATTTTTACGTTCAGGAGTTATCAGTCGTTGCTTAACTTTGGTGTAGTTGCTGCGGTGGCATTCTTTTCCTTTCACCAGATGCAACAATGATCATTTTGGCCGAAGGGTGCTAGTTTGACAGCAGGGTCATATTCTGGTACATCTAGCTAACTTTATAAGTCACACCTTAACTAGAGTTTGTCAGGGGGCCGTTGGATGGAGGTTATTAAGGAGGGTCTTTGGGGGCAAAAGTCTGGGGGCTCAGACTAGGGTTTTGGTATTGGTACCATGAGAGAGAGTTAGATTGGAAATTTCACCCTTGAAACTCAGCAGCCGTCAATGTCAGTCTGTTTTAGAGTACACAATGTACATTCAATAATTTAATGCGGTGAAGTGTGGGTTTTACAAGAGGTATTATGTTGATGTTTGAGTTCCAAGTATTATGTGGCCTGTATTCTCTAGAAGATTGATGGATAAGTGAGAATAATGAATTCCTGATTGATAGTGGTTTTTTGTGATTGACACACTGCAAAATTATGCAAACGCCCATGTAAAAAACTATTAGCTAGGTCTTCAATTGGTAACCAATGCTCATATCACAGTATGAATCAAGTGTGTAATTTTGAGACGGTTAGCCTACGATGGTACCGTGACCTAATAATGTTAAACTAACAATTCTGAGATTCTGCTGCTAACATGTTGTTGTAAGATGGTGTCAGATGGTTTCCAATGCAGGTAATAAGCTAGTGTGGGCAGACTGGGAGGTTTACTAGACTGTTAACAACACTATAATTACACAAAGAACTCCTCCCAAACTTTCATAGCTGGTGAATCATTCTATCGTTTTTAGTGCGTCAACATCATCAATTTTTAAGCCAGTTTCATGCCAGCGATACCTATGGGCATGAAATCTGGATCAGCTGCCTAACCACTTTTTTTGGCACAAATTAGACTAAAAAATGATGCCTGAAGTAGCTGTAAAGATTTCAAAACCATAAACATGTAGATATTTGTAAGTTTACGGGTTCAACCATTGGTGTATGTAGTCCACCACTGAATAACACACAGCTAGTCCAGACAAGGAGTTAGAGACTCTAACTCCTTGGTCCAGACTAGTCTGAAGAGTCTAGTCAGTGTTTATGGTTCATGTTTTGCACAGTGCGGGTTTTGTGTAGAATCGATGTTCTCGCTCTTGCATTTGATAAATTGACCCTGGCCTAATGAGAGTTGTGATAAATTTCTTACCTACAGAACACTTCAAACCATTGACTTATAATAAACCTAGACGGAACACCATTTACAGCTGAATGAATGCATTAGATCGTGTGATAGCAATGATTTTATTACAACCTACAGTAAACAGTCCAGGTTTTTGTAGATAACCCAATCAATTTCATTGGATTTCGAGTTTGAAAATTGCTTTACATCCAGCAGAAAATCAGTATGAATCTTATCCCAAAAAGCTGTAGCCTACAATCTGTTGCTAATTTTCAATCTCAAAATCCGATCAAAATTGATCGCGGTATCAATAAGAGAAGTTGTATGTGGACATTAAGACAATGATTACACCAATGCTTCTACACAATTGAACATCGTAACGTTACCCCCACCAGTTAAATGGCCTTAGTGCATCATGCTAATGCTTTGTGTATAACCTATTTATCAAGGGGAATTTATGTTTCAAGCAGTGGTATTATAATAATCTTAGTATTTTTTCTGCTAGGTGGCTGTATTTTCCTCTATCGACACAGTGAGGATGTTTTTTTTTTATGAACTTTATTTCCTATTCAATGCCCCTTTCGGGCAAATGAGAATATGGTTACATCAGATTGATGATACATGATACATGATACATAAGATTGATGATACATAAGATTGATGATACATGATACATGTGCAAGAGTCTAGGTACTAGGATATATTTTCAATGCAACGAGACTGTTAACACAATGAACCCAGAACCCCTCAACAGATCCTGTTATTCTCAACTGTATATATAATTTGGTTTCTTTACTATAGTCATGTGAATCTCAATCAGCTACAGAGGCACACTGTACCAGTCCAAACTTCTGTACAGAGCAAAACCGATGTGAGGAGCGAACAGGGGAGACAACAGATAACTGTGGTGATGATCGAGGTACTGGGGTTATTGGAAACACTCCGGCTGATGTCAATATCAAGGTATGATGAGTGCCATGAAGTAGATTCAAAACAACCTATTGTAGTGGCGCCAAAATTCCACAAGGAAGTTTGGAGTTATGTTCTTCTTAAATGGTCATGGACAGGCTGAGCTGAGAGCCTTTTGATAGACAAAACTTACTCAAGATTGAAATATTTTCTTTTACAGGTGGCAGTTCAGATTGATAGCCTTGCACTGCAAGATAACATTACATCTGATTCATTTACTATCAGCCAGAATCCTGTTATTAAAAAGTGGGACAAAGACACTCTAATGATTAAAAATAATGCTAACAGTTTCGAGATTCCCGGACAGAATCTAATCTCAGGTATATACCAAACTTCCAAAATCCTCCCTCCCAACAAGTGTCCCTGTGGAAGAATAGATGAGGAAGATTGGGGAAAAATTGATGTTGTGATGTTAAAACCATGAATCAATCTTTCCACTATGATTAGGATATAGTTGCTGAGCACAAAATCTATGGTAATAACTTCAACAAAGCCCCGATAAGCGGTTTCTTACTAATATCAAGTCTTTCTTTATATAAAAATGTTGTTTATAGACAGTTGTGACGCGGTTAATCTTCACATCACATTATGTTGCAGGAGTTACTGCAGAGGACTACATTGTCATCATCAATGGCGTGAGGGCAGAACCAATATCTGTATCTGAAACTCGGCTCAAGGTCAGATGGCCTGAGAGCAAACCTTTTGGTGTGACAACTGTAAGTACGGTGCTTGCTAGAGACATCAATGCAGATCATGTCAGGTCATTCCTATAGAAAAGTTGTTTGTCCGCAGTTAAATAAAGGACAAATAAAAAATTTACATGTAGATTTGATTAAAGAGTTCAGTTTTCATAGTGAGTTTGCTGACAATATTGCTAAAAGTTATTAGACTTAGGTTAAGACTTAAGGACATGGTGTATATTTCTTTCGACATTTGTATGGGTTTAACGGATTTTACAGGTTGATATTGGTGTAGGCAACTTGAATGAGACGGTAGGAACCTTGAAGCTAGAGGAAGATAATACACTTTGGATAGTATTAGCCATAGTTTTTATTCTCATCATAATGGCCGTAGTGGTCACCTGTATACTTCTGGCTCTGAGGAGAAAACGCCGACAGCAGAGAGAGAAGAATCTACAGAAACTAGCTTATAAACCTGGAAATGTCAGATATGTCAAACAGAATGGTATGAGATGATATATCTATCAAGTTTTTCACATGGAATTATTAGATTATGGGTCATTATTCTAGAAAGGCCAAAGTTGAATATTTGCAATTACCTGTAAAGCCTAGAACAATCTTGATCACATTCCCTGCCATCTGAGATGCTCCATTACTTCAGTTGAGGGGAACAACTTTGAATGCAGGCAAACTTAGCAAACGGAACATACTTATCTTGTGAGGTTGCTGAAAGGAATATCCATCCGCATGAGTATTGGGCTACAAAAAATTCCCCATGTTAAAATTTATGTTTGTCTGAAAATCAATGCTTTACCCTTGTTAATATTTTAGGAGAGACAGGGTTTATCCCCCTCGGATATCTTGTAAATGACTCTGAATTAGTTGAACAGCTGAAACCATTCCTCATTGACAATGAAAGAATCACTCTGCTGTCTCAAATTGGAGGAGGACAATTTGGTACCGTATACAGAGGCACACTTAGGCTGAAAGATGATAGAGATCTGGTTATTGCTGCCAAAACTCTCAAAGGTATGATATGATTAAAGGAACCACAGGCATCATCAAAAATCAGAATGTCCACAATAGGTGTAGCTGGAACTAGATTATATCGATTGTGTTAGATGATGAAAACAGTTGAATTCAGTCAACATCGCTCTAAAGAGAAACGAATCAGCGCTCAACGGATTGGTGAATATATTGATGACAAGATGACAACCCCTTATTTTAATTTTCACATTACCCACATAATATGGTTTAAGCTTAACCCGACAAACTGACAAAAAAATTATTGTCTGTCATTTTGCGATGTTTTAGCTGAGATAGGTATCACAGAGGAGAAAGTGACTGGCTTTCTGATGGAAGCCACCTTGATGTCAAACTTTAACCACCCTAATGTATTAGACTTGATTGGAGTTGCCTACACTGATGGACGTCTGCCCTCTGTGATATTACCATATATGAAGAATGGAGATATAAGAGCTCTTGTACAGAGTGAAGATCAGGTATGAATTAGTCTAATTGCCCAAACTGTTTTATAGATTTGATGGTGGATTGCTAATGTTTGGATGGGATGGATGGTAATATTTGTGTTGTTGGGAACTACTTCTATTCATGGTGGGATCAAGGAGTTAAAGTCTTAAACTCC
Source organism: Membranipora membranacea (assembly GCA_914767715.1). Lineage (NCBI taxonomy): Eukaryota > Metazoa > Bryozoa > Gymnolaemata > Cheilostomatida > Membraniporidae > Membranipora > Membranipora membranacea. The sequence goes on along the minus strand of OU612066.1, from coordinate 18,463,464 downwards.
TTGGTGGGATGGGAATTAAAGTTTATTGTGGTCTGATCCTTGTTTCGTGATGCCATCACCAAAATCGGTGCATGGTATTTTCAGGACCCACAGTCTGTTGTATAAGAATCTAACATTAGTTGTGATGTTTTCCCCAAGCAATCGAATACATTATTGCTCATAATTTTGTGGTAGTCAGATGGCACTTTTGGGGAGCCTTTCCCCTCCCATATTGTTTGTCATTCGAAAAGCAATAACGTGAGCAAACAAGTTGTAAAAAAATATACTAATTTTCTTGTTGGCAGGTTTTTGTGCTTGGGGATCTTTTACATTTTGCCATGCAGATAGCAAGAGGAATGGAATATCTATCTGAAAGAAGATTCATACATAGGGATCTTGCTGCCCGAAACTGCATGTAAGTTTATCTCTAACAGGAGATTTTTCCACAACAGTGGATGCATATTGCTGAGCCGAAGCATGATGTATCTGTAGTGCATCCGCCAGCTGCAAATACAGTGGCTATTCCAAATACAGTGGCAATTTAATTTAGGGGGTGACTACTCAACATTTTTAGCGCCAACGCTCCTTGAAGTTAAGGCCTTGTTAACCAAGTCACATCAATGTATGATGACTACGGAAAAAAGCAAATAAAATCATTTGCTCTACTTTAGACTTGCCACATGCCATCAGATCAGATCAGAGAGTATGCCCAAATACATGCCTTCAAACCTTAGTTATAAAAGTATATCTATGCTTCAAACACATTGAAAAATTGCACTTATGCATTGGATGAACATGTTGCTTAAGATTTTGTTATTGGTACGATGAGAGATTCCTTATTGTGACCATTTTAATGCAGGGTTGATGAGAATTATGTGGTCAAAATAGCTGATTTCGGCCTATCGCATGATATTTATGAAGATGATTATTATCGAACCGATGAGAATTCAAACAAGCCACTTCCTGTAAAGTGGATGGCTCTGGAGTCTCTGAATTCAGGGAAATACACAACCGAGTCTGATATTGTAAGTAGTACTACTTCTATTACTTGCGCTGTTGTACGAGGAAACCCCCACTACAGAAAGTTCCTGACATTGAAAGGTTGTGTCCCTTATGCAACGCAATAGATTTGCCCTGTTTATGACAAAACAGAGGGTGGGCTGCCCCTAAAGAGGGACGCAAGTTGCCCGGTGTCCTCATACTGAGAGTGTGATACATCCTAGTAAACTATAATGCATCCTAGAGGTGAGGCCATGGTGGACCTCCTAATCGTAAGTGTGCAGCAAGCTGCCAGAAACTGAAACAGGCACTAATCGGCCATTGGCAGTGACACTTTTATCTTAGCCGTAATCAATGCTCAATGTCTATTGATGGGGAACTAGTGTGTTTAGAGATCTGCTATTCCTTGTTTTTCAATGGTAAGTGGCGTTGGTGAGTTGTATATGAACCATGAGTTGTATTACGACCAAATATTGTCGAAAACTCTTTATTTTGTAGTGGTCATATGGTATAGTTATGTGGGAATTACTGACAAGAGGCATTACCCCTTATCCAAATGTCTCAAACTATGATATAAAAACTCATCTGAGGAGTGGAGAGAGACTAACACAACCAGACCATTGTCCAGACATCATGTAAGTATATCCTGTCTTTTTCAACATCCCAGACCTTAACTATGGCTATGAGATAGGTAGTGAGGTATCAGTGACAAAGCTCGCAGAGCTTTGTGTTCAAAAAAGCAATGTCAACAGAATACTAACTTCTCATCTAAATACAGTCTTACAATCAAGAATAATAGTTGAAGCAGGGCTTCAGGGGGGTCTTTCAATAAGAAACAGCCAAAATCGCAATCTTATCGCTCACTCACTGAGTGAGCGATACCTGCTAGGGGTCTCGCTCTTAGATCGCTCAGTCACTTGATGGAACTATATACATTCTGAGTGAGCGATTTGGGAGCGATTTTCTTTAATTGAAACACCAAGTGAGTGATAATTTTGAGCGATGTGATAGTGATGTGATAGTGATAACTTGCTTTAGTAAAGGATCACGTTTTCTAATTGAAAGACCCCCCTGGATAATAAGATAGCTGCTACTTTTGTACAACCTTTTTAATATGTCACTTACCCCCTAGTCTCTGTTACTTGTAGCTACGATATGATGAAAGGTTGTTGGGAAGTGGAACCAGAATCTCGTCCAGATTTCAAAAGCATAGCAGATAAACTTGAGGCTATTCTCAATGATTCACACTACGAGGAACGTAGCAAAACCAAAGAAATAGAAAGTGACTATTACAAAGAGCCTTTGGACAAATCAGACATGGATGACTTATATGTGGAGGTAATCGAGTGAGTAGGTCACATCAAGGCATAAGCAAGTCTCCACAAAGATGGTACCAGAAATATTGCTGATAGCGGATTGTGCTGGCATTGCGTAACGGCTTGATCGGACCTGTAATATGCTCGATTGTCCTGATATTTACCTACAACACAAATTAACGCAGATAGAAAATCTGTATCATTTATTATATTTGTTATATCTAGAATTAGAACTAGAATTAAAAAATATATTTGTTGTATAAGCCTAAAGTTCCAACTGCAATTTAGCACAGCACTCTACTAATTTCTGTCACAAACGCATAGATCGGTTGTGAATATTTTTATAATTGTAAAAAATATGACGTAGACATTAAAGTATAAGTATAAGTTTTATTTTTTTATTTTTTTATGACTATTTGTTGCAGCCATGATGGCTTAAGGTTTACAATTTAGATACATAAAACCATTAACGTTAACCCCTATACCTAACATGGAAACTGTATGGGGCATTAGAATCATAAACAAATAAATGCAATTAAATAAACATGTAAATAAGTATTTGCATATTGTTTATTTGAGGCACTGCGATTAATTGTTGGCAAAATCACCAGTGCAATCGACTCAGCAGCTTGTCGTTATCATGTATTTATCAGTAGTATGTTAGTAGCTACACTATATAAAGTAGGGCATTTCAAATAAAAAGCTTATCCTAAAGCAAATATAATCCATGTTATTTATTTTCGCTGCCACACTCTAAACAAAAAGAAGGTTGATGGTATAAATGTAGAAAATGTATAAGCTGTAGCCTACCATTGATTAATGATGGACCAGTCCCATATGACCCTATTTATGAAAAATTGAACCAAAATGAGTTTATGTCACAATCGCAAAACATATTTAAAATATGCAAGCACAGTCATAAAATACGCTGGACATGAATGAGAAATCACATCCTAGAACTTGGATTAGATGTAACATAAATGCAAAAAATGTGTCTTGAAGAAACCACAACAGCTAAGTGGGAGAAATAAGATATTCAGGTAAACAATAAATAAGGAGGAAGTGAGAAGAAGCATTTACGTAATGGCAGATGTAAAATAGAGGATTAATTGTGAAATGAATAATCTTTGACGACAATCCCTTTGTCTTTGGGAACAAGAATTACCCAATGGGAGGGCATGAACATTATTCACCTGCATTTGGCTACATCTACTAGCAAAAAACTGCTTATAACAATGCGCTGTGTGTTGTAAAGCATCTTAATCTCTGAGGATTAATTTGCCATTAATCTCTGATTGAAAAAAACCCTTCCACAGGCAGTGAATTACAGTGAAGGAATGGTGGCAATTATATTTGTCCGTACACAATATTTTTTTGTACTGGATCAACCACATGACATCAATACATCAAAGGCTATGTTGCACCAATAGCTGCATTTGATGAGCCAAGGTGGAAAAGTCTGTGGAGAAAATGGAGCTGTTAAAACAAAATTTAAGCAAATTAATGTGTGAGGCGATGCAAGAGTTTAAGCTAAACAACAAATTCTGCTAATGACAAGACATGTGCATCCATTTATCCTGAAGCACAATTTTACAAGAATTTGTTTTACCCATGTAGTTTGTTTTTCGTATCTATAGCCATTTGATTTGTTAATGTTGGTTACCCAATGCAAGAAAGAATAAAGAGAGAAAAGACAACACAGGATTGCACCAACAGCCGGTGATTTATGGCTACTAGCTGATGACCTGCGTATCGTATGAGGATGTTGAGAGAATTTTGGGTTATTGAGAAACAATTCATCTTCAGAATGTACTTATGTGTTGGCCACAATGTCTACCCAATGAAGCTCATGGTTACAACTCACCTGCCCTTTCTTTGTTGAGAAATCCTGGCAAAAACAACAAAGCTCCCATCTGTCAGGCCACAAGCTCCTAATCTTAAGCCTTCAATTAATTCTTTCTCACAACAGGCCAATTTCACGTAAATAAATTTTTTTTTTGTATAACCTGTGATTATTAAATTTTAAACAGGTAATAAACAGATAATCAATAATACAATGAAGTTCCAGTCTGCTATCAACCATGGATAATGATAAAATATGCATTCATCAAAAATTTCTAATTCGCACCATCACTTAGGACATTTCCTTTTCGAGTTTTACTACTGTTTATTGAAACGCTGCATTGCCTTCTGCGATGAACCATGATAGGAATTAGCTGATGTTGCCAGAAACTGCAGACCTCAACTGGTTTTTAATCACCGCAAACAAAGGATACTTGAACCAGAAAAGTACCAACGAAGCCTCATATATTATTCCTTATTTTAAACTCGCCATATCAAATGTACTGAAGAAAGGACAATGATTTTTATCACCCTTTATTTTTGATGAATTGATACTTTGAATTTGAGCTACTTGTTTCATTTCTACAGTTCAACCCAGTTCAGCCAGTCGATACACAACACTATTTGAAATGTCACTTAAGAGAGATTTTCTCCTCTACTGTATCGCAATGTTAGGTAAGCCTGCACGTTATCAAGATTGTCATTTTCTAATTGTAACAAGTTATTTTATTGGTGCAGCCTGAAAAATCCACTGCCAAGAGGAAAGAGAAAACACATCGCATTAAATGATGAATGATTAATCCAAGATGCTTAGTGAGTTGAGGTGCTGAGTTTGAGAAATGGCTCATCCCCAGGATGTACTCATCAGATCATCAAAGCCAACCTGATGGGAGCATGTGATCAAAATCCACTTGCTTTTTGAAATAGAAGTTTTGCAAAAAAGTGGATAGCTTTGTTCTTGCGCTCCTGATGTGCTTCCATGCGTCACAAAACATTCTCCCTGTCATAAGCCAAAGAGGAATGCCTCGTTTAAAAGTCTCGATCACACATTATCTATCGTTTATAAAAAAGGGGTAATGCAACTAGAAGATTAAGGTAAAAAATTACAAATTGGTGGTGTGAACATCTGTAGTCCTTCAATCTGACTTTGGAAGGTCCGGAAAAGATTTCCCTCTCACCATTGTTCGTTGGATTCAATTACATATGTATTGTCTAAATTGAACATTGATGTAGAGTTGTTTTTGGTCAACCATTAACCATGACACTAAAGAAGACACGCTATCTTTTTAAGCAGAGGCCATGACCAATGAACGCTTGTGTTTAAAATCAATTCATTATAATCATCCTTTGTTAGCCTTTCTTTTTTAGCTTTTAATCTTAAAACTAAGAACCCAACAAATGCATTGAGAAGCCTTCAATGAGTCTATCATCACTGTCATTCAAAATTGAGAACAATTACAATATAGAGAATGGTTGTCTCACAGTTTCGGTCACATAACTTTCATGTATTGTTTATTGGCAGCCCTCTCTGATGCCTGCCCTGAACTAAGGATAATAGAAGAGAGAGCAACAAACTACCGAGCGATGCGAACGTGGGATGATAATTATCCTAGTGACATTGTGACCTTCGATGAAATCTCCAAAGAGTTTATATTGTTGACGAGAACACACGACCAGAGATTTGGTAAATGAAATAAAATTATTATTGATACATTACAATCTAGCAACTCATGTAAAGACCTTGCCTCCAATGCTGCAAAAGCCAAAATCGTTATCATTCTTGAAGAAGATTCTTAACTTTTTACTTACAGGAGTAAATTGAAGGTCAATTTCTTTAGAATGGAGCATAACACACTAAATAGAAGTACATAAAAAATCACCGCATAGGAATGTAAGAATGCATTATCATCTAGAGGGAAAGCTTTCAAACTACAAATAGATTCGATCGTTTTCTTTTTCCAGTAAGCCCTTACCCTTTCTCAAAAAGCCAAGTTGCTTCTGATGCCTTCAATTCATTATTAATGACTGTTCCAGATCATGATGATGAATTTGTGAGCTTTGATGTCTATGAACTACCTGGTGAGAATAGACAATTCTTCATCACACACATCTACAATGAAAGATGGGACGGTGGATATTTAATGTACTCTCGTGGACAATTGACAGAAGCTACATCTGGTTACAAGATTATCGCCACGGTAAGCCAGGATTGTTTTATTTAAATGTTTTTAATCCTACTTAAGCTTCAGCGGATGGGTCTATGATGCCCTGTGAAAAAATTATTCTGGTATTATTTATTGTTTTGGTACCAAATATCTAGATTTCTTTTTTGATTAGCAGTTAGGACATATACTGAATTGAGATATCAGCTTCATGGCCAAAGCGATCAATAATTTTTTCTCTCCTTTTCCTTCAAATTCTTCCAGCAACTTCGATTTCTGTTTCACATCATTTCATTTATTTTTAATTCACTTCCAGCCAAGCCTAGAAAAGCCTTTACCAGTTGTATCAATGTGTGATGATAACGTCTTTGAGCTTCAAAGAATCCACGATTACGGCGATAAGTATATCAGTGTTGGCACAATTGGTGACTTCAGACTCATCAAGCACCGCAGTAAGCTATTCATAGTAACAGTTTCCATATGAAACATCTTGTAAATTGAACATAGAGTTGAATTGAATCTGAGTTATGCAATATTTCAAAATCAATAACTCAACATACATAGCTCCCTTAGTTTGATTGCTCAAGCACAATGGAATTTTTTAATACTAGTCTGGTTAATTTAGATTAGTTTTTAGACTAATCGATGTTATAAGTGAAAATATATTTATGGTATTGTTAAACATACATCACTTAATCTGTTTACAGGTGGGGGAAAGAAGAGTGTTGTTTGTACTTTTGGAGGCAGGTTTCCAAAAGTGAGGCTTACTGCTATCGATTCGTGTACAAGAGATGCTTGGTTCTGTTGGGGTTAATGACAGTCTTTCTTCATGTTTGAGTATAATAAAGGTTCCCTCGTTGAACAAGTTTTCAATAGCATACAATCACTCATTGAGAGTTACTCTTCCTTACATGATTATTTTGTGCCATGTTTTCTGCAATACTATCGTACGAGGTTACTGAGACCCTTGATCAAAAGTGCAATCGATCACATTTTCAGCAATCAAGTGAGGTTCATGGATTTTTTTTCCCGCTCTCATACCGTTGATATAGATCATCCCTACTCACAGACCATGACACTCGGAGCGATCTCAACCAACACAAAAATACCAGCAATTGAGACTCACCACATATCTCAAACTCGGAGTTATCCTTTAGTCACAGCGATTACTGTTTTGAAAATACACATCCTACTAAGATCAAGGGCTGTGTTCTAAAAGTGATTAGCAAGACATGTCTGCAGGTGGTTGAGGAATATGATTGAATGTCAATCACTTTTGTCTGGATAGTATTGTCTCTCACCATCACCCTCCACCAAGAAAATTCAAAGGTCCTGTTATTATTGGGGTCTCATTAAAGTATTGGCATTAATGTTATGAAAAAGCAAGGAGTAAAAGGGGTAAACCATCATCAAACCCATAAGATGGTAAAAGTGCAACATTGTAATAAAGTGCTGGTAGAACCAATCAGAGTTCTTAATTTTAGTTTGAACATGATATTGGCATTATATGTGAGGTTTGGGGGCAATACAGCTTTTTTGCAAAAAATGCGTTGAGTTGTGGTGGCTCAAGCCGGAGGATTATGCCTAGAGGTGGTATAAAACGTAGATCGCTTTTTTGTTGATGCATTTCTAGTGATTGCAGACCATAGTGTTTAATATTTCGTCAGAGTAAAACTCCTCTTTGCTCTATTTGACTTAATTTACAGTAAAATTAATCAGAATAATGAACCATTCAGCAAATAGACTCCAGGTAGGCCTCATCACAGTTGTTTCATTCAAATGCTTAACGTGATATATCGCTTTTAAAAACTTTTTAATACTGCATTGGGGATCATATCTTATAGTTATTTTCACAGTTGAAACCTCCCAAATATTTGACGTTGAGTTGCAGTGACCCCTGAAAGTTCATTTTGGGGCAAAAAGTGCCCTTTTTAAATTGAGCCCTCTGTGCCTCGCTATTTAGGTATTCGATTAGTTTTTGCCTTCACCATATAGAGGAGGCATGGCACTAACTGGAGGAGTGACATTTTAGTGGAACTTCATATTTTTAGGCCTACTGTCTTCGAGACTTGAACTTGATTTTTGCAATAGTAAAAGGGCCATTTCTGACACCTCATTACATGTGACCTTAATAATGCAGAAACTAAAATTTCCAATTTATTATACCATTTTGGTCTTGCACTGTCACTTCCATCAATAATCTTACCAGATTACAGACCCTGGTTGTCACAACTGTAACAAATAATAACCCAAATTTTCACTAATTTTGGACAAAACTTTCCAGCCAAAAATCAGAAATCCAGAAGTATGTCAGTCAAATTTGTTGTCAGCATGATGAACAGCAGGAGATTGTCTAGATTTTGATCGAAGTGATTATTGATTATGGCTTAACATCTTGAGATATTTGGATTTTTGTTGCTAAACTAGCTTTATTTGGTCCAAAACATGCACTCCTTTCCAGCCAAAAGACTGAAAATAGGTTTAACAACATGTCATACACACCAGCTTACATTACACTAGAGAGTTTTTCCGAGGTTTTGATCGTGGCGTTTGATGATAAATTCAATAGTAGAGAAGTTATGAGCATAAACATTTCTTTCTCGATGCTAAACAGTCACCCAAAAAGGGTGATCCATTGTCGTACACAATGTGCTTTGCACGCAATACTGCACAGATTGTCATCACGCTTTTGCATAACGTAATTTACTGCATCATTTTGCCCATTGCTGCCTTTATTTTTTTAATGTATTTTAGTTAATGTACAATCAATCAAGTTATAAACATGCGGCTTAAAAAAATTTGGGATATTAAAAATTAGTCAGACTACTAGCAAACTGTCACTGAAAGAATTTTTGAGATGGGACAAGTAGTTCCTGAGAAACTGAAAAGGCGATATATCACGTTAATTTCTCTTTAATAATATTTTGAGAAATCAATTAAAAAGCAAAAGCCCCAACATGTGCAGTGGAAAGAAAATTGATTATTAATTAATGATATAAAATCCCATAGACACAGTAGCATGATGGAATGTCAATCACTTTTGTATATCTAGTATTTTATCTGACCATCACCTCAACTGTGTCTATGGGATTTTACATCAATAATGAATTGATAATCAATTATCTTTCCACTGCATATGTCACTTTCACATTATTAATCTGTACTTGACTTTTAATCTTCAGTTCAATCAAGTTTATACTGGAAGCTTTTTTACGCAGTATAAAGAACTTCTTAGTATCGTTGTAGGCATATACTCGACATTTTATTATTATATTCTTTTTTCCTTCCAAAACTATTTTATATTGTTTCTAGTTCCTACTTGCACTGTGGTGTGGAATAGCTGGTGAAGCCTCCAACCTTACTTACACTGCACTGACTACTGGGGTATCAAGGTAAATGGACAAAAGACAAGACAAAAACTACTAACTGGCTCCTTGAAATTGATCGCTGATTATTTAATGTAAACCCCACAAGTCACCACAAGTGAACCAAACATGAGGGTTCTGTTTAATAAGGTGATGAAAAAATTCCTCTGAGATTTAAGATTGTTATGTGAGGGACGAATAACGCACACTCCCGTAACTTTAATATTAATCACAGGAATGTAAGGTCCCGTCCTGCACACTTCTTGTGTTTGTTATATAAATTTGTAATTCAAATATTAATACTATATTTATCGCTTTGATTGGTTTGACACGAGGTAAATTTTGGTTCTATTTTGTGTAATGGTGTATACATGTGTAATGGTGTAATTATATAATGTGTAATGGTTAGCACTCTAAACTTTATGGACCTCTGAATTCCACCTAAGCAATCGTTAACTTGATTATGTGTGCCTTGTAGAGTTCGACCTTAAAAATGTAGTTGAGTCGCGAACAAGTGGTTTCCCGTACTCTGAAAGTAAAATGACCGTCTAAAACTCAATACTAAAATATGATTATGGGTAATAAGGATAAATATGACTGCAGTTATAAAATATTGGATTGAATCAAAAAGTAGCGCGACTAGTAATAAAATAACCGGTATACTCTGGCTAAATGCTCGCCAGGACAAATCAATGTATGAAGTGACAACTTCACCTTCAATAAGACAAGATTCGCTTGATCCTCTGCAGGAAATTACAAATGGCAGACTCGCCAATAACAATGGAGCTTCAACAAAATTATAACCGATGATCAGTCGATATAACCAAGGACTTACCTTTGCCTTGAACTGGAGCTTTATAATAATTATATTATTATCAAACAAGTTTCAACCTTGAATATTGCCACGCAATATCAATAAGGGTATATTCACAATTGTGATCAACTTACCTCGTCAATTTTTCTGACGGAAAGCTGCTCGCTTCCTTCGACCGGAATTCAATATGAATGATTCTGAGTAATTCAGTAATTTCACCAAGTTCTTAATTTGGAGTAGACATTTATTTAATTATAATTATTCAATAAAAATTAATCTAAGTAAATTGCACATAACACAACCTTCGTCAAGGCTGTTCCAAAATGAGCTCATGTTAAGTGTCTCTGCAGCTCTTTATATAGTCACAGAAATGAAGAGAGGGAATTCATCGGTCACAGCAGGTATCGTTCCTAATCTTTATCTAATTCGATCCTCGGAGTCGCTTAAATGTCGACATTATTGCGACATTATCTTTGTGCCCGCATACAATGGTCTTGTCATCTTTCTAGAGAGTTCTCGAACATTCCTCTTCAGGTGAAACTATTGTTACTCCTAAGATAGAGATCTTTCAACATCCTTACTGTGTTGTTCTCCAGGTTTGCGGCATCTCTTGATCTTCTCACAGCATTAAAACTTTTACATTCCGAAGTTGCATTATATCTGTTGATATTTCTATTGTTTCCTCTCATCACTTGACGATGGGATGAATAACCATTAAAATGAAATGAAAATCTCATGTCCAAATCAAATACTTGGATAACTAAAAATCTAAATTATGAAAATCTAAATTAATCTCATCAAGTTAATTAGAAAAGTAAGGCATTATCAGCTAAAAGTAGTAAAACATCATAATATAAATATTCATATTAATGTATAAGTTATCACGTACTTACAGTTAAAGGTAAATTAGAAAACTGCTGAAGTTTTGAATCAGAACCAATAGGTATGGTCTCACTTATATGCCCCTGTGACTTTAAAGTGTTAAGTGTAAAGTGTAAGATAAACTATTTTTCAATGCTTTCTTGTTCACTTATGAATCTGGTGTTGCTACTTATGATATTCACAACATAATATGCCCCATTTAGGTCTTGGCATAACAACGAATATGGCTGACACTGACACCCTTTTATTCCTTATATAATATTATAAATGGTTATTTCAAAGGAAATTAAGATCTTTTAGTGCCAGTTCATCAACAGTTTTGAATTTATCAAAATAAAATTTTGGGGTTTCATATTTTGGTTGATTAAAATCACGCATCTCATCCCGAAGCATGGGCGGCAACATACAAGTTGCCTTATGAGCGAGGGTACAATTTATGCATAGGGAAGATGGCTCTCTGGTATTGTAGACAAAACAAACCTGGGGGAGGATGCGAAACAAATTTAAAAAAAAGATTCTCATTCATTGATGAAAATCAAATTTTTATTTATTGTACACATACATTGCAGTAAGAGGTACTCCTCTTTTAGACCCATTCGTTACCTGTAATGGTTTATAAAAAATCAATGTTGTCATTAGGCCTTTTCAATAACATGCTTCTTTTTGATTGGCTTGACACATTACTTGCCTATGCTACCACCCTACCACTCTTTGCTACCACCCTTTTGTGATTTATGAATCGTAGTCATGATGTGGTATTCTTTGATCTTGCAGAATGGATCTGCACTTTGAAGTTGCCAGTGAACTGTATGCTAATGTCACAGAACTCAAGCGCATGACAGCAATTCAGCCTGACAGGAACTTTGATGACAGATTCTACTATTCACATGATAAGATAATTTACTGTTGGGACCAAACTCAGAAAATGTCAAGGTTGATCCTGACAACTGATGAACAAATAGAGAACTTCCAGCAAATCAGTGAGGAAACATTCCTCGTTCGTGAAAAATCATCAGTTAAAATTTATTCTGCAGGACAGAACGCCAATGTAACAACAGACCTTCACAGATCGTTCTGTCAGCACCAAACATACCCTTTGATGCCAAACTGCAACAATCTGACATCAATTGCATTTGGTGCGACTGCAGTAGATTTAGCTAACTTTCTTGCCTATTACACCGTTGCTTCAACTATCTACCAAGTTAACCTCTCTGACTACATGTCAACTACCACATTTCAACTAGATAGTTCTTTTGGGGATGTCCATGCAATGACAATTAATAACAATTTCTCAGAGGCATTAACTTTTCAGGGAAGCAAAAATATTACGGTAAGCCGTGTTGACTTTTTGAAACTACAGGTAAATCCTGTGTCTCTAAAAGGGCAACCCGGTACAATATTGCAAGCTGTAAGTATAGGTGAAAGTGCAATTCTCTTTAAAAACAAGGCACTTGAGTTGGTTCTACTCAACGCAGATACTGGGGACTACTCCTTGGTAGAAGAAGGAATGACAAACTTGCCCTGCAATCACTCTGAGTGTGATCATAAACTGCTGCGTGTAACGTTTATGGCGGACTATCAAGGCAAAAATAACGACTTGTATGCTTTGGAAAGTACACAAGGCTTGTTCGTCCTCAAATTTAATGGTGAGACATGGCTTTTGGAAGTTATCTCTCTTCACATATATTTAGATATATAATTCAGGGAATACTTAAGTGAAATTTTCTGTTAGTTCACATTCTCTTTGTGATAATACTGCATTCTAGATACAAATATTCATTGAGTTCAAATTGAGCATACAAAAATATTTTTCCTTTCTCAATCTAGAAGATTTAGTGAATGTTACGCCTCTGCACTTGTGAATTCTAAAGTGATCATAGAGTTAATCGAATAATGTTTAATGATGAAATTAATTTTACAGTCAGTGTTTTCTATGATGATGATGATGTTTCAAACAGTGATTATCCAAACAATGACTCTACAGATACAGGTGAGAGTAAAATATCTATCTGAATTAATATCCTGCGCATCGATGTTTATTTACTGATATACTATTTATTTTGAGATATATGAAATTTCTTACGGCAAGAGGCCAGTTTAACTTTAAGACTCAAAACTCTCAAACTGGCGATTCTATGAACAGCTAAATAGTTTTATGAATGTATATTTATTGTGGTGATTGTGTTAACCTTCACATTTTTTTTATCACATGTTTCAGGTATTACAGCGGGAAGTACTGTAGGGGCAGTGATACTTTGTTTATTGGGAGTAGCTTTGACTGTTTTCTGCCTCCGAGCTAGAAAGAGGAAAAGACAGACTTTAAATAACACGACGCAGAGGACACACAGAAGCAACTCCCACTCTGTCGATGCCATTGAGGGTTGGTTTCAGTAAATGTGTCTTTTTATATACTTGAATACCAAGAAGCACATTAAATAATCACTCATAATAAGAACTTTTAACTTAATATGACAACATCAATGAGATACATAGCTCAATAGTAAAGTGATGCTTTGTTATTTTAATGATGACTGCATGTAATTGACCTAGCTAGTAATCTTATTTCATTTCATCCCAAAAGTGGTCAGTTCTCATAAGGGTAAACCTTATATATTACAAGGGTGTGTGATTTGTTTCATGGAATTGTCCTCCCATATCTATTGAGAAGATGACTGCTACTCATGCGTGACACCTAAAGATTCTCTTGACTCAAAATCTGATCCTATTGGTCCAAATTGACAATTTGATATGGGATGAATGGTAGTTCTGAGCGCAGTTATTACATTTCATCCTAGTATTTAGTAAAATCATTGAGTGGTTTGAAATTCTCTACATGAAAATATTTGATGTATTTGTCGCCAACACCCTAATGTGCTGATGATACTGAACCACAACAGAGTCAACAAAGCGCTAACTTTTGTTACTGTTTCTAGAAGTCGAGCTCAGCTCATACACCAGAGATGTGGGAGATCAAGGAATGGTTAATATTGAAGAGAGCAGAGCTGACACAAGTGAAGAAAGATGTGTCCGTGTTAGAATCGTTAAAGACAGGCCACCTCCTCCTCTACCACAGTCTAGAGAATCCACAGTGCAGGTACATCGAGCGCAGAGTGGTGCCTCAGAATCAGATGATTACTGCTATGCTGACACACGTGCATATTACAAGGAAGGCTCAATAATAAAATCATCAGCAGTACTAGATGGAAGACCTCCTCTACCACCGCGCCATCCCAGACCAAGACTGTCACAACTTATAAATGACCAGCCAGGTAAGCAGATAAACAGCCTGTCACATTACTGTGATAATCAAAGTTTCCTCCCTAATCCTGAGGCGGAAAAGTATAACCATAACCTTTACGAAACAAACCAAAGTGGGTCATACTATGAAAAAGACCAAGGTTCAACATATAGCAGGCCTCATACCATGCCACCTCGTCCAAGACCACGACTGTCCCTCCAAACTCGACAGCGACACATACCAAATAAAGACCCGTCACCATATTGTGATAATCCCAGTTTTCTTCCGATCCCAGAGGCCATAGAATATGATTGTAAACAGTTTGTCACCCAACAAAATGAACCATACTATGTCGCGATGCTTGGCCACAGTGACAAATCAGCAAAGACACCAGTGTCAGCACAGGGTAAGCCTGCGAATACACTGCCCCATCTCACACCATCATCCTCCTCACCAAAGTCAAATCATCGCGAGGAGCAAAAAGAAAACCGGTGTGTGCTCTTCAACAACCAGATTCTTACTCCTAAATCTGGTGTTCCGGAGTACACACATGATGTTTACATAACTGACCAGGGAGAGGCTTTGGCTCAAAGAGAGTCCCTAGATGTAGTTCGAAGAGAAGACAGCGAGACAATGCAAGCATCACATGAGCGAGCAAACATTTTTGTGACTGTTATCTCTGATAAGATGGAGTTGAAATTGCGTACAAATTATGAACACCAAACAAGTACTGTTACTGTATTAGCCAAAGATCATTAATTAATAGACAATCGGACATTTGACTTAGATCTCCAGAACATTGACTGTAGTTTAGGAATATTATATTTAGTGTTTTTTTATTTTATTGTTTTTATTTGTTATCATATTTTCTTATTTTTATATATTGATTTCATTTTCCTGATTCAATCTCTATATTCATCATATAGATTTTTTCAAACTTATATCCTGCAGTCTATGTGCATTTTCTTATTTTTCTGCCATCAAGTTGGTACCTCTCACACGCTCTATAGAGTTAAATATATTATATATAGCCATTTAAACATAAACTTTGATGTTTATATTTCATATTGCTGGGATTTTTATTGATGCACAAGGTCATTGATAAATTCCACCATAGGAAAGCAAACTGGCAAGTGGGCATTAGCTGCATTGAGTTATCAACATAATTCCAATATGCTATACTAACTAGTCATGTACAGTTTGAAAAAGATAGTAGCCACTGGCTATGGCTGGCTAAAGCTCTTAATATAACAAAACATACACAATATAAATACATATTATCAATAATTTAATTCAAATATATAATGAGAAAAGCTTTCAAGTTTAAACTACAGTGATGACAAGAATCAAACCGCACCGTCAAGTTGATTTTGATAAGGAAGGAACTCACCATAGATATAAAATATCCTTGTATAGAGCCTAATAAGTTATAACAGTATTGAGTTTGATCTGTCTTCAGAAGACTGAATATAGTGAACAAAGTAAATGGATATAATATAAAATGCTTGAATGAGCCTCTATGTGTTCACTCACCGATAGCTGCTGCATCACTGACTGATTACTGCGTGTATTGATGGACAACTCCAAAATATGTTACTCTCACTCTCAACAAGATGAATCATTATTATCTAATTTATTGTTTATTGTAGGATGGGATAATTCACAGATTGTGTGAGAGGTACCAGCTAAGTCACATTGTGGAAACGGTTGAATAATGTGGCAGAAAAACAGGAACTCAAAATCTATAAATTGAAGTAAAAAAATATAAATGGTAAATGGAAATAGTAAAATATAACAAGCAAAATAGAGAAATCAACAATAAATATTATTAAGATTATGAAATACGATAAATTATTTGGAATACAACTAGAACTGAAAAATGCAGAAGGACCCCTGTAGCTGCGGGGAGTTGTGCACTTGTTTCTGCGATGCGTTGCATTAGGGGTGGGAGAAGTGCGAGGGACCATTAAGAGTGATAAAAAAAGAATTGATGTATTAAAATAAACAAATCTGCTCGCAGCGTACATCCCTAAAATATAGTTAATGAGAAAAAAAAGATTTGGCATTGAGGTTCTTGGGATCTAAAGCTCATAGCTCTGATCTTCAATCTTTTATGGATCTTTTGCTAATACAGTGACAGTTCTTGTTTGGCGTTCATAATTTGTATGCAGTTTCAACTCCATCTTATCAAAAATGACAGTCACAAAAATATTCCCGTGTAGATGTGATGCCTGCTTTGAGTTGCTCAAGAGTTATCTAGCCTCTTCAGCAGCTATGGTTGATTAAAATGGTTGATTAAAATCAGGTGTCTTATCACTCGAAGAATAGGCGGCGAAATATAAGGGCCTTAATGGCTAGGCAGCAATAGCTGCGCCAGGTTGCTCTCAGTTTGCAGGCAGGTCGGAGCACACCTGGGGGCCAACCAAACCCTAGTAGTCAATGGACTGCAGTGGGATTCGAACACATGACCTTCAGTATTTTCACTGCTGAAGGACCGGCGCTCTAACCAATTGAGCCACCTCCTACTCCTATGGCTGATAAAGTCAGAGTAACTTAGATCTTGTTGAATTCTTATGGTCGTCCTTTGAACATTAATGAAAGGTCTGTTTCTTATCATAACACAAAACACAAACACAAAACACAAATACAAGAAGAACATTGACTCTGTGGTTTTGGAACATGAGTCAACATTTTGAAACAGGAACAAAGACTTTTGAACGAACTGGACATCCAATTTGGGTTATGTAGAACACAGTTGTCTTTGGATATACCCACCCACAGAAAGAGACACTGATACGGGTGATTTTATATCACAATTTCAAATAATCGGTAGAGATCTGAATATTGTATAGGCAACTCTATCCTTTTCAGATACAAACCCCTGTGGTCAATTTACCCCTTAGATCAGTAAAGGGGCAACATATAGTGAGTAACAAACATTTCATCATGACTTGAATAAAAACCACAGCCAAGTTCATCTTTCTAGAAACCAACTTCATTCATTAAATCGGAAGAGGTATTGAGGTCGCGATAAAACAAGAGATGGGAGAAAGTTAATATGTTAAATGTTCAACGAGCAGTTACACAGAGTTTGTTTGCAGTCATACGCAAGTAACATACCGGGATACTCGAGCCGTCGATGCAGGTTTGTAGTTGAGATTATTGTTAGAGGCTTCTACAGTCATTCCACACCACAGTACGAGTAGGAACTACAAACAATGAATAATAGTAAGTTAATCAGTTTTATTATATATACTTTTATTGTCAATCTACAATCATCTTTAGGAATGTTTTTCATGCAGTGACAGAACAAAAAGAAAAACTTAAGCGGAGAGAAAAAAAAATACACTAAAAATACAGTAATAAAAGTTAGTTAGATTGACCTGGTTAGTTAGATTTAGATCAAAATATATAATAAATAATTATCTTTCATCTTATTTTTGAGCCTATTGAGTAGACACACCATGTTTGTGAAATAAAAACACAGATATTGGTATCGTGCCAAATTAAATAAAATAAAATTAATATGCAGTCTATTATAGAATGAACTGAATAAAGCTTGGCCAATGGTATGCAATGGTATGTCATCGACCCCAGTTATCCAAATTTTGATTAAGTAAAACATGTATCAGATTGACCCTCTGTGCCTTATATTAGCCATGTAGGACTTGTATTGAGTTGATATTCACTTTGGTCCCACGTTGTGATTTTGTAAGGATCTTGGGAGTTATCGATCCATGGAAATGGCATTAAAGTCGACTTCCGATGAACTGATGGACAATTTTTGACGCAAATACAGATACCGTACTGAATCACACCATTCCAATTGCACACAATGGCTTCAAAGGGCATTGACGCGGGAGACCGGGGTTCAAGTCCCGGCTGCGGCAAATATCATTCATGTTTTTTCCATCATGGAAATGGTTACACTCATAACTCAAATTGGAGTGGACCATCAATTCGAAGCATGGAAACATAGTGAGTAAGGAGATAAAGGACTCTAATCAATCACATAGTTAGAGCATCTCACTTTTGTCAGATTGAAAAGAAGAATGCAATGATAACACAACTGCGATAATGCCTACCTGGATACTGTTTGCTACATTCGGCATCATTCTCCTTATTGTTACTGCCAACAAAGTCAAAAAAGGTAAATCCTGTTGCTTCTTTATTGAAGCAGCTTTACACTAACCATGTAACAAAAGCTACACTCAAAATGCTTGAACAATAGAGTCAATCAACGTTTAATACCACCTCCAGGCATAACCCTTTTGTATGAGCCACCTCAACTCTGCTCATTTTTTGCAAAAACATATAAAGCCCTTAACCCTATATTATGTACAAACTAAAATGAAGAGCTCTGATCGAGCCTACCTCAGCTTCAGTATTACGCTTTGCAATAGATATATTAGTTGGTGTAAAGGTTAATGGATTTTACATAACTACGTCAATACTTTCATTAGTATGCAATAATAGCAATACTCTTGTCTTGTCTTTGGAGAGGATAGGATATGATATTGGTTGAGACCAAACTCTTTGAGGAACAGGTGTTTGGCACCCACCTAATGTCTTCAAACACCCCTGGACAGTTTTTGATTAGCATTGATTGAGCAGTAGGATAACTTTGCATCACTTGTCAGTCAAGTTGGATATGGGATTTGACTGATATTTTAGATATAATTTGATTAGATAGATGTGATTTGAGAGCGTGGTGTGTTTTACTTTTTGGACCTTTATTATAATCTTACATGATTATTTGGAGAAAAACTGTATTTCAATGCCAACAATGCCATGTATCTCTTGTACACGAATCGATTGCAGTAAGCCGTAGCTTTGGAAACCTGCTTCCGAAAGCACAAAGTACACTCGTCTTTCCCTCGACTGGAAACAGAATAAGCAATATATTACAAACAATAATGTAATTATATAATGAAGTAGCCCATAAACTAATCTAAATTAACCAGAATACTATCCAAATGTTATGTGAAAGTGTTTTCTATCTCTCCAGATCTTTCTATTAGCTTGATGCTAAAGAAGAAATGCATGTTGAGTTTCTGACTTCAAGTGATAAGCTATAGAAAAATCAGCTTTCTACATAGCAAGGTTTTCGGTGATGGTGATTGACAACAATACAGCAATCACTCTATTTATAGCTTACTGCGTTGCCAGGGGCCGTCGGGCGGAGGGCAAAGTCTGGGGGGCTCAGACTACTTACTGCGGTGCTTGATGAGTCTGAAATCGCCAAGTCCACCAACACCGTAGAACTTTCCATAAGGATCATGAATATTTTGGACCTCGAACACGTTATCATCACACATCGTCACAAAAGGTAAAGGCTTTTCTCGGCTTGGCTGGAAGCAAATGAAAAAGATATTCAATAATTTATGGCCATCTTATCTGGCAATTTAAAAAAAATGTTTCTCTCTTCATTGATACTTTAATTTTGCCTTTTTGTATTTTAATCACAGAAACATTCGCGTCTGTTTTAGGAAAATATGAGATTGGACAGGAGGCTGCGACTGGGAAAATGAGGAGGGAGAAAAGGAATTAAATAGTATGGCAGTTAATTCCGAAGATTTGTTAAGTCAATAAAAGTGTAAAAAAGACAGTTGATTTGTTAATTTAATACCAGAATATTCCTTTTGGCTTCACAGTTTGGAGAATAGCACAAAATGACCATTTTTAAAATATGTTATAATTTAGAAGATCCATACCCAATACATGCTTACCGTTGTAATAACCTTGTAACCATATGGAGCTTGTGTCAATTGACCAAGAGAGTACATCGAATATCCACCGACCCAATTACGATTGTAAATGTGTATGATGAAGAAAAGTCTGTTATCACCAGGTAATTCATACATATCAAAGCTTAAAACTTCATTTCTGCTCTCTAAAACAGGAGTCATTGATGCAGGGTCAGGGTCACTGTACAATAGAATGCTTTCAAATGTTTGGTCACTTTTCTTCCGATTGTTTTTTAACTGAGTCACAAGTTGATCGCCCCAAAATTTAGTCCTCTCAGCATTGCTTCATGATTATTGTGAGGGTTTGAATAAATCTCATCTTACACTGCTTGTGAAATTGATCTAGATTTTACTTAATAACGAAATATGAAAAAACAGATAAGGTTAGAATATAATGAGGACAAATGGATTGTTTTTGGCATTTGGAGCAAGAACTAGACAAGAGTGATAAATTCTCATGCATCATTTGGTTGCTGTAAGCTTTATTATTGTATTTACCATATCTCCGAGGGTGAGTTTTTGGTAGCAATATAAACTCTTTGGATACTTCATCGAAGGAGGCTGGGTCACTAGGATAATCAATATCCCATTTTCGAATCCTGTCGTAGCTTGTTACTCTTTCTTCTTTTATCCTTAGTTCAGGGCAGGCATCAGAGAGGGCTATCAAATAACATTAACATGAATAGTATGCGACTGAAACTCTGAGACCAACATTGTCTAGCTTGCTCTTTCTGCAAGCCAAATTACCTAAACCCCTTGCCTTGTCTTGTCTCATGTGGGGGGGGAGTAGTGGTATGAGATCATGTTCTCCAGGGAACAGGTGATTGACACCTAAAGATCTCGGAGACCACTGGACAATTTTGATTACTACTGATAGACCACATCCTTGATGTTAGAAGGATGAAATTGATTTTAGTTTGTGGCTTGTGGGTAGACAGAAGCCAGGGTACAGCTCTCCTCATTGGAAGGTAGTATTCAATAAAAAGCCATTTGATAACTATCAATGAATCCATTTTGGTCCTTAGTTTAAAAACTGCAAAAGGAAAAACAAAATAAGTCGTGTATCAAACTCATCATGGTGAATATTAACAGCCAGCACTTATGTTAATAATTATAACAGATTAGTTTTATCTTCCACCCACTAATTTTAAAACTATTATTATCAAAGCAGGGATTTAAAACGTAAGCTTTCATTGGGTATTGCTTCCCCTTTCAAAAATGCGATCTTGTTCAATACTAAAATGGTTAATAGCCGATTAAATCATCCATATGCAACGAATCCATAATTAACTAGGAATTCCTTGTAAGCTTATGCCAGGAAGTGTTGAGATGCATGGAAGCATAAAGATAGCATTATGACAGAGCTACTACTTTTTGCTAATGAATATGAATATGATAATGATAAATATCATGTGAAAGCGCAATCTGAACAAATTGTTGCAAAGCTGGAATAGAATATACCGAAATTGTTGGCATTGGTTGGAAGGGAAAGCCTGCAGGTCCTTTTCATGTCAGTTTAAAGGGCTGCAAAAATGGTCACACCAATCGCGACGAAGCCATCGGGAAAGCGTTCTACCTTGATCTTTATCTTGCACTTTCATTTTTTGTTAGCCAATAGATCATGTGGGATTGACCTAGCCTTGAACAAGGCCAGGATTGACCCTATTTAGCAAGGAATTCCCTGTCAGCTTATCACATGGAGTTAGTGGCTGTGACGTTTGGAAGCATGTAGCTTGCATAATAACAGAGCTCCTACTTTATGTTAAAAGCCCTGACACAAAGAGAAAATGGATTATGACCATGTGCTCCCATTGTGCTGGCTTCAGAGGATATAAAAAATACATCCTGGAGATGAGCCATTTCTCAATCTCAGCACCCCAATCACCCAAACATCTGTTTTTTTACGCAACCCTTTCTTGACATTTCTGTTTCTCATCATTTCTAATTGTCATGGTGTGCCGAGGCTTCACCAATCAAATCACTTGTTTGTGCACCTCAAAAACTCACAAGTTTAATATGAACACCATGATGTGGCAATACAAGTAATATGGTGTACTGAAAATCAATCTATGAAGCCATACTGTACTATAAGACTGTTTGCTCAGATTCTCTCTAGCTTCTAATTATTTACATGCAGTCTAATATAAAGACAGATCCCGGTAATTTTTATAAACCACAATTTGGTAATTAACAAACTGATCAGTGCAGGTTTTCTTGAAGAAGTATAAAAAGAATTACTCACACTTACTGTATTCAATGAATTACATGCTTACCTAATATTGCTATATAGTAAAGAAGAAATTCTCTCTTAGAAGTCATTTTAAATTGTGCTGTGTGAAGACTGGCTGAACTGGGTTGAACTGTTGAAATGTATCAAGTAGCTCAAATCCAGAGTATCAATTTTTTTAAATAAAGGGTGATAAAAATCCATTGTCCTTTCTTCGGTACATTGGATATGGAGTTAAAAACAAGGAATTCATAGCTAGTTTGGTAATTTTCTTGTTTTAGTATCCTTTGTTACTGTTAGCTTTTGAGGTGATTAAAAACCAGTTGAGGTCTGCAGTTTCTGGCAACATCAGATAATTTCTCTCATGTTTTCCACAGGTAGGTGATGCCAATGTTTTAACAAACAGTGGTAAAACTTGAAAAGGAAATGACCATAGTAATGGTGCAAATTTTAAATTTTTTTCTAAATTGCTTTTTGATCATTTTCTTGCATGTTGATGCAGATAGGAAAGTGAACTCCACCGTGTATTGATTATCTGTTTATTACCTGTCTAGAACTACTAATAACTGTTCATACAGAAAAAGCATATCTGATTCACATCGCCTCAGTGTTTTAGCCATGAGAGTTATGTGAGAATGCCCTGTGCTGTGGTAAGGATTACAAATTGCCTGTTGTAAGGAGGAATTATTGGAGGCTTTTAATTAGGAGCTTGTTGTCTGACAGATGGGAGCATTGCTTTTTTTGCCCTGATTTTCTTAACAAAGGGCAGGTGAGCTGTGACCAAGAGGTAGATCTTGTGACGAACGGACGCATAAGTACATTCTGAAGATTAATTTCCCTCAACATCTGCATACAACAAGCAGTGGTGGTACCACTCAACATCACGAAGGTCATCAGCTACGAACCACAAATCACGGGTTGTTTATACAATTCTTTGCTCTCATTTCTCTCGTTATGCCTCCTTGCAGTGGGCTACCAAAATTTGACATAATAGTCTATATCAGGATAAACAAATAGCGTTAGTATTATTATTATAATATATCAGGTCCTGAAATTCCGATAAAATTGTCCCTCCATGATAACTGAGCTATGAGACAACAATAACAATACACTGCTGCTGCAGCAGCTGCATCTACTAGCTGGATGTACAGTGGTAATCAACACCATACAGCAAGTTATGTATGTATGATGGTTTAGCCAAAAATTCAGATACATTAGAAAAAGTACAAAATAAAGCAATCAGAATCATAACTTCAGCCCCCAAACAATTTTCTGTCACATCTGGCCGCTTGCTCCTAAATTTACATACTCTCCACAGTAGAAGGAATTTTCTTTTTCACAATTTTGTCAAATCGAGGGTCCATAAAGGCCGTGCATCCAAGCACATACTTCATCTCGTTAGCAAATCAAACAGACATACACGATCACTTCGTAGCAACTGTGCAATAATTAAACCCTCATTTAGATCAAACCTAGGCAAATCAGCCTTTTTAAATATTTTTCATACATTTGTAACTAAATCAACCAAGCCTCATGAATCATTATCATTTAATCCCACCTAATGTTGTTAACTTGTATTTTTGTTTGCCACTCTCTGTTTCTTCTCTTCTTTTTTCATCTTATTCATGCAATTTATGATACCATGCTTTCATTATCCTACACACTATATAGTATGTAACACCCTACCACTTATATCTTTTTATTCAAGTCATTTTTTGTATCTATGTTAATGTGTATGAGGTCAACAAGTTATTTTTAATTTGCTTTAATTATAAACTTTTTAGAAAACCTCAATAAATAAATAAATAAATGTATGTATGTATTTTTTCCTTGTTCCTCCTAAAAATCAACAGTGTGATGTACTGCAGTGAATTCCATTAGGAAATAAGAGTTAGCAGTAAAATACATGGGAGTCAAACATAAAATTATTAATCAAGAATAGATTGACATGTCATGCATAGAATCTAGAGTAAACTTTGATGTCACATTGCACATTGCACATTCAGTTTTTCATCAGTTTTTCGGCAGGTCTCCATAAAAAGACTCACTGGGAATTTCACACCTAAACTCGACAAATGTATTTATTGGCTTTGATGTATTGATGTTGCTTGGGTAGAACTAAACAAGTGTAGAAACAGTGTTTTTTATATGAATCATTATTAATGCCACCATTCCTACATTGTAATTTAGTGTTATTTTACAGAGATTAATGGCAAATTAATCCTTAAAATTGAGCTTATTTTTGATGTACAGTCCATTGTTATAAGCTGTTTTTGCTAAAATACGTAGCAAAACACGCTGGTGAATAGTGTATCATACCCTGCCCTTCCAATTCTTATTCTCGAAGACGAAGGGTTTGTCATCAAAGAACATTCATTTCATAATTAATCCTTTTTTTTAATAACTGCAATTATTAAATGCTACTTGGAATGTCCATCTTATTTATTGTTTACTAAACCAATAGTGCTAGGTTCACCTGAGAGGGTATAGAATAATTTGATTCTCTCACTTTGCTATTACGGTTTTTTAAAAAGTAGATTTTTTGTATATATGTCACATCTACTCTGGTACTTTGATGTCTCTTCCATGTCCAGCATAGTTTATGGCTGTGCTTGTACATATCTCGGTGTGTATGGCGATTGACATTGTTCTTTACATGTTGATAATGTAATGCTGCAAACAAGCACTTGCGGCCATTTGAGCACTTAGACTTGTGACGGGATGGTATTCCAAATGCATAAGAAAAAAAATCAGTGATTTTCTGATGTTGGGTCGGCCGCTCATTGGGGGTGCTGTCCTGTGAAGTAGAAGGTTATGGGTCCTAATAATATGCGAGCAAGAAGAACCATGGTCAGTTTGCATTGTCCATTAATCAACATGTTGTTGTATCGTCAGTATTGACCTATTTATTGGGGAGCAGATGGGATGAGGCAAAAGTGCTGTAAACAGGTGCTAAAGTTAAAAAAGTAATAAATTGCAAAAAACGGAGTTTCCTAGCTTCCCACCCACCCCCTTAACGACCGGGATCGCCATCCCGAACGCTTTTAAGGGATGGCTGTGCAATAACCAATGGTTAATGAATGAAAGTAAAAAAATTCAAAAAAATATTCAGAATAATAAAAAAAAAGAATTGATGCAAATGCATATACAAAGGCAATTCGGGCAACTTCAATCCGCTTGCAGCGTACATCCCAAAAATATAGTTAATGACAAAAAGAGATTTGGCATTGAGGTTCTTGAGATCTAAAGCTCATAGCTCTGATCTTCAATCTTTTATGGATCTTTTGCTAATACAGTAACAGTACTTGTTTGGCGTTCATAATTTGTATGCAGTTTCAACTCAATCTTATCAGAAATGACAGTCACAAAAATATTTCCGTGTAGATGTGATGCCTGCTTTGTTTCGCTCTCCTCTTTTACAACAACATCCAGTGTCTCCTTTTGAGCCAAAGCTTCTCTTTGGTCAGTGACGTACACATCATGTGCGTACTCCGGAACACCAGATTCAGTAATACAACTTTCGTTGTCACAGAGCACATACTGGTTTTCCATTTGCTCCTCACGATGATTTGACATTGGTAAGGCCAACTGTGGTGTGGGATGGGGTAGCTTATTCGCTGGGTTACCATGTACTAACACTGTCGTTTTGGATGATGGGTGGCTATGGCATAGTACCTCAACATAGTGTGGTTCATTTTGTTGAGTGACAGACGGCTTACAATCATATTCTAAGACCTCAGGTACAGAGAGAAAACTGGGGTTATCACAATATGGGTCTTCATTTCGCATGTTTCGCTGTCGAGTACTTTGGAGGGATAGTCGTGGTCTTGGACGGGTGGCGTTGTCTGCAATTGTCACAATAAGGGAAGGGGCTGTGTATTTGCTGATCAATTCTCGGTAGTGACAGCCGTGGTCTGGGACGACGAGGTGCTACAGGAGGCTTCTCTTCTTTTACTGCTGATGATTGTGTTATTGATCCTTACTTGTAATATTCACGAACATCAGCATAGCAGTAATCATCTGATTCTGAGGTAGCACTCTGAGCTCGATGTACCTGCACTGTGGGATCTCTAGACTGTGGTAGAGGAGGGAGTGATCTGTCTTTAAAGGCTCTAACACTGTCAGATCTTTCCGCACTTGTTTCAGCTCTACTCTCTTCAATGCCAGTCACTCCTTCATCTTCTGCATCCCTGTCATATGAGCTGAGCTCTACTTCTGAAAATATTGACAAAGTGAGTAAGTGCTTTGTTAATGCGGTTTTGTTAATTTTAATCATCAGCACATTTGGCTGTTGGCGACATTTATAATATTCATTGTTTTCGTGAGGCTTATTCCTGATGAACTCAATTGAATTTACAAACATTAGGCGCTCAACACTAGGATGAAATGTAACCACAAGGTTTCATTCGTGATTAGCAGTCATCCTCTCAATAAGTATGAGAAGACAAATCAATGAAAATATCACACAAATTTGTATCATGCAAGGTTCATCTTCATAAAGAGAGACATCCTTAGGATCAAGTAAGATTACTAGGTAGGTCGGTTACATGCAACTATTATCAATAAGAAGACCAACACATCATCATTCTATAATTGTTATCGCCATGTATTCAGGTAAATAATATAGTAAAACACATTTATTAGAACCAACCTTCAAAAGTATTGACAGAGTAGGAGGGATTTCTGTGTGTCCTCTGAGTTGTCTTATTCGTAGTTCGTCTTTTCATGTTTCTAGTGTGGAGGCAGAAAACAGTCAGGATCCTATTCCCGATAAACATAGAATCACAGCGCCTACAGTACTCCCAACTATGACAACTGAAGCATATTGACACATGTACATTCATATGACTATTCTCTGATTTTCCAGTTTGTGAATCATGAAGTTGCCTGATGACTATTGTCTAATTACTAACCATCTGCAATGCTAACCCAGTATTTTTTAATTTCAAACAACTAATGGAATATTCTTTTCTATAGAATGGATTGAGACACTGCTGGTCACTTGTTAGAAGATATTTTATATAGCCTTAATAAATAGTGTATCAGGGAATTCACATCGATGTGCAAGATATAAAAAGATATACTACACATACCTGTGTCAGTAGAGTCATTGTTTGGAGCGGCACTGGTTGAAATATTATTAGATACCGTTGTGTCGTCAACGTCGTAGTAAACACTGACTGCAAAATCAACAACTTCATCGATGAACATAACGCCAATAAGTCAAGATAGTAGGTTCGTTCATTGAAATGAGCATGCTAGAGTTTGCAAAGATGTTTATACAAGCATAATTTAAACAAAATGGATTATCCACATTTTTTATAATGTTAAACTACATTTAGAGTTTGAATGCTCCATGAACTATATGTTTGTTTAAAAATTCAAAAGAAGATTCAACTTCTAAAGCATTGACTTACCATCATACTCGAGGGTGATTATTTGGCTTTGACTTCTTTCAATAGCATACAAGTATTTTCCTCTTATTGGATAATTGGCCAAAACTTCTACATGCACATGCACCATGCTTCTGGTCACACTCAGAATGATTGCAGGGCAAACAAGTCACGCCTCCAGCTACCTTTGTGTAGTCTCCAGTATCTGTATTGAAGAGAAACATTTCGTCGGCTTCGGTTACACAGGGCAGTGCCTTTTCACCTATACTGACTGCTTGCGAAATTGTACCAGGAATTCCGTTTATGCCGACAGGGGTAACCTCTGATGTAGAAAAGTCAACATGACTGACTGTAATGTTTGCGCTGCCTTGAAATGTATATGCCCCTGAGAAATGATTGTTTAATGCCATCGCAGATATTTGCCCAAAAGAACTCATGAGATGGAATGAGGTAGTTGAGAAGTTTTCAGAGAGGTTAACTCGGTAGATTGTTGAAGCAGCAGTGTAATATGCAAGTTTATTGGTAGAATCTACAGAAGTTGGTCCTAAATGAATTGATTCAAGGTGACTGCAGTTTAACGTTGTTTGATTTGGTTGGTTGTAGCAGAAATATTCGGGTAGGTTGATTGTTTTTTTGTCCTTCTCTCCAATGAAATGAATCTTTACTGCCTTTTTTTCTCGGACAAGAAATAATTCTTTGCCAATCTGTTGGAAGCTTTTGATTTCTTTATCGGTTGTCAGGATCCACGTTGAATTTTGCTGTGTTTTGTTCCTACTGTAAATTTTCGTATCTAGTGAGTAGTAGAACTTGGAATTAAAATATCTGTCCGGCTGAATTGCTTTCATGTGCCTGAGTTCTGTCAAGTTAACATCCGATTTGTGGGTAACTTCCAAGTTCAGAATCATGCTGAAAAGATTAAAAGATTACTTAAATACTACTCAAGACCTGGATTATACAGTCAGGCAGTTACTTAGGACAAATTTATGTAAGATTTGTATGGTAAAAAACCAAAGCTCCTTTGGGGAAGATTTGATGGCACAACTCCAACACCTTGCTAGGAGAGGCAATGAGGTCAAAGTCCCTTCTTTTTGATTGGCTAAAATTTATTTTTGTACTTGATGTGTGTGTTTGTGTGTGAGTTAAGGCTGGTCCACATTGTCGCATATGACATTGGGATGTCAAACACAATATCTGGAAAGTTGCAAGATACTGTCACAGACTCGCTTTTATTGCTGGGATTATGTCAATTTCATGTTCATGTCGACTGGGACGGCTATCCGGGATGACTGTCTGGGATAATGTGGACCAGCCTTTAAGATTGCTATGTGATTCAAGTACACAAGCTGAAATACCTGAAGTACAGTTTCTCTGCAACAAAATATATCATATCACAAAAAGCATTGACTACAAAAACTCAGCGTTATTTTGCAGCGAACCGATGACACCATAACCATCTAAAACAAAGGAGTCATTTCTCATCGCACCTATAGCTTGCATTTTGTTTAACCTTGAGAACAGATCATTCATGACAGGATAGCAGTGTTATAATATATAGCCTTACTGGGTGTACCAATAGGAAAGCTGAAGACTACACAATCGTGACCTCAATATATCCCAATAATATTGACCATTATCTACCCTACTTCAGTAGCTATGCCTGTGGTGAAGTTAGATCAATACTAGAAATACACTTCCTCTGTAGTTTTGGCACATGAGTCAGCATTTTGAAACAGACACAAAGAAACACTGATACGGGTGATTTTACATTGCAATTTCAAATCATCGATAGAAATAGAAATATTGTAAAGGCAACTCCAACCTTTTCAGATACAAACCACTTTGATCAATTTACCCATGGAGTTTGGTTTTTAAACTCCCTGATATAGCCCTTGAATCAGTTAAGGGGCAACATATAGTGAGTAGCAAACGTTATATCATGACTTGAATAATAACTACCGCTGAGGTCATCATCATTTTCTAAACCAACTTTATTTATTGAATGTCATGAGGATTAGGATCAAGATAATACAAGAGATCGGAGAAAGTTAATGCGTTAAATATTCATCAATCAGTTACACAGAGTCGGTTTGAAGTCAAAAGCAAGTTACATACTTGGATACTCGAGCTGTCAATGCAGTTTTGTAGTTGAGACTATTGTTAGAGGCTTCTCCAGTCAATCCACACCACAATACGAGTAGGAACTACAAACAATGAATAATAGTAAGTTAATCAATTTTATTCACCTAGCTAGTTAATTTTAGAACAAAATACAAATACATAAGTAATTATTATCTTTCATCGATTTTTTTAGGCCATTGAGTAAACACTAAGTTTGTGAAATAAAAATATGGATATGGAATTATGCCAAAACGAATAAAAAAAATTAATATGCAGTCCATCATAGAATGAACGGATTAAAGCTTGGTCAGTCCAGTTATCCAAAATTTGAATAAGTAAAACTTGAATCAGATTAATCCGCTGCGCCTTCTTTCAGCCTTTTGAGACTTTGATTGAGTTGATATTAATGAGATAAAGGACTGAATTGAAACATAAATGCAATGATATCACAAGAGCGATAATGCCTACCTGGATGATGTTTGCTACATTCCGTATCATTCTGCTTATTCTTACTGTCAAGGAAGTCCAATTAAGAAAAGCTTGTTGAAGCAACTTTACGTGAACCATGTAACAAAAGCTATATTCAAAATGCTCAAACAATAGATTCAATCAACGTTTTATACCACCTCTAGGCATAAGCCTAATGTTTGATCCACCACAGCACTGCTCATTTTTTGCAAGACTTACAAAGCCTTCAATCCTCTCTTTAAATGTAAATATTATGTTCAAACTCAAATGAAGAACTCTGATTGGGCCTCAGCTTCAGTATTACGCTTTTGCCATAAATAGATATATTAGTTTGTGTAAAGGTTGATGGATATTACATCCCTACGCCAAATACTTTCATTAGTATGTAATAAAAGCAATACACTTTTCTTGTCTTTGGAGAAAATATATGATACGATAACTCTCTGAACAACAGGAGTCTGACAACCACCTAAGGTCTTTTTACCGCTGACTGCTCAGTATAGGATGACTATGTTCCAAACAGTATAGTTGTCAGTCAAGTGTGTTTTATTTTTTGAACCTTCATTATAGTCTAACATGACTTTGTATTTTACTACTAACAAAACCAAGCATCTCTTGTACACGAGTCTATGGCAGTAAGCCTCACTTTTGGAAATCTGCTTCCGAAAGCACAGAGTACACTCTTCTTTCCCCCAACTGTAAACAGAATAAACAATGTATTACAAATAATTATTTAAACACATAGTCACTTATTACATCAATAAGCCCATAAACTAAATTCCGAATTAACCAGTATACCTTCGAAATATTTTTCTTCCCTTATCTTTCGCAAGTTTGATGCTAAGGAAGAAATGCATGTTGAGTTTCTGACTTTAAATGATTCGCTATAGGTAAATCAGTTTTCTACATAGCAAGGTTTTTTGTGTTGGGTATTGACATTAATACAACAATTACTTTATTTATAGCTTACTGCGGTGCTTGACGATTCTGAAATCGCCAAAACTACCAACACCATAGAACTTTCCATAAGGATCATGAATATTTTGGATCTCAAACACGTTATCATCACACATCGTCACAAATGGTAAAGGCTTTTCTCGACTTGGCTGGAAGCAAATTAAAAAGAAATTATATAATTCATGCTTTTGGTGACCCTACCCTTTAGAAAGGGTAAGTTACTGGGTGAGTATAAGGCCATTTTATACAGACATCTTTTGAAAAAAAAGTAACATGAAAATATGTTTCTCTCTTCATTGTACATTTTTATTTTCCCTTTTGATATTTTAATTGCAGAAACATTATGTCCGTTTTAGGAGAAAACAAAATTGGAACAGGAGGCCCTGACTGTGAAAAAAAGGAGGTCCGGAGGGCGAAAAGGTATGGATTATTTTTTGCCGTTTATTCAGTAGATTTGTTAAGTCAAAAGTGTAAAAAAACATATAGATGTTTATATTAGAATATTCCTTTTGCAGGGCATCACAGTTTGAAGGATAGCACAAAATATCCTTCCATTTCCTTCCATTTTTAAACCATGTTAAAATTTAGAAGATCCATACCCAAAACATCACCAATACTTACCGTTGCAATAACCTTGTAACCAGATGTAGCTTCTGTCAATTGACCAAGAGAGTACTTTGAATAACCGCCGACCCATTTTTCTTTGTAAATGTGTATGATGAAGAAATGTCTGTTATCACCAGGTAGTTCATAAATATCAAAGCTTAAAAATTCATCTCCATTCTCTAAAACAAGAGTCATTAATGAAGGGTCAGGGTTTACTGTATAAGAATAAATCTAAGCTCTAGTATTAAATTGTGTTATGTTACTCGCTATGCCAATATCAAATACTTCAGTAGTTAAGTCACCATAGTATTGCTGTCTAATGCTTGGTCACTTTTCTTTTTATTGTTTGTTAATAGTGTCGATTGTCGATTGCCACAAAATTCAAACCTCTCCATGAAACATTATGTCAATGCTTCATGTGAGTTTTACATCTTCTGAATTTTACTCCTGCATGTAAGCCTACAAAACTTGATAACGAAAGAAGAGAACTAAGTTAGAATATTTTGACAGCAAAAGCGATCGTGCTTTGTAGCATATGAGGCAAGAGCTAGACAAGATGTGTTAAATTATTGTGCATTAGTTGATTGGTGGTGGTCTGTAGTGAAAGTTCGCAATAAAGTTAATTATTTTATTTACCATATCTCCGAGGGTGATTTTCTGGTAACAATATAAACTCTTTGGATATTTCATCGAAGGAGGCTGGGTCACTAGAATAATCAGCATTCAATTTTCGAATCCTATCGTAGTTTGTGTCTCTTTCTTCTTTTAACCTCAGTTCGGGGCAAGCATCAGAGAGGGCTGTCAATAAACAGTACATATACAAATTTATGTGACAGAGAGTGTACCTTTTCTCAGCTCAAATTCCTCCCTCCCTTAGAAAGGCAGTATTTGATAAATGGCTCCTTGGAAGATTATCAATGAGTCCGCTTTAGTCCTTAGTTTATCAACTGCAACATGAAGATATAAGTCATGTATCATACACATCATGGTAAAAAGTTAGCAGCTGCCACTTTCATTTTTTTTTGTATCAGGTTTCTGCAATTACTAATGACAAAATGATCAAAGTTATTTCAAAAGCGATAAAAAAAACGCAGCGGTGTGGTCTATTAGTCCATGCATGAGAGCCAGGACTAGAGTGGTGACCACCCGATTGATGAATGATTGATAATGGTTGCAGATTAGATTGATCTTGCGCCAACTATTTTTTTGTCTATCATTATCAAAGCCAGGATTGAGGGCCTCTTTGCTGTTTTTGACATGAAAATTACTATTGAATGCAGGTCTCATGGGGTAATGCTTCTGCTTCCAAAAATAACATCTCTTTCCTTAGTACAATGGTTAATCATTCATGCTCAATCATCCATATGCAATGTAATCCAGTGATTCAAATCTATTTTGAAAACACAGTATGAACATCAGTTTAGAAGTTGCTGCAAAGCTTGGATAGAATGTAACCTCTATACCAACACTGTTGGAATCGGGAAAGCTCTGCAGGTCCTTTCCAAATCAAATAGGGGAGCAACTATACTGTTCACGCCATTCGGCATTGAGGCCAGTTAAGTGGTAAATTTTTTACCCTAATTTCCCTATTTCCCACTACCCGGTTTTATGAGCCAGCAGATTAAGTGTGATTTGACTATCTATAACAAAGAATTCCTAGTCAGATTGTGACAGGGAGTTAGTTTCGTATGACCCATGGAAACAAATAGCTTGCATAATAATTGTGCTTATATTTTTTGCTAAACCTCTATTACAAAGGGAAACTGGTCGATTATGAGCAAGTGCTCCCATTGAGCTGGCTTTAGGGGATATAACAAATATATCCTGGAGATGAGCCATTTCTCAATCTCAGCACCCCAATCACCCAAACATCTGTTTTTTTACGCAACCCTTTCTTGACATTTCTGTTTCTCATCATTTCTATTTGTCATGGTTTGCTGAGGCTTCACCAATCAAATCACTTGTTTGTACACCTCAAAAACTCACAAGTTTAATATGAACACCATGATGTGGCAATTCAAGTAATATGGTGTACTGAAAATCAATCTATGAAGCCATACTGTACTATAAGACTGTTTGCTCAGATTCTCTCTAGCTTCTAATTATTTACATGCAGTCTAATATCAAGACAGAGATCCCGATAATTTTTTGTAAAACCATAATTTGGTAACAATTAACTAACTGATCAGTGGAGGCTTTTTGAAGAAGTCTCAAAAGAAATATTCTTACACTTTTTGTATTCAATGAATTACATACTTACCTAAAATTGCTATATAGTAAAGAAGAAATTCTCTCTTAGAAGTCATTTTAAATTGTGCTGTATGAAGACTGGCTGAACTGGGTTGAACCGTTAAAATGTAGCAAGTAGCTCAAATTCAAAGTATCAATTTTTTTAAATAAAGGGTGATAAAAATTCATTGTCCTTTCTTCAGTACATTGGATATGGAGTTAAAAACAAGGAATATATTAGGCTTCATAGTTAGTTTGGTACTTTTCTTGTTTTAGTATCCTTTGTTAGCTTTTGAGGTGATTAAAAGCCAGTTGAGGTCTGCAGTTTTTGGCAACATCAGATAATTTCTCTCATGTTTTCCACAGGTAGGTGATGTTAACATTTTAACAAACAGTGGTAAAACTTGAAAAGGAAATGTCCTTAGTAATGGTGCAAATTTTTTATTTTTTTCGTAATGGCTTTTTGATCATTTTCTCGACTGTTGATCCATATAGGAAAGTAGCTCCACAATACAGGGTATTGATTATACGTTTATTACCTGTCTAGTACTATTAATAATTGGTCATACAGAAAAAGCATATCTGATTCACATCCTCAGTGTTTTAGCTATGAGAGGAATGTGAGCATGGCCTGTGGCAAGGATTACAAATTGCCTCTGGTAAGGAGGAATTATTGGAGGCTTAAGATTAGGAACTTGTGGCCTGACAGATGGGAGCATCGCTTTTTATGCCCTGATTTTCTTAACAAAGGGCAGGTGAGCTGTGACCACAAGGTAGATCTTGTGACGGACGGACGCATAAGTACATTCTGAAGATTAATTTCCCTCAACATCTGCATACAACAAGCATTGGTGGTACCACTCAACATCACGCAGGTCATCAGCTACGAACCACAAATCACGGGTTGTTTATACAATTCTTTGCTCTCATTTCTCTCGTTATGCCTCCTTGCAGTGGGCTACCAAAATTTAACATAATAGTCTATATGAGGATAAACAAATAGCGTTAGTATTATTATTATAATATAACAGGTCCTGATATTCCAATAAAATTGCCCCTCCATGATAACTGAGCTATGAGACAACAATAAGAATACACTGCTGCTGCAGCAGCTGCATCTACTAGCTGGATGTACAGTGGTAATCAACACCATATAGCAAGTTATGTATATCTGTATTTTTTCCTTGTTCTTCCTAAAAATCAACAGTGTGATGTACTGAAGTGAATTCCATTAGGAAATAAGAGTTAGCAGTAAAATACACGGGAGTCAAACATAAAATTATTAATCAAGAATAGATTGACATGTCATGCATCGTATCTAGAGTGAACTTTGATGTCACATTGCACCTTAATCAGTTTTTTATCAGATTTTCGGCAGGTTTCTCTAAAAAGACTCACTGGGAATTTCACACCTAATCTCGACAAATGTAATTATTGGCTTTGATGTATTGATGTTGCTTGGGTAGAACTAAACAAGTGTAGAAACAGTGTTTGTTTAAATGAATAATTATTAATGCCACCATTCCTACATTGTAATTTTGTGTTTTTTTACAGGGATTATTGGCAAATTAATCCTTAAAATTGAGCTTATTTTTGATGTACAGACCATTGTTATTAGCTGTTTTTGCTAAAATACGTAGCAAAAAACGGTGAATAGTGTATCATACCATGCCCTTCCAATCAGTGGCGTATATTAGCACTCACGGCCCACGGATTTCCGTGAATGGCTGAATAGCTCAGTGTGTAGAGCGTCTGCCTAATAATCACTGTTAAACAACTAGGTGGCTCAATTTTTATTCATGCATCAAATTATTCTCTGATTCTTCAGCTCCGTAATGATGTGCTTCTTTAGAAAATTGGTCCACTCTTAGTGCATTTTATATCTATCGCAGTAGAGGCCTTCCCGAAAACGCTCACATCAAGCCAGACTAACGTTTTGTGACGTCAGAGAGCTGTTTGAGTGATCAGCCTATTGTAAAATTTCAGTGTTAATTTTAGGCGACCGTTTTTAGGAAGGCCTCTACTGCGATAGATATATAATGCACTTAGAGTGGATCAATTTTTTTAAGAAGCATATCATTACGGAGGTAAAGAATCAGAGAATAATGTGATGCATAAGTAATATTGAGCCACCTAGTGGTTTAATCAGATTGTTGTGGGTTCAAATCCCATCAAGGTCAGTTTTTTTTTCAAATGGGTGCTTTATAACTGGAGCATTTTTACCGTAATCTTCTACTGCTATTGAGTTGTTTTCTGAAAGTACCCAACAGCTCAGTGAGCTGTTGAAATACCTCTCTGCTTGCACTATTTTGCTACCGATATGCAAAAATTTCCGTGGTGGAAGGGCGCTTAAGCGCCCCTCCCACACCCTCCCCGCCACGCCTACGGCGTGTGGATCGGGCTGCGCCCGATCATTGTGCTCATCTCTAAAATGTCAGTGAGTGAAATTTTTTTGAATATACGCCCCTGCTTCCAATTCTTATTCTCGAAGACGAAGGGTATGTCATCAAAGAACATTCATTTCACAATTAATCTTTTTTTTTAATAACTGCAATTATTAAATGCTACTTGGAATGTCCATCTTATTTATTGTTTACTAAACCAATAGTGTTAGGTTCACCTGAGAGGGTATAGAATAATTTGATTCTCTCACTTTGCTATTACGGTTTTTAAAAGGGTAGATTTTTTGTATATATGTCACATCTACTCTGGTACATTGATTTCTCTTCCATGTCCAGCATAGTTTATGGTTGTGCTTGCACGTATCTCGGTGTGTATGGCGGTTGACATTGTTCTTTACATGTTGATAATGTAATGCTGCAAACAAGCACTTGCAGCCATCTGAGCACTTAGACATGTGACAGGATGGTTTTCCAAATGCATGAGAAAAACTGACCACACCGATCTTATACTTATACATAAGAAAAAAAATCAGTGATTTTCTGATGTTGGGTCGGCCGCTCATTGGGGGTGCTGTCCTGTGAAGTAGAAGGTTATGGGTCCTTATAATATGCGAACAAGAAGAACCATGGTCAGTTTGCATAGTCAATGTTGTGGTATCGTCAGTATCAATCTACTTATAGAGGAGCAGATGACTATGATATAGGGAACTTTAACAATTTCCACGTTTTTCCACAATTTCCAATAAATATCAATCTCAACAAGGTAAATCCTAATTATCCACTTTATTGTTCATCTGTACATGGAGGATACTTCACAGAGTGTGTGAGAGGTACCAGCTTAGTCTCAATATGTATACGGTTAAATCATGAAGCAGAAAAACAGAAACTGCAAATTTTATAAAATGAAAGAATAATATATAGATGATAAATTCAAATAATGAACCATAATAAGCAAAATATAACAATAACCAATTGTTAATGAATGAAAGTAAAAAAATTCAAAAAAATATTCAGAATAATAAAAAAAAGAATTGATGCAAATGCAGCGTACATCCCAAAAATATAGTTAATGAGAAAAAAAGATTTGGCATTGAGGTTCTTGAGATCTAAAGCTCATAGCTCTGATCTTCAATCTTTTATGAATCTTTTGCTAATACAGTAACAGTACTTGTTTGGCGTTCATAATTTGTATGCAGTTTCAACTCAATCTTATCAGAAATGACAGTCACAAAAATATTTCCGTGTAGATGTGATGCCTGCTTTGTTTCGCTCTCCTCTTTTGCAACAACATCCAGTGTCTCCTTTTGAGCCAAAGCTTCTCTTTGGTCAGTGACGTGCACATCATGTGCGTATTCCGGAACACCGGATTCAGTAATACAACTTTGGTTGTCACAGAGCACGTACTGTTTTCCCATTTGCTCCTCAGGATGATTTGACGTTGGTAAGGCCAACTGCGGTGTGGGATGGGGTAGCTTATTCGCTGGGTTACCATGTACTAACACTGTCGTTTTGGATGATGGGTGGCTATGGCCTAGTACCTCAACATAGTATGGTTCATTTTGTTGAGTGACAGACGGCTTACAATCATATTCTAAGGCCTCAGGTACAGGGAGAAAACTGGGGTTATCACAATACGGGTCATCATTTCGCATGTTTCGCTGTCGAGTAGTTTGGAGGGATAATCGTGGTCTTGGACGGGGTGGCGTTGTCTGAGGATTGTCACAATAAGGGAAATGGCTGTTCATTTGCTGATCAATTCTCGGTAGTGACAGCTGTGGTCTGGGACGGCGAGGTGCTACAGGAGGCCACTCATCTTTTACTGCTGATGATTTTGTTATCGATCCTTCCTTGTAATATTCACGAACGTCAGCATAGCAGTAATCATCTGATTCTGAGGTAGCACTCTGAGCTCGATGTACCTGCACTGTGGGATCTCTAGACTGTGGTAGATGAGGGAGTGGTCTGTCTTTAAAGGCTCTAACACTGTCAGACCTTTCCGCACTTGTTTCAGCTCTACTCTCTTCAACGCCAGTCACTCCTTCATCTTCTGCATCCCTGTCATATGAGCTGAGCTCTACTTCTGAAAATATTGACAAAGTGAGTTAGTGCTTTGTTAATGTGGTTTTGTCAATTTTAATCATCAGCACATTTGGCTGTTGGCGACATATATATTCATTGTTTTCGTGAGGCTTATTCCTGATGAACTCAATTGAATTTACAAACATTAGGCGCTCAACACTAGGATGAAATGTAACCACAAGGTTTCATTCATGATTAGCAGTCATCTTCTCAATAAGTATGAGAGGACAAATCCATGAAAATATCACACAAATTTGTATCATGCCAGGTTCATCTTCATAAAGAGAGACATCCTTAGGATCAAGTAAGATTACTAGGTAGGTCAGTTACATGCAACTATTATCAAAGGAAGACCAACACATCATCATTCTATAATTATTATCACCATGTATTCAGGTAAATATAGAAACACACATTTATTAGAACCAACCTTCAAAAGTATTGACAGAGTGGGAGGGATTTCTGTGTGTCCTCTGAGTTGTCTTATTCTTAGTTTGTCTTTTCATGTTTCTAGTGTGGAGGCAGAAAACAGTCAGGACTATTCCTGATATACATAGAATTGAAGCGCCTACAGTACTCCTAACTATGACACCTGAAACATAATGACGCACGTACATTCATATGACTATTCTTTGATTTATCAGTTTGTGAATCATGAAGTTGCCTAATGACTATTGTCTAATTACTAACCATCTACAATGCTAACCCAGTATTTTTTCATTTCAAACAACTAATGGAATATTCTTTTCTATAGAATGGATTGAGACACTGCTGGTCACTTGTTAGAAGATATTTTATATAGCCTTAATAAATAGTGTATCAGGGAATTCACATCGATGTGCAAGATATAAAAAGATATACTACACATACCTGTGTCAGTAGAGTCATTGTTTGGAGCGGCACTGGTTGAAATATTATTAGATACTGTTGTGTCGTCATTGTCGTAGAAAACACTGACTGCAAAATCAACAATTTCATCGATGAACATAACGCCAATAAGTCAAGATAGTAGATTTGCACATTGAAATGAGCATGCTAGAGTTTGGAGAGATATATATACTTTTTATTGGCATCAAAAGTCATCTCATTCGAAATGTTTTGCACTCAGTGCCAGAAAACAATTTTTTTTTATAACAAAAAAGAGAAACAGAAGGGAAATAATATCATCAATGATGTTGGTCAAGTCGATAATATATGGTTGAAAAGTAAAGTTTTGAATGAACTGAACTTCTCTTTAGATCTCAAATGTAACGGTAAAGAATTGTATGTAGCAGAAACTTTGTATCTTAGATTGTCTGTATGATATAAAAGTAAATGTTTATCACGAAAATTGAACTTGGTAGTGTTTTTAAATCCTCTATATATAAATGGAGGTGTTAAAAAATTGTTTATCTTATGCGCAAAAAGTGAAGTGAAATAACAAACAAGCTTAGGAAGAGGTAGGAGTTGTAATGATTGTGTAATGGATTCGGTTGAAATGAGATAATATGGGATGTAATGCACATTGGCGATAATGCGTAAAGCCCGTTTTTGCAACAAAAATAATCTATTGAGGGCATTATTGCAGGACAAGTTGCCAATGATATGGATACCATATATAAGGTGCCAATAGATAAACTGGAAGTAAAATGTGCGGGCACTTGCTATATCCAAGAAGTATCTCAAATTTTGAAGTAGGTAAACATTCCGTTGTACCTTTTTATATACATACTCTAGATGATCCTGCCATGAAAGCGAGTCATTCAACACAAAACCCAGAAGCCTTGTAGTTCTCTGTCTGTTTAGTTTTTCATGCCCTATGTACAGTTCCAGGTCATAAAGCGGATCTGAGATGTTAAGTAGCATGTAATGAGATTTCTGAACATTTATAACCATCCGGTTACGATTGCACCAATCCAAAATGCCACTTAAATCTTCAGATGCCTTTGCCTTTAGTTGCTGAAGGTTTTTATTAGATGACAGGAACACTGTATCATCAGCATATGCATATGATGATGAGTCTGATTTTGATGAAGTTAATAAATCATTTATGAAAATGAGAAACAAAGTTGGTGCTAGGATTGAACCTTGAGGGACCCCTATTGTGATAGGCAATCTACAAGATTCAATATTATTGAGTTTAACAAACTGCCTTCTGTCTGTCAGAAAGGTGTCAAGAAGTTTTAACATATTTCCTCCGATGCCGCAAGCCTTCAACTTGTTGTGTAGTAAAACATGGGATACACAGTCAAATGCCTTTTTAAAATCCAGAAAAAGTAATGTCATAACATTTCCATTAATTTTCTCCACCAAAGAGTCTGAAATAATTTTAAATAAACTGTCTGAACAAGAATGGCCTTTTCTAAATCCACATTGAAGCTCATGGATCATTTTGTTCTTAGTGAGATATTCTTGCAGATGGTGATTTATGTGTTTCTCAAATATTTTTGAAAGAACAGGCAAGACTGAAATTGGCCTATAATTTGATGGGTTATTTATATCCCCAGATTTATGTATTGGTGAAACTCGAGCTAGTTTCCATGTTGAAGGGAACTGTCCTTTGCTTAAAACCCTGTTAAACATATCGGTGACAATATCCACAATATAAGGCCAAACAAGCTTCAACATCTTCACTGTAATTCTGTCAGGTCCTGTACTTTTACTATCAGGAATGTGGAACAATATTCTTGTACATGTGAAAGGGGTGAATTGTGGTATGTCTGTCAAATTATGTTTGGATACGGGAAATGTCATCTCATCTGTTACAACAAGGTTCTTTGTGATTGATTTTGCAATGGATGTGAAATGGCTGTTAAATTGATCTGCACTCAAATTTGTCGCAGGGAAAGTCTCCTTCTTTTTATTCTTTAATACATCCCAAACAGGTTTTGTATTACCTTTAGACTCTTTAATAGTATTAGAAATAGCTCTTTTCTTCTTTTGTCTGATCATATTAGTGACATAATTTCGCTGTTTTTTATATCCTTCCCAATCACCGTTTTGTTTGAGTTGATCTCTGATTTTGATGTTCATTTTTACCTCATCATCCAACCATTTTGGAAGATTATGCGTTCTTACAAAACGAGTCTTCTCAAACACGAGTTTTGATATAAGATGATTCAAATGGCTATAGAACTTCTCAAACATTGAGTCTATTGATCTTTCATACAGTACGTAACCAAAATTTTCCCTTGAGAATGTGTTAAAAATGTTTTCAGGTGTTGCAAATGAATAATCCAAAAATGTTACCTTACATCTTTGTTTAGATATTTTAACATTTCTATCAATCTCTCTTGAAGCTACTATCATGAAATGATCACTCAGTGAATATTTGATGACACCAGATTTAGCAATATTGTCACTTTTACTTGAATAGATGTGGTCAATTAGTGTCCTTGATGAATTAGTTATGCGAGTGGGTTCAGATATAAGTTGATTCAACAGTAGTGGAGAGGTAACATTATCTAACCACCTGTTTTTCGAATTTGGATTCAGCAAATCAATATTGAAATCACCAAATATTATAATTTCATCGTTCAAACCATAACAACGCTCGACAAACTCTGAAAAGTCTGTGTTCCATGATGCTTTTGATTGGGGAGGTCTATATAAGTATGTGACCAAAAAACTCTTTTGGCTTCTGGGTCTGACTTTGACTGTTATACTCTCATCCATGTAAAGATCTAAATTTTCCAGATGTTCAATGACCAGTGAATCATGGACATAGCAGAGTAATCCCCCACCATTGTTACAGAGCCTATCCCTTCTTATCATCGTATATCCTGGTACCTCATATAGGCAGCTGTCATCATTTTCATTCAAAAATGTTTCAGCCAAACACAGTATACTAAATTTGTGATCACTAAGAATTAAACGAACCTCTTCCAGTTTGCTTGCCAATCCACGGATATTAAGATATGCGCTATGAAAATTCTTTGCCATCATAGAAGTTTTTCAAAATGGCATTTAAGTTTAAGTGAGTCTAAAATCATACCTTGACTGAGGACCTTGTTGTATTGGTCCTGAGTGTCAAACTTTACTTTAAAGATGCGCATTTTCTTTTCCCCTTTGTAAATCCTTATAGCTGAAGAGTTGGGGAAATTCTGTGATATCTCTTTTATTACAAGTTCATCATCAGCATCGATAGGAATGCCTCTCAGCATACCAGTGTTGACTTTTGCTGATTCTGGATTGATTGTCT
The DNA here is from genome assembly GCA_914767715.1 of Membranipora membranacea. Classification (NCBI taxonomy): domain Eukaryota; kingdom Metazoa; phylum Bryozoa; class Gymnolaemata; order Cheilostomatida; family Membraniporidae; genus Membranipora; species Membranipora membranacea. The sequence goes on along the minus strand of OU612066.1, from coordinate 18,420,461 downwards.
TTCTTACTTGCGAATTTTCAAATAGTAATGTATTCCAAGTGTTTATCAACTTGGTCACTGTCTTTTCATCGCGAAGGTGCAGCATAATTTTTGGAGATTCTGTCTTGAAATTGTAGGTCGTTATGTTTTCTATGATTGTTGGGCCGAATTCACGGTTAATCTCACGTCTGATGTTGTCTTGATTATAGTTTTGGTAGGTTTTTGATGACTTGTTGATACTTATTACGATGCAGTGCTTGGGGTTGAAGTTGTTTGGACGAGCTGTTTTTGTAATAGATGGCATGTGATCTGGTGTGTTGGATGTAGTTGCCGGTGAACTTGGTGTTGGTGTGTTTTGATGTGTTGTTGATGAAGGAATATTTCTGTGGAGTTGTCTACTGCTGCTTGCAACTGATGACCATTGTTGTGTGGTGTTAAGAGTTTGAGTTGGAAGATATGTTTGTTGTACGGTATTTTTGGAATTTGATGGACATTCCTTTGTACTAGGGCTCTCAGAAAAAGCACTAGTAATTTTATCCAATTTAACCTGCATGCTGTCCATCTTCTCCTGCATGCTGTCCATCTTCTCCATCATAATAGAAAGCACGCCATGTAGAGTTCTGCATGACGCACATCCGGGACTCTCCCCACAATCTCTGTCCCTGGAATGACTGGGAGCGCTGTCGACGAATGGAGCGCTGTCGAGATGTTTATACAAGCATAATTTAAACAGAATGGATTTTTTACATTTTTTATAAAGTTAAACTACAGTTAGCATTTTCCCTTGAATTCTCCCTGAATTATATGTTTGTTTAAAAATTCAAAAAAAAGATTCAATTTCTATAACAATGACTTACCATTATACTTGAGGGTGAGTATCTGGCCTTGACTTTTTTCAACAGCATACAAGTCATTTCCTCTTGTTCGATAATCGGCCAAAACTGCTACAATCATTTTTTTCCTGGTCACACTCAGTGTCATTGAAGGGCAAACTGGTCACTCCCTCTGCTACCTTGGTGTAGTCTCCAGTATCTGTCTTGACGAGGAGCATCTCTGGGGCTTCGGTTATGCAGAGCAGTGCCTTTTCACCAACACTAACAGCTTGCAAAATTCTACCAGGATTGCCATTTAGACCGACATGGGTGATCTCTGATCTCAAAAAGTCCACATGATGTAATATTTGTGCGCCCTTGAGTTGTATATGCCCCTGAGAAATTATTGTTCAATGCCATCGCGTAAATGCTTCCAAACCCACTCATGAGTTTAAATGGGGTAGTTGAGAAGTTTGCTGAAGAGAGGTTAACTTGGTAGATTGTTGAAGCAGCAGTGTAATATGCAATATTTTTGGCCAAATCTACAGAAGTTGGTCCGAAAGAAATTGATTTAATTTGACTACAGTTTAGGGCTGTTTGATTTGGTTGGTTATCACAGAAAGAGTTGGGTAGGTTAATTGTTTTGTTGTCCTTGATCCTGTTATATCTGAAACTAAAGGGTTTTAGAATATTTATGGCACCCATAGAATTTATGCATTTTCTAAATCCAATGTGATTAATTTCAAATAATTTGCTTATCTGTGCAGCTATTGTCTTCTTTGAAATCTTGAACATGACACTGAGTATCGAAACTGGACAGTAGTTTGAGCATTTTGCATGGGATCACGTTCTTTATGAAGTGGTTTTTTCACAGGGAAAACAAAGTTTAGAAAAGATAGATTTACTTAACAAGCTAGTACTGGATCAAGGCCATATTTATTGTATTTTAAAAATTTGATGGGTATTTTGACATATCCACTTGACTTTTTGATGGAAAGGACTTTTAAAAATATCAATAAACAGTTCAAAGCCTTAATCTTGAATTGTCTTCCCTCCAGTCTGGTACTTTTTTACCCACACAGGATAGGAAAGAAGAGGTGAAATGAGCTTATCCTGAAAACGGCTTATAAAAGGATGAAAATTATTTTTGATTCGGATTCTGCGCCATTGCAAACTCATAGGGACACAGTTTGGGAAATCACTTTTGTACTTGGATAGTCATTTATATCAATTTCTGTTTGTTTTGTTCGCAAATTTCAAAGAAATTTTCCATGAATTTTGTAGCTCAAATTGAGATTCATCACCAATGCTTTGGAAACCCTGTCCCACAGCAAGTTACATACCTTGATACTCGATAAGTCGACGCAGGTTTGTAGTTGAGGTGATTGTTAGAGGCTTCTACAGTCAATCCACGCCACAGTACAAGAAGGAACTACAAACAATAAATAATAGTCAGTTCTTTAATCAGTTTAGTGACCTGGTTAGTTAGTTTTAGAAGAAAATACAGAAGTTATAATTATATTTACAGTGTGAGCTGTTAAATTCAGAGCTCCTGGTAATTCAGACAAGGAAAATTTGTCTCTTCAGCCAGAGCTCGAAGCATTCTAATGTCACATAATTCAGACTCTGCTTAATTAGGACAAATTTTGTGTGGTCCCCGAAGATTTGAATCAAGTGAACTGCACTGTAATTGTTTTATTATATTTGAGCCTATTGAGTAAACACAATAAGTCAGTAATATAAAAAAACTGATATGGTATTAAGGCCAGAATTAATATGCAATCCATCATAAAATAAACTGAGAAGGCTTTGCCAGACCTTGCAATGATGTCATACTAAATTTGACTTAGTGAAAGATAAATTAGATTAATCCTCTGCGCCATCTATCAGCAATGTGAGATTTTGATTGAGTTGATATTAATGAGATAAAGGACTTTAATCAATCATACAGTTAGATCATCTCACTTTTGTCAGATAAAAACATGAATTCAATGATGACACAAATTTGATAATGCCTACCTGGATGGTGTTTGCTACTTTCCGCATCATTCTGCTTATTGTTACTGCCAACAAAGTCAAATAAAGAAAATCCGGTTGCCTCTTTTTGTAGCGATTTTACACAAACCATGTAACAAATGCTATACTCAAAATGCTTGAACAATAGAATCAATAGACGTTTTATACCACCTCTAGGCATAATCCTTATGTTTGAGCCACCACAACTCTGCTCATTTTTTTGCAAAAACTTACAAAGCCTTCAATCCTCTCTTTAAATGTAAATTTTGTGTCCGAACTATAAATAAAGAATTCTGATTGGGCCTCAGCTTCAGTATTACGCTTTTGCCATTAATAAAGTAGCTCGGTGGATAAATTTCGCATAACTACATCAATACTTTCATTAGCATGCAATAATAGCAAGACCTAGATCAAGTTTGATCCATTTTTCCCTCCTTAAAATTGCCCCCCTCTACTGACACGCCTTTTTCCTTCGGCGTGTCAGTAGAGAGGGGGGGGGGGGGCAAATCCAATGAGGGAAAAATGGATCAAACTTTATCTAAGCATTTGACTGAGATTTTAGATATGATTTGATTTGAAAGGTGTGATTTGAGAGACTGGTTGAAGTGTTTTACTTTTTAGACCTTTATTACAGTCTAACTTGATTTATGGAGAAAAACTGTATCTTAACGCCAACAGTACCAAGTATCTCTTGCACACGAACCAATGGAGGTAAGCCTCAGTTTTGGAAACCTGTTTCCGATAGCACAGACTGCACTCTGCTTTCCTCCACCTGTAAATAGAGTGAGCAATGTATTATAAACGATATAATAAATATATATAATCGTATTACACCATTTGGCCACTAAACTAATAAGAACTTTATCAAACAATTATGCAAAATTGTTTTTTATTTCTAATAGTTTGATGCTAAGGAAGAAACCTTTTCTTATCAAAGATCATCAGTCCTTCAATAGAATTGCCCTACTTGATAACAATATTTTAAACAAATTCACCTGATGACCTGATGCATTAGGATTTTTGTTTTATGCATAGTATTATGTGTCTTTATGACTTGATCAGCGAATAAAATTGATATTGTTATTAATATTTTCATTATTATTACTTATAACTTACTGTGGTGTTTGATGAGTCTGAATTCCCCAAGTGAGCCAACAGAGATAAACTTTAAACCAGGATAATGGATGTTTTGGACCTCAAAAACGTTATCATCACACATCGATACAATTGGTAAAGGCTTTTCTCGGCTTGGCTGGAAGCAAATACAAAAGAAATTTCATGATCATGGGTTAAGTTACTGTGTGTATATATATGGCCATTTTATCCATGCATCTTTTTAAAAAAAAGTAGCATGCAAATATGTTTCTCCTTTCATTGTATACTTTTACGCTCCCCTCTTGATATCTTAATCTACAGAAGCAGTCATGTCAGTTTTAGAAAAATATGAGATTGAACTGGAGGTTGTGACTGGGAGAACGAAGAGGCAGAAAAGGAAAAGCCGTTAATTCAGCAGATTTTTAAAGACAATAAGAGTGTAAAAAAGAACGTTGATTTGTTAATTCAATACTAGAATATTCCTTTGGTAGGGCATCAGAGTTTCAAAATGTCCTTAAATTTCTTTTTCATAGTTAAACCATGTTAAAGTTTAGAAGATCTATACCCAATACATGCTTACCGTTGCAATAACCTTGTAACCAGATGGAGCTTCTGTCAATTGACCAAGAGAGTACATTGACTTTAAATAACCACCGACCCATTTTCTAGTGTAAATGTGTATGATGAAGAAAAGTCTGTTATCACCAGGTAGTTCATACATATCAAAGCTTAAAAATTCATCAAAGCTCTCTAAAACAAGAGTAATTAAGGGTAAGGGTTACTGTACAAAAGAATAAATCTACACTCTAGTATGAAATTGTCTTTGTAACTCCTGTGTATACCAAACATCAAAATACTTGGATAGTTTCTTCATCGTAGTATGCCGTCAAATGCAAGCTGATCCCCACAAACTTTAAACCTCTCAACATTATGTCAATGCTTCATGTGAGGGTTTAAATAAATCTCATCTTACACGGCTTGTGAAATCGATCTAGATTTTACGAAAGAAGAAAACTAAGACTAGAATATGATAAGGAAACATTGTTTGCTTTTGACATTTTAGGCACAAACTAGACAAGAAGTGATAATTTCTCATGTATCAATTGATTGGGGATGATCTAAAGTAAAAGGTTGCTAAAACATAATTATTTTATTTACCATCTCTCTGAGGGTGAGTTTTTGGTAACAATATAAACTCTTTGGATACTTCATCGAAGGAGGCTGGATAAAATGGATAATCATGATCCCATTTTCGAATCCTGTTGTAGCTTGTTATTCTTTCTTCTTTTATCCTTAGTTCAGGGCAGGCATCATAGAGGGCTGTCAAAATACAGTACAAGTTAAATAACTCAAACTGTGAGACAAACACTGTCTAGCCTGTTCTTTCTGCAAGCCAAATTACCTCAACCCCTTGCCATGTCTTGCCTTGTCTCATGTGAGGGAGGTTAGTGGTATGAGACCATAATCTCCAGTGAACAGGTGATTGACACCTATAGTTCTCGAAGACCACTGGACAATTTTGTTTATTACTGATGTTAGAAGGATGAAATTGATCTGAGTTTTGTGGCTTATGGGTAAAGAGAATCCAGGGTAAAGCTCCCCCTCATTGAAAGGCATTATTCAATAAATGGCTATTGGATGACTATGAATGAATCCATTTTGGTCCGTAGTTAAAAAACTGCTACAGGAAAAATACTAAGTCATGTTTTAAACAGATCATGGTAAGAATTAACAGCCAGCACTTACATGAATGATTATTACAGATTAATTTTATCTTGCACCAACTAATTTTTTAACTATTGTTATCAAAACAGGGATTTAGGGCCTTTTTACTGTTCTGACAAGAAAAGCTAACAAAGAATGTTAATTAATTTAAAACGCACGCTTTTTTTGGGTATAGATTACTCCCTTCCAAAAATATGATCTTTTTCATTAGTAAAATGGTTAATAGCCGATTATTTGCGCAATCATCTATATGTAAATCAATCCAATGAATAATGTCATTTGAACATGACAACACAACATGAACATCACTTTAAACATTGTTGCAAACCTGGAATAGAATGTTTCCTCAATATCAACACTGTTTGAATAGTGGAGCGGGAAAGCTCCGCAGGTCCTTTCAAACTCAAATTGGGGAGCAACTATAATGCTCTCGCCATTTGGTGATCAAGTCATTGGTATTTTTTTTCTATGTTCCACTACCCCATTTAACAATGAATTCCTTGTCGCTTACGCTTATGGGTAAGTGTCGTGACGCATGGAAACATAGGCTAGCATAATGATAATATCACAGAGTAAGGATACATCCTTACTCTGTGATAATATCATTTAAAAGCGCAAACTTATCAAAAGAATATTACTCCTATACCAAATTTGTTGGCATTAGATGGAAAGCGTTTTACCTTGAGCTTTATATTGCACTATCATTTTTTGTTAGCCAATAGATCATGTGGGATTGACCTAGCCTTGAACAAGGCCAGGATTGACCCTATTTAGCAAGGAATTCCGTGTCAGCTTATCACACGGAGTTAGTGGCTGTGACGTACGGAAGCATATAGCTACCATAATAACAGAGCTACTACTTTTTGCTAAATGCCCTGTAACAAAGGGTAAATGGGTTATGAGCATGTGCTCCAATTGAACTGGCTTTAGAGGATATAATAAATGCATCCTGGAGATGAGCCATTTCTCAATCTCAGCACCCAAATCCTTCAAACATCTGTTTTTTACTAGTCTGAGCCCCCAGACTTTGCCCCCTGTCCGACGGCCCCCCGGAGGGGAAAAAGTCTGAGAACAATGCAGGATTTCGCTGGAGTTGTCTGCTCTTGAGTGTTATAAGTTAATCAAGGGGAGCACTAAAACTGCAATATCTATTGATTTCTGTTCATGCCACCTACTATATTGCTCCAGGTATGAGAGTATTCCAGTCAGACTCTGGGAAAAGTAGCCTCATGTTTGGGAAATACTCATGAGCAGAGATATTCACTGCCAAGTAGTGAAGAAAATGTCAGCCAGAATTTCTTTCATTTTGAATAAGGGCGGTCATCGATGACATTGACAAAAGGTCATACAATGTGTATTATTGGACCCTAGGCTATATGAAGTAAGATTAATGTAGAAGTAATGAGAGGAAAAATCCAAGCAAATCCTGCACAGTGCGTAGACTAGTTTTTTACGCAACCCTTTATTGTCATGTCTGTCTCTCCTTATTTCTATTTGCTGTGGTTTGCTGAGGCTTCACCAATCAAATCACTTTTTTGTCCACCACACAATCCATATGAAGATCATGATGTAGCACTCAAAGTATTATGGTGTACTGGAAATCAATATATGCAGCCTCACACAACTAAAAGGCTGTTTGCTCAGATTCACACTAGCTTCTAACTATTTACATGCGGTCAATCATAAAGACAGATCCCCATAATTTTGTTAGTCAGAGACTTATTATAAACCAACAATTATAAACTTGGTGATGACTAACTAACTGGTTGATCAGTGCTGGCTCTTTGAAGAAGTATAAAAATAATTATTCTTACAATTACTGTAATCAATGAATGACATGCTTACCTAATATTGCTATATAGTAAAGAAGAAATTCTCTCTTAGAAGACATTTCAAATAGTGCTATGAGAAGACTGGCTGAACTGGGTTGAGCCGTTAAAATGTAGCAAGTAGCTCAAATTCAAAGTATAAATTCATTAGAATAAAGGGTGATAAAAATTCATTGTCCTTTCTTTGGTACTTGGGATATGGTGAGTTAAAAAAAATAGGCTTCAAAGTTACTTTTCTTGTTTTAGTATCCTTTGTTAGCGTTTCAGGCGATTAAAAACCAGATAAGTCTGCAGTTTGTAGCAGTATCTATGTTTTTCGCATGGTATGTTTATGCTAATCTTTCAACAAACGGTAGTCAAACTGGTAAAATAAATGACCTGAGTTATGGTGCAAATTTTTCATTTTCTTATTAATGGCGATCATTTTCACAACAGTTGATGGAGATAGGGAAGTGAACTCCACAGTGTATTGATTATCCATATAACCAGTCTAGAACTTGCTAATTGTTGGTTATAAATAAAACTTTATCTTTTTCTAATTCTTGTAACCTCAGTGAATTGGCCAGTAATGTGAGATTGGACTGTAGTAAAGAGGAATTAATTTCAGGCTTGTGATTAGGAGCTTGTGACCTGACAGATGGGAGCATTGCTGGTTTTGCCAGGATTTCATAACAAAGGGCAGGTAATTTGTGACCATGAGCTTCATTGGGTAGACCTTGTGACTAACACAACTCGCAAATCGTCAGCTACAAACCATAGCGTTTTTTTGCAATCCTTTGTGGTCATTTCTCTCTTTATGCCTCATTGCAGTGGGACACCAACTTTGACAGATAAGTAGACTATATGAGGGTAAACAGACAACATAAGTGTGGTTCTAACAATAAATAAATGTCCTGAAATTCCTTTCAAACCATCCGTCCGTGATAATTGAGCTATAGAAACAAACAACGAAAAACAATATAGTGCTGCAGCTGCATCTGGATGTAGAAGTTCAATCAACATCAGTAGAAAGAAGCAACCATGCGATGCGACCAAACAGGCAGTTATCAACAAATATTCATGAATAGATTGACGTGTCATGCATCGGCAGCATCTGTAGTTTAATTAAGAGTAAATTTTTGGGTCACATCGCACCTTTTTTTTTATCAGTTCTTTTTTGCAGCTTCATCATTTTCAATTGCTTGCCACAGCAATTCCACACCTCATCTCATCAAACATATTTATTGGCTCAACATGAACCTTGATGACTTGATATTGTGTGGGAAGAACACAACCAGTACAAAAACTTTGTATTATGGATAATCTTTAACGCCACCATTCCTATAATATTGTCACTACCGCGGAAAGGTTTCTTTCAGATCTTGCCAAATTGATCTGCTTTCCTACAGCAGTGCACTGTAATTAGCTGTTCTTTGCTAGTACATTTAGATAAAAACACATGTGAATTTTGTTCAAATCCTTCCATATAGGGTAATTCTCATTCTGGAAAAAAAATATAAATGTTTCTTGTAACTTCCTCCTTATTTATTGTTTACCAAATAGGGTAAGGTGAGAAGCTATAGAATAGTTTATTTCACTCACTTAGCTGTTGTAGTTTCTAAAGACAGATTTTTTGCATGTGTCACATTACACTCCCGGTACAAAGATGTGATTTCTCTTCTCTGTCCAGCATAATTTATGGTTGCGCTTGCACATATTTCGGTGTGGATGGCGATTGGCATTGTTCTTTACATGTTGATAATGTAATGCCCCAAACGAGCACTTGCAGCCATCTGAGCACGTAGACTTGTGACGGGATGGTATTCCAAATGCATGAGAAAAACTGACCACACCGATCTTATACTTATACTTCTCCGGCCGGGAGGACTGTCGGGTGTGGAGAAGGGTCTGGGGCTCAGACTAATCTTATACATATCAGGGCTGTATCTTACCCCGGCCCATTCCTACTGCCTAATCTGTTTCTACAACAGTAATTTTATTATGTTGGGTCGGCCGCATATTGGGTGTGCTTAGAGACAAAGTCCTGTGGCACAGAAGGTTATGGGTCCTTACAATAATCGAGCCAGACAAACCAAGGCCAGTTTGCATTAGCCATTAATCAACATGTTGTTGTATCGTCGGTATTTACCTCGTTATCGAGGAGCAGATGATTTCCAATGTAAGAAATTTTACCAATTTCCACATCAATATATATCAATATCAACAATATGAATCATAATTATCAAATTCAATGATTATGTCTATTGAGGTAATTCAAAGGGTTTGTGACTTGTGAGAGGCACCAGCTAAGTCACAATGTATAAATGGTCAAATAATGTTACAGAAAAACAGAAACTGCAAAATCTAAAAATTGAAGTAAAAAAAATATAAATGGTTAATTGAAATAGTAGAATATAATAAGTAAAATAAGGAAATCAACAATAAATATAAAATAAAAATCATGAAATACATTGAATTATTTAGAGTGATAAAAAAGAATTGACGTACTAAAATAGACAAATCTGCTCGCATCTTATGTCCCTAAAATACAGGTCATTGGAAAAGAGCTCTGAGGCTGAGGTTCTTGAGATCTAAAGCTCTTAGCTCTGATCTGCAATGTTATATTGATCTTTGGCTGATACAGTGACAGTACTTGTTTGGCGTTCATAGTTTGTATGCAGTTTCAACTCCATCTTATCAGAAATAACAGTCACAAAAATATTTGCATGTGGATGTGATGTCTGCTTTGTTTCGCTCTCCTCATTTGCAACAACATCCAGTGTCTCCTTTTGAGCCAAAGCTTCTCTTTGGTCAGTGGCGTACACATCATGTGCATACTCCGGAACACCAGATTCAGTAATACAACTTTGGTTATCACAGAGCACATACTGTTTTTCCATTTGCTCCTCAGGATGATTTGACATTGGTAAGGCCAACTGTGGTGTGGGATGGGGTAGCTTATTTGCTGGGTTACCATGTACTAACACTGATGTTTTGGATGATTGGTGGCTATGGTCTAGTACCTCAACATAGTATGGGTCATTTTGTTGAGTGACAGACGGCTTACAACCATATTCTAAGGCCTCAGGTACAGGGAGAAAACTGGGGTTATCACAATACGGGTCTTCATTTCGCATGTTTCGCTGTCGAGTATTTTGGAGGGATAGCCGTGGTCTTGGACGGGGAGGCGTTGTCTGAGGATTGTCACAATAAGGGAAGGGGCTGTTTATTTGCTGATCAAACCTCGGTAGTGACAGCCGTGGTCTGGGACGGCGAGATGCTACAGGAGGCCACTCATCTTTTACTGCTGATGATTTTGTTATCGATCCTTCCTTGTAATATTCACGAACATCGGCATAGCAGTAATCATCTGATTCTGAGGTAGCACTCTGAGCTCGATGTACCTGCACTGTGGGTTCTCTAGACTGTGGTAGAGGAGGAAGTGGCCTGTCTTTAAAGACTCTAACACTGTCAGATCTTTCCGCACTTGTTTCAGCTCTACTCTCTTCAACGCCGGTCGCTCCTTCATCTTCTGCAATCCTTTTATATGAGCTCAGCTCTACTTCTGAAAACATTGACGAAGATTTAGTGCATATTTCTAACGCACTCAATTGAATTTTCAAACATTAGGCGCTAAACACTTTGAAATTTAAGCACAATGTTTCATTCACGATTAGCAGTCATCCTCTCAACGGGTATGAGAGGACAAATCCATGAAAATATCAAACAAATTTGTAACGTGCAAGGTTTATCTTCGTAAAGACTGACATCTTTAGGATCAAGTAAGATTACTAGGTAGGTCAATTACATGCAACTATTATCAATAAAAAGACCAACGCATCATCATTCTATAATTGTTATCACCATGCGCCAGGTTGATATTTCATATTCTTGTAGATAATTAAAACACTTTGTTGGTATTCAGGTAAATATAGTAACACACATTTATTAGAACCAACCTTCAAAGGTATTGACAGAGTGGGAGGGATTTCTGTGTCTTCTCCGAGTTGTCATATTTAAAGTTCGTGTTTTCATGTTTCTAGCGCGGAGGTAGAAAACAGTCAGGGCTATTCCCGATAAACAAAGAATCACTGCGCCTACAGTACTTCCAACTATGACACCTGAAAACATAATGACCACAATCCATGTACATTCATATGACTATTCTGTGATTCATCAGTTCGCGGATCATGAAGTTGCCTGATGACGATTGTCTAATTTCTATAATCTGCAATTCTAACCCAGATTGGTATTTTTCCATTTCCCACAATAAATGGAGTAACTTTAGAAAAGTTCGATTTCTTTTATAAGCAATAGAATGGATTGAGACACTGCTGGTCACTTGCCTTAATAAAGAGTGTATCAGGAAATTCACATCGATGTGCAAGATATAATAAGATATACTACACTTGCCTGTGTCTGTAGGGTCATTGTTTGGAGCGACACTGGTTGAAATATTATTAGATACTGTCGTGTTGCCATCATCGTAGAAAACACTGACTGCGAAATCAACCATTTCATCAATGAACATAACGCCAATAAGTCAAGATAGCAGATTTGCACATTGAAATGGGCATACTAGAGTTTGCAGATACAAGCACAATTTAAACAGAATGGATTTTCCAAATGTTTTATAATGTTGAACTAATGTTAGTATTTTCCCTTGAATTCTCCCTGAATTATATGTTTGTTTGAAAATTAAAAAAAGATTCAAATTCTATAACAATGACTTACCATTATACTTGAGGATGATTATCTGACCTTGACTTCTTTTAATAGCATACAAGTCATTTCCTCTGGTTTGATAATCGGCCAAAACTGGTACAAGCATCTGTTTCTGGTTACACTCAGTATGATTGCAGGGCAAACTAGTCATTCCCTCTGCTACCTTTGTGTAGTCTCCAGTATCTGTGTTGACTAGAAGCATCCCTTGGGCGGTGGTTACGCAGAGCAGTGCCTTTTCACCTATACTTACAGCTTGCAAAATTGTACCAGGTTTCCCATTAAGACCGACAGAAGTAATCTCTGATCTCAAGAAGTCCACATGACTGACTGTAATATTTGTGCTCTTTTGAATTGTAAATGCCCCTGAGAAGTTTTTGTTAAATGCCATCGCATCAATATTTCCAAAAGAACTCATGAGTTGAATTGGGGTAGTTGGAAAGTTTTCAGCAGAGAGGTTAACTTGGTAGATTGTTGAAGCAGCGGTGTAATATACAAGATTATTGGCCGAGTCTACAGAAGTTGGTCCGAAAGGAATTGATTTAAGCTGACTGCAGATTAAAGATGTTCGATTTGGTTGGTTGTTGCAAAAAGATTCGGGTAGGTTGATTGTTTTGTTGTCCCTGTTCCCAGTGGAATAGACTTTGACTGCGTTTTTTTCACGGACAAGGAACGTTTCGTTTCCAATCTGTTGGAAGCTTTTGATTTCTTCATCGGTTGTCAGGATCCGTCTTGACTTTTGCTGTCTTTTGTTCTTACTGTAAATCCTCTTATTCTGTGAGTAGTAGAACTTGTCATCAGATCTTCTGTCAGGCTGAATTGCTGTCATGCGGTTGAGATCTGTCAAGTTTATATCAAGTTTGTATGAAACTTCCAAGTTCAGAATCATGCTGCAATGATAAAGATTTTTTTTGTTATCCAGCTTATGTTGCACTCAAACAATATACTAAGATATCTACTGAGAAAAATGTGTAGTCAATAAAAGAAGGGGACAACCAGGTAGCCAGTCACAGGCTTGTGTGAATATTGCCCGGCTCTAGTTTTCCTTCTCCACCGCATGACCCCACCGACAAGGCAGGGAAGCATGCACACCCGAAGCTGGTCTAGACCGTTGCCCACAGCCCTCCTACCAAAAGCGCCATGGCGACAGACAGAGAAGACTCCTCCCATCCCATTAGGTACATGAACAGGAGCTATGGCACACATCACAAAAAAAATCTAATTCAACTTTCTATTGAGTTCAGCAATGGGGTTAGAGAATGAAAAACTGTTTAGCATTACATTTTTTATCAAGTGGTTTTACACGGGTATGTCTGGGAAAACAGAGTTTTGAATAGATAGATTTACTAAACATGCTAATACCGGATCAAGTCTATATCTATTGTCGTTTAAAGATTTGATGGGTATTTTGACATATCCACTCGATTTTTCCATTTGAATCTATTTTTAAAATAATATCAATAAACAGTTTTCTGAGCTCTAATTAGAGCCTCTGTTGAGAGTTGTCTTCTCTCCAGTCTGGTAATTTTTAACCCGCATGGCATAGGAAAAAGGAGCTGGAATGAGTTTGTCATGAAAACTGCTTTTAAAAGAATGAAAATGATTTTTGATTCAGATTCCGCGCCATTGCAAACTCATAGGGATACAGTTTAGGAAATAATTTTGGTATTCGGATAGTCGTTAATATCAATTTCTACCTGTTTTATCGACTAATTTCATGGATTTTTTATGAACTTTGGTGCTAAATTGAGATTTATCACCACTGATTTGGGAACCCTGTCCCTCAGGATACTGAGTAATTGACCATACTCTTACACATCCCAATTGTTTGCCATGTAATAAAAGCTAGGGAAATAAATAGGCTCAACTTAACTAATAAAAGCCAATAGAAAATACTCACAACGTTGAAAACAGAGCACTTATGACAGAATAGCCCTGATACTAAAGATCTCGGTCTTCAGACAGAGACAGAACTTGCAATTTTAACCCACATTCTTTTAACCCTGGAGATGAGGTATAAAGTTAGAAATAATACAGGAGATAGGAGAAAGATAATAATATGTAAACAATAAATTGATCAGTTATGTGGAGTCTTTTTGCCTCTTAACATGCGAGTCACACATACCTAGATACTCGAGCAGTCGATGCAGTCTCGTAGCTGAGATTATTGTTAGAGACTTCTCCAGTCACTCCACACCACAGTACGAATAGAAACTACAAACAATATATCATAGTCAGTACTTTAATCAGTTAAAGGGTTCCAAACAACTTCTCATTGATTAATAGCAGACTGTCCCTTCTGCATAGGGAAAAAGACAAAACCTAATTCGGATGATTGTTCAGCCAGAATTCTTGTGAAACATTTCTCCGATCAGGTACTCAAACTCAGTTAAAATAGAATACCATAGAGCAGTTACCTGTTCCTGTCTCTGCTCTAGCTCTAACATCATAACAGCAATGTCTTGGAACCTCCCCTAAACTGAAGTGTTACAAATCTTAGAGTCAGCAACTACTTTGAGTTTTGCATCGCGTAATGTACAAAGCTGATGCTGCCCAGCAAATTATTTACTACCCATTAATGCATTGCTGCAAAACCTTGAACGAACGACTCAAAATATTTTTAAAAAATGTTTGTGTACTTATTAGTTACTTATTACCTATCCAACCATATGAATTTTATGAAAATTCGCCAACGCCGTTACTATACCTTAAACAAGTTCCCATCGATTGATAGCAGATTGCACATTATGCATAGGGAAAAAGATCGAATCAGAATCGTTTGATTATTCAGCGAGAATTTTTTTTAACATTTGATCCATCAGGTGAAATTATGTTGCTCAAAATCAGCCAATATGGAACCACACAGAGCAGTTTCCTGTTCCTGTTTAATTTAGCCTGTGATCTATCATCATTACAGCAATGTCTTTGATCCTCCCCTAAACTGAAGTATAACTCAGTCAAGAGTCAGCAACTACTTTGTGAGTTTTGCATTGTGTCATGCACAAAGCTGATGCTGCAAAGCTCATTCTTTACTACCCATTTATGCATTGCTGCGAAACCCTGGTTGCCATTTAAGATGCGTCCATCATGAATAAACTGATGAGGCTTTGCCAGACCTTGCAATGATGTCATCCTAAACTTGAATTAGTATAATATAAATTAGATTAATCATCTGTGCCTTCTATCAGCCACTTTGATTGAGTTGATATTAACACAGAGTAAGGATATATCCTTTGCTCTGTGATATTGATGAGATAAAAGGACTCCAATCAATTGCACAGTTAGATCATCTTACTTTTGTCAGATAAAAACAAAATTCAATGATAACACAACTACGTTAATGCCTACCTGGATGGTGTTTGCTACATTCCATATCATTTTGATCATTGCTACTATCAAGTCAAATGAAGAAAATCCTGTAGCTTCTGTATTGTAGCAGTTGTACACAAAGCATGCAACAAACGCTATACTCAAAATGCTTGAACAATAGAATCGATCGACGTTTTATACAACATCAAGGCATAATCCTTATGTTTGAGCCACCACAACTCTGCGCATTTTTTGCAAAAAATTACAAATTGTGTTCAAACTAAAATAAAGAACTCTGATTGGGCGTCAGCTTCAGTATTACGCTTTTGCCATAAATATATTAGTTTGTGTAAAGGTTGATGAACTTTGCATAACTACGTCAATACTTTCAATACTATGCAATAATATCAAGAAGACCCTCGTCTTGCTTCGGGAGAGGATGTGATATGGTTTGAGACCAATCTCCCCGAAGAACAGATATTTGACACCCATCCAAGGCCTTCAAAGACCCTAGGACATCTTTTGATAATTTCTGACTGAGCAGACGGATGACTATACTTCCAGTTGGTTGAATATGGGATTTGACTGAGATTTTAGATATGATTTGATAGATGTCATTTGAGAGACGTGGTGTGAAGTGTTTTACTTTTTAGACCTTTATTACAGTCTAACTTGATTTGTGGAGAAAACTGTATCTTAATACCAACAAAACCAAGTATCTCTTTTACACGAATCGATGGCGGTAAGCCTCAGTTTTGGAAACCGGTTTCCGAAAGCACAGACTGCACTCTGCTTTCCTCCACCTGTAAATAGAGAAGGCAACTATTATAAACGATATTACAAATATATATTAACTTATTACATCAATTAGCCCATAAATTGATAATATAAATTGACAAGAAGATTATCAAAAACTCGTGCGAAAGCGTTTTCTATCTACCCCTATCTTTCTATCAGTTTGATGCTAAGGAAGAAATGTATGTCAAATTTCTTTATAGTAATAAGTGGTCATAATTGGCCAAGTTCCATTTTTGTGACGGTTATCTACAACAATTACTCTATTTATAGCCTACTGTGGTGTTTGATGAGTCTGAAATCTCCAAGTGAGCCAACAGAGATAAACTTTAAACCAGGATTATTGATGTTTTGGACCTCAAAGACGTTATCATCACACATTGATACCATTGGTAAAGGCTTTTCTCTGCTCGGCTAAAAGAGAATTAAAAAGAAATTTCGTGATGTATGGTTTTGGTTACCCAACCCTTTAAAAATCATCAATGTATGTATGTATATATACCTTTATTATCACAGGGTCATTGAGAAATAAAAAGCTGGTCTGCCTGCAGTAAAGATTATTAATAAAAAATGTTGATGACTCAAACTGTTAATGATAAGGTTTGGAACCATAATCTCTGAAGAACAGGTGTTTGGCAGGGAATGGATTATTTTGTTTACTCAGTAGATTTGTTAAGTCAAAAGTGTAAAAAATTATATAGATGTTTGTAACTAGAATATTCCTTTTGAAGGGCATCACAGCTTGGAGAATAGCACAAAATGTCCGCAAATTTCTTTCCATTCCATTCTAAACCATGTTAAAGTTTGGAAGATCCATACCCAATGCATGCTTACCGTTGCAATAACCTTGTAACCAGATGGAGCTTTTGTCAATTGACCAAGAGAGTACATTGAATAACCTCCGACCCATTTTTCATTGTAAATGTGTATGATGAAGAAATGTCTGTTATCACCAGGTAGTTCATACATATCAAAGCTTAAAAATTCATATCTGCTCTCTAAAACAAGAGTAATTAACGAAGGTTAAGGGTCACTGTACAATAATGGATTAGTAGAATAAATCTCTAGAATGAAATTGTTTTTATTACTCCTGTATACTGAACATCAAAATACTTGAATAGTTTCTTCATCATAGTATGCCGTCAAATACGAGTTGATCTCCACAAAATTTAAACCTCTCAACATTATGTCAATGCTTCATGTGAGGTTTTAAATGAATCTCATCTTATACTGTTTATGAAATTGATCTAGATTTTACTTAATAACGAAAGAAGAAAACTAAGGTTAGATTATAATAAGGACAAATTGATTGCTTTTGGCATCTTAGGCAAGAACAAGACAAGAAGTGATAAATTCTCATGTATTATTTGATTGGTGGTGGTCTGTAGTAAAAGGTTGCTAAAAACTTAATTATTTTATTTACCATCTCTCCGAGGATGTGATTCTGTTAACAATATAAACTCTTTGGATACTTCATCGAAGGAGGCTGGGTCACTAGAATAATCATCATCCCATTTTCGAATCCTGTTGTAGCTTGTTATTCTTTCTTCGCGTATTCTTAGTTCTGGACAGGCATCAGAGAGGGCTGTCAAAATACAGGACAAATTAAATAACTCAAACTGTGAGACAAACACTGTCTAGCCTGTTCTTTCTGCAAGCCAAAATACCTCAACCCATTGCCATGTCTTGCCTTGTCTCATGTGGGGGAGATTAGTGGTATGAGACCATAATCTCCAGCGAACAGGTGATTGACACCTTAGTTCTTGAAGACCACTGGACAATTTTGATTATTACTGATGTCGGAAGGATGAAATTGATCTGAGTTTTGTGGGTTATGGATAGGGAGAAGCCAGGGTAAAGCTCCCCTCAGTATTCAAAAAATGGCTATTGGATGACTATGAATGAATCCATTTTGGTCCTTAGTTAAAAAACTGCTACAGGAAAAATACTAAGTCATGTTTTAAACAGATCATGGTAAGAATTAACAGCCAGCACTTACATGAATGATTATTACAGATTAATTTTATCATGCACCAACTAATTTTTTAACTATTGTTATCAAATCAGGGATTTAGGGCCTATTTGCTGTTCTAACAAGAAAAGCTAACAAAGAATGTGAATCAATTTAAAACGCACGATTTTGTTGGGTATAGATTTCTCCTTCCAAAAATATGATCTTTTTCATTAGTAAAATGGTTAATAGCCGATTAATTGCGCAATCATCTAGATGTAAATCAATCCAATGAATAATGTCATTTGAACATGACAACACAACATGAACATCAGTTTAAACAATGTTGCAAACCTGGAATAGAATGTTTCCTCAATATCAACACTGTTTGAATAGTGGAGCGGGAAAGCTCCGCAGGTCTTTCAAACTCAAATTGGGGAGCAACTATAATGCTCTCGCCATTTGGCGATCAAGTCATTGGTATTTTTTTTCTATCTTTCCATACCCATATTTAACAATGAATTCCTTGTCGCTTACGCTTATGGGTAAGTGTCGTGACGAATGGAAACATAGGCTAGCATAATAACAGAGCTTTTTGCTAATGATAATGATATATCCTTACTCTGTGATAATATCATTTGAAAGCGCAATCTTATCAAAAGAATTTTACTCCTATACCGAATTTGTTGGCATTAGATGGAAAGCGTTTTACCTTGAGCTTTATATTGCACTATCATTTTTTGTTAGCCAATAGATCATGTGGGATTGACCTAGCCTTGAACAAGGCCAGGATTGACCCTATTTAGCAAGGAATTCCTTGTCAGCTTATCACACGGAGTTAGTGGCTGTGAGGTATGGAAGCATATAGCTAGCAAAATAACAGAGCTACAACTTTTTGCTAAATGCCCTGTAACAAAGGGTAAATGGGTTATGAGCATGTGCTCCAATTGAACTGGCTTTAGAGGATATAATAAATGCATCCTGGAGATGAGCCATTTCTCAATCTCAGCACCCAAATCCTTCAAACATCTGTTTTTTACGCAACCCTTTATTGTCATGTCTGTCTCTCCTTATTTCTATTTGCTGTGGTTTGCTGAGGCTCCACCAATCAAATCACTTGTTTGTACACCTCAAAAACTCACAAAATCCATATGAAGATCATGATGTGGCACTCCAAGTATTATGGTGTACTGGAAATCAATATATGCAGCCTTACACAACTAAAAGGCTGTTTGCTCGCAGATTCACACTAGCTTCTAACTATTTATATGCGGTTAATCATAAAGACAGATCCCCATAATTTTGTTAGTCAGAGACTTTTTATAAACCAACAATTATAAACTTGGTGATGACTAACTAAATGGTTGATCAGTGCTGGTTCTTTGAAGAAGTATAAAAATAATTATTCTTACAATCACTGTAATCAATGAATAACATGCTTACCTAATATTGCTATATAGTAAAGAAGAAATTCGCTCTTAGAAGACATTTTAAATAGTGCTATGAGAAGACTGGCTGAACTGGGTTGAGCCGTTAAAATGTAGCAAGGTAGCTCAAATTCAAAGTATAAATTCATTGGAATAAAGGGTGATAAAAATTCATTGTCCTTTCTTTGGTACTTGGGATATGGTGAGTTAAAAATAGGCTTCAAAGTTACTTTTCTTGTTTTAGTATCCTTTGTTAGCGTTTCAGGCGATTAAAAACCAGATAGGTCCTCAGTTTGTAGCAGTATCTATGTTTTTCGCATGGTATGTTTATGCTAATCTTTCAACAAACGGTAGTAAAACTGGTGAAAGAAATGGCCTGAGTTATGATGCAAATATTTTCTCATAAATGGCGATCATTCTCACAACAGTTGATGGGGATAGGGAAGTGAACTCCACAGTGTATTGATTATCCGTATAACCTGTCTAGAACTTGCTAATCGTTGGTTATAAAAAAAACTTTATCTTTTTCTAATTCTTGTAACCTCAGTGAATTGGCCAGTAATGTGAGATTGGACTGTGGTAAAGAGGAATTAATAACAGGCTTGTGATTAGGAGCTTGTGACCTGACAGATGGGAGCATTGCTGTTTTTGCCATGATTTCATAACAAAGGGCAGGTAATTTGTGACCATGAGCGTCATTGGGTAGACCTTGTGACTAACACATAAGTACATTCCAAAGATTAATTGTTTCTTAATAACTCAAAATTCTCTCAACATATGTATACAACAAGTAGTTATGCCTGGCTGCCTGTCACTGCACAACTCGCAAGTCGTCAGCTAAAAATCATAATTCAAGCGGTTTTTTATACAATTCTTTGTTGTCATTTCTCTCCTTATGCCTCATTGCAGTGGGATACCAACTTTAACAGATAAGTAGACTATATGAGGGTAAACAGACAACATTAGTGTGGTTCTAACAATAAATAAATGTCCTGAAATTCCTATAAAACTATCCGTCCGTGATAATTGAGCTATAGAAACAAACAACAAAAAACAATATACTGCTGCAGCTGCATCTGGATGTAGAAGGTCAATCAACATCAGTAGAAAGAAACAACCATACGATACGACCAAACAGGCATTTACCAACAAATATTCATGAATAGATTGACGTGTCATGCATCGGCAGCATTTGTAGTTCAATTAAGAGTAAATTTTTGGGTCACATCACACCTTTTTTTTCATCAGTTTTTTTTGCCGCTTCATCATTTTTAATTGATTGCCACAGCAATTCCACACCTTATCTCATCAAACATATTTATTGGCTCAACATGAACCTTGATGACTTGATATTGTGTAGGAAGAACACAACCAGTACAAAAACTTTGTATTGTGGATATTTTTTAACGCCACCATTCCTATATTGTCACTACCACGGAAAGGTTTCTTTCAGATTTTGCCAAATTGAGCTGCTTTCCTACAGCAGTGCACTGTAATTATAGCTGTTCTTTGCTAGTAGATGTAGCAAAAAAACACATGTGAATTTTGTTCAAATCCTCCCATATAGGGTAATTCTCATTCTGGAAAAAAAAATGTAAATGTTACTTGTAACTTGTAACTTCCTCCTTATTTACTAGTGCAAGGTGAGAAGCTATAGAATAGTTTATTTCACTCACTTAGCTGTTGTAGTTTCTAAAGACAGATTTTTTGCATGTGTCACATTACACTCCCAGTACAAAGATGTGATTTCTCTTCCCTGTCCAGCATAATTTATGGTTGCGCTTGCACATATTTCGGTGTGGATGGCTATTGGCATTGCTCTTAACATGCTGATAATGTAATGCACTTGCAGCCATCTGAGCACGTAGACTTGTGACGGGATGGTATTCCAAATGCATGAGAAAAACTGACCACACCGATCTTATACTTATACTTCTCCGGCCGGGAGGACTGTCGGGCGTGGAGAAGAGTCTGGGGCTCAGAATAATCTTATACATATCAGGGCTGTATCTTACCCCGGCCCATTCCTACTGCCTAATCTGTTTCTACAACAGTGATTTTATGATGTTGGGTCGGCCGTATATTGGGTGTGCTTAGAGACAAAGTCCTGTGGCACAGAAGGTTATGGGTCCTTACAATAATCGAGCCAGACAAACCAAGGCCAGTTTGCATTAGCCATTAATCAACATGTTGTTGTATCGTCGGTATTTACCTCTTTATCGAGGAGCAGATGTTTTCCAATGTACGCAACTTTACCAATTTCCTATCAATATATATCAATATCAACAATATGAATCATAATTATCAAATTCAATGTTTATGTTTATTGAGGGTAATTCAAAGGGTTTGTGACTTGTGAGAGGCACCAGCTAAGTCACAATGTATAAATGGTCAAATAATGTTACAGAAAAACAGAAACTGCAAAATCTAAAAATTGAAGTAAAGAAAATATAAATCGTAAATATAAATATAAATATAAATGGGTAACTGAAATAGTAGAATATAATAAGTAAAATAAGGAAATCAACAATAAAAATGAAATAAAAATCATAAAAATACAATAAATTATTTAGAGTGATAAAAAAGAATTGACGTACTAAAATAGACAAATCTGCTCGCATCTTATGTCCCTAAAATACAGGTCATTGGAAAAGAGCTTTGAGGCTGAGGTTCTTGAGATCTAAAGCGCTTAGCTCTGATCTGCAATTTCATATGGATCTTTTGCTGATACAGTGACAGTACTTGTTTGGCGCTCATAGTTTGTATGCAGTTTCAACTCCATCTTATCAGAAATAACAGTCACAAAAATATTTGCAAGTGGATGTGATGTCTGCTTTGTTTCGCTCTCCTCTTTTGCAACATTATCCAGTGTCTCCTTTTGAGCCAAAGCTTCTCTTTGGTCAGTGACGTACACATCATGTGCATACTCCGGAACACCAGATTCAGTAATACAACTTTGGTTGTCACAGAGCACATACTGTTTTTCCATTTGCTCCTCAGGATGATTTGACATTGGTAAGGCCAACTGTGGTGTGGGATGGGGTAGCTTATTTGCTGGGTTACCATGTACTAACACTGTTGTTTTGGATGATTGGTGGCTATGGTCTAGTACCTCAACATAGTATGGGTCATTTTGTTGAGTGACAGACGGCTTACAACCATATTCTAAGGCCTCAGGTACAGGGAGAAAACTGGGGTTATCACAATACGGGTCTTCATTTCGCATGTTTCGCTGTCGAGTATTTTAGAGGGATAGCCGTGGTCTTGGACGGGGAAGCGTTGTCTGAGGATTGTCACAATAAGGGAAGGGGCTGTTTATTTGCTTATCAAGCCTCGGTAGTGACAGCCGTGGTCTGGGACGGCGAGGTGCTACAGGAGGCCACTCATCTTTTACTGCTGATGATTTTGTTATCGATCCTTCCTTGTAATATTCACGAACATCGGCATAGCAGTAATCATCTGATTCTGAGGTAGCACTCTGAGCTCGATGTACCTGCACTGTGGGTTCTCTAGACTGTGGTAGAGGAGGAAGTGGCCTGTCTCTCAAGACTCTAACACTGTCAGATCTTTCCGCACTTGTTTCAGCTCTACTCTCTTCAACGCCGGTCGCTCCTTCATCTTCTGCAATCCTTTTATATGAGCTCAGCTCTACTTCTGAAAACATTGACGAAGATTTAGTGCATATTTCTAACGCACTCAATTGAATTTTCAAACATTAGGCGCTAAACACTATGAAATATAAGCACAATGTTTCATTCACGATTAGCAGTCATCCTCTCAACGGGTATGAGAGGACAAATCCATGAAAATATCAAACAAATTTGTAACGTGCAAGGTTTATCTTCGTAAAGACGGACATCTTTAGGATCAAGTAAGATTACTAGGTAGGTCAATTACATGCAACTATTATCAATAAAAAGACCAACGCATCATCATTCTATAATTGTTATCACCATGCGCCAGGTTGATATTTCATATTCTTGTAGATAATTAAAACACTTTGTTGGTATTCAGGTAAATATAGTAACACACATTTATTAGAACCAACCTTCAAAGGTATTGACAGAGTGGGAGGGATTTCTGTGTCTTCTCCGAGTTGTCATATTTAAAGTTCGTGTTTTCATGTTTCTAGCGCGGAGGTAGAAAACAGTCAGGGCTATTCCCAATAAACAAAGAATCACTGCGCCTACAGTACTCCCAACTATGACACCTGAAAACATAATGACCACAATCCATGTACATTCATATGACTATTCTGTGATTCATCAGTTCGCGGATCATGAAGTTGCCTGATGACGATTGTCTATTTTCTATAATCTGCAATTCTAACCCAGATTGGTATTTTTCCATTTCCCACAATAAAAGGAGTAATTTTTGAAAAGTTTGATTTCTTTTATAAGCAATAGAATGGATTGAGACACGGCTGGTCACTTGTTAGAAGGTATTTCATATGGCCTTAATAAAGAGTGTATCAGGAAATTCACATCGATGTGCAAGATATAATAAGATATACTACACTTGCCTGTGTCTGTAGGGTCATTGTTTGGAGCGACACTGGTTGAAATATTATTAGATACTGTCGTGTTGCCATCGTCGTAGAAAACACTGACTGCAAAATCAACAATCCCATCAATGAACATAACGCCAATAAGTCAAGATAGAAGATTTGCACATTGAAATGAGCATGCTAGAGTTTGCAGATACAAGCATAATTTAAACAGAATGGATTTTCCAAATGTTTTATAATGTTGAACTAATGTTAGTATTTTCCCTTGAATTCTCCCTGAATTATATGTTTGTTTGAAAATTAAAAAAAGATTCAAATTCTATAACAATGACTTACCATTATACTTGAGGATTATTATCTGACCTTGACTTCTTTTAATAGCATACAAGTCATTTCCTCTGGTTTGATAATCGGCCAAAACTGGTACAAGCATCTGTTTCTGGTTACACTCAGTATGATTGCAGGGCAAACTAGTCATTCCCTCTGCTACCTTTGTGTAGTCTCCAGTATCTGTGTTGACTAGAAGCATCCCTTGGGCGGTGGTTACGCAGAGCAGTGCCTTTTCACCTATACTTACAGCTTGCAAAATTGTACCAGGTTTCCCATTAAGACCGACAGAAGTAATCTCTGATCTCAAGAAGTCCACATGACTGACTGTAATATTTGTGCTCTTTTGAATTGTATATGCCCCTGAGAAGTTTTTGTTAAATGCCATCGCATCAATATTTCCAAAAGAACTCATGAGTTGAAATGGGGTAGTTGGAAAGTTTTCAGCAGAGAGGTTAACTTGGTAGATTGTTGAAGCAGCGGTGTAATATACAAGATTATTGGCCGAGTCTACAGAAGTTGGTCCGAAATGAAATGATTTAAGGTGACTGCAGATTAAAGATGTTCGATTTGGTTGGTTGTTGCAAAAAGATTCGGGTAGGTTGATTGTTTTGTTGTCCCTGTTCCCAGTGGAAAAGACTTTGACTGCGTTTTTTTCACGGACAAGGAACGTTTCGTTTCCAATCTGTTGGAAGCTTTTGATTTCTTCATCGGTTGTCAGGATCCGTCTTGACTTTTGCTGTCTTTTGTTCTTACTGTAAATCCTCTTATTCTGTGAGTAGTAGAACTTGTCATCAAATCTTCTGTCAGGCTGAATTGCTGTCATGCGGTTGAGATCTGTCAAGTTTATATCAAGTTTGTATGAAACTTCCAAGTTCAGAATCATGCTGCAATGATAAAGATTTTTTTTGTTATCCAGCTTATGTTGCACTCAAACAATATACTAAGATATCTACTGAGAAAAATGTGTAGTCAATAAAAGAAGGGGACAACCAGGTAGCCAGTCACAGGCTTGTGTGAATATTGCCCGGCTCTAGTTTTCCTTCTCCACCGCATGACCCCACCGACAAGGCAGGGAAGCATGCACACCCGAAGCTGGTCTAGACCGTTGCCCACAGCCCTCCTACCAAAAGCGCCATGGCGACAGACAGAGAAGACTCCTCCCATCCCATTAGGTACATGAACAGGAGCTATGGCACACATCACAAAAAAAATCTAATTCAACTTTCTATTGAGTTCAGCAATGGGGTTAGAGAATGAAAAACTGTTTAGCATTACATTTTTTATCAAGTGGTTTTACACGGGTATGTCTGGGAAAACAGAGTTTTGAATAGATAGATTTACTAAACATGCTAATACCGGATCAAGTCTATATCTATTGTCGTTTAAAGATTTGATGGGTATTTTGACATATCCACTCGATTTTTCCATTTGAATCTATTTTTAAAATAATATCAATAAACAGTTTTCTGAGCTCTAATTAGAGCCTCTGTTGAGAGTTGTCTTCTCTCCAGTCTGGTAATTTTTAACCCGCATGGCATAGGAAAAAGGAGCTGGAATGAGTTTGTCATGAAAACTGCTTTTAAAAGAATGAAAATGATTTTTGATTCAGATTCCGCGCCATTGCAAACTCATAGGGATACAGTTTAGGAAATAATTTTGGTATTCGGATAGTCGTTAATATCAATTTCTACCTGTTTTATCGACTAATTTCATGGATTTTTTATGAACTTTGGTGCTAAATTGAGATTTATCACCACTGATTTGGGAACCCTGTCCCTCAGGATACTGAGTAATTGACCATACTCTTACACATCCCAATTGTTTGCCATGTAATAAAAGCTAGGGAAATAAATAGGCTCAACTTAACTAATAAAAGCCAATAGAAAATACTCACAACGTTGAAAACAGAGCACTTATGACAGAATAGCCCTGATACTAAAGATCTCGGTCTTCAGACAGAGACAGAACTTGCAATTTTAACCCACATTCTTTTAACCCTGGAGATGAGGTATAAAGTTAGAAATAATACAGGAGATAGGAGAAAGATAATAATATGTAAACAATTAATTGATCAGTTATGTGGAGTCTTTTTGCCTCTTAACATGCGAGTCACACATACCTAGATACTCGAGCAGTCGATGCAGTCTCGTAGCTGAGATTATTGTTAGAGACTTCTCCAGTCACTCCACACCACAGTACGAATAGAAACTACAAACAATATATCATAGTCAGTACTTTAATCAGTTAAAGGGTTCCAAACAACTTCTTATTGATTAATAGCAGACTGTCCCTTCTGCATAGGGAAAAAGACAAAACCTAATTCGGATGATTGTTCAGCCAGAATTCTTGTGAAACATTTCTCCGATCAGGTACTCAAACTCAGCTAAAATAGAATACCATAGAGCAGTTACCTGTTCCTGTCTCTGCTCTAGCTCTAACATCATAACAGCAATGTCTTGGAACCTCCCCTAAACTGAAGTGTTACAAATCTTAGAGTCAGCAACTACTTTGAGTTTTGCATCGCGTAATGCACAAAGCTGATGCTGCCCAGCAAATTATTTACTACCCATTAATGCATTGCTGCAAAACCTTGAACGAACCTTGAATGAACGACTCAAAATATTTTTTAAAAATGTTTGTGTACTTATTAGTTACTTATTACCTATCCAACCATATGAATTTTATGAAAATTCGCCAACGCCATTACTATACCTTAAACAAGTTCTCATCGATTGATAGCAGATTGCACATTATGCATAGGGAAAAAGATCGAATCAGAATCGTTTGATTATTCAGCGAGAATTTTTTTTAACATTTGATCCATCAGGTGAAATTATGTTGCTCAAAATCAGCCAATATGGAACCACACAGAGCAGTTTCCTGTTCCTGTTAAATTTAGCCTGTGATCTATCATCATCACAGCAATGTCTTTGATCCTGCCCTAAACTGAAGTATAACTCAGTCAAGAGTCAGCGACTACTTTGTGAGTTTTGCATTGTGTCATGCACAAAGCTGATGCTGCATAGCTCATTCTTTACTACCCATTTATCAGGGGCGTATATTCTAAAAAATTTCCCTCACTGACTTTTTAGGGATGAGCATAGGCGTAGGCGTGGCGGGGAGGGTGTGGGAGGGGCGCTTAAGCGCCCTCCCACCACGGGAATTTTTGCATATTGGTAGCAAAATAGTGCAAGCAGAGAGGTATTTCAATAGCTCACTGAGCAATAGCAGTAGAAGATTATGGTAAAAATGCTCCAGTTATAAAGCACCCATTTGGAAAAAAACTGACCTCGATGGTATTCGAACCCACAACAATCTTATTAACATCGATTTTTAGTCAGACACACAGTGAGCTATTCAGCCATTCACAGATATCAATGGGCCGTGATTGATTATATAGCCACTGCCATTTATGCATTGCTGCGAAACCCTGGTTGCCATTTAAGATGCGTCCATCATAAATAAACTGATGAGGCTTTGCCAGACCTTGCAATGATATCATCCTAAACTTGAATTAGTATAATATAAATTAGATTAATCATCTGTGCCTTCTATCAGCCACTTTGATTGAGTTGATATTAACACATAGTAAGGATATATCCTTTGCTCTGTGATATTGATGAGATAAAAGGACTCCAATCAATTGCACAGTTAGATCATCTTACTTTTGTCAGATAAAAACAAAATTCAATGATAACACAACTACGTTAATGCCTACCTGGATGGTGTTTGCTACATTCCATATCATTTTGATCATTGCTATTGTATTTGACACCCATCCAAGGTCTTCAAAGACCCTAGGACATCTTTTGATAATTTCTGACTGAGCAGACGGATGACTATACTTCCAGTTGGTTGAATATGGGATTTGACTGAGATTTTAGATATGATTTGACAGATGTGATTTGAGAGACGTGGTGTGAAGTGTTTTACTTTTTAGACCTTTATTACAGTCTAACTTGATTTGTGGAGAAAACTGTATCTTAATACCAACAAAACCAAGTATCTCTTTTACACGAATCGATGGCGGTAAGCCTCAGTTTTGGAAACCTGTTTCCGAAAGCACAGACTGCACTCTGCTTTCCTCCACCTGTAAATAGAGAAGGCAACTATTATAAACAATATTACAAATATATATTAACTTATTACATCAATTAGCCCATAAACTGATAATATAAATTGACAAGAAGATTATCAAAAACTCGTGCGAAAGCGTTTTCTATCTACCCCTATCTTTCTCTCAGTTTGATGCTAAGGAAGAAATGTATGTCGAATTTCTTTATAGTAATAAGTGGTCATAATTGGCCAAGTTCCATTTTTGTGACGGTTATCTACAACAATTACTCTATTTATAGCCTACTGTGGTGTTTGATGAGTCTGAAATCTCCAAGTGAGCCAACAGAGATAAACTTTAAACCAGGATTATTGATGTTTTGGACCTCAAAGACGTTATCATCACACATCGATACCATTGGTAAAGGCTTTTCTCTGCTCGGCTAAAAGAGAATTAAAAAGAAATTTCGTGATGTATGGTTTTGGTTACCCAACCCTTTAAAAATCATCAATGTATGTATGTATATATACCTTTATTATCACAGGGTCATTGAGAAATAAAAAGCTGGTCTGCCTGCAGTAAAGATTATTATTAAAAAATGCTGATGACTTAAACTGTTAATGATAAGGTTTGGAACCATAATCTCTGAAGAACAGGTGTTTGGCAGGGAAAGGATTATTTTGTTTACTCAGTAGATTTGTTAAGTCAAAAGTGTAAAAAATTATATAGATGTTTGTAACTAGAATATTCCTTTTGTAGGGCATCACAGCTTGGAGAATAGCACAAAATGTCCGCAAATTTCTTTCCATTCCATTCTAAACCATGTTAAAGCTTGGAAGATCCATACCCAATGCATGCTTACCGTTGCAATAACCTTGTAACCAGATGGAGCTTCTGTCAATTGACCAAGAGAGTACATTGAATAACCTCCGACCCATTTTTCATTGTAAATGTGTATGATGAAGAAATGTCTGTTATCACCAGGTAGTTCATACATATCAAAGCTTAAAAATTCATATCTGCTCTCTAAAACAAGAGTAATTAACGAAGGTTAAGGGTCACTGTACAATAATGGATTAGTAGAATAAATCTATGCTCTAGAATGAAATTGTTTTTATTACTCCTGTATACTGAACATCAAAATACTTGAATAGTTTCTTCATCATAGTATGCCGTCAAATACGAGTTGATCCCCACAAAATTTAAACCTCTCAACATTATGTCAATGCTTCATGTGAGGGTTTAAATGAATCTCATCTTATACTGTTTATGAAATTGATCTAGATTTTACTTAATAACGAAAGAAGAAAACTAAGGTTAGATTATAATAAGGACAAATTGATTGCTTTTGGCATCTTAGGCAAGAACAAGACAAGAAGTGATAAATTCTCATGTATTATTTGATTGGTGGTGGTCTGTAGTAAAAGGTTGCTAAAAACTTAATTATTTTATTTACCATCTCTCCGAGGGTGAGTTTCTGTTAACAATATAAACTCTTTGGATACTTCATCGAAGGAGGCTGGGTCACTAGAATAATCATCATCCCATTTTCGAATCCTGTTGTAGCTTGTTATTTTTTCTTCGCGTATTCTTAGTTCTGGACAGGCATCAGAGAGGGCTGTCAAAATACAGGACAAATTAAATAACTCAAACTGTGAGACAAACACTGTCTAGCCTGTTCTTTCTGCAAGCCAAAATACCTCAACCCATTGCCATGTCTTGCCTTGTCTCATGTGGGGGAGATTAGTGGTATGAGACCATAATCTCCAGCGAACAGGTGATTGACACCTTAGTTCTTGAAGACCACTGGACAATTTTGATTATTACTGATGTCGGAAGGATGAAATTGATCTGAGTTTTGTGGGTTATGGATAGGGAGAAGCCAGGGTAAAGCTCCCCTCAGTATTCAAAAAATGGCTATTGGATGACTATGAATGAATCCATTTTGGTCCTTAGTTAAAAAACTGCTACAGGAAAAATACTAAGTCATGTTTTAAACAGATCATGGTAAGAATTAACAGCCAGCACTTACATGAATGATTATTACAGATTAATTTTATCATGCACCAACTAATTTTTTAACTATTGTTATCAAATCAGGGATTTAGGGCCTATTTGCTGTTCTAACAAGAAAAGCTAACAAAGAATGTGAATCAATTTAAAACGCACGATTTTGTTGGGTATAGATTTCTCCTTCCAAAAATATGATCTTTTTCATTAGTAAAATGGTTAATAGCCGATTAATTGCGCAATCATCTAGATGTAAATCAATCCAATGAATAATGTCATTTGAACATGACAACACAACATGAACATCAGTTTAAACAATGTTGCAAACCTGGAATAGAATGTTTCCTCAATATCAACACTGTTTGAATAGTGGAGCGGGAAAGCTCCGCAGGTCTTTCAAACTCAAATTGGGGAGCAACTATAATGCTCTCGCCATTTGGCGATCAAGTCATTGGTATTTTTTTTCTATCTTTCCATACCCCTATTTAACAATGAATTCCTTGTCGCTTTATATTGCACTATCATGTTTTGTTAGCCAATAGATCATGTGGGATTGACCTAGCCTTGAACAAGGCCAGGATTGACCCTATTTAGCAAGGAATTCCTTGTCAGCTTATCACACAGAGTTAGTGGCTGTGACGTACGGAAGCATATAGCTAGCATAATAACAGAGCTACAACTTTTTGCTAAATGCCCTGTAACAAAGGGTAAATGGGTTATGAGCATGTGCTCCAATTGAGCTGGCTTTAGAGGATATAATAAATGCATCCTGGAGATGAGTCATTTCTCAATCTCAGCACCCAAATCCTTCAAACATCTGTTTTTTACGCAACCCTTTATTGTCATGTCTGTCTCTCCTTATTTCTATTTGCTGTGGTTTGCTGAGGCTCCACCAATCAAATCACTTGTTAGTCCACCACACAATCCATATGAGGATCATGATGTAGCACTCAAAGTATTATGGTGTACTGGAAATCAATATATGCAGCCTTACACAACTAAAAGGCTGTTTGCTCAGATTCACACTAGCTTCTAACTATTTACATGCGGTCAATCATAAAGACAGATCCCCATAATTTTGTTAGTCAGAGACTTTTTATAAACCAACAATTATAAACTTGGTGATGACTCACTAACTGGTTGGTCAGTGCTGGTTCTTTGAAGAAGTATAAAAATAATTATTCTTACAATTACTGTAATCAATGAATGACATGCTTACCTAATATTGCTATATAGTAAAGAAGAAATTCTCTCTTAGAATACATTTCAAATAGTGCTATGAGAAGACTGGCTGAACTGGGTTGAGCCGTTAAAATGTAGCAAGTAGCTCAAAATCAAGGTATAAATTCATTAGAATAAAGGGTGATAAAAATTCATTGTCCTTTCTTTGGTACTTGGGATATGGTGAGTTAAAAATAGGCTTCAAAGTTACTTTTCTTGTTTTAGTATCCTTTGTTAGCGTTTCAGGCGTTAAAAACCAGCTAGGTCTGCAGTTTGTAGCAGTATCTATGTTTTTCGCATGGTATGTTTATGCTAATCTTTCAACAAACGGTAGTAAAACTGGTAAAAGAAATGACCTGAGTTATGATGCAAATTTCTCATTTTCTCATAAATGGCGATCATTTTCACAACGGTCGATGGAGATAGGGAAGTGAACTCCACAGTGTATTGATTATCCGTATAACCTGTCTCGAACTTGCTAATCGTTGGTTATGAAAAAAACTTTTTATCTTTTTCTAATTCTTGTAACTTCAGTGAATTGGCCAGTAATGTGAGATTGGACTGTGGTAAAGAGGAATTAGTTTAAGGCTTGTGATTAGGAGCTTGTGACCTGACACTGTCTGTCTGCCTGTCACTGCACAACTCGCAAGTCGTCAGCTAAAAATCATTATTCAAGCGTTTTTATACAATTCTTTGTTGTCATTTCTCTCCTTATGCCTGCTTGCAGTGGGATACCAACTTTAACAGATAAGTAGACTATATGAGGGTAAACAGACAACATTAGTGTGGTTCTAACAATAAATAAATGTCCTGAAATTCCTATAAAACTATCCGTCCGTGATAATTGAGCTATAGAAACAAACAACAAAAAACAATATACTGCTGCAGCTGCATCTGGATGTAGAAGGTCAATCAACACCAGTGGAAAGAAACAACCATACGATACGACCAAACAGGCAGTTACCAACAAATATTCATGAATAGATTGACGTGTCATGCATCGGCAGCATCTGCAGTTTAATTAAGAGTAATTTTTTTGGTCACATCACACCTTTTTTTTATCAGTTTTTTTTTGCAGCTTCATCATTTTCAATTGATTGCCACAGCAATTCCACACCTTATCTCATCAAACATATTTTTTGGCTCAACATGAACTTTGATGACTTGATATTGTGTGGGAAGAACACAACCAGTACAAAAACTTCGTATTGTGGATAATTTTTTGCGCCACCATTCCTATATTGTCATTACCACGGAAAGGTTTCTTTCAGATTTTGCCAAATTGAGCTGCTTTCCTACAGCAGTGCACTGTAATTAGCTGTTCTTTGCTAGTAGATGTTGCAAAAAAACACATGTGAATTTTGTTCAAATCCTCCCATATTAGGGTAATTCTCATTCTGGAAAAAAAAATGTAAATGTTACTTGTAACTTCCTCCTTATTTACTAGTGCAAGGTGAGAAGCTATAGAATAGTTTATTTCACTCACTTAGCTGTTGTAGTTTCTAAAGACAGATTTTTTGCATGTGTCACATTACACTCCCAGTACAAAGATGTGATTTCTCTTCTCTGTCCAGCATAATTTATGGTTGCGCTTGCACATATTTCGGTGTGTATGGCGATTGGCATCGCTCTTAACATGTTGATAATGTGATGCTGCAAACAAGCACTTGCAGCCATCTGAGCACGTAGACTTGTGACAGGATGGTATTCCAAATGCATGGGAAAAACTGACCACACCGATCTTATACTTATACTTCTCCGTCGGGGAGGACTGTCGGGCGGGGAGAAGAGTCTGGGGCTCAGACTAATCTTATACATATCAGGGCTGTATCTTACCCCGGCCCATTCCTACTGCCTAATCTGTTTCTACAACAGTAATTTTATGATGTTGGGTCGGCCACACTTAGAGACAAAGTCCTGTGGCACAGAAGGTTATGGGTCCTTACAATAATCGAGCCAGACAAACCAAGGCCAGTTTGCATTAGCCATTAATCAACATGTTGTTGTATCGTCGGTATTTACCTCTTTATCAAGGAGCAGACGATTTCCAATGTACGCAACTTTACCAATTTCCTATCAATATATATCAATATCAACAATATGAATCATAATTATCAAATTCAATGTTTATGTTTATTGAGGTTAATTAAAATGGTTTGTGAGAGGCACCAGCTAAGTCACAATGTATAAATGGTCAAATAATGTTACAGAAAAACAGAAACTGCAAAATCTAAAAATTGAAGTAAAGAAAATATAAATCGTAAATATAAATGGTTAACTGAAATAGTAGAATATAATAAGTAAAATAAGGAAATCAACAATAAATATGAAATAAAATTCATAAAATACAATAAATTATTTTGAGTGATAAAAAAAGAATTGACGTACTAAAATAGACAAATCTGCTCGCATCTTATGTCCCTAAAATACAGGTCATTGGAAAAGAGCTTTGAGGCTGAGGTTCTTGAGATCTAAAGCTCTTAGCTCTGATCTGCAATTTCATATGGATCTTTTGCTGATACAGTGACAGTACTTGTTTGGCGCTCATAGTTTGTAGGCAGTTTCAACTCCATCTTATCAGAAATAACAGTCACAAAAATATTTGCAAGTGGATGTGATGTCTGCTTTGTTTCGCTCTCCTCTTTTGCAACATTATCCAGTGTCTCCTTTTGAGCCAAAGCTTCTCTTTGGTCAGTGACGTACACATCATGTGCATACTCCGGAACACCAGATTCAGTAAAACAACTTTGGTTGTCACAGAGCACATACTGTTTTTCCATTTGCTCCTCAGGATGATTTGACATTGGTAAGGCCAACTGTGGTGTGGGATGGGGTAGCTTATTCGCTGGGTTACCATGTACTAACACTGTTGTTTTGGATGATTGGTGGCTATGGCCTAGTACCTCAACATAGTATGGGTCATTTTTTTGAGTGACAGACGGCTTACAATCATAGTCTAAGGCCTCAGGTACAGGGAGGAAACAGGGGTTATCACAATACGAGTCTTCATTTCGCTGTCGAGTAGATTGGAGGGATAGTCGTGGTCTTGGATGGGATGGCGTTGTCTGACGATTGTCACAATAAGGGAAATGGCTGTTTATTTGCTGATCAAACCTCGGTAGTGACAGCCGTGGTCTGGGACGGCGAGGTGCTACAGGAGGCCTCTCATCTTTTACTGCTGATGATTTTGTTATCGATCCTTCCTTGTAATATTCACGAACGTCTGCATAGCAGTAATCATCTGATTCTGAGGTAGCACTCTGAGCTCGATGTACCTGCACTGTGGGTTCTCTAGACTGTGGTAGAGGAGGAAGTGGCCTGTCTTTAAAGACTCTAACACTGTCAGATCTTTCCGCACTTGTTTCAGCTCTACTCTCTTCAACACCGGTCGCTCCTTCATCTTCTGCACTCCTGTTATATGAGCTCAGCTCTACTTCTGAAAACATTGACAAGGAGTTAGTGCTTTGGTAACTATCTTGTGGTTTTGTGAATTTTAATCATCAGCATATTGGGCTGTTGTACACATTCACTGTTTTCATGAGGCATATTCCTCATGCACTAAATTGAATTTACAAACATTAGGCGCTAAACACTAGGATGAAATATAAGCACAATGTTTCATTCATGATTGGCAGTCATCTTCTCAATAGGCATGAGAGGACAAATCTATGAATATATCACACAAATTTGTAACGTGCAAGGTTTATCTTCAGAAAGACTGACATCTTTAGGATCCAGTTAGATTACTAGGTAGGTCAATTACATGCAACTATTATCAATAAAAAGACCAATGCATCATCATTCTATAATTGTTTTCACAATGCGCCAGGTTGATATTTCATATTCTTGGTCGATATTTAAAACACTTCGTTGGTATTCAGGTAAATATAGTAACACACATTTATTAGAACCAACCTTCAAAGGTATTGACAGAGTGGGAGAGATTTCTGTGTGTTCTCCGAGTTGTCATATTTAAAGTTCGTCTTTTCATGTTTCTAGCGCGGAGGTAGAAAACAGTCAGGGCTATTCCCGATAAACAAAGAATCACTGTGCCTACATTACTCCCAACTATGACACCTGAAAACATAATGACCACAATCCATGTACATTTATATGACTATCAACTGTTCTGTGATTCTGTGATCGTGAAATTGCCTGATGACGATTGTTAAATTTCTAACCATCTGCAGTTCTAACTCAGATTGGTATTTTTCACATCTCACAATCAATGAGATGGATTGAGACACCGCTGGCCACTTGTCGGAAGATAAAATTTCATACAGCCTTAATAAATGGTGTATAAGAGAATTCACATCACTGTGCAGAATATAATAAGATGCACTACACTTACCTGTGTCTGTAGAGCCACTGTTTGGAGAGGTACTGGTTGAAATATTATTAGATACTGTCCAGTTGTCATTTTCATAGAAAACACTGACTGCAAATTCAACAATTTCATCAATGAACACAACTCCAATAAATCGATATTCTCTTCAAAAAAAGCGCAGACATTACTTTCATAATACATCATATTAGCAAAACTGTTGCCCTTTGAAAGAAGCATGCTCGAGTTTGCAAAGATATTTATACAAGCCTTATTTAAACTGAGTGGATTTTCTACATTTTTAATGATGTTATAATACAGTTAGCATTCAAAATTTTCAGAAATTTTCTTTTGAATTCTCCCTGAATTATGTGATAGTTTAAAAATTAAAATAAACTAAAACAATGACTTACCATTATACTCTAGGGTGATTATCTGACTTCTTTCGATAGCATACAAGTCTTTTCCTCTGGTTTGATAATCGGCCAAAACTGGTACAACCATTTGTTACTGGTCACACTCAGTATGATCGCAGGGCAAACTAGTCACTCCCTCTGCTACCGTGGTGTAGTCTCCAGTATCTGTGTTGACAAGGAGCAGCTCTGAGGCTTCGGTTATGCAGAGCAGCGCCTTTTCACCTATACTTACAGCTTGCAAAATTGTACCAGGATTCCCATTAAGACCAACAGGAGTAAACTGTGACCTCAAAAAGTCCACATGACTGACTGTGACATTTGTGCTACTTTGAATTGCATATGCCCCTGAGAAATTATTGTTTAATGCTATCGCAGAAATGCTTCCAAACGCACTCATGAGTTGAAATGGGGTAGTTGAGAAGTTTTCTGCAGTGAGGTTAACTTGGTAGATTGTTGAAGCAGCAGTGTAATATGCAAGATTATTGGCAGAATCTACAGAAGTTGGTCCAAAAACAGACGATGAAAGTTGACTGCAGTTTAGGGTTGTTTGATTTGGTTGGTTGTCACAGAAAGATTTGGGTAGGTTGATTGTTTTGTTGTCTTTCTTTCCGGTTAAATGAATTTTTACGGAGGTGTCTTCATGGACAAGGAATGATTCCTTGCCAATCTGTTGGAAGCTTTTGATTTTTTCATCGGAGGTCAGGATCCATCTTGACTTTTGTTGTGTTTTGTTCCTACTGTAAATTCTCTTATCCCGTGAGTAGTAGAACTTTTCATCAAAACTTCTGTCAGGCTGAATTGCTGTTATGTGGGGGAGTTCTGTCAAGTTAACACCCAGTTTGTGTGAAACTTCCAAGTTTAGAATCATTCTGCAAAGCAAAGCAAGCAAAATATTACTTAACGTGATATATTGCCTTTTCAGTTTCTCAGGAGCTAATTGTTCCATCTCAAAATTTCCTTCACTGACACGTTGCTAGTTAGTCTGACTTATTTTTAATATCGCAATTTTTTTAAACCGCAAGATTCTAACTTGATCAATTGTACATTTACTAAAATACATTTAAAACATATAAGCAGCAATGGGCAGAATGATGCAGTAAACTATGTAATGCAAAAGCGTGATGAAAATCTATTTAGAATTACATGCAAAGCACATTGTGTGCAACAATGGATCACCTATTTTGGGTGATTGTGTAGCATCGAAAGCGTAATGTTTATGCTCATAACTTCTCTATACTATTGAATTTATTATCCAGCGCCACGGTCAAAACCTCGGAAATACTATCTAGTTTAATGGAAGCTGGTGTGCATAACATGTTGTTTAACCTATTTTCAGTTTTTGGCTGGAGAAGAGTGAATGTTTTGGACCAAATAAAGTTAGTTTAGCCACAAAAATCCAAATATCTCCAGAAGTAAAGCCATAATCAATAATCGCTTCGATCAGAATCTAGACTATCTCCTTTTGTTCATCATGCTGACAACAAATTTGACTGACATCTTTCTGAATTTTGGCTGAAAAATGTTGACCTTAATTAGTGAAAATTTGAGTTTTTATCTGTTACAGTTGTGACAACCAGGATCTGTTAGCTGGTAAGATTATTGATGGGAGTGACAGTACAAGACCAAAATGGTATAATAAATTGGAAATTTCAGTTTCTGCATTATTGGGGTCGCATGTAATGAGCCCTATTACTATTGCAAAAATCAATTACAAGTCTCGAAGACAGGAGACCTAAAAGTTTCACTAAAACGTCACTCACTCTTCCAGTTAGTGCCATGCCTCCTTTATATGATGAGCATAAACTAATCAAATACCTAAAAAAAAAGGCTCATTTAAAAGGGCACTTTTCGCCCCGAAATGAACTTCCAGTCAATCCAAACCATAATACGAGTAGGAACTACAAACAATAAATAATAGTAAATTAATCAGTTTTGTTGACCTGATTAGTCAGATTTATATCAAAACAAATGATAAATAATTATCTTTCATTTTTATTATTGAGCCTATTGAGTAAACAAACCATGTTTGTGTAACAAAATACATACATGGTATTGTGTCAAATTAGATAAAAAAATGAATATGCAGTCCATTATAGAATGAACTCTAATCGATCACACAGTGAGAACACAACTACAATAATGCCTACCTGGATGATGTTTGCTACTTTCCGCGTCATTCTGCTTATTGTAACTGTCAACAAAGTCAAATAAGGAAAAGCCTGTCGCCTATTTATTGAAGCAGCTTTACACAAACCATGTAGCAAATGCAAAATGCTTGAACAATAGAATCAATCGACGTTTTATACCACCTCTAGGCATAATCCTTGCGTTTGAGCCACCACAACTCTGCTCCTTTTTTGCAAAAACTCATAAAAGCCTTCAATCCTCCCTTATGATGTAAATATTGTGTTCAAACTAAAATGAAGAACTCTGATTGGGCCTCAGCTTCAGTATTATGCTTTTGCAATAGATATATTAGTTAGTGTAAGGGTTTATAGATTCTACATAACTACGCCAATACATTCATTAGTATGCAATAATAGCAATACTCTTGTCTTGCCTTTGGAGAGGATAGGATATGATATGGTTTGAAACCAAACTCTTCGAGAAACAGGTGTTTAGCACCCACCTAAGGTCTTTAAACACCCCTGGACAGTTCTTGATTAGCACTGATTAAGCAGTAGGATGACTTTGTATCACTTGTCAGTCGAGTTGGATATGAGATTTGACTGAAATTTTATATATAATTTGATTAGATAGATGTGATTTGATAGCGTGGTGTGTTTTACTTTTCGGACCTTTATTATAATCTTACACGATTATTTGGAGAAAAACTGTATTTTAATGCCAACAACGCCATGTATCTCTTGTACACGAATCGATTGCAGTAAGCCGCAGCTTTGGAAACCTGCTTCCAAGAGCACAGACTACACTCTTCTTTCCCCCGCCTGTCAATAGAATAAGCAATATATTACAAACAATTATTTTATTATATAATCGATTAGCCCATAAACTAATCTATATTAACCAGAATACTATCAAAGTATTATGCAAAAGTGTATTCAATCTCTTCCTATATCTTCCTATAGACAGTTTTTCTAATTCCAATTTGATCGTCCGTTCGGAGTTGTCCTCCGTTCAGTTTGGTACTTTTAACCAACGCTGCATAGGAAAAAGGAGCTGAAAAGAGGGTTATTTTGAAAACCGCTTATAAAAGGATAAAAATGATTTTTGATTCTGAATGTGCACCATAGAAAACTCATAGAGACATAGTTTGGGAAATAATTTCGGTAATTGGATAGTCATTTAAATCAATTTCTGCCTGTTTTGCAGACACATTTTATGGAATTTTTCAGGAATTTCGTCACTAAAATTGTGATTTATCAGGTTTAAAATACCTCGATGATCTGAAAACTCTTTTCAATGGTGCAGATTCTGAATCAAAAATCATTTTGGTGATATTATAAGCGGTTTTCAAGATTACCCTCTTTTTCGGCTCCTTTTTCGTATACGGTTTGGGTTAAATTCACAAAACTGGAGAGTGGACAACTTTGAATAGAGGCTTAAATTAGAGCTCAGAAAACTGTCTATTCGTTTGATGCTAAGTAAGAAATTTTAGTTTCTGATTTCAAAAGATAAGCTATAGGTAAATCAGCTTTCTACAAGGATTTCGGTGATGGTTATTGACAACAATACAACAATAACTCTATTTATAGCTTACTTCGGTGTTTGATGAGTCTGAAATGGCCAAGTGAGCCAACAGAGTGGAACTTTTCGGCAAGATTATAGATGCTTTGGACCTCAAGCACGTTATCATCACACATCGATACAATTGGTAAAGGCTTTTCACGGCTTGGCTGGAAGCGAATGAAAAAGAAATTTCATTATTTATGGCCATCTTATCAGGCAATTTAAAAAAAAAATGTTTCTCTCTTCATTGATACTTTAATTTTCCCTTTTGATATTTTAATCACAGAAACATTCGCATCTGTTTTAGGAAAAATATGAGATTGGACAGGAGGCTGCGACTGGGAGAATGAGGAGGCAGAAAAGGAATTAAATAGTATGGCCGTTAATTCAGTAGATTTGTTAAGTCAATAGAAGGGTAAAAAAGAACGTTGATTTGTTAATTTATTACTAGAATATTCCTTTTGTAGGGCATCACAGTTTGGAGAATAGCACCAAATGACCTTCCATTTTTAAAATATGTTGAAATTTAGAAGATCCATACCCAGTACATGCTTACCGTTGCAATAACCTTGTAACCAGATGGAGCTTCTGTCAATTGACCAAGAGAGTACATTGAATAACCACCGACCCAATTTCGATTGTAAATGTGTATGATGCAGAAAAGTCTGTTATCACCAGGTAGTTCATACACATCAAAGCTTAAAACTTCATTTCTGCTCTCTAAAACAAAAGAGTCATTGATGAAGGGTCAGGGCTCACTGTACAAGAGAATGCTTTCAAATGTTTGGTCACTTTTTTTCCGATTGTTTTTTAACTAAGTCACAAGTTGATCGCCCCAAAAATTAAACCTCTCAACATTGCTTCATGATTCTTGTGAGGGTTTGAATAAATCGCATCTGACACTGCTTGTGAAATTGATCAAGATTTTACTTAATAACGAAAGATGAAAACAGCTAAGGTTAGAATATAATGAGGACAAATGGATTGTTTTTGGCATTTGAAGCAAGAACTAGACAAGTAGTGATAAATTCTCATGCATCATTTGGTTGCTGTAAGCTTTATTATTGTATTTACCATATCTCCGAGGGTGAGTTTTTGGTAGCAATATAAACTCTTTGGATACTTCATCGAAGGAGGCTGGGTCACTAGGATAATCAATATC
Organism: Membranipora membranacea; assembly: GCA_914767715.1. Lineage (NCBI taxonomy): Eukaryota > Metazoa > Bryozoa > Gymnolaemata > Cheilostomatida > Membraniporidae > Membranipora > Membranipora membranacea. Next base: position 18,379,108 of record OU612066.1, on the reverse strand, counting down.
CCATTTTCGAATCCTGTCGTAGCTTGTTACTCTTTCTTCTTTTATCCTTAGTTCAGGGCAGGCATCAGAGAGGGCTGTCAAATAACATTACCATGAATAGTATGCGACTGAAACTCTGAGACCATCATTGTCTAGCTTGCTCATTCTGCAAGTCAAATTACCTAAACCCCTTGCCTTGTCTTGTCTCATGTGGGGGAGGGGGGGAGTAGTGGTATGAGATCATGTTCTCCAGAGAACAGGTGATTGACACCTAAAGATCTCGGAGACCACTGGACAATTTTGATTACTACTGATAGACCACATCCTTGATGTTAGAAGGATGAAATTGATTTTAGTTTGTGGCTTGTGGGTAGACAGAAGCCAGGGTACAGCTCCCCTCATTAGAAGGTAGTATTCAATAAAAGGCCATTTGATAACTATCAATGAATCCATTTTGGTCCTTAGTTTAAAAACTGCAAAAGGAAAAATAAAATAAGTCGTGTATCAAACTCATCATGGTGAATATTAACAGCCAGCACTTATGTTAATAATTCTAACAGATTAGTTTTATCTTGCACCCACTAATTTTTTAACAATTGTTATCAAAGCAGGGATTTAGGGCCTTTTTGCTAACAAAGAGTGATTTAAAACGCAAGCTTCCATTGGGTATTGCTTCCCCTTTCAAAAATGCGATCTTGTTCAATATTAAAATGGTTAATAGCCGATTAAATCATCCATAGGCAACAGAATCCGATGATTAATGTCATTTGAAAATGCAACATGAACATCAGTTTAAACATTGTTGCAAACCTGGAATAGAACGTAACCTCTATATTAACACTGTTGGAATCGAGGAGCGGGAAGCTCTGCAGGTCCCTTCCAACTCAAATTATGAAGCAACTTTAATGTTCTCACCATTCGGCGATGAAGCCATTGGTAATTCTTTTTACTTTAATCTCGATTTTCCACTACTCCTTTTTTGTTAGCCAATGGATTATATTTGGCCCTAATTAACATGGAATTCCTTGTAAGCTTATGCCAGGAAGTGTTGAGATGCATGGAAGCATAAAGCTAGCATTATGACAGAGCTACTACTTTTTGCTAATGAATATGAATATGATAATGATAAATATCATGTGAAAGCGCAATCTGAACAAATTGTTGCAAAGCTGGAATAGAATATACCGAAATTGTTAGCATTGGTTGGAAGGGAAAGCCTGCAGGTCCTTTCCATGTCAGTTTAAAGGGCTGCAAAAATGGTCACACCAATCGCGACGATGCCATCGGGAAAGTGTTTTACCTTGATCTTTATCTTGCACTATCATTTTTTGTTAGCCAATAGATCATGTGGGATTGACCTAGCCTTGAACAAGGCCAGGATTGACCCTATTTAGCAAGGAATTCCTTGTCAGCTTATCAGATGGAGTTAGTGGCTGTGACGTTTGGAAGCATGTAGCTTGCATAATAACAGAGCTACTACTTTTTGTTAAAAGCCCTGACACAAAGGGAAAATGGATTATGAGCATGTGCTCCTATTGGTCTGACTTTTAGAGGTTATAATAAAAGCATCCTGGAGATGAGCCATTTCTCAACCATAGCACCCCAATCTCCCAAACATCTATTTTATTACACACCCTTTCTTGACATGTCTGTTTCTCATCATTTCTATTTGTCATGGTTTGCCGAGGCTTCACCAATCAAATCACTTGTTTGTACACCTCAGAAACTCACAAGTTTAATATGAACACCATGATGTGGCATTTCGAGTAATATGGTGTACTGAAAATCAATCTATGAAGCCATACTGTACTATAAGACTGTTTTCTCAGATTCACACTAGCTTCTAATTATTTACATGCAGTCTAATATCAAGACAGAGATCCCGATAATTTTTTGTAAACCATAATTTGGTAACAATTAACTTACTGATCAGTGGAGGCTTTTTGAAGAAGTCTCAAAAGAAATATTCTTGCACTTTTTGTGTTCAATGAATTACATGCTTACCTAATGTTGCTATACAATAGAGAAGAAATTCTCTCTTAGAAGTCATTTTAAATTGTGCTGTGTGAAGACTGGCTGAACTGGGTTGAACCGTTAAAATGTATCAAGTAGCTCAAATTCAAAGTATCAATTTTTTTAAATAAAGGGTGATAAAAGTCCATTGTCCTTTCTTCAGTACATTGGATATGGAGTTGAAAAAAAAGAAATTCATAGCTAGTTTGGTAATTTTCTTGTTTTAGTATCCTTTGTTACTGTTAGCTTTTGAGGTGATTAAAAACCAGTTGAGGTCTGCAGTTTCTGGCAACATCAGATAATTTCTCTCATGTTTTCCACAGGTAGGTTATGCTAGTGTTTTAACAAACAGTGGTAAAACTTGAAAAGGAAATGACCATAGTAATGGTGTAAATTTTAAATTTTTTTCTAAATGGCTTTTGATGATTAGTTTCTATCAACATCTGCATACAACAAGCAGTGGTGGTACCACTCAACATCACGCAGGTCATCGGCTACGAACCATAAATCATGGGTTGTTTGCTCTCATGTCTCTCGTTATGCCTCCTTGCAGTGGATTATCAAAATTTAACATGTTAGTAGTCTATATGAGGATAAACAAATAGCGTTAGTATTATTATTAAAATAAAAAACAGGTCCTGAAATTCCGATAAAATTGTCCCTCCAGGATAACTGAGCTATAGAAACATCAAAAAGAATATACTGCTGCTACAGCAGCTACGTTGCATCTACTAGCTGGATGTACAGTGGTAATCAACATCAGTAATGAAAAAGAAACAACCATACAGCAAGTTTTCAGTAATAGTCAATAATAGATTGACATGTCATGCATTGCATCTAGAGTAAACTTTGGTGTCACATTGCACCTTATTGTTTCATATGTTTTTTTGGCAGCTTTCCATCAAGTCTCACTGGGAATTTACATCTAATCTCGACAAATGTAATCATTGGCTCTACATAAACGTTGATGTCTTGAATCTTGATGTTGCGCAGGTAGAACTAAAACAGTGCAAAAACCTTCTTTATTATTACGAATAATTATTAATTTCACCATTCCTGCATTGTGATTCACTGCCAGAGACTTTTTTCAGAGATTAATGGCAAATTAATCCTTCAAATTAAGCTTATTTTCAAAGCACAGTGCATTGTTATTAGCAGTTTTTTGCTCATATACATAGCAAAATGCAGGTGAACTTTGTTCATATCCTCACATTGGGTAATTCTTATTCCCAAAGACAAAGGGATTGTCAGCAAAGATTATTCATTTCACAATTAATCCTTTATTTAACATCTGCAATTACGTAAATGCTACTTGTAATTTCCTTCTTATTTATTATTTACCAAACCAATAGTGGTAAGCTCACCTGAGGAGCTATAGAATAGTTCATTTTGCTCACTTAGCTGTTGTGGTTTCTATAAAATAGATTTTTTGCATTTATGTCACCTCTACTTCAGGTACTAGGATGTGATTTCTCTTCCTTGTCATTACTCTTAACATTTCGGGCGGGGCAAGATTCTTGGGGCTCAGACTAAATGCAAGAACATTGGCTAAAATAATGATCTACACAACCTCTTTGAACAAGGAATCATACTTATATTGCCCTATTCAACTGTCTACTGAGCCACAGGAATAATGTTTGAGGAGGAGATGAAAGTTTTGTGAGATTTGAAATTTGAGCTTTGTTGTGATGTGTTGTGACAATCTCGCCACAAATGCCCATGCAGACAGCAATTGCCTGAATAGAGGATGTTCCGCGGCTCCCCAAAGAGTCGGCAGCAATAACAATTGCGATGGTGATCATAATTATTAGTTATTTTCGCAGTTCAAACATCCCAAATATTTGGCGTTGAGTTGCATTGACCTCTGAAAGTTCAGTTTTTGGTAAAAAGTGACATCAATACCTAATTTGTGTAGTTTTTCCTTTCGCCTCCTGCAAGAAACTGTATAATTTACGTTATAAGGCCTCTCGTCTTTGAGTTATAAAATTGATTTTTGCAACAGTGATAGAGCCATTTGTGACCCCTAATCCAATGCAAGCTCATTTGTGCTAGAACTAAAATTTTCCAAAGTATTATACCATATTGGTCATTCACTGTCGCTTCCATCAATAATTTTACCAGCTTTCAGATCCTGGTTGTCGGAGCTGTAACTGATGAAATCCCAAATTTTAACTGTCTTTTTGGACTGAAAGATGTCATTCAACTTTTGTTGTCTGCATGATGAGCAGCAGGAGATTATCTAATCTATATCGATTAAAGTGTTTATTGATTAAGTCTTTACATCTTGAGATATTTCATTTTTTGGGGCTGAACTAGCTTTATTTGGTCTCAACATGCACTCATCTCACTCCATAAATCTGAAAACAGGTTGAACAAGAATTTATACACACCAGCTGCCATTGATCTAGAGAGCATTTGATGATAAATTCAATGGATGAGAAGTTAAGATCATTAACATTTCTCCCCCAATGGTCAACAATCACCCAAAATAGGTGATCTGTTACTGTATACAATGTAGGCTACTTTGTATGTAATACTGCATAGCTTGTCATCATGATTTTGCATAAGATGAATTCTTGCATTGCAGCCTATATGTTTCAAGGTATTGCCGTTAATGAGCAACTTTTCAATTAATAAACTCGTGATTTAAAAAAAATTACCATATATTATGAAATCGTAGTTATACTACAATCGGCAAGTCAGTGAAGGAATTTTTTATGTGGGATAAGTAGCTTTAGAGCAACAGAAAATGCGATACATCACAGCACATGGAGAATGCTCAGAAACTGGTCAGTGGTAAATCTTTAACCTTAATTTTTTTTCCCACTACCCCTTTTTACGAGTGCCTACAACAAAGAAATCCTAGTAAGATTATGACGGAGAGTTAGGGTCATGTGACGCATGGAAGCAAAAAGCTAGCATAATGATTAGTGCTACTACTTTTTGCTTCATGACCTGTAACAAAGGGTATATTGATTATGAGCATGTGCTCCCATTGGGCTGGCTTTTGATGATGTAAGAAATACATCCTGGAGATGAGCCATTTCTAAATCTCAGCACTCCAAAGATCTGTTTTTACACAACTTTTTATTATCATGTCTGTTTCTCCTCATTTCTATTTGCCGAAGGCTTCACCAATCAAATCACTTGTTTGTACACCTCAAAAACTCACAAGTTTAATATGAAGACCATGATGTGGCATTACAAGTAATATGGTGTACTGAAAATCACTCTATGAAGCCATACTGTACTATAAGACTGTTTGCTCAGAATCACTCTAGCTTCTAATTTTCTACATGCAGTCTAATATCAAGACAGATCCCGATAATTTTGTTCAACAGAGACTTTTTATAAACCACTATTTGCTAATAATTAACTAACTGATCAGTGCAAGTTTTTTGAAGAATTATTTTTACACTTACTGTTTTCAATGAATTACATACTTACCTAATATTGCTATATAGTAAAGAAGAATTTCTCTGTTAGAAGTCATTACAAATAGTGCTATGAGAAGACTGGCTGAACTGGGTTGAGTCGTTAAAATGTAGCAAGTAGCTCAAATTCATAGTATAAATTCATTAGAATAAAGGGTGATAAAAATTCATTGTCCTTTCTTTGGTACATCGGATATGGTGAGTTAAAAATAGGCTTCAAAGTTACTTTTCTTGTTTTAGTATCCTTTGTTAGCGTTTCAGGCGATTAAAAACCAGATAGGTCTGCAGTTTGTAGCAGTATCTATGTTTTTCACATGGTATGTTTATGCTAATCTTTCAACAAACGGTAGTAAAACTAGTGAAAGAAATGACCTGAGTTATGGTGCAAATTTTTCATTTTCTTATTAATGGCGATCATTTTCACAACGGTTGATGGAGATAGGGAAGTGAACTCCACAGTGTATTGATTATCCGTATAACCTGTCTAGAACTTGCTAATCGTTGGTTATAAAAAAAAACTTTATCTTTTTCAAATTCAAAATTCAAATTGGCCAATAATGTGAGATTGGACTGTGGTAAAGAGGAATTAGTTTCAGGCTTGTGATTAGGAGCTTGTGACCTGACAGATGGAAGAGTTGCTGTTTTTGCCATGATTTCATAACAAAGGGCAGGTAATTTGTGACCATGCGCTTCATTGGGTAGACCTTGTGACTAACACATAAGTAAATTCCGAAGATTAATTGTTTCTCAATAACTCAAACTTCTCTCAACATCTGCATACAACAAGCAGTGATGCCTTGCTGCCAGCCACTGCACAACTCGCAAATCGTCAGCTAAAAATCATAATTCAAGCGTTTTTTATACAATTCTTTGTTGTCATTTCTCTCCTTATGCCTGCTTGCAGTGGGACACCAACTTTAACAGATAAGTAGACTATATGACGGTAAACAGACAACATTAGTGTGGTTCTAACAATAAATAAATGTCCTGAAATTCCTATAAAACTATCCCTCCGTGATAATTGAGCTATAGAAACAAACAACAAAAAACAATATACTGCTGCAGCTGCATCTGGATGTAGAAGGTCAATCAACATCAGTAGAAAGAAACAACCATACGATACGACCAAACAGGCAGTTACCAACAAATATTCATGAATAGATTGACGTGTCATGCATCGGCAGCATTTGTAGTTTAATTAAGAGTAAATTTTTGGGTCACATCACACCTTTTTTTTTTGCAGCTTCATCATTTTCAATTGATTGCCACAGCAATTCCACACCTTATCTCATCAAACATATTTATTGGCTCAACAATCAACATGAACCTTGATGACTTGATATTGTGTGGAAAGAACGCAACCAGTACAAAAACTTCGTATTGTGGATAATTTTTAACACCACCATTCCTATATTGTCACTACCACGGAAAGGTTTCTTTCAGATTTTGCCAAATTGATCCTTGAAGATTAAGCTGCTTTCCTACAGCAGTGCACTGTGATAAGCTGTTCTTTGCTAGTACATGTAGCAAAAAAACACAGATGAATTTTGGTCAAATCCTCCCATATAGGGTAATTCTCATTCTGGAATAGTTTATTTCACTCACATAGCTGTTGTAGTTTCTAAAGACAGATTTTTTGCATGTGTCACATTATACTCCCGGTACAAAGATGTGATTTCTCTTCTCTGTACAGCATAATTTATGGTTGCGCTTGCACATATTTCGGTGTGGATGGCGATTGGCATTCTCTTAACATGTTGATAATGTGATGCCCCAAACGAGCACTTAGACATGTGACGGGATGGTATTCCAAATGCATGAGAAAAACTGACCACACCGATCTTATACTTATACTTCTCCGGCCGGGAGGACTGTCGGGTGTGGAGAAGAGTCTGGGGCTCAGACTAATCTTATACATATCAGGGCTGTATCTTACCCCGGCCCATTCCTACTGCCTCATCTGTTTCTACAACAGTGATTTTATGATGTTGGGTCGGCCGTATATTGGGTGTGCTTAGAGACAAAGTCCTGTGGCACAGAAGGTTATGGGTCCTAATAATATGCGAGCAAGAAGAACCATGGTCAATTTGCATTGTCCATTAATCAACATGTTGTTGTATCGTCAGTATTGACCTATTTATTGGGGAGCAGATGATTTCGATATAAGTAATATTAACAATTTCCACGTCACAATAAATATCAATCTCAACAAGGTAAATCATAGTTATCAAATTGATTGTTTATATGTTAATGGAGGATAATTCGCAGAATGTGTGAGAGGTACCAGCTAAGTCACATTGTGGAAACGGTTAACTCATGGAGCAGAAAAACAGAAACTGCAAATTTTATAAAATGAGGGAATAAAATATAAATGATAAATTCAAATAATGAACTATAATAAGCAAAATAAAATAATAACCAACAGTTAATGAATAAAAATAAGATTCAAAAAATATTCAGAATAATAAAAAAAAGAATTGATGCAAATGCATATACAAAGGCAATTTAGGCAACTTCAATCTGCTTGCAGCGTACATCCCAAAAATATAGTTAATGAGAAAAAAAGATTTGGCATTGAGGTTCTTGAGATCTAAAGCTCATAGCTCTGATCTTCAATCTTTTATGGATCTTTTGCTAATACAGTAACAGCACTTGTTTGGCGTTCATAATTTGTATGCAGTTTCAACTCCATCTTATCAGAAATGGCAGTCACAAAAATATTTCCGTGTAGATGTGATGCTTGCTTTGTTTTGCTCTCCTCTTTTGCAACAACATCCAATGTCTCCTTTTGAGCCAAAGCTTCTCTTTGGTCAGTGATGTACACATCATGACGTGCATACTCCGGAACACCGGATTCAGTAATACAACTTTGGATGTCACAGAGCACATACTGATTTTCCATTTGCTCCTCAGGATGATTTGACATTGGTAAGGCCAACTGTGGTGTGGGATAGGGTATTTTATTCGCTGGGTTACCATGTACTAAGACTGGTGTTTTGGATGATTTGTAGCTATGGCCAAGTACCTCAACATAGTATGGGTCATTTTTTTGAGTGACATACAGCTTACAATCATGTTCTAAAGCCTCAGGTACAGGGAGAAAACTAGGGTTATCACAATACAGGTCTTCATTTCGCATGTTTCGCTGTCGAGTTGTTTTGGAGGGATAGTCGTGGTCTTGGATGGGGTGGCGTTGTCTGAGGATTGTCACAATAAGGGAAGGGGCTGTTTATTTGCTGATCAAACCTCGGCAGTGACAGCCGTGGTCTGGGATGGCGAGGTGCTACAGGAGGCCTCTCATCTTTTACTGCTGATGATTTTGTTATCGATCCTTCCTTGTAATATTCACGAACGTCGGCATAGCAGTAATCATCTGATTCTGAGGTAGCACTCTGAGCTCGATGTACCTGCACTGTGGGTTCTCTAGACTGTGGTAGAGGAGGAAGTGGCCTGTCTTTAAAGACTCTAACACTGTCAGATCATTCCGCACTTGTTTCAGCTCTACTCTCTTCAAAGCCGGTCGCTCCTTCATCTTCTGCACTCCTGTTATATGAGCTCAACTCCACTTCTGAAAACATTGACAAAGAGTTAGTGCTCTGTTAACTATCTTGTGGTTTTGTGAATTTTAATCATCAGCACATCGGGCTGTTGTACATATTCATTGTTTTCGTGAGGCATATTCCTCATGCACTAAATTGAATTTACAAATATTAGGCGCTAAACACTAGGATGAAATATAAGCACAATGTTTCATTCATGATTAGCAGTCATCTTCTTAATAGGACAAATCCGTGAAAATATCACACAAATATGTAACGCGCAAGGTTTATCTTCGTGAAGACTGACATCTTTAGGATCAAGTAAGATTACTATGTAGGTCAATTACATGCAACTATTATCAATGAAAATACCGACGCTTCATCATTCTATAATTGTTATCACCATGTGCCAGGTTGGTATTTCATATTCTTGTAGATAATTAAAACACTTCGTTGGTATTCAAGTAAATATAGTAACACACATTTATTAGAACCAACCTTCAAAGGTATTGACAGAGTGGGAGGGATTTCTGTGTCTTCTCCGATTTGTCATATTTAAAGTTCGTCTTTTCATGTTTCTAGCGCGGAGGTAGAAAACAGTCAGAGCTTTTCCCGATAAACAAAGAATCACTGCGCCTACAGTACTCCCAACTATGACACCTGAAAACATAATGACCACAATCCATGTACATTCATATGACTATTCTGTGATTCATCAGTTCGCGGATCATGAAGTTGCCTGATGACGATTGTCTAATTTCTAACAGCTGCAATCCTAACCCAGATTTTCATTTCCCACAATAAATGGAATATCATTCTTTTATAGGCAATAGAATGGATTGAGACACCGCTGGTCACTTGTTAGAAGATATTTTATATAGCCTTAATAAATAGTGTATCAGGAAATTCACATCGATGTGCAAGATATAAAAAGATATACTACACTTGCCTGTGTCTGTAGGGTCATTGTTTGGAGCGGCACTGGTTGAATTATAATTAGATACTGTCGTGTTGCTATCGTCGTAGAAAACACTGACTGCAAAATCAACAACTTCATCAATGAACATAAAGCCAATAAGTCAAGATAGTAGGTTCGCTCATTGAAATGAGCATGCTAGAGTTTGCAAAGATCTCAGTTATTTAAAGTCAAAAATGCTCAGTTGTAGTTATCTCCTCCTTACTTTTCCAAAAGCTATCTCCTTCCTACAGGTTTTAATTCAGAATAACCACATTTGGTCACCTGGATCGTTAGTCAATCAGCTAACTATTCATTTATTTTTTTCTGCAAAAAACTCCAAATCTGACAAAAAATCTCCAAGTTCATGTTTTTCTGCTTGGGCAGAACTACACTTCGACATGGTAACTCACAGAGATCTGGTTTTTTTTGGAGCATCAGTTCATCACATTATCTAAATGAGTTTTTGAGGGCATGTTTGAAATATTTTTTTATCATATTTAAAATTGCGGTTTACTTTTTCATTACAGTGTTTATTTCATCCACCAGTGCAGTGGCAATGTTGCGCAAGGCAGTGCAAAGAGCCTATATAATTGTAGTTTCTATGCCATTGTGTACAGTTTCAAACAAATTTTAATTGCCTTTTATCAAAGGAGTGGAGCAATTTACAAATGACAATGGAGATGCTATACTGAACTAAAACAAAAGAATATTTCTGTTGATTGATATAAGTTTTCAGTATAGATTGTGGTGACCCATCAGACACCCATCAAATTCTATCAGAATGACTATATACCTCAAAATAATTAATCTTCATCATTCTATATACATATTCAGAAATTTCCAGAATCTATATCCGATTCATACTCTGTTTGTCTTGTAGTATAGTATTGCACTTTTAGCCAGTCAGATCTGCACTTTTAACTCGATAGAATTTTTGATTTATATACGCAGCGTTAGATATCTTGTAATTCCTGCTCAGACCAAATATGTTTTCCAACCAACCTTCTACCGGGAGTTATTACACAATCAAGTAGAAGATGCCCTGGGACTGCACCTATACTGCAACGAGTTATGATGTTGCTACTTTTGAGGATTCGGTTAGCCAAACAGGTGGCCTGCCTCAATAAATAACAAATCTGAGATGGCCTCCAAACAAAATTGGAAGCAATTCTTCACGCAGTGCATTGAAACGATCCAAGTACAATTGAGACCTAAGCTGGATGAAGATATCAGTAAGAGCAATTACAGGCATTGTTTTCTCAGAGTAAATTTTCTAATCCCTCAAGAAAATCTTATTTGTAAACAACCAGTTGTATTGCAGTCTCTGTCTTTCATTACAGGGAAAGAATTTGTTACTTTTGTGCCTTTCCAAAGGATTTAAAGGCAATGTAATATTAGAATATCAAAACCTGAGGATAACCTTTGTGTCTCAAGACTTGTTGCTTCTTATGATATTTATGTATTATTGCATTATTACATCTGATTAAAATTGAAAGTTGATTTAAATCAGATGTCTTGTCACAAGCCACATCCCGGAGCATGGGCGGCGAAATTCGTTGCCTTGTGGCCAGGGCACAATATCTGCGCCAGGTTGCTCTCTGTTTGCAGGCAGGTCGGAGCACACCTGGCTGTCAACCAAAGCCCAGTCGACAATGGATCGCAGATACATTTGATATGAGGTCCTTTCGATTAACGTAAGGTTCAATGATTGCATAGACCAAGGGTATATTGTGGCAGCATTGTTCAAGGATTGTAAAAGTTAATCCTATTATAATAACTGCCACAATGCTGCCTTCCTAGCTATACCCACCTTACCAATTTAGCTAGGATAGTTACAGGTGTAATTTAAGCATAAAACATCAAGTCTAATCGTGGAGTAAGGCTGTACAAAAAGAAACTTTTACATGAGAGCCTGCATATTCTATTATTTACTGTAATCAAAAACTTTGAATTCAGGTCATTCTCCAGAACCCTATAATTGTGACAAATAGATGAAAGGAGTGTTTTGCATCAAGCTTCACATAACTTTCCCCTTGACACAAAGCTTGCAGGTACCTTGACCAAGGAGTAAAAAACTCTCTCCTTGACTATTGTTAAAAAATTTACTCTGTATCCCTTCACTCTGTGAAGCAGTCTAGCCACATGCTTGAAACTAAAATGTTTTACACAGATAGATAGATGGGTGATAACTCTATACTGCAAATGAGCCACCAAATTTCAACAATAAGAGAGGACAACTTCTTTGCCCAAGATTTGCCAAAATTGACTTTAAAGAACTGAGATGTTTATACAAGCATAATTCAAACAAAATGGATTATCCACATTTTTTATAATGTTAAACTACAGTTAGAATTTTCCCTTGAATGCTCCCTGAACTATATGTTTGTTTAAAAATTCAAAAAAAGATTCAACTTCTAAAGCATTGACTTACCACCATACTCGAGGGTGATTATTTGGCTTTGACTTCTTTCAATAGCATACAAGTATTTTCCTCTTGTTGGATAATCGGCCAAAACTTCTACATGCACCTGCTTCTGGTCACACTCAGAATGATTACAGGGCAAACTAGTCACGCCCCCAGCTACTTTTGTGTAGTCTCCAGTATCTGTATTGAAGAGAAACATTTCGTCGGCTTCGGTTACACAGAGCAGTGCCTTTTCACCTATACTGACTGCTTGCGAAATTGTACCAGGATTTCCGTTTATGCCGACAGGGGTAACCTCTGATGTAGAAAAGTCAACATGACTGACTGTAATGTTTGCGCTGCCTTGAAATGTATATGCCCCTGAGAAATGATTGTTTAATGCCATCGCAGATATTTGCCCAAAAGAACTCATGAGATGGAATGAGGTAGTTGAGAAGTTTTCAGAGAGGTTAACTCGGTAGATTGTTGAAGCAGCAGTGTAATATGCAAGTTTATTGGTAGAATCTACAGAAGTTGGTCCAAAATGAATTGATTCAAGGTGACTGCAGTTTAACGTTGTTTGATTTGGTTGGTTGTAGCAGAAATATTTGGGTAGGTTGATTGTTTTTTTGTCCTTCTCTCCAATGAAATGAATCTTTACTGCCTTTTTTTCTCGGACAAGAAATGATTCCTTGCCAATCTGTTGGAAGCTTTTGATTTCTTTATCGGTTGTCAGGATCCACGTTGAATTTTGCTGTGTTTTCTTCCTACTGTAAATTTTCGTATCTAGTGAGTAGTAGAACTTGGAATTAAAATATCTGTCCGGCTGAATTGCTTTCATGTGCCTGAGTTCTGTCAAGTTAACATCCGATTTGTGGGTAACTTCCAAGTTCCTAATCATGCTGAAAAGATTAAAAGATTACTTAAATACTACTCAAGACCTGGATTATACAGTCAGGCAGTTACTTAGGACAAATTTATGTAAGATTTGTATGGTAAAAAACCAAAGCTCCTTTGGGGAAGATTTGATGGCACAACTCCAACACCTTGCTAGGAGAGGCAATGAGGTCAAAGTCCCTTCTTTTTGATTGGCTAAAATTTATTTTTGTACTTGATGTGTGTGTTTGTGTGTGAGTTAAGGCTGGTCCACATTGTCGCAGATGACATTGGGATGTCAAACACAATATCTGGAAAGTTGCAAGATACTGTCACAGACTCGCTTTTATTGCTGGGATTATGTCAATTTCATATTCATGTCGACTGGGACGGCTATCCGGGATGACTGTCTTGGATAATGTGGACCAGCCTTTAAGATTGCTATGTGATTCAAGTACACAAGCTGAAATACCTGAAGTACAGTTTCTCTGCAACAAAATATATCATATCACAAAAAGCATTGACTACAAAAACTCAGCGTTATTTTGCAGCGAACCGATGACACCATAACCATCTAAAACAAAGGAGTCATTTCTCATCGCACCTATAGCTTGCATTTTGTTTAACCTTGAGAACAGATCATTCATGACAGGATAGCAGTGTTGTAATATATAGCCTTACTGGGTGTACCAATAGGAAAGCTGGAGACTACACAATCGTGACCTCAATATATCCCAATAATATTGACCATTATCTACCCTACTTCAGTAGCTATGCCTGTGGTGAAGTTAGATCAATACTAGAAATACACTTACTCTGTGGTTTTGGTACATGAGTCAGTCAGTGATTTTACATTGCAATTTCAAATCATCGATAGAAATAGAAATATTGTATAGGCAACTCCAACCTTTTCAGATACAAACCACTTTGATCAATTTACCCATGGAGTTTGGTTTTTAAACTCCCTGACATACCCCTTGAATCAGTTAAGTGGCAACATATAGTGAGTAGCAAACGTTATATCATGACTTGAATAATAACTACCGCTGAGGTCATCATCATTTTCTAAACCAACTTCATTTATTGAAGGTCATGAGGATTAGGGTCAAGATAATACAAGAGATCGGGAGAAAGTTAATGCGTTAAATATTCATCAATCAGTTACACAGAGTCTGTTTGAAGTCAAAAGCAAGTTACATACTTGGATACTCGAGCTGTCAATGCAGTTTTGTAGTTGAGACTATTGTTAGAGGCTTCTCCAGTCAATCCACACCACAATACGAGTAGGAACTACAAACAATGAATAATAGTAAGTTAATCAATTTTATTTACCTAGCTAGTTAATTTTAGAACAAAATACAAATACATAAGTAATTATTATCTTTCATCGATTTTTTTAGGCCATTGAGTAAACACTAAGTTTGTGAAATAAAAATACGGATATGGAATTATGCCAAAACGAATAAAAAAAATTAATATGCAGTCCATCATAGAATGAAAGGAATAAAGCTTGGTCAGTCCAGTTATCCAAAATTTGAATAAGTAAAACTTGAATCAGATTAATCCGCTGCGCCTTCTATCAGCCTTTTGAGACTTTGAATGAGTTGATATTAATGAGATAAAGGACTGAATTGAAACATAAATGCAATGATATCACATGTGCGATAATGCGTACCTGGATGATGTTTGCTACATTCCGTACCATTCTGCTTATTCTTACTGTCAAGGAAGTCGAATTAAGAAAAGCTTGTTGAAGCAACTTTACGTGTACCATGTAACAAAAGCTATATTCAAAGTGCTCAAACAATAGATTCAATCAACGTTTTATACCACCTCTAGGCATAAGCCTAATGTTTGATCCACCACAGCACTGCTCATTTTTTGCAAGACTTACAAAGCCTTCAATCCTCTCTTTAAATGTAAATATTATGTTCAAACTAAAATGAAGAACTCTGATTGGGCCTCAGCTTCAGTATTACGCTTTTGCCATAAATAGATATATTAGTTTGTGTAAAGGTTGATGGATATTACATCCCTACGCCAAATACTTTCATTAGTATGTAATAAAAGCAATACCCTTTTCTTGTCTTTGGAGAAGATATATGATACGATAACTCTCTGAACAACAGGAGTCTGACAACCACCTAAGGTCTTTTTACCGCTGACTGCTCAGTATAGGATGACTATGTTCCAAACAGTATAGTTGTCAGTCAAGTGTGTTTTATTTTTTGAACCTTTATTATAGTCTAACATGACTTTGTATTTTACTACTAACAAAACCAAGCATCTCTTGTACACGAGTCTATGGCAGTAAGCCTCACTTTTGGAAATCTGCTTCCGAAAGCACAGAGTACACTCTTCTTTCCCCCAACTGTAAACAGAATAAACAATGTATTACAAATAATTATTTAAACACATAGTCACTTATTACATCAATTAGCCCATAAACTAAATTCCGAATTAACCAGTATACCTTCGAAATATTTTTCTTCCCTTATCTTTCGCAAGTTTGATGCTAAGGGAGAAATGCATGTTGAGTTTCTGACTTTAATTGATTCGCTATAGGTAAATCAGCATTCTACATAGCAAGGTTGTTGTGATGCGTATTGACATTAATACAACAATTACTTTTTTTATAGCTTACTGCGGTGCTTGACGATTCTGAAATCGCCAAAACTACCAACACCGTAGAACTTTCCATACGGATCATGAATATTTTGGATCTCAAACACGTTATCATCACACATCGCCACAAATGGTAAAGGCTTTTCTCGACTTGGCTGGAAGCAAATTAAAAAGAAATTATATAATTCATGCTTTTGGTGACCCTACCCTTTAGAAAGGGTAAGTTACTGGGTGAGTATAAGGCCATTTTATACAGGCATCTTTTGAAAAAAGTAACATGAAAATATGTTTCTCTCTTCATTGTACATTTTTATTTTCCCTTTTGATATTTTAATTGCAGAAACATTATGTCCGTTTTAGGAGAAAACAAAATTGGAACAGGAGGCCCTGACTGTGAAAAAAAGGAGGTCCGGAGGGCGAAAAGGTATGGATTATTTTTTGCCGTTTATTCAGTACATTTGTCAAGTCAAAAGTGTAAAAAAGCATATAGATGTTTTATATTAGAATATTCCTTTTGCAGGGCATCACAGTTTGAAGGATAGCACAAAATATCCTTGCATTTCCTTCCATTCTTAAACCATGTTAAAATTTAGAAGATCCATACCCAAAACATCACCAATACTTACCGTTGCAATAACCTTGTAACCAGATGTAGCTTCTGTCAATTGACCAAGAGAGTACTTTGAATAACCGCCGACCCATTTTTCTTTGTAAATGTGTATGATGAAGAAATGTCTGTTATCACCAGGTAGTTCATAAATATCAAAGCTTAAAAATTCATCTCCATTCTCTAAAACAAGAGTCATTAATGAAGGGTCAGGGTTTACTGTTTAAGAATAAATCTAAGCTCTAGTATTAAATTGTGTTATGTTACTCGCTATGCCAATATCAAATACTTGAGTAGTTAAGTCACCATAGTATTGCTGTCTAATGCTTGGTCACTTTTCTTTTTATTGTTTGTTAATAGTGTCGATTGTCGATTGCCACAAAATTCAAACCTCTCCATGAAACATTATGTCAATGCTTCATGTGAGTTTTACATCTTCTGAATTTTACGCCTACAAAACTTGATAACGAAAGAAGAGAACTAAGTTAGAATATTTTGACAGCAAAAGCGATCTTGCTTTGTAGCGTATGAGGCAAGAGCTAGACAAGATGTGTTAAATTATTGTGCATTAGTTGATTGGTGGTGGTCTGTAGTAAAAGTTCGCAATGAAGTTAATTATTTTATTTACCATATCTCCGAGGGTGATTTTCTGGTAACAATATAAACTCTTTGGATATTTCATCGAAGGAGGCTGGGTCACTAGAATAATCAGCATTCAATTTTCGAATCCTATCGTAGTTTGTGTCTCTTTCTTCTTTTAACCTCAGTTCGGGGCAAGCATCAGAGAGGGCTGTCAATAAACAGTACATATACAAATTTATGTGACAGAGAGTGTACCTTTTCTCAGCTCAAATTCCTCCCTCCCTTAGAAAGGCAGTATTTGATAAATGGCTCCTTGGAAGATTATCAATGAGTCCGCTTTAGTCCTTAGTTTATCAACTGCAACATGAAGATATAAGTCATGTATCATACACATCATGGTAAAAAGTTGGCAGCTGCCACTTTCATTTTTTTTTGTATCGGGTTTCTGCAATTACTAATGACAAAATGATCAAAGTTATTTCAAAAGCGATAAAAAAAACGCAGCGGTGTGGTCTATTAGTCCATGCATGAGAGCCAGGTCCCAGGACTAGAGTGGTGACCACCCGATTGATGAATGATTGATAATGGTTGCAGATTAGATTGATCTTGCGCCAACTATTTTTTTGTCTATCATTATCAAAGCCAGGATTGAGGGCCTCTTTGCTGTTTTTGACATGAAAATTACTATTGAATGCAGGTCTCATGGGGTACTGCTTCTGCTTCCAAAAATAACATCTCTTTCCTTAGTACAATGGTTAATCATTCATGCTCAATCATCCATATGCAATGTAATCCAGTGATTCATATCTATTTTGAAAACACAATATGAACATCAGTTTAGAAGTTGCTGCAAAGCTTGGATAGAATGTAAGCTCTATACCAACACTTTTGGAATCGGGAAAGCTCTGCGGGTCCTTTCCAAATCAAATAGGGGAGCAACTATACTGTTCACACCATTCGGCATTGAGGCCAGTTAAGTGGTAAATCTTTTACCCTAATTTCCCTATTTCCCACTACCCGGTTTCATGAGCCAACAGATTAAGTGTGATTTGACTATCTATAACAAAGAATTCCTAGTCAGATTGTGACAGGGAGTTAGTTTCGTATGACCCATGGAAACAAATAGCTTGCATAATAATTGTGCTACTATTTTTTGCTAAACCTCTATTTGGTAACAATTAACTAACTGATCAGTGGAGGCTTTTTGAAGAAGTCTCAAAAGAAATATTCTTACACTTTTTGTATTCAATGAATTACATACTTACCTAATATTGCTATATAGTAAAGAAGAAATTCTCTCTTAGAAGTCATTTTAAATTGTGCTGTATGAAGACTGGCTGAACTTGGTTGAACCGTTAAAATGTAGCAAGTAGCTCAAATTCAAAGTATCAATTTTTTTAAATAAAGGGTGATAAAAATTCATTGTCCTTTCTTCAGTACATTGGATATGGAGTTAAAAGCAAGGAATATATTAGGCTTCATAGTTAGTTTGGTACTTTTCTTGTTTTAGTATCCTTTGTTAGCTTTTGAGGTGATTAAAAGCCAGTTGTGGTCTGCAGTTTCTGGCAACATCAGATAATTTCTCTCATGTTTTCCACAGGTAGGTGATGCTAACATTTTAACAAACAGTGGTAAAACTTGAAAAGGAAATGTCCTTAGTAATGGTACAAATTTTTTATTTTCTTCTTAATGGCTTTTTGATCATTTTCTCGACTGTTGATGCAGATAGGAAAGTGAAGTCCACAGTACAGTGTATTGATTATCTGTTTATTACCTGTCTAGTACTATTAATAACTGGTCATACAGAAAAAGCATATCTGATTCACATAACCTCAGTGTTTTAGCTATGAGAGGAATGTGAGCATGGCCTGTGGCAAGGATTACAAATTGCCTGCGGTAAGGAGGAATTATTGGAGGCTTAAGATTAGGAACTTGTGGCCTGACAGATGGGAGCATTGCTTTTTTGCCAGGATTTTCTTAACAAAGGGCAGGTGAGCTGTGACCAAGAGGTAGATCTTGTGACGGACGCATATGTACATTCTGAAGATTAATTCCTTTCAACATCTGCATACAACAAGCAGTGGTGGTACCACTCAACATCACGCAGGTCATCAGCCACAAACCATAAATCATGGGTTGTTTGCTCTCATGTGTCTCATTATGCCTCCTTGCAGTGGATTATCAAAATTTAACATAGTAGTCTATATGAGGATAAGCAAATAGCGTTAGTATTATTATTAAAATAAAAAACAGGTCCTGAAATTCCGATAAAATTGTCCCTCCAGGATAACTGAGCTATAGAAACATCAAGAAGAATTTACTGCTGCAACAGCTGCGTTGCATCTACTAGCTGGATGTACAGTGGTAATCAACATCAGTAATGAAAAAGAAACAACCATACAGCAAGTTTTCAGTAATAGTCAATAATAGATTGACATGTCATGCATCGCATCTAGAGTAAACTTTGGTGTCACATTGCACCTTATTTTTTCATATGTTTTTTGGCAGCTTTCCATCAAGTCTCACTGGGAATTTACATCTAATCCCGACAAATTTAATCATTGGCTCTACAAAAACGTTGATGTCTTGAATCTTGATTTTGCGCAGGTAGAACTAAAACAGTGCAAAAACCGTCTTTATTATTACGAATAATTATTAATGCCACCATTCCTGCATTGTGATTCACTGCCAGAGACTTTTTTTCAGAGATTATTGGCAAATTAATCCTTCAAATTAAGCTTATTTTCAAAGCACAGTGCATTGTTATTAGCAGTTTTTTGCTCATATACATAGCAAAATGCAGGTGAACTTCATATCCTCACATTGGGTAATTCTTATTCCCGAAGACAAAGGGATTGTCAGCAAAGATTATTCATTTCACAATTAATCCTTTATTTAACATCTGCAATTACGTAAATGCTACTTGTAATTTCCTTCTTATTTATTATTTACCAAACCAATAGTGGTAAGCTCACCTGAGGAGCTATAGAATAGTTCATTTGGCTCACTTAGCTGTTGTGGTTTCTATAAAATAGATTTTTTGCATTTATGTCACATCTACTTCAGGTACTAGGATGTGATTTCTCTTCCTTGTCCAGCTTATTTTATGGTTGTGCTTGCACATATTTCGGAACTTACGGCGATTGGCATTACTCTTAACATTTCGGGCGGGGCAAGATTCTTGGGGCTCAGACTAAATGCAAGAACAATGGCTAAAATAATGATCTACACAACCTCTTTGAACAAGGAATCATACTTATATTGCCCTCTTCAACTGTCTACTGAGCCACAGGAATAATGTTTGCGGAGGAGATGAAAGTTTTGTGGGATTTAAAATTTGAGCTTTGTTGTGATGTGTTGTGACAATCTCGCCACAAATTCCCATGCAGACAGCAATTGCCTGAATAGAGGATGTTCCACGGCTCCCCAAAGAGTCGGCAGCAATAACAATTGCGATGGTGATCATAATTATGAGTTATTTTCGCAGTTCAAACATCTCAAATATTTGGCGTTGAGTTGCATTGACCTCTGAAAGTTCAGTTTTTGGTAAAAAGTGACATCAATACCTAATTTGTGTAGTTTTTCCTTTTGCCTCATGCAAGAAACTTGAAACTGTATAATTTACGTTATAAGGCCTCTCGTCTTTGAGTTATAAAATTGAGTTTTGCAACAGTGATAGAGTCATTTGTGACCCCTAATCCAATGCAAGCTAATTTGTGCTAGAACTAAAATTTTCCTAAGTATTATACCATATTGGTCATTCACTGTCGCTCCCATTAATAATTATACCAGCTTTCAGATCCTGGTTGTCGGAGCTGTAACTAATGAAATCCCAAATTTTAACTGTCTTTTTTGACTGAAGGATGTCATTTAAATTTTGTTGTCTGCATGATGAGCAGCAGGAGATTATCTAATCTATATGGATTAAAGTGATTATTGATTAAGTCTTTACATCTTGAGATATTTCAATTTTTGGGGCTGAACTAGCTTTATTTGGTCTCTAACATGCACTCATCTCACTCCATAAATCTGAAAACAGGTTGAACAAGAATTTATACACACCAGCTGCCATTGATCTAGAGAGCATTTGATGATAAAGTCAATGAATGAGAAGTTAAGATCAATGGTCAACGATCACCCAAAATAGGTGATCTGTTACTGTATACAATGTAGGCTACTTTGTATGTAATACTGCATAGCCTGTCATCATGATCTTGCATAAGATCAATTCTTGCATTGCAGCCATATGTTTCAATGTATTGCCGTTAATGAGCAACTTTTCAATTAATAAACTCGCGATTTAAAAAAATTTACCATATATTATGAAATCGTAGTTATACTACTATCGGCAAGTCAGTGAAGGAATTTTTTATGTGGGATAAGTAGTTTCAGAGCAACAGAAAATGCAATATATCACAGCACATGGAGAATGCTCAGAAACTGGTCAGTGGTAAATCTTTTACCTTAATTTTTTTTCCCACTACCCCTTTTTACGAGTGCCTATAACAAAGAAATCCTAGTAAGATTATGACGGAGAGTTAGTGTCATGTGACGCATGGAAGCATAAAGCTAGCATAATGATTAGTGCTACTACTTTTTGCTTCATGACCTGTAACAAAGGGTATATTGATTATGAGCATGTGCTCCCATTGGGCTGGCTTTTGATGCTGTAAGAAATACATCCTGGAGATGAGCCATTTCTCAATCTCAGCACCCCAAAGATCTGTTTTTACCGAACCTTTTATTATCATGTCTGTTTCTCCTCATTTCTATTTGCCGAAGGCTTCACCAATCAAATCACTTGTTTGTACACCTCAAAAACTCATAAGTTTGATATGAAGACCGTGATGTGGCATTACAAGTAATGTGGTGTACTGAAAATCACTCTATGAAGCCATACTGTACTATAAGACTGTTTGCTCAGAATCACTCTAGCTTCTAATTTTCTACATGCAGTCTAATATGAAGACAGATCCCGATAATTTTGCTCAACAGAGACTTTTTATAAACCACTATTTGGTAATAATTAACTAACTGATCAGTGCAGTGCAGGAATTATTCTTACACTTACTGTATTCAATGAATTACATACTTACCTAATATTGCTATATAGTAAAGAAGAATTTCTCTGTTAGAAGTCATTACAAGTAGTGCTGTGTGAAGACTGGCTGAACTCGGTTGAACCGTTAAAATGTAGCGAGTAGCTAAAATTTGAAGTACCAATTCATTAAAATAAAGAGTGATAAAATTCATTGTCCTTTCTTCAGTACATGGATATGGTGAGTTAAAAATAGGGAATGAATTAGGCTTCAAAGTTACTTTTCTTGTTTGAGTATCCTTTGTTAGCGTTTCAGGCGATTAAAAACCAGATAGGTCTGCAGTTTGTAGCAGTATCTATGTTTTTTGCATGGTATGTTTATTCTAATCTTTCAACAAATGGTAGTAAAACTGGTAAAAGAAATGACCTGAGTTATGGTGCAAACTTTTCATTTTCTTATTAATGGCGATCATTTTCACAACAGTTGATGGAGATAGGGAAGTGAACTCCACAGTGTATTGATTATCCGTATAACCTGTCTAGAACTTGCTAATCGTTGGTTATAAAAAAAACTTTATCTTTTTCTAATTCTTGTAACCTCAGTGAATTGGCCAGTAATGTGAGATTGGACTGCGGTAAAGAGGAATTAATTATACAGGCTTGTGATTAGGAGCTTGTGACCTGACAGATGGAAGAGTTGCTGGTTTTGCCATGATTTCATTACAAAGGGCAGGTAATTTGTGACCATGAGCTTCATTGGGTAGACCTTGTGACTAACACCTAAGTACATTCAAAAGATTAATTGTTTCTCAATAACTCAAAATTCTCTCAACATCTGCATACAACAAGCAGTTATGCCTGGCTGCCTGTCACTGCACAACTCGCAAGTCGTCAGCTAAAAATCATAATTCAAGCGTTTTTTTATACAATTCTTTGTTGTCATTTCTCTCCTTATGCCTGCTTGCAGTGGGATACCAACTTTGACAGATAAGTAGACTATATGAGGGTAAACAGATAACATTAGTGTGGTTCCAACAATAAAAAAA
The DNA here is from genome assembly GCA_914767715.1 of Membranipora membranacea. Taxonomy (NCBI): domain Eukaryota; kingdom Metazoa; phylum Bryozoa; class Gymnolaemata; order Cheilostomatida; family Membraniporidae; genus Membranipora; species Membranipora membranacea. The sequence continues at coordinate 18,356,007 of OU612066.1, read as the reverse complement.
TGTCCTGAAATTCCTATAAAACTATCCGTCCGTGATAATTGAGCTATAGAAACAAACAACGAAAAACAATAACTATACTGCTGCAGCTGCATCTGGATGTAGAAGGTCAATCAACATCAGTAGAAAGAGACAACCATACGATACGACCAAACAGGCAGTTACCAACAAATATTCATGAATAGATTGACGTGTCATGCATCGGCAGCATTTGTAGTTTAATTAAGAGTAAATTTTTGGGTCACATCACACCTTTTTTTTATCAGTTTTTCTTGCAGCTTCATCATTTTCAATTGATTGCCACAGAAATTCCACACCTTATCTCATCAAACATATTTATTGGCTCAACATGAACCTTGTTGACTTGATATTGTGTGGGAAGAACACAACCGGTACAAAAACTTCGTATTGTGGATAATTTTTAACGCCACCATTCCTATATTGTCACTACCACGGAAAGGTTTCTTTCAGATTTTGCCAAATTGAGCTGCTTTCCTACAGCAGTGCACTGTAATTATAGCTGTTCTTTGCTAGTAGATGTAGCAAAAAAACACATGTGAATTTTGTTCAGATCCTCCCATATAGGGTAATTCTCATTATGGAAAAAAAAATGTAAATGTTACTTGTAACTTCCTCCTTATTTATTGTTTACCAAATAGTGTAAGGTGAGAAGCTATAGAATAGTTTATTTCACTCACTTAGCTGTTGTAGTTTCTAAAGACAGATTTTTTGCATGTGTCACATTACACTCCCAGCACAAAGATGTGATTTCTCTTCTCTGTCCAGCATAATTTATGGTTGCGCTTGCACATATTTCAGTGTGGATGGCGATTGACATTGCTGACCACACCGATCTTATACTTATACTTCTCCGGCCGGGAGGACTGTCGGGCGTGGAGAAGAGTCTGGGGCTCAGACTAATCTTATACATATCAGGGCTGTATCTTACCCCGGCCCATTCCTACTGCCTAATCTGTTTCTACAACAGTAATTTTATTATGTTGGGTCGGCCGCATATTGGGTGTGCTTAGAGACAAAGTCCTGTGGCACAGAAGGTTATGGGTCCTTACAATAATCGAGCCAGACAAACCAAGGCCAGTTTGCATTAGCCATTAATCAACATGTTGTTGTATCGTCGGTATTTACCTCTTTATCGAGGACCAGATGTTTTCCAATGTACGCAACTTTACCAATTTCCTATCAATATATATCAATATCAACAATATGAATCATAATTACCAAATTCAATGTTTATGTTTATTGAGGGTAATTCAAAGGGTTTGTGACTTGTGAGAGGCACCAGCTAAGTCACAATGTATAAATGGTCAAATAATGTTACAGAAAAACAGAAACTGCAAAATCTAAAAATTGAAGTAAAGAAAATATAAATCGTAAATATAAATGGTTAACTGGAATAGTAGAATATAATAAGTAAAATAAGGAAATCAACAATAAATATGAAATAAAAATCATAAAAATACAATAAATTATTTAGAGCGATAAAAAAGAATTGACGTACTAAAATAGACAAATCTGCTCGCATCTTATGTCCCTAAAATACAGGTCATTGGAAAAGAGCTTTGAGGCTGAGGTTCTTGAGATCTAAAGCTCTTAGCTCTGATCTGCAATTTCATATGGATTTTTTGCTGATACAGTGACAGTACTTGTTTGGCGCTCATAGTTTGTATGCAGTTTCAACTCCATCTTATCAGAAATAACAGTCACAAAAATATTTGCAAGTGGATGTGATGTCTGCTTTGTTTCGCTCTCCTCTTTTGCAACATTATCCAGTGTCTCCTTTTGAGCCAAAGCTTCTCTTTGGTCAGTGACGTACACATCATGTGCATACTCCGAAACACCAGATTCAGTAATACAACTTTGGTTGTCACGGAGCACATACTGTTTTTCCATTTGCTCCTCAGGATGATTTGACATTGGTAAGGCCAACTGTGGTGTGGGATGGGGTAGCTTATTCGCTAGGTTACCATGTACTAACACTGTTGTTTTGGATGATTGGTGGCTATGGCCTAGTACCTCAACATAGTATGGTTCATTTTGTTGAGTGACAGATGGCTTACAATCATATTCTAAGGCTTCAGGTACAGGGAGGAAACAGGGGTTATCACAATACGGGTCTTCATTTCGCATGTTTCGCTGTCGAGTAGATTGGAGGGATAGTCGTGGTCTTGGATGGGGTGGCGTTGTCTGACGATTGTCACAATAAGGGAAATGGCTGTTTATTTGCTGATCAAACCTCGGTAGTGACAGCCGTGGTCTGGGACGGCGAGGTGCTACAGGAGGCCTCTCATCTTTTACTGCTGATGATTTTGTTATCGATCCTTCCTTGTAATATTCACGAACGTCTGCATAGCAGTAATCATCTGATTCTGAGGTAGCACTCTGAGCTCGATGTACCTGCACTGTGGGTTCTCTAGACTGTGGTAGAGGAGGAAGTGGCCTGTCTTTAAAGACTCTAACACTGTCAGATCTTTCCGCACTTGTTTCAGCTCTACTCTCTTCAACGCCGGTCGCTCCTTCATCATCTGCACTCCTGTTATATGAGCTCAGCTCCACTTCTGAAAACATTGACAAGGAGTTAGTGCTTTGGTAACTATCTTGTGGTTTTGTGAATTTTAATCATCAGCACATTGGGCTGTTGTACATATTAACTGTTTTCATGAGGCATATTCCTCATGCACTAAATTGAATTTACAAATATTAGGCGCTAAACACTAGGATGAAATATAAGCACAATGTTTCATTCATGATTGGCAGTCATCTTCTCAATAGGCATGAGAGGACAAATCTATGAATATATCACACAAATTTGTAACGTGCAAGGTTTATCTTCAGAAAGACTGACATCTTTAGGATCCAGTTAGATTACTAGGTAGGTCAATTGCATGCAACTATTATCAATAAAAAGACCAATGCATCATCATTCTATAATTGTTTTCACAATGCGCCAGGTTGATATTTCATATTCTTGGTCGATATTTAAAACACTTCGTTGGTATTCAAGTAAATATAGTAACACACATTTATTAGAACCAACCTTCAAAGGTATTGACAGAGTGGGAGAGATTTCTGTGTGTTCTCCGAGTTGTCATATTTAAAGTTCGTCTTTTCATGTTTCTAGCGCGGAGGTAGAAAACAGTCAGGGCTATTCCCGATAAACAAAGAATCACTGTGCCTACATTACTCCCAACTATGACACCTGAAAACATAATGACCACAATCCATGTACATTTATATGACTATCAACTGTTCTGTGATTCTGTGATCGTGAAATTGCCTGATGGCGATTGTTAAATTTCTAACCATCTGCAGTTCTAACTCAGATTGGTATTTTTCACATCTCACAATCAATGAGATGGATTGAGACACCGCTGGCCACTTGTCGGAAGATAAAATTTCATACAGCCTTAATAAATGGTGTATAAGAGAATTCACATCACTGTGCAGAATATAATAAGATGCACTACACTTACCTGTGTCTGTAGAGCCACTGTTTGGAGAGGTACTGGTTGAAATATTATTAGATACTGTCCAGTTGTCATTTTCATAGAAAACACTGACTGCAAATTCAACAATTTCATCAATGAACACAACTCCAATAAATCGATATTCTCTTCAAAAAAAGCGCAGACATTACTTTCATAAAACATCATATTAGCAAAACTGTTGCCCTTTGAAAGGAGCATGCTCGAGTTTGCAAAGATATTTATACAAGCCTTATTTAAACTGAGTGGATTTTCTACATTTTTAATGATGTTATAATACAGTTAGCCTTCAAAATTTTCAGAAATTTTCTCTTGAATTCTCCCTGAATTATGAGATAGTTTAAAAATTAAAATGAACTAAAACAATGACTTACCATTATACTCTAGGGTGATTATCTGACTTCTTTCGATAGCATACAAGTCTTTTCCTCTGGTTTGATAATCGGCCAAAACTGGTACAACCATTTGTTTCTGGTCACACTCAGTATGATCGCAGGGCAAACTAGTCACTCCCTCTGCTACCGTGGTGTAGTCTCCAGTATCTGTGTTGACAAGGAGCATCTCTGAGGCTTCGGTTATGCAGAGCAGCGCCTTTTCACCTATACTTACAGCTTGCAAAATTGTACCAGGATTCCCATTAAGACCAACAGGAGTAAACTGTGACCTCAAAAAGTCCACATGACTGACTGTGACATTTGTGCTACTTTGAATTGCATATGCCCCTGAGAAATTATTGTTTAATGCTATCGCAGAAATGCTTCCAAACGCACTCATGAGTTGAAATGGGGTAGTTGAGAAGTTTTCTGCAGTGAGGTTAACTTGGTAGATTGTTGAAGCAGCAGTGTAATATGCAAGATTATTGGCAGAATCTACAGAAGTTGGTCCAAAAACAGACGATGAAAGTTGACTGCAGTTTAGGGTTGTTTGATTTGGTTGGTTGTCACAGAAAGATTTGGGTAGGTTGATTGTTTTGTTGTCTTTCTTTCCGGTTAAATGAATTTTTACGGCGGTGTCTTCATGGACAAGGAATGATTCCTTGCCAATCTGTTGGAAGCTTTTGATTTTTTCATCGGAGGTCAGGATCCATCTTGACTTTTGTTGTGTTTTGTTCCTACTGTAAATTCTCTTATCCCGTGAGTAGTAGAACTTTTCATCAAAACTTCTGTCAGGCTGAATTGCTGTTATGTGGGGGAGTTCTGTCAAGTTAACACCCAGTTTGTGTGAAACTTCCAAGTTTAGAATCATTCTGCAAAGCAAAGCAAGCAAAATATTACTTAACGTGATATATTGCCTTTTCAGTTTCTCAGGAGCTAATTGTTCCATCTCAAAATTTCCTTCACTGACACGTTGCTAGTTAGTCTGACTTATTTTTAATATCGCAATTTTTTTAAACCGCAAGATTCTAATTTGATTAATTGTACATTTACTAAAATACATTTAAAACATATAAGCAGCAATGGGCAGAATGATGCAGTAAACTACGTAATGCAAAAGCGTGATGAAAATCTATTTAGAATTACATGCAAAGCACATTGTGTGCAACAATGGATCACCTTTTTTGGGTGATTGTGTAGCATCGAAAGCGTAATGTTTATGCTCATAACTTCTCTATACTATTGAATTTATTATCCAGCGCCACGGTCAAAACCTCGGAAATACTATCTAGTTTAATGGAAGCTGGTGTGCATAACATGTTGTTTAACCTATTTTCAGTTTTTGGCTGGAGAAGAGTGAATGTTTTGGACCAAATAAAGTTAGTTTAGCCACAAAAATCCAAATATCTCCAGAAGTAAAGCCATAATCAATAATCGCTTCGATCAGAATCTAGACTATCTCCTTTTGTTCATCATGCTGACAACAAATTTGACTGACATCTTTCTGAATTTTGGCTAAATTGGAAATTTCAGTTTCTGCATTATTGGGGTCGCATGTAATGAGCCCTATTACTATTGCAAAAATCAATTACAAGTCTCGAAGACAGGAGACCTAAAAGTTTCACTAAAACGTCACTCACTCTTCCAGTTAGTGCCATGCCTCCTTTATATGATGAGCATAAACTAATCAAATACCTAAAAAAAAGGCTCATTTAAAAGGGCACTTTTCGCCCCAAAATGAACTTCCAGAGGGCACTTTGACTCAACGTCAAATATTTGGGAGGGAGGTTTCAACTGTGAAAAATATTATTAGACATGATCACCGATACAATATTAAAAAGTTTTAAAAACAGGAGCAAAGACTTTTGAACGAACTGGACATCAAATTTGGGTCATGTAGAACACAGTTGTCTTTGGTCTGACTTGTGATTAACTATGTATGAAACACATAGAATAGTGTTGGTTTACAGAAAGAGATACTGATATGGGTGATTTTATATCGCAACTTCAAATAATCAATAGAGATCTGAATATAGTATAGGCAACTCCGACCTTTTCAGATACAAACCCCTTTTGTTAATTTACCCCATGGATCAGTAAAGGGGCAAAATATAGTGAGTAACAAACATTTCATCATGACTTGAATAAAAACCACAGCCAAGTTCATCTTTCTAGAAGAGATAAAACAAGAGATGGGAGAAAGTTAATATATTAAATATTCATCGAGCAGTTACACAGAGTTTGTTTGCAGTCACATACAAGTTACATACCGGGATACTTGAGCAGTCGATGCAGGTCTGTAACTGAGATTATTGTTAGAGGCTTCACCAGTCAATCCAAACCATAATACGAGTAGGAACTACAAACAATAAATAATAGTAAATTAATCAGTTGTGTTGACCTGATTAGTCAGATTTATATCAAAACAAATGATAAATAATTATCTTTCATTTTTATTATTGAGCCTATTGAGTAAACACACCATGTTTGTGTAACAAAATACATACATGGTATTGTGTCAAATTAGAAAAAAAAATGAATATGCAGTCCATTATAGAATGAACTCTAATCGATCACACAGTGAGAACACAACTACAATAATGCCTACCTGGATGATGTTTGTTACTTTCCGCGTCATTCTGCTTATTGTAACTGTCAACAAAGTCAAATAAGGAAAAGCCTGTCGCCTATTTATTGAAGCAGCTTTACACAAACCATGTAGCAAATGCAAAATGCTTGAACAATAGAATCAATCGACGTTTTATACCACCTCTAGGCATAATCCTTGTGTTTGAGCCACCACAACTCAGCTCCTTTTTTGCAAAAACTTATAAAAGCCTTCAATCCTCCCCTATGATGTAAATATTGTGTTCAAACTAAAATGAAGAACTCTGATTGGGCCTCAGCTTCAGTATTATGCTTTTGCAATAGATATATTAGTTTGTGTAAGGGTTTATAGATTCTACATAACTACGCCAATACATTCATTAGTATGCAATAATAGCAATACTCTTGTCTTGTCTTTGGAGAGGATAGGATATGATATGGTTTGAGACCAAACTCTTCGAGAAACAGGTGTTTAGCACCCACCTAAGGTCTTTAAACACCCCTGGACAGTTCTTGATTAGCACTGATTAAGCAGTAGGATGACTTTGTATCACTTGTCAGTTGAGTTGGATATGAGATTTGACTGAAATTTTATATATAATTTGATTAGATAGATGTGATTTGATAGCGTGGTGTGTTTTACTTTTCGGACCTTTATTATAATCTTACACGATTATTTGGAGAAAAACTGTATTTTAATGCCAACAACGCCATGTATCTCTTGTACACGAATCGATTGCAGTAAGCCGCAGCTTTGGAAACCTGCTTCCAAGAGCACAGACTACACTCTTCTTTCCCCCGCCTGTAAATAGAATAAGCAATATATTACAAACAATTATTTTATTATATAATCGATTAGCCCATAAACTAATCTAAATTAACCAGAATACTATCAAAGTATTATGCAAAAGTTTATTCTATCTCTTCCTATATCTTCCTATAGACAGTTTTTCTAATTCCAATTTGATCGTCTGTTCGGAGTTGTCCTCCGTTCAGTTTGGTACTTTTAACCAACGCTGCATAGGAAAAAGGAGCTGAAAAGAGGGTTATTTTGAAAACCGCTTATAAAAGGATAAAAATGATTTTTGATTCTGAATGTGCACCATAGAAAACTCATAGAGACATAGTTTGGGAAATAATTTCGGTAATTTGATAGTCATTTAAATCAATTTCTGCCTGTTTTGCAGACACATTTTATGGAATTTTTCAGGAATTTCGTCACTAAAATTGTGATTTATCAGGTTTAAAATACCTCGATGATTTGAAAACTCTTTTCAATGGTGCAGATTCTGAATCAAAAATCATTTTGGTGATATTATAAGCGGTTTTCAAGATAACCCTCTTTTTCGGCTCCTTTTTCGTATACGGTGTGGGTTAAATTCACAAAACTGGAGAGTGGACAACTCCGAATAGAGGCTTAAATTAGAGCTCAGAAAACTGTCTATTCGTTTGATGCTAAGTAAGAAATTTTAGTTTCTGATTTCAAAAGATAAGCTATAGGTAAATCAGCTTTCTACAAGGATTTCGGTGATGGTTATTGACAACAATACAACAATAACTCTATTTATAGCTTACTTCGGTGTTTGATGAGTCTGAAATGGCCAAGTGAGCCAACAGAGTGGAACTTTTCGGCAGGATTATAGATGCTTTGGACCTCAAGCACGTTATCATCACACATCGATACAATTGGTAAAGGCTTTTCACGGCTTGGCTGGAAGCGAATGAAAAAGAAATTTCATTATTTATGGCCATCTTATCAGGCAATTTAAAAAAAAATGTTTCTCTCTTCATTGATACTTTAATTTTCCCTTTTGATATTTTAATCACAGAAACATTCGCATCTGTTTTAGGAAAAATATGAGATTGGACAGGAGGCTGCGACTGGGAGAATGAGGAGGCAGAAAAGGAATTAAATAGTATGGCCGTTTATTCAGTAGATTTGTTAAGTCAATAGAAGGGTAAAAAAGAACGTTGATTTGTTAATTTAATACTAGAATATTCCTTTTGTAGGGCATCACAGTTTGGAGAATAGCACCAAATGACCTTCCATTTTTAAAATATGTTGAAATTTAGAAGATCCATACCCAGTACATGCTTACCGTTGCAATAACCTTGTAACCAGATGGAGCTTCTGTCAATTGACCAAGAGAGTACATTGAATAACCACCGACCCAATTTCGATTGTAAATGTGTATGATGCAGAAAAATCTGTTATCACCAGGTAGTTCATACACATCAAAGCTTAAAACTTCATTTCTGCTCTCTAAAACAAAAGAGTCATTGATGAAGGGTCAGGGCTCACTGTACAAGAGAATGCTTTCAAATGTTTGGTCACTTTTTTTCCCGATTGTTTTTTAACTAAGTCACAAGTTGATCGCCCCAAAAATTAAACCTCTCAACATTGCTTCATGATTCTTGTGAGGGTTTGAATAAATCTCATCTGACACTGCTTGTGAAATTGATCTAGATTTTACTTAATAACGAAAGATGAAAACATCTAAGGTTAGAATATAATGAGGACAAATGGATTGTTTTTGGCATTTGGAGCAAGAACTAGACAAGTTGTGATAAATTCTCATGCATCATTTGGTTGCTGTAAGCTTTATTATTGTATTTACCATATCTCCGAGGGTGAGTTTTTGGTAGCAATATAAACTCTTTGGATACTTCATCGAAGGAGGCTGGGTCACTAGGATAATCAATATCCCATTTTCGAATCCTGTCGTAGCTTGTTACTCTTTCTTCTTTTATCCTTAGTTCAGGGCAGGCATCAGAGAGGGCTGTCAAATAACATTACCATGAATAGTATGCGACTGAAAGTCTGAGACCATCATTGTCTAGCTTGCTCTTTCTGCAAGTCAAATTACCTAAACCCCTTGCCTTGTCTTGTCTCATGTGGGGGGGGGGGGGAGTAGTGGTATGAGATCATGTTCTCCAGAGAACAGGTGATTGACACCTAAAGATCTCGGAGACCACTGGACAAATTTTATTACTACTGATAGACCACATCCTTGATGTTAGAAGGATGAAATTGATTTTAGTTTGTGGCTTGTGGGTAGACAGAAGCCAGGGTACAGCTCCCCTCATTGGAAGGTAGTATTCAATAAAAGGCCATTTGATAACTATCAATGAATCCATTTTGGTCCTTAGTTTAAAAACTGCAAAAGGAAAATTGAAATAAGTCGTGTATCAAACTCATCATGGTGAATATTAACAGCCAGCACTTATGTTAATAATTCTAACAGATTAGTTTTATCTTGCACCCACTAATTTTTTAACTATTGTTATCAAAGCAGGGATTTAGGGCCTTTTTGCTTACAAAGAGTGATTTAAAACGCAAGCTTCCATTGGGTATTGCTTCCCCTTTCAAAAATGCGATCTTGTTCAATATTAAAATGGTTAATAGCCGATTAAATCATCCATAGGCAACAGAATCCGATGATTAATGTCATTTGAAAATGCAACATGAACATCAGTTTAAACATTGTTGCAAACCTGGAATAGAGCGTAACCTCTATATTGACACTGTTGGAATCGAGGAGCGGGAAGCTCTGCAGGTCCCTTCCAACTCAAATTATGAAGCAACTTTAATGTTCTCACCATTCGGCGATGAAGCCATTGGTAATTCTTTTTACTTTAATCTCGATTTTCCACTACTCCTTTTTTGTTAGCCAATGGTCTATATTTGGCCCTAATTAACATGGAATTCCTTGTAAGCTTATGCCAGGAAGTGTTGAGATGCATGGAAGCATAAAGCTAGCATTATGACAGAGCTACTACTTTTTGCTAATGAATATGAATATGATAATGATAAATATCATGTGAAAGCGCAATCTGAACAAATTGTTGCAAAGCTGGAATAGAATATACCGAAATTGTTAGCATTGGTTGGAAGGGAAAGCCTGCAGGTCCTTTCCATGTCAGTTTAAAGGGCTGAAAAATTGTCACACCAATCGCGACGATGCCATCGGGAAAGTGTTTTGCCTTGGTCTTAATCTTGCACTATCATTTTTTGTTAGCCAATAGATCATGTGGGATTGACCTAGCCTTGAACAAGGCCAGGATTGACCCTATTTAGCAAGGAATTCCTTGTCAGCTTATCAGATGGAGTTAGTGGCTGTGACGTTTGGAAGCATGTAGCTTGCATAATAACAGAGCTACTACTTTTTGTTAAAAGCCCTGACACAAAGGGAAAATGGATTATGAGCATGTGCTCCTATTGGTCTGACTTTTAGAGGTTATAATAAAAACATCCTGGAGATGAGCCATTTCTCAACCATAGCACCCCAATCTCCCAAACATCTATTTTTTTACACACCCTTTCTTGACATGTCTGTTTCTCATCATTTCTATTTGTCATGGTTTGCCGAGGCTTCACCAATCAAATCACTTGTTTGTACACCTCAGAAACTCACAAGTTTAATATGAACACCATGATATGGCATTTCGAGTAATATGGTGTACTGAAAATCAATCTATGAAGCCATACTGTACTATAAGACTGTTTTCTCAGATTCACACTAGCTTCTAATTATTTACATGCAGTCTAATATCAAGACAGAGATCCCGATAATTTTTTGTAAACCATAATTTGGTAACAATTAACTAACTGATCAGTGGAGGCTTTTTGAAGAAGTCTCAAAAGAAATATTCTTGCACTTTTTGTGTTCAATGAATTACATGCTTACCTAATGTTGCTATACAATAGAGAAGAAATTCTCTCTTAGAAGTCATTTTAAATTGTGCTGTGTGAAGACTGGCTGAACTGGGTTGAACCGTTAAAATGTATCAAGTAGCTCAAATTCAAAGTATCAATTTTTTTAAATAAAGGGTGATAAAAGTCCATTGTCCTTTCTTCAGTACGTTGGATATGGAGTTGAAAAAAAAGAAATTCATAGCTAGTTTGGTAATTTTCTTGTTTTAGTATCCTTTGTTACTGTTAGCTTTTGAGGTGATTAAAAACCAGTTGAGGTCTGCAGTTTCTGGCAACATCAGATAATTTCTCTCATGTTTTCCACAGGTAGGTGATGCTAGTGTTTTAACAAACAGTCGTAAAACTTGAAAAGGAAATGACCATAGTAATGGTGTAAATTTTAAATTTTTTTCTAAATGGCTTTTGATCATTTTCTTGCCTGTTGACACAGATAGGAAAGTGAACTCCACAGTGTATTGATTATCTGTTTATTACCTGTCTAGAACTATTAATAAAAAAACGTTTCTGATTCACATAACCTCAGTGTTTTGGCTATGAGAATGGCCTGTGGGAAGGATTACAAATTGCCTGTGGTAAGGAGGAATTATTAAGATTAGGAACTTGTGGCCTGACAGATGGGAGCATTGCTTTTTTTGCCAGGACTTTCTTAAAAAAGGGCAGGTGAGCTGAGACCAAGAGGTAGATCTTGTGACGAATGCATAAGTACATTCTGAAGATTAGTTTCTATCAACATCTGCATACAACAAGCAGTGGTGGTACCACTCAACATCACGCAGGTCATCAGCTACGAACCATAAATCATGGGTTGTTTGCTCTCATGTCTCTCGTTATGCCTCCTTGCAGTGGATTATCAAAATTTAACATGTTAGTAGTCTATATGAGGATAAACAAATAGCGTTAGTATTATTATTAAAATAAAAAACAGGTCCTGAAATTCCGATAAAATTGTCCCTCCAGGATAACTGAGCTATAGAAACATCAAAAAGAATATACTGCTGCTGCAGCAGCTGCGTTGCATCTACTAGCTGGATGTACAGTGGTAATCAACATCAGTAATGAAAAAGAAACAACCATACAGCAAGTTTTCAGTAATAGTCAATAATAGATTGACATGTCATGCATTGCATCTAGAGTAAACTTTGGTGTCACATTGCACCTTATTTTTTCATATGTTTTTTGGCAGCTTTCCATCAAGTCTCACTGGGAATTTACATCTAATCTCGACAAATGTAATCATTGGCTCTACATAAACGTTGATGTCTTGAATCTTGATGTTGCGCAGGTAGAACTAAAACAGTGCAAAAACCTTCTTTATTATTACGAATAATTATTAATTTCACCATTCCTGCATTGTGATTCACTGCCAGAGACTTTTTTCAGAGATTAATGGCAAATTAATCCTTCAAATTAAGCTTATTTTCAAAGCACAGTGCATTGTTATTAGCAGTTTTTTGCTCATATACATAGCAAAATGCAGGTGAACTTTGTTCATATCCTCACATTGGGTAATTCTTATTCCCAAAGACAAAGGGATTGTCAGCAAAGATTATTCATTTCACAATTAATCCTTTATTTAACATCTGCAATTACGTAAATGCTACTTGTAATTTCCTTCTTATTTATTATTTACCAAACCAATAGTGGTAAGCTCACCTGAGGAGCTATAGAATAGTTCATTTGGCTCACTTAGCTGTTGTGGTTTCTATAAAATAGATTTTTTGCATTTATGTCACATCTACTTCAGGTACTAGGATGTGATTTCTCTTCCTTGTCCAGCTTATTTTATGGTTGTGCTTGCACATATTTCGGAACTTACGGCGATTGGCATTACTCTTAACATTTCGGGCGGGGCAAGATTCTTGGGGCTCAGACTAAATGCAAGAACATTGGCTAAAATAATGATCTACACAACCTCTTTGAACAAGGAATCATACTTATATTGCCCTCTTCAACTGTCTACTGAGCCACAGGAATAATGTTTGCGGAGGAGATGAAAGTTTTGTGGGATTTGAAATTTGAGCTTTGTTGTGATGTGTTGTGACAATCTCGCCACAAATTCCCATGCAGACAGCAATTGTCTGAATAGAGGATGTTCCACGGCTCCCCAAAGAGTCGGCAGCAATAACAATTGCGATGGTGATCATAATTATTAGTTATTTTCGCAGTTCAAACATCTCAAATATTTGGCGTTGAGTTGCATTGACCTCTGAAAGTTCAGTTTTTGGTACAAAGTGACATCAATACCTAATTTGTATAGTTTTTCCTTTTGCCTCATGCAAGAAACTTGAAACTGTATAATTTACGTTATAAGGCCTCTCGTCTTTGAGTTATAAAATTGATTTTTGCAACAGTGATAGAGTCATTTGTGACCCCTAATCCAATGCAAGCTCATTTGTGCTAGAACTAAAATTTTCCAAAGTATTATACCATATTGGTCATTCACTGTCGCTCCCATTAATAATTTTACCAGCTTTCAGATCCTGGTTGTCGGAGCTGTAACTAATGAAATCCCAAATTTTAACTGTCTTTTTGGACTGAAAGATGTCATTCAAATTTTGTTGTCTGCATGATGAGCAGCAGGAGATTATCTAATCTATATGGATTAAAGTGATTATTGATTAAGTCTTTACATCTTGAGATATTTCAATTTTTGGGGCTGAACTAGCTTTATTTGGTCCCTAACATGCACTCATCTCACTCCATAAATCTGAAAACAGGTTGAACAAGAATTTATACACACCAGCTGCCATTGATCTAGAGAGCATTTGATGATAAAGTCAATGAATGAGAAGTTAAGATCATTAACATTTCTCCCCCAATGGTCAACAATCACCCAAAATAGGTGATCTGTTACTGTATACAATGTAGGCTACTTTGTATGTAATACTGCATAGCCTGTCATCATGATTTTGCATAAGATGAATTCTTGCATTGCAGCCATATGTTTCAATGTATTGCCGTTAATGAGCAACTTTTCAATTAATAAACTCGCGATTTAAAAAAATTTACCATATGTTATGAAATCGTAGTTATACTACTATCGGCAAGTCAGTGAAGGAATTTTTTATGTGGGATAAGTAGTTTCAGAGCAACAGAAAATGCGATAAATCGCAGCACATGGAGAATGCTCAGAAACTGGTCAGTGGTAAATCTTTTACCTTAATTTTTTTTTCCCACTACCCCTTTTTACGAGTGCCTACAACAAAGAAATCCTAGTAAGATTATGACGGAGAGTTAGTGTCATGTGACGCATGGAAACATAAAGCTAGCATAATAATTATAGTGCTACTACTTTTTGCTTCATGACCTGTAACAAAGGGTATATTGATTATGAGCATGTGCTCCCATTGGGCTGGCTTTTGATGATGTAAGAAATACATCCTGGAGATGAGCCATTTCTCAATCTCAGCACCCCAAAGATCTGTTTTTACCCAACCTTTTATTATCATGTCTGTTTCTCCTCATTTCTATTTGCCGAAGGCTTCACCAATCAAATCACTTGTTTGTACACCTCAAAAACTCACAAGTTTAATATGAAGACCGTGATGGGGCATTACAAGTAATATGGTGTACTGAAAATCACTCTATGAAGCCATACTGTACTATAAGACTGTTTGCTCAGAATCACTCTAGCTTCTAATTTTCTACATGCAGTCTAATATCAAGACAGATCCCGATAATTTTGTTCAACAGAGACTTTTTATAAACCACTATTTGGTAATAATTTACTAACTGATCAGTGCAGTGCAGGAATTATTCTTACACTTACTGTATTCAATGAATTACATACTTACCTAATATTGCTATATAGTAAAGAAGAATTTCTCTGTTAGAAGTCATTACAAATAGTGCTGTGTGAAGACTGGCTGAACTGGGTTGAACCGTTAAAATGTAGCGAGTAGCTAAAATTTGAAGTACCAATTCATTAAAATAAAGGGTGATAAAAATTCATTGTCCTTTCTTCAGTACATGGATATGGTGAATTAAAAATAGGGAATGATTTAGGCTTCAAAGGTACTTTTCTTGTTTTAGTATCCTTTGTTAGCTTTAGAGGCGATTAAAAACCAGTTGAGGTCTACACCTTGTAGCAATATCTATGTTTTTCGCATGGTAGGTGATGCTAATCTTTCAACAAACGGTAGTGAAACTCTAAAGGAAATGTCCTAAGTAATGATGCAAACTTTTAATTTTTATTGTTTATGGCTTTCGATCAATTTCACGACGGTTGATACAAATAGGAAAGTGAACTCCACAGTGTATTGATTATCTGTTTATTACCTGTCTAGAACTTATTAATCATTAGTTTCAAAAAACTTTATCTTTTTCTTATTCTAGTAACCTCAGTATGTTAGCCTTCTAATAGTAATGTGAGATTGGCCTGTGGTAAGGAGGAAATAATTACAGATGGAAGAGTTGCTGTTTCTTGCCAGGATTTTCCTAACAAAGGGCAGGTGATTTGTGACCATCAGCTTCATTGGGTAGACCTTGTGACGGATACTTAAGTACATTCTGAAGATTAATTGTTCCTTAATAACCAAACATCTACATACAGTATGCGGTGGTGGTACCACTGTACGATACACAGGGCATCAGCTACGAACCATAAATTCATTTCTCTCCTCATGCCTCATTGCATCGGGATACCAACTTTAACAGATAAGTAGACTATATTAGGATAAAACAGGTTCTTACAATTAAAGAAGGTCCTGAAATTCCTATAAAATTGTCCCTCCCGGATAACTGAGCTGCTGCAGTGTTAAAAAATATAAGTAAAAAGAAACAACCATACAATAGAACCAAACAGCAAGTTACCAACAAATATTCAAGAATAGATTGACATGTCATGCATCGGCAGCATTTGTAGTTTAATTTAGAGTAAACATTAGTGTCACATCGCACCTTATTTTTTATCAGTTTTATGATAGCTTCATCATTTTCAATAAATTGCCCCAGCAATTTCACACCTAATCTCAACGAAAATATTTCTTGGCTCAACATTAACTTTGATGAGTCGATGTTGTGTTTATAGAACTAAATCAGGAAAAAAACTTTTGGTATCTGAATAATTATTAACGCCACCATTCCTATATTGTCACTGCCAGGGAAAGGGTTTTTTCCGAGATTAATTGCAAGTTAATCCCAAATACTAAGCTGCTTTTCGACCGCACAGTGCATTGTTATTAGCAGTTTTTTGCTAGTATTCGTAAAAAAGCAGGTGAATTTTGTTCATCCCTCCCATTGGGTAATTCTAATTCTCGAAGACAAAGGGATTGTCATAAAATATTATTCATTTCACAATTGATCTTCTATTTAACATCTGTAATTACGTAAATGCTACTTGTAATTTCCTTCTCATTTTATTGTTTACCAAACCAATAGTGGTAGACTCACCTGAGAAGCTATAGAATTATTAATTTCACTCACTTAGCTGTTGTGGTTTCTATAAAAAAAGATTTTTTGCATGCATGTCACATCTACTCCGGGTACTAGGATGTGATTTCTCTTCCTTGTCCAGCGTAGTTTTATGGTTGTGCTTGCACATATTTCGGTGCTTATGGCAAGTGGCATTTTCTTAACATATCGGGCAGGGCAAGATTCTTGGGGCTCTGACTAATCGCCAGAACATTGACTAAAATAATGATATACACAACCTCTTTGAAGATAGGAATCATACTTATATTGCCCTCTTCAACTGTCTACTGAGCCATGGGAATAATGTTTGTGGAGGGGACGACAATTTTTTTACGGATGATGAAATTTGAGGTTTGTTGAGGTGTGTTGTGACAATGTCGCCAAAAAAAATTCCCATGCAGACAGCAATTGCCTGAATACACATTAATGATGGAAAAGGATGTACCGTGGCTCACTAAGTCGGCAACAATAACAATTGTGATGGTGATCATCTCCATTAGTTATTTTCGCAGTTAAAATCGCCCAAATATTTGGCGTTAAGTTGCAGTGACCTCTGAAAGTTCAGTTTTAGGCAAAAAGTGACATCAGTACCTAATTGGTGAGGTATTTGATTAGTTTTTGCTTTCACCTCATGCAAGAAAATTGAAACTGTATATTTTATGTTTTTGGGCCTCTCGTCTTTGAGTTATAAAATTGATTTTTGCAACAGTGACAAGGCCATTTGCGACCCCTAATCCAATGCAATTTTCCAAAGCATTTACTGTTGCTTACATCAATAGTTTTACCAGCTTTGCTGATGCAGCTGTAACAATTGAAATCCCAAATTTTAACTGTGTTGTAGGAATGATAGATGTCATTCAAATTTTGTTGTCTGCGTGATGAGCAGCAGGAGATAATCTAATCTATATCGATTAAAGTGATTATTGATTAAGTCTTTACATCTTGAGAATGAGATATTTCAATTTTTGTGGCTGAACTAGCTTTATTTGGTCTATAAAATACACTCACCACACTCCAATGAATTGAAAACAGGTTGAACAAGAAGTTATACACACTGAGGTTTTGATTGTGGCTTTTGGTGATAAATTCGATAGAAGAGGAGATAGGAGCATAAACATTTCTCCCAAAATAGGTGATCCATCGTTGTATGCTATGTACTTTGCATGTACTACTGCATATACTGTTGTCATTATTTCGTATAAGGTAAATGCCTGCATCAACTTGCCCACTGCTGCCTATATGTTTCAATGTATTTCCATTGGTGAGCAATTATTCAATTTATAAACTTGCGATTTAAAAAAAACTTCAATATAAAATCTTAGTCCGACTACCACCGGCAAGTCAGTGATGGAATTTTTGATGTGGGATAAGTAGTTCCAGAGTAACAGAAAAGGTGAGATATCACAGCACAAGATGCAATGCTCAGAAACTGGTCGAATATTTAGTTGATTAAATATTGCTGTATTTAGTTTAATATGCTGATTTTACAACAGTGCATACGTCTGAATAGTGGAACAAAAAGTAAAAAATACATAAAGATGAACAATCTAATCGCATTTACAATTATTTATTGCTATAGAATAAAGCTAAAGGACAATCGGACAGCATGGTAATCAGGCAAAATATATCAGTCAACGACCCTTCTCCGCAATGGTTCAGAATACAAACGCAAACATTCATGGTTGAAGGTCGGTTTAAACTAAGACAAAGACTTTGCTAGCAACTGGAAACTCATACCTGGAAAAGATTGTTTGAGCTTTCAGAAAGGAGAGTTTGACTGAGACGATAATGCCATAAGAAAAAATAATAATTGAGCACTAGACTGAAGACATAGCATAGAAAATCAGGCATATTTGACTAGCAATAAATCATATACATACATACACGGTACAAATTGACTTACAAAACATAAAACCAAGATGGTAGAAAGGTTTTTACAAAAACATTACCAAATCACTCAGTAAAATCTAGGCCATCATCTCAGCAGTTAACAATGTTGGGCAGTAATAATAATAATATCAAATTCTTCAAACATATATTGGCTAGTGAAAGAAGAGGGTCACTGGTGCACCACATCAAAACATCGCGAACATCAGCATATTATGATCAAACTATAAAAGTGAGAGTGCTGAACATAACTGTGTAAGTCTACACGGTCGAGATGATATGACCAGAGCAAGGTTTGAGACTTCTACTTTTACTACTAAGTCTGAGAGTACATAGCTCCAAATTCAATTTACTGCATCGGTTTCTACTAATTTGTCTGAGAGTAAGAATATCTCAGTAGACAGTGGGAATTTGAAGTTTTTTAGATGATATAAAGGAGCGCAAGCTCGAACTCTTATGATAGAACATAAGGACTTGAGTTACAGTATGGAAACAATCAGATGTTAATGTGCCTAAGTATTATCAACTACAGATCTAATTTAAAAAGCATGAAACAGTCTTACTGATACCTGCATCTCCATCAGTTAAACGCCCACTCACATATAACCTAAAGCACCACTTGATAATTTCCCAGTCCTGTGGTAAAAGCTAGACACTTTTAATGGCACCCAATCCACAAATAATATGAGTTGTGTTATCACACCAGTCAGGGGGATAACTGTTTGAAATGTTCTATGTAATTCATACACCGCTGGCATTTAGATAGTCATCTCATATTTCCATGGAGAGCAGGGACAGGTCATGATCTCTGGAACAGCATTTCTCCACCACAGCAGATTCAACATGGCGTCCACCAAGAACATCACCGAAGCTATGAACGAGGTAATCTAAAATGAAAGAACAAATTGCTGTAGTCGTTATGGTAGGATGTATACTGGCCAATAAGGTTTTATATCTTTGATAAAACTTCAAATTCTGGAACTCCTATCCAGTACAATGTGGGGACAACTAACGCAGGATTTACACATCACTGTCTTATTGTCATAATGGTCTTGTCCCCAATTCGATATTCACTGATCCCGACCCTCATCCGTCAGACAAAAAAGAAACAGGCCAGATGATCTGATATTCATAACTATTGTTCAGCACAGCTGCTGTCTAGAGATTTATCATGACACTACTATGTCAAACAATAGCAGTTTGACTGGCACAATCACAACAAAACATGTACAGCCTATATAACAGTTGTAGCCATGGTTCCCGATACAAGGATGTTCATATGTAATGTATTCCATTTCCAAAGGGATAAGATACATTGGAAGTTGCATCCGAACAGAGTAACTTCCCCATGACTTATGACTCCTAAAATACTTATCGCTGACTTACTGTTGAGACTGCGAATTGTGGATATACTGAGATTTTGAACTGAGGCCATAGCATACCACAACATACACATATCCCGATAGACAGTAGAGCCATGACAAAGTGATACACAAACATCTACAAATAGAAACATTCCCTATACACATAGTATCATGAACAAAAACTATCACTTTTGTGCAATTTATGTTGAATAACATCAAGGAGGCTTTCATAGAACTTGTGTCATACCATGTGTCACATGACTACATGGTTGCGCCACATAGCCTTCACTTTTCACCTTACTATCACACCACATATAATACAGTTTGGAGCACTTTACTTGAATACCCAGAAGGGGTGACAACTCTAAATGCATATTAAATTGCCCCATCATACAAGACTAGGACCGGTTGTGTTATCAGGACTGGTTGAGGCATTTTTCGACTAATGATTAATGCCTGGCGTTGAGCGGTGTTTGATGACAAGCATACTCCCCTACTGCCTCATGTCACTTAATATAGATGATTCAAGATCTTTCACAAATGATAAAGTACTCACCAGAACAGGGAAGAAATCAGGGAATCTAGCATTGGCATTTATACAGAACAGAAACATCCATGATATACAAGTGACAACTCCAAGAGCACCTGCTATCTGTATGTAGACTATAGTTGAAGGTCCAGTATACTGTGATGCTAGTGCTACTGCCACTACCAAACACGCCTACAATGAATTAGTTAATGTAACAAAATTAAAACCGAACACCAATATTGCCTATCCATATGCCACCCACCATTCATACACTACAGGAACAGGTGGTTGATATGTTGTCCTCAAACATCGCTGAATTTTTTTGTTTTGATTCTAACTGCACACGGCTTGAAGAATGAGTATGTACTGACAGTCAACTTTATTTTAGGCCCTACCCACCAGTTCTTCATAAAAACTGAGTGTTGTGAACTGATGAATCTTGATGCAAGATCCCCCCTGTGTGATTAAAGACCATCAAATAGGCATCCCCTATACTTATCAGTACGATGAGGCAGGATCTATATGTGTATCATAGGAAATTGGATGAGAATGATTTGCAATGATAGCCAAGTCAGCTTTATGAGGGATCAACGCTCTGTAAAGTAAAAACCCTTGAGTCATGTTTGAGGGTACAACGTAATTGTTGTTTATAACAAGGATTGGCAGGAAAATCAAAAGCTATTACTTGGTAATTAAAAGATACACCGGTGCTGTTACTCAACAACTCGTTATCGATCCTTGGATTATTCAGAGCGTTGTTGAGCTAGTCAGAGAACTAATTGAATAAAAATTAAACCAAACCTTAGCTACTCAGACCAGTTCCAGAGTGATTTTGAGACAAAGAATGAAATTCCCATTGGGACAAAACCTCTCTGCGTTCTAATGTGTACAGTCCATAAAGGCTTGTAGTCTAAAAAACAGGTTGGGTGATTTCACCAATGAACTAAACCTAAATGAGGTTTAATTCATTGATTTCACTAATGATTTGGTGTATGTGTTAGAATGTCGCTATGATTTTGCAGTCATAAATAATTTGAAGACAGAGACTTTTATTTGGAAAAACTCAGAGATTTCAGCCATGAACAATGCCTGCTCGATTGCTCTGAACTTTTCCCTTCATTGATTCCTAAAGTAGATTTGATTATACCGCATAATAGATTTTCCTAATGCTATGATACTGTACTCTTATATAGGATATGGGTCATCGATTGATGAAGTGAAGTCATATGGAAACGCCGTAAAGGATTTAGTATACTTGATAAGGCAGAGTGCTCCGATGAAGACTAAAAAAATCACAAAAAGCTCTCTTTGTCAATGGTTCATCATTCAGGTGTTATCATGTTATTGCTATTGAATTGATGTGTTGTTCAAGACTAATTGCATCGCACTGTAGTTATGATATGACTCACTCGTATACAAACAAACCATGTTAAACAAATGATTCATAACCAATGAAAACCACACCAGCGGAGCCTAAGTTTTCCTCACGAGTCTTAGATTAGCTGTGACAATTCACATATATCATTGATTGACCTATTTAGTCCTCACACTCATTGAACATCTAACCATCACCTTATCAGAGTTTTATGTTATATCAATATGTTGCCCTCTGGCTATTTTACATTGCAGTCAATCCCAAAATTAAGCCAACCTGTAAATAAACCCAAATTCTAAGTAAGCAGTGAGTTGCTGGTTCCTCAGTCAATTAAAAAGTGGCACAGTGCTCTGAATATTTATCATGAGGCAAGTTAAACAATGCGAATTTTGCGGAACTTCTCTGCTATCCTCCAGGCACAAGGATTGAAACGCAGAAGTACTTTAACTGTTTTTTTTTAGAATCTAAAGCGCGAGAGTTTGCAGTGTAGTTGTGAGTGAGCCTTGTGTATGCTTATAATCATGTAGTCTGTCACAACTACCAGCACTTCATTCCAAAGACTGGCATCTTTATAAAAGAATGTCCAGGCTTAACATACAAAGATTTGATGTAAAAAACAGACACACACACACTGGATAGCTGCTGTCAAGTTCTATCATTTATAGTCTTAGGATTAGGTTAGTCTGTAGCAGGCCTACATTGAAATAGGAAACATGAGAACATGAAATGTTTGCGGAATGCTGATATTTGAACCTAGTTCGATCAAGTTATGAAAACAATTTGTGGATTAATTGCCGAACTGAAGTAGGGCAATGCTTGTCGGAGACTTGGTTCATTCACCCTCTTGCATTCTAGTTATTAAATCTATAATTGAGTTGTTTCACAGAACATCTACCTTCACAATGATGTGTTTGTGCTTTTGTAGGAGTTACAGGGATATGATTAGGTCATCAACTTGGCAGAGCCTGCTGAAAACGCCAGATGAACATCTAACACGGCAATTTATCAAATCTGGCACAAGTGCACATTCCTGAGTGAATCACTTCAAATCAAAAAATGACTCAAAGAGCGTTACAAGACTCTAACCCATTACACATTATCCTAGATAAACATAAGATGGCCGCAAACTCAGTCCAACAATGTAGATCTACGTATACCAGAAGTCACAAACTTACCACTTCTAGAACTTTCATGATGAGAAGATTATGAGAGCAGCAGTAAGCTCCATTGAACTTGATCGGTGGTTTAGCGGCTTTAGGAGGCATCTTTACCAGTTATTGAATATCCTTATTCTAGTCTACAAGAAAGAGAAAGATAGAGAAACTTTGCATTATGGCTCAAGAAATCATGGGTCTGAAGTTTGAGGACTCGACTATTACACTCTTGAACTTATGGAGGGGGAAACATTACGGGTTTTGCAATCTACTCATAGCTGAGCTCAGACAAAATTACATAATAACCAAATTTGACTTAAAATTTGGGCAAATATGTCCCCAGACAGTCACGTTGGGGTGCTATGAAGGACCAGCTTCACTATCGAACCAGACACCTTTACAGTCTGTTCTTATACAACAAGGCTTTGAAGGGCAGCACATTTTTAAACCGGTTAGGGCCCAGGCTAACAGCATTTGAAAGAAAGTGGGGTCTGGAAACGAGAATTTCAGTACATCTACAGTGCCCAAGTATTACAATAACAACGAAAGTTGATGGAACTGGGATGTGATAGTGATTATAATTGCCACTAATTCACCATCAACTTAATACCAGTTCCCACAAGATCTGATAAAGATCAAAAGGTCTGAATAAATTATTTTAAAAACTCAAATAATCGCCTTATTCAACATTCAGTGCCCCAAGTGTATTCTTGCACTAACAAATATTACAACAACACTGAGAAACGCAGCTAATACATGATTATACAGAAATACTGCTAGCAGGCTCTGCTATTTTTGCCGAGAAATATGCAATGATAATTTGGACAGGAAAATAACTTGAACCCTTGAAATAACTAGGCTTTACATCGCCCTCAACTCTTATATACATTGTGCCAATCTAATAGGCTACATGATACAGAGTATTAAAATACCTGGTTCAGCAAGTATTGTGAAAACAGCTACCTATAAAATATATTTATGCAACTAATATCTGGTAGCAATAGTACTTCGACAGCCAACAAAGACCAGTGAATTCGGAAGTATGCCATTCTCGAGGCTTGGTGTAATGTGTGTCAATGTAAGTGGAAAAGAACACACTTTGACAGCTGATGTGACCAGCAAAAATTACGGGTGAGTGCTGTACAAGAAAGAGGGCTTTTATTTGGTTCTACAAAAACTGGTAGCGCTTACAGCGAGGAGTACCCAACTCCTTGCTCACTGCCACACTTTTGAATGCTTTCAGTTTTCAAAGGGCCTGGCATTGGCAACATGGCCTAATAAATGTATCTCAATACAGCCAAATGATTTTGATGGCAATAAGGCAGACCTATATCTATGTCTTTCTAATGGCATCATTCTCTTCAATTTACAGGCTTTACATAAAGGTAATAATTTGGGGGTTAATTCTCAGTCATTGCTGCCCAATATATCTAATAACAATATAAATATACTATTGAAATTAAAAAAAAGGAAACAGCCTGGGTACCCGTGGTGGTGTAGATTCCCTCTGGGTTGGAGAAAGGAGTAAAAGACTTTACTCCTTGGTTGAATAGTGACTACAAGTACATGGCATGCAACTCAACTATAAGTGTATTGGTAATAGTACTAGTAGGGTTGGTATTCATGCAATAAATATAACCTAAATAATATAAAAAATTCCTAATTATTATGGTCTGGACAGTCTTGTCTGTCTTTGTTGTCAACTCTTGCCCAGTCAAGTCGGGAGTAGGTAGAGGAGCAACTCCTTGGGTAGAGTAACAGTAGACCATTGAGTAGACTGAGCAGTGAGTTAGTCCTTTTTCTTCCGCAGCTCCAGTCACTGATTGAACATCTAGTCTACTATTCACAGTTGAGTTTCCCTCACTTGTACAAGATTTATTGCTGACCTTATGACAGATTGACTACAGCAACTCTTCAAATGGTTTCAAAACAAGTGAGGAGCTCCTCAATTAAACTTCTGTACAGAGAAATTATGTCAAAAAGTCAGCACTGCGGGACCAAAGAGAAACCGAATCAACCTGGTAAAGGTGCATGCTGAATGACATAGAATTCAAAATATAGGTCAAGTACAGATTTAAAGGTAAAGTGAAAGCACATCCCTGCTCACATGTAGTGCTTTCACTTTCACTCCATCGGTGTGTTGTAAATTGTATTCTATGTCATTTGTAATTAAGCTCTTCAAGAGTGAACATTCATTTTTATTTTCCTAGTACCTATTAGTATATGATAAAGAGAGACAAACCCATTCTTAACTGCGACATAAGCTGCCGCAAAAGCATTGGATTTTGTGTTGGACTGACTGCCATAATGGATTTAGTATCATATCATACTAATGAGACGTTAGCAAGAGACCATCTAAGGCAGCACGAGACAGAACATCAGCTTCAGTTCTTTATATTTTCTCAGGAGAAATCGTTTGGTGACAGTTTGGAAGATTATATGGAAGCTGGTGAGTGAATCCTACTGTATCGAGTTTGAATTTGTAGTCATATGCTGTGAAAGGTGTTGTTGGTTTCTGTGGTGTGCCCATCCACAGCATGATATCAATTTCCAAGGAGGGGGATAGGGTTTAAGCAGAGCGATGCAACAAAATAATCTCAATGCAATGTAAGTAACCTGATTGGATTGTGACAGCTAACTGAGTTATGGCAAGTCCTTCATAATGGGCTTTTCATAATTATTATTTCCCTAGCGAAGCTATAGAGATGGGTTAGAGGCAAAAAAAATGGGTGTCATGGATGAGCTGAGGGCATTTTCAAACCTTTTTTCTGCTTTGGCCTCTTTTTGTTCGGGAGCATACCAATTGGCCGCACCACTTTTTGGACAAGTTTTACTTGAGGTACAGAATAGGGAATATCCAGGTCTGTATCCATTGGTTTTCAAGTGGTAGAGCCAGGCGGGACGGGTGCCTTCATCCTAGGGGGTAAGGGCCTCTCCCAGAAAATCTTTTTTTTTTTCAATATGGAGGCAGTTTTTAGAGATTCCAGCCCTTTTCGGAAAAAAAACTAACAAGCAGGAAACTTTGATTAACAATATCATTTGAGGGACATCATATCCGATTCCTACTGTGTTTGATACTTTGAGTAGGAGGTGGCTCAGTTGGTTAGAGCACCACACCTTTGGCATGCAGATGCTGAAGGTTGAGGGCTCGAATACCACTGCGGTCCATCGACTACTGGGGTTTGGTTGGCCCCCAGTGCTGTGCTCCGACCTGCCTGCAAACAGAGAGCAACCTGGCACAGATATTGCAGCCTCGCTACTAGGGCAATGAATTTTGGCGCCCATATTTCAGAATGTGGCATGTGACAAGACATTTGATTTTATCAACCTTTTAATCAACCTTGGATTGAATATTTCGGTCAACTTATTGCATAGGGTGGTAAATGGCTGAGAGCAATATTTTATAGTGATTAAAAGATCACATGGGAGTCCTAGGCGGTAGGAACTAGAGCTTGAGTTAACTGCTAACAGTCAAGAAATATGTGATTTTGGTAGATTGTCTGTGAATAGAATAATAAGAAAAGTCAAAATTCTCTGCAACCAATTTGCTCTCATATTTCTATAGGAAGAAAAATTGACTGGGATGATGGGGGTAGGGGTGGATGGTTGTGTGAATATGCACACCAATCTTCTAAGTGAAAAAAGCTGGATAAAATTACGATAATCTTTTGGAACACTATTCCCTCACCAAACAGGTAAAAGGATATAGCATTAATTAATATTAAAACAGGTAGAGCAATCTACTTCACTCTCAGTCTCGCAATGATTGGTAATCTGGAGAATGCCAAGAGCAAGTTCATGGCTGACATAACTGTCCATGATGCACTAAAGTAATCAAAATTCAAGCAATAAGTGATGTTTTAAGGCATACACATGTGAATATTTCAGATGTTATAATCTTTCTATTGAAGAGTGGATGCTTTTATTGCTTTGCACTATCTAAATTTGAGCATTGTTTATCATCTAAGATACCTAAAACATCTGAGACACTGTTTGTTTTATTTATTGGGTATGAAACATCCCCATGTCTCTGGTACCTTTGGTGCAGGCATGGGTGTTATCAATGATATTGTTCTGTTTCTATTCATACCAGCAAATATAATTGCCAAGCTGCCTGACTTATATGTTCTATGTTTGTGTAAGGAATCTAATCCTGCTTATGAAAATTTAATCTTATTTTGTAAATACAACATATAATAGAAACACCTTTATTTATCAGCCCCAGATTTGGTTTGATCTTTTTAAATAATAGAACTGTTATGGATGGAGCCATCTTCAGCCAAAAATAATGTCATGAAAATAATTTTGTTCTAGGTGAAGTTTGACATTCTGGTTTAATTACATGGTCTGCATCACCTAGGTTTGGTGTGCTACATCCATTCATTTTTACTCTACCAAAGACGTTTTGTGTAATAAAGTAGCTGGGTAGAATGAAATCAGGGTAAAAAGCTTTGAGTCTGGTTGTAGAAATATACCCTAGAGTACGAGTAGCATTGAAGATCGAAGCTTTTGTACTGTGATGTGATCAATTGGATTATTGCGGCATCTGACTAATTTATTGTTCCAAAAGGTGTATGTGTGAAATATTTTCTGACAAAGAGATGACTACAGATAGTAACACCTCAATCATGCTGCTTGTACAACAACAGTTGATGAAGATAAGAGATTTTTCTTTTCTAGGATCACCCTGATCCAGTGAAACGACGTATACGCATTCAGAACACTATGAAGATGAACTGTCCGGCTAAAGTTTCTATCAAAAAACTGGTATTCTATGATAATTTCAAGGTATGATTCTCAGTTTGCAGGAAGTCTTTTGTTTTATTACAGTCATAATCCCACTCCTTAGGCATTATCAACATTAGAGTTCAGTTGTCATGAAATACAATATGTATTAAGTTTGAATAATCCTTTTCTTGCTACTTAAATCCTGAGCAGTTTGCAGTACTTGTCCATCCATATCATTTTTTTTCGAGTTTATGTTTAAAAGAGTATTTGAAATACAAATTTGTTTTCACTCCTTTTGACTTTCAAATGACTGATTAGAGCTTTATTTTTATACCATAAATATCAACATCCAGGATACAAAACTTTTCTGTTATTTTTGGAAGGTGAACACAAAACTATTTTTCATCAAAGTTATCCTATATCAGTAATTACAAAAAAAATTAAATTGCTTGCACAAAGACTGTTTAATGTGATATTCTAGACATTGACGTTAGCAAACTCATGGTCGATTAATTGATCACTCGCTTAAATCTCTGAATAAGTAGTGGCCACAACAGCACTTGGTATACCACCAACTTATTATCAACTTCCTCCACATTGTTACAGCTGACCGATTCTGAGCTGACAAGTCAAATGCTCTGTGGAATCCGGCATGGAGTGTCAGAATCACTAAAAGGCCTAGCGCCACACAACATATCCTTCAGCTACAATGAATGACAATTTCTTCATAATTTCAAAGGTGTTCAATATTGAATTGCTTTCCTGTCCCAGTTTAGCCATCTTGTGTTTTTAAAGCTATCCCTTATTTATCCATTCATTCTTGGGAAAAAAGCTCACCAGACTTCCTCGTCACCAGACTGAATAGCCAATATATAAAATACCCCATCATGAGAAATCATGGAACAAATAAACATAGGTAAAATGAAAATTGCGAGGGTCTCTCTCCCTCTCCCATTGACAAACTATATACATTCTGAGTGAGCGATTTGGGAACAAATTTGTCTACTTGAAAGACCAAACGAGCGATATTTGAATGAGTGCATCACACAGTCACACTCTGATTGAAAGACCCCTGACTGAGTTGTTCCATTGACAATGCTCCTATTTTATTCATATTACAGATAATGCTACAAGAACTAGCAGTTAAGTGTGCAGCTGGAGATGAGGAAGCTACATTTATAAAAGGTACTGAAGGGGCCATGTCTCGCTTGAAGAGAGCTGCTATGTCTCCAATATTGATTGGTGATAAACAGGTGAGAAATAACTGACTTTTAATATAAATGACTTAACATTGACCAGCTTGTTACAATATAAATCTTTGGCCTTAACATGATCAACACCACTGAATTATAAATTTGAAGTTATCCTGACATGCTCAAAGGGCACATAACACCTAATATGTTAAGAAAAATGACCTCTACTTTCTGTTTTGGTTCTCTCTTATCAAATATTTAAAGTTGCAAAATTTATGTTGATGTGTCTTTTATTATCAGGATGACAAATTTACGAAAGTAGTGCTCCGATGTGCACGAGCTGGAATAGTGGGAGCCAACAGGAAATTTGCTCTAGAGGATTGGTTTTGGTTCAACTACTTGCCTAAGGTAAGCATACCAGCACTTCAAAAGAGTGTTCGAGTGACCAGACATACAAATAAGGGAGTATGTAACATTGAAATATCCATTATCATCGGCAAACAAATATGATGTCCAACCACGTATAGAGCCCTCAAATACGTATCAAATCAAGGAGTTGGAGGTTTTAACTCTAACTCTGTGATCAAACACAATCTGAATGACAAGAGAGTAATGAGAAACTTGTTTTGTGAACTGGAATTAAGGTAACCTGTTTCATTTCAATCATCCTAGCTGCAAGGCACATTGCTGACTTTTACAGTTGTACTCATATTGGCAAGATGATTGAATCCATAAGGTTTTAAAGTTTTAGCTCTAGTCATTCTCCAATGTGTATAAGAATAATTATTACAATGTTCAGCTTCCATCTTTTCTGGTCTGGACCTGGTTGGTAAATATCAAAATACACTTGCCTTGCTGAATTAACCCCTGATTTTATTGTTTTCTAGGTTATTATCAATGGCATTCAACTAGCTGACAAAGTATCTCCTGGGGAAGCTGAAGAAGCATACCGAAGAAACCTAAACGAAGTGTTGTCAATCTCATTGTGAGACATATCATACAAACTTGCATACCTTACAATCATTCATTTTCCTATAAATGTTCAAAGACAAACCTACAAACCTGTTGTTTATTTCAATTTTATAATCCATGACTTTTATGCCTTCTATGCAGTATTTTTCGTATAAACTTTTATTCTCAAAAGCAAACCTACAAACCTGTTGTTTATTTCAATTTTATAATACATGACTTTTATGCCTTCTATGCAATATTTTTACATAAACTTTTATTCTCAAAAGCAAACCTTCAAACCTGTTGTTTATTTCAATTTTGTAACTCATGACTTCTGTGCCTTCTATGCTTTTTATTTCAGTATTATTTTTACATGTAAGAAGGTGATCGGTATATCTTCAATAATATATTAGTTGAACATCACTTAATTAGTCACACAGATATTTGAATATTTTCAGGACCTGAGTGTACAAGATCCTAGTCCTAGCATCGTAACAAAATCGACATCATAAAGAGTTATCCACTCTCTGATCAGTGAAATCAGATCTATGTTTAGCGTGAGAAAACATGGAATTGATCTTTGCATTCTACTCCTTGGTTTCAAACACTACTGAGTTGTTTTCTATTTAAAATATATGAACTAACATGGTTAAGTGCAGTTGGTCAAACAGACCTTGAGCAATGCATGTGCTTGTGAATTGACAAGCAAATCCAGTCAAATAGACTAAAATTTCAAATCTATGTTTTTCAATCCTACATAGTTTGACATAGATTTGGTTGTAGGTCAGAGACAGAGAGTGAACTCATAAAAATATTTTTGGCGTCCCTCGTCTGTTTCATATATATACCATCTACCGTTTATGATTCAATTACTATTCATGGGACATTCCATTCTCGCTGTTGACACTAGTTGCAATCATTAAAATTCTTTGGTTAGACACACTACATCATTTTGTACACACGCATAAGAATTAATACGATAAAGATTTTTTAGTAACACTGCCCGTTCATCATTGCAAAAAAGCAAGCCAAGTAGACTAAGTCCTCAAATCTATGTAAAATAGCACTACGTAGGATGACATAGATTTGGTTGTTTTGTTCAAAGAGGGGATAACTCGCTCATAAAAAAAATCGATTTGGCGCTTCACGTCTGTATTAATCGGGGTCCAACTTTCTGTATTAATCAAGAACTACAACCTTTTGAATGAATGTAAACCTCAATGTATTGCTGTAAAATTAATGTTTTATGTACCATTGAAGTGTTGTATCAGTTTCCCTTACAGCCCACGACACTCCGTATCCTCTTCGATGACACCAGTTGGAAACCCCCCAAAACTATCAGCTTGACTCGCGACGCATACATAAGAATTAATACAATTAATTGCTGTTAATCACATATTCAGACCATGTTCAATATGTTTGATACCGTTGTTCGCTTTATCTGGAGAAAAAGCAAGCCAAGTAGACTAAGTCATCAAATCTATGTAAAATAACACAACATAGAATGACATAGATTTGGGTGTTTTGTTCAAAGAGGGGACGACTCACTCATAAAAAAACGATTTGGCGCTTCTCGTCTGTATTAATCAGGGACCAACTCTTTATATTAATCAAGCACTGCAATCTTTTGAATGAATGTAAACCACAAGGTATTGCTGTAAATTTATTGTTTTATGTACCATTGAAGTGTTGTATCAGTTTCCCTTACAGCCCGCGACACTCCGTATCCTCCTCGATGACACCAGTTGGAAACCCCCAAACCCCTGAGCTTGACTCACGACGCATACATAAGAATTAATACAATTAATTGCTGTCAATAACATATTCAGACCGTGTTCAATATTTTTGATATGTTTGATACCGCTGTTCACTTTATCTGGAGAAAAAGCAAGCCAAGTAGACTAATTCATCAATTCTATGTAAAATAACACAACGTAGGATAACATAGATTTGGGTGTTTTGTTCAAAGAGGGGACAACTCACTCATAAAAAACCGATTTGGCGCTTCTCGTCTGTATTAATCAGGGACCAACTCTTTGTATTAATCAAGCACTACAAGCTTTCGAATGAATGTAAACCTCAATGTATTGCTGTAAAAATATTTTATATGTGCCATTTAGGCATTGGATCAGTTCCCATCGCAGCCCGCGACACCCCCTATCCTCCTTGATAGTGAGACAAGCTGGAAACCCCCAAACCCCTGAGCTTGACTTACTACATATACATAAGAATTAATAGAATTAATTGCAGTAAATCACAGATTTAGACTGTGCTTGATATGTTTGACACTGCGGTTCGTTCGTCGGAGAAAAAAAGCAAGCCGAGAAGACTAAGTCCCCAAATCTATGTAAAATAACACTACTTAGGATGACATAGATTTGGTTGTTTTGATGAAAGAGGGGACAACTCACTCAACATATTGAATGAGTCCCTGGGCTGTTTCAATCAAGATTTAAAACCTTTTTAACCAAGGTAAGCTTTCAAACTTAATACCAAGTGCAAATGCAAACTCCTCTGATATTTAAATCACCTGTACCTGGTTCAAAACATTATATGTTTTATTAGTGGTAGTTGTCTACTCCTTCCCACGCCGGCCAATTCTATGTCATCTACTTGAAATCTATGTTTGTTATGATCACGTGTCCAAAATATTGACCTAATTCGCGAATTCTTTTGAAAATAGCATTCACCCCTGGTAATGAAAAAGTGGTTTGAAAAGGTAAGCAAAAAGACCTCAATCTGATTTGTAAAGATCCTGGATAGTTTACCTGCTGCTTGTAAACTTTAGCTGAATTTCCGGGTTAATTGCATTGACAACATTGATATTTGTACAAACTCTGGTGTCAATTGAGTTAAAGTAGTTGTCTGCTCTTTAAGTTAATAGTATTGCTACTGTAACCGCACAGAAGAGATCACTTTCTTGGAAAGGAAACTTCAGCCAGTGGTGTGTGACTCACTTGTTCTGACTCTACAAACTCTCATTTGTTGCATTCACCTTCTAATTAGTCACTATCATTATTGATCTCACATGTTTGAATACCTGACAGGTAAGAACTTTTATTCACCCTCGGGTGTATACTTCTCCTGTAGTCACAGAGAGCACTCAGTGCCACTCTCTCAATCAAGTCAAAAACAACAGTCACACTCAGAGACTGAGAGTGCTAGTGAGTCAGTTCACAGGATTGTCACTCATGTATGTGGGTAGTACTGCAGAGCTTTCTCACAAGCTGCAGATATATTGGGTTTAAGCAGGCAACTTTGAATGCAGCTAGGTTCTGTTTACTTTGACAAACAAACAAAAAGCTCTGTGCTTCTCTCCTTATTATCTATCTATGGCATTTCATCTCTGTCTGCCTTAGTTTGTAGTTTGAGGATTTCAAGCCAGTGGTGGATTGTGAGAGGGTCAAGTTCAGTCCCTGGCAGTTATTGTGTGTGTTGGTTTCAAGGACACGCATCATCAGGTGCCATTCTTTCTTGGTAATTTAGTTGATTGTAGAGGCTTATTCTTATAGGCCCTATCCTCTTCGCAAGCAGTCTTATCTTTGAGTGTCACTAATAAGCACCAAGAAGATGGATTGGGTGTGTAACTTTGTGACTGTGATAACGCAAAACTATTATTGTAATTACTTTCACTCTATCCGGTTCACATAACTTTGTTATTTCACATAGCTACAGCATAATATAAGCGTTCTTTCTTTTTCTTGATGGTGCAGCAATTTTGCCGATCATGGACTGACTTACTACATATAGTGCTTGTCTACCCACTGAAGCATGGCTGCATCGATAGACCTAACACGCTAGGCAGTAGGCACACAGAGTATAAAAATGGGTAACAATAACAGCTCATCACCAGGTAGGTTGGATTTTGGCTCAATATCTTGATTTGAGGGAAGTTGGAAATTTGGACTTCAACCTATGAGTAATAGTTGCTATGTGACTCAATACAAACATCCTTAAAGACATTGGTTCTATTGGTATCCCATGATTTCATCGTCAGTTATTCCAATTGGTCTTTGCAAACAAAATAGTCCGCATGATGTGTATTTTGCTGCATATTTTTCAGGTCACAGGCAATTTGCCAATGAACGAAGTTCTAAGGATCCTTTGACGTTTCACACAACACACAGTGAACATATCAGGATATTCAGTAATGGCAGGATTGCTCGTAGGG
The DNA here is from genome assembly GCA_914767715.1 of Membranipora membranacea. Lineage (NCBI taxonomy): Eukaryota > Metazoa > Bryozoa > Gymnolaemata > Cheilostomatida > Membraniporidae > Membranipora > Membranipora membranacea. The sequence continues at coordinate 18,322,048 of OU612066.1, read as the reverse complement.
TGGAAAGTTTCTGCAAGGGGATATGCTTCAGTGCACGGCCTGTCAGCGTAGGAGAGGTGGTGCTTATTAAGTGTTCAGATGTAAGTTTTGGTTGACTCTCTAGTCAAATTTAGCCATGTCACGCAGCTACTTTTTTGTTTTGCGTAAGATAATACAAAAAATGTAGCCAATTGGCAAGGCTAAGTCAAGTTGATAACCTGATTCTTTCGTACATTGTTTGTCCAGAGAAAAAAAGAAGCTGTTCTGGATCAAGTCATCATGGTTTATTGTTATTTAAGCCCTCATCCCTATTCTAAATGAGCCATCATTTATTATCGTATTCATTCACCGCAGAGAAAAAAAGTTTCAAGCATTTTACTACGCACTATGCATTTACTATCATTATCGACACTGTTTCATCATAAATAAACTGATTTTTCCTTCAAATTCCAGCACCCCCAATACTAAATGAGCCAATATACATCATCATCATTATCATCACCATTCATAACCCCACAGAAAAAATGGGAAGCAAGACTATTTTTCTATCGACGCTGTTTTATCATACATAAACTAAGATCTTTCCTTCATGTTGCAGATATCGACTAACTGGAGTGGGTTTCTTCGAGTCGGCTTTACTTCTAACAATCCAGCTCAGCTGATATCTGCCAATCTACCGAGATATGCCTGCCCTGATATGACTAATCAGCCAGGTATCACAGCGTAGCCATTATTTTAAGTTTAGGCCTACCAAATTTATAATAATTGCATGGTGAATCCTAGTCTTGTCGTGCGGTCACTTCTCTCCAAAACAAAAAAATGGTTGCCTGATAAGGCTAGAGTGTAACCTTCATCGTATCATAGATGTGCATCATATCCATTCTTTTGAGTTTAGGGCGTACCAAATCCATAATAATTGATTACAATAGTGTATTTTAGTTTTGCCACTGCAAAAACAAAAAAGTGGTTCTCTGACAAGGATTATATATCCTTCAAGCTGAAAAAAGGTGATTTGGATTAAATTCATTTTGAGGGATTAGAATTGTGTGAAATTTCAATTTTTTGCTAATTCAACATTAATTCCGATATATATTGCCCCATAGCCCAAGCGTTGAGATCAGAGGATAAGTCCTTCTCAGTCATTATATGTCAAGGCTTGTCATACCTTTAGGCCCTACTTATGGATCCTTCTGATCCCTTCTAACAAATACAAATTATCTAACTAGTTCCCCTAGACATCATAATCCTCCATGAGAGCAGTTGAATGACCTCTGCGTCAATATCAGTGAACTGCTGATGAGTTTTTTTCACGCTTCTGATTGACATTTAATGATGCTCATGTGATGCATTGGTGGATCAAACGTATCTTCAAGGTACTAAAAATAGAGTCTTCTGAAAGTGAAATGTAGAAATTTCAAACAGTACAAGATACTGTCGTTATTTGTAAACTTTGGAGCCTCTCCACTTTAGACCTTCTGTTGTGGTTATTCCCTCAACTACATTGACCTGTTTCTTTACTTGCAGGTAATTGGGCCAAAGCCTTACCGGAGAGATTCGGTACAGTCAATAACATAATAGGGTATTACGTCAACAGACAGGGTGAGGTGTACATATCACTGAACGGCGAGGACTTACCTGGTCCGTTCTTCACTGGAGTTGGTATCAGTACACCTATATACGCTCTGGTGGATATATACGGCAATGCTACTGGTGTTGAGTTCCTAGGTGAGTGAAAAGAAAGTTGTTCAGTTTGATCGATATACCTCTGTGCATAGGCATTGGCAACAAAGCTTAATAGATGAGTAGTTGTAAGTTGTTGTCTATGGTTCGATAGGGGTATTAATAGGGGTAGGGATAGGGAGATATACGTATTAATCTTGATATCGTGGTCTTGGAATTGGGCAGGAAATCGCAACGACTTCAATCAAACAGACCTTGGCCAACTAAAAAAAATAATTGTTCATTTGATTCTCCGCACTATTGGTATTTGATAGAGCCACGAGTCCCACAACACCCAACTATATGCTGTCGCAGGATTCATCGGACCCCTCCCGCTTTCTTCAAAGTGACCCTGAAGATTGCATAGAGCATCAGGTTACTCTCCATGCTCTTGAGTTATACAGGGTCAGGAAGTGAAACATAATAAATGCAGAATCCATTTCCTTTGCCCTCACCTGATGACTTGACATTGTAGAGTTTCCCCGTATAAAATTTTGGATTGTGTTCAAGTCACACACAAGTTAGCGATGGGTAAATTGACTCAAGCTAGCAAATATGCAATCAGAAATGATAGGGATGAGTTCTAGGAATCGTTGGTATGATGATTTATATTTTGGTCCTCTGAATGGTAATGTGCTTGAGAAATTCACAGATTTCATCTGGTTAAAATACCTTAAAACATGTTGAGGAATGATCAATGGGGATTCCTGGTTATAAAGACCATGATCTGCATGAACCGCTGACACATTTTGCAAAGTTGTTATCTTTAAATTTCCGGTAGTTATGTGTATCATTTATACTAAAACTTGGGTATCAGGAATGTTTTGCGTGGTGTTGAAAACACTCAAAAACTAAAATAATACAGATTTATAGTTGGACCAGAGACTATAGATTATCTATAGTCTCTGGTTGGACTTAGGATTTAATCCCCCAGGAAATAATAAATGATGTATGTGAATGTATTTGTAATTACTGGCCATTCATCACAGTTTCTGGCCTTCAGTGAAAATATTTAATTTATGAGCTCAAATATGAGTTTATAATCTACAAAATGCATTTGTAGTACCAAAACCAGCCTGTCTTGGCAAGCTTTGTTCGATGGGTGGATGCTCCCTCCCCCCCTCCCCACCGAGCAAAGCTTATCAAGACAGGCTATACCAAAACATATATATTAGTTTGAATCTTGTAGTTCAGGATATAGTAATGCCTAGTAGTATTAGTTTCTATGGCATCCCGTAGTTGTCTCAAGTACTCAGCGTATAAATAGTGATATCAACACACAGGTCAATGTTGCAGACATTGAACCTTCCCTTATATGAACACCCACTCATTTCTCAATGACATTCACAGAAAATAACTTGCAGACAATAAAATATAGCCAATTTTGAGGAAAGAGCTGTAGATTTTTAATGGGCCTTGTTATATTGATAAATTCCATCATGGGCCTGCTGCACTATGGTTGTGCCCTCAGTCCATCTTCTGTTTTGTACAGATTTAGCAAGCAAGCCAAACAGCCACACAGCTGCTATGTTGTTGGCTATTTTGGGCATTCTTGCTGGTTGACCTTACATATTATTTGCATCGATTAATCTTTCTGCAAATATAGCCATTCGCATAAAGACGTCATCAAGACACATTATACTGCTAAATGAGCCATTTTGTCAGAGTAAGTGGTAAACTTTTTTTTAACCATCTGTTATTTATTGCAAAAAGTCTAAATTAGATTTTTATCATTCACAAAATGATTCTATTAAAATTTACCTCACAAGATGTGGTCTGTCAAGCTATGGCACTTCCGCATTTACATTTACCCGATGTTTTTGTCATGGAATGAGAGAGATGATCCATTCTCTTGTATCAAATCAATCTAGATTATGTCATCAAATATTGATCATTGATCTTATCACCTTGATGATTAAAATTGGATCCATTCTCTAATAACCGGGTAACGAGTAATCCAGCCACACCTCAGCATTTTACTCTTACTGTACTCAGAGAGTCGACAGAGAATTCTTTAATCCTCACAACTGATGACCTGCAGATTAAACGGAGACTCAACTATAGATATATAGAGGGTAGCAGAGTTTTCTTTCTTAAATGCTCACATCCTTGTTCTTGCATGTAAATTAATACCCGACGTATTTAACTAAAAAATTTGCGAATTTTCACTTTGGCTGGAACAAACTATATAGTGCTTGTACAAACGTTACGATTGTTTCATATGACTAAGCAACTTGTATTTGGTGTTATCATTGCAAAAGACCCTTGCTTTTTACACATCCAGTATTTTGACATGTTAAGAGATAAGTGATTACATAAGGCTTGCATCACTTGTATCATATACTGACCCTTAGCAATGAGAGCAGGGACCTCTCTAATGGCAAGGTTATAAACTGGTTTTAGGGTAACAGCTATCTCTCTTTTCCATGAAAATAAAAGAAGTCACATAGCCTAAGAATTTACAAGAAGTAAGTCATGGGAGCTGGGAGTAAGTAAGACCCATCATATCAAATCCCTGCTCAGGTGTTACAAACAACTGGCAGTTGTCCCCTCTTTGGAAATCAAAATTAGGAGTATGCATCAAATGACTAATTTTGATGTATGAAATCTGTAGGATGAATGCTGTGCCTAGACTGGAATGGAGTCAACGTCCTCGGCTACCACTGCATAGAATTTTTTATTAGGATGTTGACGCCTATGATATTTTAAAAATCACTGATTATTTTCAATGATTTTGTAGACAAAGCCAATGTGATCATGGCTATACCTTCAGATTCTGCTCTCACCAGGAGACACACCAGTTCTAGTATAGTGAGTCCATCTAGAATGGCTCTAACTTCTCCCAGTAAGCACCACACACGAGCTAACTTCCAGCCTCTTCACCTACACCCCACCACTGGCAGATCGGTGGCACTCAACAATGACAAATCTGTAGCTACCAGACATTCGGCAGAATATTCTAATGCTTATGTGTTCACAGAGAGACCATTATATTTGGCAGAGAAAGTTGTCATACAGGTAGGTTGAGGTAAAATTTAGTCTACCTTCCCAAGTCTTACGTGCTTTGTGGGTTGGGCCGGTTGGTCCTTACCCACCAAGTTATTTAGGCAAACTTAGGGAAGTTTATTTTCCACATATTACCATGCATCCATTTAGATAGTACCCCATTAGATAGCAGACCCAGGCGGTGCAAGTATACTGCACTCAATAAACTGGAGTTTTTCATCGTATTAGAGCATTTCAAAAGGAAAAATTTATAGTGATTTATAGTCCTCGCATATGGGATATGTTAGGTTTGTAAAATTTTTTCCGCATTTAGTGTTGCAAACTGGGAGGCATCAATGGACCTGTTGAGGGCAACACCTTTTCAACACTACTGGAAATATTTTGCCTGGGCTATGTTCTGAACTCTTGACATGCAGCATACATGTACTTTTTGGCAGTACTGGATATGTTTTTATTTTGATCTGCTGCACTGAGTCATGGCATGATAAGCTGTACCCGTGAGATGAAACATCATAACATGCTAATATTTGTATGGGGCGTTAACTGAAAACAGAGGCTCGGATTGGCCTTATGAGGATTGACTTCCCTCCTGCTCTTACGAATTAATCGCAGGCTATAGCTTCGGGCGCTGAGTGGGATCAAAGAGTTAAAGAATCTAACTCCTTGGTGGGATAAACTTCTTGATTATCATAAGTCTTCAGTACAATACAATTGAGAAGGGAAAGTTGTCAATTTCCAAAAATCATGATTCTGTTGGCTCCTTGAAAGGCAGAAAGGGACGATTTTGAATCAAAGATGCCTGCAATTAAATCACTCATTTTTTGAAAAGTTGCGCATATGTATCGTTGGCTATCCTTATTCATCATACATTGTTTACCAGGTGGTTGGGATGGATGTCTCGTTCACTGGAGGTTTGACTGTAGGGATGACAGCCTGTGACCCCGTGACCTTATCACATGCTGACTTCCCTGATGACTCTGATCAGCTGTTGGATAGACCAGAGTACTGGGTCGTACACAAAGACGTGCTCACCTCAGCGGAAGTAGGAGATGAACTCAGCTTCATGCTTACCAATGATGGTGAGTGCTAGTTATGTGTGCAGAAAATGGGTTGAGAAGTAGTCCCACCAATTACAGAATGTTGAGTATCCTTTTTTGGAGGTATATCTACTGTCCACCTACCTGCTAAAGGGGGGCCAACTGAGGGGATTTGATGCATCAACCAATGATATTTCGGAGTTATGTTCTCAATATCAATTAGGACATAACTCCAAATCGGATTTTTTACTGTTGGTTGAGCTCAAATCAGGCCATACGCTGTAATTAATTGGACAGGGATATTTCCTAATCAGACTTGTCTGACATGCTAGACTTGTACATGCACGTAGCTTCTTCTGTATCAGAACAGTCTAAAAGCACCACTCAAATCATTAGCAAAGCAGACTATAGTACAAGAGTTCAAAGCTATCATACTTAGGATTGTGGTCAACACAAATTGGCTAATCTGTGATGATGTGGCAATAGACACAACAGAAACTTGCTTAGTATGGATGGACTTCATAAATAATGGAACTTTGTGAATCATTCAGCAGAGTGGCCTTGTACAAGGACTTAAATTGCAAAGGTGTGCAAACTTCATCATCACCATAAAATTGTTCAGTTTCTTAGTGTCTCTATCAATACAACTATCTTGTTTTACTATCAAGTATGGTGATGTGACCAAGAATCTATGCACAGTGCGGTCTGCTCTAGAAGCTGGAAACAGTAGAAAAAATGTGGTATTGCCAGGTTGCTACCCTCTCTGAACACACTTTACATTGTAGTTGGTTGAGCCAACTATATTCAAGTTCTAGATTTGACTTTGTAGTAAAAAATCCAAAACAACCACATTTGAACTGTAATTGTGTTCTCGTAATTATGGATGTGCTCCCCAACAAAGCAAGTTTCATAACCTCCCATTTATGAAACTTGCTTTTCTGGAGAGCAAACAAGTCATCCAGAAAACGTACACACCTAGTTTGAGCTTGAGCCAGGATAGCTGCTAGTAGCATTCCATCAACAACCACTCTGGTCAGGAGAGTGGTTGATAATATAATGCCACTACCAGCTTTCCCATCACAGTTTGAGCGCTTTAAAACTAATTCACACCACTCCCAAAAACAGGATGCGATGCTGTTACCCATCAGCAGTTTAATGTTATGGTTTGTACCTATGTTTTTGATAACTTGTTGGCTAGAGTTACGACCAAATCCTGCTGTGGGATCGGATCAGATAATATTAGGAGGTTGCTGAGTCAGTATTATTTATGATAGTGGGTGTCGTGCTGTGTGTTTACGTGTACTCTCTGCGCATTCATTGGAAGCCGGCAGTCTGGCAAGGCCTCTCATCACCTATCGATTGAACAATGTGAGAGCCATTATCACTTATTCGCAGTGTACAATTATTTGAAATCACTGTTCAGTTGATAAGAGATACGAGAAGATAATTAGAACCAATGATACAGGTGCCAATGGAGATCATTCGCATCCGACTAGATATAAATATCAGGTTTTGTCAAAGACATGGTACCGCTGGCCTTTCTACTTCCTTCATTAAGTTTCGGCGTCGGCTTCTGCAGCCTTGTTAGGGGTAGTGACACTGAATTGTTATTGATTGTGCGCCTGGGTGGAGGCACGCAAAACAGAAACTTATCTAATATGCGAGAATATCTGCCCTGTATGGAAAATCTAGCACCAACTTTGGTCCCTTGTTCATACTGCACCTTCTAATGGTAAAGATTTAAAATGCAATGACTATGATACAAAGCTAGACGTGATTGTTTGGTATTCTCACTTTATGCTGATGTAGGTTATGCCCTGTTTTTGATGTCAAACTAGGATATAAAACCTGGTTGGGACCTCACAATGCTTGTGTAAGGAGTGTTTGTTGGAGGTACGTTATCACTGATAACAATCTAAATGACATCCTCAGATTTATGTTGATGCTAATGCTGCTGATACTTATGATTATGATGGATAATGGAGCCCCACCAAACACAGCATGTGGCCAAGAAAGAAAATTATTTCATTCTGCTATTTTCTTGCCAATCTCCAATCACTGCTATCTATAGCACAATGCGAGGAAGTAGCTTGTGTGATGTCAAGGTTATCTAGTATCAGATATTCCCTGTCTGTATTTATTCATTGTTGTTCATCATTTCTTTTTATCGGTATGGTATAGCTCAGTACTTCTCTATCGTTTGATTAACTCGAGATAATGAAGATTTTTTCTGATAGAAGACAGCAGCTCATGGCCAAATCTGAACCGAGAAGTATGTTTTGGTTGGCTGCAGTAAATGTGTCTTATTTGATGTTTTATTTTGTAACTGATTGGTGTGATATAGAGTTGATATAGATTGTATCAGTGATCTTTATTGATTGTAACATCATGTTACTGCCGCCTTCACTTCCTGGTAGGAGGGTTCAAACCAAAGGCCAACTCAATGTGTTTACTCTATCGTTTGAAATTGTGATGAACCATCTATGACCCAGCGGTATTGTAGACTGAACATTGTTAAATGGTTTTGGTTCATGTTCCAAACTCACAATTCTGTGTTCACGTAAGGTTCATCTGATAGTGTCCGTTTTCATAGCTGTTCTCAATCAGCTAATTCCTGCTATACATGTACACGATATCACAGAGTAATGGTTTGTCCTTGCTCTGTGTGACGATGTATCCTTTCAGACAAGCTCTTGCGCAATAGTGGTCAATTACGTCCGGACAATAGAATCAACACCACAAACTCATATCTGTGTCTATGACGGCATGCCATCCATTCTTATCTAGGATTGTACTACATTGGTTTATCTTGAAGCACTGTCACAAGATTGACGTGATGCCCATTGAGAATATCTATCGATATCATTTCAATTTTTGATAAACTGCCATCACTGACTCATCTTGCACGTCGGAATTTTAAACCTTCCATGCTAGGCAGATATTATATAATTATATGACACCGTGACACCAGAGCAAGGCTGTCCAGGCGTAGGGGTGAATGGTCTTAGTCTAGATCTAAATTCACTGGAAATTTTCGCCTTATGTTGGCTAGATTGATATGAAACATGAAACGAGGCTGTCGAATCGTGAGGGGTAGATGGTCTCGGTCTCAATCCATCGGAAATTTTTGCCTCATACGGGCTAGAATGATATAAAACTAAAGCTAAAAAGCTAAACGTACAGTGTAGAAGCAATGGAAGCGTTGGTAGAACTGACCACAATATTCTGGCATATCCGTCTGACGCACAATAGCTGTCCTTGGTCCTTTTTGGCAGCATTGCTTTGATTGTCCTCGTGACCGGTAGAAACCAATATGTTAGCAAAACAATGGCCTTCATTCTTACAGATGTATGTATAATTCACCAACCTGCCCTGGGACTTGTATTCAAGGACAGTCATATGAGTATCGAATAATTTCTAATTCTCAACAAATGTCATGGCATATTCAATAATCTGCATTAGAGAATCGGCTTTGGAGCAGTGAACACAGACAAGAGACAGACATATAAAACGCTCTCATGTGAGCTATGAATTTTGCTTCGTTGGGCGAACGTTAAAACTTGCTTTGAACAATGTCTTTAACTCCTTGGTTTGAACATCTTATGAAATCAATGACCTAGTTTACACCATTGGAGAAGCACGATTACGGGGTTCATTGGAAGCCAGTTAGTTTGTGTCAGACTGGTCATAAAACTATATAATTACTGAGTCATAGATACTGAGACAGTGGCTATTATGTTGAGATATTACTATTACCAGACAATGATGAGAGGGAACACGATATTCTGGCAATAAACAACTATATAGCATTCCCATTAAACTGTGAATAAACAAAATAGGGCGGTGGGAGGTTGCAAAAACAGGAAGGAGCAAAAATGATGAAAGTTATAATCACATGAATGGTTTTTCTGATATCAATCTTGATTCATGGTGAGTGTACTCTAGACTCTAGAGGAGTAAAGTAATCTTGAAGTTCACTGCATTTACATTAACTTTTTATTAACTCCAAAGTCCGCCAGCCAAAATTGATGCTAGCAGAACTTAATCTAGCTCACTAAACTGAAGTGAATTTATGCAACTTCAGGGTATAACGTGAAACTTTCCCAGAGCGAGGAGCTGTTTTCACATGATAGATTTAAGAAACGAGTGACACTGAACCATTGACCTCTATAACTGTGGCATGGAGTGACAGTTGCTCTGACGTGTCAGAAACATCTGATGTTATATTTGAGGTTTGCTGTCGAGACATCATACTATTCAATTACTTCCAGGAATGCCTAAGCGTGCAGCTGCACAAGGGTAGAAACTGCTGCCATTAGGACCATAAAACAGTTGCACGGCAGCAATACATTGCTTGTATCCATCATGGAATATCGGCAAGAGACAGCCATGCAGCTCTGTACTGTTTTTTTTACACTGAAAATGAAGATACAGTTGTTGATCTGAAGATTACAAGGGTTAATGGCTGTATTTAGCTTTATCTTCCATCTTGACAGGAATGTTAGGGTACTTCTCTGTTTAATTCTATGAATATAACCCTCAGATGTTAAAACCATAAAATGTCTCATCATCTGACATGTCCAGCAGCTGTCGATCATGAGGAATCATTGTCTCTAACGACTGACATGACTCAATGACTCCATAACTGGATCTGACTCAATTGGACACGATCACATATATTTGTGAGCTCCTATATGGCGGCGGACGAGGCCCCCTAGCTACCACATTGTTCTCAGTTTGATGAACTTGAGCTAAATATGATGGGCATTGTGATGATGGTTGTTTGCCATTTCGTATTATGCTGATAGTGATGTGGATATCAGATGATAGTATCTGGAATATCAAACCATAACTGGTTATATCATCTGATGTAAATCATCAGCGTTTTAGAAATGTTGTAGAACAAAGACTTGTGGGAAGAAGGAGAAAGCTAGATTTCATATGATATGACTTTCGGATTATGTTACATTGCATTGTAACAAAGTGCTCTTAGTTTTTGGTCTACAAGGCGACCTTGCCTAAACACATCCTCATTGATTACATCAAGGAGTAGCCCTTGATTACATGGTAGCTACCTGCTGTATCTCGAGGGTGTTTTTCACGTTTTTCTGTTTTTGGCATATTATAAGGGCCGCTAGTGAAATCGCTTGATGAAACAGGTTGGTCACTCTGTTACGTAACTTAGGATATGAGTGCTGTAGGACACCAGCAGTGGCTCGACGATGGCACTTATTTCACTTAACAGACTGTGAAAACAGTCATTATCATCCATGTCCCTACCTGTGAGGCTTTTGATCGGAATGGTTACAAGTCTTTTTAGACCTAGAATCCGAAGCACAAATTGATTTTTCCATATTTATGTTGGCTGTCCACTTGGCGCCCCCTCAAAATATACATATTTATGAGTGAGAAACATGACAATAGTTTTCGGCTAAAGTGGCTCACAATACAGTACAGGGCGGGATGGAATGCTCTCTTGCATACATGGAATTTTAATGTTTCATGGTACCACCATATTTAGAACGCCTACCTATAATGTAATGGATGATGCACACACTCTGAAAACGCATGGCGGACCTAGAGTGTAAATTAAGGGTTTGTTGAATTGCTGAGTCCGGGACCATATTTATAGAGCTCTGCTTGCATAGTCTCATGCTGGCCAGTTTCAATTACATCTTGACACAATATGTTATGTACTTTTTATCAAATTTCAACATTTAATCTGTTTTAGGTGAAGTACAGTTTGCTAGAAATGCCAATACTCCAGTGGTGATAATGCACGTCGATAAGACAATTCCGTTATGGCTCTTCTGGGATTTGTATGGACAGTTCCATCAGATCAAACTCTTTGGTGAGTAAGCCTATATCTCAAAATCATGAGTTCTGTTCCATTGTGTGAGCTTCATTCCAATAAAAGTTATTCTTGGCAGGCAGACACCTTTTAATGTCCAATATCCTCTATATAGACAGCTTAAATCCTGTTGCATCATTAGTTGATACCCAGCCAAGGTTAAAATCAGTTTACCAAAGTACCTGGTTATACGGTATTACACATTCAGAACATTCCGCATCAATATGAATGGGTGATATTTTATTCATTGGCAAATTCTGCATCATGTCAATGGATGAAAGCAATGGAAATTCTCAAACTTGGCTGACCCGTTAGTTTGAGGACTAGACCTCTCTGTCTGACCTTCTTCTCTGAATTAACAGTTTGAATCAACCACAACAAAATCAAATATGTTAATGGTTTTCATTTTACCTCTAAATTATGTGGTCACTTGTCCCTCCCCTGTCATATTGGCACTTCTTCCTGTAGGTCAGATCATTGACATATCCAATTATCTTATAACAAAATGCAAATTTCAGCAGACAGATTATGTACTGGTCATAGCTTCTAGCAGATGTATGAGATGTATGGCATGAGATATGTAAATTTAGGATAACCTGGTTTTCAATGTGAACTGTCTGCAAAAAAATTGTTCTAGGTCATTATTCAGGGCGATAACTGATGATAAATGTTTTGTCGAAGACATTGGTATGTTCTTGCCTGAAATGTTTATGACTCAACCTACCGCAACTAATAGACCAAGGAGTTGGAGACTCCTTGAGTAGACTCACCAATTTATAATTAACAAATGGGGTAGCCGCAATATTCCAAATATTTTACATGCTAGTGGCCAATATCACGTTTTTTTCCTCAATTACTCATTCAGCTTTACTGCTCTTTGATTTGAAAAGATTTGGTCAAAACAAACTCGAGTTTGGTGACATTTCTGCAAACCTCATCCAATTTTAGACAGCTGTCATGACTAACTAATGAATATAACCGCCTGGTATCATTCATTGGACAGAATCGACCAGATTGTTTTTATTTTTGCTGGTTTGGCTAAAAGAGAATCACTAATTGCCCATCAGCGTAGGCTGTGGTGTTTTTAAATGACCTAGATTACTTTGAAGGATACTTTTGATATGAATCAAACGACTTCATTGTACTTGTTAAATCTCACGATCATGTAAATCCTAATTACCCTTTGTAAAAGTGTAAATTCGCCTAGTAATTCAGAGAGAAATCACGCCAGGTATTTTCTCAAAATGTCTAGATACATGTATGGGTGCTTTCTCACTTACATTCTTGTTTCTTGGACCCCAAACACACATGTAACGCTTCAAAGTCTGAATCATGATGTTATCTAGAGTTGATTATAGTAATTTCAACTCAAGATCTGCATGGGGTTGTAAACATCAAGCCAGTCGGTACTATCCGGAATGTTCTAACCCCCACCTCCCCATCTTGTTCAATGTATATAATCGCTGGGATTTGCTACTGCAATTACCCATATCATTTGGTACTCTTTCAACGATAATTGAATGTTTTCTTTTTGTTTCACAGGAGTTATTCAAGGTGCGTCTAGTCGACAAAAGACAAGAAACGCTCCACCCGTACCCCCAACATATATACCAGCAAACAGACCACTTAGCTCCAATATGAGGTCCCTCAGTCTAACAGATCCTAATGCAGCATCTGCTTCGTCACTCACCGTAGCCCTGCCACCAGCTATGGGTAACGCTAGTGCAATCGGGGCGCCTCCCATACCCCCAAGGCTTCAGAGGAGTGCTACTACTACAGGTGCTAGTGGAGCCTCAGGCTCGACACATTACTCCACACAGCCGTCTGCTGCCGCGACAGCTATGGACACTTCTGTCGGTGACAATGAAGAAAATGACAATATGGCCAACGAGTGCACAATATGCTTAGAGAAAGCATGCGATTGTGTGGTATATACATGCGGTCACATCTGTATGTGCTTTGAGTGTGCCACCAATGTTAGGGAGAGCGCAGACCCACTTTGTCCTATATGTCGATCAGATATCAAAGATGTTATAAGAATTTTTAAGTCGTAATGTACAACAGCTAGTAAGGTCAGCCGTCTGTGTAATCGGTATAGATTATAGGAAAACTTATATTAAGTTGCCTCGACACATGTAGCTATTGATTTCAAATGTTATTTAGTCTATGTATAATATCTTACTGACCAAAGTTTGTGAACTTGCATTTTCGAGGCGCTTCGGCCATAATTGAATTTTTTAGCTGTCTCAACGGAATAAGTTATGGTGATTGTGAGCAAGGAGTTAAAGACGCTCCTTGTTGTGAGTTAGTGTGTGTCTGCATGTTTATTATAGAATCGCCGGCCTGATTTCTTATATCTAGTCTACTGTCAGATAAGGCCGATCAAACACTCACTCAATTCTGCTCTACAGCAAGGTCAAAATTCTTCCTGTGCTGCTTAAATTTGCAGCAATATGACAGCAATTTTTGTGCATATGGTAGCTTAAGTACTGAAACTCTAGTACGTTGCTATCCATTTTCATCAACCGCCCACCAGGTGCGTGGTCTATGATTATGGGATGTCACTAACTGCCATCAGACAAGGACAATAACTTAAAACTTACAACAAAATATCCAGTAATTTACATCAGAGTTGTCTCTGTATTATCGTTTCATAATTCTGATATGGTCGTGTTGGTCAGCCGACTACTCAGAAAGGAGCTAGCACCAAATCACAGGGTTTCACTGGTAACTTGAATGCACTGTATCATCTAATCATAACCTGTGTGTTGGTAACTGAACTCGAACGCATCGATTTCTATAAATTTATCTGAGTCTAAGTTATAATTTTATTTTTTGATTACATGTTTATTTTGCAGTTTTTTTTCTCACTGCTAGCATAGTTCCACTATAGATAGGAGTTTATCCGTCTAACTATAGCAAAACTTATTATTGGAGTTCTGATTCAAGTTTCTCTGAATCAAGTTCATTCTAGTGCAAATGTATGAGTTACGATATTACCACTCGTGTTTTTATAACCCACATAACACAAATGTATTTTTATTATTTCCCCTGTTTATTCCATGAATTAAATAATCATTGCTAAAGACCTGATCACCGATTACTTTCCTGCTCTGCAGCTGTGTTTGCGACTACTAGAAAGTTGACTTCCTCTTTGCTCATGAAAATGTGTAAATTGCCTTTGCGTAGCAGTCGTAATGGTTATGATAATTGTTACTAGTTGGTGCGTGGACCAAAAATGCTGTCCATTTACAGGTGCAAATGTGGCAATGGAAAACGGCATAATAACTAACTCGTTTTTCCCAAGAAAGAGCAAAAGAAACTTTTTGGAGTCACATAAATATAAAACCAGGAATAAGTAGGTTAATTCGTGGCTCTCCGTACACCAACATCAGACCGTCAGGCGCTGGATAAGAGATTTATGTTCGATTCTCCAAACCTGCATCTGCCTCTCAGCAAAGCCCTTTGTCTCTCAAACTATCCTAATTGCGCAATGCTGTGAGAATCATCACAGGTAATGCAGATAGAGCCCTCTACCTCCAAGTAATAGTACATGATTCATTCACCTGCCGGCAGCAGTGGTGAGAAGCTGTTTGTTTATTTGTGATGAGTCAGCATTGCTCATTAGGGATTACCTACTTAGTACTAAATGATTCAATTTCAAACATCAGACAAATCAACCTCAGCAGTGTTTAAAAACTAATTGACAGATTAGTTAGCATCAATAGACTGAACCAACTGTTGTACACAAATATCCAGATTAATGAGGTGTGTTGAAACAATCTGATGATCAGAGGCCGTATTTGAAAAGCATTGATTCACATCGGATTTAGGTCATTCATCCCAGACATAGATAATGGATTGATTTTCACACTCAGCAGACACAGACAGTATCGCCTAATCGCCTCATCAGCAATCTAGCCATTGTTTCTATTTCACTAGTCCAGGGAGCATACCAAAGACCTCCATTTGCAAAAGCGCCTTCCTCCAATCTGTGACATTGAAAAGGGGGGATAAGCTTCAGAGCCAAAAGTCATATTATATGTAATAGGTTTTACTGCAGGTTTTTAGAGGCCGCACTGTGGTCTATTGCTGGGAACAGCCAGTGTATTGAGACTGATGTGTTTTATTATTTCAGTCGGTGAGTGTTTTTTCTGCGAATTCGAAGAGACCTAGTCATTCTACAACTCTGCCCCCCCTCTTGCCCCAGATAGTTCTCAGAAGTGCTTGCTGTTTGTTATTGTGCAAATTAACCAGGAGGTAATCTAGATGAGTAATAACAACTTTCCACTAAACCTCATGATTGCTCAGTGATCGTTTCTGCAGAAACTGTTCCAGTAAAAAAATTCACGCTCTTGCATGTTTTGATTACATTACATTTTTAACATATCTGCGAGGCCAATCCATCAATGCAACACATAACTGTGTGGTGCAAACTCATGCCATCCCCGGTTTAGATGTGACCTAGAAAAATGGGATTCACATTTTGATGAAGAACACGTCATGCATATGTATGATAATGTTACCATTATTTATAACCAGGAAGCTAACTAGCCAGCAGAAAGCAGGCTAAGCTTTGTGTTGGCTCCGCCCACTTTTAGCTGAACTATAAAACAAAGCTGGACGGCAGTGATCAATACCAGTTCGCAATTCACCAGCAGTATTCACACTATCTTCGTAGCTCACTTCACCCATCCTCGGTAGGTACTTTGGAAATGCTACATTGTATGTGCTTGGCATAGCTGTAATAGATATCAGATCATTTTAATGTCTGATTGTGCAGCTGTTGGTTAAATTCTCGTTCGATTTTGTCAATATGAACTCGCTTTATACTCTAGATAATTTGCTTGCAGTGCAATCTGATTTTTTTGCCGACGACTTTTGTTCGTTGTTACATTAGTGATCTCTTTTTTACAGCCATCATGTCTGACAAGCCAAACGTAGCCGAGGTCGAGCAGTTCGACAAGACCAAATTGAAAAAGACCGAGACTGTAGAGAAAACAAACCTGCCAACGAAAGAAGGTGAATATCGAATCGTGCTTAGCAAATTATAATCGAGCCCCAAGGTTTTTGCACTTGATTTTTATCAGGTCCAATTGTAGCTCTTGATAGCTAAAAGCCCTCTTGTCTGCCTACGTAAAATAATTGATTACTTACTCAAAAAATTGATAACAGTTCAAAAAGTTCGCAATTCCCAGCCTAATTTAGGTCACAAGTTCCAAGATATGTATCATCAAAGTTACTAAATACTTTGTATTATTCTAAATTGGTCCCTGACCCTTCACAATGAGAAATTTGAAGACAAGTGACTTGTGAAATGTCATTGCTCTGACTTGGTTACATCTGCCTATTGTGCAGTAACAGTGAACAGGTGAATAGCTTCAGTCCCATTGTGATTATGTAAATATAGGGTCTAGACATTAGATAACTTATTTGTCATATCCTGCTGAAATGTGAAAATTTGTTTGCCCAAGGCTTTTAGACACCCTATTCAATTACACCTAAACTTTTTTTCTTAAAAAGAAAACTTGGCACATATGCAAGTTTTTAACCAAAGTGAGTTGAATGCTCAAGATTTCCCAGGATTTCACTGCGATTGAGTAAAATTGAGATTAGGCAAGTTTGAAAACCACAGACTAGAAAATCAGGAAGTGAAAGCTTCCATGATTCAGCACACAAAATACATTTCATGGGAAAATGGCAGCGCCAATTCAAGTTTGCATAGGCTTCAATTCCTCTCAAAATTCTAAATAGCAGGTCTTGTGTTGGTTTCAAGTGCAGTTATGTCTGTTAGAGCAAGCTTTAAAGTGCCTGCTCAGGGCAATGGTGTTCAATAATTGCCATGTAGTCAAACGAAAATTGAAACTCCTCCACATCACATCCTCTTTTGTTTTGGCACTTGTATGCATCATTGGAATTGAGATCAAATGTTATAATTATGGTGGTAGATGTATTAGTGTTCCGCCTCCACTCCTGTGATTGATGAATCCAGTCCTAGGACAGAATATATAGATGAGTATATGACCTAATTCTGTCAATAGATATTGTTATCGTAGTTATTGTGTGCATGAGTTGGCCACTCATCTGTTGATACCTGACAATATCTGGTATTGCAAAACTGTTTTTATCAGAGTGTACTTTTATATACAGCTTTAAAATTCATCCAGCAGCATTGTTGAAAATCCCTCGTTTGTGGACAGGAGCAACTAGACACAGCCTGTAATTATGACTCATTGATCATTGAACCATACATAGTGTTATACAGAGTTGTGCCCGCGTCACTAGAGGGAAGACAACTTGCAGTTTACTGTTTACCATTAGTCATATTAAAATAATTCAAAGATATTTCTGATTTCTTTTTACAGATATCGAGGCAGAAAAGAAGGAAGAGAAGTAAAGACTTCACTATGTTAATTTATTACTTTTAACATCCCATAGTTATTTTCTTACTTCCTGATCAAAAATGTCAAACCACAAATCATCATCATTCTTGTTATTTTTTACTCTCTAAAATCATCTTCCATTCAATCGACATCCTCTTAGATGGATAGCAATTATTAACTCATGCAAACTTTTTTTCCATTATCGGTTTTTTTCTCAATGCCTAATAGTTGGATGCGTAGATTCTTTGCTCAATATTGTTGAAACTACTAACTGCTATTAGCTTCACAGTATTAGAACTCTCTGGTCTGCCAAAGAGCTAGCTGATATTCTGAAAGGTGAATATGTGAAACGAGAGAAGGCTAACAGAGTTTCTTTGTTATATTGGTTAATGCAGCATTAGGGTGAAGATACAATGATATGTTAAGAACAATGTTGGAAACGAATTGCTTTGCTGCTCAATAAAATAAAATGTTGAAAAACTCAACTGCATCTTTATTGTAGACTATATAAGCTAAACTGAGCTATTTTCATTTGCTAAACCATCCAGTGAATAATGAGTGACGAAAGACTTTTGATGATAGATACTTCTCATATGGTACCCATGTTGAAATTTAATTATTAGTTGGGCTCCAGATCTACCATTTTCAAACTAGTAACAAGCCCTCCTCAAGATATGATGAGTCAGTTCAAATCACTGGTTGGCAATTAGTTCCTACTATGAATAGACTTTTGTCGCATTTACAAGGTTTATTGAGGGAAAGGCATAAAAATGGTACATCATTTGGGGTGAAAACATTTCAAACAATATGGTCAGCAACTTCTAAGGAGGCTGGAAATCATTCACCCAAAATAAACAGTTTTCCCATTTTATAAAGTTGGCCTCTCCAATGCGACCTTAGCGCTGATAAGTGGCCACAGCCTCTCAGCTCAAAATTTATTTCTGCCAAAAGTGCAGACGAATTCCTCAGTACAAATAAAGGCGTCAGTTACCGGCTCCGGTAATCATTATACAACACATCTACACACCCTCATAGGGTTATGAGAATCGTCCTGACTCTATTTGCTCAAGTGTTATGGGAAGTTGATGTTTCTCTATGTATCGTAGTCGTGCCTCTTGTAACATGGCTTGTTTTCTCTCAGATAGCGACATGTGTCTTTGATCTGAACGCTTGGCAAACTGGACAGCGGCGTAAGTCTGAAGCTGGGTGCCACTTGTTGATGCTTTTACACTGTTGGTTGAAGATACCTGAAAATTGAATTGACAGTTTAATAAATACAAACTACAAGCCAGACTCACTAGGTAATCTTCCAGTAAGGGTTTATTGTGGACAGCTAAATACTTCTTAGAAGATTGCTCTTCTGTTGAAGTATTTCATAACTGTATTGATGGAAGCAAATTCTATACCAAAAGGTTTATCAATTGATAGATAAATTTGTAGTTGAATGACCATTCAGGTATCGGGAAACGATCAGTTCTGAGAATATAAATGGTTCAGTTTGCGGTGAATGCCCCTAGAACTCTGACAAACTTATTCCAAAAAGAATCATTGCAGGATCTACAGATTTCAGTAACATGCCATTTATGAGACCATAATTCCCTTTTTAAGTGGAGACAAATCCAACATTTGGATTTGGGAATTAGACAAAGTGTCTCATGGGAATTCAAGAAGTTTATAGCCAAGTTGACAGATAAACCATATCTAATGTGTCCAATTTAAATGAGTACGTAGTGTCCGCACAACACACGTGACCTGCATGTCAAGAGAAAGACAAGTAAATAATGACAATCTGGAGGGTTCATTAATCTAGCTAGATTTCAGCAAGAAATGTGCACCAATCTAAGAGATTTCACGGCTACAATTTTGGGTCATTTATGTAATTGATAAGAAAAGCTGAATTTGAAAGATCAAGTTGTCTCACAGCTTTGAAATAACATGATGGTGTGTAGGAAGCATGTACATGCGACATTATCATCAGAGCACTACCCTGTGATGTGTGTGAAAGATTGCAATGCCACTGACTTCTTGATGAAAAAATTGAATGCAGCTTTGTAAGTTTTCACATGTATTTATTAATATTACAGCTAGTGAGAGCTCACCTGTGAAGCATTAGAAGCAGCAGACTGGCTTCTAGAGAGACATGATATAGTAGGTGATTGTGTCTCAGTGGATTCTGCTTCAGGCTGATAGTCTATATTACCCTCTAATATATTACTCAATGTTGCATCGACGTCCTGTGTGGGAATAAAAAAAAGGATACAAAGTCTTCATGGTTCAATATATCATTGTGTAATAACTGATATTGGCTCCCCAGTTACACCGAGGAGTTAGAGCTAAACTCCTTGGTTACACTAAGCACTCTAGTATTTCAGAATGATTGGGAAAACAAAATTATATAACTCTGTATTTGGGAGTTGTTTGCTCTTTGATTTTATGTTCAATGAGGGAACAACTCCTAGTACAAACAATCAATATCAACAACGAACACACCTGTTCGTAAGATAAAGTCATGTTATTCCCAAGTTAACGGCTGATTAGAAACTCAACCAGCATCATTCATAAGTATATTCATCTCTGATTGCATGTTGATATCATACCAACCATACCAATAGACATACATACACATAAACGTATTAAAAATTATCAAGTTTTAAATGTTTATGATTATACCTAATACTACCTAAGGAATGCAGATACTATAACTGACCTGTGTTTTGAGTATTTCTTTACGCAGCACATGTATAGGTACCTGTGGTACGACAGCCTTACAGCTTTGTACCATACTCTCCAGTTCAGGTCTTAGTGGCTGACTCTCCACAATATTACTGGTCTGTCTCTGGGCTGGTGCTGGTCTCAAGTGGACTGCTTCTCCTTCTACAGTTAAAACACAGATCATGATTTAGAGTTATAGTTGATGCAAGCCTCGGAAGTGCTAAGGAAATTAGGTTCAGGAAAAATGCATGCCATTGTATCATGTTTGTATTGAGAATTTGAATTTAAATTTCAACTGTTAGAATATTGTGGTCAGAGTTCTGAATTACTGAAATGCTTAAATACTTACATTTACATAAGGCAAAAATAATTATATTATGCCTTGTGAAATTTTTCATTAGTCCAAGAGACAATTTTAGGACTGACATAATCAATAAATAAAGTTTTAGCACACCAAACACGGTTAACCTAATTTGTCAATTCAATAATGATGTATTGTAAATTCTCATGAGGGGTCATGTAGTTATCCTCACCGTTTTCGCACAATGTTTGGTTATAGTTGAGTTTTTTAATCAGATCATTTTTGTCATGTCTACTGTGTTTGGAGGCTGTCAGACCCAAACCATCAGCCATCTTGTTTCTGACACGTTCAGAATAGTCTTCAACTGTTTCTTCCTCTTCTCTATGTATGACTGGTAAATATCTACAAGTATGCAACACAATGTCAGACAACACGTCCAAACAAAATAAAGAATGATTTTGCATATACCTAAATTATATCCTATCTGCTCATGGTGGCTTATCTAAGAAACCAATGTTGTGAAGTTAATGTTTAATATATGTAAGCCACCTGCCACTGTCCTGGTGACATTTTGGCAAAGACTAAGGTCATGACTGGTAAAACCGTAGCCAACTATATTTTTATCTGGTCTTCTTGTACCATCATATCAACTTGTATGATGAAGCCAACCAAATTCAACCAGTATCACCCAACCCAAGGAGTCACGGGAGGAAATGTTCGCCATTTTGCACATACTTGCAGTAGCAGAGATAAATAATACACTTACGTAACAGAGAAAAGTGTGTATGGAGAATAAATGAAATAGAACAAGTCAGACATAGCAGTACTCCTCAATGTGGTCTACAAAGAAAGCATGTCATAATAATTCATAGATATTTATAGTATTTTCATACTCTATGTGAGGCAGACTGTATGCTGGACTGCCTATTTGTGGGAATAATCAATCTATGTCCAAAGTTTTGGGTAGTGATTGATATGACTATACGATGAAGCAGATAATTTGATAAGTTTTCAATGTGGTGAATTGAATGAAACTCCAAAACCAGAGGCAGCCGCTAAGCTATTTTTACTGTGCCTGTTACCAAAAGGATAATATGCTGAAGGACCAAGCTAAAACTTGTCCAAACCGATCTTAGACTGGAAGCTTCAAATTCAATACTCACCAAGTTAATTGGCATAGGTCTTTTAGCTGAGATAACCACTGGCTGTACCTCATCACAAATACTAAACTGCCATGTACTACAACATAAAACAGAGAACATAACAGCATAAACATTGTATTAATGTATCACTAAGTTCTTCCAGAATGTTGCAGCACAACACCCAACTGAATTAAGTCAAGTTATTCATCTTTCCATAATGTTGAGGTGACATGGATGAGGTTTTGATAATTTAGGTGTTGGATAATTTTTTACACACGCTGCTGTGGCAAGGGTCAATCTGCACTGTAGTGGCGGTACAGCAAAGAAGTCTCGATGGCCTATTTATATTTTGGTACATGAAGCTAACTTTGTACAACTTGGTGGGTCATTTCTTTAGGAGCTCAAGCGCATCAGACTAACTGATAACGATTGGGCATTGGTATTATCCCCAATCAACAAAAACCGATTTTGAGGAAAATAAAATATGATAGAATCTCCTTACCTAAATTTGAGTAAAGCCCGTTTACCGGAGGTTGAGGATCCTTCTGGTCTGGTGAACAAAGGCACAGCAGACTCTGGAAAAATTACAGAAATAACAATAAGAAGATATAAAAGTTTTATAAAGAAAAATGAAGCGATCGAAATTTCATATGGATCAAGTAACCAAGATAATGTTGGGACTACTCGCAAGTGCTTACTGATTCTCAAAATCTGTAGTTGTCCGAGTGCTAAATACAAGAAAGACATTTGGCATACACAGAGTAAACTGAGTGACTGTTACACTGGCCAGCTTTACATACCTTGGCACAATCGTTTAGCATTCTGTAAGAATGTATCTCTTGAATCCTCAACATCTAAATCTGTCATTCCAAACAACCATGACAGGAAAGGAGGATATCCCCACTCATTAGCCTGAAAATAAATATGAAGTTTGATATTGATATTATCTCAATACGATAGCAATAAGATAGCTTAATAGAGAAATCAAATGAATTGAAGACAATCACTATGGTAAAAGAGGAAGTGCTTCTCCTGACTTAGATATTTAATAACATATTTCCGACATTCTGACAATTCAACTTCTACTTGGAACTCCCAGGAAGATCAAGAGGCAGTTTTACATATTGATTTGCTATCACTGGAATACAAGACAGCTGCAATGTTGGATACTCACTGACATATCTTATTGCTTCGGAATATTTTGTGTATATGTGAAAAACCCTTTAACAAATTATATTTACATCAACCTTTGGTTCATTTGTCAGTGTAAATTGAGCAAAATGATAATCTTACTAGAATATTGGGTTGTATGAGATATAGGATAAGCCTGTCAGCTGGTGATATGTGATTACAAGTGATCACAGGGCAATCATTGTTACGGTGCTCTTCTGATTTAACTTTGACTGACAGCCCACAGAGAAGTAGCATAAACCTTATTATGTTTCTGTAAAAGAGACAAAAATGATTGATGTATACAACTTCATTGCAGTTATTGTATGTCTATGTAGCATACATTACGATCCAAATAGGATACAAATTATTGTAATGTATGTCTCAAATATTAACATGTTTATGCCTTTGTTAGAGAGGAACACCAGGACTTGACTATAAGTAATTAAGAGCTCAAAAAAGGACAAGAAATCTTGAAAGGTATATCAGCTATTAAGTCACTGCTTATCCCTACCACATCATGAATGTTAGATGTTAGATATTTAATTTGGGCCTATGGTAGCAGAACAAAGACAGACTTATAACTGAAGAAGGCAACCACAGCGTGAAGGAAATGGAGAAGGAAAACTTAACTCACCTAAAGACTGGTAGATGAACAGGGAGCACGCTAGACATGGCATAAATGTGAAATAGCATAAATAAGCGTAAAACTGCAAGTATGATCCCGAGTGGAAAGTATATGCAGATGAGAACAGTGTCCTTGAAGTTACCAGATAACCTGCAACAGAGAGAACTATTCTAAACATAGATCATTGGAATCGACGTATGTTTGGCTCATTTGGCAAGCATTACAAACTTCTTAGGCCAGGTAAAGTTACACATTGCTTACACCCAACACCAACATTTCACCGCAGCTTTTTTGGATTCAATTAGCGTAAATTCTAAAAGGATGGATTGAAGCTCACTGGACTCATCAATTTCATGTGTGTGCATTTGTACCATCCTTTCTTGAAAACATATAGTGCAATCATCATCATGGATTAGTGATTGATTGAATAATAATATAGTGGTTATGTATGTTTCAAAAGCCTATCTTACTATAAAGAATGAGCGCACTACTACTTGGAATCCAACAGTTATAAATTATATGGGGCACTGTTCTTCATCATACATGATTAAATGATATATTAACAGTATAAATCCTAATATATATATATATATATATGAATTATTGAACTACTGATGTGTTACCAGACTAGCTAGCCTAGTACTAGAACTTTACTAGTACAGTAGCAAATCTTTCCTCACCTTGAACTGTCAAATAATTTTGAAAGCTCCATCTCACTCTTATCAGGGGTTGGACCCATTCTGGTTGTCTTTTAATGTATATTCACACAGCTAAACTACAGGTTGTGATGATGCAGGAGTGGCTATCATGATCATGCAGCCATTATACAGAGTGTTCTTCTGAGATAAAAAAGATCACACTAAAAATTTCTAAAATCTGTTATGCAACCTTGACCTTTTCCAGTCACCAGAGAGACTCAATCTAATTGGATGAATATAAAAGTTGAAAGTTCATAGAAATTGAGGTAAATAGTTTTAAATTGTAACAATGCAGGTAAAGCCTGAGAAGTTCACCACATAATAAAGACAACATTCTGCGCATGCTCAGCTCTGGGCATGAGCTGATCTCTGCAAAATTGCATTCTGCTTGCAGGATAGCCTTGTGACATAGTCTATCTCTGCAGCACAGCAGTGGTGGCGCTGCCTTCCATCAAGAAAGGCAACTCCCAGGGTTCAAGGTGATGAGATATCAAAACCAGTGTTCCATTTAGGCCCAAAGATTTCCAAAATATGGGTTTCCATTGTTTTCCCAATTTTGGTACTCAGACTAGGTGAATTAGTTCAAGCTCTATGCTGCAGAGACGAACGTATGCCTCAACAGTTCGCACATGCGCAGACTGGCAAAATTGAGCCTCGGAATTCCGAAGCCATCTGATTGGCTACCTGCTCTGGTGACATACTCCCCAAATTTTTTAATAGTTATCCTCTCTTGTCATTATTAGCTGCTTTTGATTGACAGTTTATGCAGGGGATATCCCATTTCCCCTTTCTAAAGTTGCAATCAGAACCCAAACTAAACTCATTGTTCTTGCACATGCGCAAATTCAAATCACGCATGATGCATACTTAGCCTTACGACACCTGCTTTGTGGTAATGATAACCTAGTTTATCAGTGATCTACATGCCCAGTCAGATCACGAGAGTCAGTATGTAAAGACAACATGATTTAAGATAACCTTTTCGGTCTAGGGCACTCACATGAAACAGGCATTTTCTAAAGTTTCAAGTATTAAATTTAATTATATTTGTGATACATTTTTGTCACATTCAAGGGACAGTATGGTTGACAATACACCCTGCAAAAGTTTGACGAGTCAGGCCCATTAGTTAAACGTGTGTACTTGGGAAAATTCTTGAGCATATCATAACAACATCGCAGATATGGGACTTCATCCATAGGCATCTGGAGTTACAAGCATGTCCAGATGCCTATGACTTCATCGAAGAAAAAGACGTAAAACCACTACGCCAACACGGCTTCAGAAAAGGACCAAATACCACCACCCAACATCTTCATGTGGTCCACAATTCTGCCAAATCTATGAATGAGAAACTTCATCACAACATGATATCTTTTGATTTTAAAAAAGCCTTCCTTCGACAAAGTCTGTCACCAAATGCTCATTAATAAACTCCACAATTATTCCTTTTCAATTATTATTGTTGATTGGTGGAGGAGCGGCCCAGGGACAGAAGCTCTGTGGTAGCTGTAAACTCTGCTATCTCCCGGGAGTTTGCAGTCACCTCAGGGGTACTGCAGGGCTCTGTCTTGGGGCCACTTCTGTTTCTCATATATGTTGATGACATTACAAAAGAAATAAAATCTGATTTTAGACTACGCTGATGACACTCTTTTATGCCACAACATCGAGTGTAATGAGGATGCTAAGACATTTCAAGATGACATTCAGAAACTTGTTAATTGGTCCAAGACATGGAGAATTGAATTCAATGTGTCTAAATGTGCTCATATAGAGATTGGTAGCAGCACCCCTCGATACCATTCCTGCTTAGACTTAGAGGGTCAAATAATTCCCCCTTGTGAAAGCGTTAAATATTTAAGTGTCACAATTGACTATAAACTTAAATTTCAAGACCATATCAATAATGTTGTAGGTAAAGGTAACAAGCTACTAGGCATGTTGAGGAGATGCTTAAGTTTTGCGAATGAAAGACAAAATTGATTGCATTTAATACGATTGTGCGTCCAACTATGGAATATGTGTCAGGTGTGGTCCCCAGAAGCTCAGAAACGCATCAATGCAGTTGATTCTGTACAGCAAAAGGCTGTTCGCTGGACAAACCATCTCCAGCGAATGGATAGTGTTTCTGAGCTCAACTTTATATTGAAGGCCGTGTCAGCGAGTACTCTTTTGACAGTCTGATGGTGTTGTGTACAAATGCCATTCGTTTCGTCCCCACTATTGTTTCGTCCCTGCACGTGTTCGTCTTTTCTCAGTTCGTCCCTATATTTGCTTGAACTCAGTTATAGGAGTTGTGCTCCCTTATTTTTCATACATCGATTTTCAAAATCAAGAGAGACAATCTGCGTAAACGAAGTGGCAAAGTCAACACCGAGCAAAGATACAAGGAATACAAGAAGGAAGTCCAACATCTGATGCGGAAAGAACACCGACAATATGTCCACAACCTACTTGAAGAACAAGACAAAGAAACAAAGAGTACCAATAAACGATTCTGGACATATATAAAGCACAGACGTGGTGA
Source organism: Membranipora membranacea (assembly GCA_914767715.1). Classification (NCBI taxonomy): domain Eukaryota; kingdom Metazoa; phylum Bryozoa; class Gymnolaemata; order Cheilostomatida; family Membraniporidae; genus Membranipora; species Membranipora membranacea. Next base: position 18,294,892 of record OU612066.1, on the reverse strand, counting down.
TAGCAACACCATCTCAGCTATGAAGGCCCAACACCGCCTCATCACTGACAAAAAAAGGTATCGCCAATGCCCTAAACTGCCAATTTCAGTCTGTCTTCTCCACAGCTGACTCAACCAAAACACAAGCTGGACAACAATCAAACCTCCCATCTTACCATCGCTAGGGAAGGGGTCCTGAAATTACTGACAAACCTGAACCCTAATAAAGCCTCCGGGTACGACGGGATAAGTGCCAGAGTATTGAAAGAAGCAGCATCTGAGCTCGCTGGACCACTGTGCAACATCTTCAACATGTCACCTCAGTACTGCTCTGTCCCCGATGACTGGAGACATGCGAATGTCACACCCATCTTCAAGAAGGGAGACAGGAGCAGACCAGAGAACTATCGACCTTTCAGCTTGACATGCATTGCAAGCAAATTGATGGAACATATCGTCACCAGCCATATAATGAAGTACATAGAAGGCAACAAAATGCTTCACCCTCAACAACATGGATTCAGAGCTAAACTGAGCTGTGAAACCCAGCTGGTTGAATTGATATCGGACATCTCGAAAGATCCTGATGCAGGAAAGGAAGTTGATGCATGCCTGCCTCCAGAAGATTAAATCTGCTGGTATAAGCGACCAAATCACTAACTGGACTGCATCCTTCCTCAGAAACCGAACCCAAGCTGTCACATTGCAAGGAGTCTCATCTGATCTATGTGCTGTGACCTCTGGTGTACCACAGGACTCTGTCATTGGCCAATCCCTCTTCCTGCTTTACATAAACGATCTTCCTAGCTCAGTTACATCCCATGTAAGACTTTTCGCAGATGACACAATCATATATGCCACGGCTGATAAGTCACACCAGCTCAAGGAAGATCTGCGCAAGCTGGAGAAATGGGAACTCGACTGGAACATGGAGTTCCACCCCTCCAAATGTGAGTTTGGGCGTTTCAGTAGAAAACGCACAAAGACAGAGCCCCCCTCCTACCAACTACACCAGGAAGTCATCCCCAAGGTTGACACCATCAAATACCTAGGAGTAAAAGTACAAGAAGATCTGAAATGGAACTCTCATATTGAGCACATTACCAGCAAAGCCTCTACAACACTAGGCTTCATAAAGAGAACCATACCGCCACAGTCCACCAACCTTGGTGTGAAAGCCTACAAACAACTTGGGCCCATGGGACTTACTTGTCTTTACTTTGCCAATGTCCAGCATATGGGTGGTCGATACTGTCTGCCTGTCTTAACAAGCTTTTAAGACAGGCTACAGAGGCCCATGCTTGGGCCATAGAAATAGGGAGCTTGTATCGATGTCTCTGGCTTGGGCTCACTCAAAATGTAACCTTGACACTGCATGACGACAGGGACGAACTGAAAACTAGAACGAACTGAATAAAGGGCGAACCAACAAGGGACGAAACAAAAACAGGGACGAACTGAAAACAGGGACGAACTGAAGTGTTTCCTTTGTGTACTCCGATATTGGTGTCTTGATCTCTTGGTAGTTCTAGCCTTATGCTTTTATCTCCAAGGCCCTACTATTCTTGTTTCATTTGTGGTTATGGAGATAATAAGGGCTTACTGTGTTGCTCCAGATGAACTCTAATGATAACAATGGTTTTGTTTTGGTAATGGCATATATATATATATATATATATATATATATTCTTTCTGTTGGACCACAGGACAGTGCCAGCTGGGCCCATCATTTACGCTCCTTGATGATAATATAGACACAAACCGAGGAAAAGCCTAGGCCTAATCATTGTATAAACAACGATTTTGTAGGAAATAAAACCAACCGTTTCATGTGAAATAAGAATATCTGCTGACTGTTATTACAATGGATGGCTATTTGCAGGCATTATTTTTTAATTATGAAATACAGTCAAAGAGAGCCGAATTTAAAAAAAATTAAATCATTTCGTTGTAGGGTGATCACATGTCAGAGGCGCTGTAGGCTTAAGTACAAAATTCAGCAAGAGTTTTAATGTTCCAAATGAAACTTAAACAGTGACCTTCTTGTGTTATACGTTGCTCATGATTATAGACAAAATTGACTAATATTGTAGTGCTCCACAGGATGGGACAAGAATGTAAAAATTGTGGGGGTGAGGAGTTTCACTGCAAGAATGGACTTTATTATTGCAAAGGATGTCAGCAACATGCTGAGGTGAGTGGTAGAAGCTTTTATGAAGTAAAGCACTCAGTCTCCCTGCAATATAATACATATCTCTAGTTGAGTGTGCGCAAGGCCAGTAGTTTACAAATCTAGATTTCAATGGTCTTGTACTTGATGCAGGCTGCTTAATGGTAAGTGAGGAATCTAACTCCTTGGTGGCCTATATGAAATTGAATGAAATAATTTACAGATAAATCAGATTCAATTTTGTTGCGTTTTAACTGCATTTTATGAAATTATGCATTAATTCAGGATTTTTTATATAATTATGCTCCAATGACTTTATTCAGGATTACATCGAAACTGCAGATTTTGAGTTGAATTTCGATAACTGCATAGCCACAGGAATTGGTGGGGTCCCTGTGGCGGGCAGGAAGCTAACCCAACAAACTGTCCAGGTACAGTCACAGAGGGAGAGTCAAAGGCAACTACAAACGGAAGAGACCACATTCATAGAACCTACTGAACAGGAGAAAGGTATGTGAAACTGAACATGTGTGTTTACTTTCGAGATTGTTCGGGAGAGAGTGTTACTTCTCCGATATGAAACTAATTATTAGTGTGCTGGTTCTTGTGGACAGTTAAAGGTACTGAGTGAGTGGTATGCTCTGCCATCATATGAAATTGGAAAATGTTTGAAAGGATTCGAATTTTAACCTTCATTCCCATCGATCGATCGTGCTTGCTGAATTTTCTATATTTTATACTTGTCTTGACCCCGTATAATAGGCAGCAAAGGCCGACCATTTACGACATTTGAGGTGTATCAGATCATCCTGGCATCTCAAGCTGACGCACTGGTGAAGAAAGGATTTCCACATGTACTCAAGGTACTGTTTCTCATAAATGTTTGTAAAGATTATTATGGAGCCTTGTGATGTCAAACCGGAGCTGGAAATTTTTTTCACCTCTTACAGTCTGATTTTCCCTCGTGAGCGGTTCCTAAAAATGAAACATCATAGATTAATATGTTCTGCATGAATGGGGACGGTGATACAGTTAACGAGTGTCAAAAATGAAGCTAGAGCTGTCCTATAAAAGCTTACAACATCTGACATTGACACATGAACAATGAATAAAATAAAATAGGGAGGGGATGATCTGCTACGTTACCGTTTTTCATCATCATGTATTCTTATTTCTGATATAAAATCGCTGTGATGAAGGATATACTAAGATGAAGTTCGCTTGATTTTCCTGCGTTTCAAATTGCTCACTTTCATCATGTAAGAGGGCTAAAGGGGACAACTCCTAATGTAATCAAATTTGATCTAACCTAAACAAGTAGAACCAATATGCATGATGGTAAGCCAAGGGGTAAGGGACATCAACATAAACAAACTATTATATCCGTAGACAAACAATTTTTTTACAATGGCTCATTATTTTCACTTATAAACGACTGACCATAGTTGGCAAGTAATGATGCTTCTTTCTATTTCCCATGAAACCCTCTGTACTTTTATCATGGTTTTAGGAGAGGGTGTTCAAAATATGGTGTAAGTATTTATCAGAGCTGAGAGAGGCCTTTACCAAGGAGAAAAACTACAATCTAAAAATAAACAAAGTTCAAGACAGGTACAGTAAATCCGTTGAACTTGTTTTAAAATAAAGAAAGCACGCATTTGGGAGTGTGCCACCATAGCAGGTAGCCAATCAGATGGCTTCGGAATTCCGAGACTCAATTTTGCAGAGATCAGCTCATGCCCAGAGCTGAGCATGCGCAGAATGGTTGATAACTTCACATTCTTGGACTGAATCCCACTTCCCAGTCTATCATACCTGATTTAGTTCCCTTCTTTTGGTAACCTTCGGGTCTATGGTTGACTAGATCGCATTCTGATTCATAATTTTCCACATAATAAGCTGCTGCATGTTGAGCGACAATAATGTGTCAAGGCAACATGACTAACTTGTATCATGACTTGAGCCAAACCCAACATGAGATAGCCTTGTCATTGACACGCAAATACCTTTCTGTGGTGGCGTGACAAGGCTAAACATGTGATGCATCTACAATCATCTTTATGAATATTTCTCATAATTCAATTATTGTTTTCAATTATTACTGTTCAATGTTATATTTTTTATATATCAGCTGTATTTATTTTGATCAGAGATGCCAGTCGAGTCACACAATCTCATCAGAAACATCTAACTGGCAGTGGCAGGAAACGTAAAAAGGTAGGACATATTACAACCTTATCTAGTACGATTCATGATTTACAGCTTCTGTTCATAAATTGTTATTGTTTTCATTATTGTGCTCCAATAACACACTTGGCCTTCAAAGCCCATAGTTTGTGAAATGCAGGGTTAGCTTGTTGGCAAAACACCTCCAGCACTAATCACACGATATCTGTGTTCAGGAATTAAGGCTTTTTTTCTAAGGCATGATATAATATGAATGTCTCTCTGCAGGTTGGCTCAGATGGTGATAATGTGGACTTCCAGAAGCCTCTGACAGTCGTAAGTGTAATTAACTGCAATTTTGTTGGTGGACAAAATCCTCATCATATGATAATATACCTATTGTCTCAAATACTATATGCACGCACTTTGTTAGACCAACCATCTGTAAAGACGTGGGCAGTCAACGAAGAATGATCAACTTGCCTATTTTTTTGATTGTTAGATTCAAGATATCCAAACGACACTATCTGAAGATCTCCTTAATTCCTTTTTCAGGGTGGCACAGAACGAGTGAGTAGCTCAGCAGCTAATAAACTGAATATGAACACACTACTAGGGCTTTTGTATCTGGCTATTGCTATCACAAATCCGGCTTATACTATCGGTGATCTTAGAAGGTAGGCAAATGGAGAAATATTTCTTTTCTATTTGGGGCCACAATATGTCTTCATTTTGGAGTTGCTCCCCCTCGAGCCGTCTGAAGCTTACCAGTAGAATGGAAACAATCCAAGATGACAGCAAACTTCAACTTGATTTTTTGCTCTATCCGAAGTCTCTGTACTTATTGCTATGTGTTTAATATGGTGAGGACGAATACAGACTTTACTCCATCAAGTGCATAATCAGTAAAATATTACATACAAGTCAGCTAATGTATGAATGAAACAAAGCCAGGCTGATCAAAAAGACAATGGTTAGAGTGCAGAAAAGCAAATTTATTTGTCAATGTCTTACAATCTTTCTTTTTATATTGTTAGATGGATTCAGGATGGGAGTATTCTCTATTTTAATGCAGACAGATATCTACCTGACGATATGCACTTTATGTGTAAAGATCACAACCTCCTCACTAATCTGGTAAGGTCTGATAGCATCCTTTTAGCTCACCTTATATCGTATGCGATCCTCAGGGGTTATTTTTTGTTTGAACCCAAAAGTCATACCTGACTGCAACCTGAAGTCAGACATGTATTTTGTGTCCGGTGTCAAAAAAAGAAACTACAGCTAAGCCTAACTCCTACCTATTATTTCCTCCCCATGGCTATCTGATTCGTTCGTTTGGTGTTGCATGTTGGATTACATAGTTGAGGGTTGGTACCATAGACAGTTGATGATTCATTGTTGGTTCTTTCCACAATTACAGACAATGCCCGCCCACTCACACATACGTCGCGTCGTCTCTAACTTAGCCAGATACTTGGACTTCGCGGACAGTGATTTTCCGGCTGTGGATATCCAAGCTTTGTGTAACAGATACATCACTGAATTAAATTTGCCCGGTAAGTTCTCAGATCTATTCTCTGCCTAAGGGTATATTGGGTTTATTGAATAGGACCTCTAATAAACCTGGCAGATATATCAAGGTATTGTTTTTTTGCCAACTGAATTATTTGTTAAAGTAGCAATTATTAGAAGTAGAAATAAAGGACGTAGGACAATGTTTGACTTTTTTGAGTAAATACTGTGCAGTTCACTTAATTCAAACCTCTGGGGACCACAACATTTTATGAATTAGGTGAAATTAGAATCGACGAGATTTGGCTGAAGGGACCAAGGAGAATTATAAACTCTGAATTAAGAGGATTACACTGTATGCAGAATTTAGTGTAGTGATGCAAGCTAAGAGATGTTATGGTTTGAAAGACCAAACTTCTGTGAATAAAATCTAGCTTTTTACTATAATAGATATTGAGATTGAAATTTGTTGATAACATAACTTCTTTTGTCGCGTTTCACAGGAGAACTAAGAGGGCTGGTAATATTTCTGGTTCGATCAAAGCCTCCATATCTACGATTCTTACCGAATTGCCAACATCCCCGACGGAAGGGGTGTCCTATGTATGAAGGTGTGGCTATGAGCTATATCATCATCGTACTGCGCAGTCTTTTCGGATTCTACAGTAACTTAGAAACGTAAATATAAGATATCATACTGATCCAAATTGTAGTCGCCCCCTCCCCCTTCCAGTTGGAAATTTTTCTTTTACTGAGATTTGTGTAATTATGATGTTGAACACTGAAAACCTACCAGGGATTTTGCCTTTTTCTTTCTAACCATTGCAAATAGGTTATGTTGGATTTTGGTGTTTGATAATGTTGCTAATGCTTTATTTTATTCAGAGTATTGACTCAATATGCAGAAGGCGTTCAACAGCAATTAGGTGACACTGCTTCTCAGCTTTTCAACATACAGTCATGGATGTATCAGAGAATCTCAAATCAACTCATAGATCTACCAAACGATAACCTGTGAGCTTTATTTGTCATTCCCAACTTTCCTTCTTTTCCATGATAATTGGTTATATTTACTAATTTGACCTGAAGAGAAAGAAATGTTCCTGAAATACGGTTTAATTATGGCTGACAACAGGTGGACTTTTGTATAATGGCCTGTTACTACTAAACTATTCCATTGAAAAGTTGTCACGTCGCCCCATAACTTAGTCAACCAACAAAATGATTTGTACCCCCCTCTGTACATGGCACTCTTGATGGAAATTGCCAATTGTCGGTGATGCCAGATTTTATTTACACATCATCTCTTTATATCCCTGAAGTTTTGTGGCATCTATGATCGCGGCATTTCTAGTTAAATTTATTTGTTTATTATGACTCTTTAGAGACACACAGAGGTTAGCCTGCTTAAAGTCAGCACTGCTACATTTCTCCAACATATCCGCCCCATTAAGTCGCCATACAGAGCGTGGCGCTAAGTCTAAGACTAAACTCAACACTGACACAAACAGGAAACAGCTCCTGGATATCACTGATGAGTTGGTGACTAAGATCGATGAAACAAGACTCGCCGACGAACAAGAGGAAAATGATGAAGTTAGTGTAACATTGATAATCCAATAATGTAGAGGAAAGTTAAATTCCTTTAAGTCATATTGTGTTAATAGTGCAAGTCTGAGATGAAATGTTCCCGATTAAAAGCTTTGCTCATCAATTGACTGATTTTATTCCTGAGCATCCAGAATGGCTTATCTAGGGTGGTGGATTTTTTAGGAGAACTTTGTTCATACTCATTTTGCACTACTTTAGGTACATCAGCAGCTGAACAGCATGAAACGGTATCATCTGTCAACTGCATCAAAACACTGAAAATAAAGTTTATTGTCTAGCCATCACCACCTTCCTAAAAACCTCTGTGACATAAGAATTTAACAGCTCGGATTGTTTAGAATCGAACAACGAAAAAATTCTTTATCATTGCAGGGGGATCTAGAGAGCGTAAGTGCAGCCAGTGAGGCGCCATCAACAGTTTTTACCAAGGCAACTACTGCACCATCAACCATTACTGAATGGAGTCAGCCAGGCGCGACCAGCACACAACGTCAAGATGAAAATCAACAGTCCACTCATCAATCACAAGCCATGCCAGAGAGTTTTGTATCACCGATGAGCAGCGCAAAGTCATTCATGGATCACTCAATATTGTATGTGATGAATCATAGGAAGTTTTGTAAGAGGCATAAACTCATCTCTGGTTACAATGGAGATACAGTGCAGGAACATGTTGAGCAGGTATGAAAATATATGTCAATTTTGTTGTCTGCCGGAATAAATAGCTAAGTCTTAGACGGTTTTGGTGAGGTTCTTGTGATTTGTCTGTATTGGACAGAGATATTACTAGTCAACTGACTGAAACGAATGATGTGATCATTCACTACAGACTGATTATACCTATGCCTTGACATCCTCTGAATGGAACAGAATATAAGTCATCTGTCATCAGGTTAATAGCATGGCCATAGGTTTGATTTAGCTTGTGCATAATGTGGGGAAGCCGGTAGCTGGTAGCATTTCATTATCCACCGCTATCTTAAGAGCTAGAGGGCGAAGCCGCATATGTAGTCAGGTGTGCTGTGAAATATTCTAACATACCTAGAGAGCCCAATGTATAATATGGGATGTGACGGTCACATCCTCAAACTTTCCTCGATTTTCCAGAAATTTCTAACCATAGACTTGGCTATGGTTCAAACCATTCAATCCTGGTAATACTCATCAACGATGTGTATTTTTTTGTAGTATCTGGACGGGGATTCTGCAGAGAAGGTTTGTAATGCTCTTAGATCAGATAGCCTGTACTGTACTCTCTCAGATGAACAAACAGAAAACAATACACCTCTGAAACTACTATTCCAGGTAATCATTAGAAACCACCCAAAACCAATGCATGTTATAGTCAGGCAGTTACTTATGATAAAGTTATGTCAGATTTGTATGATAAAATGCAATACAGGGAATGACAGTTGACTTCCCTTAATGGAGGCAATCTTTCCACCATCAATAATTCATGCCAAGTAGAGCATTGAATTTTTTTATCATGCAAATCTGACATAGCTTTATCATAAGTAACTGCCTGAATATAACATACATTGGTATTTGGGTTGGGTAGTCCAGCAAAATAATCAGAGGAGTGATACATCGACAGATGGAAATGTTCACCTTTACGCACATGCTAGAATAATTGAAATGAATGGCTAGCTAACATTTCATTGTAAAGCTGTAATCTAAGTTAGTGAAAATTATCGCTATATTTTATTACATCACCTCAAAACTAGATTGAGTGGATTGTAGCTAATATTTACTCCTGAGGGGCAGTCGTATCTTTTTTGAATGAATAGAAACCAAGGTTACTGGGGCTTCAATGAATAGGCTAGTTGATTGAATAAAATAGTGAGGATACAGCATAAAGTTACTGTATACTCTATAGCTCTATACACTGATTTATAATATGTATTATAATATGTATTATAATATGTATTATAATATGTATTATAATATGTATTATAAATCAGTGGCTCTATAGGAACGGTACCAGAAGTTTTGCTCCTCTCTATTGAAAGACACCCCTATGAACTTGTCTTTGCTTGCAGATTTGTGCTGACCATATATCTTGCTCTGATGAAGAACTCTTGGAGGTCTATGCTGTGATAGAAGAGGCTTATGTCTGCCATCAGCACTCGCTTACTGTGCCACCAACATCATCACAGCGAAAATACTTTCTGTCAGACAAAGAGCAGAATAAACAAGCTTCGTTCGATTTAGACCAGATAGCTATTGGGTAGACTCAGGGAGGTTCCTGTTGTCTCTTTGGTTAGGGCTAGAGAGTGGGCGGAACTTCACTTTTCGAGACTTGGCTTGTGATCAAAGGCAATATGGCACAGCCGACTGTGAGAAATAACTGTCCTTTTAATCAGCCACAGGTTATTATGAATGGCTGTGGCTTGTCTGAAGTCGCAAATTATTTGTGATGTCATAGCCACATTAAACTAGTCAGACAATGTTCTTTTTTATAGTTAGATGTTCACCTGACTTGCCTGGTCAGAAAATCAGGTTTGCTTTGACAACTTTATGAAGGTGTTCTTCCTCTTAAATGTGTGCCGAGCAGCTCTAAACACCACAGTTTTTTGTCTTCCATCCTTCACTTTCTGTTATTGTTGTCTTATTTACACATTTGAACAGGGCATCAAAACATAGGGTCAAATCTTTTAATGTTACTGCCAAAAATAATGATCGGATTATTTTGTTACGATTTTCACTCAAATTTTATGCTGTTAGATGAAAAATTATATATTCCATATTACATCTAAAATATTTTATAACATGCCAACAGATGATACTATTTACGGTGTTGATTAGCTATGACGCCTCTTTAACACTACTTGCATTGTTTTAGTAGGCCTCCCGACATATGTTGAGAACGAGTAATATGACGATTTACCACTAAGATTATTATTATTCAGGGAGAAATAATCATCAGTTGTTGTTCTCCTACAAGAGAGAATAATTATCAAATAACATAGATTAAGATATAACAATAATTGCTGATTATGGTAACGTTTTATTGTAAATGCAATGACTTTTTAATCATAAAAAAGCAAAAGTCAAAAAAGAGCGGACTAAGAAACCTGGACATTTTTGGCATCCATCTATACTTTCTATGATGATTGCTAAATTATGTAAGTAATAATTATGAACTGTCTCTGATATGACTAGGACTGCACAAATTAAAGCTCGATCATTGGGAAAACATAGCATAATGCGTGCTCTAAGTGAATTCATGACAGCTCGCCATCTAGCAGGAAATACGAATCTATAAAATTATGCTTGCAGTATAAAAATACTTATGTATGCAGGATTAAATGACGGATGATGCCTTTCTCTTAGATTTGCGAAAAATGTGCAAAAGTGAGAGCTTTCAAAATATTTGATGCTTTAAAACATACTTTAGAATTAAATACTGAGGAACAAGATTTAATAGCTCTTAAGTGACAAGCGACAATCCTGATTCTATGTGCTGCATCATCAATGAGTAATGGTGAAAAAAATGAAATGAATCAAGGTGATAGTAAAAAAAAACAACGCATTGGATCACTGAATGACTAGCAATTTCTATAAAAAAATGTGTATTTACAAATCAAAGTCCATCCGGAGACCAGTATGCAAAGTCTCTACCCGTCTGTCATACTTTCAACAGTTGATGGTACTATAGCCGGCATTTAAGTATCCACATGATCTACTATCCTCTCTATGACTCCCCTGTCCTTGTCTTTTACTGTAACAGCGCAAAGAAACTTAGATATAACTGATTATAATGTGTAATGTCATATACATATATTATATTTATATATGACACTTCATAACTTCAGTTGACTGATCAGAGTTACAAGCATTGATCCAAGTCCAAAGGGGCAGCATATTGTGGGCAGTCAATTGCGAGTTCTTTCTTTACCTAACAGTGATGCATCGGAGTCGATTATTTACTTCACAAAAACATTTTTTCATTTTTCATACTTAACATATTACTTCACATTTAAGCAAAGACCTGAACAGGTATAAATACAATCTATCTTATGAGCAAATATTGTTTTTCATTGTGTACTCTCACTTTAAAGGGCAACCAAGGTTTCAAACAACTTTTCATTGATTTCCATTGATTAATAGCAGATTGCACCTTCTGCATGGGGAAAAAGACAAAATATAATTCGGATGATTATTCAGCCAGAATTCTTGTGAAACATTTCTTGCATCAGGTACTCAAACTCAGCTAAAAGAGAATACCACATAGCAGTTTCCTGTTCCTGTTATTATTTAGCCTGTGCTCTATAATTATTACAGCATAGTCTTGGAACCTCCCCTAAACTGAAGTGTTACCCAGCTTAGAGTCAGCAACTACTTTGAGTTTTGCATCGCGTAATGCACAAAGCTGATGCTGCCCAGCACATTATTTGCTACCCATTAATGCATTGCTGCAAAACCTTGGTTGCCCTTTAAGAGAATATCGGTCAATCAAAGTTTCGCAGCAATGCATAAATGGGCAGTAAAGAATGTGCTAGGCAGCATAAGCTTTGTGCATTACGCGGTGCAAAACTCGATGTTAGTTGCTGACTCTAAGTTGGGTAACACTTCAGTTTAGGGGAGATTCCAATACATTGCTGTAATAATGATAGAGCAAAGGCTAAATAATAACAGGAACAGGAAACTGCTCTGTGGTATTCTATTTTAGCTGAGTTTGAGTACCTGATGGATGAAATGTTTCACAAGAATTCTGGCTGAATAATCATCCGGAATTAGATTTTGTCTTTTTCCCTATGCAGAAGGTGCAAGCTGCTATCAATCAATGAGAAGTTACTTGAAACCCTGGTTGCCCTTTAGGACATTTCTTGTCAATTGAGCACATTTTAGGTTCCGAAAAATCAACACTGCAACATTTTTATATTATACAGTATCTTAATATTTTTATTATGAGCTCAACAGACGCTTTTATTTCTCAACCACTTGGCAGAGCCAGAATAAATTATCTTATCCTATCCTATCAGCTTATTTTTTGATTAATATCAATAACCTATAAGGGCTTTCTGGTACACTTGTACTTACGTTTCTCTTTGAGTCCTTTACCAAAACCGAGCAGTATAAATATTCCAGTAACCAGAACTATAGCGTGAACGATACAGTATAACACCTCTACAAAACAAATAGAATATCTGGATCAGTCAGCTCAATTCATTATATTTATATTATTATATGTATTATTATATTATATGTTTGTTTGTTTTGATAAATAATGAACAGATAGATAGATCTACAACGAGGGTATGGTATTTATAATTAGCCACTCTGGGTAGGTCTTGTTTGCATTTAATGTTGCATCACTCATCAAAAAACCAGGTAAGGGGAGTAACCCCAGATGTCTTGGTAATAAATTATCTATAATCAACCTCTATACATACCAGCGCCGATTGTTGCAAACTTCAATTTATCCGTGTAACAATAGAACTCTGTAGTTGATCCTCCTGGAGTACTGGAGCCAAGTAATGGATGTGGAGATGTAGTAGGAGGAGGAGTAGACGAAGTGGATATCATAGGAGCCTGAGGAGTACATGAGTGCTTGTTGATAATGTACGACTTCCAGCCGATATATCCATATGCTACGACACCGACCACTTCGAATATGATAATTCCAATTTTATTCTCGATGCGGCTCTGTAAAAACATAAAAGGGCAGGGTGGATATTGAAGCGATAGGCACTGTATGCAGTGTATTTCACTGTTTTTGACAGTTTTACTGGGAAAATCTTAACATCATCAAGACTGTATAATATATACCCTAGAGACAGTGTTAATATCGATGTATTGGTGCAAAAGTATCAAATACTAGTGAAATTAGCTCCCCTTGTATAGTGGCATTGTTGAAATGAAAAACTCAAAAAAAAACACCAAATTCAAAATCCGTTAAATTTTTTTTTATATATATATAGTTTCTTTTCTGTCCTACTCACCATTGCGAATCCTAGAACAGCCCACAGTAGTACAGCTGCCATACCCACACACAGGGTGATAGTCTCCCCTTTGTCTACATCAGCTCCCTGCTGCAGTACAAGTACCACAATGCCTATAGATAGCTGAATATCCAGGGTGAGAATACTGGTAAAGAACGCCAACCTTTTATACAGAGCTAAAAGTAAACAAGAGCAAACGACTTCTAATAGTGCAGTTGACTTATAAATATAGCATATGACTTATGACTGATAAGACTAGGCCCAAACTCTCTGCTTAGACTTGGAAATTACAATGTTAGTCATGACATGATTGATTTTTAGGGGTCACATTTTGCTCCTCATAAGAAACAAGCCTCATGCGCCACTGACTAAACTTTAGTGGCTGGGTTTTTAATTCGATAAGATTAACTGTATAGCATACGGTCGTACTTGGACATTACAATGAGAGTCGTCATGTCAGGTGTGTGACATTTGGGGGACACATTTTGTACCTCAGAACAAGCAAGCCTCATCGGACCACACTAAAGTGGTTGGGTTTAAATTTGATAGGATTAACTGAGACATCAGCGCTGACAGGTATACCATAACCACCCGGATTTATTGGTTTACCTCTGGTAATTTGCAATGCTAGGTATGATACCCTAGCCTTTGAATCATCCACATGCCCATATTGCTACATGCAAACATGAAAGCCTGAAATGCAATCATCACTCAAGTCAACCAATGCTGAACCTCCCTATCTTTTTAAAGGACAGATAATGTTGAATGCCTACTTACTCTGAAGAAGTTCTGTGGCGCCAGCAATGTTAAACACTAAGAATCCAAAATTACGCAAAACCATCACAGCAAGTGGTATGGTGATAGCCGTCCCCACTCCAACTAGAGCCAATCGTGCCTGTAATTATAATATATAGAGTTATTAGTTACCTGACCATTGCGATTTTAACCATTTTTTTTTTTAAACAGTCTTTCAAGTCCTAAGTTTTGTATTTTTTACTTTATAAAGTCAGTCAATTATGAACTTCAACAACATATCAAATCAAGTATGTATTTGTAATATCGACATACAGCATACCCGACAGGCCGCATACTCAACAGGCATAAGACTCTGCATTTGAATTTCACCATTTCAAAACTTTTTCTTTAATATTGAATCACCCGTAGCATAACTTTTTAACATATAATTCAGCAAATTGAAAATTTAAACCAAGTTTTTACTACATTCAAATTTTACTTTTCAAGTCATCCAGGGCCTTTAAATGCAATGGCATTCATACTCAAACTCTACCGGGGTTGCTGCAAGTGGCATTTCATTATCAACCACACGGGATATGGCTGATAAAGTAGCCAATTTCGTTCACTGCAAGTTCATCAAAAAAGAAACACCCAAATACAGTTATATTAATCAGATAAAAGCTGTAAATCAGAGTCACATGAGATAATGGATATCATGTTATTGTGAATCGCTATCACAGTCATTGAGCTCATAAGTATAGGGATGGTATGAATTTGGCAATACTGATCATGTTGTTTATCAATCTGTTAACATTATTTCCTGATAACAACTACTGGCCAATTTGAAGGTTACAACAGTTACTGACATGACATGACATTGTATCTAATATCTGTGACAGTTTGGTATGTTTGACATGAGTGAAAATTAAAATTATCAAGTTGTTGACTGAAGTGAATTTTGCAAAAACTGCGAGGGCCCAAGTTTCTTTTATACAGGAAAGACTGTGTTTCACATTTTGGTATTGGCAGGCAAAGTAAATATGATCTAACCATGGAAAATTTCGAATAGATTGGGATGAGGCTGTATTTGACTCAAGCATGTCCTGTAGGTGCGTGATCATCTGATCCGAATGGGAATTCCATAAAACTGCATTGTGGGATACTCATCGATATGGCTATATGTTCCATCTTCGAAGACATCAATAAAGGATGTCTACTCATTTTTTGTTGCTTCCGTTATTGCTATGTGGGAACATCAGTGTGAGCAAATTACTTTTCTTAAATGTGTGCTTCAACTATGTATATAAATTCCTAATCATAATTTAAATTAATTCATGCTAACATAAGAAGTAGGCCTTATATATGAGAGCAAACAACTTAATCGTAGTCAGCTTATTTAACCCGGTCTTTCAAAGTCAGCAACAAATAAGTGGTATCTTAGCAAAGGTATAGTTGGGCTGATTTGATAGCGCTGCTTTGCCCCGTGCAAGTTTGGGTACTTGGGCAACACTTTCAGCTAGTCAATCCAATTTCCTTTCACAAATTCACCATACCTTTGAGTTTGATACAGGTAATTGGCAAAAAAGAATCAAATACCATGGTTTGTATAGATTAAATTCTATGTTCAACTTACTATCTTGACAGGTGAAAACCGCATGCCATGATTTAGTGTTATCGCCATATCGGCAATGCAGTAGATGAGGATTATCCCGAGTGATCCAATCAACATCACCATATCAAACATCTTCTCACGGAACAAACCACTGAACAAATAGACGGCGCAGAAAGCTGCAAAAGAAAATCATATCAAATTCATCCATTGATGTGTTTAAAATAATACATGTCGGTTTCATAATAGCCAACAGTCATACAAAAGAACCTTGTGGCGATTAAGGTTTAAAAGAAGGGCCTGTTTCTGAAATAAAGCTTTCGATACAGTCGCTGAGCAGAGAATCTGCAACTGCCACTTGTCAGTTCAACCAGCTGTTACTCGCCGCCCATGCTTCGGGATGAAGTGTGTGATAAATCATCTGATTGCAATCGGCCATTTAATCAACCATACCATGAAATCGTTTTAATTTACGAGCAAACACTTCTGACTGAAAACTAAACCTGCTGAGCCCCAAGCCATCGTCAAGAACAAAGAATGTACCTTCAAGTTTTGAGCACCAGAGCAAGGAGTAAAATAATAGCATTGTCACGCTGCTAGTAAAATAAGGTTAAGATTACCTGTGTTAATTAGTATGATGATAGCGAATGTAAAGTCTGTGTCAGCTTTAGCCATAGGGTGATCAGTAACCAGAGATATTAGTGATATCAAAGTAAATGTGATGACGCCAACTATGTCGAGCAACGCCACAACTAGAAATGCAACCTCTATAGGTAGAAGCCGTGAACAACTCTTCACCTGGAAATAAAGCAAGAGAAAAATTCTTGAAACTATCATTTGTAAATAATGAAGTATTCTTGAGCCGTTGTAGTAGGACGGATCAGGAACAGAATTCACTGTCTGCATGGGTGGATCTAGACCTTAATTTGGCTAATGTTTGTACTATCTATAGTCTACCTGAACTGTTTGCGCAGTCCATCAGAGTCTTGTTCTGCGTACATCACACACTGAGGCTGTCACAGTACAGGCACACAGGTCTACTCTAAAACCAGGTTTTGGAGTAGACCTGTGCACAGGCAATTATCCGCAGCACTAATAATGATCTGCCCGAGGGAGGGATAGGGATGGCAGTATGATAGTTGAAATTTGGATAGTGAGTTGATCCTCAAGTCAATGAACCTTCTTTCCAGGAAAGGGAGTACATACATACATTTCTCAATGGAATTTCTCCATTCTCCCTGCTCAAACAAAGTGAAAGTCACAAACAAGTCAGTCAAAAACAAACCTACCCTGCCAAAATATGTATTCTGTGATTTCTTCTCACTTCTAGGCATGATATCTGAGATTCTTGGGGCCTCTTGACTTGCCTCCATCATTATATTAGACATTCATTGAAGTTCTATGTCTCAATCTGCACACTTGCTCCAGTACAAAGGCACATGTTTCTTATTTATTTTTGAGGAACTAGTAGTCAAACAGAAACTGCACATTGAAACATGACTTTGTGTCATGTGATTTAGCCTGTCTGTAGTACTCATGACAAATTATAAGCAGATGTTTATGTTGCAAAAGATCTAGATCTAAGGCTATCTCTTATTTGCCAGATCAGAAAGCTGTTGAAATGAAGGAGGAGACAACAATTACTGTTGCACATATTGTGACTGTTATTCCTTATACCAGGGAGTTTTGTCCAAAGCTTCATGCTTATGCATGCCGGGAAAATAATTCTCTGCTAAATCCAACAGGCACCATCCAATCATGGATATGGAGCTGTGTTTATTTTTATTGTACCCACAACTGAAGTCCAATCTACATAACCGACAGTTGCCAAGACCATCCTGCCAATGTTGACAACATCTAAGCAAGTGTCCAAATATATGAAATAAGATGGATGAGATAGATGGGATAAGCAAGACCCAAAATATAAGTATAATACATATAGTTCTTAAACTTGAATCTTTCTTTGAACAGTCTGAATTTTATTACTCTTGTATTATTGTACTGTTAATCATAGTTCCGTTAAGCTTTATCCATGGATCTAGCCTGTCAAGACAGGCTACCATGGATCATGGTTCGCAGTAT
This sequence comes from Membranipora membranacea, assembly GCA_914767715.1. Lineage (NCBI taxonomy): Eukaryota > Metazoa > Bryozoa > Gymnolaemata > Cheilostomatida > Membraniporidae > Membranipora > Membranipora membranacea. The sequence goes on along the minus strand of OU612066.1, from coordinate 18,277,080 downwards.
TAGTAACTTGTCAGGAAATTGCCCTAAAATGAAGCCGTTTCTGTCTTACCTTCAAACAATCAAATTGGGAACTCATGGCAATGGTCAAAGTTGTCATTCAAAGCTGCATTTATTTTTACTTCATCATTTTCTGACAGCTTATTTGGTCAGATTCTTCTTTCATAGCTTTTGGAAAATAAGTACAGCTTCAGACTCATTTTCAAGGCAGGTTTATTGTGTGAGTTATCAATTTACCATATACTTATTTGATTTCACCTGTCCCAACATGTTATAAAAGGTACTTATGATACACAGACATCATTCTGATAGGGAATGTGCTTTCATAGCCACATTTGATGCAAGAGGAGTTATCTGCTAAATATGTATGAGGAGGCAATTCACTTTTGTTATGGACAAGCGCCCTGATGGATCAATGAACTCCCTCTTCCTCGGGAGGGAGTTCATTGGTTGGATAGACCAACTCTTTGCTTGGATCTAATTGAAACTTTTACTAAATCTTCCTCTTGCCATGTGCTAGCAGTTTGTTATGCTGATGTTGTGTTATTCATTCACTGATGTTTGATCAAAGTAAGTTTTATTAAAGGATCGATGTTTCATTAAACGCAATAAATCTTTAAAATCATGTATTCAACGCTGATGAAGACGAATAAACATCGTCATTGTGGGTATTGTCTGGCCGATACACCACTCCAAAGTTCACCAAACACTGAGTCACTTATCACGAGGAAATGAGCTCAGCGCCACAAACAAATGTTAATTCACAGAATGACACTCCCATCAGTTTATCAGATTAGAAATAAATTGTGTTAATATTACACATATCTCTCATTGGTGTCAAATCAGGTACCATTTGAACAAATTCCATCTACTGAGAATTTTTGAGATAATAATAAATGTACAATATAGAATCTGTAAAGTTGTTATAGCCACATTGTGGCTTGTAGATAGCTAAATTCATCATGCATATAAGTTTTTAAACTCAGTGAAATGTAAATAGAAATGTTTTGTGGACCAAAAAACAATCAGATAGTAATAAGTTGAAAATATGTTTCTAATATCTGATCAAGTGCGGATTTCAAGTTATTGAATATTTGAACAGCTTAGAATTATATTCAGTTGTGAGACAGAGCAAATGTTAACTCAGATTAGTGAGGACTACATCGCCACTGCCCGATTTATTCTTAGACTTTCTCTTGCAAACGCAGACAATGATAGCAATTATAATGAGAGCCGCGGCTGACAGTCCAATACCCAATCCCACCGCGAGGGCTTTCGCATTCTTTGCCTTCACATTATAAACTTGGTTTGATGTAAACTTTTTAGTAGAGCCGCTAGTGGTCTTAAAAGTCACCTTTAATCCATTTTTCAGGTCCTTGATGACTTTTTCTGTGAATCTGGTCTCATCTTCTGCTGTTCTTACAAAGAACTTGACAATTATTGAACCACAACGTACAGCCACGTTAGATATCTTATAAGCTGGAATTTTCAGTTTAGCAGAAAGAGCAGCAGTAACAACCTTTTTGAAATCATCTTCTCTGTCTTTCACTGTCTTGCAGTCATCTGGGAACACAATCTCAAACTCAATCAGCTTTTCGTCGGCTTGACTTTTTGGTGTCGTCTTGACAGTAACTGGCATTGGTGCAACAGTTGTTGGTGCTGTGGTTGGTCCAGTCTTGGTTGATTCTGGGTTATTAGGAGTATTTTGTGAATCTGTGGTTGTTTCATTGGTTGCTGGCGCAGCAGTGGTTTGTGCCTTTGTGGATAGTCCTTTTGTGGTTGGTGCAGCTGTGGTCGATGCTGCTGTGGTCAGTGCTGCTGTGGTTGGTGCCGCTGTGGTTGGAGCCGCTGTGGTTGGTGCTGCTGTGGTTGGTGCAACAGTTGCTGGTGCAACAGTTGTTGGTGCTGTGGTTGGTCCAGTCTTGGTTGATTCTGGGTTATTAGGAGTATTTTGTGAATCTGTGGTTGTTTCATTGGTTGCTGGCGCAGCAGTGGTTTGTGCCTTTGTGGATAGTCCTTTTGTGGTTGGTGCAGCTGTGGTCGATGCTGCTGTGGTCGGTGCTGCTGTGGTTGGTGCCGCTGTGGTTGGAGCCGCTGTGGTTGGTGCTGCTGTGGTTGGTGCAACAGTTGCTGGTGCAACAGTGGTTGGTGCAACAGTGGCTGGCGGGGTCGTTGTCTTTCTTATCTTATATGTGGTAGGAATTGTAGATACAGTTGTTATATCTGTTGATTTATTTTCTGGGGTCTTCTTGGTTGTGGTAGTAGTTTTGGTTGTACTTTTGGAAGAGCTAGCAGGGCTTTTTGGTGCATCTGTGGTTGGTTCAGTTTTGGTTGATTCTGTGTTAGGCTGTTCAGAGGAAGTTGGTGTTGTTGTTGCTGTTGTTGCTGGAGCTGCTGTTGTTGCTGTTGGTGCTGGAGCTGCTGTTGTTGCTGGAGCTGCTGTTGTTGTTGGTGCTGGAGCTGCTGTTGTTGCTGTTAGTGCTGGAGCTGCTGTTGTTGCTGTTGGTGCTGGAGCTGCTGTTGTTGCTGTTGGTGCTGGAGCTGCTGTTGTTGCTGTTGGTGCTAGAGCTGCTGTTGTTGCTGTTGGTGCTGGAGCTGCTGTTGTTGCTGGAGCTGCTGTTGTTGTTGGTGCTGGAGCTGCTGTTGTTGCTGTTGGTGCTGGAGCTGCTGTTGTTGCTGGAGCTGCTGTTGTTGTTGGTGCTGGAGCTGCTGTTGTTGCTGTTGGTGCTGGAGCTGCTGTTGTTGCTGGAGCTGCTGTTGTTGTTGGTGCTGGAGCTGCTGTTGTTGCTGTTGGTGCTGGAGCTGCTGTTGTTGCTGTTGGTGCTGGAGCTGCTGTTGTTGCTGCAGCTGCTGTTGTTGGTGCTGGAGCTGCTGTTGTTGCTGTTGGTGCTGGAGCTGCTGTTGTTGCTGGAGCTGCTGTTGTTGTTGGTGCTGGAGCTGCTGTTGATGATTGAGGTGGTGATTGTGAATCGGTTGTTGGTGATGGTGATTGTGGTTGTGAAGCGACAAATTTTGTTGATACAGTTGAAATACTAACAACCAAACTCAACAGCAGCACCAAACATAAGCTGATTGTAATCTTCATGTTTGCCAATGTATGATGCTGGAAATATAGAAGGATATGAGACTGTTAGTTACTCAATATTCCGTTTGTTGCATTTGACTGCAATAACCAAGCAGTTGATCAAGGTAGACCTGGGTTTATGGCTGTCAATAACGTAAACATCTAGGAGCAAGCAAAAAGTAACTTAATTTAATTTTACTTCCAAATACCTGTGCGATTGCTAATAACTGGCTGAACTTGCAGATAAAAAGTCATGCATCAGGCCACTTCAGCTTCATCCGAAAAAAAACAGCGTCTGACACATAACTATTACCACAAAAAAATGTGCTACGTATAGAAGATTGAAAGTCCCTGGCCAAATGCAATTTCCTGTGCGTGAGGTGAATGTATGTGATCCAATGTTCTTATTGCAATAAACACAGTAAAACCTCTCCAATTATGGAGGAACATTCTGACAACCATCACATATGGAATCTGAGTGATAATTCTAATTTACTAACGCCACTAGATTTTGCCCATCATTATAGTCTGTATGTATTCTTTGATTAATTCTCAAAAATTAATTCTAAAGTTTTATTCTGTTTGCTGGCAGTCAGATATGATATGTCCTTGATCATTAATTGAACGATTGTTATAATTAGCAATAACATACCTTCTCTTCAAACTTTTGATATTTTTTGTAATGAAAAGTCTCCTTCCTCGCTCAGGTTCACCTGTGAAAGTGTTTGGTTTGTGGTCGACAAGGATATGAGCTCGTATCATAATCACATGAACATATTACCAAGCATTGCATATCTTATCAGCACATTATGCTCACAGTACTATTATACATGTGTGCGTGGGTATTCGTCACCTCAACTCTATAAACCCTGATAAGGATTAATATAAATGTATCGTTCTTATATTCCTTCGACAGATTTGCACTATATGTAAACTGAGGCAACTTTTTCCGCAGCATCCAACTATTTCTGACCGGATTAGTTGTATCGTAGAAGTCATATATCAGGCAAAGCCAACAAATTCATTGCTACACTACACACAATGATAGTAATGATGAGTCCCATATCAATATCTCTTATTTCCAATGTTAGAGAAGGCATAGGAGAAAATGAATCCCAGTTGCACAATATAAAAGTGTTTAGAGAACTTAAAATGTAACCCCGTCCCGTAATACCCAGGGGGACCAGATCATAATTTGTCATCAATGGCTTGATCCCCCTAGAACTTACCAACATTCCATCTTGGGACACACTTTAACATGCCTCATATTCTCATCCCTCTTTCTTCTTCTGGGTGTGATTACAGGTATGTGGCAGTGCTGTAAATGCTTTGGCATGCGTCAAAATTTATCTACAGATTGCCAAAACGTAATGTTAACTTATTTGGAGACTTTTGTAATCATTGCTTAGGAATCAAACAACAGATAAGGCTCAACAAGACGTAATGGTGTCTCAGACTTTCGACTTCCTCCTGCCATTTTGTCGCACACAACATGCTATGGCTGTGTCATCCAGTAACACCAAAATTATATCTACCATGTGTAAATAAAACAATATCACAACTTGTGATGTTATGTTGTGATAAAGTTGTCAGAACAGAACAACCACTCAAAGAACTCCCTGACCATACGAAATGTTCGGATCTATCAATGTTGGTATCACAATTCTTACCCTTGGTCACGACTTACTTGCTGTATCCGCATTTCGATACAACTATCCAGCTATTTCAAGCAACATATTCATATTCAATTGTTTCATCCATAATAAGAAGTTCATGTAAAATATGAGAAAAAGCTGGTTGAATTCAGAGCTTGTCTTATCTTGGCAGAGATTTTGAGTAAATATTTGGAAAGATAACTTTGAAGTGATAAAAATAAAGCATCAAGATAAAACACACATGTTACTTGGCAAAATGTGTGACTTGATATATTGAGGTGTTCGGTTTCACAAAATCTCGTGTTTCCCACAAATTATAAATGAATTAGGAAATTTTTTAACATCGACAAACTATTTTTATAATTCTCTTCTCATTTTTTAGACATTTTACGGTATATTTGAGGAAAACTTACACTGACTGTAAGTTGTCTCCAGGTTAAAGTTGGAAGGTATAAATATACATGATTATGTAACACTATATAACATCATGTAGTATCATGTATTATCATGTCACTGTACAATCATGGGTGGTTGCCACACATAGATACAGATACACAGATATAAACATGTTACAACAATTTGATGCTAAATGAGAGAGTACAGATGGCGCCTGATACAACAATCAACAATCTAGCAGGGGCGTATTAAGCTGAATGTATTACTCACTATGCTAAGTGAAATATCATAGGAGTCATGCTGTTACAAGTCCTTTCGGGTTGTAAGGGTGCGTCTTTAGACACAAAGAGGCAAAGTGTCCCGGCCAAAAACCAAATTGAAAACTTGCCTTCAACAACCTCAAAATTCCTCCTCAAAAACATTATCGGATTCACATATTTTAAATTTTTTCAAAACTTTTAGTTTTGCATTGTTGTTGTTCTATGTCTAATATAATGTAGTATCAAATTACAGACCCGTAGTTCTAGCGAGGCAGGGAGGTGCTGCTTGATGCTTAATAAAGTTGCCGAAAAAGAACAATAATCAGTTCACTTAGGACTTACATTTTCTTTTTGTAGTCCTCAAAATGTTTTGAGGCTGGGGTTTGCCTAGAACAAGTTTGATTCGGTTTGCCTGATACTAGTTTCTCCCATTCCGCCGGACATGACGGCGTGACCAATAAAAAGGGTACAACTCCAAAGGCAGGTAAATGGACCAAACATGGGCTATAGATTTTACCCCACACCAGACAGGAGGAACAAACATCAGCCCATATGGTGCTACTTCTCACATTCAAAAATCTTTGCCCCAAACACTTCCCCTACCATTTTTATTACAAACTACGGCCCTGAATTACAGAAATATGTAACATAAGATAAGGAAGGGGAGTTTGTAGATCACTCATAGCATTTCATCGCAGCAAGGAAGTTGTCTAGCGGACTATGGACCTGCATTAAAGCGTCACCCATTTGTGACGATAAAAGTCAAAACAGAAATCATAGCGCTTCCTGGGCTGGCATAAACAAACTCAAAAAATATTTTCTTGACAAAATAATTTGTTATGAATTTAACTCTATCTCCTTAAATAATACGGCATTTCTTTTTTGTTTTCTTGCTGATCGCCATCTTGGTCATCATCTCGCTTCCGCTTTTTAGAACTTGAAGAACTTTCTTCCATTGACAATTTTTAATCAAGAGAGAGTGAGGATTTTTCACAAGCAAACATTTTTAGGTCAGACGTCATGTATGTCACTATCAGAAGCAATGTACAGGACCTAACCAGATAACTTACAACACACAGTTATATTATCTCACTGCACCAAGAAAATCTATCAAAGAGATGATTTATTCCGTCCCTCTTGTATCATCCACAGTACAAACATCCAAGTTCAAGTTTCAAGTTTGAAGGTAGTTTTTACTTTTTTGCATGGAATTGCATACATTGATGTTACCCTGTGTTCGCCGATGCAAGTAAGAGACTTGGTCATGGGAGATGTAAACAGTCGGAACGTAAACAAATACCAAAAAAAAAACCAAATATCACACTTAAAAACAAGAAGATAAATGATATTTGGCATTTGAATGGCCCAATTTAGCAAGCAATTGACAAGCTCTCAGGTTAAATATGCGCAATGCAAACAAACACGTGAGCATACTCTATATATAGTGCCATGTTTGTGGTAACCAATTACAATATATCTCAGTATTCTGCGCAGGGGGGGGGGGGGGGGGAAACAGCTACTGAAGCAATGAGTTATAATTGCAATCCAGGCAGTTTGCTTTTAAAAGTAAAAGACAAATTGAAAGTTTAGCTATAAGCTGATAACCGACAGGGAAGTCACTGATTGAATGACTCATAGTTTGCTTAGTAGGCGGATAGAACCTTGAGGCACTACCTTGTCTTGTCAGACAAGGAAGTTGTGAAGACTCCAAGGAACAGGTGATTAACACCCAAAGTTCTCAAAGACTATCATGGATCATTTAATTGATTGCTGTTAAAATACATCCTTAGGATCAAACAATTTGCTAGAAGGCTAATTTGCCTAAACTCCCTGGTGATGTGACAGTATGTGATGTGGCGTGATATGGGCTCAATCTCAGAGCTAAAACGGCTGGTCAGTGGTTAGTTATAATAATTTGAACAGTGTTCTCAAGTCTATACCACAAGGTCTCAACTTGATATACGGGGCAGGGGGGATAACAAATGTCTACTGAAAACACAGGTTTCAACAATATATTTTTTACTTCGCAGTAATGACAGTAATGAGAGGAGCTGAAAACGAATTAATATAAAGTAAAGTAGAGACTACAATAAGAATGAAATATCATTGAAATCAAACAACTGCATGTAGTTCAGAACAAAACACTAGTTCTAAACCATCTAAACAACTAGGTAAATTATTATTGGGCATCAGGTAGCAACAAAGATAAAATTAGCAGCTACTAGTTTCAATCTATCTGAATAAAAGCCATATGTGTGTTAGTACTAGTATGATACTGTAGTTGCTCAAACTGCCACTGGTAGTAGTCCATGCGGCAGCAGATGACGCAGCAGTTGTTGGTGAAGCGGATGTCGGTGAAACAGCTATTGGTGAAGTGGCTACAGTTGTGGTTGGTGCAGCTGTGGTTGGTGCATCTGTGGTTGGTGCAGCTGTGGTTGGTGCAGCTGTGGTTTGTGAAGTGGTTGGTGCTTTCGTGGTTGGTGCAGCTGTGGTTGGTACAGATGTGGTTGGTGCAGCTGTGGTTGGTGCGGCTGTGGTTGGTGCAGCTGTGGTTTGTGAAGTGGTTGGTGCTTTCGTGGTTGGTGCAGCTGTGGTTGGTGCTGCGGCTGCTGACACTTAAAAGCTTTTCTTACTCAACATTGAAGCTAATTATTGATATAATGTATTGTGTATTATGTATTATGTATTTAAAACACTAATATTAATTATTATAGGAGCTATATTACTCACAACTTATCTATATTCATGAAGCAAATTTAATCAACAGTCTATATCTTTTGGCGTTGGAATAACCAATAATTGTAAGTCCTAAATTTCACACATTGTGAATGTTATTTTAAATTCGACAAATTAGTACTTCATTTTGAGGCATCATTTTTAACATTGCCGTATATTTTACAGGCTACATTTTAACCGGAAAGTGACATGACAGCATACATTATTACTCATGCCACCTTATTAATCCTTTTTTTACCGTTTTATGCACAGTTCACTGAACTAATTACGCCATTATTATCATTTCAGGGCACAATTACACAGAAATACAGAAATTATATTCCACTCCTTCCACCATTCTGATACAATAGCGCCACACCACACCAGCATTTAGCCTAGAATGCATCTGACCCTAGTCATCTGATTCTTCCTATAAGGTAATCGCCATCAGAGAGAAGGTGTAATTTCTTTAATAGAAGACTGTTAATATATTATTCCGTTTTGATATGATTAGTGGTTGAGTTGTCAAGTAAGGGGCTGAAGCAACGACTTGTTCAAGGGAGGGTTTGAGCATTTGGTTTACAATCTAGGAGGTGATATCATGTATGAGGTAGGTGGAGATATAAGACACATATAAAATATTAGATGTTGGATCAGTCTGGATTCCTGGGTCGATGATCAGGTATTGGGCCACTGAAAATCAGACAGCATTCCCCAAGAGCAACGCCTAGATTCCTACAGCCTAGAGCTTATATTTGTTTCAACGGAGTTATAATTTTTTGAAAAGACCTATATAGGCAAGTGTAAAAAATCAGCAATAATGTATGTCTATTTATACTCCAAATACTGCTTTTTGTTTGAAGAATTAAAAAATAGATAAGAATGTATATACATATATAAATTTATTTCTTATATATTATTACCAAAAAACCTGGTTGTGCGATGATTAAGGCGGGTCATTGATCCTTTCATGTACCTTCTCTCAGAGATTCAAGGATACATTTTATCATTAACTCAAATAAAAATGAAGAGATGATGGATTCATCCTTACTTCAGCTGAAAGTGTTTCCAACAGTAAAGCGGTGTGTCCTGGATGTTCAGGTCGAATGCTATTGTACTGCCAGACAGATACGTCATGAGCTATCTGTGCTTCTTTCATTGCTGTTTCCATGTCAACATGTCAACAAATTTCAAGGTTATCAGGTTTCCTGAGCAACAGTACAGGTATCACAAGATTAGAACGGCGACATCTGTCGCCTCTCAAGAGTGACATTCCAATAGCTTGAGATTTCATGCTATTGCTAAACGTAAAGAATTGCCTAAGTGCCACAGTAAACTTGTAGATATCTAAAAGCACCTATGAAGCTCAATTCTTGAATGACATGCCAAGTAGCATGAAACAGTTTTCTTCCACAAGCGATCACAAAATGATATGTTTTATTACTTTTCCTTGTTTGTGAATTTGTACCCTCATAATGTAGGGTCAAATACCATGTAATCAAAAATAATATATGATACACCTTTTACAAAATGATAGCTCTCTTGCACCAAATAATGGTAGATATGATGGAAAAGTAACAGGTCCCAATCTGCCACCAATACAAAATTAACCCACCAATTTTGATTTTTTGTCATAACTCTCAAACCTACAGCTACTTCCGCACTGAAATGTATCAGCAATCTTCAAGCACCTTATCAGACATATACATAAGAAATGTAATCAACAACAATCAGTGCGTTGACGGGACATCAAAGGTAGAGTAGAACTACTGAGAAAATGCGCCATTTCTAAATTCAGTCTTATCTAAAAGATAAATATTATAATGTGCATTAGTTTTTTAAATACTAGTATTGAATTCTATAGCTCGCAAAACATTTATTTTTAGACCACACATGGCTAAGACAAAATATAAAAATAAATATCGGTCATATCACAGACAAAACCTAGCGATAGTAGAAATGATATGAGTTTGAAAAATGCAAGTTTGTCAGACCAAAAGTCGCTTTCAATTATATTTTCCCCATAAAAAGTCCACTGTAAAATTAATGATTCTGCGACTGGAAGCTTAAATCTCGCCATTATATCAACTCAAACGATGCATGTTTAGTAGAGTGGCAATGTGATGAAGACTTAGCATCTGATGTTCAAAGAAAGACAAATATTCAAATTGTTTAGGTGATGATTAGCAGTTATTAGCAAAACAACTGGGTAGTAGTAAAGGCCAGCAATGGGCCATGTAAGGCCAGAAATCCTAATACGTACGCTGTGTTGCATAGGGTGGCAACGGTGGAGTGAAATGAGCTATGGGATGAGATAATACAACTCCGAGTAGTGAATAGCGGGCATGCTAATTAGTGCAATCAACCTTTTCTCTTTTGGGGAAGGTGAGATGGTATAATGTAATCGGTTAGCGCGCTTGCCATTCACTACCGCAGGAGTTGTGGGTTCGAATACCATTGGGGGAGCTATCAAGGTTAATTGTTCCATACCTCTCCCTAGGCTAAGAAGGGATTAGGCCTATAATCCTAAAATTTAAGTATTTTAGTCTCTGCAAGGTGCAATATTGTAGTTAGTCTCAGATAGATCATTGCAATTTAGGCTCTAAAGCATTAATGGCGGACAGAGCGAGACCCAAAGTCACTGTAAGCCCACCGGCTGTAGTGCGAACAAGTCAGCCCTCAGTGTGGTGAATTTGAGTAATGAAATATTGCACAAGCGGCTGGTGCCTTGACCTTTGCGCTGATAATGATGAGTTGATGGAGAGCAAACCTCGATGCGCTGGTTCGGCTCGGAGTGTAGGCATGAGAGTGATTGGGTGGGTAATGGTGCAGTGATACAATAATGAGTTAGAAGAGTGCTCTATTTACTAAAGACCTTTTTTTCCATCGATGACAAATTGATAATTTCAATATCTTGCAGTTGCCTTCACCTTTGTAAAATGATGAATTAGTTGCAAGGAGGGGAGGGGGGGCATGTCTATGACACCCCTCATTACTTTAGCTACCCATCACATGTATTGGTTAGGATAAATGTCAAGACCATCCATTACATTATTATTCAAAGAGCCCCCCCCCCCCCCTTCACTACAATATTCCATGGAAAACGTTTAGGTACCAATCTCCTGATTGTTAGAAGGAGTCAAATAGCAGATACCATCCATAGCAGTCAGTTAGTGTAACACTATGGGCATTATTGTGTTACACTTAGCATCGTGTTCTTGTTGCTTTCATACTCAAAGTCATAATGCTGTGATTTTATCAGCAGTTATTCCAAGAGTCTGGTCAGAGATAAGCTGTTTATGTGATCGTCGATAGAATAAACGTGAACACTAAAATAGATAGTGAAACGCCCCTCTAACTGATAACACTGTACCGTACCGTGTGCAGTGTGAGCAGCACTCACAGTAAATAGAAAGTGATTTGCGTGAACAGTTAGCAGGTACCCCTGACTGGTTGTCACTCAATTTTGACAGGAAGGAACAAAAAGAAGTTTTCAATAGCTGTCAGCTGGTCAGGTTAGACTTTATAATCTTGCATATGTAATGTATTGTGAATAAATCAGACTCTAAAAATCATCAACACAGCACCCAGCCCCTGTAGATGGAACATGATGACATAATGATAAGCTTTATTGCCAGGCGTTCATGACATGTTGGTCCACACTATTTGACTGATATGGCTTTTTGTTTTTTATTCATAAACACAACCCTTTTATCATCATGCTTATGTATTATATTATGCTATTGAATCATTACTAAGCACTTCATAGTGTGAAAAACAAAATTGTAGTATTCCATCCTTCTCTCTGACTTACAGGAACCTTGTCAGCGTCAGCATGTGGTGGATCAGCCTATCATTAGCCTGTGTTCTAGTGGCTTCTCTGGTAAATGTCGGAGAGGGCGGGATAAACCGTGACGTCTGCTTGCCTGGGGTTCCACAGCCAGGTAGGTACTTCCTCGATTCTGTGACACCAAAGTTAACCTTTGATACCACTTTTTAAGGAGTATATTTCAAAAGTAGTTTTCTCCCGCTCAATACTGTCCTCGATGCATATATCCCAGCCCAAATTGATACAGTCATTCAACTGCTAATTTGACTGGTATATCATGAGCTGACCCCGTCTAGGATGACTAGGCTCTACTACTCAGTAGTTTTATCTGATCTGACCTGGGGAAGCGACTCTTCTAGCCGCCGTCAGATTACCAGGAGAATGCAAGCAGCTTACAATGCAGGCAAATTAGAACAATTGATTTATTATACGATTTACTATTGTTTTGCTTGGAGCAGGATGGGTGGACACCCTCCCTGCTTGGAGTTAGAGTACAATGGAAGTTGTCCTGCCCTTACAGAGCATTCTCATTAATTCCTTCCACGATGACACGTACAAGAGATGTGTTATGTAGTGATATTCATTCCCGAAAAAATGCTTGAAATGGATCTTGATATTACATACATTAGTAATTGAATGCTTAATAGTCAGAGTTTGATAACTTACTGCTGAATACATTATGCCAAGAGGCTTCCACTCCAGATGACCTGTAATTGAAAAACCAACAGATATACTAATCTGAAAATTCAGCAGAGAAATAGCATGTATGTATGAAAATCATCTCGGACTTAGACTTCTGGTATAAAATGAACTTTCTGTTGCTGAGATCAGTAGGTCCACGATTAGAAGTCTCAGGCCATAGACTGTTGGTCACCTCCTAATACCAAGGCATTATAGTGATCAGCCATTGCTAGAGTGTCTCAATATCGTACTGCAAATTCAATTTCTTTAATTGATGTTGGTCGTATGCACTTCAGTATGGTTTTTGACCCGATTCGTTTTGTCGGAGGTGGGGAGAGATTGATGGTGGATACTGACTTTCTCTGAATGGTGAAGAATCTAGAGGATTAGTGTCTTGTCTTTAGTGCTATATCTGATAATGCTTTTGTTAGCAAGCCTGGCAAGAGAATATCGAATGTCGATTGGCAGATCAGATTAAAAATATGTATATAGTATTTCCTTTTGTTTGGACCACAGTATGTCAATCAGGTGGTAACTATTGTCCACCAATCAGAGACATCACATCGGCTTGTCGTGACCCAAAATCTACATTGTCTCTCCTGTTGCAGTAGAAATCTAGGTTTATCTTTATATGGACATTGGACCATCCCCATTGTTTGAGAACAACAATCTAAAAGCTTTTCTTATCAGTTTTCCTTCAATCTAACGGTGATTTTATCTACACATCATCAGAAGTTGACAGCATGACTTTCTGTTCCAACTTCTCAAATCTGCTACACTTTTAGCAGTTGAGTCTCACTTTATCAATGGATGTATTTCTGGCCAAAAGTTTTAATTTGATGAAAACTCAAATGTTTAAAAGATATTTGTGATCTGTCAAAATCAGTATTGAATCATTCAATGGACATGATGCACTACTCACCCTCTCCATTACAGTTTAACATAGCTGCAGTTTGCCAACATTGTACTTTCAGGAAAACCGTTCCCAAACATTCCGAATAACTTCCGGGCAGCGTTTGACTGGAACATGGCAGAGGTGAACACCACATATTTCATAGAGGAGATATTCTCCCAAGAACTCAATCTCGGTGTGATGGTGATTGAAAACCTGATTGGTCCAGCTATACGGTCTAAATTATACACCTATGCCCAGACTGGAGAGTTCATATATGTACCATGTGAGTATGATTTAAAACTTTTCCATTATAAACCCCATAACATGGTTTCTGTGAGAGTTGCAATAAATAATATAACGATAATATACATTTTATTGCAATTTGCTATTCAGTGCCCCTTTCAGGGCCAAAGAGAATACGCTTACATTAATTAATTAAGATCATCCCTTGTACAAGGTAAATTCTTATCTTATCTTATTAAATGTTTAGAGGAAAATATTTATTGGCTGATTCTCTTACAGAAACATATTGCATGATGTAATAAATATGAGTTACTCTTGAGTTACTTGTAAGCAACATTATTGAAATAGTGCAAAAGTAATAGGGCCAATAGCATTCACAAGCTTCAGATTCGCTTTTTTAAGAGAACAACATTATTTGATCAGCTTATTCATGTCAAATTTATTTTTCACTCTTTACATTTGAACAACGACTTGTGTTTATTTACAGACTATGATGGATCATATGGAGGGAACTGCACTGTAGGTAATTTGACAGAAAACGATTTTGCGTTTCCATTCAAGAAAGTCAATGGCAATGGTAAGTACCTCTTGATAATTTACAACCTGTGACAATACCAACATCAAATATGTACTGCAATGCTCTGCTATTCTCAGAGCAGAACGCTAAATTCATGTCCTCATCGGCATTAGCACTAATTTGAGTATCATATCAAGTATAATTATGAATATTTTTTGTTTCCATTTTGCTTCAAACATATATTCAAATATTGTTGCATTTCTTTTGTGCTAGTTTCTTTGGCATAAAAATGGACAACTTTCTACCAGGATGCTTAGGCTTACTTTGAAAATAAATGTTTTCATGAATATGCCACATTTCTATATCTCATAATACAGTCTTAAGAGTTGTGTGCTCTTTTCTTGTAAGAAGACAACTCAGGATCCAATAAAAGGCATATATAGATAGTCCAATTCGCATTTGAAAATACTTTAGAATAAATTAAAGCAGTATCAGCACGATTAGACAGCTGATCAAGGATTTGTCATGAGTATTTTACAACAGCTATAACAAGTGTATCTATTAATTCACAGACAAACTGGTGTCAGGAAAGGATGTTTTATTTTTTGGCGCAAACTCTGCTCTAATGAGCTACATGGGTACTGGCATGATAGATGATATCGATGTGGATATCTGGAATGGCTGCATCTACAATAAAGAGAATGACCTCACTATCAATGCCACATACTATTTTACACGTAAGTATGCAAGCACATTCAGTATAGACAAAGCTAACTTAAAAAAACATAGTACACTAGATAAACTGAAACCTTAGATTAGTCCTGAGCTGGCCGGCTCAAAGACTCTGCTACCAATATGAGCATAGCAGTAATACCTAAATAGACGGGGTCAAAGTATTGCATGAATATTTAACTGTGAATTCAGGAAACTCGTGATGGAATTTCTTTTGACAATGTCCTAACAATTATTGTTCTTCTTATGAGTCTTCTGTAAGATGGTGAGATAATTTGAACCTTGATGTTAGTGATTGTGTTAGGTCAATTATCTATGCAAAGGTTCGCTAAACACTAGACAACAGGAATATACACTGCATTCAGATATATTTAAAATAAATAACAACTATTGAAAACTGAGCAGTGATACTCTTTACCTCTTGTGCACTGTAACCAGGGTTTGGAGGGGGGGGGGGGGTTCAAATTAAAGCTAAATTTTTCAATTGTTTTAATAAACGTTTTAATTGATAGTCAGTTTATGTTTATTAAACTCCTGTTTTCTGTAGTGAACACAACAGAGACAGCTAAGAAGTGGCAGACAGCATCTGGTCTCACTTCATCAATTAAAAGGATAGAAGTTGAGCAGAACAACGGGGACAATACTGCTCATGCTAAGAGTACATATGAATATGCTTACTTCGACGACAAGATTCCGATGGGTTCCCCTGATGAGCTGAAACTTTATGAGGTACGTGCAAGTTTTGTGAACTGTTGTGGACACAATTTCGAGTAGAGTCGTCTGTAACAGAGCCTAATTGTGTTTTTGCAGCGTAACACAGCCATGTAGCTAGACTTGATGTGTTTCAACTTCCCCACTGCCTGAAACTTTGAAGTGAATGTGGGTTAATAAAAAATAACTTATCAGTGGGTTGCTAACTAACCTAAGCAAAGGTAATCTATCTTGTATATGTGACTCATGCTATGCAACCTTTTTGAATTCCCGTTGATATCAAATCGATCATAAATTGAACGAGATAGACCGGGTCATTCTCGGAAATCCAGGTCCATGTAGCATTATGGAGATGTGGAGATGCTGTTATCAAGAAGTTTTTTTTTCTTTCTCTTTTAGCCCCCTCTTGGTGCTTACTGCGAAGGCAGAGAAGCTAAGAAGGATTTACCTACCTTACCAGACTACTTCAGTTTCTATATGGAAGTTCACGACCCTCAGCAGAACCTCATCACCTACACAGATGTGAGTGCAGTCTCAACAATGTCCTATGCCCTAGGAGGGGGGGGGGGGGGGGTCCTGAGTAAACCCAAAGAAAAGAATTAGTTCTAAAGCTATGTGGCAAACAACAATGCTGCAATTCAGATAATGTATTATGGTCACTTTATCTGCTATCTCCGAAACCATTTAATGGAATTCCTGTTCAAAGATGGGCTAGGAAAAAATTATTGGAGAAACCAGCAAAACATAGCAAAAGGCTAAAATAAAACACTTTCTTATTATACTTATACTTATAACGATAAGGCATGGTGTTACGATTTGATTTTGAGTTGTCTCAAGAAATGGCCATGACATGAATTTTTAGATCTTTCTGTTTAGCGTCCTTTTCTCGGAGTGGACCAAAAGTGAAATAAGATGTATTTTGTAACTTGATCAACATTTGATTGTAGGAATGGTATGATTTCACTACAAATCTTTCAAGGATGGACCATAATATTCTCGATGATAGAAGCAACATTTCACAGCCAATTACGATCATTCACGACTACAAGACTGGTAAGACATGACATGTGACTGTACATGATCAAATCAGGCATACATACAGCCATTTGCTTTTTGTGATATTTTTTGTCCACAAATTGTGACAACCTAGGCCATGTACATGAATTGAGATTAAATCCCAAGCATCCCAGTGCTAAACACGCAGTATAAAGATCCCTCTCTGCCTCTTTGAAAATGAGATCTAAGAAGAAAAGAAGAATCTTAGCACAATGTTTCTGAGCCTTTTAGTAGGTATAAGAGGATATACACAATCAATGGCTATGTTTTTCAGGATTGTCATACAACATTGCCAAATACGTTGGTGAATGCGTTATAACACCGATTCTGAAGGATTCGTTCGACAATGTTCCTGTACCAGGATCCCAGAATGATGTTAGAATGAGAAATCCTAAAGAATTCTTCGACTTCGATAACCCAAAGTACCCTTGGCTTTATGAAGGCACTGTGAGTATAAATTTCACAATTCTTAGTCCTTAAAATCTAGCAGTAAAGTGTTTGCCACACACTGAACTCAATCCAGCTTGAACTCAATCAGGTCTGATCTCAATCAATTTCTGAACTCAATGGAATAGTACAATTCTGTGGTCCCATGCAAGAGAAAAAATACTCATCAATTTGGAGTTGTCTATGTTTATATATTAGAGAACTTGCGTTATTCTCAAGGTGACTTAATTACCGAGAAGGTCGGGCGTGGATTTTGACTGAGCATGACAGTTTGTGATTCAAACCTACTATTATGGAGTTGGTCGAAATGACTCTAGAATGTTGCTTCAGTAATGTGTAGCCCCGAGTTGGCTGTTATTCCTTGTAACCCTTTATCAAATAAATCATGTTTTATTTTTAGCATGTGATCAGAGGAGTAGAGACTGAAGTTTGGATATCTAAGCGCCCTTATCCAACAGAGGACTCTAATATCCAGGCCTACTGGGAGTGGTACTTCACAAGTGTGAGTGAAAACAGTTCAGACACATCTAAGGACAGCCATAAAATGAATTCCAATGATATTTTAAAAATCTCAGAAATCACAGGAATTAAAAATATATAATAATAGCAATATTTGATCCTAGCCAGGTACTTACGGAACTGGAAAATTATACCAGAAGTCCATTGTCTGTTTGCACAACCCATATGTAGTAATAGGATCCCCCCTCCCCCTCTTTGATAAGAATAGTAGCCAGAATTCCGTCCGGCAGAGGTAAAGGGCGCGGATTGGGTACCTTGTATCTCAGCACCTGTACTCTAGAGGGGAAAACTCTCTCCACAATGAAGAAATAGACTCAATAGCGATATTTGAAGAAAACAATATCCTATCAAGCTTAGATTGAGTAAAGGAGAAAAAAAAACACTTGGTCACGCAGGTCAGAGACACAATGGGTGTGCATACTGTCATGGGATTATCAGAAACGGCCCTATTTTCGGTCAATTAATTGACGATTCGTATATTTTCAGTCTCAATGGGTTTTGTCTAATGGAGATGTACTGGAGAATTTGGAGCCATTTAAGATGGTTGTGGTGGTTCCGGAGGTGAGTAGCAGCATTCTTATCAATGAAAATATACTTCTATTAATATGTTTTTTGTCATAACTGAATCAGTGATTATGTTATTTCAGCGATATCAAATAATGTCAAAATTACACTATTTTTTGGTGAACAGTTAGTTTAGTTAATTGTTATACGATCCGATAATATCATTGATAATGAAAATGAACCACGGGGTGTTCTTGGTAAAAATGCAACATGTAAAAAGATTGCTGTCATGAAACTGAATAAAAAAGTTAAAGAAGTTGTGAAGTTGCTTCTCAGTGCGACACAGCTCTGAACAAAAACTGCTAACAGCATGATATCCAGGGGGAGTCATTAACAAAAATAATAATGTAGTGTGTGTGTATGATCATCCATATAAGACCAAAATGGGAATCAGCAAGAAAGTAGCCCGATAGTAACGAAGATTTTGAAATATTCCTTTTCTCATCTTGTTCCAGCTCGGTAACCAGATGACAGAGTTCAATGTCTACATGTTCAATCAGGAGCCGCCTAAAGCAAAATACTGGGACATTTCAGATTGCTTTGATCAGCACAACGAGAGTCGATCTTACGAGATCATCCTCAAGGCTGATATCGATAAGTTTGGTCTAGATAAGAACATCGGAATGCTCGAGTACTGGACTACTGCAGCTATCGAGGCTTTCTCAGGTGTCAGAGCTCTACGCGTTCATTCTGTAGAGGTAAGACAACTCGATAAACGAGTGACGATAAATTTAGGAAGTAATACATAATAGGTAGTAATTACCCTTATAATACTGAGGCATCATCAGATTATGGGTCTTTGTATAAAGCTGAGGCTTGCAAAATTTGTAATTTTTCAGGTCAATTTTTACTGCATTCTCTGGAAGCTGATATAATGAACTGATAGATCCCTAAATCGTAACCAAATTATTTAATGCTCTTATGTAAAATAAATCTTTCAAAGAAATTAAACTATGACAATCTTTTCTTGCAGTTCATATTTGACAAGAAATCTAACCAAATATTTGTGAGATTTACTCTTCTCGGAGCACCTACTGGTATCAAAGGAGACGTGACACACATTGAGGACCAGCTCGACCTTGACCAGGCTGAGCAATATCTCGAGGCTTCTCTGAAGAATCACCAGTTCCTCGTGTACTATCTTCAGCAAGATGGCAAGGTGAGCACGAATCTATTCATCATTTCAAATGTAATATAAATCAGTCAAACGTAATTTGATGGTTCCTAATATCAACAGACAAAGATATTGATGATGTTATGTATTATTTAGGTACGGCTTTTTTGATTACAGGAGACACAATTCCAGGCATATGACACAAAATTATCTAGGATGGAATACACAAGAGACAACGGGCAGTCTGTTTACTACATACTCGATGATGGTGAGTTGTCTGGTCTCTGTAACTGGTCAGAAACTGAACATGCAGCCACCCTCCAGTAATAAATTTAACTGATAATGTTGGAACAAAATGCTTGTTCATTGATATTCCGATTGATATTCTCGACTCATTTATTAGGGTACAACGCAAAGACCTCAAAATCACCAGGTATTTGACATTTGACAAATGTACTTAATCAATATAGTATTTCGCTATTTGAAAGTTTGAATTTGGTATTTTGAGCCGTTGAAAGCTACAGGTCAGGAAGACTTTCAAATGCAAGTAATTCTATAACTTTGAAACATCTTCAGCAGCAGCGCACAACTTTGACGCTGATAAATTTTATCCTTATGGTGATGACTCTAGCAATAGGTTTACTCTGGCGGATGCCATCTATTCACCTATTTGACTTATATTTATCTCAGGTGGTAAAGATACTGAGACAGCAGCACCAATCACTGTAACTATAAAGCCTGCTGTCGCCCCCGGAGGAGCGGCAGCTATAGCTATAGTGATGCTCATTGTCGGAGTTGTTCTAGTCGCTGTTCCTTTCTACTTCCTGTCTGTGAGGAACAAAAATTCAATGGAATCGTTCAGAAAGAGCCAACTGACAATGGCTGATATGGAGTAAATTGAACAAATAATGCTACCTGATGGGTTTATGTTCTCATGTGCAAGATTTTCAACCAGTCATAATTCTAAGTGCTCAAATAAGTGCAACAGAATCAAGTATCCCATAAAGCAATTCTCTGGAATTTCCATTGAGATCAGGCTAATGATCACAAACTATTCTCACTGGAAATTCCAGAGTTTAGTTGCATTTTTTGGAAGGCAGATAAAAAGACCAATATAATATTATGAAAGATGGCAATTGTTACATGCGCATAATATTCTGAAAATTTGCAGAATTAATTTATACACTTTTAGTCCACTATATTGTGACATGTACACAATATTTATCATATCAGTATAATATGAATATTGCTTCATACATCTCAATATCCTTTTCAATCAAATAAACATACTAAGTACAAATGTTTGTCCATCCTTTTGTCATCACATATGATTGCTGTATATGCTATTATGCACAGGTTTGAAAAGTTCAGGATGGAAAGAACTTGTTACAAAATACGACATACAGTAGTGCGCGTACCACTGCACAACACATAGGTCTTCAGCTAGAAACCATGAGTCAATCGCTGTTCCGCGGCCTTCTCTAGGACAACCTCCTCATGGCCGGCCCCAGCAGCATGAAGCCACCCCTGAGTGTTGATGAGCATCTCAAACAATCTATTTCAGACCTCAGTGCATATTGTCATTTTCGGTATGTTGACATAATCGGTGTGTTTACGCTGTTACACAACCAGGGAGGGTGCCAACTCTTGATTGATTCAGTGCAACAATGTTTGCCCCATCACTCTCATGCTTTACTCCAAGCCAAACCAGGATGAGTTTCTTTGACAGTTTGAGGATACCTGCCACCAACAGCTGTTTAGTGCATGGAAACCTAAACTTTGGAATTCAAAGTAGAGCCCACCCACAAATTATGAATTATTCTTAAACTTAACGATCCTAAAAAATGTGGAAAAAAATGGGTGAGCTTCACGCATTTATAACCGAACGTGACCATCAACGCCACTGGTAATATATTATTGTGTGGCAGACAGGTACTTGCATTAGAGATTGTTAATCTGGTGAAGTGTTAGCAGAGAGCATTACCAACAACATTCCCAGCAAGCAGTTGTTACTCACATAAAGAGGTAATCTGATTGAGCATCAAGATTTTAGATGGATGGATAGATAGATATCCAATTTATTTCTACCATATTGATTTCATTTTACCATATTAACACTTTATTTTGCAATATATTGATAATTATTCTTTTGACAGTACGTGAGAGTTACACACTGAATGGTCCAATTTCCTCGATACAAAAATAAATACCTGAGGAGATCATAAAACTGCCTAAATCATGAAAGGCAGCAATCACCTGACACCGTCTGATTTTAGTAGCAGCAGAAATAGAGATAGTTGATAGAAAAAGTGCAGAACAAACAATTAGTATAGAACTCCAAATAATAATAGACAGCACATAAATCGAAATGAAAATTAGAAAAATAACACAATAAAGAAAAAACATCGGACATAAAGAGTAAATGTAAGTCTGGTACAAATGGCTTTTAGGCAAAATAGACTTTGAATTGCATAAGTTGTAGGAAAGAGAAATTTGAAACCTTGCCTCTTATGGCATTCATGCTCTGAGCAAAAAGATCCAAAAGGTGTTTCTAATGATCCACAAACACCAATAAAATGTATGTGCATATCGTGGAAGAGTTAATCTTATAGCAAGTGCACTCAGCGCAAGACCAGACTACTCATTTTTGGGCAGTATCTTGTAATGCAATCTATGGGTTTTCCGTGTCTGTCATGTATGTTATGGAATCTATACTTAAAAATTCGAGTTGCAGATTCCAATACATGCGACAAAATTGTCACACCACACAGCCATGACTAGTCTATGTATAATTCACAATCCTTGATTAGGCTTAACCCAACCTACACAAGGTTCTCACTAAATTATTGAGGTGAAGCCGCATATAGAATTGTGGATATAACTCAAAATACCAGGACAATATTTAAATTTTTTTAAACAACCATATAACCAATATGTAAGACACCATAATGTAGAAAAGTGTTAGTCACAGTTAAGTTTTTTGAATGTACCAGATATTCCCCCGACAGGGTCAGCTGATCGATCTTCTTTCTTACCAGCCACAGCATCGAGAGATTTGATACCGTACTTCTCCCACGACTTAAATTCTTCCTCACTGCCCAACATCTCATCTGACCAAGCCTACATGGGAAGAATGTAAGCATGCAAGATGAAACCCAGACCTTCAAGGATATGGGTATTTGGGGTAGGGCTCTGCCCCTCTTCCGCAGTTAGAATAACACATAATGAGTTGAGGGTGTGGCTTAGCATGATGTCCGCCTTGTACATGAGACTGTTTTGCAGAGGAAGGAGGAGTTCATTGGTCAGTATATCTAAACTATAATGTAGGGATTGTCCATGTCTTATTACATACGCAGGTCCGAGATAAAAATCTCTGTGGCCCTCCTATGAGGAATGATGACCTGAAAGTGAAGTGCTGAATCTATTGGTTAGAACACTTTTATTTAGGCTCACCTAGATATTAACCTCAGACCTACAGACGTAAAAAAGCAAGGAGAATCCATATTTAAGGTAAGATGCACTCACAGATCCCTTCCCCCACTAATAGCTACATTATTTAATACCTCTTTGTGAAATAATTGCACATAAATAAATTAGTAGCCAATCGACCGGACTCAAGATTACCAATTCCATACCATTTATTTGTTGTTTTATTCTAATAGATACCAAACAAGAATTTGAAGAAGTTGAATAGTATGAGCAAACCTAAACTGACACACAGGCATGTGTGCACGCTTACTTGCTTGTTTAAAAAATACCTACCTTTGCCGAAGACTCTATATCAAGGTTTCCTCCAAGAGCTTTAGGCAGAATATCAGGCTGGAAGTGTGCGGACAATGTGTCTGGAGTAGGGTGGAGATGTATCTACAATAAGTATACACAAACCAGTCATACTCACTGTTGTGACTGATTAATTCATTAATGTATCAAAATTAATATGAAGGTATTTACATGTGAATGGATTCACTCCTGGATTAAATATCTTGGACTTTTCTGTATCAACGATTATTGTAGATCAAGGTGCTTCACTCAGTGTAGGCAAAGAATCTGAAAAATTAACATGTCCTGAAAGGCCGAGAGCTGGCAACTCAAAACACAGCCAAATTTGATCATACTGAGCTAGTCAACCGTGTTGATGTGCTTGAATGCCTTTAGTGTCGGACATTTCTTACAGAGAGTCCACTCAAGCGAGAGAGGGCTCAAAAAATTCCACAAGATCTCAATTGAAGCTATGTATGTCAAATCGAAAGACTAATAAAAAATAAAATAGATAAATTTGAATCAAAAATTAATTGGAAAGGCTCCAATTGGGACTTGGTGGCATTCCATTATCAATCACCCTTTACCTGCTTAACAATGAGATGTAACGAAATCCCGATTAGAGCGGTTTGAGCCCTATAAGTGTAACAATGTCAACTCATATGACTCCATGGTAGATAATTAATACTAACCCTACTCCTGAGTTTCTCTGACATGAAAGGTCTGATCATGGCGTAGATATACTCAAAGAAGTGCGGAATGTTAATGTAGTGGATCGCTTTTACTCTGCAGGGCATGGCGTACTAAAAATAGACGTATAGATAGGAATAGATTGGTTGGTATTTTGATACATGCATAATCAGGAGAGAGCAATGCATTGATAGCTCTCATAATGTCATATAAATAATGCTGTTGATACACACTGATCACGTGATATACTATTGCATGTATTTCTCTGATCGATAGAGAGTGAACTAATTCATCTAGTAAGAGAACCATCACAAGGAATTTGGTGTGATGACCCAAGTTAAATTTGACTAATTAGGTACTCTTTCTAAATTGACACTAATGATCAGAGTTACACATATTAATAGTGTAGTCTAGATGTCAGTATGCTGTTGATATGAAAGTCACATAAGGTTCTATTATGCTACAATGACGCCTGGGTCCAGACGTGTGCATTTTCTGAAAGGACACCCTTAGATTTTTGTTTAGTAGTCGGCGGGCTAGCCAAGGAGTTGGCTTCTTCAATATCCTTGATATAATTGATTTGTAGGTTAACAGGGCAAGTAGTTATAAAGTTGTAATACGAGTCTCATGGAGGAAGAAGAAAATCCCGGTCCTCAGGGCAATCTAGCTGAGAAGCTCTTTGCTTAGAACTGACTGCGATTTATATTTTACCTTAACTAATAACATAGATGGTGAAATTACAACCAAGCATTACCTGCAATATTGAGAGCATTCTTTTGGCAGCAAATGGTGTCATATTTTTGGCATGATTCCAAGTCATGCCCTGCATATCCAGCATCATTATAACACCATTTATCTGAATTTCTTCTTTCTGTAGATATTGAATATAGACTTGCAACTCCAGCCGAGAGGAGGAGGATTAGAATTTTTGCGTGTTCATTTTTGTCATAACAGACATTGTCTTGATGTCAGTTCCCATCAACAATAACGCACACATGCATTGAATTAGCTTCTCATTTCTAATGTCAGTGGTACTGCTGGCAAATTTGACATACCCTTAACACAATTACGTTAGCCGTTTGACTTCACTCAGTTGAATGGTTGCTTACGTGGCTATTTTGCAAATGTAGTAATGTGAATAATGAGTGACTTTGCTACTTTATAACTGTGCTATAAAATACCGAAGGTAACAAACAGTCCTGTCAATTCATAGTTTTTGGAGACGGTTGTGAAGTCTTAAGTGGTCACTCACCCTCACAAGTTTTTCTATCTGCATTATGTTGGACTTGAGCATTGTGTCCATAGGATGAACTGCTGGATCCCAGAGTGCTGAAAATGGAGAATTAAAACGTGAGAGAAATAACTGTTGATGTGAACAATTTGAATACAGTTCGCTAAGCTGTTGTATTACAAATCTCATTGAAACCCACCATATGTATCATTGCAATCTTGTAGGTAGAGAGTTCGCAGCGAAATTTGGTTGTTTTAAAGCGGGTTTATCCAAACTTTCTTGAAGTTTTGTCAAGAAAATTGAAACAATTTTTTAAGATTCTAATAATATATGTTTACCAGGTCTGGTATAAATAGCCTGTGGATCTGTATCAGTGAGTCTGGGTAACCTTGTAAAGACCCCCTTCTCATACATGTCCTTTGCAGCGGATGGTCGGAACACTTTGTAAACATCTTGGAATTCCACCCTCACTTCATAATACCTAATAATTTAAAGAAAGATGCAGCAATCCTTAACTGGTTCCCCTGTCATATCAGCACCTTGGTCACCTCCAGAGTCATCATTTATACAACTAAGTTTATACAAGCCAAGTTAAGAATTTTACTGAAGCTCCGGATATCTGTGACATCACATCTGTAAGTTGTGATGGTCTGGAAGGCAAAGAAGGATTAAGGCACGCCAGAATATTGACTATAAAATAATTACCTACAACGCCTCTTTGATATCAAATTTACTATAATCAGGACGAAGTTAAAACCTGAAACTCGGAAAAAAATGGGAATTTAACCCATATTGCCCTTTTCAAATTTCTACTGTACCATGGGAATGGATAATAAAAAATAACATCCTTCCATTCCCTATAATATATCATTTACCGGTTTCACAGATAGAAAGGCAAGAGGATCATGTCATGAACATGAAGAAGTGGCTATGGGTCCTCCCTAGATTTATTACGCAGATGTACATGTTAATGCAAATTAAAAGTCGAACCATGGAAGGCAACAACATCGCCAAGCTACCGATCATAACATCACAGAATGAAGCAATTTGTAGCTGCTTATTCCCATTCAACTTGTGATTTGAAGGGGGCAGCTCCAAATACAGGCAAATTTGATCATACTTGATTGAGTCGAGGCTAATAAATGATATCCCATGGTATTTTATGTGACAACTGTACTAATGTTGAAAGCGAGCGAGTGGAAGTAGGTTCAGTAATGTAGTCAGGGGGATAAGCACAATACAGTAGATAGGAAAAGGTAGGCAGATGATATTTCTCAAACAAGGACTTGGGACTTTCATAGTCATAATGAAACCTGGTTCACCGTATACCTGGTGACTTATGTTGCCACCCCTGTGTCACAAGGAATGTTAAGTGGATCGGCTACTAGGAAGAGGAAGACATGCATGGGTTGGTACCATCACGAAGGCAGACAATGACAATGTCTGTGAGCTGAGTTTGATACAATACTTACTAACTGATTTAAAATTATCTGCATCATTAATAAAGAGCATTTGATATAAGGCTGTTCTCAAAATTACTAATTAGACAAACCCTCAAATGAGTTTAGTATGAAAAATCCTATTATACCTATAATGTATGCCCAAAGGACCCTCTGTGATTTGATTTCCTGTTACTGGTACGTGACTTTTACTGATCACATGGTACAAGATATTTGCTGTTCTGTTACTATGTTATACAGGGTTGTTATCAACATTCTAGCGTTATTGAGTAAACAATCATAAACTGATAAGTGTCATTCTTTTGTTATTTGGTGACACCAGTCTTATATAGTACCGGCATACACAATGGTATTTGAAAATAAGGCCATTTAAAATGAAACAATGTTGGACAAAAATAATGCTTGGGGTTGGGGAGGGCTCTGGTGACATCACGTGATTAAGACTACACTTGGATCACTAGCAGGTTGAAATGTCGACATTTGCAATGTGATGGGCAGCCATATTTAAATATGAAATTGTGGTTTCAGCAGCTACGGTAGCCTAGCAATTTGACCAAGCAACAGTATAGCAGCATGAAAAGGCTAGTGGAAGCTTATATAAAGTTTAGATGAGTCCTTTTATAAGTTTACGAACCCCTAACAAAAATATCATCATATTCTGTTGTCCACACCTTATTCAATTTAAAGAGAAACCTCTAACAATTAAAAATATTTATGCAAGAATTTTATGATAATATCTTTTCTGAAATATACAAACCTCCTGATAAGCTTTGCTGCCAGCTCGTAATCAAATTTTCTGCCTCTGAGGAACATCAGTAAGAATGCATCGTCATCATGAGGGCAGTATAGACCTAAGGAAAACGAACAAGATTTCATTGAATAATAATAATGGAAGTGATCACTCACAAAATTTGTCAGTTTAAGATTTGATAAACACACAGGTAACAACAAAAATGGTATGTGGTTGGTACAAGAGAAGGCTCTCAGTCCTATGCTTATCCAGGTGTGAAAACAGTCTCTCAGTGCTGTCAAAATTACACCTATTTGAAATAATACGGGTTCAATGCAAGATGAGCTAACGATAGTAGGCTATATGATTCTTGTTGTGTTATAAAAGAGAGTGTCTACGAGCTCAGTTATCATATTTGTAGACTCTGCAGAATCCTGATTAGGTGGCTACTAATTTTAGGGATCAAACTTGTGTGTGTTGCTGCAAGCTATTTTAAACTGCAGTTTGTGCCAAATACAGTAGCCAGTTCAAATATTTTTAGAGAATGTAATTATTATGGCTTACTTAAATCTTTCTTAACAAGATCTCTCAGCGCTTCTATATCTCTTTGTCTCCATTGTGGTTTCTCCCCGAGTTCTTTCTCTGCTTTCTCTATAAGCGCTGCACTCATTGTTCCCTCAAGCTCCTGTTTTACTGGTGGTGGATCGCCCATAGTTCAGCTGCAATAGATAAGACATATATTTTGCAAGGTCCAGATCTTGGCTACAGCTAGAAGTAGCGCCTTTCAAAAACTATACCTCATGTCAATTCAGATGTCATAACTTCAACGTCAAGCTAAATTTCAGAAGGAAACTGTACTGAACTGAAACATAGGCCTAAGCATCATCTTGGCAAGAATCGCTCTTTGATCTGGGTTAACCCCAATACACCACACATATATGTTTTATATACATATCTATTTATACATAAATATATCATAACCCAAGAAAAACCAAGGACTGGAGTAACTCCTTGGGAAAACACTCCAGACACAATAGCTGGCTAGGTTCTTTTAATTATTCAATAAACAGAAATAAACTATATGTAGACATATAAATGTATATGTATCACCACACCACAGTCATAAATAAAAATCAAATTCAATTATTTTATTGACAACAATAACTGATGATATTTCTGCAGGCCCTGGCCTAGTAGTTTCTCACAAAGGGTCTGATTTTATAACTCCCTACAACCACTCAATAAGACCACAGACAGTTAAATTTGAAGATAAAGAGTGAAGATAAAGAGTAATTGAGTAATGTTCAAGGCACATATTATATTAACAGTATCTATAACATTTTCAGTTAGGTTTTATGGGTTTTCCAGTTTTACATGTTTTCAGAAAATGTTAATGTGGCCTTTAACCATTTTTTGAGGCAGGGGGAGTTTGGGATACGGCCCCAACTTCCATAAATAATATAGATATTTACTAAGGATTAGGTCACACAAAATAACCAATCAAACCACAAATACCTTTATTTGTCACAGCAGCCCCAATTAGAAACTTACACAACCGCGGGAAATCACATTTTTACAGAGATAAATACTTGCATAGGACTGCCGCAGTTCCTATGAATACTTGCTTCATTTGGTGCAAAACTACACTGGTTAGGTTCCATTACACTATTGTACAAATCAGTATTAGCAAAGGTGAGAATGAATTTCAATTTATATTCTTGTTCGACCTGCCACTGAATAATAACCCTAATAATCATTATTTTTCTTTTTAATTGCTTTCATGTACTGTACTGTTGTAGTAGGCTATATAAATTTTAAATATGTATATATATATATATATATATATAGTAATATAGATAGATATGAATATACTCTAGCTAGTATATAAATAAGTCACCCTTGGGCTGGCTTAGCTTGTCTTGACAGGCTAGGGCTGACATAGCCTTTCCAATGAGGCTCGCTTGTTCTTGCCAACAATCACAATGAATGAACCAATCAATGACTTGAGTTGTCTTGAACTGATTAGATTAGCTCACCACAGGACAGGTCTCCAAAACCCTTGACTTGAGGGGCAGCTAAACATTGCCTAGGACCCAGTTTTGGAGTAGACATGTGTGTGGATTGGGAATACCTACCGCCACCAACCAATTAAAGCCAACTCATTGCACATTGGCTAGGCCTAGCCCATCCATTGAACTTTCATGCCTTTGCTTTGTCAATGTCCAGTATCAACCACTCTAAACACACACGATAATCATACTGGACATGGGCAAAGTCAAGGCACGTTAGTCCCAGAGGTACATGGCCTAGCCGTATCTATGGTACCTATCTAGCTTATATTGTGTAAAGAATGATCATAGGCTATCTGTGGTTAATGCAAGTGCAATAGTTGGTTTTATACCACTAGGGCACTCGTTAACTGGACTTGCACAACCTACAGATGGCATGTCTTCTGTACAGTAGAATTTGACCATTAATTTCTCTCCCTCTGTTTGTCTACAGCGTTCTGGCA
Source organism: Membranipora membranacea (assembly GCA_914767715.1). NCBI lineage: Eukaryota > Metazoa > Bryozoa > Gymnolaemata > Cheilostomatida > Membraniporidae > Membranipora > Membranipora membranacea. The sequence continues at coordinate 18,247,303 of OU612066.1, read as the reverse complement.
ATCCAGAAAAGTTTCTGTGGAGACATAAAAGATCATCCTAAATCATCAAGTATAGATTACAGACAAGACAGCATAATGCCTAAGAGGAACTGCCCTTTCACCGACAGTAACAGACCACAGCTTAAGAACCACATCAGTGTGAAAGAAGTCAACCTTGGCGTTATGAGTCATGAGAAAATGAAATCAGTTTATGGTGAGTACTTTGTACTAACTTGTAGAGGACTTGCTTAGGTACTTGTTCACCCATAATGAAGCAATTAGACAGTCTTGTAATCACGTTTTATGGCCAGTGTTGTTGCAAGTTGGCAGTATGGATATAATAAATTGAAGGCAATTTAAAAGGCTTGCTATATAGACCCATTAAATAGTGAATTGTATCATGGCAACAGATCATAGCGAATCCTAAGGAGAGAAGTCTCATCTAAAAATCATCAACGATACGCTTCGCTAAATGGGAGGCCTACCATTCTTGAATCTTCATTTTCAATCATTCAAAACTGACGGAAGGATGGATACGCATAACCAAGAAAATTTCGATCAGTAAGGAATATAAACAATTTATACCCTTTTTATTTATGTTTGTAGAGCGAACACTTGGTCTGATGTATGCAGCCAGTAGGACAGGTGGGAAGGATAGCTTACAAGTGTGTAACAATAATATAGCAGAGCTGGAGCGGGTACCTGTAACTCCACCTAATGGCTACGCAGCACCTCTACCTGGTCAGAGGAAACTCAACTTTAGTGGACAGCTAGATGGTGTATATACTCCAGATCAATGTGCTACAGGTAAGGGCAAATAACCATGATACATGTACTAGGGAGCTTTAAATTATCAATTAAGCTGAATCTCTAATTAACAAACTTACAATAGATACCAGTTTAAAGTAGAGAGACAGTAAGTTTTCAAATATACCAACATTCGAAATTCAGAAATGTGACCTTAAACCATTGATGTTCCTGGTCCATTGGTCAACAAATGTAGGCCTACCTTGTTTATGGAGCAAGTTTTGTAATTAGACCAACTCGATTTGCATGCTTGAAACACCGCATCACACACAAGATGACTATTTTTGCAGTTCCAGCTCAACGCCAGCATCAGATGTTTGTCCCAATAGCCTGTAGTACATGTAGATATGTGCCCTCCACACCTAGAATATGTCAGTACTGTGAGCGATGCCTCTGTGAATACTGCTGCCGGGAATGTAAATCATGCTATCAGACTTTCTGTACTGATTGCTCAACTGTCAGGTAATATAATAAGCGTTTTTAACGATAAAACTACAACAAACCATATATGGGATAATTTCGTTTGAAAATTATTAGACTGCCATCATCTAAGCTAAGTCATGTACAGTTCTATACAAAACAATGGTTGCGGCTGTTATCATTAATTGCAAGGGTTTACCACTTCATGTTACACTTATCAACAGATCTGATGCTTGCATTTCAACAAGTCAGCGTTGAAAAAATTTAGCATATTGCATGTGAGACAATCTTCAATTGTAGGATTTGTGGATCAAGTATGATTAAGACCATACTCAAAAATATGCTCAAATACTCAAAAAAACCCAAAAATATGACCATACTTAAATATGACCATACTCAAAAATACTCAAAAGCGCCTCTGCTGGAGTAGATAAAAATTAGCTCCAATTTGCCTGCATATTGACATTCTACCCTTTTACGTGTCAGCAGGAATGGGCAACTCGTAATAAAGGCAAATTGAATTATTCTCTAACTCATTACAGTAATAGAACATTTTTATTTGCTCTTATTAGACAATCCATTTCTTATTGCAGATATGATACAGCGGATGAGGTTTGGATGTGTTACAACTGTGTATAGAAAATCTCGACAAACCTGTGGAGTTTATCTCTTTACATCTGTATTTGGTGACAGGTATTAACACCACTATTAGTAATTACTAAATTTATATCTAGAGAAACTCCCTTATCCAAAATGATATTGAACGATATATGTCATTGAACAAGGTTATTGTGAGCTTTTACACTCAAGCAGCTGTGGAACCAGCTTTATGGCCGCTATAAGTGGTTTGCACAGCCCCCATTAATATGTATATAGTATCTGAGCTTCCAAAGATTTTTCCTATCACTTTTTGTATCACTACTCTTTTACCATACCAAACACACAACCTGTTTTTTACTGCACTATTCCAGATTTTATCATTGATTATTTTATTGTCAATAAAACATGTTTTACTACCACTAAAATTACAAAAGTGAATCATGGTTATGATATCTGTGTTTATTTGTTAAAATATGGACTGTACAAGAGGGTTAAAAATACCAATTCATATGTATGAGACTGCTCAAAATTGACTTTTTCCCATCAGCAAAAAAGAACAAGACATAATAGGTTCCTTCCCACGTCTTCAAAGCTTAGCAGTCAGATAGTATTCCGACATGTCTGTCTGGAAATCTATACATTATTGCAAAAGAACACTAAGCTTAACAATGTAATGTGAATAAACAATAATGTGAGCATTAATAACTTCCTCGGCCACCGCCTCCTCTACTGAATCCGCCACCGCCCCCTCTGTTGAAGCCACCTCCCCTTGGTGAGAAACCCCCTCTACCACCACCACCACGGGGAGAGAATCCTCCCCGTCCTCCGCGTGGTGAGAATCCACCACCTGAAAAAAATCAATTTTATGATCATTGCAGCAAATATACAAATTATGTAAAAAAATCTGGATTTATCTGTCCTTTATCCCCGAAGTACAACGCATCTTGCTCGTTGACACAGGATGACGAAGAGCGTTGATTCATGTTTCATCCATCAACTGACAGTGCAATATGCTTAAACTGATTTTTTTCTGATAACTCCATAAGGTATAAGCAGAATTTACAATTTTTAACAATTTCCGTTTTTGTGACATTCACTAAAAGCAGAGCTCTTGTCATCGTATGCAACTTTTATCACTTTTTATTGTGTTCTCATACACATACCTCGTCCTCCCCTCATGCCGCCTCCACGGCCTCCTCCTCTACCACGGCCTCCTCCTCTACCTCCAGGCTTTCTTGGATTTGTAAACATGTCCATTGGTAAGGTCTTTTGTGGGTTGATGAAAAGCTGTAATAAGGATGAGTCTCGAATAAAATATTGAATAACTGTATACCCTCAAGAACAGAGCAGTGCCTCCACATTAACATTTTTTCATATCAGCTATATTCTTTAAGAGCAACGCATGTTAATCATAATTCAGAGTGTAGGAGTTACCTTCCCTTCCCAACATCAATAATCCATACCCAGAAGACCATTTAATTTTTTTACCATGTACATCTGACAAATATTTATCATAAATAACTGCTTGACTAAAATTGCATTGGTTTATGGGTAGTCTTTAACATGCCTTACATGGGCATACAAGCAACACTTTGGCAACACTTTCCATAGTTACTAGTGACCCACCTTTTGTAATTTTTTGAAGGATGATGCTTTCATGTTGTCTGAGAGTTTGACACTGAAATACTGACCATAACAGTCAAGGAAATGTGAACAGTAAAATGGGACAGTTGTCACACAAACTTGCTTGCTAAAAAGCAAAAGAGGAATAATTTGCTCTTTGTTTTCTCGACATATGGTTTCATTACGCATATTGTTTAACATTCTTTATAAGGGCTCCGTCTAAAACTCATTGAACATAGTGCTATGATTTCTTGTGTTTAGAATTGCATCCCATATCCAACTAAATGACCATCAAATTAACCGCCTCAAACCCATAGAATATCATTCAGTGGCTGATGATGTGCGTGTGGAAAAGGATACAAAATCTGTAATTGGTCCAAGTATCTCATCAATCTTTCCTATTTGCGTTTTGTTTTCTAGGTATATGGGTGCGTTGAAGTATGGTACTTTTTTGTGTGTACATTTGACTACGAGCTCGTCTTCACAGGGATGTGACATCACTCCGACTTCTACAATTTAGATCAGGCAGAGTGAAGTTTGATTTTCATTATGTATGGTGACCATATTCAAGTAGGTCAGGATGTTGTCGTTAAAAATTTGCATCTGGCTCTTCCTGACACAGATAACATGAGGCACTTATAACATATACACATATTGCTTCATAGTTTTATATGAGGTGATGTCTTCACATTTGCTGACAATACTACTTGTCAAGTCAGTCTTAATTATTCAAGTTATTATGAAAGCAAAACTTAATCCAAAATTAAGCATAATAATGAAGTTCAGTACCGTAGTAGTAACGCATATCAAACAAGCCTGTGATATTCATATTACTTACCCTCTACGTAATCTGGGGGACCCTCATCGAATCTCTTACCACCAAAACCTCCTCGGCCGCCGCGACCTCCTCCTCGGCTGAATCCGCCGCCACCTCGGCCACCGCCTCGTCCTACAGATATATTAATTGTTATAGTCACTCATAAAATCCAAAATATAGGGTTTGTTAGTAACGAAATTGTAACTCACAGTAAGCGTATGTTATGACGCTCACTTTAAACCTTCTCATGGCCTCATATATTGTAGTATTTAGAATAGCTGACTGACTTTCAGCGCACATTTTACAATCACATGTTAAACCATAATATCTCACCTCTAAAAGACATATTGCAGACAATCGAGAACTTTCTTTACTAGATAGAGACTGGACTGGTACAATAAAAGTCTAAAAGTTAAAAAAATTCAAGTTTAACATAACAGCAAAAAATCATCACTTTTGTAGTATACTGCACTGCTGTAGTAAGTTGAGTAGGTCTAGCCCTAGCTAGTAGACCTAGTCCTAGGTGAGGTCACAGGTGGGACAAGTTTACCTTTCCTTTGTTGACCAACTCAGCAAAAAGTTGAAAAATCTACTACTTGTAAGTACTCTTGTAAGTACTACTTGTAGAGTAAGTACTCTACCTACTGGCCTGTATTAGGACTACTAATAGAAGTAAAGTACTATTTATAGTTAGTATAGAGTAGTGGGTAGGTGCAACTTTTCAACAACCTGACAGACAGTGATTACTACTAGACTCAGACTGGCAGCTCCTGTATTTAATGCAACTTGGTCTTGTCTATTGATTGGCCATATTAAGTAATGGACCGGTCTAAAAATTTCAGTATATTAAAATTGATTATGAAGTGTAGTTAAGAGATAAGTAAATGGAATAAGGATTTACTAGTAATATAACATCTAGACTTACTTTTCTCTTCTTACCAATTTCACAAATTTCTTGTTGGTGCACGTGTTTTCTAACTAATTTTATATTGTGGGACTCTACATTAGAGTCTCGCATAAAAGTTCTTTCTAGAACTATGGTTATAAACTTTCTCTAGGTCTACAATTACACTCTTCTATATGATTTCCATTGAAGAGTCTATCTATATGATCTATTTTAGCGAGTCAGTTTTAGCTCATTCTTCAAACGAAAAGAAATTTTTCAAAAAAAAGAACTACAAATTAAATATATCATTTATGATCTTAAGGGCAGAGCAGTCACAGATTAAAAAGCACATCACACATTGAATGTTTAGTAATTGGTGAAAACAGTTATGTACTAAAATAATAGCTAATTTTATACAAGTAAATCATGCCAAGGGAAAACAGGTAAGTAATATTGTTATAATAATATATTTAATCTATTTATCTTGGTTTTGTTTTATATAATAAAAATTGCTTGTCATCCACTTATTGTTAACAAAGGTTAAACATGGCCCTTGCAAGAATTTTTTATGTATGATGCACTCCTTAGTATGGCCAAGGAGTCTTGGTATAGCAATGATACATACAATACATAGGGACCTACATGTTTTTGTTTGCAATGTTACTGTATTTTACATACAACATTGCAAACAAAAACATGTATGTATGTATCATTGCCATACCAAGTATGTATTGTATGGTCAATGAAATTGAAGACAGTGAGTAACCACATCATCAGCATTATGTTGTTGTGTGCTGCAGCCAAGGATTGAAGTTTGTTTCTATCATCAAAATAAGTTGGCATTTGAATTATATCTGTCTCATTTATTGCTTCCTGGGAAGGCATAAAACAAAGGCCTAAGCATAATTAGACTCCACTTGTCTTTTCTTCCTTGCTAAAACCCTGTCCATGATAATATTATTATATTGGTGCGCTTTTTGTCTTCATATATAGATCATACAGAAAAAGGAGTAAGTCTCGTAGCCGTTCACGCTCTCCATCTGATAGGAAGTCAGACAAAAAATCTTCATCAAGCAGACGATCTCGTTCAAGGGAGAGAGATCGCAAACCAAGAAGGCGATCTAGAAGTCGTGACAGAAGTAGAGACAGGTCTAGGCGCTCAAGGTCTAGAGAGAGGAGAAGAAACAAATCAAGAGAGAGGAAGAGGAGTAGGTCTGCTGAACGTAAAGACAGGTTGGTCAAACATTCTTAACAACTATATGGAAATATTTGCCTTTGAGCAAAGTAAATCTTAGATTGACTTTCCATAAGACTTTTACGGCAACATTTAATAAATAATGTCAGATGCAGATAATGTTATGACTGACTGACTATTGTCGTCCTCATAACCAGGCCACTCGATCCAGGCTAAACAGGCTGAGGCTGTCGAGGTATTATTATCGATATGCCCTGACTGTGTTCAAAGCAATCTGTATTAATGCCTTTTGTTACTGCAGAAATTTTAGTAGTAATAGGTGTGAGGTGACATTTGCTATAAGTTTTCATTTTTCCTATTACTTCACAAAAAAAAATAATTCGCTTGACTCAGGCTTCTATCTCTCGGACATTTCTAGGTATGAGTGTTGAGGGAGCCCCAGTATGGTCTTTCTGGTTTTATGCTGATTTGATCCGATATGGGAACATCTGAGATTGGATAATGCAGATAAGACCATTTGTTTGATTTTTACCAGCAGGAAAAAGAGATCAAGATCCAGGAGTAAAGAAAAGGAAAAGAAGGATGAGAAGAAGCTTGTGATAGAAGGAGCTATCGGCTCTGACTCAACTGAACTAAATACTGTAAGATTTAACACATAATGTATCACATCAGTATCAGTCTTACTAGGCCATGTTTGGTTTTAAAGATCTCTGTCTGAAAAGTCGTTAGGGAATATGAGATAAAACAGCCTGTAGACCAAATTGCAGTAACACTACTATGCCCTACCATCATGTGCTGTGACAAAAACTAGGTAATAATATCCAGATATTAGTGCACAGGGCTGGAATAACAATAAGTTTCTAATATATAGGAGTAACCCATATCGCTACATATTTTTATAATTGAAGCTTTGTAATTCAAAGTACTTCCTATTGTGTACCTGCTGAGGTTATCTCATGAACAATTTGTTATGTTTGTAAATTCCTATACTAATTCAATCTTTGTATAATTAGGAGATAAAGGCTGGCCACAAGCTTGTTTGTTTTCAATTTCGGAACATAATAATACTAATAATTACATTTAATGTCAGCAACAATTCATCATTTCTAGTGATAGGCTTGATAAAAATACCAGCTTGTAAAATGTTTAAATATTTTATTTGCCCCATGATCTAACAATATTCGATTTACTAAGGTCACATACCCACTTTTCTAATAAGACTGACCCTTTTCAATAAACGAAGGCTTGACATTATTTCTCCCCTATCAAGATCATTCAATGGACTAGATGGTTTTGTTTCTTTTAAAAGACAACCTAGGCTGTAAAGTGAATGGATTTTTTCACATTGTGCTCTTCACCCTTAGTTTTTTTTTACTTCACAAATAAAATACCATTATGTGACACCTGAGAATGTTTACACTCTTTGGGAGAGTAAATGGTGTGTTATTTTTCATTGAGTTATTACTAGTCCTTTGTTTCATGCACAGGAAGCAGAGAAGGCCAAACTTGAAGATGAAATGCAGAAAAGGAGAGAAAGGATAGAGAAATGGCGTAAGGAAAAGAACAAAGGAAAAACGGAAGCACCTGTGGTAAGAAGATTTATTAAAGTGATTGTGAAGGAATCATGTTTTTGGTATCATTCTAGACTTCTCAGTCTAATTTAGAATACTGTTCTTGGTTCAAAAACAGCCTGTGGCCCAGTTTCAGTTGAGATGAGAAAGTACCAAAAAGGTACTGTTGTTTTATATATATATATATTTATATATATATTTATATATATATATATATTTATATATACTACAAGTTGTGTTGGTTAAGTCGTATCTTCTCATTGTTTTGTTTAGTTGATAAAAACCACCTGAGCCACGGAGACCAGGACGTAGTAGACGTGATACATGAGATGAGACGGCCATGTCTGGCACGCACTAATTATGCCTGTAGATTCTATTCATATTCCACGAATGAATTGCTGGTATCTGCAGACATCAAACCATAGCCCAATAAAAAGTCTTTATAATAGCAATTCATAATGATCATGATGCCGTATAATGTAGAACACATTGGCGGGTGTCTATAGTGAGACTTAATATTACAGGTGATACTGCCGACTTCCAAAGCTTGGAATCTTGAAGATGATGACGATGAAGACGACAATAATGGGGCAGGAGCACAAAACTCTGATAGCGACGATGACCCATTAGATGCTTTTATGAAGGTTTGGGTTAATGTTTTTTTATCATTTCAAATAATATTGCCCTTGGTTTGTTGCTATCAACCTGCAGCAATTATTTCAAAAGATATTTTTAAAAAAATTAAATTTTGGTTGAAGTTACCCAGTTGACACTGACACTGCAACTATTAACAAGACCTTCAGGTTATTCACTGTGTTGTAATTTATGTGATAAATACATAGACTTAATATTTAGTCTATGGTTAAACGTCTTATGTCTAAAATGATGATTGGTTACCTTTTTTTTAGGATCTTGAGTCAGACAAAAAGACGGACAGTCGTGCCGGCTCGGTGAGTGTTGATTACATAATCGGTTCCACAAATAAAGTATTTTGTGATCATATTTAGATTAGCTAAGATAACTTTACAGAATGAGAATGTACAAATTCGTATTGAGTAAATCTATTTCAATAAAACTTCCCGTGTACCCTGACACCCCATTTCACAGTTTAAAATTTTAATCTAGATAATTCGAAATTTTTCAACCCAACTAGAAGAAACTTGAGTCTCAAGCTTCCACAGAAATAGTGTGAGATTCAGACCACATAGCGGGGCCTTGTCTGATATATACTGAGTATTTCAATGTTGTGTCGGTGAGAAGGACCCGCATGACACACATTAGTCAGAGAATATTCATAAACAAGTGTGAGTCTGCACTAACTGCCTTATAAGTTCTATGTTTCTTTATCACCTCAAAAGATCGGAAAATAAAAATTGAATACTAGTTTTAGTTATTACTTATTATCCACAGCCTAAAATGGATGATGGTGAGAAGAGCGAGAAGAAGACAGGAAAGACGACGATTATCACAGCGGTGGTGGCCAAGAAAATACAAGATCCTGAGAAAATAAAGGGGGAGAGAATGGAGAACGACGCTGACCATATGGAGGTAAATTGTAACATAGGCATCACATATTATATCGTTAGAATGCTATAAGCACCACCAACTAAATAGTGTGTTTTAGAAGTGTCAAGTCCTTTGAATTGGAACATTTTGATTCCTCGTCATGAATGGTACATTATGTTTAGAATCGGGTGAGACAGCATTTCTTTCTGTCACATGGGTGACTTACGGGACTGTCTTTAAGTATCACGTTTCTAGCTGTTTTTAATATCCATATTGGTACTTGCAAATTTAACAACTTTCATTATGTGTAAGCTACATATTTCCATACCTTCTATTTAGCAACATTCAATTTTCCCTTTTCATTTACGAAATGGCTGTTTCCATTCCCTAAGAATGTCAATATATGTTTGTTCGATTAATTGAATTTATTCTATTCTCTCATTCTATTCTTGTATTCTATTTTTTATTCTATTTCATTAATTTATTGCAGTACTCGTCTGAGGAGGAGGAAGAGGACCTAGAGACAACACTCGCTAATTCTCTCAAAAATAAGAAAAAAGAATTATTCATTGTCGACCATGACAAAATCTACTACAGACCATTCAAGAAAAACTTTTATGTAGAAGTACCACAGATAGCCAACATGAGCGCTGAAGGTTTGTATGTATACCATATATGTATGATACATATTCAAGAGGAGAAAATAAATAAGCTGTGTGTCCGGTGACACAAGGTTAGCTAGAACCAATTTCTTGCTTATGGTGGAAGAATAATTATCATCGATTCTCAATTTTGATATGGTTATAAGTGAGAGTTTGTATAAGGTAAAGAGGTGAATGATAGTTAACCCAAGATTTAACTATGTAGGCGGTCATAAACGTTAACAACTGCCTACGACTGCAATAGCCACACCAAACGCCATTAAGGGCTGGCTGTGTTTCATGCCAGTGCAAAAATGCTTAGGCCTACTCTCCTCCTGCGAAGGCTTTACCCCTCAAGATTGTATTTGACTTTGAGTAGAATTTTAGCCTTATCCTGGGATAAAACATTCAAAACAAAATTTGATCTTTTACCTGAACCAGTAACAGTACATATTGCATATTTATGGTTTTTACAAGATACGATTACAACACATCAATTACTGCATCAAAGTTGCCTTCTCTCTGAACTAGATGTTCAGAGAAAAGGCAACTCCAAATTACATCTGCATTTTGATATGAATCTGAAGCTTCAGATATACGTTAAGCCTCAGTCTGACTATAAACAGCTGTGGGTGGGGACTATGTCTACCAATTCCCTTGTCTTTAGTTTTATTTTCACAAGTCATGCTTGAGTTTCTTGGTTTTTATTGTAGATGTTGAGTTGATGAGACAAGAAATGGATGGAATCAAAGTGAAGGGGAAGAATTGTCCTCGCCCTATACAGTCATGGGCACAGGCCGGCGTGGCGAAAAAATTACTGGATACTCTCAAAAAGTAGATAACCCAGACCTGGCTGACTGTTTATATAGGGGAATTCCTATCAGCAGAGATCGTGTCCATATTTGCTTATAATATACATACATATTTGATACTAGCTAATAGGTTGCTTTCCTGAATAAAAAAAGTCGCTTCAAAGTGCGAGGCTGTTTTGTTTTGAGTTTTGGTTAAGCGCCTCCACTGCACCAAATAGATAAAATGTGGCCTCTCATGCTTCATACATAGTTACAAGGCTAATTCTGACATTTGTTTTGCTAGACATGGTTACGATAAGCCGACACCTATACAGATGCAGGCAATCCCCGCTATCATGAGTGGGCGTGATCATATTGGAATTGCTAAAACAGGAAGTGGGAAAACTGTAGCATTCCTGTTACCAATGCTGCGACATATTCTGGATCAGGAACCACTTGAAGAAGAAGATGGGCCAATTAGTAAGTTAAATCTTTTACTTGTTAGTGTATCTCATCGGGAGTAGACTGTCTCCTGTGATCCACTAGTTTCTATCATAACACTTTTCTGCATACTTGATTCCATTCAGTTAATGCGCAGGCTTTTAACCTCTGCTGCAGTGGGCCTATTGTATTGTCACAAATAACTCCCAGTGTTAGAGATAAAATGGGTTCCTTGTGAGAGGTACATCACTTCTTAAACAAGTCATCACAAACTCCCCATGATGCTTTTCAGTGAAAACTTCCCCAGATACAGAGGCTGCTTACATTGAACACCATAACAAGTCATAATGAGTTCTACAACATACAGTAAATGACTCAATATTTTCTAGGTATAATAATGACTCCTACTCGAGAGCTGGCCATGCAGATATTTAAGGAGTGTAAGCGGTTTGCTAAGCCTCTGGGCCTCACCACAGTATGTGTATATGGCGGGACGGGTATCTCTGAACAGATAGCTGAACTGAAAAGAGGCTGTGAGATTGTAGTATGTACACCAGGCAGGATGATCGACATGCTAACAGCTAATAATGGTAAGATTTCATATCTGTTTCTGAGTTTGTGTAGCAAATTTATAGTATCAACTAAACTACAAGCTCTCAGCCTGAGTCACAGTCAATTTTGAAATTGGCCTTATGTTTTGTGAGACACCACTATCTACGAACCAGGTTATCAGATAATAAACATTTATAGGTTTTCAACCTAGATGTGATTTTGCACCAAAAACAGCAACCAAAGAAGAGCCATAGCCTTTCAATTACATTGATCAACATTTTATTTACAATCAATTCCTTCTATTGTTGAAGAAGTTGTTGCCGAAAATACATGTTGATAAAAAAAAAAGAAAACAACTTGTATGTATGGGAAATTAATATAGATGTGCATGATTTGATGAGAAATACTGTGATACTAGATCTGGAGCGGGGATTTTATTTTGTTTTTAATTTATAGGCAGGGTAACAAATCTCAGGCGGATAACATACATAGTACTGGATGAGGCCGATAGAATGTTTGACCTTGGGTTTGAGCCTCAGGTCATGAAAGTACTGGACAATGCCCGACCTGACAGACAGACAGTGCTGTTCTCAGCTACTTTCCCGCGTCAGATGGAAGCCCTGGCCAGGAAAATACTGGATAAACCTATCGAAGTGCTTGTTGGTGGACGAAGTGTTGTTGCAAAGGACATCTCTCAACATGTGGTATGATTATTTAAACAAGCCCTTGGTGATAAAATCTTGCTGTTGGCAAATATACCCCTGCAAAGCTGGGGTCTGTTTTAGTGGTATATATTTTTGCAAGCAGTGAAGTTCACAACTTGTTGTTGGGGGCTATACCATATGTATCAACATTTAAGTTGGGGGTTAATGTTCACGAGCACTTAGGTTTTGACATGTTTGAGCGGACATAGATACGTTAACTAACCTATGCTTTGGTATTTAATAACTGTTCAGTTCAACAGGGATCTCTCCTACCTTGGAAGGCTCTTTAATGACTAAATATATGAATTTTTAAATTTATTTGAGTGGCCATGTTTACTCAAGTTCTTGTTAGAGTCGTAGAGCTTGTTGTCAGTGACCTGGGCTGGTGCTGGTCTTCGAACTGCCTGTCACCACACAAGGGATGAAGCTAACTGAAGCTTACCAGATAGCCTGGTCACTGCAAATCATTCTGTAGGTCTTATTTTCCACCAAACGACTACAGCCTGTTTTGAAATTGTTTTATGAGATTCCATGTTGTCATATTATAAGTCAATTCCTGCATTGCTCTAACAACCTAACCAATGGTTCACACATGTGTTATGTGACAACTCAACATTAGCCTATTTAGTATTCAAGAAAAGGCTTTCAATCTGCAGATTTAGACTTTGAATCAAGTTGTATAGCTATAGATACTTGAAAAACAGCTTCAAACCACTTCAGTTATTCATCATGAAACTGGTCAAGTTTCTCAAAAAAGTTTAGTGAGAGAGTTTTGAGCAAACCAATGAAAAATGAATGCAAGATTTCATTTTTCAGTCCAATTTCAATTGGCAAATTATTTTATTGGTTCAGATTTAAGAAATTGAAAATCTCTATTGTTTAGCTAGGGAACTGACGTTGCTCTGGTTATTATAGTGTTTTGTCTGTTTTAGATTATTTGTGACCCTGAAGACAAGTTTTTAAAGCTTTTAGAACTTTTAGGTTTGTATCAAGAAGATGGAAGCGTTCTGGTGTTTGTGGATAAACAGGAGCATGCTGATGAGGTACGTTATTCTATTAACTTAGTTGCATTTAGGTTGAATATCCTATACTAGTGCGTAGGGATAGGCATAAACATCTGGGGTTGCAACACATTATTACTGATTTTCAAACAAGTATTCATTTGATCATGAAAACAATCCAAGTTTATATACTTTGCTTCTTACTCTCATGATGCGGAAATAAATTGCTTTCTCTTTATAATATTGGTTATATATAAGGTTGTTTCACGTCCTTGACTTCCAAGATTGATTCTAAGTGTATTCTAATTTCCCTAACCTTTTCTGCTTCTCATGTTTTGCAGTTGATGGATAATTTGTGTAAGCATTCATACCCCTGCATGGCATTACACGGAGGTATAGATCAGTATGATAGAGATAGCACAATCCTAGACTTCAAAAGTGGTAACATTAGACTACTGGTAAGTGTAGAGTATGAGTTATACTCTCCTGTTGAAGACCTCGTAGATCTTATCATCTGTGATCAAGATAATTTTTGTTACATTGTCTAGAAAATAGTAACATATCAAAGCGAAAGCAAAATAAAAATAAGCTTATAGTTTGGTTTTTGTTGGTTGTCTGTGCTGAAAGTAAATGATTTGGATCCATTATCAACCTTGAATGCTTACGATCTCCATTGGTGAGACTGGATGTTTGTCTATGTAAAATCTTTTTACTAGGGTTGACAGTAAAAGTTATCGGAAAATATTTTACATAACTTCTTGTTCTCAAGCCTCTATACTCGGTACGGTATGGAACTATGATAACCAAGCTCAGCTCTATCAAACTCCAAATCCTTGGTTTTCTAATTTTATTATTGTACATGCTTTGTAACATGTTATGTTGAAGGTGGCCACCTCTGTTGCTGCCAGAGGGTTAGATGTGAAGCAGCTGATATTAGTAGTAAACTATGACTGTCCCAATCACTACGAGGACTATGTACACAGATGTGGGTGAGTCATCCTAGTCTTCACCATTGATCTTAATGTCTAATATACTGCTGTGGAATTGCAACATTTAAGTTCTCAACCCTACCTAATGCCAAATGACTGCAGACTACCTTCACATTGCGCTTATATATATACTATATAATTTTGAAACTTTTGCACTGATTAATTTATTGCAAATTTTGATTCAAATTGAGCAAGTGTAAAATAATTTCTGCCCGCATGTAATGCATCTGGCCTGATGGGTTTTGTAATGCAGCCAGACCATAAAGATGTCTTGCCAAATAACAGAAAAATTGCGTATTCTATTTGAAGCTTGAAGAGTGAAGTTTGGTTGTTTGAACGCTCAGAAAGTCTTAGTGCTCAAGATAGACAGGATAAACACAGAAGTTTCATCGAGCTTGTACCATTTGACTGCCCATTATATCAAATTTATTTTCCATACATACAGGCGAACCGGGAGAGCTGGTAAGAAGGGGGTAGCGTATACCTTCCTGAACCCAGAGCAGAAGAGACAGGCTGGTGATATTATAAAAGCCTTCGAGGCCACAGAGACTCCAGTACCAGAAGAGCTTCAGGCTGTGTGGCAGACTTATGTGGAGGAAATGAAGGCTGTAAGTTGGAGAAATAATTTATTAGGGGATATTTGAGTGCTGTTTGGTAATACGTTATCAATTTGATTTTCCGACAGTGTAGCAATGCAAAAGGCTGTTGTCTCAGTCAGCCTGTCTTGAGAAGCTTTGTTTTTTCTCAGGAGTGGGGCGGGAGGGTGAAACTGTCCTCATCAAAACTTATACGACACAATTCAAATACCAATAGTGTACAGCTCTCTCCTATTATTTGGTTTCAAGAGTTGACTGGCCTTTGTTACCTCTTCCACCAAATCAACATAGCAAATGCAGACAGGCTCTGTCTCAATGAGAATTCCACATATCGATATCCGTATATCATGAAAATTATTAGACAAAATAAAGCAACAATAAAAGGATACATTCACAAAATGTGACTGAGTATTGAAATTGGTGTCAGCTAGAAATATTATGTATGGGCATGTTGTTTATACAATTACATATGGCTCGTATTTCAGGAAGGAAAGACAGTGAAGGCCGGCGGTGGTGGATTCGGTGGTCGAGGTTTTAAGTTTGATGAGACTGAGGCTAGCTTGGCTAATGACAGGAAGAAGGTGCAAGCTGCAGCTCTCGGTATAACACAGGATGGAGAAGAAGGCTCAGCTGACGTAAGTATTGTCTTCTCTCTCATCTCTGTTTGCAATGAACTTTTCATGCTTTATCATAGAGTGTTCTGCGGCCCAAAAAGGTTCGCAAGAAGCTATATTATAAAAATATTTTGCTCTGAAGGCAATCTCAAAGAAAATCAATCTCAATAATGGGAAAATAAAAGAACTTGGCTCATGGCATCTGGCAGTGTGTCCAGTAACATCTCCGCTAGTTTATCGCTGCGAAGTGTTTCAATGTCCTGTCGAATTTGCACCTTTTGCTTCCCTATTTTGCCTGCAAGCAGTTTTTTCAGGACGACTCCTGACACATCTAGATATTAAGAGCTGGGTTTTTGATTGTAAAAAAGTTCATTTTCCTTAATTTCAGATTGATGAACAAATTGAGACATTATTCGCCAGTAAGAAGAGAGTTACAGATGTGGCAAAATCTAACATGCCTCAAGTGGGGGCTGGTGAGTGCTTTTAGCTACTTTTATAATATTTTCTGTGGAGTTGTGTTTCATCACTGATTTGACAATGTCTCATAATTTGCCGAGTGATGGGAAATTAAATTCAGGAAATTCTGTGATGAGTCAAAGTTAACTTGAGTTCTTTATGTAAAAATTATGCAACAACTACTGTTATTCCAATTGCTATATCATTGCATATAAGAAACTGCTACTCTTATACATGAAATTCTGTCCCAAACAGGTGGATCATGACATGTATTAGAAGTTGTCAGTCCTAAAGGCAATAAGGAGGCAACTCGCTATTACATTGCACCAAAGTTAACCCAAAACATGACTAAGGATTTAAATGATGTGGTAAATGTGATTATTGCACAGTCATATATAATTTCAGGAGTTAATACATCTGCAACATCATCCAATCTGAAGGCTTTGGAAGAAGCTAAGTTGAGGGCGTCTAACGTTCACAGAGCTAGGAACATTGGAGCTGAGGCTACAGATATAACTCAACAAGCTGCAGCAGCTCTGCTTAGGGGTGGTGCTATACAAGCCCCTCAAGTTTCTGTAAGTAATCTTGAAACTGAGTTTAGTGTTGCTAGTATGGTTGTGACTAAATGTGGACTAGCACTTATTTTGGCTAAGTGAGGTATATTACGTGAATAGCGTGAGTCAGCTATTTCATGCATGTGTGAAATAGGGAAAAATTCCTCCTCCGAAAATACTTTAATTATCTCAAGAACTAACAAATAATGTTAGAAATGTTGAAGGATTTTATTTCTGAGCCGGAGAGCTATTATATTCTGTGTAAACTGACTGAAGATGAAGCATAAAGAAAGTTCTCTATAATTTTACTAATTTATTTGTAACCACGCTCGTAGCAGGTGGTTCTATGCACAAAAAGTGTAATCGATATTCATAAAAACTTTGTGTTTTCAGACTCGTACGATAGCCAATCAGATGGCAGAGAAGTTGAATGCTAAGCTCGGATACACTGCTAAGGTGGAGGAAGAAGAAGAAGTGGTCGAGACTGTCACCAGATATGAGGAGGAGTTAGAGATTAACGACTTCCCTCAGACGTGTAGATGGAGAGTCACCTCAAGGGTAAGTGGTAGGCCTGTAGGGAGTGGCCGTGGTGCAATGGAGAGGTCATGTGTCCGATTTCAGGCGGATCACGATGGTGTCAGGAATGGCTTCCAACTTCAATTGTTCCTGTGCCACATTTGTATACAGTTATATATATATAATCTTTATTACTGAACCAATGATCATCTTCTAAAAATTAGAGGCGGCCTTTAGAGGTTTCATCACAATCTAAGTAAGGAAGGCAACCTGGGCATGAAAATAAAAACAGAAAAAAAAATTAATTCTTAGACTTTATAATTTACACATCCGGCATTGCTGTAACACATGAGTAAAGTGTTGTTAGTAGACCCATATTGAGACCGGAAAAAAACAAAACCAAGCCACATCAAGGATTTGCACATGGTAGCACAGGGTATCGAGGCTATAAATGTTTTAGGTGTTGGTCCTGGAGTTTTTTGCATTCTAAATATTAGCAACAGCTTTTGCCAACCATATCTATAGATTTTCTTCATGTCTAAATCTAACAGAAATATCAGTGTGGTTTAAGTGTGGGTTTAATATAGACAAAACGTGATCAGGCCTTCAAAAAGTCATTTTTGACAAGATCGTTTTTTATTATTAAATTTGACGGTTGTCTGTTAATGATTACGAGTCAATGCTTTAAATTGATTGATAGTTTTTCTTATCATAATAATTAATAATTTTTACACCCTCTGCTGGTCAGTCATGGATTTTTGTCCTTATCAAGACTTTCCTGGTAGCACATGACAGGACAATTCAAATAGTGACTCTGATCCCATTATTGATGTAGACTAATTTGTAAACTCACCTGCCAATAGTCTTTGCCTACATGTAGTAATGAATGGGAACTTAACTCAATCATCATACCAGATAGTGAATTTGGAAGATGGATTTTCATGGTACACGGTTTCTTTTATTTATTTATTTACAGGACGCATTGGCTACCATAAGTGAGTACGCCGAAGCTGGTATCACAGTGAGAGGAACGTTTGTACAGCCAAATAAAGAACCACCTCCAGGAGAACAGAAACTCTACCTCGCCATAGAAGCAACATCAGAACTAGCGGTACAGAAAGCCAAAGCTGAGATCACACGACTCATCAAAGAGGAACTCGTGCGACTCCAGAACTCATACCAACCAATCAATAAGGGCCGATATACTGTATTGTAGGATTTGTTAAATATTGACAGTTCAGATCAGAAACACACATTGATATAATTGGATCAAACCACCTGAATTCACCTGTATGATTGATAAAAGGGCCATTGCACTTGGACAGCACTTCAACATGTCTAATCGCTGAAACATTGTTGATATTTGCCAAAACATCCCAGAAAACTAGACTGGCTCTCAATTTTAGGGGAACTCATGTAAATAATTTAATACTTTCAAAAGTTATATACATATCAGTTCTAGTATAATTAAAGAGCATGTAGCACATCGCTCCCAAACACAACAAGTAAACTGTGTCAGTTTTTGGGTGTTTTATTACTGGATTAAATTAATCTGCTCTTGCGTCGGAGTTCAACACAGACACAACAATGGAAATGTGTCAGTTGTGGTGTCCTTTTATTGACGGATTAGTTTCTCTACGTTCATGTCTGACTCCGATTTGGCAGGTTTCACGCTTATTTCACAATGATTATCTGATCAATGCTCCCCTCATCCTAATAATATGAGCCGCCTCGCAGTCCTACTTTTTGGTTTCAAAAAATGGTAAAAAGTGTAAATAAAAATAACTTAAACCCAAACAATGAGCACTGTTATGAATCTCAATCTTTCTGCTATCATAATGTTCTATCTATATAGTGAACTCGGCTTCATGCAGGTCTGATAATTCAGAACTTATTAATTCAGCCTCAGAATGATGATCCATTTAGTCAGATCGCGCATCATCAACTGAGGCATGTTTTTTGAGGCTGCAGCTAACCATTGGCCTATTTAATCAGCTGCAAAGGGACCCCTATTTGTTCAAATGCGATGAAAATTTGAACAGGCATGCAAAAGACTCTAGCGCATTGCATGGTGTTAATGATTTGTCTTGTATGGTTAACCCTGCTTAGCGACCTTTAAAGGCATTCCTATATTAATCAGTCTATTAAAAACTTGGTAGCCCCAAATGTTTTAATCAAGTCGAAAACAAATTTAATCCATTTTTTTCCATGCCTCTGCCTTCCATTGAATTTTCTGTTTATTTACAGGCTTGATTGGGCTTTTAAATGCTCCTTGCTCCTACTTTGTTACATTTGTTTGACATCAGTTTATTTGCAAAGTGGGCTGGCATTACTTTTAGCCTTAAATTTGAACGTCAGTTTTTTATGTGTAGGTGATGCCCTTTGTCACCCAGCTTAAACTAATTAGGAGTGAATGCTAATGTATAAGGAAGTTATGTGTGATGTAAATGATATGACCGTTTACAAAAGCTACTAATTTACTACATTCACATCATAACAGCTATGACTATAGATAAGATAACAGTAGCCATGAGTCATTGTTAACACCTGACAGTAACACAAGCCAGTGAGCACAGGGAACTGAACATGACATGAACCAACCTCTCGCATAAACTTATGAAGAATGGCTCTTGTCAAATTCAGTTAAAAGTAAGTATTATTATTATTATTAGATCCATCTCTTTAAAACCATCATAGTATTTTAATAGTAGTTTGTTCACTGTCAAATCTGGCATTTTGTTTTGACATCTGTTTCTCTTCCAGCTGTGACGTAGTTTTATTCCAATGATGTGACAATACAACAAAATCATCAATCACTATTCTTATGTGGTCGATTCAAGGACAGGTGCTTTTGGTGTGTTGACAGTCACAATAGTGTTAGTTCTGTGATATGTAGTACAGTAAGCCGAACATTATTGGTGGATCAAGGCACCTGATCAACTGTAAGCCACATTGCTTCTGTTGTTAATAATGAGTTTGAGACCGGAGTCTTATCATTGTATGAGCTGTCGCTTTTTTATCACATTTTCAAGAATAAAAAGAAAAATGTTATCCCACATGCGATCGCTCATTCCTCGGAGCACATGGTCATATGGAGAGGATCTGTGCGATGGCCTGTACAACATCGAGACAGTATTTCTACACCAGAATGATGTCATTGATCACGGGAAGGAGGACTGTCATCATCTCACTGTTTGTGTGGTAGGAGCTGCTGCCGCTGGAAAAACTAGTGTCATCCGCAAACTAACAGGTATCGTATGACAGTCACTTACTTTGAATTCAGAAACTTTACAGCCTTTTTGTCGAATGTACAGTGACGTGGGGTTTACATGTACATCACACATATCTGTAAACTTATCTACATAACTACCTTCCTATCTCCTTATGTTCCTGCCTACCTTGCAATACACCTACTCATACAACCACCCAATTGACAAATGCCTACCCACCCAATCGTACACACATCCAGCCCAACCAATCGAACATCCACACACATCCACCCAATCGTACACACACCCACCTAATCGTTCATACACCCATCCACCCCATAGTACACACACCCGTCCACCCATACAATCATACACACACCCACCCGATCGTACACACTTACCCGATCGTACACACACACACCTAGCCACGCATACACACAAACATCCGCCCGACCGTACACATACCCACCCAATCGCACACCCGAATATACACATATTCACCCAATTGAAAACATGAATTCACCCAATTGTACACACACATACCCAATCATACACACCAATCCATGCATGCAACCAACATCTATCTATCATTCTAGTCCATTGGACTGCCACATTTCTTAACCTTAGGTTTTGGGTAAGGAATTTTGACAGTCCCCATGTTCCAGTCAAACAATACTGTTACCATTTTTGTGTATTTGTGAATGTAGACGAGCCATTTCAAGCTGAACATAAGCCTACAGAAATGATGGATGTGTCAACTATAAGACCTACACAGTCCTCTACAGTACCAGCAGCTGTAAAAGTAACTGAAAACCTTATAAGGATTAAAGACTGGGAACTAGTGGCTGAAAAGACAGATACTGACGAGATAATCGCCCATCGTGTAGCATCAACTCAACGAACACTCGGCAAAAGAGAAAGGCTCAGTCTTACTCTACCTTCTCCGTGTGTTAACTATGAACCAGTTGGTAATATTCACATGCATCTGCTCCATTGTAAACGGTTCTCAACCTCTAGCCACCATCTGTATTAGCATCTTTGTGGGTTTTGTTTGCCTTGGTAGAAACGACACTGCACTTCGAATGAGCATGGGCTGTGCTACCATGAACTACATTGTTGTTGCAGCCGCAGCCAGATATCTCTATGCTCACTGCCAGGATGGTTATTGCTCTCAACACGAATATATGCTGGCGATGGCTCCTATGTTGTTTACTGCTGTAGCATGGGGCACATTGACAGGATTAGGACTCAACCCCGGGATAGCATCAGGACTTGCGATTGTTAAGATGGATAAATCAGTTCAAGACTCGGTGACTATCATTGATCACATTTACCCAGGGACTACAAAAACATTCACTTTGGAAAGACCAAGTATCCCAGTTCTGAGATACTGGGTACTACTCAATATGGTGGCCATCCTAGGTTTTGCCATCAACAATAAAGCATGCCCAAAGCACATTGTTCTGCTGGTGACCAGCCTGTTTGGACTAGTGGCGGCGAGATTCTACCTCCTGGGATATACTTGTATGAGTGTATCAGAGTTGTTCCCCTTGACTGTGTTCGTCTGCTATCTGATAGGACCATGCTCCCTTCCTGTTGGTCGAAGCGCTGCTGCTAAACAAGAACCAGTAGGTCTGGAAAGAATGGACTTGGCCAAGAGTCTTTTCAGTGTTCACTTACCAGGTGTAGTGGTTGGGGCCCTGGCCGGGGTCTTCATCAACGGTGGTTCTATAGAAATCCACAGTCTCAATGACTGCTTTGTCATCTTTGCTATCCTAGTTTTGATTTTCATTCTGTCTAAGGCAAGTCCCGTGTATCAGTTCTTCTCTGCATCTGCCAAAAGCACGAGGTACACCTCTGATAATCACAGCTACAGACCAATGCACCAATCATCAGTTCTGCCTAATTTTCCGCCAAAGAAGCTCCATAGCTGTTTCAAGCTGTTGGTTCGAGATTTTGCTGGGCAAATGGTCTATCATTGTATGCACCAGCCATTTCTGCCACGCTACGGTGTATTTATCTGCACATTCAGTTGGAAGAGAGCGAAGGAAACTAGCCTAGTATATGCAGAAAAGAGAAACCAGATGGATGAGAGACCTGATTATTGCCTCGAGGAAATAATATTTTGGTTGAAAAATGTTTCCATGCATCGAATTCATCCAAATGTGCAGGTTGGAAGTAAAACTGGAAGACCTGATGTGATGGATCAAGAGAACATCAAGAATGTTTTCTTGGTGGCAACTCACAGTCACATGGAAAGCTGTGAACTCAGCGAGGAACAAAAAAGTACAATCATGAGCTATTACAGATCGATCCTCAGAAAGCACTCGGATTTATATTCAAGTATTGAGTTTGACGTGAGTGACAGAGGTGAGATATCCATAGAGAACAGTGATGAACTGAAGGATACCGGCATCGAAGTTTTGAAAAAGCATTTGCTCTTGTCCGCTGAAGAAGTTGTCAATCACTGCTTTCCTGACGCATTACCGGTGTACTTCTGGTGTTGGTTAAAAGAAAAGCGAGACAAGTGCCAGCTCACTCAAAGCCCACCATGTGAGCTCATGCTCAAAAGCCACATCGATGTTGACGGTAAATATATGTCTGTCTACCCCCAGGACAAGTTTCATGAGAAGATAAATAAGTTTTGTGACATCGGAGAGATATTCTTAGTCCGAAATAAGGAAGAGTCCATTGTATCTTCTGATTACTACATATTCTATAACATTCAGTTCCTCATCGATTTCATGAAGGATATGGTTTCTATTGATGAGAAGAAAACGAGAGATCGGTTGAAAGCAGATGAGTGGAAGTTGTTACAGTTAGAAGGGAGAGGTCATATCACGCTTCTGGAGCATCACCTGAAAAAGTTCTATGCCTCCAAAAAGATGGACCAGATGTATAGCCATCTACGAATTGAAGACCAGCCTCTGGTTAGGAGTATTCTTCAGCTTGACTTCGTTTTCTTTGTTGGGGAAGAGTTCTTTCTTCCTCAACTGCTTCCTAAATATCGCGAAGATGATGCTGCTGATGATGCTAAGTATTTTCAGGAGGTCTGCGATATTTTATGGGAGTATGTGTTTGACTTTGGAGACTTTGACTTCCATCACGAGTATATCTTTTTCCGGCTCCTGGCCCGATGTGCCAGGCACGAGTTTTGTGAGAAACATAGGATTTGCTGCGACTGGGCTTCATTTTATACCACACATTCAGATACCACATCCAGAGACTTCTTCAACGATGACAGTAAGCCATGGTTTACTCTCTCGTGTGAAAAGAGGGGGAAAGACGATGGCCAACATAACAGAATATATCTATGGACCTGTGCAGACTACAATCATAAACACTCTCTTGTTCTACTTCAGAAAGTCTCAGGTTAGTGATTCATCACACAGTCACCGAATTGAGTTGCTGTGCATTTCAATATCATGGCCCATCAGTAAAAACTTTTCTACCCCCTTGAACAAGGTGGTTTACTTTATTTATTTAGTATTAAATTAACTTGTTATTACATAAAAGATGTTCCGGTCCACAATGCCCTTTACCGTTGCTATTTTAATGTTTTAGAGGCTATAGAATCAATAACGAAGGAGTCATTCAGCAAACTTGGAGGAATGGTGACAAGTTTCTTCAACTGTCCTAACAGGATTTCCTTGGTATGTATGTAGGTTCTGTTTTCTCCCTGTAAACTATTTTTCAATTGCTGTTTGCTATTGCTTGATACCTTTTTCCAACTCATTTGCTAAATAATTCAACAATAGTCTGCTGCTGAATATTGACCTCATCGCTATTTTAGAGAAGTACTCACAAAATACAGCCACGAGCAGGAAGACTTCAGTGTGGAGTAGGCTGTGTCCAGAATCAGGATACTTACCTTGTGCGCATCGATCCAGATGGAGTACCCTATATCGGTGGTAATGATTTGAGATATTGAGACTTAAAGACCACCCAAAGATCAAAAGACTACCCAAAGACCAAAGCATGTTATAGTCATGCAGTTACTTATGATAAAGTTGTGTCAAATTCGCATGGTAACAAAGTTTAATGATCTACTTGGCATGAATTATTGACGGTGAAAAGAGTGCCTTCCATAAGGGAAGGTAACTGCCTGATTATAACGTGCTTTGGTCTTTGGGTAGCTTGAATGTTTTTATTGGGCATAATAAGTTGTACCCGTGTAGATTTAGTGTTGCTAACCTGTCACTAAGTCTTCTAAAGACACTGGTATTTACCAGCATCAAGTCATCAAACCTTGTTTGAATCAAAGAAACTTGAGCCATTCCTACTGATGGGTGGGTGATGCAATTACAGAGTGTAATATCTCAACAAAGATATGTAATTTGAAATGTTACAAGAACCTGGGGAGTCTTTCAATTATAATTATCAATGCTTTTTAAAACAAATTACTACAATCGTACAATCCCACTTAGTCTTTTAATTAGTAGACTAACTTGTTCTCAAATTTCTCACTCACAATATATATAGTTCTATCAATGAGTGAGAGATTTGGTAACAAGATTTTCTAGGGTCTCATTCACTCACCCACTGAATGGCTATCAGATAGTGGCAAATAACAGAGTTGCGTGGAGGTCTGCAACTAAATCGAAGCCCAAACCATAGAACAATCTCAGTTGCATCAACTGACTGCAAGAGAGGAATTGAATGACCCCCTGACTGATATGAAGAAGTGAGTAAACAAAGTTAAGCTATTTTTTTTAGTATCGGATGATATAAAAGACTGGTTGTGTGCGGAGCTGGATGATGAACAATTTAACTCGCTGCTATCCTTACTATTGAATATCAACATCGAGTATGTTAGACAGCAGTTTACTCAACCTAATAAAAGCCGGGAGGAAGTTAAAAATGAACTTCTCAAGAATTGGACTGATAGTAAGTGTTCTACTGAAGGCACTCAGCCTGCAATCTTGAATCGAAACGGATAAAAATTGATGTTACGATTGAGTTGTGTAGTAGCAACGGTGTTATCATAGATTTGCAGTCCACAATCCAGTGTTTTATTTGAAAACTCAATCACAGTCGATCTGAGTTGAGTTGGAATGTTTTTTAATAAAAGTATTATTAGCATTAGTATTAATATCGAATTGACCGCTACAATTATCGAACCCAAAATTGGACCTAGTTTGATGCATTCATCAATAAAAGACTTGGATTGTGGACTGTAAATCAAAGATAACACCATTGTTACTACACAATTCAGTGATGTTACATCACTGGATAAATTTTGCAGCTGTAGTGTGACCAGTGGAGTAGGAGCAACTCCAAATACAGGAAAATTGATCAAACTTGATCTATTAAATCGCCCACAATTATTAGCCAAAGTGTCTTGATGCTAATGTTCCTGCCTGCCCTGTCATGCCTAGGTTTATCATTGGGTCTATAGTTGCAGTCTGAACATCTGTGGAAATGCAAGATGATAGAATGCCGTGAACCCCGAATAGTTTGAGTCCTTGAACTAGGGTGTAGGGTTCACAGACTGTCACACCTGATAGCAAACTGAAGTTTTGGTGTTACAATAACTGTGCAAGTTAGGAGCAAATGGTCAAATAATAAATATTTCTACTTTAAATTTTTAATCAAGAGGTCCTTGTTTTGAGTTTTTGGAATCTATTCTCCGAAAAAATTGTTGTCGTTAGCGGAATAAGCCCCTACCTTTTGTTATGCCAGCGTCTTATTCTGTAACCTTGTTTTAACAGGTTATGATGCTTCACTGAATGCATTGATACGCGGGCTGGAACTTCCGAATCTCCAGGACATCACCCAAATGCTTACTGAACGATTTCCCTGCTAACAATATGATTCCGGTTAATAAGTGAGTGGTAAATTTTGTTTGTGTTTCTTCGATATTTTTCATGTCGCATAATATTTCTTATATGTATTTATGGCTGATAATAATTGGCCTTTTTTACACGGTATACCTTCTAAATTGTGGTAATATGAAGCTGTTGTATATATTGCCTGTTAAGATTTAGAGAAATAAATTTTGCAATTACATCATTTAGGAAGCATGCATTCTAGGGCACAGCAATATATTATATACATTCAATATACATATTTTATCTATTTTTATAACAAAGTCAAAGCTCGTTATCTTTTGGGGTTTTGCCTTCCTGCAGGCCAGGATAGGATAACTCTTAATCTTAGTATTTTTCCGCTAACCTATCTAGATATATAGATAAATGGGCGCACAACTAAAAAGCATTCGTACAAATTTTGTATGAATTAATAAGATCATTATGCAAAATTAATAACCAACTTCTTGTGAAAAGTCAACCATCAATTAATTTTCAAGACAAAAGCAAAGGACCATTTTCAACCATGTTAACTTGTTTACAACCCATTGCAACATATAACAAGCTAGAACAAGTTTGATCCCTCTGGTGGCAGAGTGTTTTTGCTAAATTCGTATAGCAAGATGACGGGGCTTGATACACAGCTTTCTAACTATTCCTCAGCATTCATGGAGGGATAAAATTGAGGGTGAGAAATGTGATGCTACTACCTCTACCAATGTCTCCTTGGGAGGATTTTAAAAGTCTTTATCGTAAAAAAGTTACCAGTTTACACAGGCAAAATGCTAATGGAACCAAGTATGGCTTTATGGTTGAGATTAGTCTAAGTGTGGAATTGGGTGGTTGATAATGTAATGCCACTTACTCGCAATGGAACCAACTGAGCACTTAGACTAGGTTGAGATAAAAGCAGAATCCATATATGTATATATCAGAGTCTATTGCCTGCTAATGATAGAATACATACCGATCAACATAGAAGTTTTCTACTTTGACAATAGACTTTTTTTATATGCATGGACTCTTTTACCAGCCATTTTGACACTCTTTTTTTTTTAGTTTCAAATCTTCATTGTGACCACCGCAGGATGAAACAGTAAAACCACATAAAACAGTAAAACCACATAATCTTCAGTCTACAAACTATGCACCAGTGTAAGAAATAACATTGATCATTGTATAGACCTGAAAGTAACACAAAGGCCGATAACATGGATCTTCTGCCGATGCAGTTTGGAACTAGGTGATAGTATAAGAACCATTTATGTAAAACCATCATGGCATTTCGGTTCTGACTTCTTCAATGTCAAATCTGGCATATTATTTTGACACATCCTTTTCTGCCAACCAATATTATTTTATATTTGTGACCATAAAGTCATCAATCATATTTGTTTTGCGGATCGATGTCGTTAATGTCGCTGGAATAGCGCAAGATGGTAAAGAATGATGACGTGAATTGGTCACATTATTTAGACATTTGCAGAAGCATAAATTGTTTGTGATTCGCAGCACAAGGTAGATGAATTGACGAATATTTTTCACTTAGCAAAGACGAGATAGTAATGGAGATTCCTACCTGGCTCTGCCATTCTCACTTGTCAGCAACTTGCTTTGGTTGCAGATAAATAATTTGAGGACCCCTGGAATCTTATTTTTGAGCTGTCATTGTTTTCAAGAATGAAAATGAAAATGTTATCATACCTGCGATCGCTGATTCCACAAAGCTCATGGGTATATGGGGAAGAGCTGTGCGATGGAATATACAACATCGAGACAGTATTTCTACACCAGAATGATGTCATCGATCACGGGAAGGAGGACTGTCATCATCTCACTGTTTGTGTGGTAGGAGCTGCTGCCGCTGGGAAAACTAGTGTCATCCGAAAACTAACAGGTATGGTACACCATTCCTTCTTGTCTTAGAACTGTCTTGTTAAGTCACTTTTTGCATGCCAAAAGCTGAATTTACACTGCAGATTTACCATACCGACCAAAAATCTGCGTTTTGTGACATTGTCACAAAAGTCAGATTTTTTGTTGCTCTCAATGATAGCTTATAACAAAAGCAAATTATGATGGGAAAAATTGATGGAGATCTTTTATGGGAAACTCTGCGGTGTAAATGCAGCATAGATTTGACAATATTTGACATATATGTCCGTTGTGTCACAGAGTAAATATATAGAGGAGAGACTTCAATGATAGTTAAAATACCTGTGGTTTTTTATTCACTGGGGGAAAACCGTGCACACCAGGATGCTAAAAACTCAATATATCTATATATATTATGTATTATATATTATGTATCTATCATACTATGTTACAACGGGATTTTTCATTCAGACATACATTCGGCTTTTCTGGCTTTAACCTGAGGACTGATTTCCATCTTTTTTAAATCTCCAATCTTCAAGCTTAACACAATATTTTTGTCATTTTGTGCTAGGAGGCATAGGCTATGACTTATCGAGGTTTGTAAAATCTGTTAAACCATATTGATTTACCTGTGATAATTGTTAGGCTTTTGGCCAACAAATTTTGGAAATGTCCCGGCACTGCCTTGTCTATCAATTGTCACACGTAAATTCATGTAAAATAACTCATTTTAAAAGCCCAGGTGACCCGTAACCCAAGCCTCCTAGCAAAAAATAGCAATAGAATTGTGTATAGCTGGAAGGTTGGACATTTGAAAAATGTTGGAAAACAGTCTATGGGTTAAATACAAAAAGGAATTATGGCACATTATAGGTAGGTATGTCTGCATGATTAAGTGCCACTGTAGCTGATATAATTATTGACAGATATCCAAATTGATGACTCCCCCCCCCCCCCTCCAGTGAATCAAAAACCCCCGCAGGCGCTATAACTATCATTGAAGTGTCCACGTCTGTTTATATAGAGTTATTATATACTTATATAACTCTATGGCTTATCCTTACTCTGTGATTGTGTGTTGTACTTGTAACATGGTCGTGCTCCTTATATGGTCATTCCAAATTATTGCCTCTGTCTTTATTATTGTATACATATGAAGTGCCTGTCCTGTGAGCTTATAGGATTAGTGTATGTCAAATTAAAATCCATGCTTGTGTTATCACTATAAGATAGCAAACATCAGGTCAACTGGTTATTGGACCCTCCATACAATGAGAGTAATGATGAAGAGAATAAGCATTACCATGGTAGTGGTACCCACATGCTTCTCTCCTTGACTTTCACTCATAACTTCTGAGCTAATTGGTCAATCACCTTCTACTTTTACATTATATCCAATAATGTCTCAAATTACATATTGTTAAGTTTTGAGGATGGATGCGCATAACTTCCTGAGATATAGCCTGATAAAAAATGCTTCCTCTCGATTTCAGTCAATTGCTTGTTTTGATGGCTCCCTGCAGGTCACATGACTTGTCACAACGCAACGTTTTTTCAGTCAGATGAAAGTATTGACTGTTGTGATAATAGATTTCATGATAGCAATAAAGATAGCTTAGGAAATTTATCTTAAAGTATTCTTCAAACTTCATGAATTTCCATGTGCAACATCCATCTGTGTAGCACTTTTTTTTATAATAATACATTTATGGATTGTATTTAAGCCACAAACTATGCCAATACAGTGATGATCATCTTTATAAAAGATTGTTATACATGACCAAGATCCCAATACCCTTAACCGAAAGCAAGAATAACTCCTTGCTGAAAGTTAGTAGCAGCCATAAACTCAATCAAACTCAACTAAAATCAAGTCCAGGAAGCTGCGGATTTTTACATAGTTTCATACTGGATAGAATAAATAAGTCAAACAGCAGAGACATTCCCATATGTCATTGTGATATGTCATTGACACTGTTGCATAATAAAAATGATTCTGAATCTGAGCCAAAGGGAATACCTAACCTTTATTCTGACCACGACGCTGATTTCTTCAGGCGCACACCTACCGTACCTAGTAAAATAATGGTATGGGTGAGGCTTTGAGGTATTACAATACATACTAATTCTCAATAATATTATTGTAACCTTAGTTGTCAAAAACTTGTGGCCTTGTTTGCCCAAACTGGCTGGTCCATTACACGAATCTTGGCATATACATATTATATTTTGATATATTTTTTCCATTATAGGAGAGCCACTTCAGGCAGAGCATAAGCCTACAGAAATGATGGATGTCACAACTATTCGACCGACACAGTCCTGTGCAGTACCAGAAACTGGAAGAGTAACTGAGAACCTAATAAGTACTAAAAACTGGGAGTTAGTTGCCGAGAAGACAGATACAGATGAGATAATCGCCCATCGTGTAGCATCGACCCTGAATGAACAGGCGGCAAAAGAGAAAGGCTCTGGCTTATTTTACCTTCTCCGTGTATTAACCATGAGCCAGTTTATAATGTTGACATGCATCTGCTCTTTTGTCAACGGTGCACAACCTCTAGCCAGTATTTGTATCAGCATCTTTGTGGGATTTCTTTGCCTCGGTCGAAGCGACACTGCTCTTCGTTTGAGCATGGGGTTTGCAACCATAAACTATACTGTCTTAATATCCGCAGCCAAATATCTCTATGCTCACTGCCAGGGCGGTACTTGCTCTCAAAGCCAATATTTGCTGGCGATGGCTCCAATCTTGTTTACTGCTGTAGCATGGGGCACATTGACAGGATTAGGACTTAACCCCGGGATAGCATCAGGACTTGCTATTGTTCAGATGGATAGATCAGTTCAAGACTCCGTAAATATCATTGATCAAATTTATCCAGGTACTGTAAAAACATTTACATTAGAAAGACCAACCATTCCAGTTCTAAGGTACTGGATCCTACTGAATGTCCTGGCAGTCCTAGGTTTCAGCATCAACAAAAAAGCAGGCCCATCACAAGTCGTTCTGCTCATGGTCAGCCTGTTTGGACTGGTGTATGCACGATTCTACATCGTTAGCAATACTTGCATGAGTTTATCAGAATTATTTCCCTTTACTGTGTTCATCTGCTTTCTTATGGGAACATGCTCCCTTCCTTTTGGCCGAAACGCTGCTGCTAAACAGGAACCAGTAGGTTTGGAGAGAATGGACTTGGCCAAGAGTCTTTTCAGTGTTCACTTACCAGGTGTAGTGGTTGGGGCTTTGTTCGGTGTCTTTATCAACGATGGTAGTATAGAATTACACAACCTCAATGACTGCTTTGTCATCTTTGCTATCCTAGTCTTGATTTTTATTCTGTCCAAAGCAAGCCCTGTTCATCAATTCTTCTCTGCCTCTGCCAAAAACTCAAGGTATACCTCCAATGAACATGGCTCCAGACCAACTCAGCCATCACCAATTTTGCCTAGAACTCAGAGAAAGAAGCTTCATAGCTGTTTCAAGCTGTTAGTTCGAGATTTTGCAGGGCAAATGGTCTATCATTGTATGCATCAGCCATTTCTGCCAAGATATGGTGTATTCATCTGCGCATTCAGTTGGAAGAGAGCGAAGGAAACTAGTCTTGTTTATGCCGAAAAGAGGAACCGAGTGGATGAGAAGCCTGACCATTGCATTGAGGAAATAATATTTTGGTTGAAAAATATTTCCATGCATCGTATTCACCCAAATGTTGAGGTTGGTAGAAAAACTCGAAGACCTGATGTGATGGATGAAGAGAACATCAAGAATGTTTTCCTGGTAGCAACTCACAGTCACATCAAAAGCTGTGAACTCAGTGAGAAACAAAAGTCTACGATCATGAGCTACTACAGATCAATCCTCAGAAAGCACTCAGATTTATATTCAAGTATTGAGTTTGCCGTAAGTGAAAGAGGTGAAATATCCATCGAAAACAGTGATGAATTGAGTGACACTGGCATAGAAATTTTGAAAAAGCATTTGCTCTTGTCCGCTGAAGAAGTTGTCAATCACTGCTTTCCTGACGCATTACCGGTGTACTTCTGGTGTTGGTTAAAAGAAAAGCGAGACAAGTGCCAGCTCACTCAAAGCCCACCATGTGAGCTCATGCTCAAGAGCCACATCGATATCGGCGGTAAATATATGTCTGTCTACCCTCAAGACAAGTTTTATGAGAAGATGAATAAGTTTTGTGACATTGGGGAGATATTCTTAGTCCGAAACAAGGAAGAGTCCATCGTATCTTCTGATTACTACATATTCTATAACATTCAGTTCCTCATTGATTTCATGAAGGATATGGTTTCCATTGATGAAAAGAAAACAAGAGATCGGTTGAGAGCAGATGAGTGGAGGTTGTTACAATTAGAGGGGAGAGGTCATATCACACTCCTGGAGCATCACCTGAAAAAGTTCTATGCCTCTCAAAAGATGGACCAGATGTACAGCCATCTACGGATTGAGGATCAGCCTCTGGTTAGGAGTATTCTTCAGCTTGACTTCATTTTCTTCATTGGGGAAGAGTTCTATCTTCCCCAACTGCTTCCTAAATATCGCGATGATGATGATGATGACGCTAAGTATTTTCGGGAGGTCTGCGATATTTTGTGGGAACATGTATTTGACTTCGGAGACTTGGACTTTCACCATGAGTATATCTTTTTCCGTCTTCTGGCTTGTTGTGCCAGGCATGAGTTTTGTGAGAAACATAGGATTTGCTGCGACTGGGCTTCATTCTATACAACTCATTCTGACAGCCCACCCAAAATAATCTCTGATGATCACACTAACCAATGGTTCACTCTCTCATGTGAAAAGAGAGGGAAAAGCAGCGGTAAACACAACAGAATATATCTTCGGACCTGTGCAGACTACAATCACAAGCATTCTCTTGTTCTCCTTGAGAAAGTCTCAGGTTAGTACTTCAGCTTACGGTCAGATACAGCAGAGATGTCTCGTTTCAATACCAACGCTCCATATGTAGAGTCTATATACCTCTTGAGACAAGGCGAATCAATTTAATTTGATTAAGATTAAGATGTATATGCACACTTACTTGCGAACTGAACCACAAGAACAAGAAAATTTAGTTATTGTAATTATGTTTTTAGAGGCTATAGAATCAATCACTAAAGAGTCATTCAGCAAACTTGGAGGAATGGTGACAAGCTTCTTCAACTGTCCTAACAGGATTTCCTTGGTATGTATGTCGGTTCTCTCTCCCCCTCAAACTACTTTTCATTGGCCGGTTGCTGTTGATTTGATATTTTGATGATCAGGAAAATTTGTAATTCATTCAACAATAGATTGCGGCTGTTTAAGTGATCACCTCATCGGTATTTTAGAGAGCTACTCATAAAGTACTGTCACGAGCAGGCAGACAGGAGTGTGGAAAAGGCTGCGTTCAGAATCAGGGAACATACCTTGTGCGCATCGATCCAGATGGAGTGCCTTATATTGGTGGTAAGGTTTTGAGATGTTGTGACTTATAGTTTCATCACACATAACGAGTTAGTATACCCGTCTAGTTTACATGTACCTAGCAAATAGCCTCTAAAGACTACAGAATTGTCCAGCATTACATTATCAAACAAATGTAAGCCATTCACACTAAAGTTTGGTATGAATGTTAGCTTTGACAACCTTGATAGAGATCTGAAATTATAAACTTGACTTGACATTTATGATGCAGTAAGTAAGCAATGCAAAAGAAATTGTGTTTCGTTTTAGTATCGGATGGTATCAAAGACTGGTTGTGCACTCAGCTGGATGATGAACAGTTTAACTCGCTGCTATCCTTACTATTGAATTTCAATATCGAGTATGTCAGACAGCAGTTTACTCAACCTTATAAAAGCCGGGAGGAAGTTAAAAATGAACTTCTCAAGAATTGGACTGACAGTAAGTTATCTACAGATTAACCTAACACCCAGTGTACCCAGCTGCCTCCTGTATTGAATGGAATAGTTTGAGGACTACGTCAGCCGAAACTGTTTCGATCTATCAAAACCATGTTGAGCAGATCTTGCAGGCTGACAAGCCGAGCCGCTCATCATAGCGAACATTTTTAGGTTGTTGTTATACCACATCTACCTAAAAATAATGCAAATCGTAAAATCATAGATATTACTAACTTGTTAATTTCATGTTTGATAGTTCATGTTTTGAGCAATAAAAGAACTCTCGGTCTTTTGTCATACCGCCGTCCGCCTTAATGTTTTGTCATTGTGTTTTTTTGCAGGCTACGATGCTTCGCTGAATGCATTGATAAAAGCGTTGGATATTCTGAGGCTCAAGTATGTAACAGAAAGTCTCACTAAAAGATTCCCCTTCTAGTGCTCCAATACAGTGTTATATCTGCGATCTTAGTAAAGTAATAAGAAATCGGTTGTTGGTCTCTCTGCGTGCACCTTAGCTATCAATAACTGGAGTAATACTAACCTTGGTGGTCCGTATCTGTCTGTATCTGCTTGTTCAGCAACAACAACCTGGGACATTGGAGGGCCCGGATAGCCTAGGGAACTGCAGAGTTGTATGATATTTGTGGAATGATTCTGCATAGTTCACCTGCTTATTAGACTTCAATTCATGACCTACTGTGACCACAATACAATTGCCGTTACCTTTACTGTAACTTCAATATCATAAAACTTCTGATATATGATTTATAATATATTCTTCTCATGCCTTATATAGGGATTATGAGTATTTTATTTTTAAATTAAAATGAATTGTAACACGTTATCTGATCTGCGCACCTGTTGATGAGGTTTCTAGCAATTTTGAATTTAGGAGTTGTCCTCTTGCAGGACAGTGCAGGATAACTCTGACTAGTAGACTTTTTCTACTCAACAATCATATTATCAATGTAAGAACACACAACCTAATGTTCTGCAAGTATGTATTGTGCAAATTGATAACATATGTTCATTAACCAATTATTTATATATTTAATTAAATAAATCTACCGGAAAAGTTTGAGTTGCAGCCTGCGCAGTGATTATACCTTAGTACCTTTTAATTGTATGTATCATTCGCAAAGTTGTCCAACAATACAGTACACAATCAGGACAAAATTCAAGAAGGTTCATATTCTAGAGCCTATATATATACCGTAAACCTCAATTAATGAACCACGACGTCTTCTTGCAGACATGTTTGTTCCATCCACAGTAATAATTGCAAAAAAGTCATAATACAGATGCACACGATTTCAAGTTATTTATTTGTTTAAAGAGGTTTTCTGGAAAGTTTACAGATAACAAAGTAACTATTTAAAAATATATAAGAATATCCTTCCGCTTTATACTTGCCAAGTTCCAGAATTGTGGGAATGTGGAAATCTACTTACTAGATTCAGGTATACAAACCTTAACATGATAGATCGCCTTTTCAGTTTCTCAGAACTGCTTGTCCCATCACAAAAATTCCTTCACTGACACGTTGCTAGTAGTCTGACTTATGTTTTATATCGCAATTTTTTTTAAATTGCATGTTTCCAACTTGATTAATTGTACATTAATTAAAATACATTGAAAACATATAGGCAGCAATGGGCAAAATGATGCAGTAAATTACGGTATGCAAAAGCTTGATGAAAATCTATGCAGTATTACATGCAAAGCACATCGTGTACAACAATGGAACACCTTTCTTGGGTGGTTTCTAAGCATCGAAAGAAAAATGTTTGTGCTCATAACTTCTCTACTATTAAATTTATCATCAAACGCCACAGTCAAAACCTTGGAAATTACTCTCTAGTTTAATGGAAGCTAGTGTGTAAAACATGTTGTTAAACCTATTTTCAGTTTTTTGGCTGGAGAAGAGTGCATTTTTTGGACCGAATAAAGCTGGTTTAGCCACAAATATCCAAATATCTCAAAATGTAAAACCATAATCTATAATCGTTCGATCAAAATCTCCTGTTGTTCATCATGCTGTGGTTGTGGTATGATAAATTGGAAATTTCAGTTTCTGCATTATTGGGGTTGCATGTAATGAGGGGTCAGAAATGGCCCTATTACTATTGCAAAAATCAATTTCAAGTCTCGAAGACAGGAGGCCTAAAATCATAAAGTTTCACTAAAATGTCACTCCTCCGGTTAGTGCCATGCCTCCTATATATGGTGAAAGCATAAACTAATCAAATACCTCAAAAACAAGGCACAGAGGGCACTTTTTGCCCCAAAATGAACTTCCAGAGGTCACTGCGACTCAACGTCAAATATTTGGGAGGTTTCAACTGTGAAAATAACTATTAGACATGATCACCAATACAGTGTTAAAAGTTTTTAAAAAGCGATATATCTGTGATCAAGGAAGAGGGAGTTCTCAACTCAAACTACTTCATCAGAGAGGTTTCATGATAACAAAACTTGAAACAAGAGTTGTGTGCCCTCGACAAATGAAAAGACAACCCTGAAATATAATGGAATAACACAATTTCATGCAAGGACCACTACTCCTAATTTATGAGATAGAGGGCGCTGCAACTTTCATCATGGCTGCTCTACAGAAAACTGCTACACGACTTGGAACTGGTAAATATTGGGCAAATATATTAGATATGTGTGTCTCTGTGCTCACACATGAAGATTTAAAGGTTTTTGAAGTGACTGAGTCGTGATTTAGTGCCCAAGCAATATCCGAAAGTGTGGTGAAACCACTATTTTCAGCAACAAGCCTCTTACCGGCTTGTCACCAAAAATATTTAGCCTGAGAATTTGTGCTGCTATTGCGGCGTTTGAATGTGCCCTCCCATAATATATGCTATATTGCCTCTGTTCATGCAAAACTCATGTATTAGTTTTAGATAAGTCACGTTCATAATAATTTTTTGGTGACTTGAAACATGCCTGTGTGGGTCCTTCATGTACCCAGCCAGGCTCTGTGATATGTTGATGAGTGTCTACCTTGTTGTGATTGCCTTAGCCATATTAATTCAATTAGAAATATGTCCATCATTCCAATGAATGATTAATATATAAAATATCATCACCACCACCATGGCATTGAATCAGGGGGACTTTCAATTAGAAACAGCCAAAATCACAATCTGCCTTGCTAGGGCTCTCGCTTTCAGATCGCTCACTCACTCAATGATGGACATATATATATATATATATATATATATATATATATATATATATATGCTGAGTGAGCGAGTTGAGAGCGATTTTTTGTCTAATTGAAAGACCAAGTGAGTGATAATGTTGAGCGATGTGATAATAGTGATAACTTGCTTTAGTAAAGCATCGCTGATTCTAAGCGAAAGACCCCCGGCATTGGCATGAATAAATGGTGATGGTGCTCATATATATAAGATTCAGTAGAGTATTCCATTTTGCCCTCTCCTGGCAGTGTTCTTATCAGCTCAGCCTTTGCTGCATATGGTCAACTACTGATTGTCCCCCCAAGGTGTGATGCAATAAATACAGATTCAGTTTTGACTATTATTCTATTGCTCGCACCAAACACCAGTCATACCCTAGCGTTTGGCCTAAACTTCATGCTAGATGTTAATTTAATATATAAATAAAACAAGCAGTCATTTTAACTGTGAAGTATGAACAGCTCCAAGGTTATTCATTTCATTACCTAATTTGTTTTCTTTTCAGCTGTGTTTGCGTTCGCCAAACCCAGAGCATCCACAGCATTTAAGTATGCGAGAGTTGAGATGAAGCCACCAGGCCCCAGTGAGTGGGGGGCAGCTGCTGCTGAGGCTGCACAAGTTATTAAATCGATAAGCACTGGAAAGTTCCTACAACAGACTACCTCTGTAAGTAAAAATGTCACACACAATAATTGTGCACATGGAATGTGATCATGTCTGTCCTGGTTTGTCTGAGGCACAGATAATTAATAGTCTCTGATCTGATTTATTAAGGCAAAAGGTTAGGATCCATAAAGAAATAAATAGTTTTTTCAAGATAACACGAATAGTCCCTGTGGGATAAGGTTGCTGTAATAAAACGCAGAACGATACCATCCAAGAACATGGGATTCATCACAGTGGAGACCCATAATCCTTTCAAATGCTAATGTACATGTTGTTTATTCACAGGAGTTCATGGTGACTGCTGTGGTGGTAGCTGATGTAGCATTTTGCTTCTTTATTGGTGAATGCTTAGGCAAAGGTGGACTTATCGGATACAAAATACCAGGCGCTCACATTGATTCTCAACAAAAATCAATTTATAAATAAGTTATATGTGTATTTTCACTACTAGCCAAAAATGTACACTACATTACTTTTCTCCGAAGTCTGTTTTTCGCCAATGGATTTGTGTTTTGGTTTGTTTAACAGAAGTGCCAATTTTGTCACTGAGCCTGGCATTGTGCGGTGTGCTCTGAATGCTGGACTGATCCATCAATAAATTTCTCTATATGTCCGAGCTTTACAGAGCCAAATTGCCTACTTTTAGCATCTTCAGTTGTGTTCTTCTGTCACATTGGTCAGTAAACGCCTAATTTAATTTGTTGCCGTATTTTCCACTCTTCATGTGATATCTGGTATGGTAGAAAGCCCTTATATTCAGCAGAATAGAATGATATTAGCTAGCTCTCAATCTGTTACCTTGCCAGTTATACAGTACTCTACTGTACTATTTGATAAGATGGCACAAATCTGACAGATAATGCAGCTTCACTGCTGTTTGCATGCCTACAAGCTTTCATTTTGGCATAAAATAAGTAACAATATAAGTAACACTCGCAGCATCGGAAGTGAATGAAATAAAAAAAGACATCAACATTCTGCAGTAAATAAATACTTATTCCAGGAGTGAGTGAGTGAGTGGAAAAAGTAAAATAAAATTACTTTTGGAAATAATTGCAACAAAGAATGATGAAC
This sequence comes from Membranipora membranacea, assembly GCA_914767715.1. Classification (NCBI taxonomy): domain Eukaryota; kingdom Metazoa; phylum Bryozoa; class Gymnolaemata; order Cheilostomatida; family Membraniporidae; genus Membranipora; species Membranipora membranacea. The sequence continues at coordinate 18,208,297 of OU612066.1, read as the reverse complement.
AACAAATGTGTACAACAAAAGTGGATCTGATAGACTAGGCACTGAATAAAACAATATAAAAAGTGAACTGTGGCAAATCGACGAAAAATGAGAATTCTTAAGGCAGAAGAGGAGTGATCTCAGTTGGTTTGGAGACTCGCGTTTCCAATGTCCACTCAATAAATTCAGTTGCTGGCCCCAATAATTTTTACAATGACTAAATGATTGTACCATATGTTATATATAAGTGTGAGCAGGATAACTATAGAAGAGTTGTGATTCGTGTGCTCATCTAAAACAAGGCTATGAAGCTTTGGTGGTAGCTTTTAGGACTATGAAGCTGCCCTCAGGCTAAGATTTTGTAATTTTGAGCGATTGTTAGCAATTTTTATCTACTATCGCGACTCCAGCATAGCTCCGACCAGTAGTCATAGATAGATGCAACAGTGTCCATGTGTTAGACTTAGGATCATAACATTCTACAGAATCAAGGTTTGTGGAGCCATCATCACCTCCAATCACATAGATCATACCACTGTTAGAAACCACTCCTGTAATTAAATGCATAGGTTGTATTCTTGTAAAATATAGAATCGTAAGCAGTGATATTTCTATCACAGTTCTCATTTTATGAAGCTGCATGTAAATTATGCAACCATATCTGTAAACAAATTGCACATGGTGCATACTTTGTGCATGCTTCTAATAATTTTTCTATGCTCCTAGTAACCACAAATTTAAAACATCACTAGAACCAGAACAAGGCTTATGTCAAAACACCTTTAATACAGTAAGAGTTATGTATGAATGCTTGACTTGTGTGTTGATCACCAAATGGCCCATTTTGATTTCCATGTAGTTTTCCATCAAGCATCCTGGACTGACGTAGTGGCTATGAGTTTCATACATAGATTTATTTTATAATATATATAGTATATAATAACTTTATGGTGTAATACATAAGTAATTGTGATTTGGTTACAATGACAGGGCACCTACCAGCGTTTCTGCGACAGTAATGCATATCTGCGACTTGAGTCCATATATTGAGCTCAGGGTTGTAAACCTCGACACTTTTCCTGACAAGTGGTCCATCATGACCGCCAACAGCGTATAATAACCCTTCAGCAGCACCAACACCTGGGGAAAATATTATTGGCCGCATTGAATATAAAGGGCTGAAAAAACCTACACTATATGGACAATAAGATGATTGCATTATACATGCAGATCAAACATCCAAGGTATAACAAACACCTTTGATTTTATCCATTTATCAGGCTGATAGTATGATAATTGATGTACATACTACATGTGTAAATTTGACACTAATAAAATTTACTGAGTCATCTGAGGTATTTTTAGGCTGTCTCATAGATATGTCCCTAGGGAGGGGCACTTGTTGCGACTCAGGCCAATACATCTCTAGCTATTAAAAGAAGTTTGTTTCCTTGAAAGCGTTGAATGCAAGAATAAATTGATCAGAATATTCAATATCCCCTAGCCCTAACAATAAATATTTTAGTTACCTGCTCCACTACGTCGACATGACATCTCACTGACAAGCGCCCAGGTGTCCGTTTTTGGATTGTAACATTCAACAGTGGCAAGACAATGTCTAGAGGCTCCATCATATCCTCCCACCGCATATAACAACTCTACAAACATAGATAGTTAGTTGTGATTATCAGTTTGCAGTTCACAAATACATTTATAATGATGTTTTAAGATGGAGTGATCTGTTAGCTGATTGGATAGTTTGTATTTTGTTTAAAGCTGAGTTCAATAGTCATATTTGAAGTGATGGCATATTTACCAGCACAATAGAACCATCTCAAAATTTGACCTTTTCAGAAAGTGTACTTCATGTCACTGCCTGAAGTGATTTTATATATATATTATATATGATACTCTCCCAGTCACACTTACCTTTGACTACACCCACACCGACACTGCTTCGCCTGGAGCTCATGTTGGATATTGTCCGCCACTCATCTGTGATTGGATCATAACACTCTACACTATTCAATCCTGCAAAATTAACAGTATTCTGGTATCAAACTGTTCAAACTAAATCTGCTATAAATAATTGCTCAGTTGATCTTTTCATAACATGAGTTGTCCTCTCTTGGATAAAATATGAACATGAACGAGCAACTTCAAACTGAATTTATGTGGCCAGTGATCATTGTTTATAATATACATCTAAACTATGTGACATGGTATTACATTGAGTTATGGCTGAGGAGACCAATAATCCTTGGGTAAACTAACAGGATTTCTGAAGTAAGTTGAGTACACTGTGTAATAATACATATCAAACATATCACAAACATTAGTGGAAATTTTACAAAACTGGGCCAGATACTTCGATAGATAAAATCATCTAGTGTTTCCCCATTTGCTAAAAACCAGAGAAGTGCCTCATTGCCTAAACAACTGTAGTTGGTTTCATTAAAATTTTTACTAAACTTAGCGGCAGAGATAGAGCACAGTTTTGTCCATGACTAGCAGCTGATAGCCAAATACAAAATTTTGATGTCTATTACGGTTAAAACATTTCTGCACAATTCACAATTGTGGAAGTAAATACTGCATTAGAACTGAGATGGTACAACTCACCTGTCGAGCCATCGAACCCTCCGACTGCATACACCATGTTATCAAGTACAGCTGCACCAAGTGTACTCCTACGAGCCTCCATGGGCTTGACTGTAGTCCATACATCCTTAACTGGGTCGTAGACATCGACTGTACGTACTCTCAGTGAGCCATTAAACCCTCCACAGACGTACACAAGATTGTTCACAACCGCAACACCTATAATATTATGACAATCTAGTAGCTTGAAACAGCCGAGTAACGTGAAGAAATCCCTAGCTATAATACTTGAATTTGTTTCAGCAATATTTAGTGCAAACTTAAATCTAAGTTTTGGCCCATGGCTCGTCTTGAATCATACACTGAGTGAGTGGTGTGTCAGTGTAATCGCGAGGAAGGCCTAAAATATTCCACTCCTCATTGGACTGTATACTTTCTCATGAGGGAACCCTGTCTTAGGGATAATCAGCAGAACCACTATAGTTTTAGTTTAGTTTTGGGTCGACTATGAAATAGGAAAGTTCAAAACTACAAGGAAGACCCTAGGAAAAAAACCTTTGTGTACTTCATTCTACTCACCACATCTACATCGCCTAGACAACATTTCACTGACTTGGTTCCATCTCTCATCTTTAAAATCGTACACCTCAACACTCCGGATAGCCTTAGGAGCTTGTCCACCAAGAACAAGTAAAACCTAAAAGAAAGTCAGGCATTACATCAACGCCATCTGCTTGCTAGTCCTGCCATCCATCATAATCTCTCAAACTCATAGAGATTAATAGACTTTGAGAATTGGCGATACTTCCCCTCTCTTAGTCATAGTTAGACATGACAAATACACAGCGCAACCTTGCAATGACAATTAATATTCCCTGCAATCGAGGGGGATTAGAACTGGTGCATCCTCCCCATGTTTCTAGTTTTAAGCCTGCTTCATTTTATGCAATCGATATAAAGAACAATTTTGATACAATTTGCTTGGGTTTGGAGTTGCGCCCACTCGAGCCACCAACAGCCTACCAGTAGAATGAGATCAACCCTAAATGCAGCCAAATTGGATAAAACTACAGGACATTCCTGCCACACCTTGGGTAGACCTATAGGTGTTCTCATTCTTGTGCGAGGAGTTGACACCACCTGGCTATCATTCCCTTTTCTCAGGTGATACTTTAGAGCTTCTATTAGGAAGTCTTTGCATTTACTGTCGGTTTTAATTAATTCTTCATCCTCAACCTGAAATTGGGAAAAAATGTAAATGAAATAAAGCAATTTCGGAACAAGAAACTGCATGAAAGGGCACAATGTATCAAAGTTCCCACAATGCATTTTTTTTAATTCAACAGAGATCAGGCCAGTACTATTAAAACTGCGGGAGGATCTTAGAGAACCTCAGGCTGCAGTTTCCTTGTGGGGGAGACTTTTTTTGTATCTGAAAAAGTCTTTTTTAACTATCTTCCAATTTGATTTGGGAACAAATTTGTCTTGTCACAATATTCTTGAGCAAAGTGAAACTGACCATTTGTTTTAAAAACCACAGCTCACTCTGATTGTAAGAACCCACTGATTTGTGAAGCGACCGCTAAAACTTACAGTGAATAGAAATTCTTCGCTGACTAGAGCTAGACGGACATGCTCCATTATTTGGCTGAAATACTGAGATCTCTTCTGGCGGTCATAATGGACCCAACTTAATACTGAATTATAAACCTGAAAACAAATCGAACTAGTCATAATGGCTTCTGTATAAACATCCTTTACTACGTCCCTATTTGGCTGACCATGCTTACATCTACAAGGTTTTCTAAGCATCCTTATTCATTTGATGCTGCAATAATGATTGATGCTTGATCATTCCCAAGTGCATAATATGGACTAGTCTCCATCTGTTTGGTATCACAGAGTAAGGTTACAGCCTTACTATGTGATAATATTTATGCAGTGCATTGTAATAAATTAACGGAGTGCTGTTGACAAAGTCTACACCTAAGGTCGGTGTAGTCTAATTATGGTCATCAAACTGCAATTAAGTGTGACCTGAGTATTTTGACATATTATACAAGCATACAGAGGTCACACAGGTCACAAGATGTGTACTGACAGATTGAAACGACTGTCTAGCGAAGCTGAATGATTATTAACTGTCAACTCAAATGTTAAGATATTTACGAGTAGATGGTAGATCGTAGATCAGAGTTAGCAATTTTTTAACTTATTAATTTCTCTACCAACTTTCTCAAAGCCTTCAAAGGTTGACATAATTCACCTTACTTGAATGAATGGGCTTGGGTTAGCTACTGAAAGACAGTTGGTTGCCAGTGTAAACATAATGAGGTAAATGTGGCAAAAAAACTCGCAAAAAAGATCAGATCCTAATCACTTTTATCTGTGTTTAAAAATACACTGCTGAATAAGGACTAACATGCAACAGTAAAGTAGAGCAACCCTAACTATGCTATGAGTTCTGAGAACACTATGTGCTGAACTTTACCTCAGATTCATCTTTGACAGAGAGTCTGTCACTAGATATAAGCTTTGTAAGTTGTTGTACATTGAGATGCATAAACTCATCTTGTGTTATCACTTCACTGTAAAAACAAAAACAATGTAACTATAAAAAGACTAGCTTGTCTTGACAAGCTTAGTTGTGGGGGACACTCCCCCGCCCCCCACAACAAAGCTTTTCAAGACAGGCTATAAGAAGGCATGATATTTAAAAACTAGACTCACAATATAAGGTAGTAACCGATTCAAATCTTCAAACCAAAAGGAGATTTTTTATTAGAAGATCTCAGCTACATTCATGTCAACTTTTTTTGTCTAACCAAGCCTCGCTGACTGATATCTGTGCTCCATTAAGCCTTGTTCCCCTATTGAGATTGTTTAGAGGTCAATTCATCCAGATTATAGCCATCGTACAATTTACCAGCCCCTAGTACTATTAGCCTAGGAAATCAACAGAAGGTCAGAAATGTCATTTAACTTAAAAATAGAAAGGATCGTAGTCATACTTGAAATGCTGTTCGGTGTATTGGGTGGCACAGGATAGTAGCTCTCTACAGTTGTGGAGATCAGCAAAGGCAGATATACCCAGAGAGTTACTCGGGTGTAGCTGAGATTGTAAGAAGTCACAACAAGCGTCCTCCACCTCAACTAGCTGAAGTAGGTTAGCCGCAGGTAACAAAGTCTGTAACACACAGGTAAACAGTTTAGGAGCTCTCTAACCCATTGGCACACATAGTGGAACAGATGGCACTCTAGCACCCCTGGACAATCTAGATGTTCCCTGGCTTTTTATACCAAAGATTTCATTTCTTTCCATTACACGAATTCTTTTATATCTGTGCTTTTAGCAGAATAATGAACAAATCAAGAGAAATTGAATTTATGTCCCAGAATGCAATTTTTTTCAAATTCTCAGAGAAAGTAAATCCTAAGGCTCAGTTTCTGTTTCCAAGGTAATCAAGTTCCAAAACTATCCGGGGCCTTTGATAACATAAATTTTGTTGTGTGATAATCCTGCCTTGTATAACACTAGTGAGATATCATGGAATCTGGCAACACGACAGCCCTAAGAGACCATGAGGCAGAAGGTTCTGAAAACTCTCCCCTCACCTCGCTGTATTGGCCACCTAACCTCACACTTTGAGAAGAAGTGACTAAAAACATAGACTTAAGTCTGAGAACCAAGCAGGTTGTTGTAATGGTACTACATGACCAAGCAACGACAAGCAATGACAATCTGACTTGCATGAAAACATTATCAAATTCAAATATATCCCATTATTGAGTTACAGACCTGCACATTTTCCTCTGTCACTTGTATTTCAGATGTGTAGACAAAGTCTATAAGCTGAGCCAGGGCGTAACCATCCACTTCTTGTAGTGTGATTCTGTCAGAACTGCTTTCAGCTAGCTCACACGTAAACATGGCATAAAAATATGGACTGCATGCGGATAGAATCAACTTGTGTGCGTGAATTTCCTGTTCGTCTGCTATCAACACTACGTCACAAAGCAAAGCATCCCTGTAACATAATACATGGTGATCGAGATTAACAACCTAGAGAGGAAAATTTTGGTTTAAGTTTTGTCTAGCTCATTTGGAGTTTTGTGATTACAAATAACCCAATCAGGTTGATATACCCTCACCTTAAAGGCCTTTTTTTGTTCAAAACAAAAAGGGCCTCTGAGATAATGCTATGGTGACAATATACAAGATTAGGTTCCTGGTTGAAGCATTATGCCTATTATATTTAAAAGATGTTCATGCATTCTACATATTATCCACGTTTTGTCTATGTCACTGAAGGATAAGCAGGAAATTGTGAATTTTAATACTGGAATTGAAAGTAGACTAGTAAAATAAGTCACCTCCCTCACCTTCTAATCTGATTAAGATGAGCGAACGCTTTCCTAGTATGATGCTGATGACGATATATGGGTTTAGCCGCTTTAAGTGGACAGCTTGTGTCCACTTCTTTTTGTAGAGCACCTTTTCTGAACTCTCTCCGAATGGTGGCACCGGGCGGAGCAGATTTAGGTCTCACCAGCACATCTGTGGTTACAGTTTGTGTAGGAGACACTGAGGCATTACCAGTCGCTGTCTCCTGTCCTTGTGCTGCATCACTCTCTTCATCCATCGCTCATACACACCCAGCTGCCACCAATATCCACCACTCCTCACCCGACTGGATGTTTTACAAATACCGCTGATGTATTTATTTACCGTTTTATATTCTACAAATAATCAAATTTCATTTTGAAAGAGTGAAGGAAAGCTATTGGATGAAGATGAGATAATGAGTAAAATAAAAACTGCTTGTTGAACGCCTCTTGGACAGGAGTATCTTATAGCTTACTTAATTTTGTCGGGGATAGCAAATTTCATTTTGCTACAGTTAGGACAGATTTTCAGTTTGGCAATTCGAGCAATTTCGATTTGGCTCAGGAATTCAAATGATACTGTGATGGGATTATAGCATGACAGGATGTGATTGCCTACCATGGCTCTGTAGACTGTGAGAGTTGTTTTTAGCAATTTGACGGTTTAAGTAAACAAACACACAACAACATCATGTCTCATGGGCTTCAAGCATAATATTACAAAGCAATCAACAGTAGCAAAGGCATGGTGTAGAGGTAGAGATTCTTAGACATACAAAAGCTTTCTATGAATTTGCTCATGCCTGCTTTTATGAAAGCAGACGTCGTTATGAACTCATATAAATAAATATCTTGCTGAAATTTAACCTTCTGACACTGAGAAAAGTGACACAAGTTCAGCTGTCTTTTCAAATGTGTCCACCGCTGCAGATCATTAGGTTCACTGTTACAACTATTCAACGACCACAATCAGAAGGCTCTATAGCTGAGGCATGCTGGTACTTGGCATAGGCAGTAAGTAATGGGTGCAGCAATGAACTGGGTGTAGAGAGACAGAGAAGAATCAGAATCGAAAGATATTTGTGGATTCTTTCTTACATTGAATTGTGCACCTTACTTCATATTAATTTGACTTACTTAAAGAAAATTAGCAATATATATATAGGGCATGAATTAGCTCATATCATAGCTAGTGTATAGATATGATAGGCAAACCCAGGCCACCAATATTTTGTTGGCTCTGTCGGACACTGAATGAGTGGCAACCAGTCCACTATCAAGCCAACACATTGGCTAGGGACTGTCTACTATACTATAGACATAGACGTATATATTTATATATGTATATATACCTAGATAGAAACAAACCAAGTAGTAACAGGCATTTAGTTTACTCCTTGATAAAACTAAATAGTTCCAGTTATAGTACTAAACAAAACTAGTACTCTGTTACTAGAAGAAACTCCCCAACAACATGTGACAACACACCCATTCATGAGTGAGTGACAATGACATGCATACTAAGCTCAAACATGGTGATGACTATGACCTATACAAGGAGTTCACTCATTGGTCTTTATGTGTGATCTATTACATGACTAGGCTTACCTGAATGAAATGCAGTGTAAATAACAAACTTGCAACTCACAGAAAATAATACTTGGAGAGTGAACTCTCCTTGGTTTTTTCATCTAATCTTTTGATTGGTGAGTTTAGAAGTTTATCTACTCCAGTTAAATGATTTTCAATCTAAATCAAGGAAGTAGTAGACAACTCCATGCTTACATTAATTAATAAAAATATCACATCAAGGAGGCAAAAGAAGGAAACTGAGTCGCCGCTTTGACCTGTTAAGGCTCGATTCATTTTTCCCATTATGTTCTCACCTCTATCTCATTGTTCTCGCATAGACAGATAAATGATTATAAGGTGTATCTCTTTGTATCTTTGAATTCATTATAAGTTGTCCCGGGCAGCACCACAGTAGACTGCAGTGATTGAAAATAGGTGCGATAACCAACTGAGCTACCAACACACGCATATAATTGCATTGAGGATACTCTACTTGGATTTCGTGAAATTTTAATGCAGATAGTGCATGGCAATAGCTATACCACAATGCAATTATTTGAAATCTTCAATGACATCAAGCCAATTATAGCGTAACAATTGGTCTGGGATCGTGGTGTTCATTTATTTCCCTATGTGATTTATCGGTGAGACAATACTTTTCCAAAATTTTATATAAGGGAACCAAAGCCGATGTCACTTTTTGCCGTAGACAAAAAACACAACATATAATGTCTCGCTGGTTTCAGGAAGTCGCAACTTGACTCATTTTATGCAGCAAAAAAATGTGAAAGCTTTATATTACATTACAATACAAAAAAAATAATAATCAATTGCAATAAATCAATTACCATGAAGGAAGGTGTTATGAAATACGCATGCTGACGCTGACATCTGAATAGTGGATAGAAAAAGGATTGATTGCTGATAATAGGTGATTACCTCTTGATTCAGTTCTATATTTTTTCTTTTACATTATTTATGACAAATAGCCAGCTACCAGACCAAAAGGAATGTTATCCCCTCCTATTGAAACAAATGTAAAAAAATTGTGGTGTCATTTGTTCAACACCTCCTATAATAAGAGGTAATTTTAAACTCCACCCCTATTGCTTGCTAGAACTTTGGCTCATAAATCGATGACCAATACCTTGGTAGCTCTATAGATCAATACTTACAAAAAGTTGCATTCTCCCTCTGTGCTGACTGCATGACAAGTTACCACAAAAAAGTGTGGTTTTTATTAAATTTATATATATATATATTGTCATTGATGCTTAGGTATGAGTATTCCTCCGTAAACAAAAGTGAGCACCACTTGGATTTGAAGTCTCATCCCATCCAACGGGATGGTATTGCTTACAATACACTTGTTGTTTTAATTGCAACAGAGACTATAGATATTATCTGTTGTCTCTGATTGCAATACAATGTACAACAGCAGAATAACAACGGTTTATTAAGCACAGAAGCAGCATGCCTCAAGCAGCATGCCTCGTTGATTATCTAAATCCACCGACCCCAAGCTTTGACATAGTACCATAGATAATAATAAACTAGAATAGTACCCATCAAAGACCGATTGATTAGATCAATCATTGTATAAAGATAAAGTTTACTACATAATGATTTATTGCTATTTAGCACTTTTATTAGATTAGCACTGACGCAGGAAAAATAAAAAAGTAGTTGTTTGTCATTGCTTGTCTTCCGTAGATGGCTTTCCATTTTATGTGTTTTAGGTTTTATTATAAATCTATCATAGTAAAGTGGGCCTATCCCTGATTTAAGATTATGATGTTCACTCATTGGTTTTCTATGCAAAAATTATTGAGAATATTATGCTCTCATTTGCTCAGCGCCTATTACAATTAAATCCAAAATCTTGGGCTGTTACATTGGAATGATATGGCTTAACGTGTCCATCACAATGATCTTAATCTTTCATTGTTCTCCACCAGAAGCAAAAACTTTTACCACAAACTCAACGCCCCAACTTCAAAGCAGGATATCGTTAAGATAGAGGACAGTGGAGTTTATGTAATTCCCATTGTGAAAGAGATTCAGATTTCTTGGGAAAGAAATAATCTTTGTATAATTCTTTTTGTTTTTTAGCTGTCCTACCCAATAACACGACAGGTAACATGCTAACCTGCCTTTCAATAAGCAGGTGCTGGCAAAAAAGTGCACAATTTAGAATAAAGAAAGTTAATACACGCGTCAGTCAGTGTTGCCTTGGTGGTTAATCACTTGAGTCCTATAGATAAGCCCTGACCACAATCCCTTGATCTCTGGTTTGTCATGAATACTTGTTGGAAAGTTTGTCGGTAAACGCTTTTGTTTTTTATATTAATGAATGATGGCCCGTGTTTTCACTTTACCACCGCATGAATCTGTCTTTAACAAGAAAACCTTCCTGGCTTGTTAGGTATTTATCAACACTAAAACCTATTGAACATAAAATACATCTGATCAATAACTAAAAATTCCATTGTAACGGCCTTTCTTGGAGCAAAAAAATTGCAACAAAAAAAATATGGTTATGTCCAAACAATAGCGTCAGTAGGAAGCCTTAATTTCATTATGGATAAAGCTTAGAACTTAGCATCAAAGGGATGATATATCTCTACATGCTTACTGCTTAAATGTTCCTTTCATTATGCTTTGTTGCATGAAGGCAGAAGGCCCTTCACCACGACCTTGGTTTCTGTTAAACTCATGATGATAAGACAAAGGATAGTCTAACAGAAATTTTTATGTTTTGCTCCAAGCCAAAGGAATTGCATTTCTTTTATTGCCCTTTATACCTCAAATTGTTGACTAAAAAATTACTATCCAGTTAAATCATGATTATGATTATGAAGATCACACGAACTATCGTGAGCTTTAAAATTCAGCCTCTAATTTTTATGTCAGGTAAGTCTATAGACTTATATCAATGCTGCCATCACAGCCATCCCTCTAATTTAGACTTTGGTTGATTGCAGATTGATTGGACAAACGCAATCCAATCCAAATCCAATTAGTAGATAATTTTTATCTGAATTGCCTGCATTCTACTGGTTGATATGGAGGGTATGCTCTGTCGTATATCCATGATCGTCAAAAACTTGGCAAATACTTTGCAATCAAGGGGAGCAACTGCAAACTGTTTGGTCTGCGTGGGAATAGAAAATGGGTAGAAATAAGAATGCTATTCCTTGATGTAAAACTCAACCTTGAAGATGAACAGAATTGATATCAGGTTCATCTCTGTGTCCAGCTTTTCAATAAATTAGCAGGATCTATTTGGATTGAACCTGAATTAACTATGAGAAAAAGGGGAAAAAAATGTTGATTTAGGCTTCAACTTTAAAAAGGTCACAGTGATCCTATGAACGACTTTGTCTGTTGTGGGTGATAGTTTGTTTTGCGTAAAATTTGATTCCATAAAATCACCTGTAAAAATAAGATGTTGGATTATAAAGCTCATAATAGATGGTGTGATTTTCAAAGCATTATTTTCTTGAATGTTTACTTGAAATGAAATTTTTTCTCCAACAATATAAGTTTAACTTTGTTAGGTAGGCTATAGAGGGCAATTTAAGAGCTGTAACATATCATTGCAATCCTACCTATCCTTTGTCTTATTATGGATTAAATAGTGGGTGCTATCTCAAACAACGAAGCATAATGAATTTGTTACTTACATTGGCAAAAAATAAATAATATTATCACTGCATTATCCACTTCTAAAGGTCTCCTGAATAAATTTTAAGGATTTACTCTCGGTCTTCCTTCTGTTTTCAAATCAATCAAATTTGTTATTGTTGCCGACTCTTTGGAGAGCCATGGTACATCCTTTTCAATCAATAATGTGTATTCAGGCAATCACTTTGTGCATGGGAATTTGTGGCGAGTTGGTCACAACACAACACATCACAACAAAGCTCAAATTTTGTCACAAAATTTTCGTCCCCCCACAAACTTCATTCCTGTGGCTCAGTAGACAGTTGAAGAGGGCAGTGTAAGTATGATTCCTTTTTTCAAAGAGGTTGTGTAGAACACTATTTTAGTCAACGTACTGGCGATTAGTCTGAGCCGCGAGTATCTTGCCCGCCCGACATGTTAAGAGTAATGCCAATCGCCATAAGCACCGGAATATGTGCAAGCACAACCATAAAACTACGCTGGACAAGGAAGAGAAATCACATCCTAGTACCTGGAGTAGACCGAAGAATTTATAGAAACCACAACAGCTAAGTGAGCAAAATTAATTATTCTATAGCTCCTGAGGTGAGCCTACGACTATTGCTCAAACAATAAAAAAGAAGGAAATTACAAGTAGCATTTACGTAATTGCAGATGTTAAATAGAGGATTAACTGTGAAATGAATAATCTTTGATGACAATCCCTTTGTTTTCTAGGATGAGAATTACCCATAGGCTAAGAATTAAGTCCATGGAATTACCCAATGGGAGGGTATGAACAAAATTCACCTGCGTTTTTACGTATACTAGCAAAAAACTGCTTATAACAATACACTGTGGGGGTCGATAAGCAGCTTACTATTTAGGATTAATTTGCAATTAATCTCTGAAAAAACCTTTCCCTGGCTGTGACAATATAGGAATGGCTGCGTTAACAATTATCCAGATACAAAACGTTTTTTTCCTGGTTTAGTTCTATAAATACAACATCGACTCTTCAAAGTTAATGTTGAGCCAATAAATATGTTCGTTGAGATTAGGTGTGAAATTGCTGGGGCAATGTATTGAAAATGATGAAGCTGCCATAAAGCTGATAATAAATAAGGTGCGATGCGACACTAATGTTTACTCTAAATTAAACTACAAATGCTGCCGATGCATGACATGTCAATCTATTCTTGAATATTTGTTGGTAACTTGCTGTTTGGTTCTATTGTAGGCTGTTTATTTTTACTGGTATTGTTTAACATTGCAGCAGCTCAGTTATCCTGGAGGGACAATTTTATAGGAATTTCAGGACCTGTTTTTTATTTTAATAATAGTACTAACGCTATTTGTTTATCCTCCTATAGACTACTAACATGTTAAATTATGGTAATCCACTGCAAGGAGGCATAATGAGACACATGAGAGCAAAGGATTGCATAAACAACCCATGATTTATGGTTTGTAGCTGATGACCTGCGTGATGTTGAGTGGTACCACCACTGCTTGTTGTATGCAGATGTTGATAGAAACTAATCTTCAGAATGTACTTATGCATTCGTCACAAGATCTACCTCTTGGTCACAGCTCACCTGCCCTTTGTTAAGGAAATCCTGGCAAAAAAGCAATGCTCCCATCTGTCAGGCCACAAGTTCCTACATTTAAGCCTCCAATAATTCCTCCTTACCGCAGGCAATTTGTAATCCTTACCACAGGCCATTCTCACATTACTCTCATGGCTAAAACACTGAGGTTATGTGAATCAGATATGCTTTTTCTGTATGACCAGTTATTAGTAGTTCTAGACAGGTAATAAACATTCACTTTCCTATCTGCATCAACCATCAAGAAAATGATCAAAAAGCCATTTAGAAAAAAATTTAAACTTTGCACCATTACTAAGGACATTTCCTTTTCAAGTTTTACGACTGTTTGTTGAAACATTAGCTTCACCTACCTGTGGAAAACATGAGAGAAATTATCTGATTTTGCCAGAAACTACAGACCTCAACTGGTTTTTAATCACCTCAAAAGCTAACAAAGGATACTAAAACAAGAAAAGTACCAAACAAACTATGAAGTCTAATATAGTCCTTATTTTAAACTCCATATCCAATGTACTGAAGAAAGGACAATGAATCTTTATCACCCTTTATTTAAAAAAACTGATACGTTGAATTTGAGCTACTTGCTACATTTTAACGGTTCAACCCAGTTCAGCAGGTCTTCACATAGCACTATCTAAAATGCCTTCTAAGAGAGAATTTCTTCTTTACTATATAGCAATATTAGGTAAGCATGTAATTCATTGAATACAAAAATTGTAAGAATATTTCTTTTGAGACTTCTTCAAAAAGCCTGCACTGATTAGTTAGTTAATTATTACCAAATCGTAGTTTATAAAAAAGTCTCTGACGAACAAAATTATCGGGATCTGTCTTGATATTAGACTGCAGGTAAATAATCAGAAGCTAGTGTGAATCTTGGCAAACAGCCTTATAGTATAGTAAGGCTGCATATATTGATTTCTAGTACACCATAATACTTGGAATGCATCACATCATGGTCTTCATATTAAACTTGTGAGTTTTTGAGGTGAACAAACAAGTGATTTGATTGGTGAAGCTTCAGCAAACCACAACAAATAGAAATGATGAGAAACAGACATGACAATAAAGGGTTGCGTAAAAAACAGATGTTTGGGTGATTGGGGTGCTGAGATTGAGAAATGGCTCATCTCCAGGATATGCTTATTATATCCTCTAAAAGTCATACCAATAGGAGCACATGCTCATAATCCATTTTCCATTTGTTACAGGGCTTTTAACAAAAAGTAGTAGCTCTGTTATTATGCTAGCCATATGCTTCCAAACGTCACAGCCACTAACTCTGTGTGATAAGCTGACAAGGAATTCCTTGCTAAATAGGGTCAATCCTGGCCTTGTTCAAGGCTAAGTCAATCCCACATAATCTGATCTATTGGCTAACAAAACATGATAGTGCAAGATTAAGATCAAGGTAAATCACTTTCCCGATGGCTTTGTCACAATAGGTGTAGTGGAAAATAGAGATGAAGGTAAAGAAATTACCAATCTAGTCATACCTTGAGTTGGTAGGTATATGCTTTCCCGCTCTGCTATCCAAACAGTGTTGCTATTGAGGTTACATTCTATTCCAGGTTGGCAACAATGTTTAAACTGATTTCATATTGCATTTTCAAATGACATTAATCATTGGATTCGTTGCATATGGATCTGATTTAATCGGCAATTAACCATTTTAGTATTGAAGAAGATCGCATTTTTGAAAGGGGAAGCAATACCCAATGAAAGCTTGCGTTTTAAATCAATTTACACTCTTTGTTAGCAAAAAGGCCCTAAATCCCCGCTTTGATAATAATAGTTAAAAAATTAGTGGGTGCAAGATAAACTAATCTGTTATAAATATTAACCGAAGTGCTGGCTGTGAAATTCACCATAATGAGTTTGATACACGACTTATTTTATTTTTCCTTTTGCAGTTTTTTAAACTGAGGACCAAATTGGATTCATTGATAGTTATCAAATGGCCTTTTATTTAATACTACCTTCCAATGAGGGGAGCTTAACCCTGGCTTCTCTCTACCCACAAGCCACAAACTAAAATCAATTTCATCCTTCTAACATCAAGGATGTGGTCTATCAGTAGTAATCAAAATTGTCCAGTGGTCTTCGAGAACTATAGGTGTCAATCACCTGTTCTCTGGAGAGTATGATCTCATGCCACTACTCCCCCCTCCACATGAGACAAGTCAAGGCAAGGGGATTGGGTAATTTGGCTTGCAGAAAGAGCAAGCTAGACAGTGTTGGTCTCAGAGTTTCAGTCGCATCTATTCATAAGTAATGTTATTTGACAGCCCTCTCTGATGCCTGCCCTGAACTAAGGATAAAAGAAGAAAGAGTAACAAGCTACGACAGGATTAGAAAATGGGATATTGATTATCCTAGTGACCCAGCATCCTTCGATGAAGTATCCAAAGAGTTTATATTGCTACCAAAAACTCTCCCTCGGAGATATGGTAAATACAATAATAAAGCTTACAGCAACCAAATGATGCATGAGAATTTATCACTACTTGTCTAGTTCTTGCTTCAAATGCCAGAAACAATCCATTCGTCCTCATTATATTCTAACCTTAGTTGTTTTCATCTTTCGTTATTAAGTAAAATCTAGATCAATTTCACAAGCAGTGTAAGATGAGATTTATTCAAACCCTCACAAGAATCATGAAGCAATGTTGAGAGGACTAAATTTTGGGGCGATCAACTTGTGACTTGGTAAAAAAACAATCAGAAGAAAAGTGACCAAATATTTGAAAGCATTCTATTGTACAGTAAGCCCTGACCCTTCATCAATGACTCTTTTGTTTTAGAGAGCAGAAATGAAGTTTTAAGCTTTGATATGTATGAACTACCTGGTGATAAAAGACTTTTCTTCATCATACATATTTACAATCGAAATTGGGTCGGTGGTTATTCAATGTACTCTCTTGGTCAATTGACAGAAGCTCCATCTGGTTACAAGGTTATTGCAACGGTAAGCATGTACTGGGTATGGATCTTCTAAATTTTAACATATTTTAAAAATGGAAGGTCATTTTGTGCTATTCTCTAAACTGTGATGCCCTACAAAAGGAATATTCTAGTACTAAATTAACAAATCAATGTTCTTTTTTACACTTTTATTGACTTAACAAATCTTCTGAATTAACGGCCATACTATTTAATTCCTTTCCTGCCTCCGCATTCTCCCAGTCACAGCCTCCTGTCCAATCTCATATTTTCCTAAAACAGACGCGAATGTTTCTGTGATGAAAACATGAAAAAAGAAAAAGTATCAATGAAGAGAGAAACATTTTTTTTAAATTGCCAGATAAGATGGCCATAAATTATTGAATTTCTTTTTCATTTGCTTCCAGCCAAGCCGAGAAAAGCCTTTACCATTTGTGACGATGTGTGATGATAACGTGTTTGAGATCCAAAATATTCATGATCCTTATGGGAAGTTCTACGGTGTTGGTGGACTAGGCGATTTCAGACTCATCAAGCACCGCAGTAAGTAGTCTGATCCCCCCAGACTTTGCCCTCCGCCCGACGGCCCCCAGCCCGACGGCCCCCAGCGACGCAGTAAGCTATAAATAGAGTGATTGCTGTATCGTTGTCAATAACCATCACCGAAAACCTTGCTATGTAGAAAGCTGATTTACCTATAGCTTATCACTTGAAGTCAGAAACTCAACATGCATTTCTTCATTAGCATCAAGCTAATAGAAAGATCTGGAGAGAAAGAAAACACTTTCACATAACATTTGGATAGTATTCTGATTAATTTAGATTAGTTTATGGGCTACTTGATTATATAATTACATTATTGTTTGTAATATATTGCTTATTCTGTTTCCAGTCGAGGGAAAGACGAGTGTACTTTGTGCTTTCGGAAGCAGGTTTCCAAAGCTACGGCTTACTGCAATCGATTCGTGTACAAGAGATACATGGCATTGTTGGCATTGAGATATAGTTTTTCTCGAAATAATCATGTAAGATTATAATAAAGGTCCAAAAAGTAAAACACACCACGCTCTCAAATCACATCTATCTAATCAAATTATATCTAAAATATCAGTCAAATCCAATACCATATTGACTGACAAGTGATGCAAAGTTATCCTACTGCTCAATCAATGCTAATCAAAAACTGTCCAGGGGTGTTTGAAGACCTTCGGTGGGTGCCAAACACCTGTTCCTCAAAGAGTTTGGTCTCAACCAATATCATATCCTATCCTCTCCAAAGACAAGACAAGAGTAATGCTATTATTGCATACTAATGAAAGTATTGACGTAGTTATGTAAAATCCATCAACCTTTACACCAACTAATATATCTATTGCAAAGCGTAATACTGAAGCTGAGGTAGGCCCGATCAGAGCTCTTCATTTTAGTTTGTACATAATATAGGGTTAAGGGCTTTATATGTTTTTGCAAAAAATGAGCAGAGTTGTGGTGGCTCATACAAAAGGATTATGCCTGGAGGTGGTATAAAATGTTGATTGAATCTATTGTTCAAGCATTTTGAGTGTAGCTTTTGTTACATGGTTAGTGTAAAGCTGCTTCAGTAAAGAAGCAACAGGATTTTCCTTTTTTGACTTTGTTGGCAGTAACAATAAGGAGAATGATGCCGAATGTAGCAAACATCATCCAGGTAGGCATTATCGCAGTTGTGTTATCATTGCATTCTTCTTTTCAATCTGATAAAAGTGAGAAGCTCTAACTATGTGATTGATTAGAGTCCTTTATCTCCTTACTCACTATGGTTCCATGCATCGAATTTGTGGTCCACTCCGATTTCGAGTTATGAATGCTAACCATTTCCATGATGGAAAAACCATGAAAAACATTTGCCGCGGCCGGGACTTGAACCCAGGTCACCCGCGTCAATGCCCTTTGAAGCCATTGTGTGCAATTGGAATGGCGTGATTCAGTGCGGTATCTGTATTCGCGTCAAAAATTGTGGATCGGTTTATCGGAAGTTGACTTTAATGCCATTTCCATGGATCGATAACTCCCGAAATCCTTACGAAATCGCAACATGGGACCAAAGTGAATAACAACTCAATCCAAGTCCCACATGGCTAATATAAGGCACAGAGGGTCAATCTGAAACATGTTTTACTTAATCAAAAATTGGATAACTGGGGTTGATGACAAACCATTGCAAGGACTGGCCAAGCTTTATTCAGTTCATTCTATAATGGACTGCATATTAATTTCATTTAATTTAATTTGGCACAATACCAATATCTGTGTTTTTATTTCACAAACATGGTGTGTTTACTCAATAGGCTCAAAAATGAAAATGAAAGATATTTATTTATTATATATTTTGATCTAAATCTAACTAACCAGGACAATAAAACTGATTAACTTACTATTATTTATTGTTTGTAGTTCCTACTCGTACTGTGGTGTGGAATGACTGTAGAAGCCTCTAACAATAATCTCAACTACAAACCTGCATCGACGGCCTTAGTATCTCGGTATGTTACTTGCGTGTGACTGCAAACAAACTCTGTGTAACTGCTCGATGAACATTTAACATATTGACTTTCTCCCATCTCTTGTTTTATCTCGACCTTAATACCTCATCCGATTTAATGAATGAAGTTGGTTTCTAGAAAGATGAACTTGGCTGTGGTTTTTATTCAAGTCATGATGAAATGTTTGTTACTCACTATATGTTGCCCCTTTACTGATCTAAGGGGTAAATTGACCACATGGGTTTGTATCTGAAAAGGTCGGAGTTGCCTATACAATATTCAGATCTCTATCGATTATTTGAAATTGTGATATAAAATCACCCGTATCAGTGTCTCTTTCTGTAAACCATCACTAGTTCTATAAGTTTCGTACATAGCTAATCACAAGGGAGGGTGGGTATATCCAAAGACAACTGTGTTCTACATAACCCAAATTTGATGTCCAGTTGGTTCAAAAGTCTTTGTTCCTGTTTCAAAATGTTGGCTCATGTTCTAAAACCACAGAGTCAATGTTCTTCTTGTATTTGTGTTTTGTGTTTGTGCTTTGTGTTATGATAAGAAACAGACCTTTCATTAATGTTCAAAGGACGACCATAAGAATTCAACAAGATTTAAGTTACTCTAACTTTATCAGCCATAGGAGTAGGAAGCGGCACAGTTGGTTAGAGTGCCGGTCCTGCTGTTTGCTAAGAAACAGAAGATTGGGCTGCCCCTAAAGAGGGACGCAAGGTGCCCTAATCCTCACACTGAGAATGTGGTACATTCTAGAAAACTAGAATGCATCCTAGAGGTGAGGCCATAGAGGACCTCCTAATCATAAATATGCAGCAAGCTGCCAAAACTGAACTGGCACTAATCGGCCATTGGCAGTGACACTTTGTTCTTAGCCAATAGGCCGAGAAGTCCTTCAGCGTGAAAATACTGAAGGTCATGGGTTCCAATCCCACTACAGTCCATTGACTAGTAGGGTTTGGTTGGCCCCCAGGTGTGCTCCGACCTGCCTGCAAACTGAGAGCAACCTGGCGCAGCTATTGCGACCTAGCACTTATATTTCGCCGTCTATTCTTCGAGTGATAAGACACCTGATTTTAATCAACCATTTTAATCAACCATAGCTGCTGAAGAGGCTAGATAACTCTTAAGTATGAATCAGATTATGGTCAATCTTATATGGATATGCTGGGAGAAATGATCTTGTAGTCTCCAGCTTTTCTGTTGGTTCCCCCTGTAGGGCTATTATGTCATAAATGGTCTGTTTTAAATGTTATGGTTATTTATTATTAATTAATGAGAGTTGCCCGACCAAGGAGTTAATCACTTTAACTCCTTGGGCCGACATATGTCTGTAGATTTTACATGTCAAACGTCTGGGATGTGTATGAGTGTGTTTAGGTAATATTTTTATCTTTGCAGAATGATTCTGAACTTGGAAGTTTCACACAAACTGGATGTTAACTTGACAGATCTCTACCACATAACAGCAATTCAGCCTGACAGAAGTTTTGATGACAAGTTCTTCTACTCACAGGATAAGAGAATTTACAGTAGGAACAAAACACATCAAAAGTCAAGATGGATCCTGACCTCCGATGAAAACATCGAAAGCTTCAAACAGATTGGCAAGGAATCATTCCTTGTCCGTGAAGAAACCGCCGTAAAAATTCATTTTACTGGAAAGAAAGACAACAAAACAATCAACCTACCCAAATCTTTCTGCGACAACCAACCAAATCAAACAACCCTTAACTGCAGTCAAATTTCATCGACTACTTTCGGACCAACTTCTGTAGATTCTGCCAATAATCTTGCATATTACACTGCTGCTTCAACAATCTACCAAGTTAACCTCACTGCAGAAAACTTCTCAACTACCCCATTTCAGCTCATGAGTTCTTTTGGAAACATTGATGCGATAGCATTAAACAATAATTTCTCAGGGGTATATACAATTCAAAGACGCACAAATGTCACAGTCAGTCATGTGGACTTTTTGAGGTCAGAGTATACTCCTGTCATTCTAAATGGGAATCCTGGTCGAATTATTCATGCAGTAAGTATAGGTGAAAAGGCACTGCTCTGCGTTACCGCCACCCAAGAGATGCTTCTTGTCAACACAGATACTGGAGACTACACCAAGGTAGCAGAGGGAGTGACCAGTTTGCCCTGCAATCATACTGAGTGTGACCAGAAACAGAACTTGCTTGTACCAGTTTTGGCCGATTATCAAACCAGAGGAAAAAACTTGTACGCTATTGAAAGAGGACAAGGTCAGATTATCACCCTCGAGTATAATAGTAAGTCATTGTTATAGAAGTTGAGTCTTTTTTTGAATTTTTAAACAAGCATATAATGCAGGGAGAATTCAAGGGAAAATGCCAACTGCAGTTTAACATTATATAAAAAATGTGAATAATCCCCATTCAATTTAAATTATGCATGTATAAACATCTCTGCAAACTCATTTCAATGTGCAAAACTACTATCTTGATTTATTGGCTTTATGTTCATTGATGAAGTTGTTGATTTTGCAGTCAGTGTTTTCTACGACGATGACGACACGGCAGTATCTAATAATATATCAACCAGTGCTTCTCCAAACAATGACCCGACAGACACAGGTAAGTGTAGTATATCTTAAAATATCCTGCACATCGATGTGAATTCCCTGATACACTATTTACTAAGGCTATATGAAATATCGTTTGGCAAGTGGCCAGCGGGGTCTAAATCCATTCTATTGCTTATAAAAGAATGATATTCCATTAATTGTGGGAAATGATAAAATACCTATCTGGGTTAGCATTGCAGATGGTTAGTAATTAGACAAAAGTCATCAGGCAACTTCATGATTCACAAACTGGAAAATCACAGAACAGCTAGTAGGTATATGAATGTTCATGTGTCATTATGTTTTCAGGTGTCATAGTTGGGAGCGCTGTAGGCGCAGTGATTCTTTGTTTATCGGGAATAGCCCTGACTGTTTTCTGCCTCCACGCTAGAAACATGAAAAGACGAACTTCCAATAAAACAACTCGGAGAACACACAGAAATCCCTCCCACTCCGTCAATGTCTTTGAAGGTTGGTTCCAGTGAATGTGTGTTAATATAATATATTGACTTGAATACCAACAAAGTGTTTTAAAAATCTACCCTGAATATGTAACATCAACTTTGCGCATGGTGATAGCAATGGAAAGTCAATAATATAATGATGATGTTTTAATTTTTTCGTTAATGATAGTTGCATGAATTGCTGTGTTGGTGACATATATATTCGTTGTTTTCATGAAGAGTATTCCAAATGCACGCAATGAATTTACAAAAAAAGGCCGCTACATGCACAAGGTTTCATTCATGATTAGAAGTCATCTTTTCAATAGGTATGGGAGGACAAATCCGCTAAAATATTAATCATGAAAATATTATTCATCGGCACCTTAGGGTGAGCACAATTTATATTACAAGTCGCCAACACTCTAATGCGCTGATGAATTAAATTCACAAAGTCACAACATAGTCAACAAAGCACCAACTCACTTTGTCAATATTTTCAGAAGTAGAGCTCAGCTCATATAACAGGGATGCAGAAGATGAAGGAGTGCTTGGCATTGAAGAGAGTAGAGCTGAAACAAGTGAGCAAAGATCTGGCAGTGTTAGAGTCTTTCAAGAGAGACCACTTCCTCCTCTACCACAGTCTAGAAAACCCGCAGTGCAGGTACATCGAGCTCAGAGTGCTACCTCAGAGTCAGATGATTACTGCTATGCTGATGTTCGTGAATATTACAAAGAAGGATCGATAACAAAATCATCAGCAGTAAAAGATGAGAAGCCTCCTGTAGCACCTCGCCGTCCCAGACCACGGCTGTCACTACCGAGGTTTGATCAGCAAATAAACAGCCCCTTCCCTTATTGTGACAATCGTCAGACAACGCCACCCCGTCCAAGACCACGACTATCCCTCCAAACTACTCCACAGCGAAACATGCAAAATGAAGACCTGTATTGTGATAACCCCAGTTTTCTCCCTGTACCTGAGGCCTTAGAATATGATTGTAAGCCGTCTGTCACTCAAAAAAATGACCCATACTATGTTGAGATACTAGGCCATAGCCACCAATCATCCAAAACAACAGTGTTAGGACATGGTAACCCAGCGAACAAGCTACCCCATCCCACACCACAGTTGGCCTTACCAATATCAAATCATCCTGAAGAGCAAATGAAAAATCAGTATGTGCTCTGTGACAACCAAAGTTGTATTACTGAATCTGGTGTTCCGGAGTATGCACATGATGTGTACATCACTGACCAAAGAGAAGCTTTGACTCAAAAGAAGACAATGGATGTTGTAGCAAAAGAGGATAGCAAAACAAAGCAGGCATCACATCTACACGGAAATATTTTTGTGACTGTCACTTCTGATAAAATGGAGTTGAAACTGCATACAAATTATGAACGCCAAACAAGTACTGTTACTGTATTAGCAAAAGATCCACAAAAGATTGAAGATCAGAGCTATGAGCTTTAGATCCCAAGAACCTCAAAGCCAAATCTTTTTTTCTCATTAACTATATTTTTGGGATGTACGCTGCAAGCGGATTGAAGTTGCCTAAATTGCCTTTGTATAATGCATTTGCATCAATTCTTTTTTTTAATTATTCTGAATAATCTTTTGAATTTTTCTATTTTTATTCATTAACTATTGGTTATTGCTTTATATTGTTTATTATAGTTCATTATTTGAATTTATCATTTATATTTTCTTCCTTTATTTTATAAAATTTGCAGTTTCTGTTTTTCTGCTTCATGATTTAACCGTATACATATTGAGACTTAGCTGGTACCTCTCACACACTCTGTGAATTATCCTCCATGTACATATGAACAATAAATTTGATCATTAGGATTTATCTTGTTGATATTGATATTTATTGGAAATTGTGGAAAAACGTGGAAATTGTTAAAGTTCCCTATATCATGATCATCTGCTCCTCAATAAGTAGGTTGATACTGATGATACCACAACATGGACGATGCAAACCGGCCATGGTTCTTCTTGCTCGCATATTATTAGGACCCATAACCTTCTACTTCACAGGACAGCAGTGCTTGTTTGCAGCATCACATTATCAACATGTAAAGAACAATGTCATTCGCCATACACACCGAGATATGTGCAAGCAAAACCATAAACTATGCTGGATATGGAAGAGACATCAAAGTTCAAGAGTAGATGTGACATATATATAAAAAGTCTACTTTTTAAAAAACCATAATAGCAAAGTGAGAGAATCAAATTATTCTATACCCTCTCAGGTAAACCTAGCACTATTGGTTTAGTAAACAATAAATAAGATGGACATTCCAAGTAGCATTTAATAATTGCAGTTAATAAAAAAAAAATTAATTGTGAAATGAATGTTCTTTGATGACAAACCCTTCGTCTTCGAGAATAAGAATTGGAAGGGCATGGTATGAACACTATTCACCGGCATTTTTGCTACATATTGTAGCAAAAACAGCTAATAACAATGGACTGTACGTCAAAAATAAGCTTAATTTTAATGATTTATTTGCCATTAATCTCTGTAATAAAACAGTAAATAACAATGAAGTAATGGTGGAATTTATAACTATTCGTATAAAAAACACTGTTTCTACACTGGATTCTACCCAAGCAACATCAATACATCAAAGTCAATAATTACTTTTGTCGAGATTAGGTGTGAAATTTCCAGTAAGACTTTTTGTGGAAACCTGCCGAAAAACTGATGAAATATTAAGGTGCAATGTGACATCAAAGTTTACTCTAGATGCGATGCATGACATGTCAATCTATTCTTGATTAATAATTTTATGTTTGACTCCCGTGTATTTTACTGCTAACCCTTTTTTCCTAATGGAATTCACTGTGCAGTACATCACAGTGTAGAGTTTTAGGAGGAAAAAAAATGCATACATACATAACTTGCTGTATGGGTGTTTCTTTTTCATTACTGATTCTGATTACCACTGTACATCCAGCTAGTAGATGCGGCAGCAGCTGCAGCAGTATATTCTTTTTGTTGTTTAATAGCTCAGTTTTCCTGGAGGGACAATTTTATCGGAATTTCAGGACCTGTTTTTCATTTTAATAATAATACTAACGCTATTTGCTTATCCTCATATAGACCACTATGTTAAATTTTGGTAGCCCACTGCAAGGAGGCAAAACGAGAGACATGAGAGCAAAGGATCGCATAAACAACCTGTGATTTGTAGTTCGTATCTGATGACCTGCGTGTTGTTGAGTGGTACCACCACTGCTTGTTGTATGCAGATGTTGATAGAAACTAATCTTCAGAATGTACTTATGCATTCATCACAAGATGTACCTCTTGGTCACAGCTCACCTGCCCTTTGTTAAGAAAACCCTGGTAAAAAAACAATGCTCCCATCTGTCACGCCACAAGTTCCTAATCTTAAGCCTCCAATAATTCCTCCTTACCACAGGCAATTTGTAATTCTTGCCACAGGCCATTCTCACATTACTCTCATGGCTAATACACTGAGGTTATGTGAATCAGATATGCTTTTTCTGTATGACCAGTTATTAGTAGTTCTCGACAGGTAATAAACGTATAATCAATACGCTGATGAGTTCACTTTCCTATCTGCCTCAACCATCAAGAAAATGATCAAAAAGCCATTTAGAAAAAAATTTTAAATTTGCACCATTACTAAGGACATTTCCTTTTCAATGTTTACGACTGTTTGTTAAAACATTAGCATCACCTACCTGTGAAAAACATGAGAGAAATTATCTGATGTTGCCAGAAACTGCAGACCTCAACTGGTTTTTAATCACCTCAAAATCTAACAAAGGATACTAAAGTACCAAACCAACTATGAACTCTAATATATTCCTAATTTTAAACTCCATATCTAATGTACTGAAGAAAGGACAATGAATTTTTATCACCCTTTATTTAAAAAAACTGATACTTTGAATTTGAGCTACTTGCTACATTTTAACGGTTCAACCCAGTTCAGCAGGTCTTCACATAGCACTATCTAAAATGCCTTCTAAGAGAGAATTTCTTCTTTACTATATAGCAATATTAGGTAAGCATGTAATTCATTGAATACAGAAATTGTAAGAATATTTCTTTTGAGACTTGAGACAAAAAAATGCCTCAGTTGATGAAGGCTTTTGATGATGCGTGTTGTTTCCTCCTGATTATATATACCATTCATACTGAGTTCCTATCGGCTAATAATTTAGCAAAAGTCATGTGACATTATGGCTTATCAACTCACATTAAAAACTGAATTTTGCACTTAACTATGGTATTTCTAATGCATCAGTCGATTTAATCCTCAACATTTATGTCTGTATTCTCATTTCAAACTCACCAACACATTCTGGATAATGAAATAATCAAATTATATCTGATTTTAACCAGGCATTATAGCCCTAAGGTCACATGACTTATGCTTAGTTATAAGTCAATAGGAACTCAGTATGAATGGCATATATAATCATGAGGAAACAACACGCATCATCAAAAGCCTACATCAACTGAGGCATGTTTTTGAGGAGGCTGATAGACATGGGTGTATTTGAGAAGCTGCCAAAGGGTCCCTATCCGGGGTCCCTATTTGTTCAAACGCAATGAAAATTTGAACAGGTATGTAAAAGACTCTAGCCCACGACATGGTGTTGCTGATATGTCTTTGTTTGGAACCCTGCTAGGAGATCTTTAAGGTAAAAAAATTACCAATGGCTTCATCGCCGAATGGTGAGAACATTAAAGTCGCTTCATAATTTGAGTTGGAAGTGACATGCAGAGCTTTCCCACTCGGCTATTCAAACAGTGTTGGAATTGAGGTTATATTCTATTCCAGGTTGGCAACAATGTTTAAACTGATTTCATATTGCGTTTTCAAATGACATTAATCATTGGATTCGTTGCATATGGATGATTTAATCGGCTATTAACCATTTTAGTATTGAAGGAAGATCGAATTTTTGAAAGGGGAAGCAATACCCAATGAAAGCTTATGTTTTAAATCCCTGCTTTGATAATAATAGTTTAAAAATTAGTGGGTGGAAGATAAAACTAATCTGTTATAATTATTAACATAAGTGCTGGCTGTTAATATTCACCATGATGAGTTTGATACACAACTTATTTTATTTTTCCTTTTGCAGTCTTTAAACTAAGGACCAAAATGGATTCATTGATAGTTATCAAATGGCCTTTTATTGATTACTACCTTCCAATGAGGGGAGCTTTACCCTGGCTTCTCTCCACCCACAAGCCACAAACTCAGATCAATTTCATCCTTCTAACATCAAGGATGTGGTCTATCAGTATTAATCAAAATTGTCCAGTGGTGGTATAGGTGTCAATCACCTGTTCTCTGGCGAGTATGATCTCATACCACTACTCCCCCCCCCCACATGAGACAAGGCAAGGGGTATAGGTAATTTGGCTTGTAGAAAGAGCAAGCTAGACAATGTTGGTCTCAGTGTTTCAGTCGCATACTATTCATAAGTAATGTTATTTGACAGCCCTCTCTGATGCCTGCCCTGAACTAAGGATAAAAGAAGAAAGAGTAACAAGCTACGACAGGATTCGAAAATGGGATATTGATTATCCTAGTGACCCAGCCTCCTTCGATGAAGTATCCAAAGAGTTTATATTGCTACCAAAAACTCTCCCTCGTAGATATGGTAAATACAATAATAAAGCTTACAGCAACCAAATGATGCATGAGAATTTATCACTACTTGTCTAGTTCTTGCTTCAAATGCCAGAAACAATCCATTCGTCCTCATTATATTCTAACCTTAGATGTTTTCATCTTTCGTTATTAAGTAAAATCTAGATCAATTTCACAAGCAGTGTAAGATCATGAGAATTATTAAAACCCTCACAAGAATCATGAGGCAATGTTGAGAATGAGAGGTTTAAATTTTGGGGCGATCATCTTGTTACTCAGTTAAAAAACAATCAGAAGAAAAGTGACCAAACATTTGAATGCATTCTATTGTACAGTAAGCCCTGACCCTTCATCAATGACTCTTGTTTTAGAGAGCAGAAATGAAGTTTTAAGCTTTGATATGTATGAACTACCTGGTGATAACAGACTTTTCTTCATCATACACATTTACAATCGAAAATGGGTCGGTGGTTATTCAATGTACTCTCTTGGTCAGTTGACAGAAGCTCCATCTGGTTACAAGGTTGTTACAACGGTAAGCATGTAATGGGTATGGATCTTCTAAATTTTAACATATTTGAAAATGGAAGCTCATTTTGTGCAATTCTCCAAATTGTGATGCCCCGTAAAAGGAATATTTCAGTATAACACATCTATATACTTTCTTGCACTTTTGACTTAACAAATCTACCGAATTAACGGCCGATCCATGCGTTATCCCTCTCCTCTTTCTCCCAGTCGCAGCCTCCTGTTCAATCTCATATTTTCCCTAAAACAGACGCGATTGTTTTTGTGATTAAAATAACGATGTTTGATGTTTGTTTATTTAGACATTTCCGGTATCACTCCTAAAAAGGTTGACAAAATTGAAATGTTTACATAAAAATTGATGGAAAAATATTGCACTAGTTGAAAAATCTCATATAGAATTCAAAAAAGCTGTTCTGCCGTTTTACAGTGCGGCATTTGCTGGGTCGGTATTTGTCGATTACTGCTTTACGGGCGGATTTTCTTTGAGTGTTAGGTCTGATTCTATTGTTCAGCGGATGGGTATTATCGGTTGAAATTTCTGAAAAGTGTTCGCTGCATAGAGACATTAAGAAGTCGGATATATAGGGTAAGGCTAGCTTGGTCAGTCTATCGTCATAGTGCTCTATGTGTGGCATCATCATGCGTGTAGCGTATCTCTGCACTTTCTCTAGTTTCTCTTTATCGGCTTCGGAGATAAACTGAAACCATACTGGGCAGGCGTAGGAAAGAACGGGTTTGACATTGGCAGCATAGAATGTTATCAGTCCTGCAGTGTTCATACCCATGGTCTTAAGCTGCTTCATCAGATACAGTCTGCTATTGCATTTGCTCACGACAGAAGGGAAAATAAAAGTATCAATGAAACATATTTTTTTTAAACTGCCTGATATAATGGCCTTATATTCACCCAGTTACTTAACCAATGATTTTTAACGGGTAGGGTAACCGAAAACATAAATTATTTAATTTACTTTTCATTTGCTTCCAGCCAAGCCGAGAAAGTCCTTTACCATTTGTGACGATGTGTGATGATAATGTGTTTGAGGTCCAAAACATACATGATCCTTATGGAAAGTTCTACGGTGTTGGCTCACTTGGAGTTTTCAGACTCATCAAACACCACAGTAAGCTATAAATAGAGTTATTGTTGTATTGTTGTCGATAACCGTCACCAAAACGGAACTTGGCCAATTATGACCACCTATTACTATAAAGAAACCCAACATACATTTCTTCCTCAGCATCAAACTGATAGAAAGATAGGGGGAGATAGAAAAGTTTTTGATAAAATTCTTGTCAATTTATATTATCATTTTATGGGCTAATTGATGTAATAAGTTAAAATATATTTGTAATATCGTTTATAATACATTGCCTACTCTATTTACAGGTGGAGGAAAGCAGAGTGCAGTCTGTGCTTTCGGAAACAGGTTTCCAAAACTGAGGCTTACCGACATCGATTCGTGTAAAAGAGATACTTGGCGTTGTTGGCATTAAGATACAGTTTTTCGCCATAAATCAAGTTTGACTGTAATAAAGGTCCAAGAAGTAAAACACACCACGCTCTCAAATCACATCTATCTAATCAAATTATATCTAAAATATCAGTCAAATCCCATATCCATCTTGACTGAAGTGATGCAAAGTTATCCTACTGCTCAATCAGTGCTAATCAAGAACTGTCTAGGGGTGTTTGAAGACCTTCGGTGGGTGCCAAATACCTGTTCCTCAAAGAGTTTGGTCTCAACCAATATCATATCCTATCCTCTCCAAAGACAAGACAAGAGTAATGCTATTATTGCTTACTAATGAAAGTATTGACGTAGTTATGTAAAATCTATCAACATTTACACCAACTAATATATCTATTGCAAAGCGTAATACTGAAGCTGAGGTAGGCCCGATCAGAGCTCTTCATTTTAGTTTGTACATAATATAGGGTTAAGGGCTTTATATGTTTTTGCAAAAAATGAGCAGAGTTGTGGTGGCTCATACAAAAGGATTATGCCTGGAGGTGGTATAAAATGTTGATTGAATCTATTGTTCAAGCATTTTGAGTGTAGCTTTTGTTACATGGTTAGTGTAAAGCTGCTTCAATAAAGAAGCAACAGGATTTTCCTTTTTTGACTTTGTTGGCAGTAACAATAAGCAGAATGACGCGGAATGTAGCAAACATCATCCAGGTAGGCATTATCGCAGTTGTGTTATCATTGCATTCTTCTTTTCAATCTGATAAAAGTGAGAAGCTCTAACTATGTGATTGATTAGAGTCCTTTATCTCCTTACTCACTATGGTTCCATGCCTCGAATTTGTGGTCCACTCCAATTTCGAGTTATGAATGCTAACCATTTCTATGATGGAAAAAACATGAAAAATATTTGCCGCAGCTGGGACTTGAACCCAGGTCTCCCGCGTCAATGCCCTTTGAAGCCATTGTGTGCAAATGGAATGGCGTGATTCAGTACGATATCTGTCAAAGCGTCAAAAATTGTCGATCGGTTCATCGGAAGTTGACTTTAATGCTATTTCCATGAATCGATAACTCCCGAAATCCTTAAGAAATCGCAATATGTTGCCCCTTTACTGATCTAAAGGGTAAATTGACCACAGGGGTTTGTATCTGAAAAGGTCGGAGTTGCCTATACAATATTCAGATCTCTATCAATTATTTGAAATTGTGATATAAAA
This sequence comes from Membranipora membranacea, assembly GCA_914767715.1. NCBI lineage: Eukaryota > Metazoa > Bryozoa > Gymnolaemata > Cheilostomatida > Membraniporidae > Membranipora > Membranipora membranacea. The sequence continues at coordinate 18,177,086 of OU612066.1, read as the reverse complement.
TCACCCGTATCAGTGTCTCTTTCTGTAAACCATCACTAGTTCTATAAGTTTCATACATAGTTAATCACAAGGGAGGGTGGGTATATCCCACCCTCCCTGGTCAGACCAAAGACAACTGTGTTCTACATAACCCAAATTTGATGTCCAGTTCGTTCAAAAGTCTTTGTTCCTGTTTCAAAATGTTGGCTCATGTTCCCAAACCACAGAGTCAATGTTCTTCTAGTATTTGTGTGTACCACTACCACACTCCTTTTCATAGTGTTATGATAAGAAACAGACCTTTCATTAATGTTCAAAGGACGACCATAAGAATTCAATAAGATTTAAGTTACTCTAAGTTTATCAGCCATAGGAGTAGGAAGCGGCACAGTTGGTTAGAGTGCCGGTCCTTCCGCGTGAAAATACTGAAGGTCATGGGATCCAATCCCACTGCAGTCCATTGACTACTAGGGTCTGGTTGGCCCCCAGGTGTGCTCCGACCTGCCTGCAAACTGAGAGCAACCTAGCCATTAAGGCACTTATATTTCGCCACCTGTTCTTCGGGATGGGAGAGGGATAAGACACCTGATTTTAATCAACCATTTTAATCAACCATAGCTGCTGAAGAGGCTAGATAACTCCTAAGTATGAATCAGATTATGGTCGATCTTATACGGATATGCTGGGACAATGATTTTGTAGTCTCCAGCTTTTCTGTTGGTTCACCCTGTTGGGCTATTATGTCACAAATGGTCTGTTTTAAATGTTATGGTTATTTATTATTAATTAATCAGAGTTGGGCCGACCAAGGAGTTAATCACTTTAACTCCTTGGGCCGACATATGTCTGTAGATTTTACATGTCAAACGTCTGGGATGTGTATGAGTGTGTTTAGGTAATATTTTTATCTTTGCAGAATGGTTCTGAACTTGGAAGTTTCACACAAACTGGATGTTAACTTGACAGATCTCTACCACATGACAGCAATTCAGCCTGACAGAAGTTTTGATGACAAGTTCTTCTACTCACAGGATAAGAGAATTTACAGTAGGAACAAAACACATCAAAAGTCAAGATGGATCCTGACAACCGATGAAAACATCGAAAGCTTCAAACAGATTGGCAAGGAATCATTCCTTGTCCGTGAAGAAACCGCTGTAAAAATTCATTTTACTGGAAAGAAAGACAACAAAACAATCAACCTACCCAAATCTTTCTGCGACAACCAACCAAATCAAACAACCCTAAACTGCAGTCAAATTTCATCGACTACTTTCGGACCAACTTCTGTAGATTCTGCCAATAATCTTGCATATTACACTGCTGCTTCAACAATCTACCAAGTTAACCTCACTGCAGAAAACTTCTCAACTACCCCATTTCAGCTCATGAGTTCTTTTGGAAACATTGATGCGATAGCATTAAACAATAATTTCTCAGGGGTATATACAATACAAAGAAGCACAAATGTCACAGTCAGTCATGTGGACTTTTTGAGGTCAGAGTATACTCCTGTCATTCTAAATGGGAATCCTGGTACAATTATTCATGCAGTAGGTATAGGTGAAAAGGCACTGCTCTGCATTACCGCCACCCAAGAGATGCTTCTTGTCAACACAGATACTGGAGACTACACCAAGGTAGCAGAGGGAGTGACCAGTTTGCCCTGCAATTATACTGAGTGTGACCAGAAAAACAGAACTTGCTTGTACCAGTTTTGGCCGATTATCAAACCAGAGGAAAAAACTTGTACGCTATTGAAAGAGGACAAGGTCAGATTATCACCCTCGAGTATAATAGTAAGTCATCGTTATAGAAGTTGAGTCTTTTTTTGAATTTTTAAACAAGCATAATATAATGCAGGGAGAATTCAAGGGAAAATGCCAACTGCAGTTTAACATTATATAAAAAATGTGAATAATCCCCATTCAATTTAAATTATGCATGTATAAACATCTCTGCAAACTCTAGCATGCTCATTTCAATGTGCAAAACTAGTATATTGACTTATTGGCTTTATGTTCATTGATGAAGTTGTTGATTTTGCAGTCAGTGTTTTCTACGACGATGACGACACGGCAGTATCTAATAATATATCAACCAGTGCTTCTCCAAACAATGACCCGACAGACACAGGTAAGTGTAGTATATCTTATAATATCCTGCACATCGATGTGAATTCCCTGATACACTATTTACTAAGGCTATATGAAATATCGTTTGGCAAGTGGCCAGCGGGGTCTAAATCCATTCTATTTTTTATAAAAAAATGATATTCCATTAATTGTGGGAAATGATAAAATACCTATCTGGGTTAGCATTGCAGATGGTTAGTAATTAGACAAAAGTCATCAGGCAACTTCATGATTCACAAACTGGAAAATCACAGAACAGCTAGTAGGTATATGAATGTTCATGTGTCATTATGTTTTCAGGTGTCATAGTTGGGAGCGCTGTAGGCGCAGTGATTCTTTGTTTATCGGGAATAGCCCTGACTGACTGACTGACTAGAAACATGAAAAGACGAACTTTCAATAAAACAACTCGGAGAACACACTAATGGAATTCACTGAGCAGTACATCACAGTGTAGAGTTTTAGGAGGAAAAAAAATGCATACATAAATAACTTGCTGTATGGGTGTTTCTTTTTCATTACTGATTCTGATTACCACTGTACATCCAGCTAGTAGATGCAGCAGCAGCTGCAGCAGTATATTCTTTTTGTTGTTTAATAGCTCAGTTTTCCTGGAGGGACAATTTTATCGGAATTTCAGGACCTGTTTTTCATTTTAATAATAATACTAACGCTATTTGCTTATCCTCATATAGACCACTATGTTAAATTTTGGTAGCCCACTGCAAGGAGGCATAACGAGAGAAATGAGAGCAAAGAATTGTATAAACAACCCGTGATTTGTGGTTCGTAGCTGATGACCTGCGTGATGTTGAGTGGTACCACCACTGCTTGTTGTATGCAGATGTTGAGGGAAATTAATCTTCAGAATGTACTTATGCATTCGTCACAAGATCTACCTCTTGGTCACAGCTCACCTGCCCTTTGTTAAGAAAATCCTGGCAAAAAAGCAATGCCCCCATCTGTCAGGCCACAAGTTCCTACATTTAAGCCTCCAATAATTCCTCCTTACCGCAGGCAATTTGTAATCCTTACCACAGGCCATTCTCACATTACTATCATGGCTAAAACACTGAGGTTATGTGAATCAGATATGCTTTTTCTGTATGACCAGTTATTAGTAGATCTAGACAGGTAATAAACATATAATCAATATGCTGTAGAGTTCACTTTCCTATTTGCATCAACCATCAAGAAAATGATCAAAAAGCCATTTAGAAAGATTTTTAAAATTTGCACCATTACTAAGGACATTTCCTTTTCAAGTTTTACGACTGTTTGTTAAAACATTAGCATCACCTACCTGAGGAAAACATGAGAGAAATTATCTGATGTTGCCAGAAACTGCAGACCTCAACTGGTTTTTAATCACCTCAAAAGCTAACAAAGGATACTAAAACAAGAAAAGTACCTAACAAACTATGAAGTCTAATATATTCCTTATTTTAAACTCCATATCTAATGTACTGAAGAAAGGACAATGAGTTTTTATCACCCTTTATTTAAAAAAATTGATACTTTGAATTTGAGCTTCTTGCTACATTTTAACGGTTCAACCCAGTTCAGCAGGTCTTCACATAGCACTATCTAAAATGTCTTCTAAGAGAGAATTTCTTCTTTACTACATAGCAATATTAGGTAAGCATGTAATTCATTGAATACAAAAATTGTAAGAATATTTCTTTAGAGACTTCTTCAAAAAGCCTGCACTGATTAGTTAGTTAATTGTTATCAAATCGTAGTTTATAAAAAAGTCTCTGACGAACAAAATTATCGGGATCTGTCTTGATATTAGACTGCAGGTAAATATGTGTGATTGGTGTGACCATTTTTGCAGCCCTTTAAACTGACATGGAAAGGACCTGCAGGCTTTCCCTTCCAACCAATGCCAACAACTTTGGTATAGGAGTAATATATCTTTTTTTCAGATTGCGCTTTCAAATGATATTATCATTATCATTAGCAAAAAGCTCTGTTATTATGCTAGCCATAAATGCTTCCATGCGTCAGGACACTTATTCATAAGCGTAAGCTGACAAGGAATTCATTGTTAAATAAGGGTAATAGAACATAGAAAAAAATTACCAATGACTTGATCGCCAAATGGTGTGAACATCATAGTTGCTCCCCGATTTGAGTTTGAAAGGACCTCTATTCAAACAGTGTTGGTATTGAGGAAACATTCTATTCAAAGTTTGCAACAATGTTCAAACTGATGTTCATGTTGTGTTTTCAAATGACATTGTTCATTGGATTGATTAACATATAGATGATTGCGCATTTAATCCGCTATTAACCATTTTACAAATGATAAAGATCATATTATTGGAAGGAGAAATCTATACCCAATGACAGCATAGGCCTCATACCACAACCCCCCCCCCCCCCCCTATCATGAGACAAGGCAAGACATGGCAATGGGTTGAGGTAATCTGGCTTGCAGAAAGAACAGGCTAGACAGTGTTTTTCTCACAGTTTGTGAGTTATTTAACATATACTGTATATTGACAGCCCTCTCTGATGCTTGTCCTGAACTAAGAATACGTGAAGAAAGAATAACAAGCTACAAAAGGATTCGAAAATTGGATGATGTTTATTCTAGTGACCCAGCCTCCTTCGATGAAGTATCCAAAGAGTTTATATTGTTAACAATATCACATCCTCGGAGATATGGTAAATAAAATAATTAAGTTTTTAGCCACCTTTTACTACAGACCACCACCAATCGACAAATACATGAGAATTTATCATTTCTTGTCTTGTTCTTGCCTAAAATGCCAAAAGCAGTCAATTTGTCCTTATTATAATCTAATCTTAGTTTTCTTCTTTCGTTATTAAATAAAATCTATATCAATTTCATAAACAGATACAACATACAGTGGTGCGCGTACCACTGCACAACACACAGGTCTTCAGCTAGGAACCATGAGTCAAATGCTGTTTCGAGGCCTTCTCTAGTACAACCTCCTCATGGCCAGCTCCAGCAGCATGAAGCCACCCCTGTGTGTTGCTGAGCATCTCAATCAATCCCATCGATCCCTCAGTGCATTTTGTAAGTTTCGATGGTTTGACATAATTGGTGTGTTTACGCTGTTGCGCAACCAGGGAGGCTGCCAACTCTTCATTGTTTCAGTGCAACAATGTTCGCCCCATCACTCTCATGCTTTTACTCTAAGCCAAACCAGTGCAGGGAGGTTTGCTTTCCATCAACTCATCGGCACAAAGTCGCTATCGTCAGGGCACCCCTCCCCTCGTGCCACTCGTTCACTACTCAAATTCTCCACATTGAGCATAGTACAACTCATACACAAGTCAGAGAGATGACTTGTTTGCGCTACAGCCAGTGGGCTGACTGTGATTTCCTGTCTCGCTCTGCCTGCCTTTTATGCGAGGGCCAAGCTTTTAATCCTATGTTTGTAAAACCTTAGATCTAACTCAGACTCACTTTGATCTTTCACTTAATCCCCTCATTCTAATCCTTACAAGGATTATAACAAAAGGAATTAAATGCTGGCAAACTCCACAAAACAAAGTGAGTGTGTTAAACCCTAGCTTACAAGTAATAGGATTACTTAGCTTTTGTCTTCACACAGTGCTGTTGCCAAATCCATGCAGATGCGCTTTCTGCCTCATGTACTATGCTTTTTGTGGCTTGTTTGAGTGCTCTTCCTGAAACCCCAACTCCAGTCAGAAATTTGGTAGCTGATCTAGCCATGAATCCACGGCAGCCAACTTCCACTGCGAATAATTCGCAATTCCAACCTTTGTCTTGGCATTGTGTGACCAGATCTTCGTATCTTGTCAGTTTTCTCTCATGCGCATATGAGAGATTTTCTTCCCAAGGCACCGTCAATTCCATCAGTATTAGAGCTTTTTCTTTGTCAGACCAAATAATTAAGTCTGGTCTTTGGTTCGTGATCACAATATGCTGTGGCATGCTGAGCTGCTCTGTGAGGTCGCATCTCACCTGCCATTCTCCGCTGTTCATCAATCCCTTTTTGCGCAAAATTTTTTCACGCGCTTCACCACCAGCATTAGCATATTCACACTTCTCCGTGACATATTTACACAACACTTTCAGGACTTGATTATGCCTATACGTGTATCTTCCCAGGCTCTGTTGGCAATTCGACAGTATATGTCGAACTGTGCCCTTAGACGAGCACTCGGCGCATTTCGAGTTCTCGGTCAAATTCCAGCGTTCCAGGTTTGCCGGGGTCGGTAGTTGATGATAAGCTGCACCAACCAGAAAGCTGATCCTTTGTGGCTCCATCGACCACAATTCTGTCTATTTGAGCTGACGCTGCTCAACAAACTTCCAACAAGTCCACCTGCCTTGTTGGGCTTGGCCTACAGCTTTTGTCTGGCGGCGCTCCTCTTCCATCTTGCGCACCTCATCAACTACCATCTCCCGTCTAACCTTTGGGCTTTCCTTTGAGAACCACCGGTTTGCTTCCAGCCGATGCCATGACGTGCAGTTGTCACAGCACCCACAATCTCACTGATCTCCAGTCGAGATTTGGCATCTCTGACAGTCTCTGTGACAGACCATTTTTTACCAGTGTCAAGTGTTGGAGTACATTCCCTTATCACCTGGTCTGGTGACTCGTTCAACATCATATCCAGTCTCGCTATTGATGTTTTGTACTCTTCCACAAGCGATTTCATAGGTATAAGATGAGATTCATTTAAACCCTCACATGAAGCATTGACATAATGTTGAGAGGTTTAAATTTTGTGGGAACTCGCATTTGACGGCATACAGATGAAGAAACTATTCAAGTATTTTGATGTTCAGTATACAGGAGTAACAAAAACAATTTCATACTAGAGCATAGATTTATTCTACTAATCCATTATTGTACAGTGACCCTTATCCGTCATTAATTACTCTTATTTTAGAGAGCAAACATGAATTTTTAAGCTTTGATATGTATGAACTACCTGGTGATAACAGACTTTTCTTCATCATACACATTTACAATGAAAAATGGGTCGGAGGTTATTCAATGTACTCTCTTGGTCAATTGACAGAAGCTCCATCTGGTTACAAGGTTATTGCAACGGTAAGCATGTATTGGGTATCTTCCAAACTTTAACATGGATCAAAAATGGAAAGAAATCTGCAGACATTTTGTGCTGTTCTCCAAGCTGTGATGCCCTACAAAAGGAATATTCTAGTTACAAACATCTATATACTTTTTTACACTTTTGACTTAACAAATCTACTGAATGAACAAAATAATCTTTTCCCTGTCAAACACCTGTTCTTCAGAGAGTATGGTCTCAAACATTATCATCAACAGTTTAAGTCATCAGCATTTTTTATTAATCATTTTTAATGCAGGCAGACCAGCTTTTTATTTCTCAATGACCCTCAGATAATAAAGGTACATACATACATACATTCATGGTTTTGAAAGGGTTGGGTAACCAAAACCATACATCATGAAATTTTTTTTTAATTCTCTTTCAGCCGAGCAGAGAAAAGCCTTTACCAATTGTATCAATGTGTGATGATAACGTGTTTGAGGTCCAAAACGTACATGATCCTTATGGAAAGTTCTACGGTGTTGGTGGACTTGGAGAATTCAGACTCATCAAACACCACAGTAAGCTATAAATAGAGTAATTGTTGTATTGTTGTCGATAACCGTCACCAAAACGGAACTTGGCCAATTATGACCACCCAGAAACTCAACATACATTTCTTCCATAGCATCAAACTGATAGAAAGATAGGGGGAGATAGAAAAGTTTTTGATAAAATTCTTGTCAATTTATATTATCATTTTATGGGCTAATTGATGTAATAAGTTAAAATATATTTGTAATATCGTTTATAATACATTTCCTACTCTATTTACAGGTGGAGGAAAGCAGAGTGCAGTCTGTGCTTTCGGAAACAGGTTTCCAAAACTGAGGCTTACCGCCATCGATTCGTGTAAAAGAGATACTTGGTTTTGTTGGCATTAAGATACAGTTTTTCTCCATAAATCAAATTTGACTGTAATAAAGGTCTAAAAAGTAAAACACTTTACGCCACGTCTCTCAAATCACATCTATCTTATCATATCTAAAATCTCATTCAAATCCCATATTCAACCAACTGGAAGTATAGTCATCCGTCTTCTCAGTCAGCAATTATCAAAAGATGCCCTAGGGTCTTTGAAGACCTTGGATGGATGTCAAATACCTGTTCTTTGGGGAGATTGGTCTCAAACTATATCATATCCTCTCCCAAAACGAGACAAGGGTCTTCTTGATATTTTTGCATACTTATGAAAGTATTGACGTAGTAATGCAAAATTCACCAACCTTTACACAAACTAATATATTTATGGCAAAAGCGTAATACTGAAGCTGACGCCCAATTAGTTTGAACACAGTATTTACATTTAAAGAGAGGATTGAAGGCTTTGTAAGTTTTTGCAAAAAATAAGCAGAGTTGTGGTGGCTCAAAGATAGGGATTATGCCTACAGGTTGTATAAAACGTCGATCAATTCTATTGTTCAAGCATTTTGAGTATAGCGTTTATCACACGCTTTGTGTAAAACCGCTACAATACAGAAACAACAAGATTTTCTTCATTTGACTTGATAGTAACAATAATCAGAATGATATGGAGTGTAGCAAACACCATCCAGGTAGGCATTATCGTAGTTGTGTTATCATTGCATTCATTTTTGTATCTGACAAAAGTAAGATGCTCTAACTGTGCGACTGATTAGAGTCATTTATCTCATTAATATCAACTGAGTCAAAGTGGCTGATAGAAGGCACAGAGGATTAATCTAATTTATATTTCACTAATTCAAGTTTAGGATGACATCATTTCAAGGTCTGGCAAAGCCTCAGCAGTTTATTTATCATCTTAAAGTGGCACACAACCCTGGCACCACTAGATATAAATCCACTTGCAATTTGCCTTCACAGATTTGCAACATACTCAACAATGAAAATCCTGGGTATAAGCTCTGGTTCTGCACCACAGGGCAGTCAGCAGCCCCTAAACCCCAATGGCTGCAAAAACTGAATTGAATTGGGAAGCTATGTTTTTGGATTAATCTAATTTATATTTCACTAATTCAAGTTTAGGATGACATCATTTCAAGGTCTGGCAAAGCCTCATCAGTTTACTTATGATGGACTGCATCTTAAATGGCAACCAGGGTTTCGCAGCAATGCATAAATGGGTAGTAACGAATGATCTATGCAGCATCAGCTTTGTGCATGACACAATGCAAAGTAGTTGCTGACTCTTGACTGAGTTATACTTCAGTTTAGGGGAGGATCAAAGACATTGCTGTGATAATGATAGAGCACAGGCTAAATTTAACAGGAACAGGAAACTGCTCTGTCTGGTTCCATATTAGTTGATTTTGAGCAGCATAATTTCACATGATGGATCAAATGTTAAAAAAAATTCTCACTGAATAATCAAACGATTTTGATTCGGTCTTTTTCCCTATGCATAATGTGCAATCTGCTATCAATCGATGAGAACTTTATGAACCAAGGTTTTGCAGCAATGCATTAATGGGTAGTAAATAATTTGCTGGGTAGCATCAGCTTTGTGCATTACGCGATGCAAAACTCAAAGTAGTTGCTGACTTTAAAGGGCAACCAAGGTTTCGCAGCAATGCATTAATGGGTAGGAAATAATGTGCTGGGCAGCATCAGCTTTGTGCATTACGCGATGCAAAACTCAAAGTAGTCGCTCACTCTAAGCTGGGTAACACTTCAGTTTAGGGGAGGTTCCAAGACTTTGCTGTAATAATTATAGAGCACAGGCTAAATAATAACAGGAACAGGAAACTGCTATGTGGTATTCTCTTTTAGCTGAGTTTGAGTGCCTGATGGAAGAAATGTTTCACAAGAATTCTGGCTGAATAATCATCCGAATTATATTTTGTCTTTTTCCCCATGCAGATGGTGCAATCTGCTATTAATCAATGGCCATCAATGAGAAGTTGTTTGAAACCTTGGTTGCCCTTTAAGCTTGGTAACACTTCAGTTTAGGGGAGGTTCCAAGACATTGCTGTTATGATGTTAGAGCACAGGCTAAATAATAACAGGAACAGGTAACTTCTCTGTGGTATTCTATTTTAGCCGAGTTTGAGTACCTGATGGGAGTAATGTTTCACAAGAATTCTGGCTGAATAATCATCCGAATTAGATTTTGTCTTTTTCCCTATGCAGAAGGGACAGTCTGCGATTATGATACATTGTTTGTAGTTTCTATTCGTACTGTGGTGTGGAGTGACTGGAGAAGTCTCTAACAATAATCTCAGCTACGAGACTGCATCGACTGCTCGAGTATCCAGGTATGTGTGACTCGCGTGTTAAGAGACAGAAAGACACCACATCACTGATCAATTAATTGTTTACATATTATTATCTTTCTCCTATCTCCTGTATTATTTCTACCTTTATACCTCATCTCCAGGTTTAAAAGAATGATGGTTAAAATTGCAAGTTCTGTCTCTGTCTGAAAACTGAGATCTTTAGGTTCAGGGCTATTCTGTCATAAGTGCTCTGTTTTCAATGTTGTGGGTATTTTTTATTGGCTTTTATTGGTTAAGTTGAGCCTATTTATGTCCCTAGCTTTTACATCAAATCTTTAAACAACAATAGATATAGACTTCATTCAGTACTAGCATGTTTAATAAATCATCTATTCAAAACTCTGTTTTCCCAGACATACCCGTGTAAAACCACTTGATAAAAAATGTAATGCTAAACAGTTTTTCATTCTCTAACCCCATTGCTGAACTCAATAAAAAGTTGAATTCGGTTTTTTGTGATATGTGCCATAGCTCCTGTTCATGTACCTATTGGGATGGGAGGAGTCTTCTCTGCCTGTCGCCATGGCGCCTTTGGTAAGAGGGCTGTGGGCAACGTCTAGACCAGCTTCGGGTTGGCATGCTTCCCTGCCTTGTCGGTGGGGTCATGCGGTGGAGAAGGAAAACTAGAGCCGGGCAATGTTCACACTAGCCTGTAACTGGCTATCTGGTTATCCCCTTCTTTTATAGACTACATATTTTTCTCTATCTTTGCAGCATGATTCTGAACTTGGAAGTTTCATACAAACTGGATGTAAACTTGACAGATCTCAACCGCATGACAGCAATTCAGCCTGACAGAAGATTTGACGACAAATTCTACTACTCACAGAATAAGAGAATTTACAGTAAGAACAAAAGACAGCAAAAGTCAAGACGGATCCTGACAACTGATGAAAAAATCGAAAGCTTCCAACAGATTGGCAACGAAACGTTCCTTGTCCGTGAAAAAAACGCAGTCAAAGTCTATTCCACTGGGAACAGGGACAACAAAACAATCAACCTACCCGAATCTTTTTGCAACAACCAACCAAATCAAACATCTTTAAACTGCAGTCACCTTAAATCACTTCATTTCGGACCAACTTCTGTAGATTCTGCCAATAATCTTGCATATTACACTGCTGATTCAACAATCTACCAAGTTAACCTCTCTGCTGAAAACTTTCAAACCACCCCATTTCAACTCATGAGTATTTTGGAGATATTAATGCGATGGCATTTAACAATAATTTCTCAGGGGCATCTACAATTCAAGAAAGCACAAATATTACAGTCAGTCATGTGGACTTCTTGAGATCAGAGATTACTTCTGTCGGTCTTAATGGGAAACCTGGTACAATTTTGCAAGCTGTAAGTATAGGTGAAAAGGCACTGCTCTGCATAACCGCCGCCCGAGGGATGCTTCTAGTCAACGCAGACACTGGAGACTACACAAATGTAGCAGATGGAGTGACCAGTTTGCCCTGCAGTCATACTGAGTGTAACCAGAAACAGATGCCTGTACCAGTTTTGGCCGATTATCAAACCAGAGGAAATGACTTGTATGCTATTGAAAGAAGTCAAGGTCAGATAATCACCCTCAATTATAATGGTAAGTCATTGTTATAGAATTTGAATCTCTTTTTAATTTTCAAACAAACATAGTTCAGGGAGAATTCAAGGGAAAATGTTAACAGTAGTTAACATTATATAAAATGTGGAAAATCCATTCTGTTTAAATTATGCTTGTATAACATCTCTGCAAACTCTAGTATGCCCATTTCAATGTGCAAATCTACTATCTTGATGGAATTGTTGATTTTGCAGTCAGTGTTTTCTACGACGATGGCAACACGACAGTATCTTATAATATTTTCACCACTGCCGCTCCAAACAATGACCCTACAGACACAGGCAAGTGTAGTATATCTTATTATATCCTGCGTAGTGATGTGAATTCCCTGATACACTATTTATTAAGGCTATATGAAATATCTTCTGACAAGTGACCAGCCGTGTCACAATCCATTCTATTGCCTATGAAAGAATGATATTCCATTTATTGTGGGAAATGAAAAAATACCAATCTAGGTTAGGATTGCAGCTGTTAGAAATTAGACAATCGTCATCAGGCAACTTCATGATCAGCGAACTGATGAATCACAGAATAGTCATATGAATGTACATATATTGTGGTCATAATGTTTTCAGGTGTCATAGTTGGGAGTACTGTAGGCGCAGTGATTCTTTGTTTATCGGGAATAGCCCTGACTGTTTTCTGCCTCTGCGCTAGAAACATGAAAAGACGAACTTTAAATAAGACAACTCGAAGAACACGCAGAAATCCCTCCCACTCTGTCAATACTTTTGAAGGTTGGTTCTAGTAAATGTGTGTTAATATATATATATATATACTTGAATACCAATGAAGTGTTTCAATTATCTACCAAGAATATGAAATATCAACCTGGCGCATGGTGATAACAATTATAGAATGATGATGTGTTGGTCTTTGTATTGATAATAGCCAAATGTATTTGACCTACCTAGTAATCTTACTTGATCCTAAGGATATCAGTACGTCTTTAAGAAGATAAACCTGCATGTTATAAATTTGTGTAATACTTTCATGGATTTGTCCTCTTATACCTATTGAGAGGATGACTGCTAATCATGAATGAAACCTTGTGGTTAAATTTTATCCTAGTGTTTAGCGCCTAATGTTTTTAAATTCAATTGAGTGCGTTGGAAATATGCCTCATGAAAACAATGAATATGCATGTCGCCCAATGTGCTGATCATTAAAGTTAAGTTAAGTTAAAGTTAACAAAGCGCAAGCTCTTATAGATATTTTCAGAAGTGGAGATGAGCTCATATAACAGGGATGCAGAAGATGAAGGAGTGACTGTCATTGAAGAGAGTAGAGCTGAAACAAGTGAGGAAAGATCTGGACACATTGGAATTGTTAAAGACAGGTCACTTCCTCCTCTACCACAGTCTAGAGAACCCACAGTGCAGGTACAACAAGCTCAAAGTGGTGCCTCAGAATCAGATGATTACTGCTATGCCGACGTTCGTGAATATTACAAAGAAGGATCGATAACAAAATCATCAGCAGTAATTGATGAGAGGCCTCCTGTAGCACCACGTCGTCCCAGGCCACGGCTGTCAATACCGAAGTTAAATGACAGATCTCAGACAATGCCACCCCGTCCAGGACCACGTCTGTCCCTCCAAACTACTCGACAGCAAAACATGCAGAATGAAGACCCATCACCATATTGTGATAATCAAAGTTTTTCCCAATCCCTGAGTCAGAAAATCATTGTAAACCATCCATCACTGGACAAAATGAACCGTACTATGTTGAGGTACTAGCCCATAGCCACCAATCATCCAAAACACCAGTATTAGTTCATGGTAACCCAGCAAACAAGCTACCCCATCCCACACCACAGTTTGCCTTACCAATGTCAGATCATTGTGAGGAGCAAATGGAAAACCAGTATGTGCTCTGTGACAACCAAAGTGGTATTACTGAATCTGGTGTTCCGGAGTATGCACATGATGTGTACTTCACTGACCAAAGAGAAGAGACACTGGATGTTGTTGCAAAACAGGAGAGTGAAACAAAGCAGGCATCACATCCACATGCAAATATTTTTGTGACTGTTATTTCTGATAAGATGGAGTTGAAACTGCATACAAACTATGAACGCCAAACAAGTACTGTCACTGTATTAGCCAAAAATCCATGAAAAATTGAAAATCAGAGCTAGCTCCTTCCCAATGAACTGTTTTTTAGGGACATACACTGCGAGCAGATTTGTTAATTTTAATACATTCAATTCTTTTTTTATCATTCCAAATAATTTATTGTATTTCATAATTTTTATAAAATATTTATTGTTGATTTCTCTATTTTGCTCGTTATATTTTACTATTTCCATTTACCATTTATATTTTTTTTACTTCAATTTATAGATTTTGCAGTTCCTGTTTTTTCTGCCACATTATTCAATCGCTTCCACAATGTGACTTAGCTGGTGCCTCTCACACACTCTATGAATTATCCTCCATGTACATATAAGCAGTAAATTAGATAATTATGATTCATCTTGTTGAGATTGATATTTATGGTGACGTGACTTGGAAATTTTTGAAGTTGTTTATATAGAAATAATCTTCTCCTCATCAAGTGGGTCAATTTTTTAGAGCAAAGGAAACAGTGCATGAAAGTCAATCAAAGTTTTTCTGATTATATAGACATATCTGTAGGTGCACCTCAGGGCGCTAAGCTAGGCCCCCTACTATGTCTTTTTTATGTTAATGACCTAAGTCTAGGCGGCTACAATATTGTACAATACGCAGATGATACAACTTTTTATAAAACATTTAGCAATCAAGGAGAAAGCGTAGCTGAAGCTGTCACCCATACTATGAAATGGGCCGTAGATAATATGATGCTTTTGAATGCTAACAAGACTGGTCATTATGAATGTTTATTTTAATGGTCGTACTAATTATGATGAGACTATTTTTGTTGATGATTCAGTAAGTGTTCAACCTTCTACGGATACCAAGTTTTTAGGCATACACATTGACAAACATCTAACTTTTAGTAATAATGTTGACAGCATTGTTTCAAGTTGCAATTCAAGGCTTTTTCTGTTACGCCAACTGAAAGTCCTTGGTATGAATAGAGAAGGACTTAAACGATACTACTGTGCCAACATCCGATCCCTAATCACGTATGCCTCCCTGCTTGGTTTTTTATGTTATCTGATCAAGACAGGGATAGATTAGAAAGAATACAGCGATCAGCTAGCAGGATGATTTTACCTGATCTTAGTAATAGTGAGAGATTACAAGTTTTAGCTTTGCCCACCGTATATGATTTTATTTTTGAACTCTCGAAGTGCCATTTTGTACGAATAGCTGATGATCCAACCCATCCACTTTATAATCGAATACCAAGAAATTTTAGTAGGGTTTCCTCTCGCAATAATACCATTTTTAGACCTAAGAAATGTAGAACACAAAAGCATGCCAAATCGTTTTTTTCCTTTTTTTATGACATATTTCAACAATCACCGCTCTTAGTATTTTTTTTACCGTTGTACACATTGATAACGAATGTATCAATAAAATCTAATCTAATCTATAGGCATAAACAATTAATAAGGAGGAAATTACAAGGAGCAATTACTGTACTTTCAGATGCTAAATAGAGGATTAATTGTGTAATGAATAATCTTTGATGACAATCCCTTTGTCTTCAAGAATAAGAATTACCCTATGGGAGGGATTGAACAAAATTCACCTGCATTTTAGCTACGTAAAATAGCAAAAAAACTGCAAATAACAATGTTCAGACAGCAGCAGCAGCAGCTCAATTTGCCATTAAACTCTAAAAAAAAACCTTTCCTTGGCAGTGAGAATATAGGAATGGTGGAGTTACTAATTATATCCTGGTTGGGTTCTTCCCACACAATGTCAAACTCAAGTCATCAATGTTTATGTTGAGCCAATAAATATGTTTGTTGAGATACGGTGCGGAATTGAAATTGGTATTGAAAATGATGAAGCAGCCAAATAAACTGATAAAAAAAAGGTGCGATGTGACCCAAAAAATTACTCTTAATTAAACTACAGATGCGGGCGATCACGACATGTCAATCTATTCTTGAATGCTTGTCGGTAACTGGCTGTTTGGTTGTATTGTATGGTTGTTTCTTTTTCACTACTGATGTTGATTGACACTGTACATCCGGCTATAAGATGTAGCTGCAGAAGTATATTCTTTTTTCTCATGTCAATTATTGCTGCATAATCAATCAACGGGCTGCAACTTCATCATTTGATTCCGGTATTTATTTGTAGAACACATCAAAAACATTCCAGTAAAAGGTCATCATTTTTGAATAAAAATAATTCTGAGTAAGGTCTTTTGGCGAAGAATAGGACGCCGACATTTTTGGTGAATACCGATTCACCCCAGCTGTGACAAATTAAATCTTAGTGATTGTTAGTCACTGGCTTCAAGATTGGCCTCCAAACGCAACTGTTGATCTCTAGATCGTGGGGATGATCAGCCTTCAAACAGGATATGCGTTGGTCTCCAAATCGTTCAACAAGGGTCTTTCACTCCAAATGGTGTCCCAATGACACTCTTTCCACTCTATCTACAACTATACAACACAAAATGTGAGTACAGACATGTAGGGTGGTAAACGGGGAGGCTGGAGGGTTTTTCAATATTCTAAGCTCCACTGTCACTTGGTCAGAGGTAAAGCAATGAAAGGAAGGTAATGACCTTTGCACCTCAATATGTATGTAGTTGGTTAGCCAATCAGGACCACATACCAGACTTCAAAGTAAGTTTTTAGACATTAGTCTACATGGAGTGTGCTCCATTACAGACACGCATATCAGGAGGGGGCCTGTGGATCAAGGAGGGCCAACTCCAAAATATACAACAATTTAAATCCAAAAAATCCATTTTGCAAAATGTTAATTTTTTCTCATGTCAATTATTACTGCATAATCAATCAACGGGCTGCAACTTCATCATTTGATTCCGGTATTTATTTGTACAACACATCAGAAACATTCCAGTAAAAGGTCTTCATTTTTGAATAAAAATAATTCTGAGTAAGGTCTTTTGGCGAAGAATAGGACGCCGACATTTTTGGTGAATAACGATTCACCCCAGCTGTGACAAATTAAATCTTAGTGATTGTTAGTCACTGGCTTCAAGATTGGCCTCCAAACGCAACTGTTGATCTCTAGATCGTGGGAATGATCAGCTTTCAAACAGGATAAGTAGTAGTCTCTAAATCATTAAATGAATCTGACTCCCAAATGGTGTGAAAAGAGACTTTACTAGGGGAAAATCCGGCCATAAAATCTCAGGCAATTTTCAGTGGTAACGAAGAAATTTCCTTCGATTTTCCCCCATAACTTTGCACTATGTAACAGTGGCCTTGATAAGTTTCCGTTAGTTTTCAACGTTATATCATCTTTTCTCACCAACAAATTGTGCCAGTCAAAACCAATGTCGTACTGGAAAGTAACCAGCTTCCTAGAGTGGAAATCCTTTGGCTTAAATGGTCTTTTGGGCCAAAGTAAAACTCAACCTTGAAGATGAACAGAATTGATATCAGGTTCATCTCTGTGTCCAGCTTTTCAATAAATTAACAGGATCTTTTTGGATTGAACCTGAATTAACTATGAGAAAAAGGGGAGAAAAATGATGATTTAGGCTTCAACTTTAAAAAGGTCACAGTGACCCTATGAACGACTTTGTCTGTTGTGGGTGATAGTTTGTTCTGCAGTAAAATTTGATTCTATAAAATCACCTGTAAAAATAAGATGTTGGATTATAAAGCTCATAATAGATGTTGTGATTTTCAAAGCATTATTTTCTTGCATGTTTACTTGAAATGAAATTTTTTCTCCAACAATATCAGTTTAACTTTGTTAGGTAGGCTATAGAGGGACAAATTAAGAGCTGTATCATATCATTGCAATCTATCCTTTGTCTTATTATGGATTAAATAGTGGGTGCTATCTCAAACAACGAAGCATAATGAATTTGTTACTTACATTGGCAAAAAATAAATAATATTATTATCACTGCATTATCCACTTCTAAAGATCTCCTGAATAAATTATAAGGATTTACTCTCGGTCTTCCTTCTGTTTTAAAATCCATCAAATTTGTTATTGTTGCCGACTCTTTGGAGAGCCATGGTACATCCTTTTCCATCAATAATGTGTATTCAGGCAATCACTTTGTGCATGGGAATTTGTGGCGAGTTGGTCACAACACAACACATCACAACAAAGCTCAAATTTTGTCACAAAATTTTCGTCCCCTCCACAAACATCATTCCTGTGGCTCAGTAGACAGTCGAAGAGGGCAGTGTAAGTATGATTCCTTTTTTCAAAGAGGTTGTGTAGAACACTATTTTAGTCAACGTACTGGCGATTAGTCTGAGCCGCGAGTATCTTGCCCGCCCGACATGTTAAGAGTAATGCCAATCGCCATAAGCACCGGAATATGTGCAAGCACAACCATAAAACTACGCTGGACAAGGAGGAGAAATCACATCCTAGTACCTGGAGTAGACCGAAGAATCTATTTTATAGAAACCACAACAGCTAAGTGAGCAAAATTAATTATTCTATAGCTCCTTAGGTGAGCCTACCACTATTGCTCAAACAATAAAAAAGAAGGAAATTACAAGTAGCATTTACGTAATTGCAGATGTTAAATAGAGGATTAACTGTGAAATGAATAATCTTTGATGACAATCCCTTTGTTTTCTAGAATGAGAATTACCCATAGGCTAAGAATTAAGTCCATGGAATTACCCAATGGGAGGGTATGAACAAAATTCACCTGCGTTTTTACACATACTAGCAAAAAACTGCTTATAACAATACACTGTGCGGGTCTATAAGCAGCTTAATATTTAGGATTAATTTGCAATTAATCTCTGAAAAAAACCTTTCCCTGGCTGCGTTAACAATTATCCTGATACAAAAAGTTTTTTTCCTGGTTAAGTTCTATAAACACAACATCGACTCATCAAAGTTAATGTTGAGCCGATAAATATGTTCGTTGAGATTAGGTGTGAAATTGCTGGGGCAATTTATTGAAAATGATGACGCTGCCATTAAACTGATAAAAAATAAGGTGCGATGTGACACTAATGTTTACTCTAAATTAAACTGCAAATGGTGCCGATGCATGACATGTCAATCTATTCTTGAATATTTGTATGTTTGGTTCTATTGTATGGTTGTTTCATTTTACTGATATTGTTTAACACTGCAGCAGCTCAGTTTTCCGGGAGGGACAATTTTATAGGAATTTCAGGACCTTCTTTAATTGTAAGAACCACACTAATGTTGTCTGTTTTATCCTAATATAGTCTACTTATCTGTTAAAGTTGGTATCCCGCTGCAATGAGGCATAAGGAGAGAAATGAATTTATGGTTCGTAGCTGACACCCTGTGTATCGTACAGTGGTACCACCTCCTCATACTGTATGTAGATGTTGGGTTATTAAGAAACAATTAATCTTCAGAATGTACATAAGTATCCGTCACAAGGTCTACCCAATGAAGCTGATGGTCACAAATCACCTGCCCTTTGTTAGGAAAATCCTGGCAAGAAACAGCAACTCTTCCATCTGTAATTAATTCCTCCTCGCCACAGGCCAATCTCACATTACTATTAAAAGGCTAACATACTGAGGTTACTAGAATAAGAAAAAGATAAAGTTTTTTTGAAACTAATGAGTAGTAAGTTCTAGACATGTTCTAAACAGATAATCAATACACTGTGGAGTTCACTTTCCTATTTGCATCAACCGTCGTGAAAATGATCGAAAGCCATAAATAATAAAAATTAAAAGTTTGCATCATTACTTAGGACATTTCCGTTAGTGTTTCACTACCGTTTGTTGAAAGATTAGCATCACCTACCATGCGAAAAACATAGATATTGCTACAAGGTGTAGACCTCAACTGGGTTTTAATCGCCTCTAAAGCTAACAAAGGATACTAAAACAAGAAAAGTACCTTTGAAGCCTAAATCATTCCCTATTTTTAACTCACCATATCCATGTACTGAAGAAAGGACAATGAATTTTTATCACCCTTTATTTTAATGAATTGGTACTTCAAATTTTAGCTACTCGCTACATTTTAACGGTTCAACCCAGTTCAGCCAGTCTTCACACAGCACTATTTGTAATGACTTCTAACAGAGAAATTCTTCTTTACTATACAGCAATATTAGGTAAGTATGTAATTCATTGAATACAGTAAGTGTAAGAATAATTCCTGCACTGCACTGATCAGTTAGTTAATTATTATCAAATAGTGGTTTATAAAAAGTCTCTGTTCAACAAAATTATCGGAATCTGTCTTGATATTAGACTGCATGTAGAAAATTAGAAGCTAGAGTGATTCTGAGCAAACAGTCTTATAGTACAGTATGGCTTCATAGATTGATTTTCAGTACACCATATTACTTGTAATGCCACATCATGGTCTTCATATTAAACTTGTGAGTTTTTGAGGTGTACAAACAAGTGATTTGATTGGTGAAGCCTTCGGCAAATAAAAATGATGAGAAAGAGACATGATAATAAAAGGTTGGGTAAAAACAGATCTTTGGGGTGCTGAGATTGAGAAATGGCTCATCTCCAGGATGTATTTCTTACATCATCAAAGGCCAGCCCATTGGGAGCACATGCTCATAATCAATATACCCTTTGTTACAGATCATGAAGCAAAAAGTAGTAGCACTTTTATTATGCTACCTTTATGCTTCCATGCGTCACATGACACTAACTCTCCGTCATAATCTTACTAGGATTTCTTTGTTATAGGCGCTCGTAAAAAGGGGTAGTGGGAAAAAAATTTAGGTAAAAGATTTACCACTGACCTCATTGCCGAATGGTGGAACAGTATAGTTGCTCCCCCACTTGATTTGGAAAGGACCTGCAGTGCTTTCCCGCTCCATAATTCCAACAGTGTTGGTATGGATAGAGGTTACATTCTATCCAAGCTTTGCAACAACGTATAAACTGTTGTTCATATTGTGTTTTCAAAAGACATGAACCATTGGATTCCGTTGCATATGGATGATTGAGCATGAATGGCTATTAACCATTGTACTAAAGAAAGAGATCTTATTTTGGAAGCGGAAGCAATACCCCATGAGACCTGCGTTCAAAATTAACTTTCTTGTAAAAACCAGCAAAAAAGCCCTATGATAATGATAAAACTAATCTACAATCATTATCAATGAAAGCGGCGGCTGCTAATTTTTTACCGTGATGTGTTTGATACATGACTTATATCTTCCTGTTGCAGTTGATAAACTAAGGTCTAAAATGGACTCATTGATAATCTTCCAAAGAGCCATTTATTAAATACTGCGGAGGGAGGGATTTGGGCTGAGAAAAGGTACAGTCTCTGCCACATAATTTTGTATAAGTACTGTTTATTGACAGCCCTCTCTGATGCCTGCCCCCAACTAAGGTTGAAAGAAGAAAGAGCAACAAGCCACGAGAGGATTCGCAAATTGAATGGTGATTATTCTAGTGACCCAGCCTCCTTCGATGAAGTATCCAAAGAGTTTATATTGTTGACAATATCACATCCTCTGAGATATGGTAAATAAAATAATTAAGTTTTAGCAACCTTTTACTACAGACCACCACCAATCAACTGATACATAAGAAATTATCGCTTCTTGTCTAGTTCTTGACTCAATGCTTCGAAGCAATCAATTTGTTGTCATTGTATGCTAACTCTGGGGGGCCGTCGGGCGAGGGGCAACAGTCTGAGGGGCTCAGACTAGCTAACTTCAGTTCAATTCTTTCGTTATTAAAGTGTCTAGGAAAGCAAAAAACAACCACTATTCATATCAAAGCTTTGTCATTGCAATGAACAAAAAAAGTAAAAAAAGGACATTATTGATTGATTTAATCTAATTTAAAGTGCGAAAATCTAGGGTCTAGAAGGGTGTACAGTATGTTATCTCCCCTGTTACGGATTCACATTTAAAGGATGATCCACTTACAGTATAACAGTAAGCCTAGCTCGGGCGTACCTAGGACAGTTACAAGGCTGCTCTACTTACACTAGAAATTATCATAAAACAGTATTGGACGACGGTAGCATACTCGAAGATAATTTAGTGTTAACACGTAACAGGGGAGATAACATACTGTAGACCCTTCAAGACTCGGGATTTTCGCACTTTAAATTAGTTTACATAATTAAATAAAGTCCTTGTGCGAAAAAATTTACTTTTTTTGTTCATTGCAATGGCAAAGCTTTAATATGAACAGTGGTTGTTTTTTTGCTTTCCTAGGCACTTTAAGTTTTGTAAGAGTAAAATTCAGAAGATGTAAAACTCACATGAAGTATTGGCATGATGTTTGTGGCAATCAACTTGTGATACAGTTAATAAAGAATGATAAAGAACAATCAGAAGAAAAGTGACCAAGCATTGAAATGAAAGCAAACTATGATGGAAAAACTATTCTGTGTTTTGATATTTGGCATACAGGGTAACATCACATAATTGAATACTAGAGCATAGATTTATTATATTGTACAGCAAGCCCTGACCCTTCATTTATTACTCTTGTTTTAGAGAGCAGATATGAATTTTTAAGCTTCGATATGTATGAACTACCTGGTGATAACAGACTTTTTTTCATCATACACATTTACAATCGAAAATGGGTCGGTGGTTATTCAAAGTACTCTCTTGGTCAATTGACAGAAGCTCCATCTGGTTACAAGGTTATTGCAACGGTAAGCATGTATTGGGTATGGTTCTTCTAATTTCCAAGATGGTTTAAAAATGGAAGGAAATGGAAGGACACTCTGTGCTGTTTCTAAACTGTGATACCCCGCAAAAGGAATATTCTAGTAAAAAACATCCATGTACTTTTTTACACTTTTGACTTAACAAATCTGCAGAATAAACATAAAAAATAATCCATACCCTTTCACCCTCCGGACCCGCTTTTTCTCACAGTCAAGGCCTCCTGTCCAATTTCGTATTTTCCTACAACAGACATGAATGTTTCGGCGATTAAAATATCAAAAGGGAAAATAAAATATACAATGAAGAGAAAAACATAATTTCATGTTACTTTTTTTTTCAAAAGATGTCAGGTTAAAATGTAACTTTACCAATGCTTTTAAAGGGTAGGGTCACCAAAAGCTGAATTATAAATTCCTGTTTAATATGCTTCCAGCCAAGCCGAGAAAAGCCTTTACCATTTGTGACGATGTGTGATGATAACGTGTTTGAAGTCCAAAATATTCATGATCCTTATGGAAAGTTTTACGGTGTTGGTGGACTTGGCGATTTCAGACTCATCAAACACCGCAGTAAGCTATAAATAGAGTAATTGTTGTATTGTTGTCAATACCCATCACCGAAAACCTTGCTATGTTGAAAGCTGATTCACCTATAGCGAATCATTTAAAGTCAGAAACTCAACATGCATTTCTTCCTGAGCATCAAACTTGCGAAAGACAAGGAGAGATAGAAAACACTTTCGCATAATATTTTGATAGTGTTCTGGTTAATTTAGATTAGATTATGGGCTAATTGATGTAATAAGTGACTATATATTTAAATAATTGTTTGTAATATATTGTTTATTCTGTTTACAGTTGGGGGAAAGAAGAGTGTACTCTGTGCTTTTGAAAGCAGATTTCCAAAAGTGAGGCTTACTGCCATGGACTCGTGTACAACAGATGCTTGGTTTTGTTGGTAGTAAAATACAGTGTTTCTCCAAAAAGTCATGTTAGACTATAATAAAGGTTCAAATCACACTTGACTGACAACTATACTGTTTTGGACATAGTCATCCTATACTATACCTGTTCTTAGAGACTTTGGTCTCAAACGATATCATATATCCTCTCCAAAGACAAGAAAAGGGTATTGCTTTTTTTACTGCATACTAATGAAAGTATTGACGTAGTGATGTAAAGTCCACCAACCTTTACACAAACTAATATAGTTATGTCAAAAGCGTAATACTTAAGCTGAGGCCCAATCAGAGTTCTTCATTTTAGTTTGAACACAATATTAACATTTAAAGAGAGGATTGAAGGCTTTATAAGTTCTTGCAAAAAAATGAGCAGAGTTGTGGTGGCTCAAACATTAGGATCATGCCTAGAGGTGGTATAAAACGTTGATTGATTCTATTGTTTGAGCATTTTGAGTATAGCTTTTGTTACATGGTTCACGTAAAGTTGCCTCGACAGGCTTTTCTTAGTTCGACTTCCTTGACAGTAAGAATTAGCAGAATGGTACGGAATGTAGCAAACATCATCCAGGTAGGCATTATTGTAGTTGTGTTATCATTGCATTTATGTTTACATCTGACAAAAGTGAGATGCTCTAACCAATGAGTAACGCTGTTGTTCCTTGCTCTAACTGTGTGATTGATTAGATTAATTCATCAACTCATTAATATCAACTCAATCAAAGTCTCAAATGGCTGATAGAAGGCGCAGCGGATTAATCTGATTAAAACTTACTTATTCCAATTTTGGATAACTGGACTGACCAAGCTTCATTCAGTTCATTCTATGTTGGATTGCATATAATTTTTTTTAACCCTTTTGGCATAATACCAATCCTTATTTTTGTTTCACAAACTTAGTGTTTACATATGTTTATAATAATTACTTATGTTCTTTCTTCTAAGATTAACTTACTAAGTCAATAAAACTGATTAACTTACTATTATGTATTGTTTGTAGTTCCTACTCGTATTGTGGTGTGGATTGACTGGAGAAGCCTCTAACAATAGTCTCAACTACAAAACTGCATCGACGGCTCGAGTATCCCAGTATGTAACTTGCTTTTGACTTCAAACCGACTCTGTGTAACTGATTGATGAATATTTAACGCATTAACTTTCTCCTATCTCTTGTATTATCTTGACCCTAATCCTCATGACCTTCAATAAATGAAGTTGGTTTATAAACTGATGATGACCTCGGCGGTGGTTATTATTCAAGTCATGATGAAATGGTTGTTACTCACTATATGTTGCCCCTTAACTGATTCAAGGGGTATGTCAGGGAGTTTAAAAACCAAACTCCCTGGGTAAATTGATCAAAGAGGTTTGTATCTGAAAAGGTTGGAGTTGCCTATACAATGTTATTTATATTTCTATCGATGATTTGAAATTGCGATGTAAAATCACCCGTATCAGTGTTTCTTTGTGTCTGTTTCAAAATGCTGACTCATGTACCAAAACCACAGAGTTAGTTTATTCAGGTTGGTTGGTTTATTTCTAGTATTAATCTAGCTTTACCAGGCATAGCTACTGAAGTAGGGTATATAATGAGCAATATTATTGGGATATATTGAGGTCACGATTTTGTAGTCTCCAGCTCTCCTGTCGGTTCACCTATCAGTTATGACAGAATAGCAGTGACATAATATAATAATATTATGTCACTGCTATTCTGTCATAACTGACTTGTTCTCAGACTCAATGTTAAACAAAATGCAAGTAATAGGGGATCGAGGAGAAATGACTCCATGGTTTTAGATGGTTCATGGTGTCATGGGTTTGCTGCAAAATAGCGCTGAGCTCTTGTAGTCATAATGCTATTTGTGATATGATATATTTCGATGCAGAGAAGCTGTACTTCAGGTATTTCAGCCTGTGTACTTGAATCACATAGCAATCTTAAAGGCTGGTCCACATTTTCCCAGACAGTAATCCCGGATAGCCGATATGAACATGAAATTGATGCAATCCCTGCAATAAAAGCGAGTCTGGGACAGTATCTTTCAAGTTTGTATCTTTCCAGATACTGTGTTTGACATCCCAATGTCGTCTGGACCAGCCTTAACTCACACACAAACACACACATCAAGTGCAAAATTTTTTTTTAGAAATGACTTTAATCTCATTTCCTCTCATAGCAAGGTGTTGGAGTTGTGCCATCAAATCTTAACACCATCAATCATTCTTCCACGAAGGAACTTTGGATTTGTCACCATGCAAATCTTACATAAATTTGTCCTAAGTAACTGCCTTACTGTATAATCCATAGGTCTTTGAGAATTATTCAAGTAATCTTTGTAACTTTTCAGCATGATTCTGAACCTTGAAGTTACCCACAAATCGGATGTTAACTTGACAGAATTCAGGCGCATCAAAGCAATTCAGCCGGACAGATATTTTGATGCCAAGTTCTACTTCTCACTGGGTACAGAAATTTACAGTAGGAGCAAAACACAACAAAAGTCAAGGTGGATCCTGACAACCAATGAAGAAATCGAAAGCTTCCAACAGATTGGCAAGGAATCATTTCTTGTCCGAGAAGAAACGGCAGTGAAGATTCATTTCACTGGAGAGAAGGACAACAAAACAATCAACTTACCCGAATCTTCGACAACCAACCAAATCAAACAACGTTAAACTGCAGTCACCTTGAATCGATTCCTTTTGGACCAACTTCTGTAGATTCTGCCAGTAATCTTGCATACTACACTGCTGCCTCAACAATCTACCAAGTTAACCTCTCTGATAACTTCTCAACTACCCCATTCCATCTCATGAGCTCTTTTGGAAACATATCTGCGATGGCATTAAACTATAATTTCTCCGGGGCGTTTACAATTCAAGGCAACACAAACGTTACAGTCAGTCAAGTGGACTTTTTGAGATCAGAGATCACCCATGTCGGTCTAAATGGCAATCCTGGTATAATTTTGCGAGCTGTTAGTGTTGGTGAAAAGGCACTGCTCTGTGTAACCAAAGCCCAACAGATGCTTCTTGTCAACACAGATACTGGAGACTACACCATGGTAGCAGAGGGAGTGACCAGTTTGCCCTGCAATCATACTGAGTGTGACCAGAAACAGAACTTGCTTGTACCAGTTTTGGCCGATTATCAAACCAGAGGAAAAAACTTGTACGCTATTGAAAGAGGACAAGGTCAGATTATCACCCTCGAGTATAATGGTAAGTCATTGTTACAGAAGTTGAGTCTTTTTTTGAATTTTTAAGCAAGCATATAATGCAGGGAGAATTCAAGGGAAAATCCCTGAAAATTTTAAATGCTAGTTGTACTATAACATCATAAAAAATGTTGAAAATCCACTCAGTTTAAATTATGCTAGTATAAATATCTTTGCAAACTCATTTCAATCTGCAACAGTTTTGCTAATATGAAGTTTCATGAAAGTAGTGTCTGCGCTTTTTTTGAAGAGAACATCAATTTATTAGAGTTATGTTCATTGATGAAATTGTTGATTTTGCAGTCAGCGTTTTCTATGATAATGACAACTCGACAGTATCTAATATTTCAACCAGTACCTCTCCAAACAAAGGCTCCACAGACACAGGTAAGTGTAGTATATCTTATTATACCATGCATGGTGATATAAATTCTCTGATGCACCATTTATTTAGGCTGTATAAAATTTAATCTTCTGACAAGTGGCAAGCGGTGTCTCAATCCATTCTATTGCTTAAAAAAGAATGATATTCCATTTATTGTTGGAAATGGGAAAATACAAATCCAGGTTAGTATTGCATGATGGTTAAAAATTTGACAATCATCATCAGGCAATTTGATGATATGCGAACTGATAAATCATAGAACAGCTAATAGTAATATGAACTTACATGTGTCATTGTGTTTTCAGGTGTCATAGTTGGGAGTGCTGTAGGATCAGTGATAATCTGTTTATCGGGAATAGCCCTGACTGTTTTCTGCCTCCGCGCTAGAAACATGAAAAGACGAACTTTAAATAAGGCAACTCAGAGGACACACAGGAATCCCTCCGACTCTGTCAGTACTTTTGAAGGTTGGTTACAGTAAATGTGTGGTAATATTCTTATATTGACTTGTATACCAACTAAGTGTTTTGAAATTCTACCCTGAATATGTAATATCAACTTTGCGCATGGTGATAGCAATGGAAAGTCAATTATAGAATGACGATGCTTTGGTTTTTTATCAATAGTAGTTGCATGTAATTGACATACCGGTGGTTGACGACATATATATTTGTTGTTTTCATGAAGAGTATTCCAAATCCACGCGATGAATTTACAAACAAAGGGCGCTAAACACTAGGATGAAATGTAACCACAAGGTTTCATTCATGATAAGAAGTCATCTTTTCATAGGTATGGGAGGACAAATCTGCGAAAATATTAATCATAAAAATAATTATTCATCGGCACCTTAGGGTGAGCGCGATTTATATTATAAGTCGCCAACACACTAATGGGCTGATGATTAAAAAGTTCACAAAGTCACCACATAGTCAACAAAGCACTAACTCACTTTGTCAATGTTTTCAGAAGTGGAGCTGAGCTCATATAACAGGGAAACAGAAGATGAAGGAGTGACCGGCATTGAAGAGAGTAGAGCTGAAACAGGTGTGGAAAGGTCTGACTGTATAAGAGTCTTCAAAGACAGGTCAATTCCTCCTCTACCACAGTCTAGAGAGTCCACAGTACAGGTACATCGAGCTCAGAATGGTGCCTCAGAATCTGATGATTACTGCTATGCTGATGTCCGTGACTATTACAAGGAAGGATCGATAACAAAATTATCAGCAGTAAAAGATGGTAGGCCTCTTGTAGCGCCTCGCCGTGCCAGACCACGGCTGTCACTACCGAGGTTTGATCAGCAAATAAACAGACCCTACCTTTTTTTTGTCAATCCTCAGGCAACGCCACCCCGTCCAAGACCACGACTGTCCCTCCAAACTACTCGACAGCGAAACATGCAAAATGAAGACCCGTATTGTGATAACCCCAGTTTTCTCCCTGTACCTGAGGCCTTAGAATATGATTGTAAGCCGTCTGTCACTCAAAAAAATGACCCATACTATGTCAAATCATCCTGAGGAGCAAATTGAAAATCAGTATGTGCTCTGTGACAACCAAACTTGTATTACTGAATCTGGTGTTCCGGAGTACGCACATGATGTGTACGTCATTGACCAAAGAGAAGTTTTGGCTCAAAAGGAGACACTGGATGTTGATGCAAAAGAGGAGAGCGAAACGAAGCAGGCATCACATCTACACGGAAATATTTTTGTGACTGTCATTTCTGATAAAATGGAGTTGAAACTGCATACAAATTATGAACGCCAAACAAGTACTGTTACTGTATTAGCAAAAGATCCATAAAAGATTGAAGATCAGAGCTATGAGCTCTAGATCTCAAGAACCTCAATGCCAAATCTTTTTTTCTCATTAACTATATTTTTGGGATGTACGCTGCAAGCAGATTGAAGTTGCCTAAATTGCCTTTGTATAATTCTTTTTTTTATTATTCTGAATAAATTTTTGAATTTTTTTATTTTTAATCATTAACTATTTGTTATTATTTTATTTTGCTTATTATGGTTTATTATTTGAATTTATAATTTATATTTTATTCCTTCATTTTATAAAATTTGCAGTTTCTGTTTTTCTGCTTCATGATTTAACCGTATACATATTGAGACTTAGCTGGTACCTCTCACACACTCTGTGAATTATCCTCCATGTACATATGAACAATAAATTTGATCATTAGGATTAATCTTGTTGAGATTGATATTTATTGGAAATTGTGGAAAAACGTGGAAATGGTTAAAGTTCCCTATATCATGATCATCTGCTCCTCAATAAGTAGGTTGATACTGATGATACCACAACATTGACTATGCAAACTGATCTTGGTTCTTCTTGCTCGCATATTATTAGGACCCATAACCTTCTACTTCACAGGACCCAACATCAGAAAATCACTGATTTTTTTTTCTTATGTATTTGGAATACCATCCTGTCACAAGTCAAAGTGCTCAGATGGCTGCAAGTGCTCGTTTGCAGCATCACATTATCAACATGTAAAGAGCAATGCCAATCTCCATCCACACCGAAATATGTGCAAACGCAACCATAAATAAGCTTAATTTTAAGAATTAATTTGCCATTAATCTCTGTAAGAAAACACTAAATTACAATGTAGGAATGGTGGCATTAATAATTATTCATATAAAAAAACACTGTTTCTACACTTGTTTAGTTCTACCCAAGCAACATCAATACGTCAAAGCCAATAATTACATTTGTCGAGATTAGGTGTGAAATTCCCAGTGAGTCTTTTTAGAGAAACCTGCCGAAAAACTGATGAAAAACTGATTAAGGTGCAATGTGACGTCAAAGTTCACTCTAGATACGATGCATGACATGTCAATCTATTCTTGATTAATAATTTTATGTTTGACTCCCGTGTATTTTACTGCTAACTCTTATTTCCTAATGGAATTCACTGCAGTACATCACACTGTTGATTTTTAGGAAGAACAAGGAAAAAATACAGACATACATAACTTGCTATATGGTATTGATTACCACTGTACATCCAGCTAGTAGATGCAGCTGCTGCAGCAGCAGTGTATTCTTATTGTTGTTCATAGCTCAGTTATCATGGAGGGGCAATTTTATCGGAATTTCAGGACCTGTTATATTATAATAATAATACTAACGCTATTTGTTTATCCTCATTTAGACTATTATGTTAAATTTTGGTAGCCCACTGCAAGGAGGCATAACGAGAGAAATGAGAGCAGAGAATTGTATAAACAACCCGTGATTTGTGGTTCGTAGCTGATGACCTGCGTGATATTGAGTGGTACCACCACTGCTTGTTGTATGCAGATGTTGATAGAAACTAATCTTCAGAATGTACTTATGCATTCGTCACAAGATCTACCTCTTGGTCACAGCTCACCTGCCCTTTGTTAAGATAATCCTGGCAAAAAAGCAATGCCCCCATCTGTCAGTCCACAAGTTCTTATATTTAAGCCTCCAATAATTCCTCCTTACCGCAGGCAATTTGTAATCCTTACCACAGGCCATTCTCACATTACTCTCATGGCTAAAACACTGAGGTGATGTGAATCGGATATGCTTTTTCTGTATGACCGATTATTAGTAGTTCTAGACATGTAATAAACATATAATCAATGCGCTGTAGAGTTTACTTTCCTATCTGCATCAACCACCAAGAAAATGATCAAAAAGCCATTTAGAAAAAAATTTAAAATTTGCGCCATTTTACTAAGGACATTTCCTTTTCAAGTTTTACGACTGTTTGTTAAAACATTAGCATCACCTACCTGTGGAAAACATGAGAGAAATTATCTGATGTTGCCAGAAACTGCAGACCTCAACTGGTTTTTAATCACCTCAAAAGCTAACAAAGGATACTAAAACAAGAAAAGTACCAAACAAACTTTGAAGTCTAATATATTCCTTATTTTAAACTCCATATCTAATGTACTGAAGAAAGGACAATGAATTTTTATCACCCTTTATG
Organism: Membranipora membranacea; assembly: GCA_914767715.1. NCBI lineage: Eukaryota > Metazoa > Bryozoa > Gymnolaemata > Cheilostomatida > Membraniporidae > Membranipora > Membranipora membranacea. Next base: position 18,145,729 of record OU612066.1, on the reverse strand, counting down.
TAAAAAAACTGATACTTTGAATTTGAGCTACTCGCTACATTTTAACGGTTCAACCCAGTTCAGCAGGTCTTCACATAGCACTATCTAAAATGCCTTCTAAGAGAGAATTTCTTCTTTACTATATAGCAATATTAGGTAAGTATGTAATTCATTGAATACAAAAATTGTGAGAATATTTCTTTTGAAACTTGTTCAAAAAGCCTGCACTGATTAGTTAGTTAATTGTTACCAAATCGTAGTTTATAAAAAAGTCTCTGACAAACAAAATTATCGGGATCTGTCTTGATATTAGACTGCAGGTAAATAATTAGAAGCTAGTGTGAATCTGAGAAAACAGCCTTATAGTACAGTATGGCTTCATAGATTTATTTTCAGTACACCATATTACTTGTAATGCCACATCATGGTGTTCATATTAAACTTGTGAGTTTTTGAGGTGTACAAACAAGTGATTTGATTGGTGAAGCCTCGGCAAACCATGACAAATAGAAATGATGAGAAACAGAAATGTCAAGAAAGGGTTGCGCAAAAAACAGATGTTTGGGTGATTGGGGTCCCTTTAAACTGACATGGAAAGGACCTGCAGGCTTTCCCTTCCAACCAATGCCAACAACTTGGTATAGGAGTAATATTCCTTTTTTCAGATTGCGCTTTCAAATGATATTATCATTATCATTAGCAAAAAGCTCTGTTATTATGCTAGCCATAAATGATTCCATGCGCCAGGACACTTACTCATAAGCGTAAGCTGACAAGGAATTCATTGTTAATTAAGGGTAGTAGAACATAGAAAAAAATTACCAATGACTTGATCGCCAAATGGTGTGAACATCATAGTTGCTCCCCGATGTGAGTTTGAAAGGACCTGCAGAGCTTTCCCGCTCCACTATTCAAATAGTGTTGGTATTGAGGAAACATTCTATTCCAGGTTTGCAACAATGTTTAAACTGATGTACATGTTGTGTTTTCAAATGACATTATTCATTGGATTGATTTACATATAGATGATTGCGCATTTAATCGGCTATTAACCATTTTACAAATGAAAAAGATCATATTTTTGGAAGGAGAAATCTATACCCAATGACAGCATGCGTTTTAAATTAATTTATTTTTAATTTTCTTGTTAGAACAGCAAAAAGGCCCTAAATCCCTGCTTTGATAACAAAAGTTAAAATATTAGTTGGTGCAAGATAAAATTAATCTGTTATAATCATTAATGTAAGTGCTGGCTGTTAATTCTTACCATGAACATGACTAAGTATTTTTCCTGTTGCAGTTTTTAAACTAAGGACCAAAATTGATTCATTCATAGTCATCCAATAGCCATTTACTGAATACTGCCTTTCAATGAGGGGGAGCTTTACCCTGGCTTCTCCCTACCCACAAGCCACAAAACTCAGATCAATTTCATCCTTCTAACATTAGTAGTAATCAAAATTGTCCAGTGGTCTTCGAGAACTAAGGTGTCAATCACCTGTTCGCTTGTGATTATGGTCTCATACCACTCCCCCCCCCCATCATGAGACAAGGCAAGACATTTCAATGGGTTGAGGTAATTTGGCTTGCAGAAAGAACAGGCTAGACAGTGTTTTTCTCACAGTTTGAGTTATTTAACTTATACTGTATATTGACAGCCCTCTCCGATGCTTGTCCTGAACTAAGAATACGTGAAGAAAGAATAACAAGCTACAAAAGGATTCGAAAATGGGATGATGATTACTCTAGTGACCCAGCCTCCTTCGATGAAGTATCCAAAGAGTTTATATTGTTAACAGAAACTCACCCTCCGAGATATGGTAAATAAAATAATTAAGTTTTTAGCAACCTTTTACTACAGACCACCACCAATCGACTAATACATGAAAATTTATCACTTCTTGTCTTGTTCTTGCCTGAAATGCCAAAAGCAGTCAATTTGTCCTTATTATAATCTAATCTTAGTTTTCTTCTTTCGTTATTAAGTAAAATCTAGATCAATTTCATAAACAGTGTAAGATGAGTTTCATTTAAACCCTCACATGAAGCATTGACATAATGTTGAGAGGTTTAAATTTTGTGGGATCAACTCGCATTTGACGGCATACGGATGAAGAAACTATTCAAGTATTTTGATGTTCAGTATACAGGAGTAACAAAAACAATTTCATACTAGAGCATAGATTTATTCTACTAATCCATTATTGTACAGTGACCCTTAAACATCATTAATTACTCTTATTTTAGAGAGCAGACATGAATTTTTAAGCTTTGATATGTATGAACTACCTGGTGATAACAGACTTTTCTTTATCATACACATTTACAATGAAATATGGGTCGGAGGTTATTCAAATTCAATGTACTCTCTTGGTCAATTGACAGAAGCTCCATCTGGTTACAAGGTTATTGCAACGGTAAGCATGTATTGGGTATGGATCTTCCAAACTTTAACATGGATCAAAAATGGGAAGAAATTTGCGGACATTTTGTGCTGTTCTCCAAGCTGTGATGCCCTACAAAAGGAATATTCTAGTTACAAACATCTATATACTTTTTTACACTTTTCACTTAACAAATCTACTGAATAAACAAAATAATCCATTCCCTGCCAAACACCAGTTCTTCAGAGAGTATGGTCTCAAACATTATCATTAACAGTTTAAGTCATTAGCATTTTTTATTAATCATTTTTAATGCAGGCAGACTAGCGTTTTATTTCTCAATGACCCTGAGATCATAAAGGTACATACATACATACATTCATGGTTTTGAAAGGGTTGGATAACCGAAACCATACATCATGAAATTTCTTTTTAATTCTCTTTCAGCCGAGCAGAGAAAAGCCTTTACCAATTGTATCAATGTGTGATGATAACGTGTTTGAGGTCCAAAACATACATGATCCTTATGGAAAGTTCTACTGTGTTGGTGGACTTGGAGAATTCAGACTCATCAAACACCACAGTAAGCTATAAATAGAGTAATTGTTGTATTGTTGTCGATAACCGTCACCAAAACAGAACTTGGCCAATTATGACCACCCAGAAACTCAACATACATTTCTTCCATAGCATCAAACTGATAGAAAGATAGGGGGAGATAGAAAAGTTTTTGATAAAATTCTTGTCAATTTATATTATCATTTTATGGGCTAATTGATGTCATAAGTTAAAATATATTTGTAATATCGTTTATAATACATTGCCTACTCTATTTACAGGTGGAGGAAAGCAGAGTGCAGTCTGTGCTTTCGGAAACAGGTTTCCAAAACTGAGGCTTACCGCCACCGATTCGTGTAAAAGAGATACTTGGTTTTGTTGGCATTAAGATACAGTTTTTCTCCATAAATCAAGTTTGACTGTAATAAAGGTCTAAAAAGTAAAACACTTTACACCACGTCTCTCAAATCACATCTATCTAATCATATCTAAAATCTCATTCAAATCCCATATTCAACCAACTGGAAGTATAGTCATCCGTCTTCTCAGTCAGCAATTATCAAAAGATGCCCTAGGGTCTTTGAAGACCTTGGATGGGTGTCAAATACCTGTTCTTCGGGGAGATTGGTCTCAAACTATATCATATCCTCTCCCGAAACCGGACAAGGGTCTTCTTGATTTTTTTGCATACTAATGAAAGTATTGACGTAGTAATGCAAAATTCATCAACCTTTACACAAACTAATATATTTATGGCAAAAGCGTAATACTGAAGCTGACGCCCAATCAGAGTTCGTTAGTTTAGTTTGAACACAATATTTACATTTAAAGAGAGGATTGAAGGCTTTGTAAGTTTTTGCAAAAGATGCGCAGAGTTGTGGTGGCTCAAAGATAAGGATTATGCCTAGAGGTTGTATAAAACGTCGATCGATTCTATTGTTCAAGCATTTTGAGTATAGCGTTTGTCACACGCTTTGTGTAAAGCCGCTACAATACAGAAACAGCAAGTTTTCTTCATTTGACTTGATAACAATAATCAGAATGATATGGAGTGTAGCAAACACCTTCCAGGTAGGCATTATCGTAGTTGTGTTATCATTGCATTCATTTTTTATCTTACAAAAGTAAGATGCTCTAACTGTGCGACTGATTAGAGTCATTTATCTCATTAATATCAACTGAGTCAAAGTGGCTGATAGAAGGCACAGAGGATTAATCAAATTTATATTTCACTAATTCAAGTTTAGGATGACATCATTTCAAGGTCTGGCAAAGCCTCATCAGTTTACTTATGATGGACTGCATCTTAAATGGCAACCAGGGTTTCGCAGCAATGCATAAATGGGTAGTAAAGAATGATCTATGCAGCATCAGCTTTGTGTATGACCAGGGAGTTACACAATGCAAATCTCACAAAGTAGTTGCTGACTCTTGACTGAGTTATACTTCAGTTTAGGGGAGGATCAAAGACATTGCTGTGATAATGATAGAGCACAGGCTAAAATTAACAGGAACAGGAAACTGCTGTGTGTGGTTCCATATTAGTTGATTTTGAGCAGCATAATTTTACATGATGGATCAAATGTTTAAAAAAAATTCTCACTGAATAATCAAACGATATTGATTCGGTCTTTTTCCCTATGCATAATGTGCAATCTGCTATCAATCGATGAGAACTTTATGAAAGGGCAACCAAGGTTTTGCAGCAATGCATTAATGGGTAGTGAATAATTTGCTGGGTACCATCAGCTTTGTGCATTACGCAATGCAAAACTCAAAGTAGTTGCTGACTCTTAGCTTGGTAACACTTCAGTTTAGGGGAGGTTCCAAGACATTGCTGTTATGATGTTAGAGCACAGGCTAAATAATAACAGGAACAGGTAACTGCTCTGTGGTATTCTATTTTAGCCGAGTTTAAGTTCCTGATGGGAGTAATGCTTCACAAGAATTCTGGCTGAATAATCATCCGAATTAGATTTTGTCTTTTTCCCTATGCAGAAGGGACTGTCTGCGATTAATCAATGAGAAATTGTTTGGAACCCTTTAACTGATTAAAGTACCCTTAAAGTACTGACTATGATACATTGTTTGTAGTTTCTATTCGTACTGTGGTGTGGAGTGACTGGAGAAGTCTCTAACAATAATCTCAGCTACGAGACTGCATCGACTGCTCGAGTATCCAGGTATGTGTGACTCGCATGTTAAGAGGCAAAAAGACTCCACATCACTGATCAATTAATTGTTTACATATTATTATCTTTCTCCTATCTCCTGTATTATTTCTACCTTTATACCTCATCTCCAGGGTTAAAAGAATGCGGGTTAAAATTGCAAGTTCTGTCTCTGTCTGAAAACTGAGATCTTTAGGTTCAGGGCTATTCTGTCATAAGTGCTCTGTTTTCAATGTTGTGGGTATTTTTTATCGGCTTTTATTGGTTAAGTTGAGCCTATTTATAATGTCCCTAGCTTTTACATCAAATCAAATTTAGATATATAGATAGATATAGACTTCATCCAGTACTAGCATGTTTAATAAATCATCTATTCAAAACTCTGTTTTCCCAGACATACCCATGTAAAACCACTTGATAAAAAATGTAATGCTAAACAGTTTTTCATTCTCTAACCCCATTGCTGAACTCAATAAAAAGTTGAATTCGGTTTTTTGTGATATGTGCCATAGCTCCTGTTCATGTACCTATTGGGATGGGAGGAGTCTTCTCTGCCTGTCGCCATGGCGCCTTTGGTAAGAGGGCTGTGGGCAACGTCTAGACCAGCTTCGGGTTGGCATGCTTCCCTGCCTTGTCGGTGGGGTCATGCGGTGGAGAAGGAAAACTAGAGCCGGGCAATGTTCACACTAGCCTGTAACTGGCTATCTGGTTATCCCCTTCTTTTATAGACTACATATTTTTCTCTATCTTTGCAGCATGATTCTGAACTTGGAAGTTTCATACAAACTGGATGTAAACTTGACAGATCTCAACCGCATGACAGCAATTCAGCCTGACAGAAGATTTGACGACAAATTCTACTACTCACAGAATAAGAGAATTTACAGTAAGAACATAAGACAGCAAAAGTCAAGACGTATCCTGACAACTGATGAAAAAATCGAAAGCTTCCAACAGATTGGCAACGAAACGTTCCTTGTCCGTGAAAAAAACGCAGTCAAAGTCTATTCCACTGGGAACAGGGACAACAAAACAATCAACCTACCCGAATCTTTTTGCAACAACCAACCAAATCAAACATCTTTAAACTGCAGTCACCTTAAATCACTTCATTTCGGACCAACTTCTGTAGATTCTGCCAATAATCTTGCATATTACACTGCTGATTCAACAATCTACCAAGTTAACCTCTTTGCTGAAAACTTTCAAACTACCCCATTTCAACTCATGAGTTCTTTTGGAGATATTGATGCGATGACATTTAACAATAATTTCTCAGGGGCATCTACAATTCAAGAAAGCACAAATATTACAGTCAGTCATGTGGACTTCTTGAGATCAGAGATTACTTCTGTCGGTCTTAATGGGAAACCTGGTACAATTGTGCAAGCTGTGAGTATAGGTGAAAAGGCACTGCTCTGCGTAACCGCCGCCCGAGGGATGCTTCTAGTCAACACAGACACTGGAGACTACACAAATGTAGCAGATGGAGTGACCAGTTTGCCCTGCAGTCATACTGAGTGTAACCAGAAACAGATGCCTGTACCAGTTTTGGCCGATAATCAAACCAGAGGAAATGACTTGTATGCCATTGAAAGAAGTCAAGGTCAGATAATCACCCTCAATTATAATGGTAAGTCATTGTTATAGAATTTAAATCTCTTTTTAATTTTCAAACAAACATAGTTCAGGGAGAATTCAAGGGAAAATGTTAACAGAGGTTAACATTATATAAAATGTGGAAAATCCATTCTGTTTAAATTATGCTTGTATAAACATCTCTGCAAACTCTAGTATGCCCATTTCAATGTGCAAATCTACTATCTTGATGGAATTGTTGATTTTGCAGTCAGTGTTTTCTACGACGATGGCAACACGACAGTATCTAATAATATTTTCACCAGTGCCGCTCCAAACAATGACCCTACAGACACAGGCAAGTGTAGTATATCTTATTATATCCTGCGTAGTGATGTGAATTCCCTGATACACTATTTATTAAGGCTATATGAAATATCTTCTGACAAGTGACCAGCCGTGTCACAATCCATTCTATTGCCTATGAAAGAATGATATTCCATTTATTGTGGGAAATGAAAAAATACCAATCTGGGTTAGAATTGCAGATGTTAGAAATTAGACAATCGTCATCAGGAAACTTCATGATCCGCGAACTGATGAATCACAGAATAGTCATATGAATGTACATATATTGTGGTCATTATGTTTTCAGGTGTCATAGTTGGGAGTACTGTAGGCGCAGTGATTCTTTGTTTATCGGGAATAGCCCTGACTGTTTTCTGCCTCCGCGCTAGAAACATGAAAAGACGAACTTTAAATAAGACAACTCGAAGAACACGCAGAAATCCCTCCCACTCTGTCAATACTTTTGAAGGTTGGTTCTAGTAAATGTGTGTTAATATATATATATATACTTGAATACCAATGAAGTGTTTCAATTATCTACCAAGAATATGAAATATCAACCTGGCGCATGGTGATAACAATTATAGAATGATGATGTGTTGGTCTTTGTATTGATAATAGCCAAATGTATTTGACCTACCTAGTAATCTTACTTGATCCTAAGGATATCAGTACGTCTTTAAGAAGATAAACCTGCATGTTATAAATTTGTGTAATACTTTCATGGATTTGTCCTCTTATACCTATTGAGAGGATGACTGCTAATCATGAATGAAACCTTGTGGTTAAATTTTATCCTAGTGTTTAGCACCTAATGTTTTTAAATTCAATTGAGTGTGTTAGAAGTATGCCTCATGAAAACAATGAATATGCATGTCGCCCAATGTGCTGATCATTAAAATTCACAAAACCGCAAGTTAACAAAGCGCAAACTCTTATAAATATTTTCAGAAGTGGAGATGAGCTCATATAACAGGGATGCAGAAGATGAAGGCGTGACTGTCATTGAAGAGAGTAGAGCTGAAACAAGTGAGGAAAGATCTGGACACATTGGAATTGTTAAAGACAGGCCACTTCCTCCTCTACCACAGTCTAGAGAACCCACAGTGCAGGTACAACAAGCTCAAAGTGGTGCCTCAGAATCAGATGATTACTGCTATGCCGACGTTCGTGAATATTACAAAGAAGGATCGATAACAAAACCATCAGCAGTAATTGATGAGAGGCCTCCTGTAGCACCACGTCGTCCCAGGCCACGGCTGTCAATACCGAAGTTAAATGACAGATCTCAGACAATGCCACCCCGTCCAAGACCACGTCTGTCCCTCCAAACTACTCGACAGCAAAACATGCAGAATGAAGACCCATCAACATATTGTGATAATCCAAGTTTTTTCCCAATCCCTGAGTCAGAAAATCATTGTAAACCATCCATCACTGGACAAAATGAACCGTACTATGTTGAGGTACTAGCCCATAGCCACCAATCATCCAAAACACCAGTATTAGTTCATGGTAACCCAGCAAACAAGCTACCCCATCCCACACCACAGTTTGCCTTACCAATGTCAGATCATTGTGAGGAGCAAATGGAAAACCAGTATGTGCTCTGTGACAACCAAAGTTGTATTACTGAATCTGGTGTTCCGGAGTATGCACATGATGTGTACATCACTGACCAAAGAGAAGAGACACTGGATGTTGTTGCAAAACAGGAGAGTGAAACAAAGCAGGCATCACATCCACATGCAAATATTTTTGTGACTGTTATTTCTGATAAGATGGAGTTGAAACTGCATACAAACTATGAACGCCAAACAAGTACTGTCACTGTATTAGCCAAAAATCCATGAAAAATTGAAAATCAGAGCTAGGAGCTTTGGATCTCAAGAGCCTCAGCGCCAAAGCTCCTTCCCAATGAACTGTTTTTTAGGGACATACACTGCGAGCACATTTGTTAATTTTAATACATTCAATTCTTTTTTTATCATTCCACATAATTTATTGTATTTCATAATTTTTATAAAATATTTATTGTTGATTTCTCTATTTTGCTCGTTATATTTTACTATTTCCATTTACCATTTATATTTTTTTTACTTCAATTTATAGATTTTGCAGTTCCTGTTTTTTCTGCCACATTATTCAATCGTTTCCACAATGTGACTTAGCTGGTACCTCTCACACACTCTATGAATTATCCTCCATGTACATATAAGCAGTAAATTAGATAATTATGATTCATCTTGTTGAGATTGATATTTATGGTGACTGACGTGGAAATTTTTGAAGTTGTTTATATCGAAATAATCTTCTCCTCATCAAGTGGGTCAATTTTTTAGAGCAAAGGAAACAGTGCATGAAAGTCAATCAAAGTTTTTCTGATTATATAGACATATCTGTAGGTGCACCTCAGGGCGCTAAGCTAGGCCCCCTACTATGTCTTTTTTATGTTAATGACCTAAGTCTAGGCGGCTACAATATTGTACAATACGCAGATGATACAACTTTTTATAAAACATTTAGCAATCAAGGAGAAAGCGTAGCTGAAGCTGTCACCCATACTATGAAATGGGCCGTAGATAATATGATGCTTTTGAATGCTAACAAGACTGGTCATTATGAATGTTTATTTTAATGGTCGTACTAATTATGATGAGACTATTTTTGTTGATGATTCAGTAAGTGTTCAACCTTCTACGGATACCAAGTTTTTAGGCATACACATTGACAAACATCTAACTTTTAGTAATAATGTTGACAGCATTGTTTCAAGTTGCAATTCAAGGCTTTTTCTGTTACGCCAACTGAAAGTCCTTGGTATGAATAGAGAAGGACTTAAACGATACTACTGTGCCAACATCCGATCCCTAATCATGTATGCCTCCCCTGCTTGGTTTTTTATGTTATCTGATCAAGACAGGGATAGATTAGAAAGAATACAGCGATCAGCTAGCAGGATGATTTTACCTGATCTTAGTAATAGTGAGAGATTACAAGTTTTAGCTTTGCCCACCGTATATGATTTTATTTTTGAACTCTCGAAGTGCCATTTTTTACGAATAGCTGATGATCCGACCCATCCACTTTATAATCGAATACCAAGAAATTTTAGTAGGGTTTCCTCTCGCAATAATACCATTTTTAGACCTAAGAAATGTAGAACACAAAAGCGTGCCAAATCGTTTTTTTCCTTTTTTTATGACATATTTCAACAATCACCGCTCTTAGTATTTTTTTTACCGTTGTACACATTCCACACTATCATCATTGATAACGAATGTATCAATAAAATCTAATCTAATCTATAGGCATAAACAATTAATAAGGAGGAAATTACAAGGAGCAATTACTGTACTTTCAGATGCTAAATAGAGGATTAATTGTGTAATGAATAATCTTTGATGACAATCCCTTTGTCTTCAAGAATGAGAATTACCCTATGGGAGGGATTGAACAAAATTCACCTGCATTTTAGCTACGTAAAATAGCAAAAAAACTGCAAATAACAATGTTCAGACAGCAGCAGCAGCAGCTCAATTTGCCATTAAACTCTAAAAAAAAACCTTTCCTTGGCAGTGAGAATATAGGAATGGTGGAGTTACTAATTATATCCTGGTTGGGTTCTTCCCACACAATGTCAAACTCAAGTCATCAATGTTTATGTTGAGCCAATAAATATGTTTGTTGAGATACGGTGCGGAATTGAAATTGGTATTGAAAATGATGAAGCAGCCAAATAAACTGATAAAAAAAAAGGTGCGATGTGACCCAAAAAATTACTCTTAATTAAACTACAGATGCGGGCGATCACGACATGTCAATCTATTCTTGAATGCTTGTCGGTAACTGGCTGTTTGGTTGTATTGTATGGTTGTTTCTTTTTCACTACTGATGTTGATTGACACTGTACATCCGGCTATAAGATGCAGCTGCAGAAGTATATTCTTTTTTCTCATGTCAATTATTGCTGCATAATCAATCAACGGGCTGCAACTTCATCATTTGATTCCGGTATTTATTTGTAGAACACATCAAAAACATTCCAGTAAAAGGTCATCATTTTTGAATAAAAATAATTCTGAGTAAGGTCTTTTGGCGAAGAATAGGACGCCGACATTTTTGGTGAATATCGATTCACCCCAGCTGTGACAAATCAAGATTGTTAGTCACTGGCTTCAAGATTGGCCTCCAAACGCAACTGTTGATCTCTAGATCGTGGGGATGATCAGCCTTCAAACAGGATATGCGTTGGTCTCCAAATCGTTCAATAAGGGTCTTTCACTCCAAATGGTGTCCCAATGACACTCTTTCCACTCTATCTACAACTATACAAAACAAAATGTGAGTACAGACATGTAGGGTGGTAAACGGGGAGGCTGGAGGGTTTTTCAATATTCTAAGCTCCACTGTCACTTGGTCAGAGGTAAAGCAATGAAAGGAAGGTAATGACCTTTGCACCTCAATATGTATGTAGTTGGTTAGCCAATCAGGACCACATACCAGACTTCAAAGTAAGTTTTTAGACATTAGTCTACATGGACTGTGCTCCATTACAGACACGCATATCAGGAGGGGGCCTGTGGATCAAGGAGGGCCAACTCAAAAATATACAACAATTTAAATCCAAAAATTCCATTTTGCAAAAAATGTTAATTTTTTCTCATGTCAATTATTACTGCATAATCAATCAACGGGCTGCAACTTCATCATTTGATTCCGGTATTTATTTGTACAACACATCAGAAACATTCCAGTAAAAGGTCATCATTTTTGAATAAAAATAATTCTGAGTAAGGTCTTTTGGCGAAGAATAGGACGCCTACATTTTTGGTGAATAACGATTCACCCCAGCTGTGACAAATTAAATCTTAGTGATTGTTAGTCACTGGCTTCAAGATTGGCCTCCAAACGCAACTGTTGATCTCTAGATCGTGGGAATGATCAGCTTTCAAACAGGATAAGTAGTAGTCTCTAAATCATTAAATGAATCTGACTCCCAAATGGTGTGAAAAGAGACTTTACTAGGGGAAAATCCGGCCATAAAATCTCAGGCAATTTTCAGTGGTAACGAAGAAATTTCCTTCGATTTTCCCCCATAACTTTGCACTATGTAACAGTGGCCTTGATAAGTTTCCGTTAGTTTTCAACGTTATATCATCTTTTCTCACCAACAAATTGTGCCAGTCAAAACCAATGTCGTACTGGAAAGTAACCAGCTTCCTAGAGTGGAAATCCTTTGGCTTAAATGGTCTTTTGGGCCAAAGTAAAACTCAACCTTGAAGATGAACAGAATTGATATCAGGTTCATCTCTGTTTCCAGCTTTTCAATAAATTAGCAGGATCTTTTTGGATTGAACCTGAATTAACTATGAGAAAAAGGGGAGAAAAATGATGATTTAGGCTTCAACTTTAAAAAGGTCACAGTGACCCTATGAACGACTTTGTCTGTTGTGGGTGATAGTTTGTTTTGCAGTAAAATTTGATTCTATAAAATCACCTGTAAAAATAAGATGTTGGATTATAAAGCTCATAATAGATGTTGTGATTTTCAAAGCATTATTTTCTTGAATGTTTACTTGAAATGAAATTTTTTCTCCAACAATATCAGTTTAACTTTGTTAGGTAGGCTATAGAGGGACAAATTAAGAGCTGTAACATATCATTGCAATCTATCCTTTGTCTTATTATGGATTAAATAGTGGGTGCTATCTCAAACAACGAAGCAAAATGAATTTGTTACTTACATTGGCAAAAAAAAAGTAATATTATCACTGCATTATCCACTTCTAAAGATCTCCTGAATAAATTTTAAGGATTTACCCTCGGTCTTCCTTCTGTTTTCAATTCCATCGCATTGGTTATTGTTGCCAACTCTTTGGAGAGCCATGGTACATCCTTTTCCATCAATAATGTGTATTCAGGCAATCACTTTGTGCATGGGAATTTGTGGCGAGTTGGTCACAACACAACACATCACAACAAAGCTCAAATTTTGTCACAAAATTTTTGTCCCCTCCACAAACATCATTCCTGTGGCTCAGTAGAAGTTGAAGAGGGCAGTGTAAGTATGATTCACTATTTTAGTCAACGTACTGGCGATTAGTCTGAGCCGCGAGTATCTTGCCCACCCGACATGTTAAGAGTAATGCCAATCGCCATAAGCACCGGAATATGTGCAAGCACAACCATAAAACTACGCTGGACAAGGAGGAGAAATCACATCCTAGTACCTGGAGTAGACCGAAGAATCTATTTTATAGAAACCACAACAGCTAAGTGAGCAAAATTAATTATTCTATAGCTCCTTAGGTGAGCCCACCACTATTGCTCAAACAATAAAAAAGAAGGAAATTACAAGTAGCATTTACGTAATTGCAGATGTTAAATAGAGGATTAACTGTGAAATGAATAATCTTTGATGACAATCCCTTTGTTTTCTAGAATGAGAATTACCCATAGGCTAAGAATTAAGTCCATGGAATTACCCAATGGGAGGGTATGAACAAAATTCACCTGCGCTTTTACGCATAATAGCAAAAAACTGCTTATAACAATACACTGTGCGGGTCTATAAGCAGCTTAATATTTAGGATTAATTTGCAATTAATCTCTGAAAAAAACCTTTCCCTGGCTGCGTTAACAATTATCCTGATACAAAAAGTTTTTTTCCTGGTTAAGTTCTATAAACACAACATCGACTCATCAAAGTTAATGTTGAGCCGATAAATATGTTCGTTGAGATTAGGTGTGAAATTGCTTGGGCAATTTATTGAAAATGATGACGCTGCCATAAAACTGATAAAAAATAAGGTGCGATGTGACACTAATGTTTACTCTAAATTAAACTGCAAATGGTGCCGATGCATGACATGTCAATCTATTCTTGAATATTTGTATGTTTGGTTCTATTGTATGGTTGTTTCTTTTTACTGATATTGTTTAACACTGCAGCAGCTCAGTTTTCCGGGAGGGACAATTTTATAGGAATTTCAGGACCTTTAATTGTAAGAATCACACTAATGTTGTCTGTTTTATCCTAATATAGTCTACTTATCTGTTAAAGTTGGTATCCCGCTGCAATGAGGCATAAGGAGAGAAATGAATTTATGGTTCTTAGCTGACACCCTGTGTATCGTACAATGGTACCACCGCCTCATACTGCATGTAGATGTTGGGTTATTAAGAAACAATTAATCTTCAGAATGTACATAAGTATCCGTCACAAGGTCTACCCAATGAAGCTGATGGTCACAAATCACCTGCCCTTTGTTAGGAAAATCCTGGCAAGAAACAGCAACTCTTCCATCTGTAATTAATTCCTCCTCGCCACAGGCCAATCTCACATTACTCTTAAAAGGCTAACATACTGAGGTTACTAGAATAAGAAAAAGATAAAGTTTTTTTGAAACTAATGATTAATAAGTTCTAGACAGGTAATAAACAGATAATCAATACACTGTGGAGTTCACTTTCCTATTTGCATCAACCGTCGTGAAAATGATCGAAAGCCATAAATAATAAAAATTAAAAGTTTGCATCATTACTTAGGACATTTCCTTTAGTGTTTCACTACCGTTTGTTGAAAGATTAGCATCACCTACCATGCGAAAAACATAGATATTGCTACAAGGTGTAGACCTCAACTGGGTTTTAATCACCTCTAAAGCTAACAAAGGATACTAAAACAAGAAAAGTACCTTTGAAGCCTAAATCATTCCCTATTTTTAACTCATCATATCCATGTACTGAAGAAAGGACAATGAATTTTTATCACCCTTTATTTTAATGAATTGGTACTCGCTACATTTTAACGGTTCAACCCAGTTCAGCCAGTCTTCACACAGCACTATTTGTAATGACTTCTAACAGAGAAATTCTTCTTTACTATACAGCAATATTAGGTAAGTATGTAATTCATTGAATACAGTAAGTGTAAGAATAATTCCTGCACTGCACTGATCAGTTAGTTAATTATTACCAAATAGTGGTTTATAAAAAGTCTCTGTTGAACAAAATTATCGGAATCTGTCTTGATATTAGACTGCATGTAGAAAATTAGAAGCTAGAGTGATTCTGAGCAAACAGTCTTATAGTACAGTATGGCTTCATAGAGTGATTTTCAGTACACCATATTACTTGTAATGCCACATCATGGTCTTCATATTAAACTTGTGAGTTTTTGAGGTGTACAAACAAGTGATTTGATTGGTGAAGCCTTCGGCAAATAGAAATGATGAGAAACAGACATGATAATAAAAGGTTGTGTAAAAACAGATCTTTGGGGTGCTGAGATTTAGAAATGGCTCATCTCCAGGATGTATTTCTTACATCATCAAAAGCCAGCCCAATGGGAGCACATGCCCATAATCAATATACCCTTTGTCAGGTCATGAAGCAAAAAGTAGTAGCACTTTTATTATGCTAGCTTTGTGCTTCCATGCGTCACATGACACTAACTCTCCGTCATAATCTTACTAGGTTTTCTTTGTTATAGGCGCTCGTAAAAAGGGGTAGTGGGAAAAAAAATTAAGGCAACAGATTTACCACTGACCAGTTTCTGAGCATTCTCCATGTGCTGTGATTTATCGCGTTTTCTGTTGCTCTGGAACTACTTATCACACATAAAAAATTCCTTCACTGACTTGCCGATAGTAGTATAACAACGATTTCATAATGTATGGTAAATTTTTTTAAATCACAAGTTTATAAATTGAAAAGTTGCTCATTAACGGCAATACATTGAAACATATAGGCTGCAATGCAAGAATTCACCTTATGCAAAATCATGATGACAGGCTATGCAGTATTACATACAAAGTAGCCTACATTGTATACAGTAACAGATCACCTATTTTGGGTGATTGTTGACCATTGGGGGAGAAATGTTAATGATCTTAACTTCTCATCCATTGAATTTATCATCAAATGCTCTCTAGATCAATGGCAGCTGGTGTGTATAAATTCTTGTTCAACCTGTTTTCAGATTTATGGAGTGAGATGAGTGCATGTTGAGACCAAATAAAGCTAGTTCAGCCCCAAAAAATGAAATATCTCAAGATGTAAAGACTTAATCAATAATCACTTTAATCGATATAGATTAGATAATCTCCTGCTGCTCATCATACAGACAACAAAATTTGAATGACATCTATCATTCCTACAAGACAGTTAAAATTTGGGGTTGCATTTGTTACAGCTTCATCAGCAAAGCTGGTAAAACTATTGATGTAAGCAACAGTAAATGCTTTGGAAAATTGCATTGGAATAGGGGCAAATGAGATTTTAACTGCGAAAATAACTAATGGAGATGATCACCATCATAATTGTTATTGTTGCCAACTCTTTAGTGAGCCACGGGACATCCTTTTCCATCATTAATGTGTATTCAGGCAATTGCTGTCTGTATGGGAATTTTTTTTGGCGAGATTGTCACAACACACCTCAACAAACCTCAAATTTCATCATCTAAAAAAAAATGGTCGTCCCCTCCACAAACATTATTCCCGTGGCTCAGTAGACAGCTGAAGAGGGAAATATAAGTATGATTCCTATCTTCAAAGAGGTTGTGTAGATCATTATTTAGTCAATGTTCTGGCGATTAGTCTGAGCCCCAAGAATCTTGCCCCGCCCGGCATGTTAAGAAAATGCCACTTGCCATAAGCACTGAAATATGTGCAAGCACAACCATAAAACTACGCTGGACAAGGAAGAGAAATCACATCCTAATACCCGGAGTAAGATGTGACATGCATGCAAAAAATCTTTTTTTATAGGAACCACAACAGCTAAGTGAGTGAAATAAATAATTCTATAGCTTTTCAGGAGAGTCTACCACTATTGGTTTGGTAAACAATAAATAAGAAGGAAATTACAAGTAGCATTTACGTAATTACAGATGTTAAATAGAAGATTAATTGTGAAATGAATAATCATTTATGACAATCCCTTCGTCTTCGAGAATTAGAATTACCCAATGGGAGGGATGAACAAAATTCACCTGCTTTTTTACGTATACTAGCAAAAAACTGCTAATAACAATGCACTGTGCAGTCGAAAAGCAGCTTAGTATTTAGGATTCATTTGCAATTAATCTCGGAAAAAAACCCTTTCCCTGGCAGTGACAATATAGGAATGGTGGCGTTAATAATTATTCAGATACAAAAAGTTTTTTCGTGGTTTAGTTTTCTACCCACACAACAATTCATCAAAGTTTATGTTGAGCCAATAAATATGTTTGTTGACCTTAGGTGTGAAATTTTTGTAGCAATTTATGGAAAATAATGAAGCTACGAAAAAACTGATAAAAAGTAAGGTGCAATGCGAAGTTTAGTCTAAACTACAAATGCTCCCATGAGTAGCATGTAAATCTATTCTTAAATATTAGTTGGTAGCTTGTTGTTTGGTTGTTGTATACTTGTTTCTTTCTACAGATATTATTTAATACTGCAGCAGCAGTATATTCTTTTTATTGTTTCTATAGCTCAGTCATCAATTCAGGACCTTCTTTAATTGTAAGAACCACACTAATGTTGTCTGTTTTATCCTCATATAGTCTACTTATCTGTCAAAGTTGGTATCTCACTGCAATGAGGCATAAAGAGAGAAATGACAACAAAGGATTGCAAAACAATGCTTGATTTATGGTTTGTAGCTGACGATTTGCGAGTTGTGCAGTGGCTGGGAGCAAGGCATCACTGCTTGTTGTATGCAGATGTTGAGAGAAGTTTGAGTTATTGAGAAACAATTAATCTTCGGAATGTACTTATGTGTTAGTCACAAGGTCTACCTAATGAAGCTCATGGTCACAAATTACCTGCCCTTTGTTATGAAATCCTGGCAAAAACAGCAACTCTTCCATCTGTCAGGTCACAAGCTCCTAATCACAAGCCTGAAACTAATTCCTCTTTACCACAGTCCAATCTCACATTACTTGCCAATTCACTGAGGTTACGAGAATTAGAAGAAGATAAAGTTTTTTTTATAACCAACGATTAGCAAGTTCTAGACAGGTTATACGGATAATCAATACACTGTGGAGTTAACTTCCCTATCCCCATCGACCGTTGTGAAAATGATCGCCATTAATAAGAAAATGAAAAATTTGCACCGTAACTCAGGTCATTTCTTTCACCAGTTTTACTACCGTTTGTTGAAAGATTAGCATAAACATACCATGCGAAAAACATAGATACTGCTACAAACTGCAGACCTATCTGGTTTTTAATCGCCTGATACGCTAACAAAGGATACTAAAACAAGAAAAGTAACTTTGAAGCCTATTTTTAACTCACCATATCCCAAGTACCAAAGAAAGGAGTCAAGGACAATGAATTTTTATCACCCTTTATTCTAATGAATTTATACTTTGAATTTGAGCTACTTGCTACATTTTAACGGCTCAACCCAGTTCAGCCAGTCTTCTCATAGCACTACTTGAAATGTCTTCTAAGAGCAAATTATTTCTTCTTTACTATGCTGAGATTGAGAAATGGCTCATCTCCAGGATGCATTTATTATATCCTCTAAAGCCAGTTCAATTGGAGCACATGCTCATAACCCATTTACCCTTGTTACAGGGCATTTAGCAAAAAGTAGTAGCTCTGTTATTATGGTAGCTATATGCTTCCATACCTCACAGCCACTAACTCCGTGTGATAAGCTGACAAGGAATTCCTTGCTAAATAGGGTCAATCCTGGCCTTGTTCAAGGCTAGGTCGATCCCACATGATCTATTGGCTAACAAAAAATGATAGTGCAATATAAAGCTCAAGGTAAAACGCTTTCCATCTAATGCCATCAAATTCGGTATAGGAGTGATATTCTTTTGATAAGATTGCGCTTTTAAATGATATTATCACAGAGTAAGGATGTATCCTTACTCTGTGATATTATCATTATCATTAGCAAAAAGCTCTGTTATTATGCTAGCCCATGTTTCCATGCGTCACGACACATACCCATAAGCGTAAGCGACAAGAAATTCATTGTTAAATAGGGGTAGTGGAACATAGAAAAAAAATACCAATGACTTGATCACCAAATGGCGAGAGCATTATAGTTGCTCCCCAATTTGAGTTTGAAAGGACCTGCGGAGCTTTCCCGCTCCACTATTCAAACAGTGTTGATATTGAGGAAACATTCTATTCCAGGTTTGCAACAATGTTTAAACTGATGTTCATGTTTTGTTGTCATGTTCAAATGACATTATTCATTGGATTGATTTACATATAGATGATTGCACAATTAATCGGCTATTAACCATTTTACTAATGAAAAAGATCATATTTTTGGAAGGGAGAAATCTATACCCAAAAAAAGCGTGCGTTTTAAATTAATTTACATTCTTTGTTAGCTTTTCTTGTCAGAACAGTAAAAAGGCCCTAAATCCCTGTTTTGATAACAATAGTTAAAAAATTAGTTGGTGCAAGATAAAATTAATCTGTAATAATCATTCATGAAAGTGCTGGCTGTTAATTCTTACCATGATCTGTTTAAAACATGACTTAGTATTTTTCCTGTAGCAGTTTTTTAACTAAGGACCGAAATGGATTCATTCATAGTCATCCAATAGCCATTTATTGAATACTGCCTTTCAATGAGGGGGAGCTTTACCCTGGCTTCTCCTTACCTATAAGCCACAAAACTCAGATCAATTTCATCCTTCTAACATCAGTAATAATAAAAATTGTCCGGTGGTCTTCGAGAACTAAGGTGTCAATCACCTGTTCACTGGAGATTATGGTCACATGAGACAAGGCAAGAGATGGCAATGGGTTGAGGTAATCTGGCTTGCAGAAAGAACAGGCTAGACAGTGTTTGTCTCACAGTTTGAGTTATTTAACTTTTACTGTATTTTGACAGCCCTCTATGATGCCTGCCCTGAACTAAGGATAAAAGAAGAAAGAATAACAAGCTACAACAGGATTCGAAAATGGGATCATGATTATCCATTTTATCCAGCCTCCTTCGATGAAGTATCCAAAGAGTTTATATTGTTACCAAAAACGCACCCTCAGAGATATGGTAAATAAAATAATTAAGTTTTTAGCAACCTTTTACTACAGACCACCACCAATCAACTAATACATGAGAATTTATCACTTCTTGTCTTGTTCTTGCCTAAAATGCCAAAAGCAGTCAATTTGTCCTTATTATATTCTAGTCTTAGTCTTCTTCTTTCGTAAAATCTAGATCGATTTCACAAGCCGTGTAAGATGAGATTTATTTAAACCCTCACATGAAGCATTGACATAATGTTGAGAGGTTTAAATTTTGTGGGGATCAACTTGCATTTGACAACATACTACGATGAAGAAACTATCCAAGTATTTTGATGTTTGGTATATACAGAAGTAACAAAGACAATTTCATACTAGAGCATAGATTTATTCTTTTGTACAGTAACCCTTACCCTTAATTAATCTTGTTTTAGATAGCTTGGATGAATTTTTAAGCTTTGATATGTATGAACTACCTGGTGATAACAGACTTTTCTTCATCATACACATTTACACTAGAAAATGGGTCGGTGGTTATTTAAAGTCAATGTACTCTCTTGGTCAATTGACAGAAGCTCCATCTGGTTACAAGGTTATTGCAACGGTAAGCATGTATTGGGTATAGATCTTCTAAACTTTAACATGGTTTAACTATGAAAAAGAAATTTAAGGACATTTTGAAACTCTGATGCCCTACCAAAGGAATATTCTAGTATTAAATTAACAAATCAACGTTCTTTTTTACACTCTTATTGTCTTTAAAAATCTGCTGAATTAACGGCCGTACTATTCAATTCCTTTTCTGCCTCTTCGTTCTCCCAGTCACAGCCTCCAGTTCAATCTCATATTTTTCTAAAACTGACATGACTGCTAGACTGTAGATTAAGATATCAAGAGGGGAGCGTAAAAGTATACAATGAAAGGAGAAACATATTTGCATGCTACTTTTTTGTTTAAAATATGCATGGATAAAATGGCCATACATATACACACAGTAACTTAACCCATGATCATGAAATTTCTTTTGTATTTGCTTCCAGCCAAGCCGAGAAAAGCCTTTACCAATTGTATCGATGTGTGGTGATAATGTTTTTGAGGTCCAAAACATCCACTATCCTGGTTTAAAGTTTATCTCTGTTGGCTCACTTGGGGAATTCAGACTCATCAAACACCACAGTAAGTTATAAGTATTAATCATGAAAATATTAATAACAATATCAATTTTATTCGCTGATCAAGTCATAAAGACACATAAGACTGTGCATAAAACAAAAATCGTAATGCATCATGTCATCAGGTGAATTTGTTTAAAATATTGTTATCAAGTAGGGCAATTCTATTGAAGGACTGATGATCTTTGATAAGAAAAGGTTGGCATGGATGGTCTTCATTATAAATAAAGTACTTGTTGTATTGTTGTCGATAACCATCACCAAAACGGAACTTGGCCAATCATGACCATCTACTTTGAAGAAACTCAACACACATTTCTTCCTTAGCATCAAACTATTAGAAATAAAAAACAGTTTTGCATAATTCTTTGATAAAATTCTTGTCAATTAATAATTATTAGATCATGGGCTAATTGGTGTAATACGATTATATATATTTATTATATCGTTTATAATTCATTGCTTACTCTATTTACAGGTGGAGGAAAGCAGAGTGCAGTCTGTGCTATCGGAAACAGGTTTCCAAAACTGAGGCTTACCTCCATTGATTCGTGTGCAAGAGATACTTGGTATTGTTGGCGTTAAGAAACAGTTTTTCTCCATAAATCAAGTTAGACTGTAATAAAGCTACTAATAGTAAAACACTCCAACCATGTCTCTCAAATCAAACCTTTCAAATCAAATCATATCTAAAATCTCAGTCAAATGCTTAGATCAAGTTTGATCCATTTTTCCCTCATTGGATTTGCCCCCCCCCCCCCTCTCTACTGACAAGCCGAAGGAAAAAGGCGTGTCAGTAGAGGGGGGCAATTTTAAGGAGGGAAAAATGGATCAAACTTGATCTAGGTCTTGCTATTATTGCATGCTAATGAAAGTATTGATGTAGTTATGTGAAATCTATCCACCGAGCTACTTTATTAATGGCAAAAGCGTAATACTGAAGCTGAGGCCCAATCAGCATTCTTTATTTATAGTTCGAACACAAAATTTACATTTAAAGAGAGGATTGAAGGCTTTGTAAGTTTTTGCAAAAAATAAGCAGAGTTGTGGTGGCTCAAACATAAGGATTATGCCTAGAGGTGGTATAAAACGTCGATTGATTCTATTGTTCAAGCATTTTGAGTATAGCATTTGTTACATGGTGTGTGTAAAATCGCTACAAAAAGAGGCAACCGGATTTTCTTTATTTGACTTTGTTGGCAGTAACAATAAGCAGAATGATGCGGAATGTAGCAAACACCATCCAGGTAGGCATTATCAAATTTGTGTCATCATTGAATTCATGTTTTTATCTGACAAAAGTGAGATGATCTAACTGTATGATTGATTAAAGTCCTTTATCTCGTTAATATCAACTCAATCAAAATCTCACATTGCTGATAGATGGCGCAGAGGATTAATCTAATTTATCTTTCACTAAGTCAAATTTAGTATGACATCATTGCAAGGTCTGGCAAAGCCTCCTCAGTTTATTTTATGATGGATTGCATATTAATTTTGGCCTTAATACCATATCAGTTTTTTTTATATTACTGACTTATTGTGTTTAATCAATAGGCTCAAATATAATAAAACAATTACAGTGCAGTTCACTTGATTCAAATCTTCGGGGACCACACAAAATTTGTCCTAATTAAGCAGAGTCTGAATTATGTGACATTAGAATGCTTCGAGCTCTGGCTGAAGAGACAAACTTTCCTTGTCTGAATTACCAGGAGCTCTAAATTAAACAGCTCACACTGTAAATATAATTATAACTTCTGTATTTTCTTCTAAAACTAACTAACCAGGTCACTAAACTGATTAAAGAACTGACTATTATTTATTGTTTGTAGTTCCTTCTTGTACTGTGGCGTGGATTGACTGTAGAAGCCTCTAACAATCACCTCAACTACAAACCTGCATCGACTTATCGAGTATCAAGGTATGTAACTTGCTGTGGGACAGGGTTTCCAAAGCATTGGTGATGAATCTCAATTTGAGCTACAAAATTCATGGAAAATTTCTTTGAAATTTGCGAACAAAACAAACAGAAATTGATATAAATGACTATCTGAGTACACAAGTGATTTCCCAAACTGTGTCTCTATGAGTTTGCAATGGCGCAGAATCTGAATCAAAAATAATTTTCATCCTTTTATAAGCAGTTTTCAGCATAAGCTCATTTCACCTCCTTTTTCCTATCCTGTGTGGGTAAAAAAAAGTACCAGACTGGAGAGAAGAAAACTCAAAATTAAGGCTTTGAACTGTTTATTGATATTTCTAAAAGCCCTTTCCATCAAAAAATGAAGTGGATATGTCAAAATACCCATCAAATTTTGAAAATACAATAAATATGGCCTTGATCCAGTACTAGCTTGTTTAGTAAATCTATCTTTTCTAAACTTTGTTTTCCCTGTAAAAAAACCACTTCATAAAGAACGTGATCCCATGCGAAATGCTCAAACTACTGTCCAGTTTCGATACTCAGTGTCATGTTCAAGATTTCAAAGAAGACACTAGCTGCACAGATAAGCAAAATATTTGAAACAAATCACATTGGATTTAGAAAATGCATAAATTCTATGGGTGCCATAAATAAATTGATAGAAGAATGATTTATAAATTTTGATTCTAGCAAAATCACTCAGAGTATACTTCTAGATTTTTGTAAAGCTTTTGACACCATTGACCGTGACATTTTAGCTCCTGTTCATGTACCTACTGGGATATAAGGAGTTCTGGTAGGGCGGCTGTGAGCAACGGTATAGGTCAGCTTCAGGTTCGCATGCTTCCCAGCCTTGTCAGTGGGGTCATGCGGTGGAGAAGGAAAACTAGAGCCGGGCAGTGTTCACACTAGCCTGTAACTGGCTATCTGGTTACCCCGTCTTTTATAGACTACATATTTTTCTCAGTGGATTTCTATAGATATTATTTTAGTGCAATTTAAGCTGGACAACAAAAATAAATCTTTATCTTTGCAGCATGATTCTGAACTTGGAAGTTTCACACAAACTGGATGGTAACTTGACAGATCTCAACAGCATGCCAGCAATTCAGCCAGACAGAAATTATGATGACAAGTTTTACTACTCACAGAATAAGAGAATTTACAGTAGGAACAAAAGACAGCAAAAGTCAAGACAGATCCTGACAACCGATGAAGAAATCAAAAGCTTCCAACAGATTGGCAACAAAACGTTCCTTGTCCGTGAAGAAAACGCAGTCAAAGTCTATTCCACTGGAATCAAGGACAACAAAACAATTAACCTACCCGAATCTTCCTGCGATAACCAACCAAATCAAACAGCCCTAAACTGTAGTCAAATTAAATCAATTTCTTATGGAGCAACTTCTGTAGATTTAGCCAAAAATCTTGCATATTACACTGCTGCTTCAACAATCTACCAAGTTAACCTCTCTTCAGTAAACTTTTCAACTACCCCATTTCAACTCATGAGTGCGTTTGGAAGCATTTCTGCGATGGCATTGAACAATAATTTCTCAGGGGCATATACAATTCAAGGGCGCACAAATATTACAGTCAGTCATGTGGACTTTTTGAGATCAGAGATCACCCATGTCGGTCTAAATGGCAATCCTGGTAAGATTTTGCAAGCTGTTAGTGTTGGTGAAAAGGCACTGCTCTGCATAACCGAAGCCCCAGAGATGCTCCTCGTCAACACAGATACCGGAGACTACACCAAGGTAGCTGAGGGAGTGACCAGTTTGCCCTGCAATGACACTGAGTGTGACCAGAAAAAAATGGTTGTAGCAGTTTTGGCCGATTATCGAACAAGAGGAAATGACTTGTATGCTATTGAAAAAAGTCAAGGCCAGATACTCACCCTCAAGTATAATGGTAAGTCATTGTCATAGAAATTAAATCTTTTTTTTAAATTTTTAAACAAACATATATTTCAGGGAGAATTCAAGGGAAAATGCTAACTGTAGTTTAACTTTATAAAAAATGTAGAAAATCCATTCTGTTCAAATTATGCTTGTATCTGCAAACTCTAGCATGCTCATTTCAATGTGCAAATCTACTATCTTGACTCATTGGCGTTATGTTCATTGATGAAGTTGTTGATTTTGCAGTCAGTGTTTTCTACGACGATGACGACACAACAGTATCTAATAATATTTCAACCAGTGCCGCTCCAAACAATGATCCTACAGACACAGGCAAGTGTAGTATATCTTATTATATCCTGCGTAGTGATGTGAATTCCCTGATACACTATTATTATTGAGGCTATATGAAATATCTTCTGACAAGTGACCAGCCGTGTCACAATCCATTCTGTTGCCTATAAAAGAATGATATTCCATTTATTGTGGGAAATCAAAAAATACCAATCTGGGTTAGAATTGCAGATGTTAGAAATTAGACAATCGTCATCAGGCAACTTCATGATCCGCGAACTGATGAATCACAGAATAGTCATACGAATGAACATGGATTGTGGTCATTATGTTTCAGGTGTCATAGTTGGGAGTACTGTAGGCGCAGTGATTCTCTGTTTATCGGGAATAGCCCTGACTGTTTTCTGCCTCCGCGCTAGAAACATGAAAAGACGAACTTTAAATAAGACAACTCGGAGAACACACAGAAATCCCTCCCACTCTGTCAATACTTTTGAAGGTTGGTTCTAGTAAATGTGTGTTAATTTGGTGTATACTTGAATACCAATGAAGTGTTTCAATTATCTACTAAGATTATGAAATATCAACCTGGCGCATGGTGATAACAATTATAGAATGATGATGTGTTGGTCTCTTTATTGATAATAGCCGCATGTATTTGACCTACCTAGTAATCTTACTGGATCCTAAGGATATCAGTACGTCTTTATGAAGATAAACCTTGCATGTTATAAATTCGTGTAATATTTTCATGGATTTGTCCTCTTATACCTATTGAGAGGATGACTGCTAATCATGAATGAAACCTTGTGGTTAAATTTTATCCTAGTGTTTAGCGCCTAATGTTTGTAAATTCAATTGAGTGCGTTAGAAGTATGCCTCATGAAAACAATGAATATGCATGTCGACCAATGTGCTGATCATTAAAATTCACAAAACCGCAAGTTAACAAAGCGCAAACTCTTATAAATATTTTCAGAAGTGGAGCTGAGCTCATATAACAGGGATGCAGAAGATGAAGGAGTGACTGGCATTGAAGGGAGTAGAGCTGAAACAAGTGAGGAAAGATCTGGACACATTAGAATTGTTAAAGACATGCCACTTCCTCCTCTACCACAGTCTAGAGAACCCACAGTGCAGGTACATCGAGCTCAGAGTGGTACCTCAGAATCAGATGATTACTGCTATGCTGATGTTCGTGAATATTACAAGGAAGGATCCATAACAAAATCATCAGCAGTAATTGATGAGAGGCCTCCTGTAGCACCACGTCTTCCCAGGCCACGACTGTCAATACCGAAGTTAAATGACAGATCTCAGACAATGCTACCCCGTCCAAGACCACGTCTGTCCCTCCAAACTATTCGACAGCAAAACATGCAGAATGAAGACCCATCACCATATTGTGATAATCCAAGTTTTTTCCCAATCCCTGAGTCAGAAAATCATTGTAAACCATCCATCACTGGACAAAATGAACCGTACTATGTTGAGGTACTAGCCCATAGCCACCAATCATCCAAAACACCAGTATTAGTTCATGGTAACCCAGCGAACAAGCTACCCCATCCCACACCACAGTTTGCCTTACCAATGTCTGAGCATTGTGAAGAGCAAATGGAAAACCAGTATGTGCTCTGTGACAACCAAAGTTGTATTACTAAATCTGGTGTTCCGGAGTACGCACATGATGTGTACATCACTGACCAAAGAGAAGAGACACTGGATGTTGTTGCAAGACAGGAGAGTGAAACAAAGCAGGCATCACATCCACATGCAAATATTTTTGTGACTGTTATTTCTGATAAGATGGAGTTGAAACTGCATACAAACTATGAACGCCAAACAAGTACTGTCACTGTATTAGCCAAAGATCCATGAAAAATTGAAAATCAGAGCTAGGAGCTTTGGATCTCAAGAGCCTCAGCGCCAAAGCTCCTTCCCAATGAACTGTTTTTCAGGGACACACATTGCGAGCAGAATTGTTAATTTTAATACATTCAATTCTTTTTTTATCATTCCAAATAATTTATTGTATTTCATAACTTTTATAAAATATTTATTGTTGATTTCTCTATTTTGCTCGTTATATTTTACTATTTCCATTTACCATTTATATTTTTTTTACTTCAATTTATAGATTTTGCAGTTCCTGTTTTTTCTGCCACATTATTCAATCGTTTCCACAATGTGACTTAGCTGGTACCTCTCACACACTCTATGAATTATCCTCCATGTACATATAAGCAGTAAATTAGATAATTATGATTCATCTTGTTGAGATTGATATTTATGGTGACGTGACGTGGAAATTTTTAAAGTTGTTTATATCGAAATAATCTTCTCCTCATTAAATGGGTCAATAATGATGGTGCAAAAACAGATGATTAATGCCTTGGTTCATCTGGCTTGCTTATTATAAAGACCCATAACCTTCTGCTCCAGGGCTTGTCTCTAGGTACCCCTAATGAACATAATAGAATTACTGTTGTATAAACAGATTAAGCAGTAGGAATGGGCGGGGGGGGGGATGGGGGAAGATACAGCCCTCATGTGATCAAGATTAGTCTGAGCTGCAAGACTCTTCTCTCGCCCAAAGGCCCTTCCCCCCCCCCCAGGCTGGAGAAGTATAAATATAAGATAGGTGTTGTCTTTTTTTCTCATTCATATCGAATACCATCACATCACAAGTCTAAGCGCTCAGATAGCTGAAAGTGTGCGTTTGTGGCATTACATTATCAACATGTTAAGAGCTATGCCAATCGCCATACACATCAAATATGAGCAAGCGCAACCATAAATTACGCTGGAGACGGAAGAGAATTTGCATAGTACCTCAAGAAGATGCATGCAAAAAATCTATCGTATAGAAACCACAACAGCTAAGAGAGTGAAATAAATTGTTCTATAGCTTTTCAGGTGCTAGGATCCAATTTCTTTACTTTCTCTAGAGGGGGGGGGGCAACTCCAAACCCAGGCAAATGGATCAAACTTGATCTAGGCGTAAACAATAAATAAGGAGGAAATACAAGTAGTAATTACTGTACTTTCAGATGCTTAATAGAGGATTAATTGTGTAACGAATAATCTTTGATGACAATCCCTTTGTCTTCAAGAATAAGAATTACCCTATGGGAGGGATTGAACAAAATTCACCTGCGTTTTAGCTACGTAAAATAGCAAACAAACCGCTAATAACAATTTTCAGGCAGCAGCAGCTCAATTTGCCATTAAACTCTGAAAAAAAACCTTTCCTTGGCAGTGAGAATATAGGAATGGTGGCGTTACTAATTATATCCATGTATACAAAACTTTTGTACTGGTTGGGTTCTTCCCACACAATGTCAAGTCATCAATGTTCATGTTGAGCCAATAAATATGTTTGTTGAGATACGGTGCAGAATTGAAATTGGTATTGAAAATGATGAAGCTGCCAAAGAAACCGATAAAAAAAAGGTGCGATGTGACCCAAAAAAGTACTCTTAATTAAACTACAGATGCGGGCGATCATGACATGTCAATCTATTCTTGAATGCTTGTCGGTAACTGGTTGTTTGGTCGTATTGCATGTTTGTTTCTTTTTCACTACTGATGTTGATTGACACTGTACATCCAGCTAATAGATGTAGCTGCAGAAGTATATTCTTTTTGTTGTTCCTATAGCTCAGTTATCCTGAAGGGATAATTCTATAGGAATTTCAGGACATTTTTTATTATCAGAACAATACTAATGTTGTCTGTTGTCCGTTGTCTGTTTATCCTCTTACAATCTACTTCTCTGTTAAATTTTGGTTACCCGCATCAAGGAAAAATACAGAGAGAAATGACAACAAAGAATTGCATAAACATCATTTGATTTATGGTAGCTGTCTCCAGGGTTTTCAATACAAGAAACAATCACTTCTGGGAGACTGTGACATCATAATGCAAAGAATGGGAGTTACCTTCCCTTATGTAAGGTACTCTTCCACATCAATAATTCATGCCAAGTACAGCATTGATTCTTTCTACCACGCAAATCTGACATAACTTTATCACAAGTAACTGCCTGGTTATAGCATGCTTTGGTCTTTGAGTAGTCTTTAAAGTTCATTTTATAACCCGCAATTAGAAATTTCTAGACAGATAATAAACAGATAATCCATATTTATTGTTGAGTTTCCTGTCTGCTATCAACCATCGTGAAGAGGATCCAGAAACCATTTATAAAAAAATTCAAATTTGCATCATTACTTAGGATATTTCCTTTTAGAGTTTTACGACTGTTCGTTGAAATATTAGCATCATCAACTATGCAGAAAACATGAGAGAAATTATCTGATTTTGCCAGAAGCTGCAGACCTCAACTGGTTTTCGATCACCTCAAACGCCAACTAAGGATACTAAAACAAGAAAAGTAGCTAATAAGCCTCATATATTTTTTATAGTTATCTCACCATACCCCCGCACCTAAGAAAGGACAAGGAATTTGTATCACTCTTCATTTTGATGAATTGATTGTTTTTAATATCCATAAAAGTAACAAAGGACAGTAAAACAAGAAAAGTACATATGAAACTTCAGTGTTCCTTATTCTTGACTCACCATATCCAATGTGCAGAAGAATGTAAACAATCTCACTCTAATGTATGTTGCCTCATTTGCCATTTATGAAAATGACATGTTCTGTTGCCGTGTCCCGTATTATATGCCTGGTCTGACTCTTACTGCCCTCGGCCTTAGTTAGGATACAAATATTATACATTTTATATGTTAATCATGTTGTAGATAAACAGAAGTACGGACTGTTTGAGAGAACTCCGGATTGCGCTGGTTATTAATAACCATTTTAACTTATGTAAATAGGCCGTTATTATTTCTAGATTAAAGATGGAGTGTAATTCAGATCCAGCTATAATTGTACACACTTGGTAGCCTATGTTCAGGGATTTTACTTGTGCGGGGAGTAATAATATGGACCAAAAACATTTTTATGGGACTTACTTTTACCAATTTATTTCTGGTTGTCATATTCTTTTGCATGTCAGGGAGATCATCCGCGGGTGATGGTGAACATAAAAGAGAATGTATTATATCTATAATTATTCAGATTTTAAAATTTTCATCAATTCATGTTTATGTACTATAGATCATTTTTGAGCTTGAAATCAGATTAAGACAGCTATCACACATGCATTTGCATGAAAAATAAGTCTTCAGGGTTACTTGGTCTGGTAGGTTGGGGGGTTATAAGTTAACACAATTGAGTTGCCTACTCATGCACAGCCCAACTAGTCCAGGCGATTTGTGATGAGCCTGTTGTTGGGGAAATACAGTAAAATTAGTGACTATTGCGGTTAGAAAACAACTTTTGCAAATAAACGACAAAGTCACTAACAAGTCTGTCGATGACAAAAAAATTTCAAAGAAAGTCTAATAATTTGTATGCACACTATTTGTGAGATGGGTCATGGAAAGACATGTGACAGCATGGAAAGACATGCTGACAAGCTGGAAAGACAGCTAAAACCTACTACAAGGGGTCCCAGCAATGGGCCATGCAAGGCCAATAACCCTAACACGTACGCTGTGTTTCATAGGGTGGCAATGGTGGATTGGAATGTGCTGTGGGATGAGAGAACTCCGAGTAGCGAATAGCGGGCTATCTAATTAGCGCCATAGACCCATTCTTTATTGGGGATGGTGAGATGGTGAGATGGCGAGATGGCGCAATCGGTTAGCACACTTGCCATTCACTGCCAGGCGATTAGTGCGGCAGGAGTTGTGGGTTCGAGCCCCACTGGGGGAGCTTTCATTGTTGGTTGTTCCAGCCCGCAGCACCCTCGGGTGTATACCTCTCCTTGATGAGTTCAGACCGCTAATCAAAACAACCATTATTTCTGTTATGAGCCTGTGTCAAAGAAAATATTAGAAGAACCACTGTACATTACAATATATGACGATGACGCATTCCCTGTCTACAGCTTTTCAAGCTTGAAAACAAATGGTTTTCATTTCAGGCAGCCGCGTTTGTTTGCTCTGTTTAAATAAGATCACAACACACCTCAACAAACCTCAAATTTCATCATCTAAAAAAAAATTGTCGTCCCCTCCACAAACATTATTCCCGTGGCTCAGTAGACAGTTGAAGAGGGCAATATAAGTATGATTCCTATCTTCAAAGAGGTTGTGTAGATCATTATTTTAGTCAATGTTCTGGCGATTAGTCTGAGCCCCAAGAATCTTGCCCCGCCCGACATGTTAAGAAAAATGTCACTTGCCATAAGCACCGAAATATGTGCAAGCACAACCATAAAACTAAGCTGGACAAGGAAGAGAAATCACATCCTAATACCCGGAGTAGATGTGACATGCATGCAAAAAATCATTTTTATAGAAACCACAACAGCTAAGTGAGTGAAATAAATAATTCTATAGCTTCTCAGGTGAGTCTACCACTAAATAAATAAGAAGGAAATTACAAGTAGCATTTACGTAATTACAGATGTTAAATAGAAGATTAATTGTGAAATGAATAATCTTTTATGACAATCCCTTTGTCTTCGAGAATAAGAATTACCCAATGGGAGGGATGAACAAAATTCACCTGCATTTTTATGTATGCTAGCAAAAAACTGCTAATAACAATGCACTGTGCAGTCGAAAAGCAGCTTAGTATTTAGGATTAATTTGCAATTAATCTGGGAAAAAAAACCTTTCCCTGGCAGTGACAATATAGGAATGGTGGCGTTAATAATTATTCAGATACAAAAAGTTCTTTTCCTGGTTTAGTTTTCTACCCACACAACATCAATTCATCAAAGTTTATGTTGAGCCAATAAATATGTTTGTTGACCTTAGGTGTGAAATTTTTGTAGCAATTTATGGAAAATAATGAAGCTACGAAAAAACTGATAAAAAGTAAGGTGCAATGCGACACAAAAGTTTAGTCTAAACTACAAATGCTTCCAATAGTAGCATGTAAATCTATTCTTGAATATTAGTTGGTAAGTTGTTGTTTGGTGGTATTGTATACTTGTTTCTTTCTACAGATACTATTTAATACTGCAGCAGCAGTATATTCTTTTTATTGTTTCTATAGCTCAGTTATCATTGAGGGATAGTTTTATAGAATTTCAGGACCTGCTCTAATTGTAAGAGCCACACTAATTTTGTCTGTTTTATCCTCATATAGTCTACGTATCTGTCAAAGTTGGTATCCCACTGCAATGAGGCATAAGGAGAGAAATGACAACAAAGGATTGCAAAACAACGCTTGATTTATGGTTTGTAGCTGGCAATTTGCGAGTTGTGCAGTGGCTGGCAGCAAGGCATCACTGCTCGTTGTATGCAGATGTTGAGAGAAGTTTGAGTTATTGAGAAACAATTAATCTTCGGAATGTACTTATGTGTTAGACACAAGGTCTACCCAATGAAGCTCATGGTCACAAATTACCTGCCCTTTGTTATGAAATCATGGCAAAAACAGAAACTCTTCCATCTGTCAGGTCACAAGCTCCTAATCACAAGCCTGAAACTAATTCTTCTTTACCACAGGCAAATCTCACTTTACTGGCCAATTCACTGAGGTTACAAGAATTAGAAAAAGATAAAGTTTTTTTTATAACCAA
This sequence comes from Membranipora membranacea, assembly GCA_914767715.1. Taxonomy (NCBI): domain Eukaryota; kingdom Metazoa; phylum Bryozoa; class Gymnolaemata; order Cheilostomatida; family Membraniporidae; genus Membranipora; species Membranipora membranacea. Next base: position 18,112,803 of record OU612066.1, on the reverse strand, counting down.
CGATTAGCAAGTTCTAGACAGGTTATACGGATAATCAATACACTGTGGAGTTCACTTCCCTATCTCCATCAACTGTTGTGAAAATGATCGCCATTTATAAGAAAATTTAAAATTTGCACCATAACTCAGGTCATTTCTTTTAGCAGTTTTACTACCATTTGTTGAAAGATTAGCATAAACACAACCATGCGAAGAAACATAAATACCGGTACAAGCTGCAGACCTCATCTGGTTTTTAATCGCCTGAAACGCTAACAAAGGATACTAAAACAAGAAAAGTAACTTTGAAGCTTCAAATATTCCTTATTTTTAACTCACCATATCCGATATCCCATATGTACTGAAGAAAGGACAATGAATTTTTATCACCCTTTATTTTAATGAATTGATGCTTTGAATTTGAGCTACTTGCTACATTTTAACGGTTCAACCCAGTCAAGCCAGTCTTCACTCAGCACTTTATAAAATGACTTCTAACACAGAAATTCTACTTTACTATATAGCAATATTAGGTAAGCATGTAATTCATTGAATACAGTATGTGTAAGAATAATTCTTTCAGACTTCTTCAAAAAACATCCATTGATCAGTTGGTTAGTTGTTACCAAATTTATAAATAATTATGGTTTATTAATTAACTCTTACGAAGAAATTTACGGGCATCTGTCTTGATATTAGACTGCAGGTTATAGTTAGAAGCTTGTGTGAATCTTAATCTTAACCTTAGTATATTAGTATAGTAAGGCCAGAGACTATAGATATATCTATAGTCTCTGGCAAGGCTGCATATGTATTGATTTACAGTACACCAGATTGCTACAACATGGTCTTCATATTAAACCAGTGAGTTTTTGAGGTGTACAAATGAGTGATTTGATTGGTGAAGCCTCAGCATTCGATGGCAAATAAAAATAAGGAGAGACAGACATGACAATAGAGGGTTGCATAAATAACAGATGTTTGGGTGATTGGGGTGCTGAGATTGAGAAATGGCTCATCTCCAGGATGTAAATATATATCATCGAAGGCCAGACCAATGGGAGCACAAGCTCATAATCCATTTGCCTTTTGTTATAGAGCTTGTATCAAAAAGTAATAGTTCTGTTATTATGCAAGCTATATGTCTCCATGCGTCAAGCCACTAACTCCCTGTCATAAGCTGACAAGGAAATCATTGTTAAATAGGGTCAATCACATTTATTCCGTTGGCTCACAAAAGGGGGTAGAGGGAAATAAGGTAAAAAAATTTCCAATGGTTTCATCGTCAAATGGTGTGAACAGTGAACATTATAGTTGATCCTCAATTTTAGTTGGAAAGGACCTTCAGAGCTTTCCCGCCCCACGATTCCAACAAGATGTTACATTCTATCCCAGGTTTTTCAAAATATATCGGATTCAGTTGCGTATGGATGATTGAGCATGAACTTATAAACTTATATGGTCGGCTATTAAGGAAAACGATTGTATTTTTAAAAGCGGAGGCAATAGACGAGAGCTTGCGTGGTATATTAATTTCAACTTTGTTAGCGTTGATAACAATAGATCAAAAATTCAGTTGGCACAAGATAAAACTAATCTGCATTCTTCAATCATTATCAATGAAAGTGGTCGCTGTTAATTTTTACCATGGTGTGTTTGATATTTTACTTATATATTTCCTCTTGAAGGACCAAGATGGATTCTTTGATAATCCTTGATTGCGCCATATATTGAATACTGCCTTTTAAGGGATGGATGGATTTGGGCTGAGATAAAGTTCAAGGTCAACAGTGTTTGGCACAGTCTCTGTCACATAATTTTTATGAGTACTGTTTATTGACAGCCATGTCTGATGCCTGCCCCGAACTAAGGTTGAAAGAAGAAAGAGCGACAAGCCACGAGAGGATTTGGAAATTAGACAATGATTATTCTAGTGTCCCAGCCTCCTTTGATGAAGTATCCAACGAGTTTATACTGTTAACAAAAACGCACCCTCGGAGATATGGTAAATAAAATAATTAAGTTTTGAGCATCCTTTTACTACAGACCACCACAAGTCTCAAATGATGCATAAGAATTGATCACTTCTTGTTTAGTTCTTGCCTCAAATGCTTCATAGCAGTCAATATGTTGTCATTATATGCTAACCATAGTTCAAATCTTTCGTTATTAAGTTTTGTAGGCTTCAGGAGTAAAATTCATATGACATAATGTTTTTAACTGGAGAGGCTTAAATTTTTTGGCAATCAACTTGTGATACAGTTAGAGAACAAACAGAAGAAAAGTGACCAAGCACTAGAATGCAAACTATAATGAAAAAACTATCCAAGTATTTTGATATTCGGCATACAGGAGTAACATAACACAATCTTATGCTAGAGCATAGATTTTATTCTATTTTTCAGTAAGCCCTAACTAACCCTTCATTAATGACACTTGTTTTAGAGAGCGAATATGAATTTTTGAGCTTCGATATGTATGAACTACCTGGTGATAACAGACTTTTCTTCATCATACACATTTACAATCGAAAATGGGTCGGTGGTTATTCAAAGTACTCGCTTGGTCAATTGACAGAAGCTCCATCTGGTTACAAGGTTATCTCAACGGTAAGCATGTATTTGGTATATGTTCCAAACTTTAAAATGGTTTAAAAATGGAAAGAAATGGGGAATGGATATTTTGTGATATTCTTCAAACTGTGATGCCTTACAAAAGGAATAAACATCTACATACTTTTTTTCTTTTTTATAATGTTACATATTATAGGGGAAAAAATATGGGGCGCTTCACGCATTTGTAACCGAAAGTGACAATCAACGCCACTGTATATGTTGTTTGGCAGACAGGGTACTTGCCATAGTATTAGATGTTGTTAATCTGGTGCAGAATTGACGAGCAAATGAACAGCATCACCAAGACATTGTTAGAATTTCAACAATGTACGACATAGGTTAGTTAAAGGGAGGTGGGAGGGGAAATTGAGCAGACTTTTTTTCTTTCAATACTGGCATGCTGACAGGATATCAGATTGAAGGAAAGAAGATGTGAATAACATAAAAGCCTATCATTGGCTGTGAACAGTAGTTCTAAGTTTTCCTTACCAATAAGTTTTCCTTAGCTGGTTGAGGGAGGGCAACTTCTTATTCAGTTGACCTTGATTATTTGTCATGTCTTCGGACTGATTGCCAAGACAAGGAGAGTGTTATAAGGGCGGAAAAAAATCTCTTTTTTGTACCAAAAACTTTATTTTGTTCACCCTTTTGACCTAACCAATCTACTGAATTGACGGCCAAAATCCGTCCTCTTTCTCTTTCTCTTTCTTTAAGTCTCAGATACCAGTCCATTCTTATATTTTACCTAAATGAGACATGAATATTTCAGTAGAGGCAGTAGATTAAGATATCAAGAGGGAAAATAAAGGTATATATTTTCATGTTACTTTTTTTCAAAGATGTCTGGTCAAAATGACCTTATATTCACCCAGTAACTTAACCCATGATTTTTAGAGAGTAGGGTCACCAAAAGCATACATCATGAATTTTCTTTTTAATTCGCTTCCAGCCAAGCAGAGAAAAGCCTTTACCAATTGTATCGATGTGTGATGATAACGTGTTTGAGGTCCAAAACATCCATAATCCTAATGGAAAGTTTTTATCTGTTGGCGCACTTGGAGACTTCCGACTCATCAAACACCGCAGTAAGCTAAATAGAGTCATTGTTGTATTGTTGTCGGTAACCATCGCCGAGACAGAACTTGGCAAATTATGACCACCTATACTATGTAGAAACTCAATATATACATTTCCTCCTTAGCTTCAAAATGATAGAAAGATAGGGAGAGATAGAAAAAAAAATTGTATTATATTTTGACAGTATCCTGGCTAATTTATATTTAGTTTATGGGCTATTTGATTAAAAGGTTGATTAAAATAAGATGTCATATCACACGCCACATCCTGAAGCATGGGAGGCGAAATACTAGTTGCCTTAGGGGCTAGGCTGCAATATCTGCGCATATTTGCTCTCAGTTTGCAGGCAGGTCGGAGCACACCTGGGGGTTCAACCGAACCCCAGTAGTCAGTAGACTTCAGTGGGATTCGAACCCACGGCCTTCAATATGAAGGGACGGCGCTCTAACCAACTGAGCTACCTCCTACTCCTATTTGATGTAATAATTGACTATATATGTATAATATTGTTGATAATACTTTGCTTATTCTTTTTATAGGTGGGGGAAAGAAGAGTATACTCTGTACTTTCGGAAGCAGGTTTCCAAAACTGCGGCTAGCCGCCATCAACTCGTGTACAAGAGATGTTTGGTTTTGTTGGGATTAAAATGTTTGTCTTTAAAGATCATGAGACTATAATAAAGGTCCAAAAAGTAAAACGCACAGCGTCTCACAAATCACATCCATCAAATCAAATCATATCTAAAATCTGTCAAATCCCATATTCAACTCGGCTGACAGTGGCAACTATACTGTTTGGAACATAGTCATCCTACTGATGAATCAGCAATAATCAAAAACTGTCCAGGGGTATTTGAAGCCATAAGACTGTGTCAAACACCTGTTCTATTCGGAGAGTATGGTCTCAAACATATCATCCTCTCCCAAGACCAGACAAGGGTATTGCTATCATTGCATACTAATAATAATATTGACGTAGTTATGTAAAATCTATCAAACTTTTACACAAACTAATATATTTATGGCAAAAGCGTAACACTGTAGCTGAGGTAGGCCCAATCGGAGTTCTTCATTTTAGTTTGAGCATGATATTCGCATTATAGGAGAGGATGGAAGGCTTTATAAGTTTTTGCAAAAAATTAGCAGAGTTGTGGTGGCTCAAACATAAGGATTATGCCTAGAGGTGGTATAAAACGTCGATTGATTCTATTGTTCAAGCATTTTGAGTATAGCGTTTGTTCATGGTTTGTGTACCCTGCTTCAATTAAGAAGTGACAGGCTTTTCTTTGTTCCTTGACAGTAACAAATAAGCAGAATGAGATGGAATGCAGCAATCATCATCCAGGTAGGAATTATCGCAGTTGTGTTATCATTGCACTCATATTTTCGTCTGACCAAAGTGAGATGTTCTAACTGTGTGATTGATTAGAGTCCTTTATCTCATTAATATCAACTCAATCCATGTCCCACATGGTTGATAGAAGGAGCAGTGGATTAATCTGATCCATGTTTTACTTTTTCAAATTTTTGATAACTGTGGACGATGACGTGCCTTTGCAAGGACTAGCCAAGCTTGTTATGTTCATGCTGTGATGGACTGCATATTAATTTGTTTTGTCCAAATCTGTATTTATTAATTCACAAATTTGGTGTTTCAACTCAATAGGCCCAGAAATAACAATGGAAGATGTATTTTGTTCTAAATCTAACCAACTGGGTCAATGGACTAAAACTTACTATTATTTATTGTTTGTAGTTCCTACTCGCATTGTGGTGTGGATTGTATGGTGAAGCCTCTAACAATAATCTCAGTTACAGACCTGCATCGACTGCTAGAGTATCCAGGTATGTAACTTGATTTTGACTTCAAACAGACCCGGTGTAACTGATCGTTGAATATTTAACATATTAACTTTCTCCTATCTCTTGAATTACCTCGACCCTAATACCTCTTCTTACAATACTTCCGGTTCTTTCTTTTTTATGAGAACATGCTTACATAGAGATGAAGAGTTTACCAACAATGATTAATGCAATTAAAAAAAAGTTTAAACAAGTTTAAAAATAGTCTGGTCAGGTTTTCCAAAAACAAAACTAAAATTCATCGCAATTACATATAGCTATAAAATAGTGATTTACTAGGGAGAGCTGTTCTGCTCTTTAAAATGAACCTGGCACTATGCCTATTAATGGATTGTCTATGTGGGATGTGGAAGTGTAGCCTGTGATTCTTGTTAGAAGTTAGACAGTACTTTAGAAACATAGCCACCGCATAGTTTGTTCAACACGTCATTTATAAAATGATGATGTAATTGGCTGTGGTTTTTATTCAAGTCAAGATGATCTCTTGTTGCTCACTATATGTTGCCCCTTTATTGATTGATGTGGTTTGTATCTGAAAATGTTGGAGTTGTCTATACTATATCCACATCTCTATCAATAATTTGAAATTGCTATGTAAAATGACCCGTATCGGTGTTTCTTTCAGTGAACCATCACTAGTTCTTTATAACCAAAATTTGATTTCCAGTTCGTTTCAAACTCTTTGTTCCTGTATCAAAATATTGGTTCATGTTCCGATCGACAGTGAAAGTCTTGCAGTTGTGTGTACCATCCTTCTATTCATAGTGTTTTGATAAGAAACAATGGCATTCATTTTCGTTAATATCCAAAAAAAGAACCATAAGAATTCAACAAAATCTGAGTTATTTTACCAGGCATAGCTAATGAAGTAGGGTAAATAAATCTTAAAGGTGAAGGCATCTTTTGCAGAGCATTTGTCCAGGGAGATTGGGACTCCCTGGTTTGTCTGAATATACTATTTCCACACCCCTGCTGCCTAATTCATTGGCAACATAAAGCTTATAAGTAAGTAATGTTCTGGTATCCTATTTAACATCAAAATTTTCAGAATGTAGAAGCTGCCATTTTGTTATCTTGTTTGCGTGATGGAAGAGGGTTGAAAATGGTGTAGTTAATTAGCTAATCAGTCCCTCATAAACCCATCCTGTGACATGAAAATATGCTTTAAAGTTGCGCTTGCCTTAAAGTATGAATCAGATACTGGTCAGCATTATCCCGATATACTGAGTACATGATTGTGTAGTCTTCAGCTTGTCTGTAGGTTTTTGTCATAAATGGTCTGTTTTATAAGGTTACGGCTATATTTTATAGTCGGGCCTATTTATGTCCCTAGCTTTTACGTGTCAAACAACTAGCATGTGTATATATGAGTGTGTTTATGTATCTTTTTTTTATTTTAATTGTTGCAGCATGATTCTGAACTTGGAAGTTACCCACAAATTGGATGTTAACTTGACAAATCTCAATAGCATGAAAGCAATTCAGCCGGACAAACTTTTTGATGACAAGTTATACTACTCACTGGATAAGAGTATTTACAGTAGGAGCAAATCACAGCATAAGTCAAAAGTGATCCTGACAACCGACGAAAAAATCAGAAGCATCCAACAGATTGGCAACGATACTTTCCTTGTCCATGAAGAAACCGCAATACAAGTTCATTCCACTGGAAAAAAGGACAACAAAACAATCAACCTACCCAAGTTTTTCTGCGACAACCAACCAAATCAAACAACGTTAAACTGCAGTCAACTTAAATCAATTTCTTTCGGACCAACTTCTGTAGATTATGCCAATAATCTTGCATATTACACTGCTGCTTCAACAATCTACCAAGTTAACCTCTCTGAAAACTTCTCAACTACCCCATTTCAACTAAGGAGTTCTTTTGGAGACGTTTATGCGATGGCAAAAATCGATAATATCTCAGGGGCATATACAATTCAAGGAAACACAAACATTACAGTCAGTCACGTGGACTTTTCGAGATTAGAGGTTACTCCTGTGCCTCTTAAAGGGAATCCTGGTACAATTTCACAAGCTGTCAGTATCGGTGAAAACGCACTGCTCTGTAAAACCAAAGCCTCAGAGATACTTCTTGTCAACACAGATACTGGAGACTACACAAAGGTAGCAGAGGGGGTGAATAGTTTCCCCTGCAATCATACTGAGTGTGACCAGAAACAGATGTTTGTACCAGTTTTGGCCGATTATCAAACCAGAGGAAAAGACTTGTACGCTATTGAAAGGAGTCAAGGTCAGATAATCACCCTCGAGTATCATGGTAAGTCATTGTTTTAGAAGTTGAATTTGGTTTTGAATTTTTAAACAAACATATAATTCAGGGAGAATTCAAGGGAAAATGCCAACTGCAGTTTACCATTATATGAAAAATGTGAAAATCCCCATTCAATTTAAATTATGCTTGTATAGACATCTCTGCAAACTCTAGCATGCTCATTTCAATGTGCAAAACTACTATCTTGACTTATTGGCGTTATGTTCATTGATGAAGTTGTTTTCTATGACGATGACGACACGACAGTATCTAATAACATATCAACCAGTGCTTCTCCAAACAATGACCCGACAGACACAGGTAAGTGTAGTATATCTTATAATATCCTGCACATCGATGTGAATTCCCTGATACACTATTAACTAAGGCTATATGAAATATCGTTTGGCAAGTGGCCAGCGGGGTCTAAATCCATTCTATTGCTTATAAAAGAATGATATTCCATTAATTGTCGGAAATGATAAAATACCTATCTGGGTTAGCATTGCAGATGGTTAGTACTTACACAAAAGCCATCAGGCAACTTCATGATTCACAAACTGGAAAATCACAGAACAGCTAGTAGGTATATGAATGTACATGTGTCATTATGTTTTCAGGTGTCATAGTTGGGAGCGCTGTAGGCGCAGTGATTCTTTGTTTATCGGGAATAGCCCTGACTGTTTTCTGCCTCCGCGCTAGAAACATGAAAAGACGAACTTTCAATAAAACAACTCGGAGAGCACACAGAAATCCCTCCCACTCCGTCAATGTCTTTGAAGGTTGGTTCCAGTAAATGTGTGTTAATATAATATATTGACTTGAATACCAACAAAGTGTTTTAAAAATCTACCCTGAATATGTAACATCAACTTTGCGCATGGTGATAGCAATGGAAAGTCAATAATATAATGATGATGTTTTGATTTTTTCGTTAATGATAGTTGCATGAATTGCTGTGTTGGCGACATATATATTCGTTGTTTTCATGAAGAGTATTCCAAATGCACGCAATGAATTTACAAACAAAGGGCGCTACACACTAAGATGAATGTATGCACAAGGTTTCATTCATGATTAGAATTCATCTTTTAGGTAGGGTAGGACAAATCCGCTAAAATATTAATCATGAAAATATTATTCATCGGCACCTTAGGGTGAGCACAATTTATATTACAAGTCGCCAACACTCTAATGCGCTGATGAATTAAATTCACAAAGTCACAACATAGTCAACAAAGCACCAACTCACTTTGTCAATATTTTCAGAAGTAGAGCTCAGCTCATATAACAGGGATGCAGAAGATGAAGGAGTGATTGGCATTGAAGAGAGTAGAGCTGAAACAAGTGAGCAAAGATCTGACAGTGTTAGAGTCTTTCAAGAGAGACCACTTCCTCCTCTACCACAGTCTAGAGAACCCACAGTGCAGGTACATCGAGCTCAGAGTGCTACCTCAGAGTCAAATGATTACTGCTATGCTGATGTTCGTGAATATTACAAGGAAGGATCGATAACAAAATCATCAGCAGTAAAAGATGAGAAGCCGCCTGTAGCAGCTCGCCGTCCCAGACCACGGCTGTCACTACCGAGGTTTGATCAGCGAATAAACAGCCCCTTCCCTTATTGTGACAATCCTCAGACAATGCCACCCCGTCCAAGACCACGACTATCCCTCCAAACTACTCGACAGCGAAACATGCAAAATGAAGACCTGTATTGTGATAACCCCAGTTTTCTCCCTGTACCTGAGGCCTTAGAAGATGATTGTAAGCCGTCTGTCACTCAACCCTGGCACCACTAGATATAACTCCACTTGCAATTTGCCTTCACAGATTTGCAACATACTCAACAACGAAAATCCTGGGTATAAGCGCTGGTTCTGCACCACAGGGCAGTCAGCAGCCCTTAAACCCCAATGGCTGCAAAAACTGAATTGAATTGGGAAGCTATGTTTTTGGATTAATCTAATTTATATTTCACTAATTCAAGTTTAGGATGACATCATTTCAAGGTCTGGCAAAGCCTCATCAGTTTACTTATGACGGACTGCATCTTAAATGGCAACCAGGGTTTCGCAGCAATGCATAAATGGGTAGTAACTAATGATCTATGCAGCATCAGCTTTGTGCATGACACAATGCAAATATCACAAAGTAGTTGCTGACTCTTGACTGAGTTATACTTCAGTTTAGGGGAGGATCAAAGACATTGCTGTGATAATGATAGAGCACAGGCTAAATTTAACAGGAACAGGAAACTGCTCTGTCTGGTTCCATATTAGTTGATTTTGAGCAGCATAATTTCACATGATGGATCAAATGTTTAAAAAAAAGTCTCACTGAATAATCAAACGATTTTGATTCGGTCTTTTTCCCTATGCATAATGTGCAATCTGCTATCAATCGATGAGAACTTTATGAAAGGGCAACCAAGGTTTTGCAGCAATGCATTAATGGGTAGTAAATAATTTGCTGGGTAGCATCAGCTTTGTGCATTACGCGATGCAAAACTCAAAGTAGTTGCTGACTTTAAGCTTGGTAACACTTCAGTTTAGGGGAGGTTCGAAGACATTGCTGTTATGATGTTAGAGCACAGGCTATATAATAACAGGAACAGGTAACTGCTCTGCAGTCTGCGCATGTGCGAACTGTTGAGGCATACAATCGTCTCTGCAGCATAGGGCTTGAACTAATTCACCTAGTCTGAGTACCAAAATTGGGAAAACAATGGAAACCCATATTTTGGATATATTTGAGCCTAAATGGAACACTGGTTTTGATATCTCATAACCTTGAACCCTGGGAGTTGCCTTTCTTGATGGAAGGCAGCGCCACCACTGCTGTGCTGCAGAGATAGACTATGTCACAAGGCTATCCTGCAAGCAGAATGACTGCTCTGTGGCATTCTGCTTGCAGGATAGCCTTGTGACATAGTCTATCTCTGCAGCACAGCAGCAGTCTGCGCATGTGCGAACTGTTGAGGCATACGTTCGTCTCTGCAGCATAGGGCTTGAACTAATTCACCTAGTCTGAGTACCTAAATTGGGAAAACAATGGAAACCCATAATTTGGAAATATTTGGACCTAAATGGAACACTGGTTTTGATATCTCATAACCTTGAACCCTGGGAGTTGCCTTTCTTGATGGAAGGCAGCGCCACTACTGCTGTGCTGCAGAGATAGACTATGTCACAAGGCTATCCTGCAAGCAGAATGGCACAGCAGTGGTGGCGCTCCCTTCCATCAAGAAAGGCAACTCCCAGGGTTCAAGGTTATGAGATATCAAAACCAGTGTTCCATTTAGGCCCAAATATTTCCAAATTATGGGTTTCCATTTTTTTCCCTATTTTGGTACTCAGACTAGGTGAATTAGTTCAAGCCCTATGCTGCAGAGACAAACGTATGCCTCAACAGTTCGCACATGCGCAGACTGGCTCCGCGGTATTCTATTATAGCTGAGTTTGAGTACCTGATAGGAGAAATGTTTCACAAGAATTCTGGCTGAATAATCATCCGAATTAGATTTTGTCTTTTTCCCTATGCAAAAGGGATAGTCTGCTATTAATTAATGAGAAGTTGTTTGGAACCCTTTAAATGATTAAAGTACTGACTATGATATATTGTTTGTAGTTTCTATTTGTACTGTGGTGTGGAGTGACTGGAGAAGTCTCTAACAATAATCTCAGCTACGACTGCTCAAGTATCCAGGTATGTGTGACAGACAGAAAGACTCCACATCACTGATCAATTATTGTTTACATATTATTATCTTTCTCCTATCTCCTGTATTATTTCTACCTTTATACCTCATCTCCAGGGTTAAAAGAATGTGGGTTAAAATTGCAAGTTCTGTCTCTGTCTGAAAACTGAGATCTTTAGGTTCAGGGCTATTCTGTCATAAGTGCTCTCCTTTCAATGTTTTGGGTATTTTTAATTGGCTTTTATTGGTTAATTTGAGCCTATTTATGTCCCTAGCTTTTAAATCAAATCTTTAAACAACAATAGATATAGACTTCATCCAATACTAGCATGTTTAATAAATCATCTATTCAAAACTCTGTTTTCCCAGACATACCCGTGTAAAACTACTTCATAAAAAATGTGATGCTAAGTTTTTCATTCTCTAACCCCATTGCTGCACTCAATAAAAAGTTGAATTCGGTTTTTTTGTGATATGTGCCATAGCTCCTGTTCATGTACCTATTGGGATGGGAGGAGTCTTCTCTGCCTGTCGCCATGGCACTTTTGGTAAGAGGGCTGTGGGCAACGTCTAGACCAGCTTTGGGTTGGCATGCTTCCCTGCCTTGTCGGTGGTGTCATGCGGTGGAGAAGGAAAATTAGAGCCGGGCAATGTTCACACTAGCCTGTAACTGGCTATCTGGTTATCCCCTTCTTTTATAGACTACATATTTTTCTCTATCTTTGCAGCATGATTCTGAACTTGGAAGTTTCATACAAACTGGATGTAAACTTGACAGATCTCAACCGCATGACAGCAATTCAACCTGACAGATTTGACGACAAATTCTACTACTCACAGAATAAGAGAATTTACAGTAAGAACAAAAGATAGCAAAAGTCAGGACGGATCCTGACAACTGATGAAGAAATCGAAAGCTTCCAACAGATTGGCAACGAAACGTTCCTTGTCCGTGAAAAAAACGCAGTCAAAGTCTATTCCACCGGGAACAGGGACAACAAAACGATCAACCTAAGATACAAAGTTTCTGCTACATACAATTCTTTACCGTTACATTTGAGATCTAAAGAGAAGTTCAGTTCATTCAAAACTTTACTTTTCAACCATATATTATTGACTTGACCAACATCATTGATGATATTATTTCCCTTCTGTTTCTCATTTTTTGTTATAAAAAAAATTGTTTTCTGGCACTGAGTGCAAAACATTTCAAATGAGATGACTTTTGATGCCAATAAAAAGTATATATATAACCTACCCGAATCTTTTTGAAACAACCAACCAAATCAAACATCTTTAAACTGCAGTCACCTTAAATCACTACATTTCGGACCAACTTCTGTTGATTCGGCCAATAATCTTGTATATTACACTGCTGCTTCAACAATCTACCAAGTTAACCTCTCTGCTAAAAACTTTCAAACTACCCCATTTCAACTCATGAGTTCTTTTGGAGATATTGATGCGATGGCATTTAACAATAATTTCTCAGGGGCATCTACAATTCAAGAAAGCACAAATATTACAGTCAGTCATGTGGACTTCTTGAGATCAGAGATTGCTTCTGTCGGTCTTAACGGGAAACCTGGTACAATTTTGCAAGCTGTAAGTATAGGTGAAAAGGCACTGCTTTGCGTAACCGCCGCCCGAGGGATGCTTCTAGTCAACACAGACACTGGAGACTACACAAATGTAGCAGATGGAGTGACCAGTTTGCCCTGCAGTCATACTGAGTGTAACCAGAAACAGATGCTTGTACCAGTTTTGGCCGATTATCAAACTTGACTTGACTTGACTTGTATGCTATTGAAAGAAGTCAAGGTCAGATAATCACCCTCAAGTATAATGGTAAGTCATTGTTAAAGAATTTGAATCTTTTTTTTAATTTTCAAACAAACATATAGTTCAGGGAGAATTCAAGGGAAAATGTTAACAGTAGTTAACATTATATAAAATGTGGAAAATCCATTCTGTTTAAATTATGCTTGTATAAACATCTCTGCAAACTCTAGTATGCCCATTTCAATGTGCAAATCTACTATCTTGACTTATTGGCAATATGTCCATTGATGGAATTGTTGATTTTGCAGTCAGTATTTTCTACGACGATGGCAACACGACAGTATTTAATAATATTTCAACCAGTGCCGCACCAAACAATGGCTCCACAGACACAGGTAAATGTAGTATATCTTATTATATCATGCATGGTGATATAAATTCTCTGATACACCATTTATTTAGGCTGTATAAAATTTAATCTTCTGACAAGTGACCAGCGGTGTCTCAATCCATTCTATTGCTTATAAAGGAATGATTTCCATTTATTGTTGGAAACGGGAAAATACCAATCCAGGTTAGCACTGCATGATGGTTAAAAATTTGACAATCATCATCAGGCAATTTGATGATATGCGAACTGATAAATCATAGAACAGCTAATAGTAATATGAACTTACATGTGTCATTGTGTTTTCAGGTGTCATAGTTTGGTGTACTGTAGGATCAGTGATAATTTGTTTATCGGGAATAGCCCTGATTGTTTTCTGCCTCCGCGCTAGAAACATGAAAAGACGAACTTTAAATAAGGCAACTCAGAGGACACACAGGAATCCCTCCCACTCTGTCAGTACTTTTGAAGGTTGGTTCCAGTAAATGTGTGCTAATATCCTTATATTGACTTATATACCAAACCAACTAAGTGTTTTGAAATTCTACCCTGAATATGTAATATCAACTTTGCGCATGGTGATAGCAATGGAAAGTCAATTATAGAATGACGATGTTTTGGTTTTTTTTCAATAGTAGTTGCATGTAATTGACATACCGGTGGTTGACGACATATATATTTGTTGTTTTCATGAAGAGTATTCCAAATCCACGCAATGAATTTACAAACAAAGGGCGCTAAGCACTAGGATGAAATGTAACCACAAGGTTTCATTCATGATAAGAAGTCATCTTTTCATAGGTATGGGCGGACAAATCTGCGAAAATATTAATCATGAAAATAATTATTCATCGGCACCTTAGGGTGAGCGCGATTTATATTATAAGTCGCCAACACACTAATGGGCTGATGAATAAAATTCACAAAGTCACCACATAGTCAACAAAGCACTAACTCACTTTGTCAATGTTTTCAGAAGTGGAGCTGAGCTCATATAACAGGGAAACAGAAGATGAAGGAGTGACCGGCATTGAAGAGAGTAGAGCTGAAACAGGTGTGGAAAGGTCTGACTGTATAAGAGTCTTCAAAGACAGGCCACTACCTCCTCTACCACAGTCTAGAGAGTCCACAGTACAGGTACATCGAGCCCAGAATGGTGCCTCAGAATCAGATGATTACTGCTATGCTGATGTTCGTGACTATTACAAGGAAGGATCGATAACAAAATTATCAGCAGTAAAAGATGGGAGGCCTCCTGTAGCGCCTCGCCATGCCAGACCACGGCTGTCACTACCGAGGTTTGATCAGCAAATAAACAGACCCTACCTTTTTTGTGTCAATCCTTGGACAACGCCACCCCGTCCAAGACCACGACTGTCCCTCCAAACTACTCGACAGCGAAACATGCAAAATGAAGACCCGTATAGTGATAACCCCAGTTTTCTCCCTATACCTGAGGCCTTAGAATATGATTGTAAGCCTTCTGTCACTCAAAAAAATGACCCATACTATGTTAAGGTACTAGGCCATAGCTACCAATCATCCAAACCAACAGTGTTAGTACATGGTAACCCAGCGAACAAGCTACCCCATCCCACACCACAGTTGGCCTTACCAATGTCAAATCATCCTGAGGAGCAAATTGAAAATCAGTATGTGCTCTGTGACAACCAAAGTTGTATTACTGAATCTGAGTACGCACATGATGTGTACGTCATTGACCAAAGAGAAGTTTTGGCTCAAAAGGAGACACTGGATGTTGATGCAAAAGAGGAGAGCGAAACGAAGCAGGCATCACATCTACACGGAAATATTTTTGTGACTGTCATTTCTGATAAGATGGAGTTGAAACTGCATACAAATTATGAACGCCAAGCAAGTACTGCTACTGTATTAGCAAAAGATCCATAAAAGATTGAAGATCAGAGCTATGAGCATTAGATCTCAAGAACATCAATGCAAAATATTTTTTTCTCATTAACTATATTTTTGGGATGTACGCTGCAAGCAGATTGAAGCTGCCTTAATTGCCTTTGTATATGCATTTGCATCAATTCTTTTTTTTAATTATTCTGAATAATTTTTTGAATTTTTCTATTTTTATTCATTAACTATTGGTTATTGTTTCATTTTGTTTATTATAGTTCATTATTTGAATTTATCATTTATATTTTATTCCTTCATTTTATAAAATTTGCAGTTTCTGTTTTTATGCTTCATGATTTAACCGTATACATATTGAGACTTAGCCGGACAACATGTAAAGAACAATCAAGTCAATCGCCATACACAAACCACACACAAAACCATAAACTATGCTGGACATGGAAGAGACATCTAAGTTCCAGAGTAGATGTGAGATATATATAAAAAGTCTACATTTTAAAAATCATAGTAGCAAAGTGAGTGAATCAAATTATTCTATACCCTCTCAGGTAAACCTAGCACTATTGGTTTAGTAAACAATAAATAAGATGGACATTCCAAGTAGCATTTAATAATTGCAGTTAATAAAAAAAAAATTAATTGTGAAATGAATGATCTTTGATGACAATCCCTTCGTCTTAGAGGTTAAGCATTACCCAATGGAAGGGTATGAACACTATTCACCGCCATTTTTGCTACATATTGTAGCAAAAACAGCTAATAACAATGGACTGTACATCAAAAATAAGCTTAATTTTAATGATTAATTTGCCATTAATCTCTGTAAGAAAACAGTAAATAACAATGAAGTAATGGTGGAATTAATAACTATTCGTATAAAAAACACTATTTCTACACTGGTTTCTACCCAAGCATCATCAATACGCCAAAGCCAATAATTACATTTGTCGAGATTAGGCGTGAAATTTCCAGTAAGACTTTTTGTGGAAACCTGCCGAAAAACTGATGAAATATTAAGGTGCAATGTGACATCAAAGTTTACTGTAGATGCGATGCATGACATGTCAATCTATTCTTGATTAATCATTTTATGTTTGACTCCCGTGTATTTTACTGCTAACCCTTTTTTCCTAATGGAATTCACTGAGCAGTACATCACAGTGTAGAGTTTTAGGAGGAAAAAAAATGCATACATACATAACTTGCTGTATGGGTGTTTCTTTTTCATTACTGATTCTGATTACCACTGTACATCCAGCTAGTAGATGCAGCAGCAGCTGCAGCAGTATATTCTTTTTGTTGTTTAATAGCTCAGTTTTCCTGGAGGGACAATTTTATCGGAATTTCAGGACCTGTTTTTCATTTTAATAATAATACTAACGCTATTTGCTTATCCTCATATAGACCACTATGTTAAATTTTGGTAGCCCACTGCAAGGAGGCATAACGAGAGAAATGAGAGCAGAGAATTGTATAAACAACCCGTGATTTGTGGTTCGTAGCTGATGACCTGCGTGATGTTGAGTGGTACCACCACTGCTTGTTGTATGCAGATGTTGAGGGAAATTAATCTTCAGAATGTACTTATGCATTCGTCACAAGATCTACCTCTTGGTCACAGCTCACCTGCCCTTTGTTAAGAAAATCCTGGCAAAAAAGCAATGCCCCCATCTGTCAGGCCACAAGTTCCTACATTTAAGCCTCCAATAATTCCTCCTTACCGCAGGCAATTTGTAATCCTTACCACAGGCCATTCTCACATTACTCTCATGGCTAAAACACTGAGGTTATGTGAATCAGATATGCTTTTTCTGTATGACCAGTTATTAGTAGATCTAGACAGGTAATAAACGTATAATCAATATGCTGTAGAGTTCACTTTCCTATCTGCATCAACCATCAAGAAAATGATCAAAAAGCCATTTAGAAAGATTTTTTAAATTTGCACCATTACTAAGGACATTTCCTTTTCAAGTTTTACGACTGTTTGTTAAAACATTAGCATCACCTACCTGAGGAAAACATGAGAGAAATTATCTGATGTTGCCAGAAACTGCAGACCTCAACTGGTTTTTAATCACCTCAAAAGCTAACAAAGGATACTAAAACAAGAAAAGTACCAAACAAACTATGAAGTCTAATATATTCCTTATTTTAAACTCCATATCTAATGTACTGAAGAAAGGACAATGAATTTTTATCACCCTTTATTTAAAAAAATTGATACTTTGAATTTGAGCTTCTTGCTACATTTTAACGGTTCAACCCAGTTCAGCAGGTCTTCACATAGCACTATCTAAAATGCCTTCTAAGAGAGAATTTCTTCTTTACTATATAGCAATATTAGGTAAGCATGTAATTCATTGAATACAAAAATTGTAAGAATATTTCTTTAGAGACTTCTTCAAAAAGCCTGCACTGATTAGTTAGCTAATTGTTATCAAATCGTAGTTTATAAAAAAGTCTCTGACGAACAAAATTATCGGGATCTGTCTTGATATTAGACTGCAGGTAAATATGCGTGATTGGTGTGACCATTTTTGCAGCCCTTTAAACTGACATGGAAAGGACCTGCAGGCTTTCCCTTCCATCCAATGCCAACAACTTTGGTATAGGAGTAATATATCTTTTTTTCAGATTGCGCTTTCAAATGATATTATCATTATCATTAGCAAAAAGCTCTGTTATTATGCTAGCCATAAATGCTTCCATGCGTCAGGACACTTATTCATAAGCGTAAGCTGACAAGGAATTCATTGTTAAATAAGGGTAATAGAACATAGAAAAAAATTACCAATGGTGTGAACATCATAGTTGCTCTCCGATTTGAGTTTGAAAGGACCTCTATTCAAACAGTGTTGGTATTGAGGAAACATTCTATTCAAGGTTTGCAACAATGTTTAAACTGATGTTCATGTTGTGTTTTCAAATGACATTGTTCATTGGATTGATTAACATATAGATGATTGCGCATTTAATCCGCTATTAACCATTTTACAAATGATAAAGATCATATTTTTGGAAGGAGAAATCTATACCCAATGACAGCATAGGTCTCATACCACAACCCCCCCCCCCCCCCCTATCATGAGACAAGGCAAGACATGGCAATGGGTTGAGGTAATCTGGCTTGCAGAAAGAACAGGCTAGACAGTGTTTTTCTCACAGTCTGTGAGTTATTTAACATATACTGTATATTGACAGCCCTCTCTGATGCTTGTCCTGAACTAAGAATACGTGAAGAAAGAATAACAAGCTACAACAGGATTCGAAAATTGGATGATGTTTATTCTAGTGACCCAGCCTCCTTCGATGAAGTATCCAAAGAGTTTATATTGTTAACAATATCACATCCTCGGAGATATGGTAAATAAAATAATTAAGTTTTTAGCAACCTTTTACTACAGACCACCACCAATCAACTAATACATGAGAATTTATCACTTCTTGTCTTGTTCTTGTCTAAAATGCCAAAAGCAGTCAATTTGTCCTTATTATAATCTAATCTTAGTTTTCTTCTTTCGTTATTAAATAAAATGTATATCAATTTCATAAACAGATACAACATACAGTGGTGCGCGTACCACTGCACAACACACAGGTCTTCAGCTAGGAACCATGAGTCAAACGCTGTTTCGAGGCCTTCTCTAGTACAACCTCCTCATGGCCAGCCCCAGCAGCATGAAGCCACCCCTGTGTGTTGCTGAGCATCTCAATCAATCTCATCGATCCCTCAGTGCATTTTGTAAGTTTCGGTGGTTTGACATAATTGGTGTGTTTACGCTGTTGCGCAACCAGGGAGGCTGCCAACTCTTCACTGTTTCAGTGCAACAATGTTCGCCCCATCACTCTCATGCCTATACTCTAAGCCAAACCAGTGCAGGGAGGTTTGCTTTCCATCAACCCATCGGCACAAAGTCGCTATCGTCAGGGCACCCCTCCCCTCGTGCCACTCGTTCACTACTCAAATTCTCCACATTGAGCATAGTACAACTCATACACAAGTCAGAGAGATGACTTGTTTGCGCTACAGCCAGTGGGCTGACTGTGATTTCCTGTCTCGCTCTGCCTGCCTTTTATGCGAGGGCCAAGCTTTTAATCCTATGTTTGTAAAACCTTAGATCTAACTCAGACTCACTTTGATTTTTCACTCTGCAGAGATTAAACTACTTTAATTTGAGTATTAAAGGCATAATCTTGCTTAGCGTTCTACCCCAAGCAGTTTGCTTATCATCACTTAATCCCCTCATTCTAATCCTTACAAGGATTATAACAAAAGGAATTAAATGCTGGCAAACTCCACAAAACAAAGTGAGTGTGTTAAACCCTAGCTTACAAGTAATAGGATTACTTAGCTTTTGTCTTCACACAGTGCTGTTGCCAAATCCATGCAGATGCGCTTTCTGCCTCATGTACTATGCTTTTTGTGGCTTGTTTGAGTGCTCTTCCTGAAACCCCAACTCCAGTCAGAAATTTGGTAGCTGATCTAGCCATGAATCCACGGCAGCCAACTTCCACTGCGAATAATTCGCAATTCCAACCTTTGTCTTGGCATTGTGTGACCAGATCTTCGTATCTTGTCAGTTTTCTCTCATGCGCATATGAGAGATTTTCTTCCCAAGGCACCGTCAATTCCATCAGTATTAGTGCTTTTTCTTTGTCAGACCAAACAATTAAGTCTGGTCTTTGGTTCGTGATCACAATATGCTGTGGCATGCTGAGCTGCTCTGTGAGGTCGCATCTCACCTGCCATTCTCCGCTGTTCATCAATCCCTTTTTGCGCAAAATTTTTTCACTCGCTTCACCACCAGCATTAGCATATTCACACTTCTCCGTGACATATTTACACAACACTTTCAGGACTTGATTATGCCTATACGTGTATCTTCCCAGGCTCTTGGCAATTCGACAGTATATGTCGAACTGTGCCCTTAGACGAGCACTCGGCGCATTTCGAGTTCTCGGTCAAATTCCAGCGTTCCAGGTTTGCCGGGGTCGGTAGTTGATCATAAGCTGCACCAACCAGAAAGCTGATCCTTTGTGGCTCCATCGACCACAATTCTGTCCATTTGAGCTGACACTGCTCAACAGACTTCCAACAAGTCCACCTGCCTTGTTGGGCTTGGCCTACAGCTTTTGTCTGGCGGCGCTCCTCTTCCATCTTGCGCACCTCATCAACTACCATCTCCCGTCTAACCTTTGGGCTTTCCTTTGAGAACCACCGGTTTGCTTCCCAGCCGATGCCATGACGTGCAGTTGTCACAGCACCCACAATCTCACTGATCTCCAGTCGAGATTTGGCATCTCTGACAGTCTCTGTGACAGACCATTTTTTACCAGTGTCAAGTGTTGGAGCACATTCCCTTATCACCTGGTCTGGTGACTCGTTCAACATCATATCCAGTCTCGCTATTGATGTTTTGTACTCTTCCACAAGCGACTTCATAGGTATAAGATGAGATTCATTTCAACCCTCACATGAAGCATTGACATAATGTTGAGAGGTTTAAATTTTGTGGGATCAACTCGCATTTGACGGAATACGGATGAAGAAACTATTCAAGTATTTTGATGTTCAGTATACAGGAGTAACAAAAACAATTTCATACTAGAGCATAGATTTATTCTACTAATCCATTATTGTACAGTGACCCTTATCCTTCATTAATTACTCTTATTTTAGAGAGCAAACATGAATTTTTAAGCTTTGATATGTATGAACTACCTGGTGATAACAGACTTTTCTTCATCATACACATTTACAATGAAAAATGGGTCGGAGGTTATTCAATGTACTCTCTTGGTCAATTGACAGAAGCTCCATCTGGTTACAAGGTTATTGCAACGGTAAGTATGTATTGGGTATCTTCCAAACTTTAACATGGATCAAAAATGGAAAGAAATCTGCAGATATTTTGTGCTGTTCTCCAAGCTATGATGCCCTACAAAAGGAATATTCTAGTTACAAACATCTATATACTTTTTTACACTTTTGACTTAACAAATCTACTGAATAAACAAAATAATCTTCTTCCTGCCAAACACCTGTTCTTCAGAGAGTATGGTCTCAAACATTATCATCAACAGTTTAAGTCATCAGCATTTTTTATTAATCATTTTTAATGCAGGCAGACCAGCTTTTTATTTCTCAATGACCCTCAGATAATAAAGGTACATACATACATACATTCATGGTTTTGAAAGGGTTGGGTAACCAAAACCATACATCATGAAATTTCTTTTTAATTCTCTTTCAGCCGAGCAGAGAAAAGCCTTTACCAATTGTATCAATGTGTGATGATAACGTGTTTGAGGTCCAAAACATACATGATCCTTATGGAAAGTTCTACGGTGTTGGTGGACTTGGAGAATTCAGACTCATCAAACACCACAGTAAGCTATAAATAGAGTAATTGTTTTATTGTTGTCGATAACCGTCACCAAAACGGAACTTAGCCAATTTTGACCACCCAGAAACTCAACATACATTTCTTCCTTAGCATCAAACTGATAGAAAGATAGGGGGAGATAGAAAAGTTTTTGATAAAATTCTTGTCAATTTATATTATCACTTTATGGGCTAATTGATGAAATAAGTTAAAATATATTTGTAATATCGTTTATAATACATTGCCTACTCTATTTACAGGTGGAGGAAAGCAGAGTGCAGTCTATGCTTTCGGAAACAGGTTTCCAAAACTGAGGCTTACCGCCATCGATTCGTGTAAAAGAGATACTTGGTTTTGTTGGCATTAAGATACAGTTGTTCTCCATGAATCAAGTTTGACTGTAATAAAGGTCTAAAAAGTAAAACACTTCACACCACGTCTCTCAAATCACATCTATCTAATCATATCTAAAATCTCATTCAAATCCCATATTCAACCAACTGGAAGTATAGTCATCCGTCTTCTCAGTCAGCAATTATCAAAAGATGCCCTAGGGTCTTTGAAGACCTTGGATGGATGTCAAATACCTGTTCTTTGGAGAGATTGGTCTCAAACTATATCATATCCTCTCCCAAAACGAGACAAGGGTCTTCTTGATATTTTTGCATACTAATGAAAGTATTGACGTAGTAATGCAAAATTCATCAACCCTTACGCAAACTAATATATTTATGGCAAAAGCGTAATACTGAAGCTGACGCCCAATTAGTTTGAACACAGTATTTACATTTAAAGAGAGGATTGAAGGCTTTGTAAGTTTTTGCAAAAAATAAGCAGAGTTGTGGTGGCTCAAAGATAAGGATTATGCCTAGAGGTTGTATAAAACGTCGATCAATTCTATTGTTCAAGCATTTTGAGTATAGCGTTTATCACACGCTTTGTGTAAAACCGCTACAATACAGAAACAACAACATTTTCTTCATTTGACTTGATAGTAACAATAATCAGAATGATATGGAGTGTAGCAAACACCATCCAGGTAGGCATTATCGTAGTTGTGTTATCATTGCATTCATTTTTGTATCTGACAAAAGTAAGATGCTCTAACTGTGCGACTGATTAGAGTCATTTATCTCATTAATATCAACTGAGTCAAAGTGGCTGATAGAAGGCACAGAGGATTAATCTAATTTATATTTCACTAATTCAAGTTTAGGATGTCATCATTTCAAGGTCTGGCAAAGCCTCATCAGTTTACTTATGATGGACTGCATCTTAAGTGGCAACCAGGGTTTCGCAGCAATGCATAAATGTGTAGTAAAGAATGATCTATGCAGCATCAGATTTGTGCATGACACAATGCAAATCTCACAAAGTAGTTGCTGACTCTTGACTGAGTTATACTTCAGTTTAGGGGAGGATCAAAGATATTGCTGTGATGATGATAGAGCACAGGCTAAATTTAACAGGAACAGGAAACTGCTCTGTGTGGTTCCATATTAGTTGATTTTGAGCAGCATAATTTCACATGATGGATCAAATGTTAAAAAAAAAATTCTCATTGAATAATCAAACGATTTTGATTTGGTCTTTTTCCCTATGCATATGTGCAATCTGCTATCAATCGATGAGAACTTTTTGAAAGGGCAACCAAGGTTTTGCAGCAATGCATTAATGGGTAGTAAATAATTTGCTGGGTAGCATCAGCTTTGTGCATTACGCGATGCAAAGCTCAAAGTAGTTGCTGACTCTAAGCTTGGTAACACTTCAGTTTAGGGGAGGTCCCAAGACATTGCTGTTATGATGTTAGAGCACAGGCTAAATAATAACAGGAACAGGTAACTGCTCTGTGGTATTCTATTTTAGCTGAGTTTGAGTACCTGATCGGAGAAATGTTTCACAAGAATTCTGGCTGAACAATCATCCGAATTAGATTTTGTCTTTTTCCCTATGCAGAAGGGACAGCCTGCTATTAATCAATGAGAAGTTGTTTGGAACCCTTTAACTGATTAAAGTACTGACTATGATATATTGTTTGTAGTTTCTATTCGTACTGTGGTGTGGAGTGACTGGAGAAGTCTCTAACAATAATCTCAGCTACAAGACTGCATCGACTGCTCGAGTATCCAGGTATGTGTGACTCGCGTGTTAAGAGACAGAAAGACTCCACATAACTGATCAATTAATTGTTTACATATTATTATCTTTCTCCTATCTCCTGTATTATTTCTACCTTTATACCTCATCTCCAGGGTTAAAAGAATGTGGGTTAAAATTGCAAAGTCTGTCTCTGTCTGAAGACTGAGATCTATAGGTTCAGGGCTATTCTGTCATAAGTGCTCTGTTTTCAATGTTGTGGGTATTTTTTATTGGCTTTTATTGGTTAAGTTGAGCCTATTTATGTCCCTAGCTTTTACATCAAATCTTTAAACAACAATAAAAATAGACTTCATCCAGTACTAGCGTGTTTAATAAATCATCTATTCAAAAGTCTGTTTTCCCAGACATACACGTGTAAAACCACTTTATAAAAAATGTGATGCTAAGTTTTTCATTCGCTAACCCCATTGCTGAACTCAATAAAAAGTTGAATTCGGTTTTTTTGTGATATGTGCCATAGCTCCTGTTCATGTACCTATTGGGATGGGAGGAGTCTTCTCTGCCTGTCGCCATGGTGCTTATGGTAGGAGGGCTGTGGGTGATGTCTAGACCAGTTTCGGGTTGGCATGCTTCCCTGCATTGTCGGTGGGGTCATGCGGTGGAGAAGGAAAACTAGAGCCGGGCAATGTTCACATTAGCCTGTAACTGGCTATCTGGTTATCCCCTTCTTTTATTGACTACATATTTTTCTCTATCTTTGCAGCATGATTCTGAACTTGGAAGTTTCACACAAACTGGATGTAAACTTGACAGATCTCAACCGCATGACAGCAAGTCAGCCTGACAGAAGATTTGACGACAAATTCTACTACTCACAGAATAAGAGAATTTACAGTAAGAACAAAAGACAGCAAAAGTCAAGACAGATCCTGACAACCGATAAAGAAATCAAAAGCTTTCAACAGATTGGCAACAAAACGTTCCTTGTCCGTGAAAAAAACTCAGTCAAAGTCTATTCCACTGGGAACAGGGACAACAAAACAATCAACCTACCCGAATCTTTTTGCAACAACCAACCAAATCAAACATCTTTAAACTGCAGTCACCTTAGATCACTTCATTTCGGACCAACTTCTGTAGATTCTGCCAATAATCTTGTATAGTACACTGCTGCTTCAACAATCTACCAAGTTAACCTCTCTGCTGAAAACTTTCCAACTTCCCCATTTCAACTCATGAGTTCTTTTGGAAATATTGATGCGATGGCATTTAGCAATAATTTCTCAGGGGCATCTACAATTCAAGAAAGCACAAATATTACAGTCAGTCATGTGGACTTCTTGAGATTAGAGATTACTTCTGTCAGTCTTAATGGGAAACCTGGTACAATTTTGCAAGCTGTAAGTATAGGTGAAAAGGCACTGCTCTGCGTAACTGCCGCCCAAGGGATGCTTCTAGTCAACACAGACACTGGAGACTACACAAAGGTAGCAGAGGGAGTGACCAGTTTGCCCTGCAATCATACTGAGTGTAACCAGAAACAGATGCTTGTACCGGTTTTGGCCGATTATCAAACAAGAGGAAATGACTTGTATGCTATTGAAAGAAGTCAAGGTCAGATAACCACCCTCAAGTATAATGGTAAGTCATTGTTATAGAATTTGAATCTTTTTTTTATTTTCAACCAAACATATAGTTCAGGGAGAATTCAAGGGAAAATGTTAACAGTAGTTAACATTATATAAAATGTGGAAAATCCATTCTGTTTAAATTATGCTTGTATAAACATCTCTGCAAACTCTAGTATGCCCATTTCGATGTGCAAATCTACTTCTTGACTTATTGGCAATATGTTCATCGATGGAATTGTTGATTTTGCAGTCAGCGTTTTCTACAACGATGGCAACACGACAGTATCTAATAATATTTCAACCAGTGCCGCTCCAAACAATGACCCTACAGACACAGGCAAGTGTAGTATATCTTATTACATCCTGCATTGTGATGTGAATTCCCTGATACACTATTTATTGAGGCTATATGAAATATCTTCTGACAAGTGACCAGCCGTGTCACAATCCATTCTATTGCTTATAAAAGAATGATATTCCATTTATTGTGGGAAATGAAAAAATACCAATCTGGGTTAGAATTGCATATGTTTGAAATTAGACAATCGTCATCAGGCAACTTCATGATCCGCGAACTGATGAATCGCAGAATAGTCATATGAATGAACATGGATTGTGGTCATTATGTTTTCAGGTGTCATAGTTGGGAGTACTGTAGGCGCAGTGATTCTTTGTTTATCGGGAATAGCCCTGACTGTTTTCTGCCTCCGCGCTAGAAACATGAAAAGACGAACTTTAAATAAGACAACTCGGAGAACACACAGAAATCCCTCCCACTCTGTCAATACTTTTGAAGGTTGATTCTAGTAAATGTGTGTTAATATATATATACTTGAATACCAATGAAGTGTTTCAATTATCTACCAAGAATATGAAATATCAACCTGGCGCATGGTGATAACAATTATAGAGTGATGATGTGTTGGTCTCTTTATTGATAATAGCCGCATGTATTTGACCTACCTAGTAATCTTACTGGATCCTAAGGATATCAGTACGTCTTTATGAAGATAAACCTTGCATGTTATAAATTCGTGTAATATTTTCATGGATTTGTCCTGTTATACCTATTGAGAGGATGACTGCTAATCATGAATGAAACCTTGTGGTTAAATTTTATCCTAGTGTTTAGCGCCTAATGTTTGTAAATTCAATTGAGTGCGTTAGAAGTATGCCTCATGAATACAATGCATATGCATGTCGCCCAATGTGCTGATCATTAAAATTCACAAAACCGCAAGTTAACAAAGCGCAAACTCTTATAAATATTTTCAGAAGTGGAGCTGAGCTCATATAACAGGGATGCAGAAGATGAAGGAGTGACTGGCATTGAAGGGAGTAGAGCTGAAACAAGTGAGGAAAGATCTGGACATATTAGAATTGTTAAAGACATGCCACTTCCTCCTCTACCACAGTCTAGAGAACCCACAGTGCAGGTACATCGAGCTCAGAGTGGTACCTCAGAATCAGATGATTACTGCTATGCAGATGTTCGTGAATATTACAAGGAAGGATCGATTACAAAATCATCAGCAGTATTTGATGAGAGGCCTCCTGTAGCACCACGTCGTCCCAGGCCACGGCTGTCAATACCGAAGTTAAATGACAGATCTCAGACAATGCCACCCCGTCCAAGACCACGTCTGTCCCTCCAAACTACTCGACAGCAAAACATGCAGAATGAAGACCCATCACCATATTGTGATAATCCAAGTTTTTTCCCAATCCCTGAGTCAGAAAATCATTGTAAACCATCCATCACTGGACAAAATGAACCGTACTATGTTGAGGTACTAGCCCATAGCCACCAATCATCCAAAACACCAGTATTAGTTCATGGTAACCCAGCGAACAAGCTACCCCATCCCACACCACAGTTTGCCTTACCAATGTCAGATCATTGTGAAGAGCAAATGGAAAACCAGTATGTGCTCTGTGACAACCAAAGTTGTATTACTAAATCTGGTGTTCCGGAGTACGCACATGATGTGTACATCACTGACCAAAGAGAAGAGACACTGGATGTTGTTGCAAGACAGGAGAGTGAAACAAAGCAGGCATCACATCCACATGCAAATATTTTTGTGACTGTTATTTCTGATAAGATGGAGTTGAAACTGCATACAAACTATAACGCCAAACAAGTACTGTCACTGTATTAGCCAAAGATCCATGAAAAATTGAAAATCAGAGCTAGGAGCTTTGGATCTCAAGAGCCTCAGCGCCAAAGCTCCTTCCCAATGAACTGTTTTTTAGGGACACACACTGCGAGCAGATTTGTTAATTTTAATACATTCAATTCTGTTTTTATCATTCCAAATAATTCATTGTATTTCATAATTTTTATAAAATATTTATTGTTGATTTCTCTATTTTGCTCGTTATATTTTACTATTTCCATTTACCATTTATATTTTTTTTACTTCAATTTATAGATTTTGCAGTTCCTGTTTTTTCTGATACATTATTCAATCGTTTCCACAATGTGACTTAGCTGGTACCTCTCACACACTCTATGAATTATCCTCCATGTACATATAAGCAGTAAATTAGATAATTATGATTCATCTTGTTGAGATTGATATTTATGGTGACGTGACGTGGAAATTTTTAAAGTTGTTTATATCGAAATAATCTTCTCCTCATTAAATGGGTCAATTTTTTAGAGCAAAGGAAACAGTGCGTGAAAGTCAATCAAAGTTTTTCTGATTATATAGACATATCTGTAGGTGCACCTCAGGGCGCTAAGCTAGGCCCCCTACAATGGCTTTTTTATGTTAATGACCTAAGTCTAGGCGGCTACAATATGGTACAATACGCAGATGATACAACTTTTTATAAAACATTTAGCAATCAAGGAGAAAGCGTAGCTGAAGCTGTCACCCATACTATGAAATGGGCCGTAGATAATATGATGCTTTTGAATGCTAACAAGACTGGTCATTATGAATGTTTAATTTAATGGTCGTACTAATTATGATGAGACTATTTTTGTTGATGATTCAGTAAGTGTTCAACCTTCTACGGATACCAAGTTTTTTAGGCATACACGTTGACAAACATCTAACTTTTAGTAATAATGTTGACAGCATTGTTTCAAGTTGCAATTCAAGGCTTTTTCTGTTACGCCAACTGAAAGTCCTTGGTATGAATAGAGAAGGACTTAAACGATACTACTGTGCCAACATCCGATCCCTAATCACGTATGCCTCCCCTGCTTGGTTTTTTATGTTATCTGATCAAGACAGGGATAGATTAGAAAGAATACAGCGATCAGCTAGCAGGATGATTTTACCTGATCTTAGTTATAGTGAGAGATTACAAGTTTTAGCTTTGCCCACCGTATATGATTTTATTTTTGAACTCTCGAAGTGCCATTTTTTACGAATAGCTGATGATCCGACCCATCCACTTTATAATCGAATACCAAGAAATTTTAGTAGGGTTTCCTCTCGCAATAATACCATTTTTAGACCTAAGAAATGTAGAACACAAAAGCGTGCCAAATCGTTTTTTCCTTTTTTTATGACATATTTCAACAATCACCGCTCTTAGTATTTTTTTCACCGTTGTACACATTCCACACTATCATCATTGATAACGAATGTATCAATAAAATCTAATCTAATCTATAGGCATAAACAATTAATAAGGAGGAAATTACAAGGAGCAATTACTGTACTTTCAGATGCTAAATAGAGGATTAATTGTGTAACGAATAATCTTCGATGACAATCCCTTTGTCTTCAAGAATAAGAATTACCCTATGGGAGGGATTGAACAAAATTCACCTGCATTTTAGCTACGTAAAATAGCAAAAAAACTGCTAATAACAATGTTCAGACAGCAGCAGCAGCAGCTCAATTTGCCATTAAACTCTGAAAAAAACCTTTCCTTGGCAGTGAGAATATAGGAATGGTGGAGTTACTAATTATATCCTGGTTGGGTTCTTCCCACACAATGTCAAACTCAAGTCATCAATGTTTATGTTGAGCCAATAAATATGTTTGTTGAGATACGGTGCGGAATTGAAATTGGTATTGAAAATGATGAAGCAGCCAAATAAACTGATAAAAAAAAGGTGTGATGTGACCCAAAAAATTACTCTTAATTAAACTACAGATGCGGGCGATCATGACACGTCAATCTATTCATGAATATTTGTCGGTAACTGGCTGTTTTGTTGTATTGTATGGTTGTTTCTTTTTCACTACTGATGTTGATTGACACTGTATATCCGGCTATAAGATGTAGCTGCAGAAGTATATTCTTTTTTCTCATGTCAATTATTGCTGCATAATCAATCAACGGGCTGCAACTTCGTCATTTGATTCCGGTATTTATTTGTAGAACACATCAAAAACATTCCAGTAAAAGGTCATCATTTTTGAATAAAAATAATTCTGAGTAAGGTCTTTTGGCGAAGAATAGGACGCCGACATTTTTGGTGAATACCGATTCACCCCAGCTGTGACAAATTAAATCTTAGTGATTGTTAGTCACTGGCTTCAAGATTGGCCTCCAAACGCAACTGTTGATCTCTAGATCGTGGGGATGATCAGCCTTCAAACAGGATATGCGTTGGTCTCCAAATCGTTCAATAAGGGTCTTTCACTCCAAATGGTGTCCCAATGACACTCTTTCCACTCTATCTACAACTATACAAAACAAAATGTGAGTACAGACATGTAGGGTGGTAAACGGGGAGGCTGGAGGGTTTTTCAATATTCTAAGCTCCACTGTCACTTGGTCAGAGGTAAAGCAATGAAAGGAAGGTAATGACCTTTGCACCTCAATATGTATGTAGTTGGTTAGCCAATCAGGACCACATACCAGACTTCAAAGTAAGTTTTTAGACATTAGTCTACATGGACTGTGCTCCATTACAGACACGCATATCAGGAGGGGGCCTGTGGATCAAGGAGGGCCAACTCCAAAATATACAACAATTTAAATCCAAAAAATCCATTTTGCAAAATGTTAATTTTTTCTCATGTCAATTATTACTGCATAATCAATCAACGGGCTGCAACTTCATCATTTGATTCCGGTATTTATTTGTACAACACATCAGAAATATTCTAGTAAAAGGTCATCATTTTTGAATAAAAATAATTCTGAGTAAGGTCTTTTGGCGAAGAATAGGACGCCGACATTTTTGGTGAATAACGATTCACCCCAGCTGTGACAAGTTAAATCTTAGTGATTGTTAGTCACTGGCTTCAAGATTGGCCTCCAAACGCAACTGTTGATCTCTAGATCGTGGGAATGATCAGCTTTCAAACAGGATAAGTAGTAGTCTCTAAATCATTAAATGAATCTGACTCCCAAATGGTGCCAAAAGAGACTTTACTAGGGGAAAATCCGGCCATAAAATCTCAGGCAATTTTCAGTGGTAACGAAGAAATTTCCTTCGATTTTCCCCCATAACTTTGCACTATGTAACAGTGGCCTTGATAAGTTTCCGTTAGTTTTCAACGTTATATCATCTTTTCTCACCAACAAATTGTGCCAGTCAAAACCAATGTCGTACTGGAAAGTAACCAGCTTCCTAGAGTGGAAATCCTTTGGCTTAAATGGTCTTTTGGGCCAAAGTAAAACTCAACCTTGAAGATGAACAGAATTGATATCAGGTTCATCTCTGTGTCCAGCTTTTCAATAAATTAGCAGGATCTGTTTGGATTGAACCTGAATTAACTATGAGAAAAAGGGGAAAAAAATGTTGATTTAGGCTTCAACTTTAAAAAGGTCACAGTGACCCTATGAACGACTTTGTCTGTTGTGAGTGATGGTTTGTTTTGCAGTAAAATTTGATTCTATAGAATCACCTGCAAAAACAAGATGTTGGATTATAAAGCTCATAATAGATGGTGTGATTTTCAAAGCGTCATTTTCTTGAATGTTTACTTGAAATGAAATTTTTTCTCCAACAATATCAGTTTAACTTTGTTAGGTAGGCTATATAGGGACAAATTAAGAGCTGTAACATATCATTGCAATCCTACCTATCCTTTGTCTTATTATGGATTAAAAAGTGGGTGCTATCTCAAACAACGAAGCATAATGAATTTGTTACTTACATTGGCAAAAAATAAATAATATTATCACTGCATTATCCACTTCTAAAGATTTCCTGAATAAATTTTAAGGATTTACTCTCGGTCTTCCTTCTGTTTTCAATTCCATCGCATTTGTTATTGTTGCCGACTCTTTGGAGAGCCATGGTACATCCTTTTCCAGCAATAATGTGTATTCAGGCAATCACTTTGTGCATGGGAATTTGTGGCGAGTTGGTCACAACACAACACATCACAACAAAGCTCAAATTTTGTCACAACATTTTTGTCCCCTCCACAAACATCATTCCTGTGGCTCAGTAGACAGTTGAAGAGGGCAGTGTAAGTATGATTCCTTTTTTCAAAGAGGTTTTGTAGAACACTATTTTAGTCAACGTACTGGCGATTAGTCTGAGCCGCGAGTATCTTGCCCGCCCAACATGTTAAGAGTAATGCCAATGCGAAGAATCTATTTTATAGAAACCACAACAGCTAAGTGAGCAAAATTAATTATTCTATAGCTCCTTAGGTGAGCCTACCACTATTGCTCAAACAATAAAAAAGAAGGAAATTACAAGTAGCATTTACGTAATTGCAGATGTTAAATAGAGGATTAACTGTGAAATGAATAATCTTTGATGACAATCCCTTTGTTTTCTAGAATGAGAATTACCCATAGGCTAAGAATTAAGTCCATGGAATTACCCAATGGGAGGGTATGAACAAAATTCACCTGCGTTTTTACGTATACTAGCAAAAAACTGCTTATAACAATACACTGTGCGGGTCGATAAGCAGCTTAATATTTAGGATTAATTTGCAATAAATCTCTGAAAAAAACCTTTCCCTGGCTGCGTTAACAATTATCCTGATACAAAAAGTTTTTTTCCTGGTTAAGTTCTATAAACACAACATCGACTCATCAAAGTTAATGTTGAGCCAATAAATATGTTCGTTGAGATTAGGTGTGAAATTGCTGGGGCAATTTATTGAAAATGATGACGCTGCCATAAAACTGATAAAAAATAAGGTGCGATGTGACACTAATGTTTACTCTAAATTAAACTACAAATGCTGCCGATGCATGACATGTCAATCTATTCTTGAATATTTGTATGTTTGGTTCTATTGTATGGTTGTTTATTTTTACTGATATTGTTTAACACTGCAGCAGCTCAGTTTTCCGGGAGGGACAATTTTATAGGAATTTCAGGACCTTCTTTAATTGTAAGAACCACACTAATGTTGTCTGTTTTATCCTAATACAGTGGTACCACCGCCTCATACTGTATGTAGATGTTGGGTTATTAAGAAACAATTAATCTTCAGAATGTACATAAGTATCCGTCACAAGGTCTACCCAATGAAGCTGATGGCCACAAATCACCTGCCCTTTGTTAGGAAAATCCTGGCAAGAAACAGCAACTCCTCCATCTGTAATTATTTCCTCCTCGCCACAGGCCAATCTCACATTACTATTAAAAGGCTAACATACTGAGGTTACTAGAATAAGAAAAAGATAAAGTTTTTTTGAAACTAATGAGTAGTAGTTTCCAGACAGGTAATAAACAGATAATCAATACACTGTGGAGTTCACTTTCCTATTTGCATCAACCGTCGTGAAAATGATCGAAAGCCATAAATAATAAAAATTAAAAGTTTGCATCATTACTTAGGACATTTCCTTTAGAGTTTCACTACCGTTTGTTGAGGGATTAGCATCACCTACCATGCGAAAAACATAAATATTGCTACAAGGTGTAGACCTCAACTGGTTTTTAATCGCCTCAAAAGCTAACAAAGGATACTAAAACAAGAAAAGTACCTTTGAAGCCTAAATCATTCCCTATTTTTAACTCACCATATCCGTGTACTGAAGAAAGGACAATGAATTTTTATCACCCTTTATTTTGATGAATTGGTACTTCAAATTTTAGCTACTCGCTACATTTTAACGGTTCAACCCGGTTCAGCCAGTCTTCACACAGCATTATTTGTAATGACTTCTAACAGAGAAATTCTTCTTTACTATATAGCAATATTAGGTAAGTATGTAATTCATTGAATACAGTAAATGTAAGAATAATTCCTGCACTGCACTGATCAGTTAGTTAATTATTACCAAATAGTGGTTTATAAAAAGTCTCTGTTGAACAAAATTATCGGGATCTGTCTTGATATTAGACTGCATGTAGATAATTAGAAGCTAGAGTGATTCTGAGCCAACAGTCTTATAGTACAGTATGGCTTCATAGATTGATTTTCAGTACACCATATTACTTGTAATGCCACATCATGGTCTTCATATTAAACTCGTGAGTTTTTGAGGTGTACAAACAAGTGATTTGATTGGTGAAGCCTTCGGCAAATAGAAATGAGGAGAAACAGACATGATAATAAAAGGTTGGGTAAAAACAGATCTTTGGGGTGCTGAGATTGAGAAATGGCTCATCTCCAGGATGTATTTCTTACATCATCAAAAGCCAGCCCAATGGGAGCACATGCTCATAATCAATATACCCTTTGTTACAGGTCATGAAGCAAAAAGTAGTAGCACTTTTATTATGCTAGCTTTATGCTTCCATGCGTCACATGACACTAGCTCTCCGTCATAATCTTACTAGGATTTCTTTGTTAAGGCGCTCGTAAAAAGGGGTAGTGGAAAAAAAATTAAGGTAAAAGATTTACCACTGACCTCATTGCCGAATGGTTGAACAGTATAGTTGCTCCCCCACTTGATTTGGAAAGGACCTGCAGTGCTTTCCCGCTCCATAATTCCAACAGTGTTGGTATGGATAGAGGTTACATTCTATCCAAGCTTTGCAACAACGTATAAACTGTTGTTCATATTGTGTTTTCAAAAGACATGAATCATTGGATTCCGTGGCATATGGATGATTGAGCATGAATGGCTATTAACCATTGTACTAAAGAAAGAGATCTTATTTTGGAAGTGGAAGCAATACCCCATGAGACCTGCGTTCAAAATTAACTTTCTTGTAAAAACCAGCAAAAAAGCCCTATGATAATGATAAAACTAATCTACAATCATTATCAATGAAAGCGGCGGCTGCTAATTTCTTACCGTGATGTGTTTGATACATGACTTATATCTTCCTGTTGCAGTTGATAAACTAAGGTCTAAAATGGACTCATTGATAATCTTCCAAAGAGCCATTTATTAAATACTGCGGAGGGAGGGATTTGGGCTGAGAAAAGGTACAGTCTCTGTCACATAATTTTGTATAAGTACTGTTTATTGACAACCCTCTTTGATGCCTGCCCCCAACTAAGGTTGAAAGAAGAAAGAGCAACAAGCCACGAGAGGATTCGCAAATTGAATGGTGATTATTCTAGTGACCCAGCCTCCTTCGATGAAGTATCCAAAGAGTTTATATTGTTGACAATATCACATCCTCTGAGATATGGTAAATAAAATAATTAAGTTTTAGCAACCTTTTACTACAGACCACCACCAATCAACTGATACATAAGAAATTATCGCTTCTTGTCTAGTTCTTGACTCAATGCTTCGAAGCAATCAATTTGTTGTCATTGTATGCTAACTCCGGGGGGCCGTCGGGCGAGGGGCAACAGTCTGAGGGGCTCAGACTAGCTAACTTCAGTTCAATTCTTTCGTTATTAAAGTGTCTAGGAAAGCAAAAAACAACCACTATTCATATCAAAGCTTTGTCATTGCAATGAACAAAAAAAGTAAAAAAAGGACATTATTGATTGATTTAATCTAATTTAAAGTGCGAAAATCTAGGGTCTAGAAGGGTGTACAGTATGTTATCTCCCCTGTTACGGATTCACATTTAAAGGATGATCCACTTACAGTATAACAGTAAGCCTAGCTCGGGCGTACCTAGGACAGTTACAAGGCTGCTCTACTTACACTAGAAATTATCATAAAACAGTATTGGACGACGGTAGCATACTCAAAGATATTTTAGTGTTAACACGTAACAGGGGAGATAACATACTGTAGACCCTTCTAGACTCGGGATTTTCGCACTTTAAATTAGTTTACATAATTAAATAAAGTCCTTGTGCGAAAAAATTTACTTTTTTTGTTCATTGCAATGGCAAAGCTTTGATATGAACAGTGGTTGTTTTTTTGCTTTCCTAGGCACTTTAAGTTTTGTAAGAGTAAAATTCAGAAGATGTAAAACTCACATGAAGTATTGGCATAATGTTTGTGGCAATCAACTTGTGATACAGTTAATAAAGAATAATAAAGAACAATCAGAAGAAAAGTGACCAAGCATTGAAATGAAAGCAAACTATGATGGAAAAACTATTCTGTGTTTTGATATTTGGCATACAGGGTAACATCACATAATTGAATACTAGAGCATAGATTTATTATATTGTACAGCAAGCCCTGACCCTTCATTTATTACTCTTGTTTTAGAGAGCAGATATGAATTTTTAAGCTTCGATATGTATGAACTACCTGGTGATAACAGACTTTTTTTCATCATACACATTTACAATCGAAAATGGGTCGGTGGTTATTCAAAGTACTCTCTTGGTCAATTGACAGAAGCTTCATCTGGTTACAAGGTTATTGCAACGGTAAGCATGTATTGGGTATGGTTCTTCTAATTTCCAAGATGGTTTAAAAATGGAAGGAAATGGAAGGACACTCTGTGCTGTTTCTAAACTGTGATACCCCGCAAAAGGAATATTCTAGTAAAAAACATCCATATACTTTTTTACACTTTTGACTTAACAAATCTGCAGAATAAACATAAAAAATAATCCTTACCCTTTCACCCTCCGGACCCGCTTTTTCTCACAGTCAAGGCCTCCTGTCCAATTTCGTATTTTCCTAAAACAGACATGAATGTTTCGGCGATTAAAATATCAAAAGGGAAAATAAAATATACAATGAAGAGAAAAACATATTTTCATGTTACTTTTTTTTTCTAAAGATGTCAGGTTAAAATGTAACTTTACCCATGATTTTAAAGGGTAGGGTCACCAAAAGCATAAATTATAAATTCCTGTTTAATATGCTTCCAGCCAAGTCGAGAAAAGCCTTTACCATTTGTGACGATGTGTGATGATAACGTGTTTGAAGTCCAAAATATTCATGATCCTTATGGAAAGTTTTACGGTGTTGGTGGACTTGGCGATTTCAGACTCATCAAACACCGCAGTAAGCTATAAATAGAGTAATTGTTGTATTGTTTGTTGTCAATACCCATCACCGAAAACCTTGCTATGTTGAAAGCTGATTCACCTATAGCGAATCATTTAAAGTCAGAAACTCAACATGCATTTCTTCCTGAGCATCAAACTTGCGAAAGACAAGGAGAGATAGAAAACACTTTCGCATAATATTTTGATAGTGTTCTGGTTAATTTAGATTAGATTATGGGCTAATTGATGTAATAAGTGACTATATATTTAAATAATTGTTTGTAATATATTGTTTATTCTGTTTACAGTTGGGGGAAAGAAGAGTGTACTCTGTGCTTTTGAAAGCAGATTTCCAAAAGTGAGGCTTACTGCCATGGACTCGTGTACAACAGATGCTTGGTTTTGTTGGTAGTAAAATACAGTGTTTCTCCAAAAAGTCATGTTAGACTATAATAAAGGTTCAAATCACACTTGACTGACAACTATACTGTTTTGGACATAGTCATCCTATACTATACCTGTTCTTAGAGACTTTGGTCTCAAACGATATCATATATCCTCTCCAAAGACAAGAAAAGGGTATTGCTTTTTTACTGCATACTAATGAAAGTATTGACGTAGTGATGTAAAATCCACCAACCTTTACACAAACTAATATAGTTATGTCAAAAGCGTAATACTTAAGCTGAGGCCCAATCAGAGTTCTTCATTTTAGTTTGAACACAATATTAACATTTAAAGAGAGGATTGAAGGCTTTATAAGTTTTTTGCAAAAAATGAGCAGAGTTGTGGTGGCTCAAACATTAGGATCATGCCTAGAGGTGGTATAAAACGTTGATTGATTCTATTGTTTGAGCATTTTGAGTATAGCTTTTGTTACATGGTTCACGTAAAGTTGCCTCGACAGGCTTTTCTTAGTTCGACTTCCTTGACAGTAAGAATTAGCAGAATGGTACGGAATGTAGCAAACATCATCCAGGTAGGCATTATTGTAGTTGTGTTATCATTGCATTTATGTTTACATCTGACAAAAGTGAGATGCTCTAACCGATGAGTAACGCTGTTGTTCCTTGCTCTAACTGTGTGATTGATTAGATTAATTCATCAACTCATTAATATCAACTCAATCAAAGTCTCAAATGGCTGATAGAAGGCGCAGCGGATTAATCTGATTAAAACTTACTTATTCCAATTTTGGATAACTGGACTGACCAAGCTTCGTTCAGTTCATTCTATGTTGGATTGCACATAATTTTTTTTAACCCTTTTGGCATAATACCAATCCTTATTTTTGTTTCACAAACTTAGTGTTTACATATGTTTATAATAATTACTTATGTTCTTTCTTCTAAGATTAACTTACTAAGTCAATAAAACTGATTAACTTACTATTATTATGTATTGTTTGTAGTTCCTACTCGTATTGTGGTGTGGATTGACTGGAGAAGCCTCTAACAATAGTCTCAACTACAAAACTGCATCGACGGCTCGAGTATCAAAGTATGTAACTTGCTTTTGACTTCAAACAGACTCTGTGTAACTGATTGATGAATATTTAACGCATTAACTTTCTCCTATCTCTTGTATTATCTTGACCCTAATCCTCATGACCTTCAATAAATGAAGTTGGTTTATAAACTGATGATGACCTCGGCGGTGGTTATTATTCAAGTCATGATGAAATGGTTGTTACTCACTATATGTTGCCCCTTAACTGATTCAAGGGGTATGTCAGGGAGTTTAAAAACCAAACTCCGTGGGTAAATTGATCAAAGAGGTTTGTATCTGAAAAGGTTGGAGTTGCCTATACAATGTTATTTATATTTCTATCGATGATTTGAAATTGCGATGTAAAATCACCCGTATCAGTGTTTCTTGTGTCTGTTTCAAAATGCTGACTCATGTACCAAAACCACAGAGTTAGTTTATTCAGGTTGGTTGGTTTATTTCTAGTATTTATCTAGCTTTACCAGGCATAGCTACTGAAGTAGGGTATATAATGGTCAATATTATTGGGATATATTGAGGTCACGATTTTGTAGTCTCCAGCTCTCCTGTCGGTTCACCTATCAGTTATGACAGAATAGCAGTGACATAATATAATAATATTATGTCACTGCTATTCTGTCATAACTGACTTGTTCTCAGACTCAATGTTAAACAAAATGCAAGTTATAGGGGATCGAGGAGAAATGACTCCATGGTTTTAGATGGTTCATGGTGTCATGGGTTTGCTGCAAAATAGCGCTGAGCTCTTGTAGTCATAATGCTATTTGTGATATGATATATTTCGATGCAGAGAAGCTGTACTTCAGGTATTTCAGCCTGTGTACTTGAATCACATAGCAATCTTAAAGGCTGGTCCACATTTTCCCAGACAGTAATCCCGGATAGCCGTTCCAGTCGATATGAACATGAAATTGACGCGATCCCAGCAATAAAAGCGAGTCTGGGACAGTATCTTTCAAGTTTGCAACTTTCCAGATACTGTGTTTGACATCCCAATGTCGTCTGGACCAGCCTAAACTCACACACAAACACACACATCAAGTGCAAAATTTTTTTTTAGAAATGACTTTAATCTCATTTCCTCTCATAGCAAGGTGTTGGAGTTGTGCCATCAAATCTTAACACCATCAATCATTCTTCCACGAAGGAACTTTGGATTTTTCACCATGCAAATCTTACATAAATTTGTCCTAAGTAACTGCCTTACTATATAATCCATAGGTCTTTGAGAATTATTCAAGTAATCTTTTTAACTTTTCAGCATGATTCTGAACCTTGAAGTTACCCACAAATCGGATGTTAACTTGACAGAATTCAGGCGCATCAAAGCAATTCAGCCGGACAGATATTTTGATGCCAAGTTCTACTTCTCACTGGGTACAGAAATTTACAGTAGGAGCAAAACACAACAAAAGTCAAGATGGATCCTGACAACCGATGAAAAAATCGAAAGCTTCCAACAGATTGGCAAGGAATCATTTCTTGTCAGAGAAGAAACGGCAGTGAAGATTCATTTCACTGGAGAGAAGGACAACAAAACAATCAACTTACCCGAATCTTTCTGCGACAACCAACCAAATCAAACAACGTTAAACTGCAGTCACCTTGAATCGATTTCTTTTGGACCAACTTCTGTAGATTCTGCCAGTAATCTTGCATACTACACTGCTGCCTCAACAATCTACCAAGTTAACCTCTCTGATAACTTCTCAACTACCCCATTCCATCTCATGAGCTCTTTTGGAAACATATCTGCGATGGCATTAAACTATAATTTCTCCGGGGCGTTTACAATTCAAGGCAACACAAACGTTACAGTCAGTCAAGTGGACTTTTTGAGATCAGAGATCACCCATGTCGGTCTAAATGGCAATCCTGGTATAATTTTGCAAGCTGTTAGTGTTGGTGAAAAGGCACTGCTCTGTGTAACCAAAGCCCAACAGATGCTTCTTGTCAACACAGATACTGGAGACTACACCATGGTAGCAGAGGGAGTGACCAGTTTGCCCTGCAATCATACAGAACTTGCTTGTACCAGTTTTGGCCGATTATCAAACCAGAGGGAAAAACTTGTACGCTATTGAAAGAGGACAAGGTCAGATTATCACCCTCGAGTATAATGGTAAGTCATTGTTACAGAAGTTGAGTCTGTTTTTGAATTTTTAAGCAAGCATATAATGCAGGGAGAATTCAAGGGAAAATCCCTGAAAATTTTAAATGCTAGTTGTACTATAACATCATTAAAAATGTTGAAAATCCACTCAGTTTAAATTATGCTAGTATAAATATCTTTGCAAACTCATTTCAATCTGCAACAGTTTTGCTAATATAAAGTTTCATGAAAGTAGTGTCTGCGCTTTTTTTGAAGAGAACACCAATCTATTAGAGTTATGTTCATTGATGAAATTGTTGATTTTGCAGTCAGCGTTTTCTATGATAATGACAATTCGACAGTATCTAATATTTCAACCAGTACCTCTCCAAACAAAGGCTCCACAGACACAGGTAAGTGTAGTATATCTTATTATATCATGCATGGTGATATAAATTCTCTGATACACCATTTATTTAGGCTGTATAAAATTTAATCTTCTGACAAGTGGCAAGCGGTGGCTCAATCCATTCTATTGCTTATAAAAGAATGATATTCCATTTATTGTTGGAAATGGGAAAATACAAATCCAGGTTAGTATTGCATGATGGTTAAAAATTTGACAATCATCATCAGGCTATTTGATGATATGCGAACTGATAAGTCATAGAACAGCTAATAGTAATATGAACTTACATGTGTCATTGTGTTTTCAGGTGTCATAGTTGGGTGTACTGTAGGATCAGTGATAATTTGTTTATCGGGAATAGCCCTGATTGTTTTCTGCCTCCGCGCTAGAAACATGAAAAGACGAACTTTAAATAAGGCAACTCAGAGGACACACAGGAATCCCTCCCACTCTGTCAATACTTTTGAAGGTTGGTTCCAGTAAATGTGTGCTAATATCCTTATATTGACTTATATACCAAACCAACTAAGTGTTTTGAAGTTCTACCCTGAACATGTAATATCAACTTTGCGTATGGTGATAGCAATGGAAAGTCAATTATAGAATGACGATGATTTGGTTTTTTATCAATAGTAGTTGCATATAATTGACATACCGGTGGATGACGACATATATATTTGTTGTTTTCATGAAGAGTATTCCAAATCCACGCAAAGAATTTACAAACAAAGGGCGCTAAACACTAGGAAGAAATGTAACCACAAGGTTTCATTCATGATAAGAAGTCATCTTTTCATAGGTATGGGAGGACAAATCTGCGAAAATATTAATCATGAAAATAATTATTCATCGGCACCTTAGGGTGAGCGCGATTTATATTATAAGTCGCCAACACACTAATGTGCTGATGAATAAAATTCACAAAGTCACCACATAGTCAACAAAGCACTAACTCACTTTGTCAATGTTTTCA
This sequence comes from Membranipora membranacea, assembly GCA_914767715.1. Classification (NCBI taxonomy): domain Eukaryota; kingdom Metazoa; phylum Bryozoa; class Gymnolaemata; order Cheilostomatida; family Membraniporidae; genus Membranipora; species Membranipora membranacea. Next base: position 18,070,924 of record OU612066.1, on the reverse strand, counting down.
GAAGTGGAGCTGAGCTCATATAGCAGGGAAACAGAAGATGAAGGAGTGACCGGCATTGAAGAGAGTAGAGCTGAAACAGGTGTGGAAAGGTCTGACTGTATAAGAGTCTTCAAAGACAGGCCACTTCCTCCTCTACCACAGTCTAGAGATTCCACAGTTCAGGTACATCGAGCTCAGAATGGTGCCTCAGAATCAGATGATTACTGCTATGCTGATGTTCTTGACTATTACAAGGAAGGATCGATAACAAAATTATCAGCAGTGAAAGATGGGAGGCCTCCTGTAGCGCCTCGCCGTGCCAGACCACGGCTGTCACTACCGAGGATTGATCAGCAAATAAACAGACCCTACCCTTTTTGTGTCAATCCTCAGACAACGCCACCCCGTCCAAGACCACGACTGTCTCTCCAAACTGCTCGACAGCGAAACATGCAAAATGAAGACCCATATTGTGATAACCCCAGTTTTCTCCCTGTACCTGAGGCCTTAGAATATGATTGTAAGCCGTCTGTCACTCAAAAAAATGACCCATACTATGTTGAGGTACTAGGCCATAGCCACCAATCATCCAAAACAACAGTGTTAGTACATGGTAACCCAGTGAATAAGCTACCCCATCCCACACCACATTTGGCCTTACCAATGTCAAATCATCCTGAGGAGCAAATTGAAAGTCAGTATGTGCTCTGTGACAACAAAAGTTGTATTACTGAATCTGGTGTTCCGGAGTACGCTCATGATGTGTATGTCATTGACCAAAGAGAAGTTTTGGCTCAAAAGGAGACACTGGATGTTGATGCAAAAGAGGAGAGCAAAACAAAGCAGGCATCACATCTACACGGAAATATTTTTGTGACTGTCATTTCTGATAAGATGGAGTTGAAACTGCATACAAATTATGAACGCCAAACAAGTACTGTTACTGTATTAGCAAAAGATACATAAAAGATTGAAGATCAGAGCTATGAGCATTAGATCTCAAGAACATCAATGCAAAATGTTTTTTTTCTCATTAACTATATTTTTGGGATGTACACTGCAAGCGGATTGAAGTTGCCTAAATTGCCTTTGTATATGCATTTTCATCAATTCTTTTCTTTATTATTCTGAATAATTTTTTGAATTTTCTATTTTTATTCATTAACTATTGGTTATTATTTTATTTTGCTTATTATAGTTCATTATTTGAATTTATTATTATTATTATTTTCTATGTTGGAGCAATCGATTGTGAGATTGTTTTTCATTATTAATTCTTTCCGTAGAGAGATGTTTAGTGATTTTGTTTTCTGTGTGTTGAGCTTCATCTTATTAGCCATTGCCCAATCAGAACAAAACCGATCAGTCAGTCAATGACATAGACTTAATATACTACCTAGACAGGCCAATAGCATTCAATACTGTCCCACTTAAATAGCACGACATGACGTAATTAGTTTGTGCTGTGAGCCATAGTTTACTATATACCATTCAATGAAATAATGTGAAGAATCAAGAGACGCCGCGCATGATATCAGCTCTTGTCCGGCTCCTAATTATTTAAACACAGAGAAAATTTGTGAGTTTATGTAAAAGACCTTTCCGCACGAGATGGTATAAAAAATTGACTCCTTCTCAGTGACTTATATGGTTTTCTCGTTATTTCCCCCTACATTTTTTATATTTGATGCAGAAACTATCACAAATTGATTGAAAGTTATTGTCCAGGCTTGGTGGTTGAATTGCTATTTAATCCACGAAATGAATGCAAAAAATCATGAATTTCATAAAAAATGATGAAATGTTGGCAAAAAATTATCTTTCAACCAGATGACTCAATTAAAATGCACTTCTACATTATGCTAGAAGCGTCAAATTTTTTTGCTAACCACATTATGACGATATCAATATATGAAACATTTTGGGTCACTCGATCGGTATTTCCCTTCATTTAATGCAGCATTTCTTAAAATTTATTCTCAGTTTTCTCATATAAACTTTTGATGCAAGCTGACATGGTACATTTATCCTCTATTGTATAGAACTAGGCATAGCATATAAAGGATTCCTTTGTTTACCAAATGTTGAAACAATGAAAAGCATTGAATCGTATAGAGGCCTCACACTCAGCACAATACAATGTAACAAAATTAATATCACAATAAAGATTTGATGTGAACCTGTAGTCTTGTCTTCTAACTTGGCATTACTTAAAATGATAACAGATTATGAGCATCGAATGCTGACTTAGATTATTGTTCCTAAAATGAAGATGGAACCCTTATTTAATTGTGAAAGCAGAATATAAAAATTACTTAGGTATGATAGATAAACCAGTAATTTTAGAAACCTCAACATGACAGAGGATTCTAAAACAGGAACCGGCAGATTTTTTCAATATTTTACCTTAGTCATTTCAGTACACATGAATGGGGGTTAATGTGATCACAGTACACTCTTCATTTTTTAATACCTGTAAGATAATTTGTCTTATGAGCTTGCCTCTTCCACTTTCAGGCCACCAAGTTTCAGTATCTTGCACAGATCACAACCTTACAGCAAATTTACACATCAAGCAACACTATTAGCAATGACAATAGTAACAAGATCTCGCAAATCCCTGTCGCAGAGTAGCAAATTCAAGCAGCATCCAAGCATTGTATCTCATACCATTTGACATTGTACAGGGGCACACACAGCAATTCCACTGCATTATGTTGTAATATTTCAAAACTTCTAGACTCTAGTGTTTTGTCAGATCAGGGAAACACATTTCTTCTCAGCTGTAAACACTTGATTACTAATAAAACTAATAAAATGAGGCTGCAATCTCAGCATTGTCACCTAATGAGCAAATAATTTGCACAAACTGATCGTCAAAATTAAGGTATAAAATTAATTATCTACCGCATCAGGTGACGTAGTTATCGTCTTACTAGTGCACACTGTACACGTCATAGGCTGGTGCGTAGATTTCATGCCCTGATTTTGAAGATCAGTTTGTGCAAATTATTTGTCCATTAGGTGACAGTTATGAGATTTAAGTCTCAATTAATTATCTTGGAGCTATGCAGAATTTAATGAGCACAAATTTGCATGAGTGGCAGCAGTAGTTTAAGGGCAGTCCAAGGGAAAATCATGGTAATTGGCTATTGCACTGCTCTGCATATTCTACCCAGGGCTGTATCCATGGATTTTGTATAGGCAAACCAGGCTGGGTACAGGAAATGCATTGGAAAGTCTTCCCGCAGGGAAGGATATTGAGGAACTATCTGAGGAATAGAGGTAGTTTAATGTGTTCCAGCCCATTTTGGAAGGAAAATTATCGATCGGCCGATCGAATTAGGGAGCTCATTCATGAGCTGCTTGATGATTTGACTTTGCTGCACGAACATTATGCATGGGTGTTATTTCATTCGACGGGCATCTTAAATTGAGACTTGCTTGAATATGATTCAGACAGCGGCAATATCACATTTCTGGCCATAGCCTACCTTATGTCAAAAATATCAGTTTAAAACTCATTGATGACATCTTAACCTCAAAACATGTAAGAATTGGCAAATCACACCATATCAACCAGCCTAATCCATTCATAATCCCAACCAATCTCACAATGGCCCCTCTGGGCGCCTGGTTATTAAAGGTTTAAGAGGTTTCAAGAGGATTTTCAAAATTGACACGCTGAAAATTGGTATAGGGTCAAGCCCCCTAAAAGCCCTTCCGACGAATACACTATTGACTCTACCCCACATACCAGTAATACCAACTTGTGGCAAGAAATTTAAAAGTATCATAGAGAAAAAAGAGTAGAGGAAACTATTGGATACTAAGTTGTTGCAGCTCTAATGCTGCCATCCTGAGTTAAATGCCGCTGCTCTAGATTATCATCAATTTGACAAGTTTGTTTAAGGAAACTTTATAACTCCTAGTCCCAAGTCCTCTGTCGATAAAGTTCCAACTCAGTGAGCATGGTATACGATAGGCTGATTTAAAAATACTATGCAAGGCTAAGACCAAAGCTACCAAAACCTTGCAGAATCAAAATCAAATTTAATTGAGCAGTAATTGTGTGTATTGATAATATCACTTGTTAATTTTTGGATCTTATTAAAGTTAGAATTGACAAAAATTCACTGCTGCTGCATGAATTTGTCTCCATTACTTTTGCTTTGTAATAGTTCAGTATAGCAAAATTTTGTGTGCATTGGATACTATTTCAAAATGACAATGTTTCCATATGTTGGTGGGGCATCATTTGAGTGCCAAATTGGATACATGGAATTAACATCGTCACTTGATTTTAGTATAGCGTGTTAAATTCAAAACTGCTGGGCTTTCAATCAACAGACAAATCAGTTGATACAAACTAGAATATCCACTGTCTTTTGTTTCTATTCTTCTAAATTTCTTGTGGATTTTGTTTAGCAGAACAAAAGACTTTCTATATGTATGTAAAATTTGTGGGGTAATAACTCTGGTTTAAATATTTATGCAAACAAGGAGATGATAATTCCTGCAGGTATTGAACTACAAAATCCATATAAGTCACTGAGTTAGGCGAATCCAAAGCGAGAACAGACCTGATAAGTTACAATCATTAGCCAATAAATATTGAAACAAATACAGCCGTCTACTCTTAACACTTCTACCACTACTATTCAAATGCACAGAATACCCACAACACAGTATCACAAATATTTTTTTGGATGAGCCAGATCAAAGCACCACCACCATCATCATAGATTTTTGCATAAATATTCCTAGTCATGACTGAGCACAACCTGCTCAGCTTGGATTCCTTGTTAAAAGATTTTACTGCAAATTTTATTGTCGCTTCATGAGGAAGCATAGATCTGTGCTGTAAATTGAGTATGCCAACTCCAGATATGTATGTATGATGAAGCTAGGGTAAGTGACATATATATATATATAAAGTCTTTGGTAATCTCTCATCCATGAAATAATATAGTAAATCAAGACACGCAGGGTATAATACCAGCCAAATTATATTAGATCTGTTTTAATTTATGAGATAAAAATTATCAAAACAAATACAGCCCTTTACTTAACCACTTTTATCACTACATGACAAAACAGAGGGCTGTTACTGCGGGATTATACAAATTTTTGAAGGCACGACCAAGGCTAACGGCTACCACTATTGCTGTTGTGGGCACGACAAAAATTAAAAACACTACCACTATCAGCGAGCATTGCAAAGTTAGATATGACTGGTTGCAGATACGTTAAAATTAATCAAATTAGTAGAGCAATGTAAGCTAACCACTTCTTACACCTACTTATCAAAAAAAAAATATACTGTGGGATTATACTGAATTTTGCGGATGGGTCAAAGACTAGAAAACTACCACTATCGGTGATTGCTGCAAAATTTCCAAACGAGACACTATCACTATCAGCGATCGCTGAAAATTAGATATGACTGAGTCACTGAACACAATAAGCCTGCTCAGTTTGGAGTGCTTATTGCTGCGAGTTTGGTTGTTTCATGGTGTATTCTGACCAGCGTATATATCTTCACTTTTAGGGGTTTGTAGATAGTGTGGGAAGGATTGGAAAATTGTTGGGATAGCATCCTTTTTGAGCAAAGCTCTCCCACCCACACCAGGAGGCCTTCTAAATGTATCTCGTTTCAAATGTTCGCTACATAGAACAGCATATAATCTCAACGAAGTATGAATATTAAAACCAGTAACCACTTTGTTTACATAGTATCTTTCATCTTCTGTTTCAGTACAGGGCTGTATTTGTTTTGATAATTTGTATCTCATAAATTAAAACAGATCTAATATAATTTGGCTGGTATTATACCCTGCGTGCCTTGATTTACTATATTATTTCATTGATGAGAGATGACCATAGACTTAATATATATATATATGTGCCACGTACCCTAGCTTCATGATACATACATACATACCTGGAGTTGGCATACTCAATTTCCAGCACAGATCTATTCTTCCTCATGAAGCGACAAAAAAATTGCAGTAAAAACTTGTAACAAGGAATCCAAGCTGAGCAGGTTGTGCTCAGTCATGACTAGGAATATTTATGCAAAAATCTATGATGATGGTGGTGGTGCTTTGATCTGGCTCATCCAACAAAATATTTGTGATACTGTGTTGTGGGTATTCTGTGCATTTGAATAGTAGTGGCAGAAGTGTTAAGGGTAGATGGCTGTATTTGTTTCAGTATTCATTGGCTAAAGATTGTAACTTATCAGGTCTGTTCTCGCTCTAGATTCGCCTAAGGAGTCAATTTTTTATACCATCTCGTGCGGAACGATCTTTTACACAAACTCACAAATTTTCTCTGTGTTTAAATAATTAGGGGCCGGACAAGAGCTGATATCATGCGCGGCGTCCCTTGATTTTTCACATTATTTCATTGAATGGAATATAGTAAACTATGGCTCACAGCACAAACTAATTACGTCATGTCGTGCTATTTAAGTGGGACACATTATGATCAGTGAAGCATTAGCATTGTCCTGTCTAGGTAGTATATTAAGTCTATGGTCAATGACAAAGAAAGACCATGCATAAATTGTTTGTTTGTATCATTTTCCTTTTTTGCCATTTATGTCACATCATGAAAAACATTTGAAATAATGAATTTTTGCTGGCAATAAAAGTATATATATATATATATAAATAAATAAAAAAAACAAAACAGTCAGGTGTATTTATGAACAATATCATTGTCTATAAATGCTGTCCTATTTATAGAATGGTGATTTCAGGCTTCCAAAAATGTTTTGCACCATCTGAGCACTCAGTGTTTTTCTGATGTCAGTGATTTTCTGATTTTCAAACTAGCTTCCCTTCAACTTGAACATCAATCTATTCCTACCACTCAATTTCACCAGCATCCTCTCAATCCTAGAAGTAGTGTTGTAATTTACAACATACAGGATAAAGAGAAATCACCAAAGACAGCAAAAGGTCTATTGTGAATAGTGTACTGGGACCGACTTTGATAGTGTCTATCAACAAGTATGCCTGATATAGTATTTCTTTCTGTGAGACTACTAAATATCTTGTTGTTGAGATTGACCAGAAGCTTAGATTTGAAGCCCACATCCAAAATGTTGTTCGTAAGTAAACTAAATTATGATCTCGACACTCATTTAAAAAATCGTGTAATGCACATATTCACTGATGATGAACACTTTATCCATAACTACCTCGAACGATGCCCCTCAGGTCGGCTTAGACACCCTAAATACCGCACTGCCTGGGGCAAAGACTGCTTTTTGAGATAGATGTGCATTTATATTAATAATACAATTTTTTAACTACTTTTAAATGATACTATTTTTGCATGCAAGGCAACTTCATTAGTTTTTGGCAGAGTACGTCTACCAGCAACCTTTTTCTCACAACTTTTACAGCTAAAAATCTACTTTTTAAAAAACCATAAAAGCAAAGTGAGAGAATCAAATTATTCTATACCCTCTCAGGTAAACCTAGCACTATTGGTTTAGTAAACAATAAATAAGATGGACATTCCAAGCAGCATTTAATAATTGCAGTTATTAAAAAAAAAGATTAATTGTGAAATGAATGATCTTGGCTGACAATCCCTTTGTCTTCGGGAATAAGAATTACCCAATTGGAGGGTTTGTAAAAAATTCACCTGCGAATTGCTAGGTATACGAGCAAAAAACCGCAAATAACAATGCACTGTGCGTCGAAAAGCAGCTTAATTTTAAGGATTAATTTGCCATTAATCTCTGAAAAAAAATTCTCTGGCAGTGAATTACAATGTAGGATTGGTGGCATTAATAATTATTCCAAACAATATAGAAAGTTTTCGTACTGTTTTAGTTCTACCTACGCAACATCAAGACATCAAAGTCTATGGAGAGCCAATAATTACATTTGTCGAGATTAGATGTAAATTCCCAATGAGACTTGATGGAAAGCTGCCAAAAAAACTGATGAAAAAATAAGGTGCAATGTGGCACCAAAGTTTACTCTAGATGCGATTCGTGACATGTCAATCTATTATTGACTACTACTGATAACTTGCTGTATGGTTATTTCTTTTTCATTACTGATGTGGATTACCACTGTACATCCAGCTAGTAGATGCAATGCAGCTGCTGCAGCAGCAGTATATTCTTTTTGGTGTTTCTATAGCTCAGTTATCCTGGAGGGACAATTTTTTCGGAATTTCAGAACCTGTTTTTTATTTCAACAATAATACTAACGCTATTTGTTTATCCTCGTATAGATTACTAATATGTTAAATCTTGGTAACCCACTGCAAGGAGGCAAAACGAGAGATATGAGAGCAAATGATTGCACAAACAACCCGTGATTTATGGTTCGCAGCTGATGACCTGCGTGATGTTGAGTGGTACCACCACTGCTTGTTGTATGCAGATGTTGATAGAAACTAATCTTCAGAATGTACTTATGCATTCATCACAAGATCTACCTCTTGGTCACAGCTCACCTGCCCTTTGTTGAGAAAGTCCTGGCAAAAAAAGCAATGCTCCCATCTGTCAGCCCACAAGTTCCTAATCATAATAATTCCTCGTTACCACAGGCAATTTGTAATCTTTGCCACAGGCCGTTCTCACATTACTCTCATAGCCAAAGCACTGAGGTTATGTGAATCAGAAATGTTTTTTTTTATTTGTATGACCAGTTATTAATAGTTCTAGACAGGTAATAAACAGATAATCAATACACGGTGGAGTTCACTTTCCTATCAGCATCAACATACAGTCAAGAAAATGATCAAAAAGCCATTTAGAAAAAAATTTGAAATTTGCACCATTACCATGGTCATTCCTATTCAAGTTTTACCACTGTTTGTTAAAACACTAGCATCACCTACCTGTGGAAAACATGAGAGAAATTATCTGATGTTGCCAGCAACTGCAGACCTCAACTGGTTTTTAATCATCTCAAACGTTAACAGTAACAAAGGATACTAAAACAAGAAAATTACCAAACTAGCTATGAATTCCTTGTTTTTAGCTCCATATCCAATGTACTGAAGAAAGGACAATGGATTTTTATCACCCTTTATTTAAAAAAATTGATACTTTGAACTTGAGCTACTTGATACATTTTAACGGTTCAACCCAGTTCAGCCAGTCTTCACACAGCACAATTTAAAATGACTTCTAAGAGAGAATTTCTTCTTTACTATATAGCAACATTAGGTAAGTATGTAATTCATTGAATATAAAAAGTGCAAGAATAATTCTTTTTAGACTTCTTCAAAAAACCTGCACTGATCAGTAACTTAATTGTTACCAAATTATTGGGATCTGTCTTGATATGACACTGCATGTAGATAATTAGAAGCTAGAGTGATTCTGAGCAAACAGTCTTATAGTACAGTATGGCTTCATAGAGTGATTTTCAGTACACCATATTACTAATGCCACATCATGGTCTTCATATTAAACTTGTGAGTCTTTGAGGTGTACAAACAAGTGATTTGATTGGTGAAGCCTTCGGCAAATAGAAATGAAGAGAAACAGACATGATAATAAAAGGTTGGGTAAAAACAGATCTTTGGGGTGCTGAGATTGAGAAATGGCTCTTCTCCAGGATGTATTTCTTATATCATCAAAAGCCAGCCAAATGGGAGCACATGCTCATAATCAATATACCCTTTGTTACAGGTCATGAAGCAAAAAGTAGTAGCACATATATATTGTGCTAGCTTTATGCTTCCATGCGTCACATGACACTAACTCTCCGCCATATCCTTACTAGGATTTCTTTGTTATAGGCGCTCGTAAAAAGGGGTAGTCGGAAAAAAATTTAGGTAAAAGATTTACCACTGACCTCATTGCCGAATGGTGGAACAGTATAGTTGCTCCCCCACTTGATTTGGAAAGGACCTGCAGTGCTTTCCCGCTCCATAATTCCAACAGTGTTGGTATGGATAGAGGTTACATTCTATCCAAGCTTTGCAACAACGTATAAACTGTTGTTCATATTGTGTTTTCAAAAGACATGAATCATTGGATTCCGTTGCATATGGATGATTGAGCATGAATGGCTATTAACCATTGTACTAAAGAAAGAGATCTTATTTTGGAAGCGGAAGCAATACCCCATGAGACCTGCGTTCAAAATTAACTTGCTTGTAAAAACCAGCAAAAAAGCCCTTTGATAATGATAAAACTAATCTACAATCATTATCAATGAAAGCGGCGGCTGCTAATTTCTTACCGTGATGTGTTCGATACATGACTTATATCTTCCTGTTGCAGTTGATAAACTAAGGTCTAAAATGGACTCATTGATAATCTTCCAAAGAGCCATTTATTAAATACTGCCTTTCTAAGGGAGGGAGGGATTTGGGCTGAGAAAAGGTACAGTCTCTGCCACATAATTTTGTATAAGTACTGTTTATTGACAGCCCTCTCTGATGCCTGCCCCCAACTAAGGTTGAAAGAAGAAAGAGCAACAAGCCACGAGACGATTCTCAAATTGAATGGTGATTATTCTAGTGACCAAGCCTCCTTCGATGAAGTATCCAAAGAGTTTATATTGTTAACAAAATCACATCCTCAGAGATATGGTAAATAAAATAATTAAGTTTTAGCAACCTTTTACTACAGACCACCACCAATCAACTGATACATAAGAAATTATCGCTTCTTGTCTAGTTCTTGCTTCAATGCTTCGAAGCAATCAATTTGTTGTCATTATATGCTAACTCCGGGGGGCCGTCGGGCGAGGGGCAAAAGTCTGAGGGGCTCAGACTAGCTAACTTCAGTTCCATTCTTTCGTTATTAAAGTGTCTAGGAAAGCAAAAAACAACCACTATTCATATCAAAGCTTTGTCATTGCGATGAACAAAAAAAGTAAAGTTTTTCGCACAAGGTCATTATTGATTGATTTAATTTAATTTAAAGTGCGAAAATCCAGGGTCTAGAAGGGTGTACAGTATGTTATCTCCCCTGTCACGGATTCACATTTATAGGGTGATCCACTTACAGTATAACAGTAAGCCTAGCTCGGGCGTACCTAGGGCAGTTACAAGGCTGCTTTACTTACACTAGAAATTATCAAAAAACAGTATTGGACGACGGTAGCATACTCAAAGATATTTTAGTGTTAACACGTAACAGGGGAGATAACATACTGTAGACCCTTCTAGACCCGGGATTTTCGCACTTTAAATTAGTTTACATAATTAAATAAATTCCTTGTGAGAAAAAATTTACCTTTTTTGTTCATTGCAATGGCAAAGCTTTGATATGAACAGTGCTTGTTTTTTTGCTTTCCTAGACACTTTAAGTTTTGTAGGAGTAAAATTCAGAAGATGTAAAACTCACATGAAGTATTGACATAATATTTGTGGCAATCAACTTGTGATACAGTTAATAAAGAACAATAAAGAACAATCAGAAGAAAAGTGACCAAGCATTGAAATGAAAGCAAACTATGATGGAAAAACTATTCTGTGTTTTGATATTTGGCATACAGGGTAACATCACATAATTGAATACTAGAGCATAGATTCATTATATTGTACAGCAAGCCCTGACCCTTCATTTATTACTCTTGTTTTAGAGAGCAGAAATGAATTTTTAAGCTTCGATATGTATGAACTACCTGATGATAACAGACTTTTTTTCATCATACACATTTACAATCGAAAATGGGTCGGTGGTTATTCAAAGTACTCTCTTGGTCAATTGACAGAAGCTCCATCTGGTTACAAGGTTATTGCAACGGTAAGCATGTATTGAGTATGGTTCTTTTAATTTCCAAGATGGAAGGAAATGGAAGGACACTCTGTGCTATTTTCTAAACTGTGATACCCCGCAAAAGGAATATTCTAGTAAAAAACATCCATATACTTTTTTACACTTTTGACTTAACGAATCAGCAGAATAAACATAAAAAATAATCCATACCCTTTCACCCTCCGGACCCGCTTTTTCTCAGTCAAGGCCTCCTGTCCAATTTCGTATTTTCCTAAAACAGACATGAATGTTTCGGCGATTAAAATATCAAAAGGGAAAATAAAATATACAATGAAGAGAAAAGCATATTTTCATGTTACTTTTTTTTTCAAAAGATGTCAGGTTAAAATAAAACTTTACCCATGATTTTAAAGGGTAGGGTCACCAAAAGCATAAATTATAAAATTTCTGTTTAATTTGCTTCCAGCCAAGCCGAGAAAAGCCTTTACCATTTGTGACGATGTGTGATGATAACGTGTTTGAAGTCCAAAATATTCATGATCATTATGGAAAGTTTAACGGTGTTGGCTTACTTGGCGATTTCAGACTCATCAAGCACCGCAGTAAGCTATAAAAAGAGTAATTGTTGTATTGTTGTCAATACCCATCACCGAAAACCTTGCTATGTCGAAAGCTGATTCACCTATAGCGAATCATTTAAAGTCAGAAACTCAACATGCATTTCTTCCTTAGCATCAAACTTGCGAAAGACAAGGAGAGATAGAAATCACTTTCGCATAATATTTTGATAGTATTCTGGTTAATTTAGATTAGATTATGGGCTAATTGATGTAATAAATGACTATATATTTAAATAATTGATTGTAATATATTGTTTATTCTGTTTACAGTTGGGGGAAAGAAGAGTGTACTCTGTGCTTTCGAAAGCAGATTTCCAAAAGTGAGGCTTACTGCCATGGACTCGTGTACAACAGATGCTTGGTTTTGTTGGTAGTAAAATACAGTGTTTCTCCAAAAAGTCATGTTAGACTATAATAAAGGTTCAAATCACACTTGACTGACAACTATACTGTTTTGGACATAGTCATCCTATACTGAACAGTCAGCGGTAAAAATACCTGTTCTTAGAGACTTTGGTCTCAAACGATATCATATATCCTCTCCAAAGACAAGAAAAGGGTATTGCTTTTTTTTACTGCATACTAATGAAAGTATTGACGTAGTGATGTAAAATCCATCAACCTTTACACAAACTAATATGGTTATGTCAACAGCGTAATACTTAAGCTGAGGCCCAATCAGAGTTCTTCATTTTAGTTTGAACACAATATTAACATTTAAAGAGAGGATTGAAGGCTTTATAAGATTTTGCAAAAAATGAGCAGAGTTGTGGTGGCTCAAACATTAGGATCATGCCTAGAGGTGGTATAAAACGTTGATTGAAACAATTGTTTGAGCATTTTGAGTATAGCTTTTGTTACATGGTTCACGTAAAGTTGCTTCGACAGGCTTTTCTTAGTTCGACTTCCTTGACAGTAAGAATTAGCAGAATGGTACGGAATGTAGCAAACATCATCCAGGTAGGCATTATTGTAGTTGTGTTATCATTGCATTTATGTTGACATCTGACAAAAGTGAGATGCTCTAACCGATGAGTAACGCTGTTGTTCCTTGCTCTAACTGTGTGATTGATTAGATTAATTCATCAACTTATTAATATTAACTCAATCAAAGTCTCAAATGGCTGATACAAGGCGCAGCGGATTAATCTGATTAAAACTTTACTTATTCCAATTTTGGATAACTGGACTGACCAAGGTTCGTTCAGTTCATTCTATGTTGGATTGCATATAATTTTTTTCAACCCTTTTTTTGCATAATACCAATCCTTATTTTTGTTTCACAAACTTAGTGTTTACTCAATAGGCTAAATAAAAAAAATGAAAGATAATAATTACTTATGTTCTTTCTTCTAAGATTAATTTACTAAGTCAATAAAACTGATTAACTTACTATTATTCATTGTTTGTAGTTCCTACTCGTATTGTGGTGTGGATTGACTGGAGAAGCCTCTAACAATAGTCTCAACTACAAACCTGCATTGATGGCTCGAGTAACCAAGTATGGAATTTGCTTTTGACTTGTATTATCTTGATCCTTATACCTCATCACCTTCAATAAATGAAGTTGGTTTATAAACTGACGATAACCTCGACGGTGGTTATTATTCAAGTCATGATGAAATGGTTGTTACTCACTATATGTTGCCCCTTAACTGATTCAAGGGTTATGTCAGGGAGTTTAAAAACCAAACTCCATGGATAAATTGATCAAAGGGGTTTGTATCTGAACTCACTCATGTACCAAAACCACAGAGTAAGTGTATTTCTAGAATTGATCTAACTTTACCAGGCATAGCTACTGAAGTAGGGTAGATAATGGTCAATATTATCGGGATATATTGAGGTCACGAATTTGTAGTCTCCAGCTCTCCTGTTGGTTCACAGATAAGTTATGACAGAATATCAGTGACATAATATAATAATATTTGTCACTGCTATTCTGTCATAACTGACTTTTTCTCAAGGTTAAACAAAATGCAAGTAATAGGGGAAAGGAGAAATGACTCCATGGTTTTAGATGGTTCATGGTGTCATGGGTTTGCTGCAATATTGCTGAGCTCTTGTAGTCATAATGCTATTTGTGATATGATATATTTCGCTGCAGAGAAGCTGTACTTCAGGTATTTCAGCCTGTTTACTTGAATCACATAGCAATCTTAAAGGCTGGTCCACATTTTCCCAGACAGTAATCCCGGATAGCCGTTCCAGTCGATATGAACATGAAATTGACGCAATCCCAGGAAAAAAAGCGAGTCTGGGGCAGTGTCTTTCAAGTTTGTAACTTTCCAGATACTGTGTTTGACATCCCAATGTCGTCTGGACCAGCCTTAACTCACACACAAACACACACATCAAGTGCAAAAATTTTTTTAGAAATGAATCTCATTTCCTCTCATAGCAAGATGTTGGAGTTGTGCCATCAAATCTTAACACCATCAGTAATTTGGATTTTTCACCATGCAAATTTTACATAAATTTGTCCTAAGTAACTGCCTTACTGTATAATCCATAGGTCTTTGAGAATTATTCAACTAATCTTTTTAACTTTTCAGCATGATTCTGAACTTGGAAGTTACCCACAAATCGGATGTTAACTTGACAGAATTCAGGCACATTAAAGCAATTCAGCCGGACAGATATTTTGATGCCAAGTTCTACTTCTCACTGGGTACAGAAATTTACAGTAGGAGCAAAACACAACAAAAGTCAAGATGGATCCTGACAACCGATGAAAAAATCGAAAGCTTCCAACAGATTGGCAAGGAATCATTTCTTGTCCGAGAAAAAACGGCAGTAAAGTATCATTTCACTGGAGAGAAGGACAACAAAACAATCAACCTACCCGAATCTTTCTGCTACAACCAACCAAATCAAACAACGTTAAACTGCAGTCACCTTGAATCGATTCATTTTGGACCAACTTCTGTAGATTCTGCCAGTAATCTTGCATATTACACTGCTGCCTCAACAATCTACCAAGTTAACCTCTCTGCTGAAAACTTTCAAACTACCCCATTCCATCTCATGAGTTCTTTTGGAAACATATCTGCGATGGCATTAAACAATAATTTCTCCGGGGCGTTTACAATTCAAGACAACACAAACGTTACAGTCAGTCATGTGGACTTTTCGACATCAGAGGTTACCCCTGTCAGCATAAACGGAAATCCTGGTACAATTTTGCAAGCTGTCAGTATAGATGAAAAGGCACTGCTCTGTGTTACCAAAACCCGAGAGATGCTTCTCTTCAACACAGATACTGGAGACTACACCAAGGTAGCAGAGGGAGTGACTAGTTTGCCCTGCAATCATGCTGAGTGTGACCAGAAGCAGTTGCGTGTAAAAGTTTTGGCCGATTATCGAACACGAGGAAACGACTTGTACGCTATTGAAACAAGTCAAGGTCAATTAAGCACCCTCGAGTATAATGGTAAGTCATTATTTTAGAAGTTGAATCTTTATCTGAATATCTAAACAAACATATAATTCAGGGAGAATTCAAGGGAAAATCCCTGAAAATTTTAAATCCTAACTGTACTTGAACATTATTAAAAATGTGGAAAATCCATTCAGTTTAAACAGGGAGAATCTCCCTGGTTTAAATTATGCTTGCACATATTTGCAAGTTTGCATATACGCTGGCATGATCATTTCAATGTATGAAGCAACTATCTTGCAACAGTTTTGTTAATATGAAGTTTTATGAAAGTATTTTCTCCGCTGTTGTTATTTTTTGAAGAGAACATCGATTTATTGGAGTTATGTTCATTGATGAAATTGTTGATTTTGCAGTCAGTGTTTTCTATGATAATGACAACTCGACAGTATCTAATATTTCAACCAGTACCTCACCAAACAGTGGCTCCACAGACACAGGTAAGTGTAGTATATCTTATTATATCCTGCGCAGTGATGTATGTGTGTTCCTTGATACACTATTTATTAAGGCTATATGAAATATCTTCTGACAAGTGGGCAGCGGTGTCTTAATCCATTCTATTGCTTATAAAAGGCTGATATTCCATTAATGGCAGAAATGAAAAAATACCAATCTGGGTTAGCTCTGCAATCATCACTAGGCAACCACGAACTGATGAATCACAGAACAGCTGATGGTCATATGATTGTACATGGATTGTGGTCATTGTCTTTTCAGGTGTCATAGTTTGGAGCACTGTAGGATCAGTGATAATTTGTTTATCGGGAATAACCCTGACTGTTTTCTGTCTCCGTGCTAGAATAATGAAAAGACGAACTTTAAATAAAACAACTCAGAGGACACACAGAAATCCCTCCCACTCTGTCAATACTTTTGAAGGTTTGTTCTAGTAAATGTGTATTAATATATTTACATGAAAACCAACGAAGTGTATTAATTATCTATCAAGAATATGAAATATCAACCTGGCGCATGGCGATAACAATTATAGAATGTTGATGTGTTGGTCTTTGTATTGATAATAGGCGCATGTATTTGACCTACCTAGTAATCTTACTGGATCCTAAGGATATCAGTACGTCTTTATGAAGATAAACCTTGCATGTTATAAATTTGTGTAATGTTTTCATGGATTTGTCCTCTTATACCTATTGAGAAGATGACTGCTAATCATGAATGAAACCTTGTGGTTAAATTTTATCTTAGCGTTTAGCGCCTAATGTATGTAAATTCAATTGAGTGCGTTAGAAATATGCCTCATGAAAACAATGAATATGCATGTCGCCCAATGTGCTGATCATTAAAATTCACAAAACCGCAAGTTAACAAAGCGCAAACTCTTATAAATATTTTCAAAAGTAGAGCTGAGCTCATATAACAGGGATGCAGAAGATGAAGGAGTGACTGTCATTGAAGAGAGCAGAGCTGAAACAAGTGAGGAAAGATCTGGACACATTAGAATTGTTAAAGACATGCCACTTCCTCCTCTACCACAGTCTAGAGAACCCACAGTGCAGGTCCATCGAGCTCTAAGTGCTACCTCAGAATCAGATGATTACTGCTATGCCGACGTTCGTGAATATTACAAAGAAGGATCGATAACAAAATCATCAGCAGTAATTGATGAGAGGCCTCCTGTAGCACCACGTCGTCCAAGGCCACGGCTGTCAATACCGAAGTTAAATGACAGATCTCAGACAATGCCACCCCGTCCAAGACCACGTCTGTCCCTCCAAACTACTCGACAGCAAAACATGCAGAATGAAGACCCATCACCATATTGTGATAATCCAAGTTTTTTCCCAATCCCTGAGTCAGAAAATCATTGTAAACCATCCATCACTGGACAAAATGAACCGTACTATGTTGAGGTACTAGCCCATAGCCACCAATCATCCAAAACACCAGTATTATTTCATGGTAACCCAGCAAACAAGCTACCCCATCCCACACCACAGTTTGCCTTACCAATGTCAGATCATTGTGAGGAGCAAATGGAAAACCAGTATGTGCTCTGTGACAACCAAAGTTGTATTATTGAATCTGGTGTTCCGGAGTATGCACATGATGTGTACTTCACTGACCAAAGAGAAGAGACACTGGATGTTATTGCAAAAGCGGAGAGTGAAACAAAGCAGGCATCACATCCACATGCAAATATTTTTGTGACTGTTATTTCTGATAAGATGGAGTTGAAACTGCATACAAACTATGAACGCCAAACAAGTACTGTCACTGTATTAGCCAAAGATCCATAAAAAATGTAGATCAGAGCTAAGAGCTTTAGATCTCAAGAACCTCAGCCCCAAAGCTCTTTTCCAATGAACTGTATTTTAGGGACATATGATGCGAGCAGATTTGTCTATTTTAGTATGTCAATTCTTTTTTATCACTCTAAATAATTTATTGTATTTCATGATTTTTATTTCATATTTATTGTTGATTTCCTTATTTTACTTATTATATTCTACTATTTCAATTAACCATTTATATTTTATACACATTTATATTTTTTTCACTTCAATTTAGATTTCTGTTTTTCTGTAACATTATTTGACCATTTATACATTGTGACTTAGCTGGTGCCTCTCACAAACCCTTTGGATTAACCTCAATAAACATAAAATCATTAAATTTGATAATGATGATTTATATTGTTGATATTGATATAATATATTGATGTGGAAAATCCTCTGCTCCTTGATAAAGAGGTCAATACTGACGATACAACAACATGTTCATTAATGGCTAATGCAAACTGGCCTTGGCTTGTCTGGCTCGATTATTGTAAGGATCCATAACCCTCTGTTAAACAGGACATTGTCTCTAAGCACCCCCAATAAGCGGCCGACTCAACATCATAAAATTACTGTTGTAGAAACAGATTAGGCAACTCAAGTTGAGCAGTAGGAATGGGCCGGGGGTAAGAGACGGCCCAGTCTGACCCAAGACTCTTCTCTCCACCCTACATACAGAAGTATAAATATAATAATATAAATAATAATTATAAATAATAATATACATATATATATATATATATATACATATAACACATAAAAGCAATTAAGTAAAATGAATAAAACAATTTATTAATTATTAATAAAATAGTCTTAATATTCTGAAATACAATCAATGAGGGTAAAGAAAGCTTCTGCACCAAGGATCAGGGATCTACAGCTCATAGCTTGGTCGATATATTAAAATCAATATATTAGAATTAGAGAAGATGGTTGTCTGCTACTTTAACATAAGAAAATATGATTGAACAATAACAATAGTAAAACATGATTCACAAATAAAAACAATGACAAAAAATCAATAATAATATAAACATACTAAATTTAATATTTCTGAAATACAATCAATGCTTCGGAGATCTAAAGCTCATAGCTCAGTCAAAAGCCTGATACTTGATTTATCATTGATCTTTGGCTAATATAATGACAGTACTTGTTTGGTGTTCGTAATTTCGAACTACATCTAGGGACTCTTTTGGAGCCAAAGCTTCTCCCTGGTCAGTGATGTAAACATCATGTGTATACTCCGAGACACCGGATTTAGGAGAAAGACTTTGGATGTTAAAGAGAACACAGTCGTTTTCTTTTTGCTCCTTGCGATGATTTGACTTTTGTAAGGAGAATGATGGTGTGATATGGGGTAGTGTGTTCGCAGGCTTTCCATGTACTCACACTGGTGTCTTTGCTGATTGGTCACTGTGGCCCAGCACCTCGACATAGTATGGTTCATTCTGTTGGTTGGAGGATGGTTCGCAATCATATTCTGAGGCCTCAGGAATTGGAAGAAAACTAGGGTTATCACAATATGGTGATGGGTCTTCATTTGGCATGTGTCGCTGTCACGTAGTTTGGAGGGACAGTCAAGGTCTTGGCTGAGTTGGCGTGTTCCGAGGCCTGTTATATATTGACCCTTGTTCTTCTTCATAGTATGACCCACTTTGGGTTGTTTCGTAAAGGTTATGGGTATACTTTTCCGCCTCAGGATTAGGGAGGAAACTTGGATTGTCACAGACAGGGGACGGGCTGTTTATTTGCTCACATGGCTGGTAATTTGTCGGTAGAGACATTCTTGGTCTAAAACGGCGTTGTGCTATGGGAGGCCTTTCTTCTAGTACTGCTGATGTTTTTGTTATTGATCCTTCCTTGTAATATTCACGCACCTCAGCATAGCAGTAATCATCTGATTCTGAGGCACCACTCTGCGCTCGATGTACCTGCACTGTTGATTCTCTAGACTGTGGAAGTGGCCTGTCTTTAACGATTCTAACACGGTCACATCTTTCTTCACTTGTGTCAGCTCTGCTCTCTTCAATACTAACCATTCCTTGATCTCCCACATCTCAGGTATATGAGCTGAGCTCGACTTCTGGAAACAGTAACAAAAGTTAGCACTTTCAATTTCATTGTGGTTTTGTATTTTGATTACCATCTCATCAGGTTGTTGGCGACAAATATAAATTTTTTCATGTAGAGTATTTCAAATGCACTCAATGAGTTTACGAACAAAAGGCGCTAAACAATAGGATGAAATGTAATTATTGTGCTCAAACTACCATTCATCCCATATCAGTTGGTCAATTTGGACCAGTAGTATCAGATTTTGAGTCAAGAGAATCAAAGCATTTCACAAATGATTAGTAGTCATCTTCTCAATATATATGGGAGGACAATTCCCTAAAAAAAACACACATAACACATAACATAAAACGTTAATTAAGATTAGTTAGGTTTATATTCTGCGTGCGTGCGTGTTATTGGTATGAGTGGATATATAAAACGACAAATTAACTAGAACCAACCTTCAAAGGCATTGGCAGAGTGGGAGTGATTTCTGTGAGTCCTCTGCGTTCTGTTATTTAAAATGTGTCTTTTCATCTTTCTAGTACGGAGGCAGAAAACAGTCAAGGTTATTCCCAAAAAACAAAGTAGAACTGCACCTATAGAACATCCAACTATGACATCTGAAAAACTAGTATGTGCAGGTAAACACAATTACCAAAAGCTATAAACATTCATAGAACTATAATCTGCTCTGTGACTTATCAGTTTGCGGATCTAAAAGTTGCGCAATGACAGAGTTGTTGAAGGTCTTACCATCATGCAATGCTAACTCTCATGAGCAATTGAATGAATCGAGACAGCAGAGGCGAAGACACTTCATATAATTACCAAAATAAATTGGCTAGAATTACTATATATTGTTCTTACCTGTGTTTGCAGAGTCATTGTTGCAATGGAATATTTTTCTACTTCAGTAAGTTCGCAATCAATTGATTGCGAACTTACTGAAGTAGAAAAATATTCCATTGCAAGCAAATGGAATGTCTCCTCACTCATCTGAAGGTCGCTTGTTTTGTTGTCGTTCATTCCAGTGGAATAAATGTTTACTGAAGATTTTTCGCGAACAAGGAATAATTCCTGGCTTATTAGGTGGAAGTTCTCTATTTTTCCACCCGCTGTCAGGATCAGGACCCACCTTGACTTTTGCTGACTTATGTTCCAACTGTAGATTCTCTTATCCTGTGAGTAGTAGAACCTGTCATCAAATTTCCTGTCAGGCTGAATGGCTCGCTTGTGCTTGAGTCCTGTTCAGTTGATATTCAGGTTGCGGGAAACTTCCAAGTGCAGACTCATCCTGCCATGATAAAACAGTCGAAACTGTTGATAATCTGACACCAGAAACATTGTAGGGCTCAGTGTGTATTTTGTGACTGTTAAATGCAATTATGTTACACATAGCAGGATCACTTTCATAAGTGAACTACGATGTTCAGCAAAAAAAAACATTTATAGCAGAATAGCAGTGACATGATAGCCTTACTAGGTGAACCAATAGGAAAACTAGAGTCTATACAGTCATGATCTCCGTATATCCGGATAAGAATCGCCATTATCTGATACATACTTAAGAGTTATCTACCCTACTTCAGTGAGCCAACATTTTTGAACAGGAACAAAGGTTTTGGTTTTGAATGCGGGTTACCAGAGGCGTCTTGGACATTAGCAAACGATGGAACGCTCCTAATTGAACATTTGAGAAAGGGTTTTTCTTGTACTGTTTTCCAGTAATATGGTATTCAAATAGCATTTAAACTCACTATGAATAGTTAAGTTTGTCTACTTTCTGACAAAATAAATTTGCTTACTATTGACGATGAAGAAGATCAGTCTGCTAGTAGAGAACACAAATGCTTCAATGTTCATTATCCTACTTACTATCTATTATGTACCACCCTACTCTTATACGTTTTTATTCCAGTCATTTTTCTCTTCTATGTCAATGTATGTGATGTCAACAAGTTATTTTCAATTCACTTATAGAAACCCTTGATAAATTAATAAAAATATTTTTGCTCTACACGGCGATCATCAGTTATTGTTCTCCACTTCAAATTAAATTGTATTACGCCCTAGCGGTAGCCAGAGGGTTAAATCGTTTCATATAGTTTAACTTGAGGTTTACTATGGATGAAACTTAAAGGACTTGTGATCAATAAAGGGGCAGCATATAGTGGGCAACAACAAGGTGATCAGCTCAATTTTATTCATTTTTTTAACTGCTTCCATTTATGATGAGGTATTATGGTGAACAATTACAGGAAAATGTAAAAAAATGTAAATCACTTTTAATTAGCTGCTCTCCAGCAATCATTACAGGAATATAACACAGATACATATACAGTAGGAACTAGAAACAATATAATGTAGTTATTTTATCAGTTGGTTTGATGGGTTGTGGAGAAATTACAGGCGTAAGAATAAGTCTAAGTCTTCAATGCATAAAGATCCAACAATATGTATACTATATAATTCTCTCATTTTATCAATATCTTCTTTTACAATTTCGTATTTATCTTTTGACAATAACAAATCTCGAGGAATTAACATACCATCCAACTGATTAAAATCTTCAAAAACGATAGAACATTTATTTAAAAATTCCTTTACTATTTTTTGACTTTCTTCTGTCATATAAAAATAATATTTATTATGCCTTTAAATAATAATTCATCAAGAACTTAAAAAAAGGAACCATAAATTTTTTTTTTAAATTGAAAAAAAAAATGTCCGACAAGCATTACTATAAAAAAACAAGAACATGAATTTTCAAGCGATTGTTGCATCTATGCGTTCTGAAATTCAGGCTAAGAAACTCTTGCAGTCACAGATTCAAAATGCTACAAGTTTGGTTGAAAAGTTTATCTTGCTCAGACGGGCAGTCAATCCTCAATCTACTGCTCCAGAAGCGATGATTATGTGCGACTTAAAAATTGGTCGCCCGATGAATGAAACAAGTGGCGACGGTCATAAAAACGGAAAAAATTATGAATTGAAGTTCTCTCTTCACACTAAAGATGGTGGGTTTAATTTTGTACAGATTCGACCTGACCACACCGTAGATTATTATCTTGTAGGCGGATATAATCTGTTTGAGGGTGAGATAGGTAAAGCCTACATTTGCAAAGTTCCAGCTGACGTGATATATGGACTGCTACCGGAATACGGTGGCTATGGTCATGGAACTATTAGTAAGCTGGGAAAAATTACGTGCGATTATATCAAAGGAAGAAACTGTGAATTCGCACTCAGACCCAATGCAAATGCTGCCGATGGCACCAAAAAAAAAGATTGTGGAACGAACTTATGAAATATGAAGTTGAATATCTACCAGAAAACTTTTAATTTAACTTACACTTATATAAATAAATAACCTCCTGTTGTCCTATACTATCTTGTCTAACTGTATCTTTTGAAATTGAATAATCTAAACTATTAAATCTTTTTTTAACATTTCAATATCTATATTTGATTTAATCCAATGCCAGCTTTTTGGTCTTAAATTCATCAAGTCTGTTTCAACTATTTCACCACAATTTGAACCATAAGCTTTCATAGCAAAATCTGCTCCAGTAGGTGGTGTTGGTTGATTATTACTATCTTTTGGACCGTGTTTCATAAAATTAAAATCGATATGAGTTTTATCGTATATCACTTTTTCTCTTTTTTCATTTGTTTTTTTCCATATTTGAAAACTACATTTTGCTGACTATACTCTGCAGTCCCTCAAAATTCTTCGACAATAGAAGCAATCGGCACTTTATATACCACCTCTAGGTATAATCCTCATGTGTGAGCCACCACAACTCTGCTCATGCCCTCGATTCTCCCTTATATTGTAAATATAATGTTCAACCTAAAATGAAGAACTCTGATTGATCCTGCCTCAGCCTCAGAGTTATGCTTTTACCCTAACCAGATAAGTTTGTTAATTTTGTTGTGGCATTTACAAAACAATGCCGATCCTTTAATTATAAAAAAAACAGAGTTTTTGTTATTTTTTCGGGGAGGTTAATCATATAGGGCGATATTCTCTGGAGAAGTGATTTACACGCCATATAGAAAATATGGCACAAAACAACCATAAAGGGAGGAGAAAATTTACATATAGAGTTGTTAGAGAACCTTCCTTTATTATACTCAGACATGATTATTGAGAAAAAAAACTTTACTATTTTTTAATCCCAACAGAACCAAGCATCCCTTGTACAAGCATCCAGTGCAGTGAGCCTCACTTTTGGAAACCTGTTTCCAGATCCACAGACTACACTTTTCTTTCCTCCACCTGTGAATAGAATAAAAAATTTATTATTAGCATTAGCAATACTATAAATTATGTATTAACTTATTACATCAATAAGCCTATATGCTAACCATAATTGATAAGAAAATTTTGAAAACATTTTATGTGAGAGTGTCTAATGTCTATCTCTCCCTGGAGTTGCAGCTTTTTTTTCAATTGATTGATGCTGAGATAGAAATGTTAGCTGAGTTTGCCACTTTGAAAGATGGCTCTAGGTTTCTACATTGTACGGTCACAGATAGCCAAGTTCAAATTTGTGTGTTGGTTATTAGCAACAATTCCGGTATTTTTAGCTTACTACTGTGCTTGATGAGTCTGAAGTTGCCAAGTCCACCAACAGTGTAGAACTTATCACCATCATATTTTATTCTCTGGAGCTCAAACACGTTTTCATCACACATCGATACAATCGGTAGAGGCTTTTCTCGGCTTGGCTTTAAATAAAATAAATTTAAATAAAAGGAAAGTTCATTTTAACCAACCATCTTCGGAAGAAAAGTAACATGTAAATATGTTTCTTTCTTCATTGTTTGCTTGATTATAAATTTCAATATCATATTCTACAGAAACAGTTGTGTCAGTTTTCTGGGATTAAGAGATAAGAGAGAGAACAAAGAATAAATTCTCAATGCCATATACAGTCTTGCAGCTACTAGTTCTGCACTGAAAACATTAAAAGCACTTCGTGGTTAAAATTATGTGTTGTGTTATAAGTTTTCTCCCTTGCTGGTCTATTAGGTATTTACGGGTAATACTGTCCAATAAGGTACCGCTGTTTTTGATTAATTGTTTTTCCCAAATAAATTAAAAAAAAATTTTTTTTTGTCAGGAAGCTTTTTCCAATAGACAGTTTTCTGAGCTCTGATTTAGGCCTCAATTTGGAATTGTTCTCTCTCCAGTTTGGTACTTTTAACCCACGCCGCATAGGAAAAACGTGCTGAAAAGAGGGTTATCTTGAAAACCGCTTATAATCGGATAAAAATTATTTTTGATTCAGAATCTGCAACATTGAAAACTCATAATGGACATAGTTTGGTAAATAGTTTTAGTATTTGGATAGTCAATTTATAGCATTTTCTACCAGTTTTGCGGACAATTTGGCAGAATCTTTCATGAGTTTCGTCATTAAAACTAAGACTTATCAACAGTCAAGCCTCCAATGATTTGGAAACACTGTCTCCCAGGGTTTTCAATGGTGCAGACTCTGAATCAAAATTCATTTTTATCCTAGCATCAGCGGTTTTCAATATAACCCTCTTTCAGCAGGTTTTTCCTATGCGGCATGGGTTAAAAGTACCAAACTGGAGAGAGGACAACTCCGAATTGGGGCATAAATAAGAGCTCAGAAAACTGTCTATAGTACATAGAATAGTACATTTTGTTGAGAAGTTATAGATTAATGTGGTAGCTTATTATCCTCATCAATATCTAATAAGTGATCAGGGGAGACAATTCTTAACAGTATACATGATTTTAACACCGATGTCCTTGGAATATTCACAGCATAAAAATATTCCATACCTACTGCACAACAAGCTACCAGACTATATATTGCATCGGTATTTTGATAGCTTTATAGAGTGTAAAAAAAAGAATACTGATGATCTATACTAGATTTTCCCTTTTGCAAGGCATCACGGTATTGAGGTGACCACAAATTTTCCTTCCATTTCAACCATGATGAAATTTGAAAAACTCATACCCAATACTTGCTCACCGTTGCTATAATCTTGTAACCAGATGGGGCTGCTGTCAATTGACCAAGAGAGTTCATTGAATACCCTCCGAACCATTGTTCATGGTAAATGTGTATGATGAAGAAAAGTCTGTTATCACCAGGTAGTTCATACATATCAAAGCTTGCAAATTCATTTCCGTGATCTAAAACGGACATCAATAATTAATTTTAAGGAATAACGCCAATAACGACAGAAGAAAACTAAAAAAGGCGATCAATGAGTACAGCATTTTATGATAACGTAACGCATATATATAATGATAATATATTTTATTTACCATATCTCTGAGCGTGCGTTCTTGTTACCAATATAAACTCTCTTGATACTTTATCGAAGGAGGCTGGGTCACTAGGATAATCAATATCCCATTTTCGCATTCTGTCGTAGCTCGTTCTTCTTCCTTCTTTCATCCTCAGATCAGAGCAGGCATCAGAGAGGGCTGTCAATACAATACAAATACAGATTATCATTCTGAAATTGTGAGACAAAAACTGTTTAACTTTTAACTGTTCTCAGCAAAAATCATCCGCCTCTTTCAATGGTAGTATACAATGAATGGGGCACTGAATGATTATCAACGCACTTTTTGTCCTTTGTTTAAACACTGTAACAAAAGAATATAAGTCATATGTCAAACTTAACACAATGATTAATAACCACTTATTAATTTGATTCAATTTTATCAATTATTAATACATGATCACAGATTAGCTGGAATCCGTGCCAATTGATTTGTATCAAGTGTGATCAAAGCACAAATGGATTTAGAACATTGTCAACAAACAAGTCAAATATTTGAAGCAAATGCTCTCATTGGGTATGACCACTGCCTTCTACTTACAAAATGCTGTTTTTCATGAGAACAATTGTTGTTAGCCGGCCAAAAAAACTGCATATGTATATGCAATCATATTTAAATATCTACATGCAACGGAATCCGATGACATTTAAAAGTGCAATATGAACATCTGCGATAAAATTGTTGTAAAAGCTGGTATATTATGCGACTCCTAACAACACTGTTGAGATGGGTGTGAGGGTAACTTTTTACCTTAATCCTCATTTCACACTACCTCTTTTTGTGAGCCAATGGATTTTGTAAGATTGATTTAACAATGATTTTCTTGCCAGCTTATGACAGGGGTTTTATGTGTGTACGTGGAAACACATAGATAGCATAATATAAGAGCCTCATTTTTTGCTAATAGCTCCATAACAATGGGCAAATGGACTTTTATCAAGTGCTCCCATTTGGCTGGCTTTTGATGATGTAATAAATCCGTCCTGGAGATGAGCCATTTCTCAATCTCAGCACTCCAAGCCATTAAACATCTGCTCTTTATGCAACCCTTTAATGCCATCTATGTCTATCTCATTTTCAATGGCTGTTTGCACAGATTCACACAAGCACCAAACAGGTTACCCTCATATCCCTAATATCAGGACAAATCCCCATGAATTTGTTGGTCAGGCATTTTCATACTAAGCAAAATAATATGAATGTACTAAAAACGAATCTTATTTAATCAGTGCAGTGCAGACTTACCTATAATTGTTATATAGTAAAGAAGAAATTCTCTGGCGGTAGACATTTTAGATGTGAGATGACTGGCTGAACTGGGTTGAACCATTGAAATGAAGCAAGGAGCTCAAATTCAAAGTATCAATTCATTAAAATAAAGGGTGATAAAATTTATTGTCCTTTCTTTGGTACATCTCATATGGTGAGTTTTAAATAAAGTAGGAATTAAGCTTCACAGGTACTTTTCATGTTTTAGTATTCTTTGTTAGCGTTTGAGGTGATTAAAAACCAGTTGAGGTCAGTAGCTTCTGGCAACATCAGTAAATATCTCTCATGGTTTTCTTCTCTGTTGGCTGAGCTAATGTTTCAACAAACGGTACTGAAACTCGAAAAGGAAATGTCATAAGTATTTTGGTACAAATTTGAAGTTTTTCTATAAATTGCTTTTTATCATTATCACAATGGTGGATAGCAGAGAAAGTGAACTTCACTGTAATGTTGATTGTCTGTTTATTACCTGTCTAGAAATTTCTAGTCACTGGTAAAAAATTTAAACTTTATCTGATTCATATACCCTCAGTGTGTAAGAGTAATGTGAGATTGGCCGTGATAGAATGAAATTAATTGAAGGCTTAATATTGGGAGCTTGTGGCCTGGCAGATTGGAGCATTGCTGTTTTTGCCAGGTGAGCTGTGATCATGAGACTCACACATAAGTGCATTCTGAAGATTGATTGTTTGTCATTAACCCAACATCTACATAGAGTATGTTGTGGTGGTACCACTGCACAACATCCATCAGCAGCATTTGTAGTTTAGAGTAAAGTCTGGTATCACATATCACATTATTTTCCTTAACAGTTGTTTTGGCAGCTCTTTCTTTTTCCACGATCATTTCACACCTAATCTTATTCAATGTAATAAGCATCTGATTAATTGATATCGTGTGGTAGAACTTAACCAGTACAAGGACTGTTGCATATGGACAAATACAACTGCCACCATTCCTTCACTGTGATAGTGAAAGTTTTTTTTTGCTCAGAGATTAATGGCATATTAATCCTCAAGGATTAAGCTGCTTTCGACACACAGCGCATTGTTATAAGCAGTTTTTGCAAGTATACGTAGCCAAATGCAGGCGAGTATCGTAGAACCCTCCAATTGGGTAATTCTATCCCAAAGACAAAGGGATGAAAAAAGAAACAACCATACAGCAAGTTATGTATGTAGGTTTTCTTTTCTTGTTCCTCCTAAAAATCAACAGTGTGATGAACTGCAGTGAATTCCACTAGGAAAAAAGAGTTAGCAGTAAAATACACATGAGTCAAACAAAAAAGATTATCGAAGATAATCAAGAATAGATTGACATGTCATGCATCGCATCTAGAGTAAACTTTGATGTCACATTGCACCTTTATAATTTTTATCAGTTTTTTGGCAGGTTTCCATAAAAAGTCTCACTGGAAATTTCACACCTAATCTCGACAAAGGTACATTGATGACATCGATGTTTGATGTATTGATGTTGCTTGGGTAGAACTAAACCAGTGCAAAATATAAGGGGACTTAGTATCATTTGATTTTCAATATTGCGCACTGATGCTAAAAAACAAAATACAACTTGTTTTTTGTTTTCTGTTCCAAAACAACAAATCAAAATATGAAAATCGAGCCAAATTTGGTTTTTTGATTTTCTTATTGACGAAAACCGAAATATTGATATGAACCCTATTTTCATATTTCAACTTTGAATCACAAAAACAAAAATTGAATAATGAATGGATTTTTGTTTTTCATTTCGGATGCTGCAAAACGAAACCGAAAATCGAATTCCATATTTTGTTTTTCATTTTTTGTGTTGAAAGACAAAAAACAAAAATCAAACATTGCAAATGTAGCCTAGATTGTTATTTTCCTCATGGGGATATACTGGGGTTTGCATTCATTGCCGCTACCGGATGCTGCTGCAAAAACTGGGTTGTCTGCCTGAGTCTGGTATGCTGAGATAATTTTGTCAAGTCAGCTGCTATAAGGGGGTACTGTGTGGCTAGTTTGCATTGAGGGCCACACAATGATGTAATACTACAGGCTTTTGAAGAAGAGGCAAATCAAATCTGCTATTTGAGACAATTAATTTTATTCAAGGGATCAAATAACTGAAACTACAGATTTGTCAAATGATTAAAATCTGCCGTCGTCGGTGTGAGTAAAAGAGAGTAAAAACAGCAGATCAATACCCATAGCTTTATAGAAATCCTGATGCAATAAATAAATACTCAAAATACTCAGTGATTCTATAGATTTTGTATTGGAATCACATGTCAGCTCTATTATGGAATATGATTAGTGAGAAACTAATAAACCTAAGATCCAGTATATATCCCATAATTGTTAGACCAAAATTGATCCAATTGCCTGCATTCGATCGGGAGTTTGCTTACTTACCTCATTCCAAAAAAATGTGCCATTTATTGGCAGATATCATTGCTCTTATATTGCCTGGATACAATTAATCTCCTTTGTTCAACCTGACTAAATTCTAATTTTTTGCTCTGACACAATAGGGTTAAAATCCCCATCCCGTAACTATTCAAGAAGTTGATGTAAAAAAGTCGCTGAGATTGAGTACAGAACACTGTAATGTTTTCAGTTTTAATAAGAGTAGCGCCAAAAAGCCTGTGGTGGACAGGATTCGATATCTGTGAGCCCCATTTTTAATGACCTTCTACTTCTTACTGGACAGACCATACTCTTCTTTCCGTCAACTGTAAAATCAGGAGTCGCACAAGGATAATCAAAGTTTGACATTTGACGCATCTCTGCCTAAAACTAGCTTAGCTCATCTCTGCTAACTATCAATACACAGAACTTGCCACACACAGGTTGCCTTTTAATTATGCAAAAACAACTGTTGTTCATATCAAAGCGATCCCATCACAATGAATGCTAGCTGAGCCAAGCTAGAAATACTACTGAAAGATAAATTCGAAAACCCAGGCTCTAGCTAGAGATTGTTGACGTCGCTGGATGGCTGAAAATATCTTAATTAAACTGTGGCGGCGGGAGGGGTGCAAGGGGATTAATCATAGTTAGTAATTTGCTGTTGAAAAGCAAAGCCATGGGTCAATTAATTTAATGCCTCGCCTTGTCATGCCAATTATGTGTGTGAAAATTTTGCGATACTGGTACTCTTATTCAGCCACTGCTAATCTCCAACCAATAGACCGAAAAGGCCGAGTACACCCTCACCACAGGAAAAATATGAAACATATTTCCTCGTTTGTTGAGCCATGGCATTTTAATTTATAAAATGGTAAAATGTTGGCAATAGTAATGATTGTAATTCAGAAATAGTGATTTCTCTAAAAGAATCAAACAATATGAGGATTGCAGATTGATACAAAGTTTATACAAAAAAGCCCCATTTTTTAAATTAATATCTAATTTTGCAAACTACCATTATATTTTCTCTAAGCGTTGTAGCGTGTAATTATAAGCCGCTTACTATATAAGAGGCGGAAAGAAGCTAGAATTTCAAGCTCTATTTTATTTTTACTAGCTCTAGTTTTCTAGCTGGTCTGTGGACCGCTTTAGAGGGACTGCACATGTGCGATTGTTTACAGCTTAGCGGAGAGAAAACTGTTTGTTTAGTGGTCTAAGTTCCGCCCCTTTTATAGTAATCGGCTTATAATTACACGCTACAAGCTTCTCGCAGCAGATTACACTAGGGCAATGTTTGCCAGCGAGAGAATAGTCTCATCGGTTTTCACATTTATGACAGGAATCATTAAAAGGCTTTGTTTATGGAATATCGTTATGGAATTTCTCCAACAATATCCTTTTAACTTTGTTAGCTACAAAGGGCAATTTATGAGCTGTATATCATATCATTGCAGTTTTGACTATCCTTTGTCTCATTGTGGATTATATAATAGTAACAAAAGCTGTGTTGAAGGGTGATGGGATCATCGTAATCCACTGACCCCAAGCTTTGTTATAGTACCCATCAAAGTGCAATTAGATCAATTATTGAATAAAGAAAAAGATTACTACATAATGATTTATGGCTATTTAGCACTTTTACTAGATGGCTTTCCATTTTATGTGTTAGGGTTTAAGTTTTCTCCTACTAATCTACTATAGTAAAGTAAGCCTATCTCAGATTCAAAATTATGATATTCACTTTTTTTTTTCTATGCGAAAATTATTGAGAATATTATGCTCTCATTTGCTCAGCGCCTATTACAATTAAATCCAACTTCTTGGGCTGTTACTGGAATAATATGTCATAACGTGTCCATCACACCGATCTTAATCTTCATTGTTCTCTAAAAGAAGAAAAAAACTTTTACCACAAACTCAACGCCTTAACTGCAAAGCAGGATATCGTTAATACAGAGGACAGGGAAGTTTACGTAATTCCCATTATGAAAGAGATTCAGATTTCTTGGGAAAGAAATAATCTCTGTATAATTCTTTTTGTATTTTAGCTGTCCTACCCAATAATATGATAGGTAACAAGCTCACCTGCCTTTCAATTAACAGATGCTGGCAAAAAAGTGCACACTTTAGAATTAAGAAAGATAATACACGCGTCAGTCAGTGTTGCCTCGGAGGTTAGACACTCTAGTCCAGATCAGTCCTGACCACAATCCCTGAATCTCTGATTTGTCATGAATACTTGTTGGAAAGTTTGTTGTTAAATGCTCTTGTTTTTTTATATTAATGAATGATGGCCAGTGTTTTCACTTTACCACCTCATGAATCTGTCTTTAAAAAAAGCCTTCCTGGCTTGTTAGGTGTTCACCAATACTAAAACCTATTGAACATATGATACAGCTCATCAGTAAATAAAACTGCAACAAAAAAAATATAGTAATGTTCAAACAATAGCATCAGTAGGAAGCCCAGTCGTTCAGCTTTAGTTTCATTCTGGATAAAGCTTAGGACTTAACGTCAGAGAGGTGATCTATTTCTACATGCTTACTGCTTACATGCTATACTTCAATGAAACTTTTATTATGCTTTGTTGCATGAAGGCAGAAGGCCCTTCACCACGGCCTTGGTTTCTGTTAAACTCATGATGATAAGACAAAGGATAGTCTAACAGAAATTTATATGGTATAGCCCAAGCCAAAGGAATTGAATTTGTTTTATTGCCCTTTATACTTCAATTTGTTGTCTAAAAATCACAATCCAAATATTCATGGAAATATCATTATGAAGATCACACCAACAATCATGAGCTTTAAGTTTCTGCCTATGATTTTTATATCAGGTAAGTCTCTACACTTTTATTGAGTCACAAAACTCACTAATGCTCAAGACAATAACAGATATATATGCTATCTTTATGCTACATGGGCGGCGGAAGCCATTGGCGCACTGAATCATGGATCTTGTGATGGTGAGGCCAAGTGTGCTTGATTTTGCTGGCTTCCATGGTAGTTAATTCAGATTTTTGGAAAACTGGAGCTGCCTAACCAAATCATTATTTCTAATATTCCAATAAACTCTGGACTTAGTTAGAAATGGACCTGATATCAATTTTTGATATCTTTGTGATTCAATGTGTGCGAGAGACAGACCTCCTGCAACGGCAAGAGTAGGAGGCGGCTCAGTCGGTTAGAGAGCCCGTCCTTCAACAAACAAGGGTTGAAGGATTGTGCCTTTATATCCCACTCCAGTCCATTTACTACAACGGGGTTTGGTTTGTGTTCCAACCGGCCTACAACCAGAGAGTAATCTGGGGCAGTTATTGCAGCCTCGTCCATAAATCAACAAATATCTCAACACCCATTCTTCGGGACATCAATCACTGCCAGTGTACTAAAGAAGGGAAACTTATGCCTATCACAAATAAATTCACAGGTATAAGAATTCCCAATACTGGCAAGTCAAAAATTTGCAGGATAGATATTGAACTCACTGTAGTGACTTGTTCATTACGTCAAACTTCCCTCTAACTCCTTGATTACGTCATGTGATCAATATTCATTCTAGCCATCATTACATTTTGTTATTTTAAGTTTTAGTTAGCCATTGTCTCACGGAAAACTGCTCAACAGTCAGACTAAAACTAGAGAATCGCTCCATTAATAACAATATGCGGGACAGAGAATCTCACTATCGTGTCACGGTTGACCTTAAATCTCAAGAACTCATTGTAAAGCGATGGAGATATGGTAAATAAGATTCATAAAATTGCATATACCTAATCAGAACTGAGGTAACACCATCAGCCACATAAATTCCCTGACATAGCTTCAATTCTGGTTTGGAGCTAAAGTACCTACACAGACAATCTTCTCAAGTTAAGATTTTTTCATTTTCGTCGGACCAAATTTCTAACTTAGTGTGCCACAAAAAAATTTTAAGGGCCAAGTTGTATTGAAATCTGTCAATTTCTTCTGATTCAGCAAATCTATTAGTAATTTTCTATTTTGCTCACGCATTTGTATCAATCTGCGCTCAGTATATTATTTTACATTGTTCTGTGTTATCACCTTCGGTGAATCCAGTGGTGAAGTCGGTCACACTATTACCTCTCTTTTTCAGATTCATATGGGCAACATTCAAATTTTGCTATTTATGAATCAGATGCCGTTGACGATCAACGGCAGTTCATTATCATAAATTTTATGAATGAGAAGTGGGTTTCCGGAGAGGGTAAAGTCTACTACACACTTGGTCAACTCACATTGGTTCCATCTGGAAACATTCTCATAGCAAAGGTAATAATAATATGTTGTTAGAGCCTCCCAAAAAGCATTGTATATATCTATACCTTCATTGATGTTGATATACACCCTCCATAAGCCGATGAACATGCTGTAAAGGTGCCTCCTTACTATGAACAGTCAAATATGTTTTGTTTTGTTTCAGCCAAGCGCAGAGCAGACACCTCAAACAGTTTCTACATGTGAAAATGATGTGTTTGAAATGCTTGGGAATATATATAAGTTTAAACTTATGAAACATACCGGTAAGTCGGTTAAAGTTATAGTATTGTTACAGGAGGCAATATTCAATCAGAAGCTGATTGCTCTATGCATGACAGTTATTATTAGTGGCACAATAAAAATGAGCACAAATGTCACCGGCAATTTTTTATTTATTTGCGGCTAGTATCATGAATCATCAAGTGCTAGCTAGTACAGTCACTGATTTATATCTGTGAGTACAGTCTAAAACTGAATCTAAACGCAATGCCCATTCTCTTTTTATATCAATAAATTTTTGTCTATGAGGCTGCTTTTCAACTTTTCAGCTGCGGTAGCCATGCAGTAGGTACAAACCTTTATACTGCCAGAAATCGGTCTTTTCAGTGAAGCGCAAAAGCTCTTCACTATGGCAGCTAAACTTCCACCAATTGAGTTATCATGAATCAGTATTGGTTGAAGGTAAAGTGGATATAAAAGGCCCACTCCACTCGTAGTGCAATCACCCAGCCGTATCAATTTCAAGTAGTGTTAGCAGCATTCAAATTCCATTTGCTTTTTCAGGAATATGATGAGCAGTCTTGACTTCATTGAGATAAGAATAGCATGTGCTGATGTAGGTTTTTGAGACAGACATCGCATAAGTCTTACTCCACTAATCCCCCCAGAAAGTGGGGCAAATGCATCTGCTTTCACTCAACATTGCTCAGCTGCAATGATTTCAAGTTACGCGCCCCATTTTATGCTGGTTCCTGGTTTGATTTTATGATGACAGATTTATATAAAGTGCCTTTAGAATTCTTGTCGAGCACCTAGTTATGGTTGCTGTCATTATATGGCAATCAATGTGCTAATATGCTATTAAAATCCTGCAATCAAGTTTACATTGCCCCCCACCAAAACAGGAAGGGACTTTATCCAAAGGCATTGTTGGATAGGTAAAATCATGTTTCAGACAATTGGCCACAAAAAACTCTATAATTTTACTGCAATCCTGAATATTTTGATATAAATCAAGTAAAACACAACACAAAATGATTGAATATTTTGCGATTTGTGAGGGTGGTTATGGCCGAAAATCTTTGTATGGTATCTTAGAGATTATAAATGTTGTAATTTAAAAAAGTTTAACTCAAGTAAAAAAATGCTTTGATGATGTCAAGCATTATTGTGTATATTGTGAACAATCACTTTATTTGCCACTGGGCTGGGTTTAGAGCTAGCCGTCTTTGTTATCGCTTTCAGTGACCTATATAGGTTGCATACAGAGGATTAGGGCATGAATGCCTACCCATTTTATTGGAATTGAACACTTTTTTTGGGAGCATAACAAGTAACCACACCACCTTTTCTGTGCATGATACCTGTAAAATGTGAATTTAGTATGAAATGAACTAATATTTTGGTCAAGACGAGGAAATATGTTTCATATTTTTCCTGTGGTGAGGTTGTACTCGGCCTGACAAAATGTCCTTTTCGGTCTATTGGTTGGAGATTGGCAGTGGCTGAATAGGAGTACCAGTATCGCAAAATTTTCACACAAATAATTGACATGATAAGGCGAGGCATTAAATTAATTGACCCATGGCTTTGCTTTTCAACAGCAAATTACTAGCTATGATTAATCCCCTTGCACCCCTCCCTCCGCCACAGCTCAATTAAGATTTTTTCAGCCATCAAACGACTACAACAATCTCTAGCTAGAGCCTGGGTTTTCGAATTTATCTTTCAGTGGTATTTCTAGCTTGGCTTAGCTAGCATTCATTGTGATGGGATTGCTTTGATATGAACAACAGTTGTTTTTGCATAATTAAAAGGCAACCTGTGTGTGGCAAGTTCTGTGTATTGATAGTTAGCAGAGATGAGCTAGTTTTAGGCAGAGGTGCGTCAAATGTCAAACTTTGAATATCTTTGTGCGACTCCTGATTTTACAGCTGACGGAAAGAAGAGTATGGTCTGTCCAGTAAGAAGTAGAAGGTCATTAAAAATGAGGCTCACAGATATCAAATCCTGTCCACCACAGGCTTTTTGGCGCTACTCTTAATAAAACTGAAAACATTACAGTGTTCTGATTGGCAACTCAATCTCAGCGACTTTTTTACATCAACCTCTTGAATAGTTACGGGATGGGGATTTTAACCCTATTGTGTCAGAGCAAAAAATTAGAATTTAGTCAGGTTGAACAAAGGAGATTAATTGTATCCAGGCAATATAAGAGCAATGATATCTGCCAATAAATTTACTTTTTGGTAAAATTGCTGGTGTTGTCTATGTCTCTAGCTATTACTATTGCTAGGTATATTGTGTATAGGCAGTGCAAACGAGTTTCACCACTGGAGAAATGGGAAATAACTATATGAATGTGGTAAGTAAATCCAAACAAGATGGACAAGCAATACAGGCTTGTATTGTACTTTCTTACTGTATTGATCGTAGACAGTGCCTGAGAGTTTGAGAACCAAAGAAATGGCACATTTTGTTTGGAATGAGGTAAGTAAGCAAACTCCCGATCGAATGCAGGCATTTGGATCAATTTGGGTCTAACAATTATGGGATATATACTGAATCTTAGGTTTATTAGTTTCTCACTAATCATATTCCATAATAGAGCAGACATGTGATTCCAATACAATATCTATAGAATCACTGAGTATTTTGAGTATTTATTTATTGCATCAGGATTTCTATAAAGCTATGGGTATTGATCTGCTGTTTTTTCTCTCTTTTACTCACACCGACGACGGCAGATTTTAATCATTTGACAAATCTGTAGTTTCAGTTACTTGAATCAAATTAATTGTCTCAAATAGCAGACTTGATTTGCCTCTTCTTCAAAAGCCTGTAGTATTAAATTTAGCCTCGTTATAGACACAGTCTACTTATAAACTAGAGACCCAAAGTTCGAATTCCTAGTTTTGTGCCTAGAATTCCTGTTGATTTCAGACAAGCAATTTTCAGTAACTTTGTTTTATAAACACATCTTGACATTTTTTTTATGAATTGCTAGTAATCTACATACATTTAATAAAGCTACTTAATTGTCAGAATTTCGGGATTTGAATTCTCCCAATCCAGATTTGACATGATTTTTTTTGCGCCCCTATCAGTTTTATGATGGTTCGACTTGACTTAAATGGACCTTTAACTCAGATGATTTGGTGATTTTAAATCTGTTTTCTTTTCTTTCTTCTTCAGACAAAAATAACAAGTAGAACAAGATATCCACAATTGAGCTGTCAATTATTGATGATATTAATGGGTAGAGACCTGTGTTCCAGGGCTAAACCCGTAGATGGACCTCAATGTTATAAAATGAATTTCTATTTTGTAGATCTTATTCTGGCAATGTCTTGGATTAATACTTCTTGCTCTAGCTGTCAAAGGTGACCTGAAATCAGAAGATTCCAGGTAAGATATTGTGAGGGTAAAACCAGGACTTTAACCTGCGACACTCATGATTTGCATGCAACCTCAGGTGAACTCTTCGTTCTATTCACATAATCCATTGACATGTTTTAATGCTAATTAGTCAGGGCAAATCCTGTCACTTTGAGGGTGCGGAAAGCATTACAATAAATATGGAGTCAATCATCTCAGAATGATGGTTGTGAATTGATTAATCAAAACCTTGATATTTCAACATATACATTTCAACGTATATTGGATTTTCTTGGATTATTTTGAAATTTTCGTTTCCATTTTTATAATTGGCTTTCAATCTAAAGGAGTCGGCACAAATAATTGGTTACTATACTCCATTAAATAATACTGAAATTTTTAATACAATATTGTTAGGCCTACCGTACCAAATGAAGATTTGCAAACGCTTAGTGGAAATAAGAAGTGATGCCATAAAGCAAGGAGTAACATGTTACTCCTTGCATTTAGCCCACCCTTGTATTAATCGTCCATTAAATAAATTAAAGCGGAAATGTCTTAATGTTAACATGCCTCTTTGTCTTCTTCTCCATCTGCTGGCAAATAATAAAAGAACTCTTTGCTGCAGCCAAACTTCTGCCAATGATCAAGTTCAGTCACCAATACACACTATTAGGCCTAAATAATGTTATTTTCTGTCTTATATTTCTCAGTGTTACCTTGGACATAATGCAGCAGAACTATAAAGACGCTACTATAAATCCAGGAAATTATCTTCTCGATGAAATAGAATCAAGTTTAGACTCAAACGAAATAGTCTTCTACTCGCTGTCTAGGTATATTCGTCAATGGAACACATCACAGGGAAGGGAAACCGCAACGGCAACAATAGATAACTAAGTCTTCATCGCCAGCTTCCACCAAATCAGCAACCGAAAGTTTCTTGTCAGTGACAAGGGCTCGGTGAAGATATACCAACTTCCTGATTCCGTGAACAACATCACCACTAAAGACACATTGGTGTGCAAGCAACCTGACTGTTGTCAGCAATCGAACTTTAATTGTCGGCAGAACGCATCTCTAAATCTCGGTCCAATCGCTGTAGATCACAGTTCCTCATCAGAAGTCATATTTTATATCGACGGATCAACTCTTTACAAAGTTAATCTCACTGCAAACGGGTCAACAACTACCTTCAACTTTGGCAGCAATGGTGAAAATGCAACAGCACTGACCTTTAATGCTGACTTTTCTACAGCTTTTATTTTTCTCCAAAGAGGAAACACAATAACCGCAAAACGCTTTAATTTACAATCAAAGAAGTCGCATCTTCTTTCTCTCCATGGATATTCAAACCCTGTTGGAAAAGCCATCAGCATTGACAAAGGTGTACTTCTTAGCCTCACAACAGAGGATGAATTGATGTTGGTCAACGTTAACGCAGAGCTGTATGGCTATGTTTATGAAGGAATGACATGCTTGCCTTACAACACCACTGACATTGGCCATAAACAACTCAAGTTGCGAGACATTGCAGATATCCATAACAGCAGAAGCTTACTAGCTCTTGATCTTGATGACAAATTGATCAAATATAATTATGATGGTATGTTATCCCCTTTTATCATCTTCACCTACTGTAAAGTGTAAAGTAAAGTTTAAAGTGGAAATTTTTGCTTCCATTTTGCATTAGCTTATACTGAACAAGTAGTTAAATTGCTGTAAGTGGAAGAGTGACAAATGGACCATAAGGTCATCAGAATTTGCTCAAACTTTTGTGTTTTTGTTGGCAGACTAACATGTGTTCATCGTCTATTGCAGTAAACAATCCAGAAAATCGCAGTAGCACAGTTGGCACAGCCCAAAATGATGATCTTGAAGAGGATACGTCCAGCTCACCATTAGCACCACAAAATGGTAAGATTGAATTGTCAAATCTAAAAACTAATTGTATTAATAGCTGAGCGCATATTTTTGAGTGCTAATCTGATTAATTGGCTCAATTCAAGTTGAATACTATATATTGTAATTTGAACAAGAATTCGCTTTTCGCGAGCCAATGGAAGCTTTATTGGTTTTTTTTGTCTTGATATGAAGATAATGAAGACATGAAGATAATCACCTGTCTGTTGGCATTTGCAAAAGTGTCAATGTCACCGAAATTTCTCTGTGCTCTAAATCATGATAGCTGTTAGTGTAAAGATGAAACTATTGTTATTATTAACGAGTTAATTGAAACAATGCTGACTCTATGTTCTATGATTTTACAGCTATCCCCACTATAGTTGGATGTGCTATAGCTGTGGTGGTGTTTGTTATTGGGATAGCCTCCTCTGTGTTACGTCTACTATATGTTAAAAAGAGAAGACGACTCATCAAAAAGTTTGCTCCACGAAGAAGACCGATAATTCAGACTATCGAAGACCATGTCATTGAAGGTGGGTAGTTACGGCTCATATATATATATAACTATGGCATTCATCGGTTTAATGTAGAAGGAGAACTAATCTTTGAAGCATATACTATATTCATGATTAGTCTCAAACCTGTAATGGAACTTTTTTTTGCTTCTCTTCCTATTTGCTAAAAGTAATGTCACCTGCCATTGGCTGAATAGTGCCTGCCTTATTCAGTTTTTGGTAGCTTTACTCAATTAGAATGCATTAGAGTTCCTAGGAGGCATCGTACCCTTAGTAAAAGTTTCTTAGGTCACCATACGACATTATTTAGGACCAGACCAAAGCTTCTGTTGTTTTGGTAAACAGTTACGATAATACGTTACGTAATAGATGGTTAGGGCTTTGAAAAACCTCACCTTCAATAAACCTTCACAATGATATCCTTGTTATTATTTCATTTAGAGACTGAGATGAATTTGTCAGAACAGAGGGATAACGCCGAAATGACAAGTCAGATAAATAACGTGAGAGTGGACAAACCCGATGAGAGACCCTCTACCAGCAGAAGCAGCAGCAGCAGCAGCATAAGCAGCAGAAGCAGCAGCAGCAACAAAAGCAGCAGCAGCAGCAACGAGAGACCTCTAGCTCCGCCAACACATCAGTACAGACAACCTTCAGTACACACGCCCTCAGATAATACCTCTGTTTCCAATGAACCACACTATGAAGAAGTACTGGAACATGTGGACAGGCCAATCAACATTCAAGCATGTCTTCCTAGGCCTCCCTATGTTCCACCAAGGTTAACTCCACTGGAACAAAGCTTACAGCAGACTCATGATGCACGACATTTGCATAGATTATCTACATCACATTCTCTTGTGACCCATAATGTAGAAAACTCACCATACTGTGGCCTGCACTCTGTTCCTTCTTACCATGATGCAGAGTTCCCAGGATATTCATATGCTCATCAACCATCAGAGCTTTCTACTGTATGGTTTTCACCACCACGTGCTCTATGGAACATTTTGCGAGGTCTCTCTTGTATAAAAGAGCCTGGGAGATAGTACTCTTGGAATATTGTGTCTGCTTCAGTTCACTGAAATTAGGTCATTATCTCATTTAATGTTCTTGGTAAACCTTTATTTTTTCATATGTTCTTCGGATTTGCTCAGTTGTCCAGCAAAAACCATTTATTGGTTGGTTGGTTTATTTATTCCGCAAGTTTTTGTTCTTTTATTATTATGCAATAATGTATCAATTATCACTATTAAATGTGAATTATTTTAATGAGAATGATTTGTGTATTTGCCTGCAATACGCTAGATACTTGTGTTATATCTCAAATGTTATAAACAACTCTGGAACAACGATTAAAAACATCCATCCACAGTAACCGTCCACAATAACTGTCAAACAAAACAGCCAACAATAAAACCCACTGATATATAAATACCTCAGTGATGGAACCTATGATGAAAAAACAGGTTCTAATATTGTTGAGCAAAACAAGAAATGGCATTGCTACACCTTCATAACTGAATGGTTTTTAGATAACCGTGGTACTCTCCCATTATGGAATTCGAAGCAGAAGGAAGACCAAAAGTAAATCCTCAAATTAATTGATTCAGGATAATGCAGTGATAATATTATTTATTTTTTGCCGATGTAAGTAACAAATTCATTATGCTTTGTTGTTTAAGACCACCCTTCAACACAGCTTTAGTTACTATTTAATCCATAATAAGACAAAGGATAGATTGCAATGATATGATATACAGCTCATAAATTGCCCTTTGTACCTAACAAAGTTAAAATGATATATTGTTGGAGAAAAACAATCTCATTTCAAGTAAACAAAATAACACTATGAAGATCACATCATGAGCTTTAAAATCCAGCCTTTTATTTTTACAAGTAAATCTATAGAATAAACTTTTACTGTTAAAATAACACTCATAAGAAACAAGGCCAGTCAGAGGATGACGGTGGTCTTTTTAAAGGTGCAGCCTGAGTCAGCCATCAAAGAATAACTTTCTACCTATTTTCTATGCTTACGCAGACCAGACCAGGCCAGACCAAACAGTGGAAGTTGCCCCCCCCCCCCCGATTTTTCTGGAGATCATGGATATACAACAGATCATACCCTCCCATCAAGTGATATGATAGATATGACTTGAACTACTGTTTGGATTTGGATTGGATTGTGTTTGTCCAATTAATCCACAGTCAACCAAAGTTTAAATAAGTGGGAAGGCTGTGATGGCAGCTTTGACTTTGTTTCCATATAGGATGCCTTATGTTTAACATTACTGCTATTTTCATTCTAATCATTTTATTTTCAGTTTTAGTACGCCAAAGCTTTGCAGAAGTTTGTTCGACAGTCAGACTAACGCTACACATTCGCCCGAGGAGTAATAATATGAGGGATGCAGAATCTTCTGATCATGTCGTAGTGGATCCAAAATCTAGAGAAGTTGTCATTAATCAATATTGGACTGATGGGAATATATATTCTTAAATAACATATTGAGAACAAGAAACTAGGTATGGGTAACAGCCATGCCAGGCTAGGTGGGACACCCTCCTTGCTGCAATACAGCAGCACATAGAAGTTTGTTGACCCATGGCATTTTAATTTATAAAATGGTAAAATGTTGGCAATATAGTAATGATTGTAATTCAGAAATACTGATTTCTCCAAAAGAAACACGCAATATGAGGATTGCAGATTGATTGAAAGTTTATACAAAAAGCCCCATTTTTTAAATTAATATCTAATTTTGCAAACTACCATTATATTTTCATAATCAAATATGAATGATTTTAATAAAATAGGCCCATAGCATTTATTTAGGTATATTAGGCTAAAGATTCAACAACAATTACAAATTTTAACTTCAGATGATCGGCTGTAGAGAAAACATATGACATGAAAAAGCAACATAAAGCT
The DNA here is from genome assembly GCA_914767715.1 of Membranipora membranacea. Taxonomy (NCBI): domain Eukaryota; kingdom Metazoa; phylum Bryozoa; class Gymnolaemata; order Cheilostomatida; family Membraniporidae; genus Membranipora; species Membranipora membranacea. The sequence continues at coordinate 18,027,575 of OU612066.1, read as the reverse complement.
TTTTTTACAGAGGGTTAAGCCTAAGCAACAAATTAAAATAGATAGAATGTGATTATCGGCAGGCGGTGTGAGACTATGGTGAAATTATGACCCAGTAGGTCTCTTTTGATTCCAGTAGACTTTTAATTCCACCTTCTACAATGTTTTGATCAACCTACTAGCCCATTAGAAGCTGCTCGACATGTTATCACTACAACCATGGATTACTTTGCTGGTAATATCGAATACATATTATTTGACCTTCTTTCATGAATTTGTATAATCAGTTTTAATCGCTTAACTTTTACAGCAGATGGAAAGGAGAGTATGGTCTGTGCCGATAGAAGTAAAAGGTCATTAAAAATGTGGCTCACAGATATCAACTCCTGTCCACCTCAGGCTTTTTGGAACTACTATTAATGAGACTGAAAATAACATAAACATGCAGTGACCAGGTTACAGCGGCTTTCTACGTCAACTTCCTTGAGAGTGAAAAGAGACTGAGTGAGGTGTATTTACCTTTCCATGTCTGAACAAAAAACGAGAATCGTGTTTTTGACCTATACATATTTTTCTTTTCGTCTTTTTTTTTGGTCAGAAAGTTGTTATTTTAGTTTGTTTATGACATACTTATATATATGAAAACCTCAATAAAAACACATAATAAGAATAATAATGTGATATTTATGAAAGGAGAAGAAGTTTGTTTAGATAACATAAGAGCAACGTTATCTGTCAATAAATTACCTTTTGGGCAAGACTGATGGTGGTGCTTTATGCCTCAATTATAAGGTGTATTGCAAGGCAATGCAACAGAGATAGGTTTTTTTCTAAGTTATTTCATTTTAAACAATGTATTATGAGACACAAAGATAGAAACGAAAAGCAAGTCCATTACCTATGTAAATATAAAGCTGTCACAGTCTCCATATGTACTGCCCGCCAGCCTGCCAGCCGTCTCAATGTGAGCCTAGGTTGATATTGTTTTCAAATTTAAGTTTTATCTGCGATAGAGTATATTATGTAAAATTGTTATACTGTTATTATTATTCAAAATACCAGCAATTATTATAATACAGTGCCAATTATTGACGTCACCTATTGTGATGATTTAATTCACTAGGAGTTTTTCGTTCTTTTTCTTCTTTTTTTTAACACATAATATTATGCATAATATTATGCATTGGTCTAGGATGAGATTTCCTGCCATTTATAAAGTTTCAAAAAACTTAACAGATACGAGTACTGATTGAGAGCTTGTGGTCTGAGATCCATGAAATTCCATTCAATAACAGGATAATCATTTCAAACCTAGTCCAAAGAACAAGTAGTTTAAAATTTGGAGATCATTAGCTTTTCATGTTCTATTGCGAAACGGAAAATGGCTCTTCTATCGAATGAAAGTAAGGTGCTGTGGTATCATTTATTCTCACAACAGCCCCTATCCTCATGTAAATCTACTACTGCATTAGAATTACTCAGACTACTTTGTAAAATAAGATGCCATCGAAAAACTAACGGTAAGTACACTGAGACTAGTGGGAGTAGCACTCTCACTAGTCTCAGGACACTGTGATCTGCAGCTTCACAGATACAAGCTGGGCTTAACATACAGCCCTACGTGCTTATGCCTCACGGAGGATGAATCAGCAGGTCACTTTGTTTTGCGCTGCCCGCTCTACAGAGAACGAAGGGCGCAAAGCGGAATCTCAGCTGTAAATTTAACTCTAGAGAAGGTGATTTCCTTCATACAGCTCACGGGTAGATTCAGCTGAGTTGATGTTTTTACACACCATATGACTCATCATTGCATTTGTTAATCTTATCACATTTGTAACCATTGTTGGCTTTTTATAAATAACTTGCCAATCAAGGCACTTCACGTTGTAACCCATTATTTGCTATTTTCTCGCCCCTCAGCACTAAAGTTCACTCAAGTGTGGGGGGGGGGGCAAAACTGTCATTTTAGATTCACCTAAATTCTCTAAAGAAACCTCTGTTAACACGAATCAGTCTGTTCTAATGCAGACACGGCCGGGGCTTAATTGCCTAACGGGCTGCCGGGGTAGTTTTCTGCCCTTATACCTGCCATGACGTCAGCCAAGGCGTGGTAACAAAAAATGTCAACACCTCTACATGGGGAACCACAACTACAGTACAGACAATCTATTTTTTAAATCATAGTCACTTTAATCTCATAAAACATGCTTAACTTCCTCATGCTATGTTGTCTATTTAAAAATTTTATTTTTGTCAATCACACTAGTGACAATAACACAGAAAATGTAAAATCCTAAATTCCTTCATACAAATATGTAAAGCTAGATGACCGGTGCGCGTACAGTTACAATATATTCATTATTTATTCATATTCATTCAACGGCATTAATCCAAATTTGGAAATCCAAAACCACTACAGGGCCACAGGCACTAAGGGTTTCATTCCCATCAGGGCGATAGGGCACCCCTAAAAATAGTCACCCAAGGCGAGGGGCTAAGTACGTCGGCGATCAATTGTCACCATGACGCAGCCTGCCATCATAATAGTCCTGTCAACATAAATATATTACATTAAAATACAAAGCCGTGCACTCGCAAGAACCCAACCCAACCTCATCACTACCTCACGACCATCTGTAATATTCCACACCAGTCATTTAGCTAAATTTTTATAATTTTATTTTATTTTAATACCGCATGTTATATGGTCATTCATAATATGCCTGCAAGCAGTAAAACTAACTTGCTCCGAAATCATGCCTGCAAATATAGGCAATTTTTATTTTTCTTTGTTTAATCTCAAATAAAGATTTAACTAACTAATTAACTAATTCTCTCTCCCACTTAACGCTTTGAGGCTTCAACCAATAACACAAACTCCATAAGCATGAGTTATACATATCAGCTGACATTCACATTATACTAGAACTGCAAAATGCAGAGGTACCCCCACCTCAAGCATGGGTGGGTGGCATAAGGGGTGGGAGAAGTGCGAGGGACCGGGGAAGGTATATTTGCAACATCAATAATTTGAATGAAAAAACTGAGGCCAACCCTCTAAGATTCTTCACAGGGAGGGGTGCAGAAGGCAGGGTTTGGCCCTGCTAATAGCCCGTCCTTACGAGCGAGAATTTTTTGCACAAACAGTGTGTCAGATGGTTTGAGAGGGCATTTCAAAGACAGTTTTTTGAGTTAATTATTTCATTTTATTCACTCGGGGAGGAGGGGCTGTTTATGGACGGAGATTCTTCAAAATTACATCTGTCTCATTTCAACAGGATGTCTGCTTTCTTATCCTAAAAACAAATTTTTTTTACATGAATTGTTGGTAAACTTGGAGAATACAGGGGTCTTTTGCCACAGGGAGTATGCCCAAACAGTTAGGGTTGACAGTTATGACTTAGGTGCAATGTGCTGTCTAATTACAAGATCATATCATGTCATTCTGCAATGCCAACTATCGACTGCTACACTGAAAGTCTGACATTTCAAAACATTTTATAACTGGTTTTAAAATATAGTTTTTGAGCAAACTCAATCCTTACCAGAACATTAATTGTCCAAGTATGTTACAAGTGTTAATAGGAACCAACAACACCCGTATTATGACACTACTTCTCAAACTATATCCATCCACAGATATGGTACAATAATGAGACCCACTGATATATATGTATCTGTGATAAAATGATATAACAGGTATCAAATATTGTTGAACAGAATGAGAAACGGCATTGCTACCCCTGTCAACATGGCCTGGTCACGCGGCCAATCAATCCAAACCCGTGGCTGCGTGACAAGGCTGCTGTCAACTAGGAACATGAGAGCTTATCATGTAAATATTGTAGATGACTACTTGTTGTCTCCCTGTACAGTTTTCAACACCGCACCACAACAAGGCCAGCTGAACATTTCATTTTTTACTTCATATACTTTATAGAGAGTGCTATTACATGTCACATAGCTGTGGCACACTAAAATATGCTAAACCTCTTTATGAAATCTATCCAAAAAGTACAGTGTGTCATTGTTACATCACAAGTTATTAGGTCACAAGTCACAAGTTATTAGGTAAAAGTGAAAATTTGAAATATCGATTGGGCAATATTCATTAGATATATTTATTGATATATACAATTTTTTTTTTGACAGACAGTAAGCCAATGTGTTGGCTCTGGTTGGTGGGTGGGGAGACCACCCACCAGAGCCAACACAAAAATTATCCAAAGTTTCATTAGTCTGCCTGTAGTTCAGAACCCATTGATCTTCTTCATCAGTCTCAAGAATAGCGAGATATCCTCCGAGAAAGTGACATCGGCTTACTGCTGCTTCCCAGGATTCTCTGCTGTGACAAACTTGTAGCAGCTATCACTGAAACCGTAGACCCATCTAGAGCCACAGTTGACTGCATTTTGATAACAAAATAAACATCTAAGTGTCGCTCTTTAAAATATGCTCAGATGAAGTTGAAGTATAGTGAAGGTTAATATTTTTGTGGTAATCGTATCTTTTCGTGATGCCGTCCAAAAAAGCGAGTATGTGCAAAAAGATCGCTTTGAGAAATCGATTGGTACCATAAATGTGTTTGGGGAGCAACTTTAATATTGTCAAGCCGCTATCACAAGATGAGCTTGAACATGCTTAGGCATTGGGTTTGTTTCTATGAATATGATGTTTGAACAAAAACAGCTCAAAAGACTCAATTTTCTCCCTCAAAATACATGTTATTAGTAGTTATTTTTCTTCCGACATGATATCCAGGACTGTTCAGCAGATGCATAATCTTTGCCAATTACACCTTGTCACAGTGGGGTGACCGGTTTTTAATACTACCAAGGGGCAAGTTTCAGCTTATTTATGATTGGTGCATACCTAGCTTTACTAAAATTTTAGTTTATTAGTTATGTCACACTTTTGCAAGATCGACGAGATTATACCCTATATCAGTCAAATATATTTTAGAGCAATTAGAGGTGTGAACGCTGACAAAATTATGATTTTATCACCAGCAGTTTACAAATTATGAATACAATATTTCATAGTTAAGCCCAAGTACAAAGTTTTTGGCTGTCTGTAGCTTGATGTTACAGAACTATGCAATGGGTCTGTGTCTATGACAGTACTCATCTTTGGCATCATGTTGAAAGTTGAAGTGTAATAGGGAATAGAGTTGATTTCTGAGAGCTACTAGTTGTACCAATTAGACTGGACAAATGAGTGTTAGAAAGAAGCGATGGAGGCTGAGAATCCTCTCATCCAAGAGTATATAACAGCGGAAAATAGAACAGTTTTGATATCTGTGAATATAGAAATTTTAGCCTCTTTCTGAAACATTTCACCGTTGAAATGATAAAGACTGCCAATAAAAGTGTTAAAATAACATGAAGAAAAAAATTGGTAGGTATTTCATGTTCAGAAGGATCTTGTATTGATAGATGAGAAATAATAAAAATACATGCTGTTTCTATCTTTAAAAGTGAACTTACATCTTTGCAGCCGTCAACAATCCCATGTTTCTCAGGTAAAGCCTAACACCATTGTGATCTAGTTCCCTATTGAGTGAATATTAATAGCAATGGCCTTCGATATATGAATCTTCAAACAGGTGCATTAACTTGTTGGGTAATGCCACGTATCACTTATATGAGGTAAAAGGAGAAAGATTGAGATTTAAAATGTTTGATATTTTAGAGTGTCAGACCATCAGTTTTTGCTGGTTGATTTCAGACTTCAAATTTCGGTGAGTTGCCTTTTTCAACAAACGAGTGTGATATTTGATCATTTTCGTTGCTGATGAACAATAGACAGTTGAATTTTATTGAAATACTAATGACTAAAACCAAAAGGTGAACAATTTTCCTCCGTTGTAATATTAAAAAAAGCTGAAACTAAATATTGGATTGTTATTAGAAAAAGAAGTAATGATTATGTCTGTATGGCTAACTGCTTCCCGCGAAGACTTGAACAACTGGTGGTGGGAGAATTTCAGGAAGGAGACGCAATACTAGCTGAGCTGACATCGTGAGAATATTCATCTGCCATCTACCTTCCCCATAGGAGTTTTTGTGTACCTCAGATATCTTAGCCCTGAAGGGACCTGCAAAATTATTAACATTTGAGCCGATCTTATAGAATATACAAAAACCTTTAATAAGAGAGTAAAACATTTCGAGGGCCTGTATTAAAATGTTGCCAAAATTAAGTCCTTACATACAAACAGTGAAATTTATAGCAAAGCTTCCTTATTTGAGTGCTCAACCTCCGCCTAGGTAGTTTGTGGTGGCGTTATATTTATTAGGTTCAATCCTCCGGCAGTCATGCAGGTAACTTTGTTATTTTTTCTTTGTTTTTTTTGTCCCCTTGTTGCTTTGAGGGGTGATTCTTGGTAAAACATCACCTGAATATCTCACCTCACAAGTGTTAAATCCAGGAAAAAGTCGCGCTGCTTTTCTGTTTGAAACAATAGGTAGAATCATGACATCATCGCCTTCAACCCAGTCAGCAGGGGTAGCGACTGAATACTTCTCAGCCAGCTGTAAGGAGTCCAGTGATCGCAGGACCTCTCTGTAATAAACATTACTTAATGGATAATCCGGATTAATATAAACTAATAAAAACAATATGTATTAGTTGTCATCATGTTTTTTTTATGATTACGGAGAGCAATCTTCAGTTGGAAGCCTTATGTTTGTTAAGCTGTTAGTCATGATGGCAATTGCACTAACCCCCCAACAGCAGCGAACTGCATTCAATAAAAACGTCAAATTATTTTGTTTTTTCAAGATGACACATACATTTGAATGAAGCTTTTTGTCCTTCTCTCACTCAATTGCCATTTATCTATAAAACTTATCAGTTTTACACATGAAAAAAATGCTGCCTTCCAATAGGCCAGTAAAATTTCAAGGAGATTAAATACATTGGAATTCGGAATGTCTACTAATAAGTCAACCAACATACGCAAAGTTTCTGCCGGTGGATGCGGGGTACAGGATGCTGAGCCGCAAGGTTTTGTCTGGAGCTACAAGGAATACTGCTCTGCAAGTCATGGGAATTCCACGCTTATCTTTTACCACTGGATCAAGCATGCCCAGTTCAACAGCGAGGTCTCTGTTAGGATCTGCGATGAGAGGGTAGGGAAGCTTGTCTCCCGACAGCATGCATACATAGTTTATATCCTGCATATAAAAAATCAAAGACTGCAAGCTACAGTTGCAACTGCTATTTAAATGCAGGCGTAGCAAGTGTGAATACTGAATTGGCTTTATGTAATATTGTACATAAAACCCGAAAAAAAAAAGAAGAAAATCATTTGATATATCCAATTTAGTTTTACAGACTTAACAATGTACGACAGCTTGTCAGATAGTTGTAGTGGACCTCTTTCTTTGTGGTTACTCTCTGCGGCGAAATCAGCCCCATTGGCCGCGATGCAGGACCGCAGAGAGGAGGGTGCGGGAGGGGACATAGAGTGCCCTCCGCCTTCGAACAAATTTGCAATTTATGTGCCAAATTATGCAAATCTATACATCTCCAATTTGCTGGTTACCAAATTAATTATTGAGTAGTCACCAGGTCTACAGACCTTGGACCATGTGTGGTGTGTGGCCAGTGCATCGCAGGAGTATGCTATAAGCTTGCAGTTTCTCTTTGTGAACTCGCCTGCGATCTGGTGGAGCCGAGCTAGTTCTGTTGTGCACACTGGTGTGAAATCTGCTGGATGACTAAAGAATGCCAGCCACGCCCTATAAAATAAAACATACCTATTATCTATGTTGTCATCACCAAAGACCTTGTCCATTCATTTTCTATGTTTTGTATATCTTTTTTTATCCCATACTTGATTGGCTCTGTTATCATTTCACGAAAAATAGTTCCTATTTTTAAGAGCCATATAAAAAGTAGCAGCAACTCTGAAGAAAAAGTCACTGTCACCTAGTTCGGACTTTTACACAGATGTTTTTTATGGATGGTATTGTACAGTCCACAATAGTGACACGGTTTTAATATCTTGAATATAATACAGCTAGCATAACAAAGAGCTGAGCCTGGTATGGCTTTGAGTAGCCAGGTCTCACAGGCTGTTGCACATTCCCAAACTCCCTGGCTTCATTCATAGGTTGCTTTATATAAGGTTTTTTTTTTATTTGTTACCTTCCTTTCATGAGAGGGTTTGAGCTGAAAACTTACCTGTCTCCTTGATAGTCGTGGATTCTGAATGTCCCATCTGTCGTCTCAACCAGAGCATTGGGAAATAAGTCTCCTAGATTCATTGCTCCTTCTGCTGCTAGCCAATAGTCAACGCAGAATTGTGCTACTGACTTCGGTGACAGTCAATAATAAATTGCCTCCTGTATCCCCCAATGTATCGTAGGTTCAAGAATGTTCATTACTTATAACAATGTCTCCATTTTCTTTGCGTTACTATGTGACTGTATTGGTATTAGAAAATTTCCCATCTTAGATTTTAATGACAAACGATTGTAGAATCAGTTCAGCTTGAAATTATGACTCAAATAACTGCACAATCATTTCAGAAAGATTGATAACACACCATGTTATGAGACCATAATGCTTTCAGCTATATGAGGTGGCAATTAAAAAAATACAACTCCAAGAGATATGGAGTCTTATTACAAGTTCAAGTCCTCAACTCATCATTTTTCATTTTTGAATGTTTACAAAGAATAATAAACCTGGATGTGTTCATATGTATATTCAAATTATATTTGTGGTGGAGTTGAAACATTACATACTATACACTGATGTATCATGTATAAATTTTGCAATTATGATTTGGGTTTGTGATTTTTTATTACACATTATATTTTAACATTCGTCAACAAACAACCATAATAATACATAATAATGAAGCAGCTTCCAAACATGATTGCCAAAAATTATTTCCAAGGCGGTATACAGTGAGTTACCTACAGCTATATAGACTGATAAAACAACTGAGATCTACACCTCTTTTTACCCAACATTCCAAAGTTTCATAACCCAGGTCCTACCATGTGAGGAGATGTCCCACATAACATAGAAAAACTCACTCAGCCCGCTATTAAAAAATACGCAATTTTAAATTTTTTAAACAATTGTGACGCATACAAACAATTAAAGGTACAAATATATCGGCCAGAAATATATATATTTCATATGTATACAAGTAATTGTTTATATAGCAGTTCATAGTGTACTGGCTTGATCGTGCTGTTTTTCTCAGTCAGTTGACAGGATGTGCATAGCGAGGTCAAAAATAGGAAAAAAAACAAGTTTATTCACAAAATTTATTGAAATTTGGTCAATTAATAATGTTGTGATTTAAACCTTGTGATTTAGAATTGTGATTGTGCTCGCGGCCTTAGCACAATCACATTCCTAGGACACAGGCTGATTTAAAGACATAAAGGCATATGCTCTATTAATTTTCTTTATTTAAAGCGGAGGGGATTACTGTATGTTACGTGGAATATCTCCTAACATAATGGGCCAAGGATTAAAAAGCATCAGAATAATGAGTAAAATAACTTGCAGCTTAAAAATACCTCATCTGTATCATATTCTGTATATCTAGTTGATGAAAAATACCACTTCCTTTAAATGCTCAGAAAAAATGATGATTTCCTATCTGGTATGCTACGTTCTCATTGGAAGATTGTCTTTCTTAACAAAACACTAACATCAGTAATCCAACAAATTTTTTGTTTCGTTCAAAAAAGAGGGTTCATCTATCGAGACATGATTGAGAGGAAAAGTCTGAGAGCACAATGACAAGATAAAAAAAACTTATCGCACATACCAGTCTCAGCATCGTATAATTCGGAATAATAACATCTTTGTCACAAAATAATTTATAATTTCCTATATGTTACCTAGCAGATGGTAAGTTTTACCTCCCTAACATCATACGGACCCGATCACCACTCGTCAACAGTACATAAGCTGAAGTAATTCCTAATCCTATAGCCCCGCCTCTCAAACACCCCCTGGCACCAGCTAAAACATCAAAGAACATTCTTTCAATTGCATTAGAGACCGAAAAATCAAGTCACAACCATGCCTCATAGCCTCCAGGCTTCTGCACCTTTAAATGGCTATATGTTGCCCAAAATCAAGTGCCTCAATGCTGATGCTCCATATAGTGTCATGTCTAAGTTTATTATTAAGTCTATTGAAATAGCTAAAGTGAATTCTAGCTATTAAATATCAACCCCATTACGTCGCAATTGTTATCATCTCAGCTAGACAAAATCAAGTGCGAGCTAACATTTAGCCATACCCAAACTAGCCAGTCTAAACTCTAGCTAAAATTTTCTCATCAAAAAATTGCATTGCATCACAATTATAAATGTTCAAATACTCCAATGCTCACCTGTTGATTTGAATAATAGACCAGTTATAGCTCCAGATCCTAATGTATTTAATTCATCGTCATGCCCTCTAGCTTTGGTCAGTATAGTACCAGTAGCTGCAAAATAGTAATACATCATAATCTTATGTATATATTTCAAATCTACATATTATATTATACCAAAAGTTGTTTCATTCTCTTGACGATCTAATGAGTGATATATCAGCAGCTTTGTACATTCATGAGATGTTTGTTTTTCTGACCCTGTGTATTATATAACAATTATTTTAAAAAAGGAGAGAATATTTCAATTTCTTTACATAATCAGTCAATATTTAGATTGTAAAAGTTGTTTGCTCTTTGTCAATGAGTGGATAACTCTGAATTATGTTCATCTAAATATGTCTAGAAAGAGATACATGACAAATTGGAACTCAAACAATCAAACTAATTCTTCGTAATTTCTAAATAGCCAAAACGAATATTGTCATAACAATTAGTAGCCAGATGTAGTAGTTTTTGACAGAATAGTATAAACCAACTCACCAGAATACATTAATGAAACTACTCCAGCCATTTGAGCCCATGATGCTGTTCTTTTAGCTACGAAATTTATCATTCTAAAGTCATAAAGAAAATCTACATCATTATATCCATTCATACATAGTATTTTCTAGATTTTAAATTTGGTAAGAGAAAGAATATAAGGCATTATAAGACATCTCTAGCCAAGCGTAACACTGGAATAGGAATCGATATCATAGCTGATATCTGTGATTTAAGCAGTTCTTATGTTGCTGTACATAGATTTGGGATTTTCGTTCAGTCAGTTTGGTTTAGCCATGGATGGCAGGTATATATTAACCCAAAAATTCAGTATACCAGCTTACAGATATGCTATACATAATGTGACACCACAGGTCGGTACGATAAAGGTACTGAAGCGCAATGTCCTATCTTTATTATATTTTGTATATCTATGGTATTAACTCACTGTGTTCGCTTAGCTTGTCCAGTTAATGACTTTGTGGCCTGCAAACCTGCATATGCCCCATTGATTCCACCTATTGCACCACCTATAAAATTATAAATCCATATAAAAAATCCTATAAAAACATAGCTCGATTGCAGAAGTTGTTCGCTCAACAAAAAGTAAAAGCAATAAAGTCTGTCGGTGAAATACAAGCCAAAGGCTTACACAATAGCAAACAATCACCCCCAGGTAAGGTGACCAGCATAGTGTATCCAACTGGTTTACCCATGCTGACATCAAATATTATCATCCCAATTGAGCGTATCACAATAAAACACGGTGTGAACCGCGCAGGGAGATCTTCCAATTATAATGTTCAAGGCTATTCAAGTCAAATTATCATGATCACTTCACTCAGAATCCTCTTTCTTAGTCTTTCACTTAAACAAATGTGCCTGATATCCTTTAGATTTAGTTCGATCTAATAGTGAGCGTTTTGGGAGGAGACCTCTGGCTCACACGACAAGAAACGATCAGATAGTGATTTTAGCATTGTTTAATTGCAATACCGCCATTTAAAGTGGTCGTGAATGAAATCAGGTTTTTAGTATCATTCGTGAGTTCTCAGTCTAATTTTGAAAACTGCTATAAGGTTCTTTGTCAACATAATATAGCCCAGTTTCAACTCATTTTCATTCAAAGTTGAGATATGAAGGGAGGATAAAGTTAATATTTTTGTGATAGTAAATACAAAATAATACCTTTTTAGTACCTTCCAATCTCAACTTTGAGTGAAAATCAGTTGAAACTGGGCCACTTGTTGTTAATAAACCTGATAGCAGTTTTATAAATTAGACTGAGAACTCCAGAATGATACCAAACACTAATTCCTTCACTATCACTTTTTGTATGTTAGTATGCTAACCTGCAGCTGTGAATCCACCGATGGTATTAAACATGAGTTCAAATCTTCCTCTGCCTGCTGCCCCTGTGGAACCTTCTGGGTATATGTAATCTGAGTCATTCTGTAACCATTAGAGACATAATATAGTAACTGTGATACTTTAAATTGTTAACAGTTTGGTTTTTCCGTCCATAAAGCACACATGCGCCTTTCTGTTGAGAGAATTTCTATTCTCTGTTGTATAGGGTGTGCCTTCTAAGTGAATGTGGGACGTCTCTATGTAAGCGCTGCCTTTCCTGGGCTGGATTGTACAATGAAAGTATTGATCTTTGTCAGAGATGAAGTGATGGTGGTGAAATTCCATTTTGACACACCTTACAGCTGACAATAGCTGGTTTCTGAAACGTAGATGATGACATTTACCTCTTATCACACCAATAACTTTGGAACTGCATCAAATCACGATCATGACATCAAGCATCACACCATACATAGCTACAGTTTTAGACAAGTTCTATGATGGTCATATGCAGATAGATGCATGGCGGAAGCGTTTGACCTAAATTGAACTATGGCTCAGAGAGATCTCTCAAGTTAAATGTCACTAATCAGGTGCTAAAAGCTGTTCCACCTATACTAAAAATATAACCACACTGAGCAGCTTCTTGTGTGTATTAGCCTGTGCTCGGTCATTGTTACTGCAATATCTTGAGCCCCTCCCCCCCCCCATAAACAAAAGAATAACCATGTATTGAGTGAGCAGTTACATAGTCTAGCACAGTGTTATGCATTTGCCATTTACAGTCACACTGCTTGCAGATCGACTCTGTGATACGAGTCTCTCTGCACCGTAGCGACAATGCCACTAACTGGCCCAATTGACCTTTAGTTCAGTCGCTACAGTGCAAAGATAACCAACCTGAATTGATTGGTGCACATGCGCAAAGTGATTTACAGTAGGCGTCATAAAGGGAATGGAATTAAATTATGGCAAACCCTGGGAGATTGCCATTGTGTAAATTCTTTACATGCATATTTTATTCCACATTTGTTGTAAATTTGACCCAACGATATTGTAGATATAGAAAACTTTGACCTGTTAGGTGCTTGGTGATACCCCAATCCCTCCCACAGTTATGCAAATGAGAGATCTATTGATGAGATGGTTGTAGTAGGAACGGAAGGAACTCTTGGTAGAATAGAAATAAACTTGAGTTATTTTTAAGTACTTACAGATGCTACTACAGCAGGGTTAAACTGCAGGTAAGGTGAGGAATACTGTGATGAATTGATATTAGACGCTTGCCCTGCCACAGCAGCTAAAATAAAAAGTACAAAATAATATATATACATAATAATACAAAATACAAATACAAATACAAAATAATATATAGTACATAGCATAGAACAGTTAAATGTTTTTTTAAGATTCAAATTTCCACAAAGGATGACGTATATCTCATTATACTGTAGCCTGACTGCCAAGCCTGTTGGTTTAGAGAAATTTGTGGCCGGATGGTAAATACATAAAATCAACAAGATCTCCATTCAATCACCTAACGTATGTCTACACAGTCATAGTCAGACTAACAATGTTAGTAACTTACATATACTTTCTGCTTGTTTTCCACCGGCTACCATTTTGATATGTTTGAAAAAGTTTGAACGGGAACTGGGTGTGTCAGATTACTGAATTATCAGGTGTTCCTTTATCCGGTATCTGTAAACAGATGAAATCATTGTACATTAACTAAGCAAGTCAGAATAAAGGTGTAGCTACACGAGACGATGTAATCACTCGTGCAGATCCACCGATTAACCACTCGTGGCCCCAAATCGATGCAAAAATCGTCTCGTGTAGCTAGAGCTTAAAAGTATGGCCAAAGTAGTATGGCATTGATTGCAGCAATAATTAATTCATTCATGTAGTGTCAGTTTCTGTGTCCAGGTACCTATTGTTTAGGCTGAAAAATAGCACTGAGTGGTTCTAACTACTTGTGACATGTCTTTCAACAACACTTATATAGTCGGTTAGAGTATATCAGAACTTTTTGTCTTGTGCTTTTTGAGGGGAATCAGGAGGTAGTATGGTTGTTCATTTGGGAAAATACTAGAAATTGATAAAGGCTTAATAGTTCCCTGAATGCATGGATGGACTGGCTGGGTTGGGAATTTACTTACTCTTGTCTTCGATATGCCATGACAACCAACCTTTATGTTTACTCTACTGCTGTGACTATTATTACTACTATCAATCATGGGCAATCAATTATTGATCAACCAATGTTATAGTAGGCATAGTATTAAGAGCAGTCTTCCTATAGGTGAGTAACTGTAAAGTCACCAGGACTGGAGTACAACTATTCCCCTAACTTAATTGCCTGATGATTGAATGAAAATAGCAGCAGCAGTGTGAGCAGGGAGAATGGCGTGAGTGACTGTGAGTGCAACTGCAAGTGTTGTGTGATGAGTGGTAGGGGCAAACTTACATTTTTGTCTTTGAGTTTCTGTATGCCTTGACCGGTTGATCCACCACAACTTGAGGAGTGTAAAATCTGATCAGTTGGTCCAATTTTATCAATTGGCAGTCCAATATATGTTAGATAATCAGCAAAAATTCATTGAGAATTGTACCGGTCATGTACATGAAACTTTCCAGAAAGTGTGATGTAATTATGCAAAGATGACAAAACTTTAACCGTTATGTCGTAGTCACAATGGTTGTAGGTGGGCAACTCCAAATAATACTCTTATGCCAAATTGAATTTACACATTTATTAGAACTTATTATGATATGATGCATAGCATAGCACTGGCAGGATTTCACTGCATGCACTGTCAACTGCTTTTACAGATATTTATAACTCATTAGGTGTTAGAGATAGAGTGAGAGATGTCTGACTCCAGTGTCCACTCCATTTGAAAAATTCGTAATCAAGCTCTCAGTCCGTCGATGTTTCAAGTTGATGTTCATGCAAGGGTAAATTGCATGGTACAACTACATTTCTTTGATCTTAAGAGTAGCAGCCTAAGTACCACCTAGGTCTTTTGGTTTATGCATCAAAACATGAATCTTAATAAGATTATATCTCCTCTCATCAAATGTCTGACATATGATATCCTAGCCTGTCTTGATAAGATCCTGCAATCTATTGTACCTGTTAAATGTGCATTAATCATCTAAATTTAAGAAAATAGTCATAACCTTTTATTGCGTACATGACCAGACCTATAGTTTGCCTCACATTGCTCCCCTTATACACATCATGTAAATGAAGATACTTTTTTACGGCCAGATTTTAATTTTGCATTCTGAAACTTGGAATATTACTAAAGATATATCATTATGAAATGCCAGTATCAAGATCATGACAAAAAAATCATAGTTGACAGACTCAGTATCAGACTAGAGAAATGGGTGGTATGGGACCTTCCCTATATTCTTTCGATGATCACCTGTGCATAACCTTGAGACTCGTCAACCAGTACATCACTGTCATATCTCAATGCGTCACACCTTATGCACCTTACAGAATATTTCACCCATTGCTGATTCGTTAGCTGATGACAGCTGCAGAGAAGTTTCTGCACATTTTACCACAAATAGATTCAGATATTCCTTACTCATCTTGCGGGCAATGTTTCTATTAGGTGTGACTGTGTTGATAATGTTCAGAGGGTCATTGAAGAAATAATTTGAATGTTTGTGTGCCTGACCAGTTGAAATATCAATTGTCTGTTCAAAGTCGAACAAGGCCCAGAATCTGAAGAATTCTCTGTATAAAGCACCTGGAAACAAAAAGAAAACTTATGAGCTCACTGGCGACATTGATCAGCTAGAATCGCAATGGGGTAGGCTTTTTTTTGTTGAGGTCATTAGAACAAATACACAAACCGTCATATGAGGAACGGTCGTTTTGTTGGACCCTGATTAGTCAACTCAACAAGAACCTAGATTTCCACAAACAAACCTAACTAAGTTCATAAATCCCTACGTTATGATTTAACGACTGTATAGGTTGACCTTTGGCTTACCTAATTCATTGAGCTGCTGGTCAGTAAGCGCGACCCTGCTTTGTTCAGGCTTTGTGTAGTCTGTCAACAGGGAAGATGAAATATACATACATATTCTTTGAAAGAAACCTCTGTGATAAGTTTTGCTCGAACAAAATACAGTTTGAATGTTGATATAATAGGGAGTTTGTCCCGAACTCCCCGATAAATAACATAATTAATTTGCGTATAAAGGGATTCGTCAGAAAAGAGGACAACTCCTAATCAAGTCAAATGGATCGTGATGGTATTGTATAACCAGGTATAACAATGTTATTATGGAAGCAATGATACAGAGTGAGGTGAAATGAAATCCAATGTGCCAAAAAAGCAGCTAGATACTAAGTCAAAATTCTTCTTTTCCTGTAGATATCTATTGTTGACCAACACTATTCAAATAGCCTCACCATTACATGGGGACATGATCAATATGAGGGTATGAAGCTAGTACTAAGCAACAACATGTATATAGATGCATGTATAGGCAGACAAACATCATCTGCATCACCTAGTACCACCACTGCACTCTACTCTCAGCAGACATAACAAGCATTTACGTGACCGTAGGATGACATGTGCAAACACAAATCTCGGTTCTATATCTCTGTTTGTATCACAGTTATGATTACCAGTATTCAATTTTTTCCTTTATACTCATTGACTGACCACATTACTTTTCAACACTTTTCACTTATTGTGAACATGACCTAATAGTGGTACCTTGGTACATTGATCAGTAATGTTAAAGTGTATATTCATTCAATCATTCATACCTGTTGATACTATATGATTGACAGCAGGCAGAATATCCATCTCTTCTAAGAAGTACACCAGCATATGAGTGAGTGAGAAATTTATGAGGTATCCACCTGGTTTCTCATTGGTCAGTTGATGTTGACTGGCCCAGAATCTCACACATCGATTCAGGTAGAGAAATCTTTGATCGTGATCACATAAAACTCGCAGCATCAGTGAGGCCATTACACTTTCATCTCTAAAATAATAAAAATATGACAATATCAGGATTTATCCAGTGACGAACAGTAATAAGATGAAGTCCAATGTCTTAAGAGAGGTATTTTCCCCCGCCAGGGGTCCGTCGGGCGGTGGGCAAAAGTTTGGGGGGCTCAGACTAGGTATTTTCAATTCCAGATTCTAGATCACTCATTGCAGCTTTCTCTCTAACTCACATTGAGTTGCTGATGCATATATCACATTGTCCCAAAGTCACCACGCTGATTAACCGTATGATGGGAACAAAGGCGTGAGGTAGGGTTAGTTCTACTTTGGTCTCTCTGGACATGGCAGATAGGGATTTAGATATCCTCCTGATCATTCGACGATTAGGACTTGCTGATTTGGAGTCATAAACGGCCATATTGTACAGGAAATTAGAGGCTTCTGATTGCGTAGCCTGAAAACGGAAACCAAATAATTTTTATGTCATACAACAGATTACAATATTGCGGTGTATGCATTATAAGTAGAGGGTTTCTTCAATTGAATCAATCAATAAACTTTAAGCTTCAATAACATTTGATATCATCATTTCGGATTTGCAATTTATCAGCCTCAAATATGTATAATTCACAAACATCACAATGTAAGCTGGTTAATTCAAAACTCCTGTTGATTCATACAAGGAAAATTGCTCCCTTCAGCCAATGCATGCTAATGTCACTTGATTCAGACTCTGCTTAATTAGAACAAATTTATGTGGTCCCCAGAGGTTTCGATTAAGTGAACTGCACTGAATTTTACAACTAAACAAATCATCCACTGCTGCACACTTAGGAGTTATCTACTCAAAGTACATGGTTAGACAACTCTACAATTAGTATCCAATTACAAAACAAAACAAATTTTTTCCACCTAAAGAAAACAGATTGAGAGGATTTGTATTCATTTAAAGATATTTAGCAGTGAGAATCCAACTATGCTATTTGTTGAAATACACAGTGAGATGCGGTGAAGAATAACATATACATGAGATTGTACTGATCTTCCTTGGAATTCCAGTTTAAATACAATATAATTTCTCTGGACTAACCTGATCATCAGCTTGTCCACTGTATCCCCTCAAACCATCAGGATGAAGACACATGTCCAAGTCTCCGCTGCTTGTGGTAAGAGAACTTAGTGCAGAGCCATGTGGAATAGTCTGTACATTGGGCATGTGTTTGTACATTGCATCATCTATGATCTGACATTGCAGGTAGTTGAGCTGATCACTCAGTGCTGGTGGTGAAACCATCTCCTGCAGGGCCATCACACAGGATCCTATCTGAAACAAGTTACTTTATGTTAAAAGCATTACTGCGTCATATTTCATCACATATGACTGGGTGACAGAAATATTCATCAAGAAAGCCAAATAATTGACACATTTGATTGCCTGCAGACAGTAATTTTGTATTTTTCCTCTAGTAGTTCGACTGTTGAGTTCTACTCTACTGGTAATCTCAAATAGTAAGGAGATAAAAATATCTATTAGGTCGTTTAGCGTAAAATTTGTAAATTAAACTCGTTTCAACTTACAGTATTTTGAGACTGAAGCTGATTTCTCCGGATATTACTACGCTTACTTGTTCTGCGCCGTATATCTTTAAAAATTTTCTCCCTCCTAACAAAATGTGTTCCGGGGAGATAGGAAGAACGCAATGCATATTTATCACGATCATTATCATGAATAGCTTCTCTGGCAGATGAAACTTCTTTGAATTCCACTAACAAAGCTTTTTGCTAAAATAAAGAGGAGGTTAGACAAGAAGAGATAAGACTGGAACATTATTAAGTCTATGGACTGGAACTATAAACAGGGATTTATGATGGTATTCACTACACTACAAAAATTTAGGCAGCAAGTTCAAAGTTCATTGTGTTGGATTGCATTTCATATACAATTACTCGAAATCAACAATTATTGTAGATATGTGTCGCATTTAGTGTGCAGCAGATCAAAAATCACCTCATTTGAGACTGAGTGTATGTGAGCAGTGTCAATGGATTCAACAGAACCGAACTGTGTGCTGAAATTGTGGATATGATCATAATCTGTTGAAGCATCAGCATATAGTAAAATTGATCTGGCTGCCCGGTCCTTTTTTCTCTCGATTTCTCGTAAATACTCCAACCTCTGGCCAACTAAAGGCACCACCTTTGCAGGTGGTATAATTAAATCTTGAAAACAAGGAAAAAAAACAAGAAGTAATAACGAAAACTTGAAACTAAGGAATTGGATACTAACTATGTAACCTTAGCAAGATCATGTAAAATTGGTTATGAGATTATTGAGTTATAAGATTGGTTATGCTATGTATGGAACCTCACTCAAAATCTCAGAGAAGTTTTACCTCACATACAATGAAAGCAAAACAACTTCAGTCGGGTTTAATTCATAAAACATAACACAACAAAGCAATCAGGAGCTCATCCAATTGACATTGAGTTAACGAATTTATAAAGATTGTTTCATGATTTTTGAAATATATAATATCTTGAGCGGAGTTATCTTTTGTATTTACATAGTCTGAGCCCCCCAGACTTTTGCCCCTTGCCCGACGGCACCCTGGCGAGGGTATTTACAAGATGAGACAACACAGAGGAAAACCAATAAACTATAGATGTCACAATCATTTTATTCCTAGCCCACTAATTTGATCTTGTTTTATCACTACATTAACTCATTAAAATGCACTATTTATCTCTCTGATCGTGTAAATACAAGGTTGATTTGCCATCCTACCATCAACATCTTCGAGATGTTGCATGATTGATATAATGTCATCTTCTTGACTTTCAGACATGTCCTGAAACAGCTCTCCATCCCATTTGGTGGACTCTCCTTCATCATCCTGGAGGGCAACAGCATCATCCTCATCCAATACTGCTGGTTCTGTCAAAATCACAAACATAACATATTCAGGCAGTGGTTGGGATGCAAGTTAGACACTCTGGGGGTTGCTGGTTCCAATCCCAGTCATTACCTGTGCTGCTAATGAAGGTGAGCTCTTCATACATTAGCCTAGCTTGCCCACTCCTACCTTGTACAGGGGTGCGCTAAATTGAATTTCATGTGTATATGTTTTATGGTTCAGGTCCAGTAAAGACAGCTAATAAAGAGCTGCTTATAAAAAATGATTTACATTTACACTGTGATATCAAATGGGGCAATAAACATGAAAGCTTCACCAGTTTCTGGCATCACAGCATCATTTTCCTGTAACATGGGATTATCAAGCTAGAAGTTACAATGAGATGAATCAACTGCGATTAAAATCAATTTCATTTTTCTTACCATTGTTATCCCTGAGATGTCGTGCGGTGGGAACAAAATTTCTTCTTCTTGTTTCAGGCATACGCTGAGCTCGTTTTTCATGTGAATTTAACATCTCTAGTGCACTGTACTGCGGACTATCATTGTTATGATCATCTGCTGTGTGGCTAAAGTCGCTATCCCAGTTCATTATTTCAGCATCTGCAAACAATATATTGTCATTAGACAGTTTTTTGAGTCAAGTTTGCATTTTAAGTGATGGAAACTTATCTTTTGCAATAGAGTCACTTTGTTGCACATATGCATTGTTTTAAAAAGTCAGGCTTCATATGGTTGAAATAAACCCCTAGTAGGAAACTGATAAGCAATAACACTGATTCATAAGCCTCTCAAATAAGCAATAGATGCCAATAGATAGTGTCATTTGAATTTCTTTTGAACCAGTCATGATTGAATCTGTGCACATGGCAGACAGCCACAAACCAAAAATATTTTTTTGTTCGTACAGGTTTTACACAACTTGACATCAGTGATTTAATCATTGAAGCATTTATAATCACCTGTCACAAAGCTAGAAGTTCTAGTTGATCCATAGGTTTTAACCCCATTCTGAATAAGACCTTTAGCCGTAACTGAATGACCTGTAGTTCTTGTTGTTTCAGGCCTCTTCTTGAGTGAGATGTCGGTTTTTGCAGGCGGATTTTCTGGAAAAAAAATTATGATTCGGAATAATGATTGCAGGGCAATATACATATTTCGAATGTTTGCATTGAATGTAGACTAGACCGAACATGGTCGGAATTGTAATGTAATATAATGTAGCTGGAATAAACATAGACAGATGTGAAAGTGTACGTTGAAAGTTCTGGATTGAACGTCGGAATAAATATTCAAACAATACTAACGACTTTATTGGCACCTTTTTCTTCTTACCATTTTGATGTTGATGGTTCCTTAAAGCCAAGGGCGAGTTTAATAAGATCTTACGTGGTTCCTTTTGCGTTTGTTTCCTTGCTCTAGATTTACTCCTGGTTTGAACTGTTTCTCCACCACCAAGAGCTTTGTTACCAAACAGATTGCTGGCGGCAGCATACAACTGGAGAGAGTGAGATGTTCTCCCCACCATACACAGTCTTAGCACCATTTTATTACCGAAGTTCAATCAAGTTCACCGCTATTAACAAACAAAAGGTTGCAATATATATCTATATATTACATGTTTTAAACGATAGATAGCTCCGCTGTTAGGCTTTCACAGCTTTTGATGATGTAAAAGGTGTCATTCGAAATTGAAGGACAAGAGCTCTTAATTGGCATTGGACACAAGTGACAACAATATATTATGGGCAGTGATCATACTTGCTAACCTGTACACATTAAACGTTTATGAACGCTTATTTGACACTAATTGAGTTTTAAACGCAAACGATAGCTGTTCGCATTTATAGTTTTTAAAACACCGAAGCGTGAAAAAATTTTTGGGTTAATATCTGGTCATTTAAGGCACCCTGGAGTTTTGTAAGCATTTTTAAGCATTTTGCAAATTTTTGTAAGCATTTTGGAAAAATTAGGTTGGCCAGTCTGGCAGTGGAGTGATCTATCTTGAGTACAAGAAACAGATATTGAACAGGTTGATAATGGTTTGACCAAGGAGTTAGAGTCCCTTCAACTCCTTGGTTGGTTGGTTGGTTGGGGGAGCGGGTTGGTACAGTAACAATGGGAAAGTTCATCATCATCATTGCTTGCAAGTCCCAGCAGGGAGAATGGTTCCAGACCAAGGGCATCAGTGATTTGAGGACTCTACATGCAATACATGCATGGGCCCCTGGGACTTACATGTCTTTACTTTGCCAATGTCCACTATTTGGGTGGTTGATATTGGACATTGGCAAAGTAAAGACATGTAAGTCCCAGGGGCCCATGAATGAATGAATACATGACTGACGACTGCTGAGGATCACAGCTCCTTGATCAGCAAGCAGTGCCTAAGCCCTCAACCAATGAGTATATATTCTATGTCTTACATGTGCCATTGTCCAAATATATCAGTTTATTGAGTAAAGAGGTTGGTAATATGCAGTTTTACCAATGAACTAAACTTCATTGGTTTTACCATCATCATAGTAGTAAGTAGATTTTTTTTTTCTCATTTTTCTCTCATGCTTGTCTGACCTTGACATTAATATAGCTTCAGAAGGATTGTAAGCCTCTTTAGTAGCAAATACTGATGAAGAGTCATGTAAGGTCTAAATTTTTTCCAGTTTATTGTCCAATCAGTTTTGAGAGGTGACTTCAGTGCTGGGCAGCATAGTAACTGGATGCAGGAGAAAATCCTTTTTTTCAAACCTGTTATCTTGGATTTATGTAATAACATTTGTATACAAGTGAGTAGTGTGACAAATCAATGAGCTCCTTCACACTGTGAGTACATTTATCTGAGACTTTCTTCCAATTTGCGCTGAACTAATTTCTTTCCTAGCTAGCTGAATCTTAAACTGAACTTCATTGCCAATATTCTTCTTACTAACTACTAAACTTACTAAGTAATTCAATTGTCTTATTTATTACACTTACACCTTCATAATCCTTGCTTCAATCATTGAGTTGGCTGAGATCAGCAGTACTCCTTACTTACTAGTAGACTAGACCTCCGTGTAAGCATGGGCGCCTTGGGCCTGCTTGCAAGGATCCAGTATCAACTGCTCAGCACCACCTAACCTCTAATGATGATTTGCATTTACAAATGGAACAGTGCTGGCAAAGTTAAGTAAGGCCTAGACCTATGGATAGCATAGTCAGTGATAAAGAGGTGAAGGTGGTTGAGATTATCAGATCAAGGCTCTGTCTATATCTTCCAAGCTGAGTAATCATTTCTCCCAAATCACTCCCACATGTATAGAGACCAGGCCTGGTGAGCTTAGGCACTTCCAATGCAACATGAGAATTTTTTCTGGTATGTGCTATTCCACTGTTTGATGGTCTCAGTGGTTGGCAATGAACTTGTGCAATACAAGCATACAAGCCCCAAGTGTTCATTTCTAGGGCAGAAAGATTGGAAAGATGTTTTGTCAGGAACTTTTACAAGTTGAAGACCCAGTGTCGCACTGTTGTATCCATCCATGGATAGGTGAATGCTTGTCTGTGTCTTCTGTAGGATCACCTTTCCTTTTGAGTACCTCGCTGGCCTGTTGATAAACTGCCATGTATTTCTTTGAATAGCTTTCAGTAACCTTCTTCATCCATGGGTAGGTTTGAGGCCAGCATTACCGTTGCTTTGACAGTGTTGAAGGGAACGCTAGATACATAGGCATACGGAGTTTGCCAGCCTGTGAACTGCCTACCTTGGGGGGGGGCAGTTTGCAGGCTGGAAAGCTCCTTATGCTTATGGCTAGATATACTTATAAGTGATTGCTGGAGAAGCTATTGCGTGCTAATTATCAACAGTAATTTTTCGATGGTCATCGATATTGGTGCGCTTGGTAGCCACAAAACAGGTTGCAGGTCTCCTTTTGGTGAGGCATTGAACCATGTATGAACTCATTATTTAACAAGAATTTCCTCCAATATATTTTTCATGATTCCTTAGGCAGGCTTTGGTAGGGTAGGTTTACATCTCATATTAACTCACTTATCTATATCTTAAAACAAAAAAGTTTATTCAATTATTCCAATGCAGGAAATAATGATAGATAACAGTATTAGCTTAGTTATGGTCTCCTACCTCTGTTGAAGTAATTGTATAAAGCAACTTCCTGCTGAGAGTGAAAAAATTCACTCTTGTATGAACATTACATAATTTTCATTGATTGACTCTCCCTGGGGAATGGATTAGGATTGCTGAGCTAGCTTATTTTCTCTAAGTTTCCTCAGAGATCACATCAAGTTCAGACCTTGAGATGATTATTAATTGGATAAGTTCTTTTGCCCCACCCTATGTATGTCAGCATATGATAGATGCCTGCATGTGGCAAATTTAAGCATGATCTGCTGTCTAAGCCCTTATGATACAAGGCAATGTCTTAATTAAAGCTGCACACTTTTCAGTTGGAAGTTGATTGTGGTTTTTTTCGGACAGTTAAATTACAACTCAATCATTGGTTTCATCGGAGATGATCATAAATATGGTGAACACTTCCAGTATTTTCGGTCAATTATGAGCAACATTGAACTTGCTAGAACTATTTGTTTACATGTCACACGCTCCCAAGGATATGTGGGCCAGTTTCGAATGCAAATAATATTACATTATCATATTTAAGTATATTAAATTTGCAATTGAGCCAAACATGCCTGCACATGCCCAGCAAGCTTTCAATGTTAAACTTTCTATTGTATGCCATGGTCAGCACGGCTATTGTTCATGTAGGCAGCACAAAAGGTATTTCAAATTGACTTAGACCTAACTGAGTTTCTCTGTTGATTTTCTAGAAGTTGCTGCGCAGTCCAGGTCTATGCATTTGTAGCTAGGATTACATCCCATTGTAACATTCTGTAAATCAGCAGTGCTAAGCTGGGAACTTGCAGATTGTCTTTGTGCGATTTGATTTAATTTGTGCAGGCTTTGGATGGTGGCAGCGTTTATGATATGCCTTTCATAAGTAAGGTTGAGGCTTTGTTTGGAATTCATTTTTAAATTGATGATGTAAAAAGGGCTAGTTGTAAAGTATATATATATGCAAGTTCATTCTTTTCAGTTCCACAATGTTGGTGAGATCAACCCCTATATCATGGAAATAACTTGAGAGTAAACTTTCAAATGAACCCCTATCATGGCTGGCAAACCAGGCTCTGGGGGCAGAACAGGGATGTCAGTGGAAGGAGGAATGAACAAATCGCCAGTCAGAGGGAATAAGTCAGTACTACACAGATATGCAAACATCACTAGTACTATACTAAACCATAATCATGGCGGAGGTGATATAGATGAAATCTTCATCAATGCTGCACGGGTGAGTGTCAGCATAAGCTGTTGTATGAAGGGCGAACCAGATGCAAAATGAGACATATTGTCATTGAAAACAAGCTCAACCTTAAACACAGAAATACGCCCATGTAAAGGGATCAGGAATAGCTCAGTAGGTTTACAAGCTTTGTCATTCATTTCGCAAACCTATGCATTGGTTCGCTGTTAGAGACATAAAACCTGTATAAACCCAAAGCTTACGACGTTCTTCCCCAAACTAACTAGAGTCACGATTAACTTTGGTGTGCAGCTTGACCTAACTGTGTACTATGAACTTTTGCTACTATTGAAGGCTAAATTTTTTTGACTATCGTTGGTGCATGTGCCAATTGATTACCAGTTTAACCAGGTCTTTAATGTCGCCAAGCAGTTCAACCCCAGTTCAACCCGTCTTTTTGTTTGAGATTCCATCCTGGACAACTGGCACTCTGCACTGAGACTATAAAATATGCTGTAATCTCTTGCAATGATCCAGGGTATCATGAGTCATTGTATTATGTAAATCAATATCTCCATGGATGACATTTGAATGAATTAGTAGTGATGTAGCTAAATCTCTAGATGTGTATGGATTATCCCATTGTCTTAATCTGATGACTTTTATGTCATTAAGACTAATTAGGGTTAATTAGCAACTAGCTGTAATTAATTTTCTCTAATGAGATCGATTTGAACAAAAGCTGAGTTCAAATTTTTGGATATGTCTGATAGCCCCAGTGTTGTATCCGGCGTTTAGTAAAATAGTTTATATTTCTGATGTCTGTCGGAAAGTGATGTTTCATAAACATTTTGCAAAGACAAAGATTGTTCATGGGTTTTACGTGTGAGAACAGAATGGTTATTTTTCTGAAGGATGGCGCGTATGACAGACTGCAAAACCTGCTGAGCAGCGGAGATGGATCAGCTCTAGTCAGTGTAAATCTCAAAGATCGACGGACAGGAAACACTGCTCTCATCTGGGCCGCCAAACGCGGACATGTGAAGGTATGACAATTCTTCAGATCTATATGCTTGATAAACGAAAAAGTAGTAAAATATGAAATTGATAAATATCACAGGAATAGTAAATGATGGTGCCTCAAAATGTTTAAGAGATCCAATTTTATTTTTACCAGACCTCGCCAACTAATACACCAGGGTATTTTAACAGTGGAATATAAATAAATCTGTAAAAAAATGAAAGTTTCTGTTCATGATGATGGAAGCTTTAAAATTGTTCATAAAAAGTAAATATTTACCCTATACTACTTTTATTCTTTACTGTTATATCTATACTTTCAATTTATTATATTCTGTTATTGAATTTGTAGATTGCTCAACTTTTGCTGCGATATGGTGCTGATACTACCCTACGAAATTATGATGGTCAACCTGCACTAGAAGTTGCCTCCCCTGTCATTAAACAAATCATCATTGACTGTGTCGAGTCAAGCGCTGCATCCGCCACACAGAGATTACTACAGGCTGCATGGATCGGCAATAGTGATGTAGTCAACCAGATTTTGGTAATAATTCATAACTGCTCTGTTGAACCATGACCGACCCCTTTATTATGACAAGGCTGCTGTTATGTGTACCACAACATTGATGCTTGTGATCAATGTACGGAGTTAGGCTCATTTTAATCTGTGAATTCAGACCGTAAAAAAAGTTGGATCTTAGAATCTCTCCGAATACAATGATGTGCTTTATCTTGAAATTAAAAGTTGTTGTTAGATGTGAAATCATGGTCCTGTAGTGAAAAATTGGAATAGATTTTTCGTAATGTTTGGTTGTGTCCAGCTGATGTACTGATATCTATATAACCTTTCAAGGTAAACAAAGTTTGTGCTTTATCTTTTAAACAGCAGTTTTCAACATTTATAACATTTAGTTTAACTTTTTTTAATAACCCAAAATATGGTTTTACAGTGTAGCCAGAGGACCTTGGATGTGGATTGCTGTAACTCTGACGGGTTCACACCCCTCCTTCTCTGTACAAGAGATGTCTATATGATGGAAAAGTTGGGAACTCAACTAGTGAAGAATTATCAGCCCTCAGTGGTTGTCAATGATCTTATTCAGTGTAGAGCGTAAGTATTATGTTTACTCTCCTTCTGTTTTGATTTTTGATCCCCAAACCCAAACCCCATATGAATACGGCATAGATATAAAATTACTCCGTATGCCTATGGAATTCGTTAAGCTATTGACCAATACAGTTGCCAAAGCTGCTCAACTCAATGAAGGCAGAGGATAACATGCAATACAAATCTCACTCAACCTGCTCATATTACGTGGTGGTAAATGATCAGATCTGAATCAGAAAGAATATTGCCAAAGTTATGCTACATTTTCTTTCAATATTAGAAGTACCAATGGTTGTGACAGCGAAGGGAAGACAGCTTTACATTACTGTGCCAGTTCTAAAGCAGCCATAGCTCTAAACCTGGCTGCTCTTCTAGTCAATAATAGCCACACAGGTAAGTTCGATGCAGTCAAAACCAGTTACTGTTTGTTGCTGTAATACAGCTTGATAAGCCAGCGTACCATAGGTATTTGTTTTTACTGATTAAGTTGCAGTGGTATTGTTATAGTAGAGCATAACCAACAAAGGAGGACATGGCTGGCAACACTTTATTAGATCAGAAATAAAATTGTTGTTCGAAATTAGAGATTTTCAGGCTTAATTTCCTAACATAATCCACATTTTTTAGAATATGTTGGGGAGTTGTCCCCTTAATGTCAGGGAAAGGGCAATTTCATAAGCAACACTTGGCGATCAATTTGGAAAATATTAAAAAATTAGACAACGATGATGTGTTGTGCCAGTCTTCCCTTCTCATCATCATTTTATTTTCAACACTATTTTTCTTTTGATAGATACCAAAGACAGGCGTAGTCTGACACCTCTACACTATGCCTGTCAGGCTGGTAACTCCGGTATCGTGAAGTTACTGGTCGAGTCGGGTTCAGATGTGAATAACAGAGGATTCGCTGGTACCACTCCTCTACATGTCGCTGTAAGCAATAGTTGTTCTATCTCTTTTGTTTTTAAATCTTATCTCTATCAACCTCATAAAAGCCAAAAACTCTCATCACAATAAAGCAGCAAGCCCCTAATCTGTTTGATGGTGACCGTCCGGCGATTCCTTGGCAATAAAATTTTTATAAAGATTTTCTGATCACTGGGATAACTGAGCACCACATGTATTTGTGGGTGCTGGAACATCAGGGTCATGAAGTTTTTTTTCTTTCTCGGTGGAATTATACTTCTCTCCAGATGGCTATACAGAAAGTTTTTAATACAATTGTATCTGGTTCGGCAATTTACATTCTCAACTCCTTCATCTTGTGATGTCATTCATTAACTTGCAGGCATATAACAATCATGAGCAGGCAGCTGCAATATTATTAGAATATGGTGCTGACCCTCTAATGAAAGATGACAGCGGCCAGTCGGCTATGGATGTTGGTAAGTAGATCTCTTCCAATTTGCAAACTTGAAGAAATCCAATATTGTAATTTGTGGTCCATGCAAGCCTGACACCATTAAAGAGTTTGACTAGATCTTAGTGGAAACCCCAGGCAAAAGATTGCATTATAGTAGTGCTCGAATCAAGTTTCACAGTGCTGGTAAAGTTTGATAACCTAACGTGGGTTTTTTTTAGATTTCAATATTTTATTTTCATTTTATCAGATCCAGTGCGCCAAGATTCAGGTAATTGGTGAGAAAATATTTTGTTTTCTAGGAGGTCATTGTTGCATGATTTGTTGATTACCTGGAGATTAAACATCCTGGATTATCAGAAGCTTTTTTTTAGACTTAGTAACTGTTCTGCATATAAATTGATTGCCACTACATTTCAATATTTCTGCCACCCATCTATTTCTATATCGTAAATTCTGATCAACCAGCCAAACCTGTCAAATTGCAAGATGATGCAAAAAAAAATAGCAATTCAGGTATTAAACCCATAGACGTAATAATAATTTTTTATAGTTTATTATTAAGTCTATGATAAAACCGTACCAAGCATACAAACAATATTCCTTCTGCTGCAACTTTTCTATTTTGTTGGGACAAAATTCATATATTTTATTCAGTACCGAAAAAAAAACATAATACAATAATCAGCCTGTATTCTATACGGCATCATTTCTTTGCTGACTAAGCTTGAACGCTGTAAAACAGGTGAATTTGCTTACTATCTCATGCCTAATTATTTTCTGTTTCACTTTCTCCTACTTTAAGCTCGTAGCAGGAAATTCAAAACAATGCTCAAGTCTTGGCAGGGATCTGCTGTACAGAAACCTGTAGAATTAGCACCTGTCAGAGCACCAGGTACTCCGAGAAGTAGACAGCTGTCAGCCGGGAAATCTAGGGTTCACAGTAGCACTCAGGTAAACTTGGGTATTAGACATCGTAATATACAAAATATGTATCACATATTTGTTTCAATTTCAATTATTAGGAGAGATGGGAGATGAGAGATGGGAAATCATGAAGGGCCCTGTGATAAACGGTAAGTCAGCAATGAATTGTAACTCCCCATCGCAATTTAAGTGTTTTTCAATGTTTTAGCTGTCAGATCCAGCCTTGCAGAAAATCTTAGTTCCTGAAGAGGAATCACTAACCAGAGGGATTCAGAGGTTTGTACTTGTTGATTATATAATCATTCATTCGTTTACCATATTCATCAGTTGAACGTTGATATGATATTGACACTGTCAGCTTGACTGTCAAGAAAAAAGCTCCACCAATGTGCACCACAATAACCTGTTAATCTTGGCTGGTACCATCTTTTGAGCTTTGCCTTTTTTCTCTAAAACATCAATATGCGGAGTCACGGCATTGAATGTTTGTAAGGCCCTAACCACCATAGAGAAATGGTATCTTCCAAAAATGTTCTCTCTGGATAATAAAACATTTTGAAAGTAGCCTCATGCATCGCAACACCTCTATTATTATAGGGAAGGTACAAGATTATTGGGTGCCCCCAGAAGTGGAAACATGAGAACAGGCACCAAAGAGATATTAACTCCTATCAGCAGTATCAAACACCACCACCATCACCATCAGAGATCGGGGGAGCACAACACACTGAGAAGTCACAGCACATCTGATATAGGGGACGGTACTGCTGCTGCTGTGCTGAAGAAAAGCAGATGTAAGTTAAACCTATGAAACTCTTGGCTTTTTCTGAACCGCATGCAGTGTATGTCTAGTGGCCACTTGATTTTGGCTTTATTTTGACAAATTAATTTTTTATCTGACCTTAACCAGTACTTAACATTTTGGTACACTCACAGAGCATTGCGTGTTTCTTACTTTGTGACATGTTTCAAATGATGATAGTTTCACTGTTGCCATTTATCTGTACACTGTTTTAGTGCTTCACTGTTTTCCTTTTTCCCTGCAGTGGATAGCTCAGCCGATAGACAGCAGAGAGCAGATGGTGTGATGTCAGTAGAAGTCTTAGGACTTGGTAGTGCTGAACCACGCCGCAGATCCAGTGCTGATATGTTCTACAGTAGAGCTGTCCCACATCATGATGTAATCATATCTAGTAAGTGTTGCATGGGCAAATCCATATTTTTGCTGAGCTAATATTGTTGATGTGACCATCTTGCATTCAGTAAATCTGAACACTATGTGGTGAAAAAAGCTATATTTCGAAGTCAAGACAATATTAAACCATAATTGCAGCAGGAACTGTGAATTTGTATAGTTCTCTTATCTTATCTGGTTTACATTTTATGTGTTTTCATTTTGCAAGATCATGGAAGAGGGCCCTCACCGAACTCACCAGTCGTCCGCCTAGCTCCTCTCAACAGCTCCCCGTACAATAACACCACTGCTAACTACAGCAGCCCTGTGACAGGGGGTGTAGCAGCGGGGATGGAGAGGATCACCCCCTCCACTGTATACACCAATCTACCTGATATATTATCTCCTAGCTCACCCCTGCTCAGTACCATACATGAGATGAGTTCTGACCTGCCAAGATCTGTCATGATGGACTCTGGTGAGTTTGTGTTCAAAGTTCAATGATTGCTATGTTGTTATCTATTAGGCCATGGCTACACTAAGCATATAATAGCAAGGGTTTATTTAGTTAAGCCTTTGATGGAATCTAATAATTCAACTCTGTTATATTCAGAACTTCAAAGCTATTGACAAACTAATTTTTGGTTACGGAGAAATTGTCTTGGAAAGCAACATTGATTTGGAGATTGTCCTCTCTCATTATACATTTTAATGTAATTCTGCAATGGGATTAATTAATTCATTAATGCATTATTATAATGATACTGAGGGTTAACTCTCCTGTACTTTACAGATATTTTGAGACAGAACAATAAAAGTCCTGATAAACTGCTGCACAGAAGAGGCTCCACCTCTCCTGAGGATAAGTTACCCTCGGTAAGCTACTCTCAGTAATAAACGATCGCTCAAAGTGATGATCGATTGCATTGTATTAGTGTCTTTATGGGGGACAACTGTGTACACATTGTAGTGTATACATGATGAAAAATGATCTTGGATGATCTTAAAAGAAATAGCTCCGTTTACCTATGCAGCAAATCATGGGACAAATAGTGCTTACTGTGTGTAATCATTAGCAGTTGGGTTTTGTTTGCTTTTTCGGTTTTTAAGCTTCTTCATTTTGAGCTCCTTGATTTTAGGGTGATGGAGTTGGCTCACTGCTGAAATCTGAATTTATCTTAGATGATAGTCGAATTGAAGAGCATCGCTCTAACAACATCCCAAGCACCAACAAGAGATTACCACAAGCAACATCTCAGGCAAACAAGCAGGTCAATAAAAAGACTGATGCTTCACATAAGCTACATGCTGTATCCAAAGAGAATGCTGCTCAAAAGAAAGGACCAAATTCCAAAGAAGTTCCAAATACCGTTGCTTCAAAAATATTGACACATGTTGTTACCAAAGAAAACTCTCCAAAACTACTCCATACTCCAAGTAAAGGAAAAATCATTGTACAAAACAGTGACCTACTTCAAGAAAATAGTGTCAATGCTGGTTTGAACAGCGTGACAGCTGCAACACCAAATAATATTCCGAAAGGAGTATCAGTCCCAATGGGAGTTGCGAGACAGAAAACCTCTATTAATAGTGTTGAAGATTCTAAGGACACTACAACCGTCTTCCAAGCTAATGTCCCACCTTCGAAAGCTCAGGATAGCCCTAAAAAGGTTAAGGCAGTGCCAGAGAAGTCAGCAGAAACTCCTGCTGCCAACAAGACCCAGGTAAGTAAAGGAGTAACCAAAGCAATGGTGGATAGACTACAAAACGCTATATCTGCAAACAGCAATCAAGCTCCAAAAAATCCAACAGCTGGTGTCGGTACTAGCTCAAGCATTTCTAATATTGCAGTCACCAAGTCAGGGAATGTGCCAAAGAATTCCACAGGACCAAAGAAGCCAGTAACTAATGCAAAACCAACCAATTTGAATTCTGTAACTAACACTAATACAAATAAGACACCCGCTAGTCTATCCAAAGGAAAGCAACAACAAAGCTCTACCATCAAACCAACTGGCCAAACAGTGCAAAACAAATCTGTAACCCCAAAAGTATCGCCCCGCAAACCGATGGCAGTGGCTAAAATTAATACTAATATGTCAGGGTCTACAGTACATTCTCCTCGAAGGCCAGATAAACCGTTAACAAGACAGGTTAGTTACGGTAGTAGATCATCGAGCTCAGAAAACTTCAAGCAAACCCCTCCTACCAGGAAAAGCTCCAAAGAGAAGACAACTTTGAATGCTCAACAGAAAGCAGATGACATTACACGCCAATCTAGTTCCAGTTCTGATGATTTCACGCCAGCAAATGAGGCTATGGTCACACCTCGTCCCAAACCATCAAACACCTCACCGAAACAACCAGTCAAAACAGAAGCCAAATCAGCAGTAAATAAAGTTTCAACAAACCGAACTTTTGTTGAAACATCTAAAACTGCATCCGCAAACTCCGGCCTAAAACCAAACAATGCAAACATCGAGAAAACGCTGAATCACAACGCAAATATCAACGCTAGTCATACTATAAAACAAGGTGAACCACCGATTGTGAGACAACCTCCTAAAGACAAAGATATACAATGGCCTCGAAGTCGTGAAAATGTTGTCAAAACTGAGACCAAGCAGCCTTTTATGAGCGGAGCCAGAGCTTACCAGCCTCTACATATGCTGATGAATTCTTCTATAGCTGGCAAGTTGAAGCAGGATGAAATCATCACATTGCCAGACGACAGAAATGAAAGCATGGTCGAGGAATCCCAGGTACTGATTTATTTTATTATGTATTGTATTATGTATTGTATTATGTATTGTATAATGTATTGTATTATGTATTGTATTATGTATTGTATTATGTACTTATATATATGGACTCCATTAAAAACACACCTCTCTTTTTTATTATCTACCATCATGGATTATACCCTAGAATTGAATTGAATGGAATTGATTTTGGTAATTGTGTTAAAAACACATCGCAGTATAGGTGTGAACCATGTCCCTCAGTTGTTAAGAAGGCGAATACTAAAAGACAAAGCTGGACTAAAATCTTGATGTTCTGGATTCCTCTGAGCCCAAACTTTTAATTATTATTAAGTTCTTAAATTATCAGCCATTGTCTACTGCTCAACCTCAATATATATATAGTGTTGGATGTTCTTTGTTATAGAATCACACGGCGGACAATGATATATCTACTCTGACCAAAGATCAGGCTATGACCTTGACCTTCTCCCAGCAGCAGGAGATTGAGAGAACAGCTCAGCAGCTGAGGGAGTCGGTTCCACCTCTACCCGCTGAGTATCAGGGTCCTGTCATCGAAGATATATTTGAGAATTTCCCAAAACCTCTGTATGAGTTTGCTGTACACATAGCTCAAGACATGGCAAACAAAAAGGGTATGCTAAAAACTAATATAGCTATCATTTTAATGTTGTTTCAGTTCCACGCCTTATAATTACAGCAAAATCTCTCCTTGGTTTCACAAAATAAATCAATTTTACCATGTAATCTCCTTGCCATTTATGTCAATTGAATTGAACATGAAATAAAAAGAATGCAAAGGAAAGCGGTAACCTGAGAACCGTGGCTAAACTTACCATTTGTTTGTTATCCTTTGTCGAACATCACTTGATAATCAAAATCTGAACTTTGAAGTCTGAAAATACTACCCATTTTTTAATGTATTTATTTAGCTGCCCAGACTAAAAAGAAGAAGAAGAAAGTCACACCTGCCAAACCTAAGGCTGATTCTCGATCTAGTTCTGGAGTAAAAGCTAAAAGGACTAAAGGAACACAGGCCAATACAGAAGCAGGTAATAACATCAAGAAAAGAGGCAAGTCAGCGAAGAAGAGAGGTGCCAAGGGCAAAGCTGTCAGTACAGGAACCGACGCAGACCCTCCAATTATAGAGACGGATAATACAGCTCTTATTTCTGGTGAGAAAATAATTATCCCAACCATCTATCTTTGGTGGAATTCAACAAAGAGAGTTTCAGCTCCAAGTTACTAGTACTAGGCTAAAGATTTTATCTCAAATACTAGAAAAAAAAAACTATACCAATTTTACTATGAGATTGTTTTAACTAATAATATACATGAATAATAACCTATTAACAAGCATATCGATGGAAAAGCTAGTATCGGAAATGTCTGGGCCATATGTTGGTTATGTGATACTGGCTCTGGAATTGTTTATTCCAATTACGATATTTTCCTGTTATCTCAAAATCTGTTGCGCCTCAATGGTTTAAGCCGCACGTTCGTCAGTTCAAAAAACGTAAGAATTGGGGTCACTTAGCTTTTCTTGACAGCTTTTAAAACTCTCACCCTCCTAGGAATCTATAGTTGAACTGAAAATAGAGGCCAAGTATTAATAATCCTAGATTCAATTGTCATGACCGAATTCTTTATCTTCAAGTCGTATGATGCAGGAATTGATCGTTCAAAAAATGCCGAAAAATATTGAAACGTTAATTATGGTGATTATAGTTTTATCAACTTAGGTCTGTGTTTGTGGGTTGGCTCGAATTTCAGCATATTTTTTCAAACTTGATCTTTAAAGACATAGTTTGAGGCTGCTATTTTGTATCACATGTTATTCGCCATATTTTATTCTATCATGTGAGCGATTTTCAGCTTTAGAATCCAAATATTGAGGAAGTTATGGCCTCTCAAACTTCCAAGGCGACAGCAGTCTATCGGCAGTAAGAATCAGCTGGCACACCTTGTGGGACGACACAACCATCATATTTATTATGATATACTAATAAATATGATGATGATCAAAATGTTCAGGGATGTAGAGATGTGATACAAAATAGCAGCCTCAAACTAGATCTACAAGGCTGTGTGGTGAATAATTGACATGCATCAGGATCTAATGTCTCTAACGCTTCCACTGTTTATTCTCCAGGTGTCGGCTGGCATATCTCAGCAGACAGGGAGGCAGATGTAGATTATGTCTACAATAACTCAGATACAGATGGAGGGGCCACGACAGGTGACGATAGTGATGGAGAAGGGCTTACTCGTAACAAACGCAGACACAAACGGTATGTGACTGGAAACAATCAATTTCCTTACTTACTTACTTACTGCTGATTTTTCTACGATTCAGAAAAATTGTTTATTAGGGTTAAGTTTCCCAAATTAATGCCTTAGGGTCACCAGTCACTTTTTTCAACTTTTTTTGCTACATATCATTCTCTTAAAAAAAGATTTTCATATGTAGACCAAAAAGAAAAACAAACAGACAAACTGTATCATTAAGTAGTCACTAGTCAACATTTTCAAATTCAGGATTTCATATTGCAAGTAGCAAATACTGAGGAAGTTTAGTTCATGTTGCTAAAATGAATGCACACACTTTGCTCTCCAGTTCATCAACCTCTGCTCAGCTGCATTATTGTTATAAATGAGTACAAAATCGAAATAAAGATTGGCAGACAAAAAAACAACTCATCCCCCATATCTGTGCAGTGACAATAATTTCTTTGTACCAGATCTTACTCCTTCCATGAGATGTCTCCCCGTCAGAGAAGAGAGGAACTGAAGAACTTGTTACTCGTGATGAGAAATACAGATATGGGGTCTGTGGCAGCTCCTCACGGTTCAGCTACCAGTCTACTACCTGAAACTATGCAGGTCTGTCTGAAAGAGTGTAACTCATAGATTCCTTAATACTCTGAAGCCTGGCCAGTAGATACAATATTAGGTCGATTGCCAACAACCCTCTGGAAAGATGCATTGATCTTTTAATTGGTCGTTGTTTTGGAGTTGGTGGTGAAGGGGGTGGTGGTGGTGGTGGCAAGATCCAAGCACTGAAAGAGTGAAAGAGTAAAAATAAGTTTGAAATTGCAAGAGTTCTGTCTACTCATGTCAATAAAGATGAAAAAATAAGACAAATCGCTTGCTATAAAGACTTCTGTAAGACTAAAGCAATATTAACTAACCTGACTAAAGCAATATTAACTAACCTAACTATATAATGCTTTGGTTTTTTTTTTTGTAGTCTTTTAAATCTATCATATAATGTTCAAACAACTGTGATATATGAATATTACATATTACAGGCAATCCATGACTTCGTGACAGCAGTACCTAATGAGCAGGAGCTGAGTATGCTGTTTGGACTTGATCACCAGGCTGAGAGAAATAATAACAGAAATATTCATGACATAACTGAGGAAGGCATTGGTGAGTAGTACTCAGGTCAAGCGTACAACATTCGAATTTATGAAGTATGACAAAATATTGCAGACAATTCGGACATAGATCAAGGCTGTTCCCATTTTTCTGCACTCAGAGTAACATACAAATCAAGGGGGGAGGGCAACTGTGAATGAAGACAGATTGGATCCATACTGAGATCAGTTAAGGTTCGGTGAATCTCGGACATAAACTGTACATTGACCTTTGACACTTTGAGATCCCATGTGTATTATCTGTAGCACCTTCTCGACTAGGACAATCTCGATGACTTAAAACGGCATATAATTGCGCATAAGGTTTCCAATCAGGCCTTGATACAGATATAGATATAAAAGCTGTAAGGTCAAACATGGGGTAAAACCAATTTACACAACTTGAAATTGGTAACAATACGTCCAAACGTGTCAAATACTATCGAAATAACGTGTCGGTGTAATCCCATAGAAAGGTGTTGACCGTTATCCTGTTCTCGGTACCTGTAAGCCGTGTCTGTTGCCCGGTGCGTGTTTCTCGGTGCCTGGTTTAACTGGCTGTCGGTGGAAATGTAGTGGAAAATACTGGACCGACTCCTTGGAAAAAAAACAAAAGGAGTTATTTGAATGATGTTGTTGTGACACAATTTTGCTAGATTGGAAATTAAATTGGCTAATCGCACAATGTGTAAACGATTGTTGGATGGGGAGATCCGATATACGTAATTACATACTGGGTGCACGCATAGGTTATTAACACTTGAAGCATGTTTGATTGCATTGATATGTTCTACCGGCCATGTTTGATTTAGAAACATAGACTTTATATATTATTAAGTCTATGTATAGAAATGATTTGCTGATTATTTCTAACCGTTGATCTCCAAAGGTATATCAGATGCAGAAGACTCAATCCCAGATGTTAGTGAAATAGAGCTCGATGATCACATGACAGATGATGAAGCACCTGTCATGTTGCTTGATGATGACAGCGCTGAGCAGGTGCCCCGAATCGCAAAATGTGAAGGCAACATAAACACAGTGTCAGAACAAAATTCTGAGGACACCAACAAGGCTGACAAAGAAAACTCACCAGAGTGTCAAGAAAAGGAAGACCCAAACCTGAAACCTCATGATGGTAAAGACCACCATTTCCAGCAAAAACTCAAACCACATAAGCTACCAGGTAATTGACTTTCACTTTTACCACAAGCAGATAAATAAAGTTGAAGTTGTTTTATGTTGGTAATTATGTCACGGACAAAATGCAATGTTGGTAACTGAACAGGCAATATTTGTGTGTATCAAATGCAATGCTAGCAAAAACTGGCCGCTGAGAGGTGCTTCATCCTTGTCATAAACTGTATCTTCTCTATATCTTCCCTATACTCTTCTGTATTCTCTCTATATTTGTAGAGAGATGTGTGAGCACTGCCATGACTGATATTATAGATGAGATATTGAACACACCGCGCTCAAAGTCTCCTTACAGTGGCGAACACGGGTCACCAAGGAGAAGACTACCAGACAGTCTAGTCAGAGAAATACACGAGGAATGGGAGAAAGCTAGCCAATCTACTGGTGTGTTAAGATAATAACAAAATATTTATTATTTCAATGGCTATCTCAAGGTGTGGGTTTCAATATGAAAGAATTGACAACAGCCTCGAGTTCCAATGTATGATCAATCAAGCTAAAACATCTCATGACATTCAACTTGCTATTTTTTCTTCTCTGAACATTTCCCAACAAGGAGTGAGAATCTTTAATTATCTCGATATGTGTCTAACTACATTGAATGTTTTTGCAATGGATCATCTTGAGAGACGGATGTATTGCAAGCTGCAGATCCCGTTGCTTAAAATCTGGGTTGGGGATCTGATGGAACTTTGTTTACTCCATTTTTGAGCTAGTTACCATCAAAAATAAATATTCCGAGCATTTCATTCTATTAAGTCTGGGGGTTAAACATGTAGTGCTTTACACCCCTGTCCTAATGATTCTCATCCTATTGCAGCCAGTGGTGGTGGAAGCACTAGTGGATCTAGCCAGAACACCAGTATGTTATCTACGATGACGAGTACCGAGGCCTCCACATTAGCCTCTACTTTAGCCAGTACTATGACGGCGGCGGACAGCGATAGTAGTGATGAGGAGAGTGATAGTGATACAGAGGAGTCGAGCAGCGAGGAGGACGAATCTGAGCTCAGCTGCTCTGATACTGATACAGGTATAATCTGGGGCTTGCTCGTTCATGCTGCCGTAGATTGGGGGTGGGGCGATTTAGGGTTTGCCCTGATATCATATTCATGCTGCCTTAGGGGCGGTTTCTGTACATCTAGGTTCGCCCAATTACAACTTAAAATACACATTGAACCTAATCTTGCTGACTGTTGTTGTGCAAGTTGAGCAATGTTGGCAGGATGGGAGATTTATTCTGATAACTTTGCTCCAGTCGAACAGCTGGTCATTCAGTCTGTACCGGGTGTTCTTGATGGAGAGGATTGCTCAATATGACACTGTGTCTATTCAACTTATTTCATAAGCGGGTTATTCAAAGGAGACAAATAAACATTTGAGTTGATGTATTGAACAAAATGACTGGTTCTTTTCCACAGAGATTCCACTCAAGCCACAGACAGCTGATAAACCACCGACACCTAGGTTAAGTGCTGCTAGCCCGGCCCCTCTCCCTGCTAGGAATGATCTGAAAAACCACAGGCTAATAATGATAGAAAAACCTAATGCTATCAGCACTCCGTCTAGTGAAGGTACACATAGCTCTGGAAGTGGGAGTAAAAAGGTAAGTCATTATTTCCATTTATAAAATGCTTTCAGGCTTCTGCAGCTGCTATACATTATTTGTTTTTACATTATGTATTTTAAGGTGAGGCTAAAAGTATAATACAAAAAATCCAATGTTTATTGTCAAACTTTGAAAAATGAGCTGTATATTGTAAATATATTTTAAATTATAATTTGAAGTTATCCACTCTTTGACATCAGTGTTCAATGAGAGCACAACTTTTGTAACATCAGTAAAATCACAGCAGGGATTACAGGTCTACTAATAATTCTATGTTGCTGTTTTACAGGGTCTGATGTCATTTTCAGAGGTTGACAGCCTCCCTATAGCTTTCCCGCTGCTTGATGAGAAACAGCTCACAGCCTCACTTAAGTCTGAGATCAAATCTCGCCCTCACAGCAGGGTAAATACATTTACTTAGAAAAAATAAGTCACTCAATATGCGTTTATCTAGCTTGGTTTGGAATTGCTTCTCACAAAAACTCTGCTCAAATCTATTTAGCATGATTACAATTTAATAAGTACTTAATCCAGAATCATTCTTGACTTTTTCATGTTCAAATCTAGTTAAATGTTTAATTAACATCTAAACTCAATATCCTTCTCATGTCTACTTCATCATAATAACGCACCTGTGAGGCAACAGTGAATATCTTTAAATCTCCCGGATTTCTTCAGATTCAAAAAGTTTTTTGTGCGCAAGTAATGAAATTTATACTTACTCTATTGCCGTCATTGGTGGTGAGAGCTAACTTGATGTCTGATTTTAGACTGTTGTAAGTCGTTTGGGAGGGCGTCGTCCAAGCTTGAATGGACACGATGATGTTGGACTGTCAGCATCAGCTGGAAATATGACGCAACGCTCTACCGGCAGCGATGATCAGTACAATATACTCACATGGAAAAAGGGCAATATACTCGGCAAAGGAGCTTATGGAACGGTGAGAGAATCACAATTACTTTAATTGATGAAGAAAAAAAAGCAGGTCAGAAATAATTATGGAAATTATCTACTTTAATCTTGAAGTTTGGAACAACCTGCTCATTGATTATCCATTTACCAACCTGATGCAACTTCTTTGGGAAGGTTGCATAAATCTTTCAAATTTCTTGTATGAAACAGATGTCAGTGCTCCCCATAGCCATTGTATGGACACTAGGTGTATAATGGATGGACATGTAGCTATATAATATATATAGCTAAGGTGTTCAATTTTGCATCACAATAGATAAAGACACAAAATGTGGGGTGGGATGGGTAGGTGGTTCTGGTTGGTATACTATACTGTGATATCTTTACCATTTAAGACACAGATATTTAAAAATTGAAAAGACAAAATGTAGATTCAATGTATGAAAAAGTACACAACGCCTTTCTTTGAATGTAATACTGGGTTATTACATGATAATTCTGATCTTTTTGCCTTGACTGCTGTACCCGAGAGCCTATTGGGCGGAGAATCTTCTGGGGTTGGGTTGGGGTTGCCACTAAGTTACCACATGTCATATAATACTTAGTTCTTATGGCTGGCAATTAACCAAAGATAATTTCCGTAGTCGCCAAGTCTGACCAAACTAGAGAGCAAAGAAAACCGATACAGTCCTTTGTGCCGCATCAGGAATAGATATAAGCAGCAGAAATAACCCCATCATCTTACTTATAATGATCACCAAACCGCTGGCTTTCATCTTCGGTTTGTGAAAAGCAGAATGTACTTGATTTGTCCACCAGTGAACCCCTGCAGAGCTATAGAAAGTGATATATGGTGTCACATCATAAATAGATGGTACTTTTCTATCCCTTGAAATTATTATGTCACGGCCTCCCTCTTTAGACAATTAATTCCTCATTTAAATTTTTTATCCTTCCCAGCTTCACACGCACCAGGCAAGTTTTAATGCAGTGCAAAGATATTGTTGTGGCAAAGAGCTGGTTTGTGGGCAAGACAAAAGTCTAGTCTAGGCTTTGCATAATCTGTCACCGAGGGGAGCAATTTTCCCATTTTTTATTCAAGCACTGGGTAATATATCTACGGCTTCATACTGCAGAATGTTTAGAGATAAAAATTAATGGTGAAATTTGGCCACAACTAAATTGGGCATACGACCAATATTAATCAATCTTGAAATTATGCAAAGAAATTTGGTTTGCTTGAATAAGCGTTCTGTTTGAACCCTCTATAGAAGTTGAATCTCGTTTGTTTTTACCAAGATTTTTTCTCTTTGCCATAGTTCATGGTCAGATAATGGCAGGAATGCGGATATTATACAGATTGATGTGATTTGTGACAGGAGAGCACTAAAAATAGGGCTATGATATATTTCTGGTTCTCACGGTGCCAGTTTGACCTGAGTGATGCTCCCAATTTCTTTTCATCTTTTCAATTTTAGAGAAACTCGGTCAAACATAATATATTGTCTTGCAGTGGAAAAATTTATCATGCATCTTTACAATGTGAAACAGTGCAACCAAAATTAGTTTGGCAAACATTTTTAAATTACAATTCATTGCAAATCGTATAGCTCTTCTAAAAAGTCTGATACATATCATATATTAGTAAAAGTCAGAATGGTTTTATGCCTTTGATGTAACTTGAACAAATGAAAATTTTCTCTGCTAAAAATTCTTTTTGTTTTGAGGAACGTGTTGATGTTGTTCACTTAACTTCATGCTCCTGTTATCGTCAATTAGCTCTTTGGTGATGGCGATAATACTATAGTTTGAGTTGTGCCATAGTCACCCCTAAGGGCCGTTAAGCTTTATATGTTATGAATCATGTTACAGCAGTCTTTGGGGGTGGCTGTGAATTGCACAAGGGTGTATTTAGAATATCAAGTAGCGATACGGTGTGTTTGTAGGTGTTTTGTGGGCTGACGAGTGATGGTCACCTGATAGCTGTGAAGCAGATAGAGTTAAACGTACATGACTGGGACAAAGCTGAGAAAGAATATGAGAGCATACAGGAAGAAGTCGATCTGCTTAAAACTCTCAAACACACAAATATAGTCGGGTTAGTACCAGAGACGGTTGTAGATAGATTATGATTATCAATACTCTCTGTGAGTAACATCTTGTGGGAGATATGTGACACAAAATGGTGCATATATATTTTTGTCTTTTAGACCAGAGTTGGAAAATTTTAGGCCTTAATTTGTCGGGGAAATTAGTTTTGCTAAAAGTTGATAGAAAGATGACTTGAATAATTCCGTCTCAGTTATTGATATATGAATGTCAAAATGGATTGCTTGTAAAAAAATTAATCAAGGCGATGTCCCAGCAGGATGATCTTTGTGGGGGAATGGAAATAAGACCTTACTTCCAGCCCATCTAAAACCCTGACCAGACTTGGCAGATAGCATCTGTGCTGTGAACTAACCTAACACCAGTAGGATATAATATCACACCAGTACAGTTCTACACAGCATGCGCCTAGTGTCACTAAATATGCCAGGTCCTAAAAATTAGGCTCGTTAGTAAAACACCAGCATTTGTCTTTCAAAGCCCGCCACACAACAAACAGCACGCATGTGTTTCATTGTGCAACAAAATGCCAGATGAGATCAGCATCTGAAAATTGCGTGATAACATTGTGATGTTTAAGTGATTGGCCTTTTGTCAGATATTATGTTTAGTGGCGTGTGCCATGCCAATATTTGTCCTGTATTCATCTGTCCTATTAAAACCCTGATAAATTAATATCTGTCAGAAAAATTTCTACTCTAACACACCAGGCAAAGGTAGGGGAGGGCAAGACACGCACCCTACAAGCGAGGCAGATGGTTTGGTACTGGGGCTTGGCATGGTTGCTAATCTATTGGACTGTACACTAATCTCAAGCAAATCTCCAATTATTAAATTAGCCTTATGCTTCAGTGTTATGAATATCAAATAACCAGCAAAGTGTGTAATCAATTGCCTCTGCAGTGTTTGCTGTACAAACATTTGTAGCATGGGGACCACACACTTCTGTCAATGCATCTATCTGCATTCCAACAATGAAGAGGCCACGAGAGTGAGTCCATTTGCATTCCTTGATGAAAGTTTTTTTTATGTGATTTTGACATTGCACAAGATACCATTTATGGCTATCAAATGGGACATAAAAATTGCAAGTTTTTGTTCAAAGAATATTAATGATAGTTTTTTTGGGGGGGGGGGGGGGGGAGTTGAAGCAGCAAGGTTACAGACTTCCTAGCTCTGTGCGTGTTCAAAATAGAGACAATGCAGATAGCTTGTGGAGTTTGGAAGTCAGATTGATGATGCTATGACATCACACGTTAATTTTGTGGATCTGAGGCTGTCCCAAGCAGCACTCACTCCACAAAACTATTCACAACTGCTATATAAAAAAGTTGACATGCGACAGGCATTGGTTGCATACTGAAGTGTTTGCCTTTAGCAGATGGTTTGAGATGAGGGGTTTTATACGTTGATTACACACAACAGGAGCTGCATTTCACTGATGTTAATCTACCCAGCAAACAAAAAATCTAACACTTAACATTTATTTTCTGATGATTGATCAATAAATGTAATAATTAATGTAATTGTGCTTCACTGCTGGAGAATAGGCGACAAAGTGGGCTGTGGCATTCTCCATCAGGATGACTTGTCAAATTTCACTGATTGCTACAAAAGGCCTCAGGCGCGATCCACTTTTTTTCGATCAAATATTAACATTCACAGCGCAAATTTGTATGA
This sequence comes from Membranipora membranacea, assembly GCA_914767715.1. NCBI lineage: Eukaryota > Metazoa > Bryozoa > Gymnolaemata > Cheilostomatida > Membraniporidae > Membranipora > Membranipora membranacea. Next base: position 17,982,851 of record OU612066.1, on the reverse strand, counting down.
ATACCCGCCGCAGTGCTACGCCAGCCAACGCGTGGCATTGAATGAATTTTTTGTCATTGCAAATTAATTTCTGTGAGTATACTGGTTTTTTGATTTACGGCAAAAAAAGACGTGCTGGAATTTGATATATTGAGATGAACCCAAAGCTTGGACAGTCAATGGTTATTAATTTCTTGACAGAAGCTCAATATTATATTTCGTCTGGTCTGACCACTAAAAGCAGACCTTTAGTACACGTTCTCGGTGACATAGTCTTGTGTCTTTGTTCAGAACGGAAAAATGATCTATTACTGAGGAAAAAAATCATCATCAAGACCTTGATTCAATGAACTGGTTATAAAAAGTTTAACGGGAAGGTTGTACTCATTTTCCTTTGTTGTTTTTGTAAAATTAAATATGAAATTTGATTTATTGAACTTTCTAATAATGAAGCAATACTGGGCTAATCCTCTTAATAACTTTTTAAACAATGACTGGCTCTTGATTGCAACCTTGGAGTTAATTCATTAAGAAAGTTTGCCGGAAGTCGATCAGTTGATAGTTTCTAGCAGAGACTCTGGTTTATGAGAAAACCAGGATAATATTTAAAGCACATTATTTGCATTGAAATACGTAGATTTAATATTTATTGAGTTTCGCAACGGAAGCTCTGGCCTGGTTTACACACGAGGCATCACCTTTAAATTGGTGATATTTTGAACACAATGCCACAATCTGTGCTTCGGTATGATAGACAATGCCCGACAAGCCTCTAGAGTGTTGGCCTTTTATTTTGTTTAATAATTTCATCGTAATTACTATCCAAATGTAATCATGCTTAAGAATACTGGATTAGCAACTCAATTATTGGCCTTGCTGCCTTTGTGTAGGAATCTTGAGGATATATTGGCTGACCATATGTCGAGCGAGTTTTGCAAGTGCAATTTTGTCAATAAAAATAAAACCTTAACCTACCAATTTGCTGATTGCATCGGTCTGCGCTCATGAAATATTCTGTTTGTAAAAGGTTAAATGACCACTAACCTTTTCTGCTGAGAAAATCCTTTTGCAAAATACATTGACAAGGCACCTGTGTATCATTGTCACTCAACCAATCCGACATGCAAAAAGAAGGGAAGACAACCATTAATAACTATCTGAATGACAATATAAAAGGTTGCAGCAGCAGAATTTTCGAAAAATGAATAAATGTGTCTTATACCCAAACAAATGCATCTGATTCATTCATTTGGGTATTTATATTTTTAATATCAATTAAAAAATTCAATAGTTTAAATTACCACTTCTCATCTCATTGTGGTGTAATAATGATAACTGAATAAAAAAGTTCATCCTCTAACACATTTTATATATTTATTATTATTATTTATTTATTTCATCTATTTTGCAGGTTTCTGGGGACTTCCCTCGACGATCATGTGGTCAGCATATTCATGCAGTTTGTACCAGGAGGGACGATTTCCTCCCTTCTCAGCAGATTTGGTGCGTTTGAGGAAAGAGTCTTCCAGAAATACACTCTGCAGATAGTCAATGGAGTTCAGTACCTTCATGATAATGGCGTTATTCACAGGTAAGCTTTATGGCAGCAGGCTTAGGTGATTTTGTTACATATTCTTTGCTATTATAGAGCCCATAATCTTTGAAAATAATTGTCTGCTGGGGCTCATGAGAGAGATTGAGATTGCAAATATGAATGCTCAACAGCAAGACTATTTGTGCTGACATGACGCTATGCGTATGGTGCAATGATCTCAGATTCACCAAGATCTAGATCTTGACGGCGCAGTAGCACCATCTCCACCCCAACTCAAAAGCGTTTAGAAATTATCCTCTGCCTCTTACGAGAGCGCTGCAAAGTATCGCTAGAGTTGATCAACCCATCATACAAATCTGAACCTAGCTCTGGTGAATAATATTAAGTAGGGATTCTAACAAGTGATAATTAATTTCACACCTCAGGCCTCTTGACGCAATTTTTATAAGTGTTCTCCTGCTGTCACTGACCAGGATTGGAGTTTAGGAATTTTCCTGAAGGTCTTATTTTCCACATCACCAACAGCAGAAGTGGTGGAACCTTGCACTTCGGCAAGACTGAATTCTAAAATTATCAATTAGAAGTGAAAAATAATATTTTGACCAACATACGACGGAAAATGTGTGTCACAATGGAAAATGTGTGTCACTATGGCTAGTTTTCCAAAGGCGTTTCAGCTTTCCATGGAAGATTTACAAGGTTGATCTTCCCACACATTACAAGGCTAGGATTTAGGATAGCATTATAAGCGTGATTTAGCAGTAACATGTACTTTTTTGCAAAATATTCTTCCAATCGTACAAGTAAGAAAACAACTTGATATCTGATCATCTATATTTTGTCGCTGGAAAACAAGCAAGGCCGATTTTTCTGACACTTCTGCACAACCTTGAGTGTGGAGTATAACTCAAAATGTCTCAGTTTTGCTAATCGGAAAGGAAAGCGGACCGGAGTTTTGGATGAATTGTTGGGTGTTGTTTATCTCGACAACGTTCTTTTATGTCCAAATAGGCAGAGGATTGAACAGATCTTAGGTGGTCAAATCTATATGTACCTAACAAATCCACCACAATAGCGGCTTGGAGCATGGAACTTAGTAATAACATCTTCCGCCATTTAGTTGACCATAAGTATATGTAGAATGTTCCAATCTTATACTAAACCCTTCTCCATACAAAGATATAGACAATCTGCTGTAATAAATAAAGTGCAAGGGAGAAAGAAAAAAACAATCCCGTAATCCACCATATATCTCAAGCTATAGACAATTATAATCCGTTGTTGTTTTTCTCTTTCTCTTAAACTTGCCATTCACAAAGTCTGGCTGTCTGGAGTGTTTTGCTTCTGAAGAAAGAGAATGTCAAGTGAGCCGGCTCTTGACAGTCCAGAGAAAGTGCTCTTTCTATCCACACCATGATTGAAAGTTCTCTGGTAATTGATAGGTTGGTTAGAAGTTTTGCAAGTTCTGCCTGTTAGAAAGTGGTGCAAGCATAAACAGATATATGTTTATGGGTGCAATTTTCCGGCCACCAGGCAGACTGGGGTTGAGCAAGACCAGTTTTGCTTTGCAAAAGTGAGATATTAATGAACTTTATTTTACCTTGCCTTGTTGATGACATTTGATCAAAATTTAAGTGTAAGGAACTTGTAACCCACTTGAGTTTTGACTTCAGGGTCAGAAACTGGCATTTTTAAATAGAAATATCAGACACCCGGAGTGGTGAAACGGAAAATCATCTTGATAGTGTGCGCCATGACTGGCCCGATGGTAAACAATAAACTCGAGATTCCAACAATTTGATGAGACGGAATACCCCCTTCACAGGTCATAATGGCTTGGTAATCTCAAACCTTGCCCGTAGTGATCTGGCATGAAAATTTTCACACAACAAAGCAGCTGATTTGGACAGGAAAGCGACCATTACCTAATTATGACTACACTTCAATCTAATCAGGCTTGTGATAAGAGCGACAACAATGCACAAGTGTGTGATTGTTCTCAAGCTTGATAGAATACGTGTACAAACGGACAGCGTCCTGCAAGCTGACAGGTCAGCGAGTATTCTCACGGAAGATGGGGTGGGGCGATTACTTACAGCAACACCCCCAAACTTTTGACGGTGAATCATTGGTAATAGGCTTTTAGCATACCGAGGCTGGGTGAATAGGGTACGGGGTCTTCGGCTGTGTTGATCACATTCAGGTATTTTAGTGTAAAATGATGTGAACATAGCGCCGATGACAAAACAGTGTTCCGGTGCCTTTCACTTCATATTATCGCACACAATATTGATAACAAACTGAGACGTTAAGTTGGTACATGAATAAGACAGGTCTCAAGACCCAAGTGTGCAATATTGTCATTTATACCAATCTAGGGATACGAGTGGCCAATTAGACCTCATTAACTCAAGGGGATGGCTTCAGCCTAAGCATGGCTAGAGCTAAAGTCTCATGCTTCCTTTGAATTTATCCCTGTCAAAAATCTGTTTGCGGCTTATGTTGCGTCACTTTGCTGGTCAACAAACTTGAGGAACAATAGGCTAAACATATTTTTTGTTCTATTTTTAAACATTAGCCCCTATGCCTCAACAAAACTGAACAAATCTGAGAGGTTTCTGTCAGACATAGTAACGCCTCATTCACAGCTTGATACCTTTATCTATTCACATCACAATGACAACTGTAGATTTGCAAATTTGCAATCTTGACATGCAGCACAAAAGCAAGGTGCTCCAAGGTGCTCTACAATGGAGACATTGATAACTTGATACTATGACAGTGCTAATCATGTAATTGTTCTTAGGGATAATAGAATGATGTATCTGACAGGCCAATAAATATCTTAATCAGAACAAAACCTACAACCAACAGGTGATAACAGCCTAGACCGTATAATAGTGTGAAAGAAGTCATCAAAATGCCTGTTTCCGCTAGCTAATTGTGTGAGATATTTTACAGATATTTAGTTTACTGTGTGCTCTTTTTACTGGTAAAACTTTGATTGCTCTGTTTTGTGATAACAACAATAATATCTAGTTGATGGAAAGACAATTCCTGAAATTGGCTTGAGATCTTGAGCTATCGTAAAGTTTCAGTTTGCCAGCACAATGTTGCTATTACCACTGCATAGTTTAGCATACCTACAGTCTTTGTTTCGTGTGAGAAATACTATGGCAAGGGTAGCCATGTAAAAGTGAAACAGCTACATTTGCACGAATTTCCCCCCAATATGTCAGCTAGAGTTAATTTGGTGTCAGTGTTGGCGCCTAAAGGTCACAGCCTTTGTATTATTTTGCACCAGATCACCGTTCACTTTCTGCTTGTGATGATAGCTGACCATTGTGCCAGCAGAAAGGAATCACTGCTTGCTTTGAGGCCAAAACCTTTGATGCTGTGTGCCTGAGTAACTACAGTGTTGAAGCCAAAGCTATCTATTCAGATTGAGAAGCAAGCAGCAACCTGCATAAAACATATAGGCTGATGATGACATTAGCTTTGCTTTGTCAAGATGATCTTAGATAATGAATAGAATTATATTATATTGTTAGTTAATTATCATGTTGCTATTTTAAATACAAAAGATTCATTATGGTGTATTTAGCAGTGACACATGGTCTGCAAACTCTACTCCAGCTACAAAGCCAGTTGAGAAATTATTATCCAACTAATAGACAAACACTGAATTCATCAATGATCTTCAGAATGAATACACTTTTATTTAATAGATATTGGGATCAATTTCGCTTTTCAAATCCTTGATCAAGTTTAACTCTTGGTATAATGCAGTATGTTATTAGATTGACTAGGTCTTTGTGTGCGCATAATGACCAATTTACCAAGCCATGCACTGTCCAACCTGATGCACTTTGCTATATCATTCATGTTCAGTTCCGGGGAGTTATGTTCAATGTTGTACCAAATCGTCATAAGTCACTGTAGCAATACATTGCCAGTCAGTAATACAGTGCAATTTTAAAATGAATAAAAGCATGACGTCTTTGCAACATTGGGTGACAACTCTGTCATTGCACAAAAAGTTTCAACCAAAATGTACCAAATTGAACCAATCTCTTCATCCATTTGAATGATTCTAAACTTTGGTAGAATAGGAAAGAGAATAAGGCTTCATTTCTGGGATTTGTGGTCAGCTCTAACTGGGCAGGGTTAGATGGGATGATTATAGACAAGGTTGACCCCTCACACATAAGGCCTCTGTACTGGTGTTACATAAATATTGGCTTATTATGTGGCAGAAATCTCATCATGTAAAGCCGCGAACAGGACACAATAATCTGCTATAAGCCTCCCAGTGTCAATTGCCTCAATTGCTGGTACGTGGAAGTAAAACGGAATCCGCTATGAGTTCGTTGGTGTGATGGTGCACCTAATGACTTATTATATACTTTTTATTATTTTTTTATAACACTCAAATTCCTCATCATAATTCCAGCTCGGAAGTCTTATAACACCAGCAAACAACAACAATATGTACCCAATGTCTCCGTCATAAGCTGTGCTTTCTGGTTTGGTTACTTGGTATATCATGGGAGTTATGTATGGAATAAGATGCTTGGAAGCCCCATGGAACCACAAGAAAAACTGGCAGGATAATGGGGCCACGCACTAAGAACATAATTCTCATTGGTGGTGAGGGCTTAGACTTGAGGCTAGATATTGAGGTCAGAGTTAGGGAGGGCTTAGTCATGATATCAGTGCAACTCATTTATTTAAGACCATTATTACGCCAGTACAGTAAAAAAACGGAAAATATCATGGTATCAAACAAGGACACTTAATGAAGTTGGAAGCTTTTTCTGTCTGACCGGCCTGGCCGCCCGTTGTTCTACTGGGACGCGTTCAGAGATTTAACTGAAATTGGGCTAAGACAAAAGAACCTCAAGACATATCTTAGGTTTCTTGAGAGTCAGAACTCGCTGGTTGGCACCGAGTGCGTCGATGAAGCGGTTTCTGCTGAGCCATGTGGGACCTTTGTGTCAAACCCCAGACACCTCTAAGTTCTAACCAAACTTGCACCAGGAGCCATCACATCTTATCTACTGTCTCCAGCTTGCACTGAGCTTATAAAATGAGAACCAGCTTCATATCAGCAGAGTACAGGCCCATATTATGCTATCCGGCTGCCGCTACTGCTGACGAGACAGTAAAGTAAACAGTGGATGTGTTACAATGAGATGTTTGGTTCATTTTCGGTTCATCAGAATGACTGACCTTTGTTAAATGCACTCACTAATGTAGAATCTTTGAGAAATGCACCCAAAGCCAATCTCGTCTGTGTAGCCACTACAATGTGTGCACTGGCGTGGTAGTAAATGGGCCCCTGTGTGTGAAATATTTAATAAATTTCTATGTTGAACGGCCTCGTTGTTTGATAGATTATTAGAAGTTGCACTAAGAATAGAACATCATTTATTATGAGATGCCGGTGTGCACTAAAAATAGAGCAGCACCAGGAAATGCCCACCACAATGCTGGCAATTGAATAACACAATATTATACTCACAAGAACAACTGTAGTATCACAGACATTAGATAAATAAATCTATAAAGTCTCTGATCTCAATCTTATTTTGGGCATACTGTATGTTACAACTGTAAACGGATAGTAATTTGTAGAATAGTATCTTTATATTATGGTAGCAGTGCATTTTCATAACAAGCATGCTGGTCAGGCTTTGCAAGAAAACAAACAGCAGTTGTCAAATCAATGACCTGTTCGATAAGAACATAAATTTCTATACCCATTTATACCGCATAGTGAAATGTTAAAATGTAGATTATCATTGAGAAAGGTAACATAGAGGTACACTTCTTTCGCCTTTCATGACCTTTCCTTGGGATCAAAAAGTTTCCAGGCATGGAAAGGCTTCAAGGCAATATATGCTGAATTAACGATCAATACAGATCTAAGAAAGACCAAGGCCAAACTCAGCGTTTGACAGCCACAGCACATACTGGGAACAAGTTGTTCACAGTTTGCCCTCTAGCAAATTGTAAATGTGTCAATGAACCTATTTAAAATACTATCACCCTATAACCCTCAAAGTGACAATTATTGCACGGAATGTTCTAATTCTCCAGACCTTTCAGTGGCTGCAGATCGAAATATTAAAGAAAATAAGGACAAAATGAAGCCAAGTGTTGAGGATTATTCTATCATCGTTAAATCTCAGATTCAGCAGTTCCATCACCCAAGTCATATACCTGAAATTGCACTTGGCCATGAATCATTTCTGTGATTTTCTTCATGGAAGTAGAAGTTCAAATGCAAATCATGTAGAGCACAACTTCTCTGGTGATGAAAGATGTCACTACCTCATTTTGCAATTTTCAAACTGGGTACATGCCCTTAATCATGGTCAACAGCATCATGGGTAAACCAGATATCTCAATAATCACTGAGGTTTTGTTCAAAACAAATTTCAGTTCAGCCTTGAAATTTCTCGTGATGACAGATAATAATTCCGATGTTGTAATTTTGCTTTATTGCACTGTTTGCGGGATAATGTTTGTGTTAAAACTGCATTTTTTTGCTTACAGTGTGTTAACAACAGATCACAAATGCTGATGATAGCGCTGGTGGTTAGAGTATGTTTTGATAATTCCCTTTTTTTATACCTCATATATTAAAACAATTTCTCATCTTTTTTAGGGACATTAAGGGAGCTAACATCATGCTCATGTCTAACGGCATCATCAAACTTATCGACTTCGGCTGTGCAAAGAGACTGTGCCTGCATCTCAGTGTGAGCCAGTCAGAAGTTCTCAAATCTATGAAAGGTTTGTCGCTTAGCCCAAGAGTGAGATACTCAATGTGTGAAAACCAACAAAGTTTTCTAGATATGCAGCAAAGAATTGCCTCACCCTGAATGTCACTTTCAATTTGGTTTTAAGAGAAGTTACATGTACTGATTTATATATGTTACTAAAATGATCTAAATAATGACTCTGTTGTTAAAGTAAGTACCACTATTAACGGCCATCACAAAATTCTGAAAATATGTCTAATTTCTTGTGCGTAACCCAGTACATGTATGCAGAAAATCGCACTGGTCAAAGGATTGCTGGTAGGTCGTAACTAACGTGGACCACCATTTGGGCATTCTTATCGTGAATGCACCAATTAAATATTACCCCGTTCTGCTGGTGAGCACTTGGTACAGAAAACATGTTGTCACCATTCGGCATACCCGTAACCACCTCCATCACAAATAAATATTACATACTATTATATCAATAATAAATGTTTTGTTGATTTGATCACAACCTCAATATGCACCGAATGGTTATCTCCCAACCATGATGAAAATCCTATAGCTATTAGAAAAATTTACCCTTTTTGACTGCTTTTCAGCAAAAAGCTAAAATATTACAAGATTGATGAGTCAAATGACATCATTCACTCATGAGACAAACTGTTGTCTTGCGTTTCAACGTATGAAACGCAAGACAACAGTTTGTCACATGAGTGAATGATGTCATTTGACTCATCAATCTTGTAATATTTCAGCTTTTTGCCATTTTTGTTGCTTTTTTGAGGAAATTTGTGTTTATTTGCCATATGATTCTTCCCTGTCCACTTCCCAGAACCCTGCCAGGAACTATGTAAACCAAAATATACCCAACCAGGGTCATTATTTTTCATTGGTGGATTGTCTTTATCAATTATTACATAGCAGTATTGGATAGGTTCCGTATTGAGGTGCCAGAAATTCAATTGACATATAGTTCCTTGAAGGAATTCAAATTATGTGTTCCCTTTTGAATGATATCAAACAGTTGAGGTTGTATTTGAGGAACCTGTGGTGTTTTTCAACTTGAAGCCATGTGGATCGTGATGCAAGTGATTTATTTTGGATAAGTTTTTAGTTTTAAACAAAATTTTCAGTACGTAATAAACATGTTTCCCTGTCTTCTGCCAAGGCAAACTTGTGCCTTGGCTGACCACTTGGTAGAAAGTTTGTTTTCCTTGTGATTCAAAAGTTGTTTAGAATAATGATTTTGTTTTTCAAGCAATTAATTAATCTGCCCTCATCTCTTTGACAATAAGTCCTGTGTAGTGAGATTAATTTGTTAACAATTAGTAACAGTTACCACACTATGGTGGGCATGTTACAGTTCCGTCCAAACAAGTAGGTCCAAACAAGTAGGTCCAAACAAGTAGGTCCAAACAAGTAGGTCCAAACAAGTAGGTCCAAACAAGTAGGTCCAAACAAGTAGGTCCAAACAAGTAGGTCCAAACAAGTAGGTCCAAACAAGTAGGTCCAAACAAGTAGGTCCAAACAAGAAGACTAAAACAAGAAGTTCAAGTTGGCCTGGCACACGGACATAACAAATTGAAATATTATTGAGATATAATTGCAGGATACAATAAATATTCTGGAGAAATAGTGCTACCGTCATCGAACTTTGACAACATCGTTCATATATATTCCACGTCAGACCCTAAGGACTTTAACGCCATGGATGGAGTAGTAGTTCTGTCTGGTGGTTCTAGATCTCTTTCTGCCAACCATTTTATTGCTTGTCATAATATCCCTTAGTTTTCATCGTAGCCTGAGTTTTTGAGAGAGGAAACTTAGTTCTATGGCTGACTTTTGATTTACTTTTCCAGGTACACCTTATTGGATGGCGCCTGAAGTGATTAAAGAGACAGGACACGGGTACAAGTCCGATATATGGAGTATTGGGTGCACTGTGTTTGAGATGGCTACTACTAAACCTCCCTGGTACGAAATTGGTAACCCTTACTAGATCTAAATGGCTTATCTGCAAGAGTTCAACTGTAAAAATTTTAGAGTTGGGGATGGTGTAGGAATCTATGAAATGACCAAGATGGCCCAAATATTCAACCATCCCACTGCTTCTCTCACACACAAAAAACCCCACTTTAGTCTGTGAGGATAAGGTCAGATCCACTGATTATAGCACCACCAGAGTTTCCAACGTACTAGCATAGTTAACTGAGTGTTCTACCCATAGAGTTAATATTATATTAGGTTTATGGCTCTAGCATATCTTTTGCCAAAGTCTGAATTTTTATTATCGGGTGTCCCACTATTGCGATAACAGATACCACTAACATAATTGGCCGAAACGCTAGAGCTTTCCAAACCTCACCTAAAACTGTCCCCTCAAATTTTCAAATGCTCGAATAAGGAATCTCAATTGGAGCCTGAATTAAAAATCAGAATCAGGTTCTGTTGTTGATATAACTGAAGAAAAACACTCTTGGCTTTGATGGTTTTAACAGAGACTGTTGTTGACACATATTAGATGTGTTTTTAAGCCGCAAACCTGCGAGAAAACAAAATGCTAATTTATTCTTGATTGTTTGTAAATTTAGTGTTGAGACTCTTGACTATATAACATTATGGCATAATTCCAATCGGTCTACTCTAAAAAACCGCTGGCCACAAGTGCAAGGTGGAACCACAGAAATCTGTATGGCCGATTCGGGAGGTCAGATTTTAGAGAACAGGCTCCACATCCCCCAACCCCCCTACTCTTTCCTACAAAAAATAAAAAATTGCAAATAGAGCATTGCAGAATTTGTGGTTGTGAATCTTCACATGAAAATATATTTTTGAAGCAAATATTGTAGTTATCTTAACAGCTTGTTGTTTTTCCCCCATTTGGTGAATTTTACTAAATTTAGTCACCCCTGCAGTCCGCCTCCTAGATCCGTCACTGGATGAGGGTACATGACAGTAGTGAAAAAGAGCAGCATCATAATCGGACACATTATTTGATTGCTGTCTGAGTGCAGCAATAAATTAATCTACAACCACAACAGTGCAATGGAGTCTGATACACCCATAGTACACCTAACTAATTATCTCTAAATCTAAATAGGTGATACAAATTTAACTGCCGTTGCTTCTTGTCGCTGCTTCTTGTCGGACTGCCTGATTGCCAAAGTACTGTGGTATTGGTCAACACCAACTCAATTGCCCTTTGTCAGGTTCTGGCATGGTTACCTTTAAAATGTCAGACACCGCTGTTATCATTGTGGCCAGGAGCTTTGCAGCGAGCTGGTTTGGTGGTTTTGCTTGTTCGTGTTTCATGCCTCATTGTACCAGTTGGTGTTATGATCCGAGCTGAAGAGAAAAATTAATTTTTAAATCCTGATTCCATGGTTTTGCAATGAGAGGATTTTCATGTTTGTGATGAAAAATTACAAATTATAGTGGTTGCTAGCTGCTATTCTGCAGTTGTAGTTTTAAGTTTGATACTCAGCATGAGCAAGCTGAATCCAAATATAAGTTTTTGATATCCCATATTTTGCCAACCAATAAAAACTATGAAAATCCATTGTTGCACATATCCCATCAAGGGCATTGTCCTTATTATAAGGGAACCCTGCTACGATAAAATCTGAGAAATTTGTCATGAAATGTCGATGACTGGCAATATTCTAGTTTCTTTGAAAATTTGATATTTTTCTAGCAAATTACTGTGAGGTGTCGGAGATAGCAGGTTGACCTCTGCACTTGGCAATCGACTCAGTGAATGTGGTCAGCTACCCAGACCAAGATTATTTCCCTGTCTTCACCCAAACACTCATGATTACCAACCAAACAACCACTAATGCCCTGATACCACCAAAGGTATCTGGGGCTAAACCATAGGATGGGATTGTTGACTATTTTTTAGTGAATTTAACTAGCGCCAGAAATATCTGAATTGAAATAAAAGCTCTTTATATTGCAGTATAGAACGCAAAATGATTTGGGAATTTCCGGTTGATCTAGGATGCTGTAGGCCCTTCCTGTCCTTATTGTGGAAAAGTGTTGATGTGCTTTAAACGCAGGGCATCATTATTTCGCGATGATGAAATTATTCAGAAATTTCACACCAGTTTACAATTATTATTTAGGAATAGTCTGCAGCGCTGGAAAACAATCTAAATCCAACAAATAACACTTCGTAACCAATAAATAAAGGGTGTGCTGCGGGTTTGATACACTTTCACACAATGCTGCGGTCCCTTTCTCAACATGCCAGGAGCTGTCAAAGCTATTTAAAGAAGACCAAAATGGTGGCGTGTGGTTGTTAGCTTGTTACTCAATGTGGTCTTGCAATGAAAATAGGGATGAATTTTTCGCACTTGCACTGATGTAATAAATCGAAATGAGTTATTAATTAATCCCTGAGTGAATCATAATTTTACATATTCATATTAATTATTAAGTCTGTCAGTCGTAACACCTGGTTTAATTTTACCTCGAATAACTTAATTGTGACTTTTATTACATTATTCTCATAATCCTCAAATTTGGTTGTCTTCTAATTTGTCAGGACTCAGGGATTGTTTGACGTCAAAATTTGCACTTGGTTAAATATGATGGGAGATAATGATTTTTTTTGATTGTTAATTGCTATGTTAACTGCAATGAATTTCATTAGAGAAACCAGTTTTTTTGTACCTTGGTTGGAATGCCACATTTAACTCGAAAAGGATTGCAAAAAAGTTGGCCGAATGAACTGCATGCCTAGTTGAGTCGTGCGGGGAATCCGAGCATGAACCGCGGCCACAAGAGACACGATTTGTTTGTAGAAGTTTACACAGATTTCACATGTACCCGGTAACACTTGAAAGGAAAAATGCTGCCGCTTCAAAAGGCAGCAAATACAACAAACGAGCTTATTGAATGGTAATTGAAAAGCTGTTAAATTATCGCCGATTAGTTTTTTATATTTCATCATAACGCCAAACATCCTTTGGTCTAAATTCTTTAAAACTTTCTTTTTTCATCCGAGGATGACGCTTGAAGTCTTTTGTTGAAAATCTACACTGCACTAATAAAGATAAAAGCATCATTTGCCGTTGGACAATAAAAGATTTGCACATAATAGTCATTATGATACACTTTGTGATGACTATGTGTATTTTCGATGATACTTGCAACAAAGATTATTAGCAGCCCTGTGTTATCCAACTAATTTAAACCAGCTCTCAAAAACTGCGCTGTTTGTTTTTATCTATTCACATGTAAACTAGCTCGAAAGTGTTTTTGTGCAAATGTCTGCTTGGTTTGGCACTATTCTATCACTTGTGTACTAAGCAAAGTTTAGGCTGCCCAAGTTCTTTTGTAATTCATTATCTGTCTTGTGTATAATAATTTTCTCTGATTTGCTCTGTGCAAACATCGCTCTTCCGTTGATTAAAAGCATGACAACAGCAGGTACAGCAACATATCGCAACACAGCCAGCCAACATAACCCGACTCAAACGAGTACGCTAATTACAGCCTCATATTTACACAATCTTGACGCCTAGTTTGCTAACATTTTCGTTGGAAACTCAGTGCGACTTTTATTGAGTACAACTTTATACATTTAAACTTGGTTCTGGTAATTTTCATCATCCCCAGTCATCGATAGCTATAGAATCGCTGTACTCAAACCCATAGGTCTTTAAGGATTTGATCCTCTCTTAAACTTTCACCACCAAGCCGATCAATGAAATGGCACTTGCCTTTGTTTTTGATAGGTCATGGTTTCAAGGACCCTTTGAGGGTGAAAATCTTTAAAAATTCCTATTAATTCATTCGTAGTAATTCAATTTACATGACATGCAATTTACAGTATTTACTGTGACAAGAGTCGTCTGTGCTTATCTTGAAGCAGCTATTAGGCGTTCTAAGACACCATTCATGTGTTGGATTGCAACTCTTTGTTATAAAGAAAGGGTTGACATTTCCTCATTCAGATGTTTTTGCACTTGGCGAGCAATTATGATACAAGTGTATAGATTTTAGAAGACGCTTTTGTCAAAATTACTTACAGTGAATTGCTGCCAAGTTCACAAAGTAGTTTCCAAAATGTTATTTCTATAGTTTCAACTCTGAGACTTTATATTCATGTACGAGGAAAAGCTAGTCTGAGCCCGCCAGACTCTTGCCGCCCCTTACCCGACGCCCCCCCCCGGCTGTTAGACTATTAGTAAGCCACATATCAAAGTTCTCAAGATGAAAGTGAATTGCTGGTCCTGATTTTCTCTGACACCGCTTCCATATTCTCTTTGGGTTGGACTGTATCTCAATTGATGACAATGGCATCGGACATGGACATGACTTTCGAGGAAAAGTCCTCAGACTTAATTAATAACAGAATAATACATATGTGTCAAAGGTTTGATGTTGGGTCAAGTCTCCTCACAGCTGACTTTGTTGTTTGTTGTAGGTCAGAGATGCAACCCATGGCTGCTATATTTGCAATAGGATCAAATAAACCAATACCAGAACTACCGGAAAGCTGTGGTAAAGAGGCGAGAGAATTTGTTAAGCTCTGCCTGCAGAGGTGAGAAAAAATTAGCCACTGAATAAATGATGACATCAACATAATATGTATTGCGGAATGTGATCTGGGGGACTAGTTGACTTGGGCACGTATTTCCACTATGCAACTTTATCACAGAGAGACCAGGTCAAACTAATATGTGTTACTCAAACTAAGGAAGTGACATTATTGACCTTGTTCCCTCAAATACATTCCAGGAATATTACACCATCAAATTCAACTCTCTTTCATGTAGCCATCGGAATCTCTTCATCCAAATCTACAAGCTTCCATCTACCTTCTAACTTCCTCTTCAAGTAGTCCAAAGTCAAAACATTACATTGCACTAACACAGACCACTAATGACTGACTAAGAAAGCAAGAAGTTCGATGATTCATGTTTTGTCTCTATACTATCAGCAATTATTCAGTGTCTTTACTGTCAGGCTGATCCTCCCTCAACTGTGTTTATCATAGTTCCCATGTCTCAGCCTCAGCTTATTTTAAACAATCTGTGGAGAAAGTTAGAAACAGGATATTGTCGGGCATTTTTCTGGAATCTTTGTTTTTTTTGCAGTCTGATTTACTCGATCATTCTTAGAATCCAAGATTTTGGTAGTGCATATATTTTATGCTTTCATTGAACTGGCCTCACATGATCCTTCCTTAGAACATCCAATGGTGATTCTATGGCCATCCAACATCAATCATAATCTATAAATCTCAATTCTCAAAATTGCATTGAAGTCGATATTTTTGGCGAAGGCATGGTACCTTTTGCAAGTGTGCCACATGCAAATGATGGTAAGATACATTATACTGTAATGATATAATTAGCCACACATTTTTGTATTTGGTTCTATTCAATCGTATCATTCATCTTTCAGTATACCAGTATTTATTTAATAGGATCTTATCATCTTTGGTAGAGTGGGGTACTTCAAGTTCAAGGTTGAAGTGCCTCCTAATCCTAATATCTCAAAGTTTGAGCTGATTTTTAAATAAACCTCCCGGATGATTGCAGTTGAGTTCCGGTATGGCGGTTTTTTGTGTGGCACTTTGGTATCAAACAACCCACAAAAACCTGTAAGTGACGTACCAAGAACTAAGACTAAGATAAACGTTTCATGGTAATGTTGAAAGAAAGGTTTTACCATTTCACCAGATGTGCCAACAGTCTACTGGGAAGTCCCTGCTTTGGACTCGCAATCTCAGAAATCTATTATCCTCTCATCACAGAAGTTTCCTAAGTTATTGAGCAATGTTCTTACCATTTTTTAGAGATCAAAGTTTACGCAAAAGTGCTAAAGAGTTGCTACAATCACCGTTTCTTACCAACACCACCTAGCATGAGATAGCAGCAAAGATTGGCAACAATGTACTACAAAGCAATTAGATGTACTCTATGAGGATGTCTTCAGAATATGGCGGTATGTGACAAGTGGTGGTATGGTGGGCCAACCTTCGAAGCGAATGAAATATCAACTTCCTGTTATACAGATACTGATGTACCTGTAGCTTTTGGTGAACTCAACAACATCTGAATCACATCAGCACTCAGCTGCCAACACCAATACGTGGCTGTCAACCAATGCTTTGGTTGGTACATTTACGATATGATCGATATGATCATATCAGATTGGTGTACTGGTCACCTACGGATGACCCCATGACAATAATGACCTCTTGACCTTCCTTGTGGTCTGCTGGTGTTTGACACTTACTACCTGGTATCTATGCTAACTTCGATATTACAACCTTGGCATGACAGAAGTTTGCTGTCAGAAACAGAATAACGAGGATGTTTACACCTCTTGTACTCTCATTGTTGCTCATGTCATACATAAATTGTCTCATCTGACAGTTAAGTTTTGCACACGTATGTGAAACATTTGTTTTTAATGGCCATGTTTGAGCTCGACAGCCGACTTGAAGAGTTGCTGCGCGCTGCCAACATTCATAATGAGTAGCTTCATTCAGTCGCTCAATACTTTTTTTCTTGTTAATTATTTGCTCTGTGATTTAATTACAAACCAAAGCTGTGATATTTCTTGTTCTGTAAATAATGTAAGATGGTAATGTGTTGATGAATGTTTGTTTAAATGTAAATAATGACTTTGGACAAAGCGTGTGCTGTTGTTTGGTTTGTAAAGTTTTATTTTTACACAACAATTTAACTGCCTTCTGCGCTAGTTTGCTGTGCTCCATGAAAAATATCAGTAATAAATTTACAATAATTTTACAAAATAGTAATCTTTCTTCATAAATAGAAAAGTCTTTGGCCCAGTGAGGGATTGCAGGAGAGGGATAGCCATTATTATGTAAGCCTTTGGCTGCTGTGGCAATAGGAATCTGATCTG
The DNA here is from genome assembly GCA_914767715.1 of Membranipora membranacea. Classification (NCBI taxonomy): domain Eukaryota; kingdom Metazoa; phylum Bryozoa; class Gymnolaemata; order Cheilostomatida; family Membraniporidae; genus Membranipora; species Membranipora membranacea. The sequence continues at coordinate 17,965,652 of OU612066.1, read as the reverse complement.
ACCACACAATATAGAGAAAAAATAATTATCAGCTAGAAAACTCTATCATAATTTACTAATACTAACAGCTATCAAATAAATTACTCCATAATATCTATGGACAGAAATAATAGATGCCAAATTTCTTTAGGAAACAATGATAAAAGAAATCTATATAACTTTTAGTTCAAAGTCAACCTGGGCTCCCTAAGTACAAACAGTGCGTACAATGTCTTCTATCTGGTTTTGTGTTTCCACACTGAATGACTAATTGATATGATTTATGACAGTGTTTGCAAGTGGATTGATTAGTTGCCTCAATTTAGTGTCGTTGTACTGTTTTCTTGTTTGATAGGCACCTAACTTCACAATTGTATCAGAATGTGTGTTTGATGTGGATTAGATTGGTTCAAATATGATAACAATGAGGTCTCTCCAATACACAGCCATAAACACCCAGTCTGAAGAGCTTGAGTCAACGAACTGTCCAAGTGATCTGCGTCCTAACAGGCGCCATGGTCACGAAGAAGCTGGAGTATTTTCTGACTAGAAGTTGTATTGGTATCTTTGACAATCATAGCCGGCGTGAGGCCGTACCATGATGCCATCAAGGGGTCAGCTCCGTATTTGAGCAGAATGTCTGCGTAGTCTTTGTTATCTTTGGCACAAGCTACCATCAGGGCGGTCTGTCCCTGTCTGTTTATGGCGTTGACATTAGCTCCCTTCTCCAGGAGTAGAGTGACCAAGTGACTAGAATTTGGCATCGCGCTAACGTCCATCAATACTGGCGTGCCCAAGCAACGGGCATTAGGGTCACCATTGTATTCCAATAGCACCTTGATAATGTCATCTTTGTGGTATATGTTTTCTCGGAGAGCTAAGATGAGGGCTTTGTCATGGAGCATACGAGGATTGGCACCGTGTTCCAGCAGAAGCCTCACGTATTCAAGTGTAGAGTCACCTCCACACATGATAGCCAGGGTCAAGGGAGTGGCAGTGTCACGAATATTCAGTACTGTGTTTGGATTGGCACCAGCTTTGAGTAGGGTTGGTATTATCTCACTACAATTCTCCATCAGAGCGATGTGTAGTGGATGTTCGTTGAGATAGTTGGCGAGATTCACTTGACTGCCTGCTTCGATGAGAAGTTGAGCCACCTTCATTTGATCGTATAGTACAGCCACGTGAAGTAGGGTGTCACCTGGAAAAAATAATGTAAGCAGAATAATTAGAGAACTGTTATAATAGCTTGGCATGTTGTTACAAATTTGATGAACCATTGGAAATTATGACAAAAACTTGAATCATTGACTGATGACCATTGACTAATGAATGATGGTACAAAACTTGCCAGAATTTGGAAGCTAAAGTTAGAAATCACTTTGATGTCTTTGTCGATAATTGAACCGTTTGCTTTTCACTTTGCATGGTTTTATGATTTTCAAGAGGTCTACACAAAGTGTGCGATGAGGGATAAACATGAGAGCGCAGGAGAAAATTGGCATCCTAGGGTTTAAACTATCACCTACATGGATGCACCCTGACTAAAAAATCTTGAGACCCACGCCTCAATCAGATCATTGTCTGAGGAATGAAAATGACTTTGCACCTTTATCAGTATTCAAGTGGTTGAAAACTTGAAAAGTTGGCAGTCGATTCTTACCTCGCTCATCTTGTATATGTAGTAGACTTGGATCTTTCTCCACACTGTATCTGATAACATCTATGTGGCCAAGAGAGGCACACTGATGAAGAGCTGTTTCCTGGGTATCATTCTGCTCTGACAGTGACAATCCTAAGTTCTCATGAAGGTACTTGACTAGTTCAAGATTGTTGGCTACAGCAGCATAGGAGAGAATGGTGAATCCTGTATAGTCAGTTTGATGAGGGTCAGCGCCATGTGACACCATGTATTGTACTATTTCTGGTCTGCCAGAGATGACGGCCCGGAATAAGGAAGATCCCATGATGTTGGTATGGGCGTTGAATAGTCCATGGTATACTTGGCCAACAAAGTACTTGAGAAGATCTAAGTATCCCAGAGCGGCTGCGAGGTGAACTGCTGTTTCGCCATCGTGGTCTGGATGGATTCTAGCACCATTGTCAATGAGTAGTTTGATTAGATCGAGACGATTCATCCACACAGCTATGTGAAGAGCAGTGGCACCTCTGGAAGGAACGCAGGCGCAGCAGATAGCTTGATTCATTTGATAACGCTGTCTCATTGCCTGGAAGTTCTCAATCCATGGGGTTTCTCTCTCATCAAGCAATGGTGATGCTCTTGGAGTAATTATTTGGTAGTTAACATTGGCTCCAGAGGCCAACAGTGTTTTGACAATCTCCAAATGTCCATGGGCGATGGCTTTGAAAAAGAGATTTTGGCCGGACTTGTGCTCTCTCAAGTCTTCATAAACAATGTTTGGGTTCATACCCAAGGCAAGCCCTTCTTTCACCATGGGCAGATAGCCCTGTGCAACGGCGACATCGCACAGATTGAACAGTAGAGATCTGTCGATTCCGACCTGCTGATCCATTATTAGACTATGGGCATCTTGAATTGAGATCTTGTTTGAGAGGAGGTAGGAATGTAGAGTGACTATGCAATGTTTGAGTAGAGAGTCTATGCGTAAAAAGTCAGAGATATGAAGCAATTCTTTCAAGTTGCGTGGATGAATGTCACAGTGGTGGTTGGCCGCGTATCTCAGTACCATTGTCACTGTGGATACACTGAAATCTGTCAGGTCAATAGTTCCTGTAAATAAGAGTAAACAAAGAGATTAGCAACACAATTAATCATGTGATAAGCTGTAATAAGCAGAGTTTGTGGGTTTGCTGCACTTTGCTAATCTCTTAGAATGAAAGGTATGTTGCTCATTTGCAGAATTTCTTTTTGCACATGTGTTCAGTGCAGGAAGATTTTCCCCTCAAATTTGGCATGAAACTTTGACATGCAGCTAGTCCGTTTATTACTTATCGGGTGGGGAAATTTGCACTCAAAAATCTGGTTTGAGATTTGAGATCCTGCCCTTTGCACATGAAAACAATTGCACTGAAACACTTCTGCTTCACTGTAGCATGGCACAAGTTTCTTTCAAGAAACCAAATCTTGCTAGTCACAACATGAGACGCAACACATTTCTCTGGCTTTGAAGACGTGTGGTGCGCTGAGCGTCTATAGAAATTGATTCAATTTTAATCAGCGCTGATGGCAAGGTCGATTTGTCTTCCAGTGTATGATTATAACCTATTCCATGAAAGTATGCTTTGAAATTAAAAACTGTATTTTCGGATAACAAAGGAAGATGAGATGGTTATCGTGATTATTACGATGTAGCACATCATTTGAGTTCTATCACCCATACTAACTACTATCATTATATCTCCAACCAATGAACTCCTCTCGTGGTTCATTGGCTCAACACAATATGCTAGTTTCCATTCTTCTAAAAAGAGCTGTTTCTTTTGTATGCCTGTAGTCTATAAAGAATTGCCACCAGCTGATTTGCGTTGGGGTATGAAGGTATCTTTTTGTTAGATATAAAAAATCCTGTTTGAATACAAACAAACTCAGTAATGCGTTCTAGCTTATAGCTCTGCCAAGTATTTAGCATATTGATATGCTACAATAACAAAGGAGGATTAATTCAAGCAGGTGTCTTTACTTAAAATTTTATCTCTATGAGCAAAAAGGAGAAAATCATAAAATGATGGTCTGTAAAAGTTTAATACTATTAATAAGCAATTATCATTACAGTTAGCCATCAAATTAATATGTCATGGCTGGATAATTGGGGATTTGTCAACGGGAAGGCATGCATATAGTAGAAACCGCATTTACGTCACAAAAAATAGTTGTAGTGGAATTGCAGTTGACACTTCAAACACGGTCAAAATCAATGTTTGACTTTACGAGGAAATGGGTGACAACAAATTTCATATGTGTATAAAAGGAGGTGTGTAGTTTTGATTTATGACATTGGTAAGACAATGTGGTAAGTGCCAACTCTATTTTTATCTACCTCGCACATCCGTAGATGCAATGTGGTATGTCATTGTCAAAAGGTTGTAAGTCACAATCTAGTTTATTTTTAAAACTCTCATTATTGTGAAATAACCTGCCTGACCACATTATTTTATTATGTCAATCAGTTGTTGACAGATTTCATTTTTGAACTACTTCATCAAAACAGGAACTGCTGTGTTGTGACCAGCATGAATTTAATTCCAAGGCCACACCAGTTGAAATTTCTTGTCCAGTCCAAGTGCATAGGAAGGAGACCTGATACAAAACTATACTAATTGAGCCAACAGCCACATGCGCAGGTCATACTCCGAGCAATCAGTGGTGTGATACTAACACAGTCAGTCATGATGCTCTGAATATGTGGACCTTTGGGTGATGTTGCTCTCGTGGGCCGTAAAGCATGTATATGAATCAGGCATTCCTAGTGCATTTACATTTCATCAGTGCATAATTAAGAATTAAGCAGGCAGTGAGTAATCTTACCATTTTGAGAATTAGAGTTTTTGGAAAAGCTTGACATGGCACTGAAGTAAGGTATAGTCTCTAGCGTAGTCCAGTTACTAACAACCTCCTGAAAAAATCAGATGAACATATTAGAATGGTTTTGAAAACAAGTTGTTTGTCTCATGGTCCATAATTAATCAGCGATACAAAGTGTTGCTCAGGCCAGTGTTATGCAAGTTTTTAAAATCTTGTGGTCGGAACCCAGCCACAATTGCAACCAAAAACCCTTCCATTATTGCCATTTCTTTACCCCCACACCGCTAGGCTCCATAACGTTATGCTAATTCAACCTCCCAAACAACATGCTATGTCTTCTCCCGTAAAAAAAAACACCAGTAAAACAACAAGCATGTTAGGGAGGAATAACAATCACCTCTTGTTTTCATTAGTCACTTTTCGGATCCTCGTGTCTACAGACTAGGGGATTTTTTGGCACAAGGATCGATGAAATCTATATTCATCATTTATACTCGAGAATTGACAATCACACATGTTTTGCAGGCTAAATTCCTTTGGTCTGCTAATATATTCATAGCAGTGATTTCGGGGGTCTGTTCGCCAGTGCGACTGCAGATGTGCATCTACACATAGTCATTGTTTTGCTCTGGTGTGGCACGCAGAGTGCATACAAGAGTACAACATAGCCTGGTCTCAATTAAACATTCATGTAAATTATTCCCTTTCACCAAGTTCCCTATGACTGTACCAACACAAAGATCAAATGCATTCCCTTGAATTCACATGATTTCATATGCAAATTCTGCTTGATTTGCAAACATTTCAAGACAATCACATTGACTGTCAATCTTTTTTGTTCAGCACTTGTCTCATTCATTTCCCATTGTCATGCGACCGCTTCCTAGGTCTTTACATTCCCAAAACTATCCAATCCATAGACCATAGATGAATCATAAGCTTTCTTTTTACCTTGTTGTCTCTGCATAATAGTTTGACGCAGTCTTCGCATTCTAGACCGTCGTCTTTCTTTATACGTTTCTGAAAGCAAAGTAGGCTTAAAATGTAAACAGCATCGCAACACTAGTTAGCTAGTCAAATTGTACAAGTTGTTGGCATACTCTTACTTCAATGCAATGTGGTGGTTCAAGACCACCCATGTCTTGTTGTTCATAGAAGTATCCTTGGGTTGTAAGCTTTGTTGGTCAAACTAAAACAAACCAGAAAAGAGATCTACACATTGTAGCTTTGTCTAACTTACCGTTGTCAAACTGTGGCTGTATGTATTACAATATTGTGAATGTTTTTCGCTGATGCAAGTTGTATCATATGTTCGCTTTTGAGGTTTCTGTGGGCTAAACAATAGCTGTTCCAAACTAGATAGAGATTCCATCTTAAATAATATTCTGTCTGATATATTTCGTCTAGCCAAAGTATGTGTACGTATGCGTGTGTGTAGAGAGATTGTAATCCAGTGGCAGAGGTAAGAAGAGCTAACTAGATGGCACGTCTTCACTCTCTGAGCTTCTAACCGTAAATGATTACTCAGTTGTAATTCAACAGACTGTATATGAATGGTCTATTATCGAGTATGCAAAGTGATGCGATGCGTGTGTCTTTGATTTGCTCACTATAGGTCTCAATAGGCTGTTATTATAATACAGACCAAAACATCTCGCTGCACTATTGGCTAATAATGATTGCCTATTCATCTGAGCAGCTGTGATACTGTGAATGCGATGTGCTAACAGTCGCTGAGAGATGGTGGTCTGTATTGTATTATAATATTCTTTTATAAAAGAATATGAAAAGAAAAGGCCAGCTTGATAGTAGAAAGTTTAACAATGCCAGTATTGTGTCATCGTGTATAGAAATGTGCTGGATGCCATGCCGAGTCATAGATCTTTATTGTAATAAATAAAGCCACCATCCTTCTGCCATAGCCTGGCATTCATCGAGAGTTGAATAGTAATTGAACAAAGTGTCCTAGTGCCAAGTGATATATTGAAATTAATGCAATAATTTGCAGTGCTAAGGCATTGTTTCAACAGAGAATAGGTCCATATGCCCTGTTGTGTATCAGCTTTTACGGAAATAGAAATATAGTCAACAACTGATTGTAACAATAATCAAACTGAAATACTTTTGTTGTTTCTTGTTTTGCTATCTTATACGCTGCATGCCACGGTGTTAATACCAGTACCAGGTAAAGCACCAAACATCCATCTATCCTACCTCCCCTACCTACCCTATCCTACATCATCTACCTGTCTATCACTAGATGATGAATATTCAGTCGACTAAAAATTGTTTGAAATTTCAAGGTATAGTCGCTTACCACATTCTGAGGCTAGGCCGCTATGTCTGCGCCATTTCGCTCTCAGCTTGTAGGCAGGACTATAGTTTGTAGGGGACCATGATGCAGTAGACTAAAATGCTTGAGACATATTCTATATTTCCTGAACAGACCGTGAGTTAATTACACTTCTGCGGAATCTAGACGGATATCAGATGTAGGTTACTGCCCGTCACAGAGTAAGGATATATCCGTACTCTGTGTGTCCGTGAGCAGCAGTGTTCACAGTCTCTGTGTCCAGGTGATAATTAACATGCACGGGTAATGCTGCAAAAAGTGTGAGTAGATTAGTTATGCAATCTAATGCAAAACTTTCCTATAATATTTTAATTACGGGTAGGTAATTTTTGTCGCGTTAGCTTAGCTTGTAGGGTTTCCAGCAGCATTCACAGGGTTAGCCGACTTAATGCAAGTGAACCAAACATCTGAATGGTGTCGACCCATCCCATGTACTGGCAAGGTGTAACACACCTTGGTGTTGGAAGCTTATCACACCAGGAAGGGCAGCTTTTAAAAAATTCCTAGCTGCGGATCGCCTCTTGACAGGTGCCTGCAACATTACATATGCGAATCTCGTCATGTTATGCTAGGTACAAAATACACATCTCGATGAGCTCAGAGCGTCGGTAGACCAGCACAGCTGCGTCTGATTGACCTGAAGGTGACAAGTTGGCGCCATAAATCGGGCAGCAAAATCAGCAAAATCACCAATTGACAGTTCATTGGCACAGGCTAGGAGCCACTCAGCAGACTAAAGAGATCAAAGGCGAATTAACATACCATTACCATGTATCACCTGCTGTTTATGTGCTATATGATGGTAAATCCTCAAAAATGGTCATTCTCTATCTAACACCCAGGTAATAAATTCATACTACAGGCTGGGTATCTTAATGAGTTTTTCAACATTTAATTTGGTGCAATTTATAATAATTACATATTTTTGTCACCTGGGGCTTAGCTCAGGGCGACCATGATCCTTATGTACTAATAATTGGTCAACTTGGTGACTTTTAATCTCAGAGATTTGTCACCTGTTTGGTCAAGTTTGAAGCAAAACAGCCACAGGAGTTGTAGTGAAAGCTTTGGAAAGGAATAACTTGTTTAGAATAATGGCAGAAGCACAGTAGACCATGTTTTTCAGAAAAAAGTCGTAGCGAGTTTTGTGTTACCGTAGGGAGTAATATCAAGGCCCTTGCTGTACCACTTGGCACCGTGAAAATTATATTGCATTCTATTACCTAGAAGATAGAATGATTGATTTAGAGTCAGTGTCCCCTCGAAGAAATCTTCATAACAAAAGAGCTAGTGTTTATTTCTCCTCTAACCTTGTAATCTGAATCTTAGGCTATTGTCCTGTTCTGCATCACTCTATAGCAGCGATGACCATGATCTCAATGATGATATTGAGTAATATTTTCATCATAGCAGGTTCTCAATCTAATATACGGGCTACAACCCTACCGGCCCGACATTATTCTTCGGCGAAGTAACACACTTTGGGGCTATACGATATCTCTTGTCAATATTATTTAGACTTGATATCATTGACAGAACACAATGGCTCGGACAAGAGGCTTATGATTAGAGACCCAATTGTACATAACTGAGAATAATAGAAAAGTCAAGAAGTCTAGCATTATTATCTACCTTCTCATGGACACCCAGCACATGAGATGAATAGTGGATGAGCGTTAAACACTGTTATCAGCATTTTTCGCCTTGTTGAACCTATTTACTGCTTCTCCGATCAAGCACACACCACTTGATTTGAAATTTTGTCCAAGTAGCGTACATTGTTCTAGCTGGTGCTCGTACCAAAAGTGGTGTTATCGTGTTACCAATGCACCGATTTGGTGCGGTGCACGCTGATATCAACAGTAGTGTCACAAGAGCGCTGATAAAAAAGTTCACACAAAAAAACCATCATATTGAATGGATGCGAGGTCACTCAAACTACCTCATTATTATAATATTATGTTTCATTGGTGATTGGGATCGAGCAAATATAGTCGAAGGCTACAACGGGTCATTTGGTTTTTTTTTCAGCTCTCCATAATCGTACCCACATCCCCTAAGTGTGTCATCTGATCTCTAAACTTGGCATCATAATATGTCCTTGTTCGACCCTCTGCATACAGATTACAACGGTAAGTTGGTAAAAATAAAGCCAGGTAGCTGTACCTTGTCAATACCTAGGTGAATCACGGTTACCAAGATTTACAAAACCCTCATGTTTTGAAGTACCTTACACACATCAGTAAGTCATGTGCCTCCATGGTAAGTTCCAAATATGGAATGTACGTCAGGTCAAACCAGCAGCAATACTCAGGTTAAAAACTTGAGGAGAGGCCATTGAGGACAAAGCCATATCCCGAGAGCAGGCAAATGAACACTCCCTAGAGAAGACCACAGTATTAGACATGTTTATGGGTTCTTTAGCTTGCCTTGGGGAGAAGTGATTGAGTTGCTCTAGCTTGAACCTGGAAATATAGTTTGGTTATGGCACTGAATCACTGCAAAGTAACCGAATCAATTCTAGAGTACATCAGGCAATCAAAATAGCGTTATCTGGGCAATGAGTGCAGAATTTCGGCAGATCCTCATTTTTCACAATTCTGACCAAAAATAATGAAGGCAAATGGTCTGGCTTCGTGGTACGCAAGTCCAGCGGTCATCTTAAAACATCCCCAATCTTTTCTTGTTAAAGATTGCGGTAGAATTATAATAACTGTTTGCCACTGATTGACCAAACCATGACCAAAGAATTCTGACAGGCTTGGCTTTGATTTAATTTTTTGTGTGATCTGTGAGAATTAGCAGGTTTACGTCCAATTAAAAATTGTCTGAGCTCTGTAACGGATACAGTTTGAAAATAACAATAAACTGACTTGAATAAGAGTAGATGAAATATGGGGGTACAGGTAGACCAGAGACTATAGATATCTATAGTCTCTGGGTAGACTACATGTGCTTTGCAGCTGACATAGCAGTCGGTACCTGTATATGATAAAAATATTTTTCAGCAAGCATCAAAAACCGTTACTCATTTCCATAGCGGATCTCTCAAATGAAATCAACAATTCAAGCGTATTGGAGCAAGGCTGCTTGGTGAACCTTCAAAGTTGTTCCTGCTGTGACATTCCTGAATACTGAATTATAACCTGTTTCCAACAAATTTTTTCAATCACTCTCTCTCACAGATTACTATCTTGATGCTAAATTTTGATGATATGACACTTCAAAGGGTACCACTTTCACCAGCGTTCTGCTCAATTGATCATAAACAATAAGTTTAGAAGGAGGTACTAACCATCTTTGGCAGACCTGGGGGTCGTAAGCTGATGAGTATATTCACATTGAATTATCACGTCTGTGGTCTATGGTCTTTTGTAGCATCAGACTCTGGCCACCATCATGGGCCAAACTTGTTTTGTCTTGGTTGGTTTTGGGACCAAACGCCTCATTTGGTTGATGAGAACAGAAAGAGATGTAGCATTCCAGCTCCCTTCTAGATCGTATTCTATTTTTAAATACCCTTCTGTTTTGATGTTGTTACATCATTTCAATTGTAATAAATCATTTCAATCTTTGACAAGCGTATTTGTGGCTCTTTCCCGTCCACTTCTTAGCAACTATTGGCACCACCTACACACCCCAGATATATAATGGCTACTTTGATGACCTACTGTGACCACCAGAGAAGAATGCCAACACGCTACTGTTGTTGAATTAGTCAGCAGAAATGTTGGTGACACTTAATTTACATCATTTGTGGGTTTTAAGAGATGTGAACCACATATTTTAAAATGTTTTGACACCAATACTTGGAAAATAACAAATCCTATTGTAGCCTGCTATCAGTTTGTCCTCATACGATGACGTACACGATGACGCTGCACGATGAAGAGTTCAATCTTTTACTTTTGTGTGGACTGGAATTCTGGCAAAATAACACGTACACCTAGAACAAGTTTAATCCAAGTGCCTGCATTCCTGTTGCTCCCTTCAACTGCCTGCGGCGTGACCAGTGGATCGGGAGCGACACGGAATGCAGGCAAATGGACCAAACTTGGTCTATGTACACCAGGTTGGTGCATTAGTTTGAACTTATATCGTTTACATGTCAATTGATATTCATCGTTACTCAATCTAGGGATTGAATTAGAAAGTTACAGCATATTTATGATCGATCTTTTTGGTGGGCAGAAGGATTTACAACACCCTTATCACTGATACAGATCATACATACCAAAATAAACCACAAATCAGGTACTATTAATCCAGTGAAAAATTACCATAATTAATGCCATCTACTTTTGATGAACTCTAACGTTGGATAGAATTAAAATTAGACTAGATGTTAGGATTTTTTATCAGAATTATATAAAATTTATAAGCCTTGCACTCCCCAGGTGGCTGACAATAGTCACTTAGTCACTTAGTCACTTAGTACATTCATATCCACCTTCTATTATCTCAATATGTACCGGCGTTATCCTTAACTAATCAGAAAGAGAGTTACATGACATCTGGGTTACGTCCAGGGCATTACTTGCAGTGACGCAAAATAGATACTAGTGTAAAATTCGTTGCTATACAGACAGATAGTTACCTGTGAATTAACAACTATGAAAAATTAAAATCTGAGTAGCTGTGGATTTGATTCAATAGAGGATATGATGTGGGAGGGTTCTGGCCTCACCCTGCTGCATCAAGCTTTGGATCCCAGTGTAGGCTGTGCTGCTCTTGCTAACTAATTTTAGTGCTATTTTTTGCATAAAAAAGCTGTAGAGATGTGACAAGAATAATAATTTAGGGTTTCGGTAATAAGTTTGCAATTATTTTTTAAATGTGTTTCCATCATAATTGTGGTATAATGTTCATATTTTCCAAAACCCAACATAAGCGACAGATATGACATTGTACTCAATGAATCACATCAATAGGGTCAGGACAGGAGTATCACAAAAGGAAATGTGCTAGAAAATAATATAATTATTGCAGCTATATATATATCGACCAGTAATAAAAAATAATTATATTATTGTTGATTAGTTAGCAATAATAATGATAATGGACTCGACTAAAAGAGGAAGGTCGTTTGGGTAAGCCTAGTGGCCAGCTTCACACCATGAACGTACTGACAAGGCTTCCCTGGTCCAGGCTCGGACAACTGTATCAAGATTGATGAATATTTTATGGTGTTACTGTCTTCTACATCTACGATTATGAAGTATTTAACCCACGATGTGGTAAAGTGTAAAATGGACTGCACTTGAAGGCACCGGAGTTACGGAGGTATATCCTAATTTGTGTCCTCTATTTGTGATCATCTGAAGTTCATTAAAGACATCCAATGGACAAAGAGGTTGACCAGTGTCTAATTAATTTCCCAATACAACTATTTTTGTTGGTGTTCAGCCGACCAAAATGTGGGTTTCCTCTTCAAGAAATAATTCCTAATTTCACACATAAAATAGCATGAAACCAGACAAAATTGATTTTATTGACAAAAATTGTGAAAAATGATGCCACAGGATGACAGACAGTTCAATATTATGCTGGGTAAGTTGGAGTGCCATCCAATCCAATATGAAACAGAATGTCATTTATATTTTGGCCGTTTTAATGAGGCAACTGGGTGCAGTTTTCTTTTGAAAATTAACTAAGCAAAACAATAAACAATACCCCCAAAGTTCAGCGTTAAATTATTTCTGGTTTCTAAACTTTTTTCTCATCAATAAATGACACTTGTCTTTTGAGTAACTCACAGATCTTTTCAATAGCAGGGCACTTTCTGCGTGACTCACTTTTGATCGAATTGGCAGACAGAGACGAGAGAAAGTGAAATGTCTGTCGAAGCTCTACATAATACAGGTTCGAAGGACTAGATGTACTTTTTATTGACCGCAAGTTACCGCCATGGTCTGATTACATTTGCAGGCATAACACTGGTGATAGTCAGAAATCATCATCATTATATATGAATGAATAGGAATTATTCATGATTTCAGTGAGGTTCATTTTTTGGCAACCCGAACATGTTTTGGTTCAAAATCTGTAAAAGAAATTTGACAAAGGCCTTGATGACTCTTTCGAGATTTATGTTTGGTTTATCATGATGTAGGCCTAACGCGATCAACTGAAACCTCAAGCCTGATTCTGTGTTACTGGCAGTAAGAAGGTAAACCCTGTAAAAGAAGCAGGGAGATTAATAGAAAGCGACAAATATAACGGTAGGTGGAACAGATGGGAATGGGAACAGGCATGTATCTAAGCCCTCTCTGTACTTAGACACCTAGGCTGTAATTCATTTTTTGTTTAAAATGCCGAGGGTTTTGTCCGCCAGCACACTTTCCGACTATTAGGGTTTGCCAGCCTGAATAGTGACATGTCCGCCTTTAGGTATGGGACAGTCGGTGCATCACCAAGCTTGTGGTATCCCATCTTATTCTATACTGGTACCTTGAAGTAAAGTAATAATCTTCCTACCCAAGCTTAGCCACCACCAAGCCTGTCACCCTCTTAGTACGTAGAGATTTAAATCTGTACTCAGATTATAATGCCTCAGTTTATTACCGCAAAATTATTATTTTAATTTTCATATGTCCCATACATTAGATAAGGACAAGAAAAAATAAAGATTTAAATGTGTCTGTTTGGGTATTAGATCATAGTCTGTGGTTCCCTTTGCACCTAACTCGGGTTCTTTGGCTCATATAGGCAGTGCAATAGTGGCATGATTTCCACCCTGGTGTGGTGTAACTGATTCGCAGGAGTAATTGTTTTGAATCACACCACAAAATACCAAAGATACACTATAATGTTGTTGGTTTTCAGGTCTTGAAAAGTGCCGGTACAATTTAATCATTTCTATGATGTGCTTCGACATTTTCCACAGAACAAAAAATAAATAGTTGAGGTTTTTCGTCTCTGAGGTTGACATCAGTTTGTTGGGGGTATTGAACGCCAACCCTAACAGATTGCACTAGGTACTAGGATAGAGTAAGCTGTTTTCTTATCCTTACCATCACCATAAACAACTTCTTTGCTCAGTACTGAGCAAGAAAACCTCAATAAACAGAACATGGTGATCCAGAAAATCAACAACACCATAAAACTAGCCTAGCGTGTACAAAAACAGATCTAAATTTAGACAAGGGGTAAATAAACTCAATAGAGATGATTTTTCAGTTCAAAAGCTACCAATTGACACTGATTTTGAAGCCATTGATGCATAGAATTGGACAAAGCTTGCACAATTCTATGCTTGAAAAGAAGCAGGCCCATTTCAGGCTGTTTTTGAAGATTGCGAAGTCAATACTAAGTTTTCCGGCAACAACAACCAAGAGTAAACACTTCAATCCTTCTCTTGCCAACAATGGTAACTTGATGACGTCTGCACAATATTCTCAAACTGCTATAGAAATGATGAATAACATTAAGATAAGGTCAGTAGCCTAGCTTTGACAAAGCCACCGAATACTGTTAAAAAAACTAGGATACATGCTTGAAAGCTTGTTTAGTTTATGCGATACAAAGGATATGTGATTCATGACGAAACTGGAAATCATAAACAGGCATTCCACAAAATGCAGTCAGTAGAAGTCGCCCTACACAAACTTACATCAGTCGTTTGTAAACAAATAATTTAATGCTCAATGATTTTGTACCTGTAGAGGATATCGTTGATTAAATTTGGAGATAAGTTGACTTTTTTAAAGTAATTGATTCAGGGCAAAGCTAATTATCTGGAAACATATTAATGCGTGATGTCATTAGTAAATATTTGGGTGACGGAATTTTTGCTAATAACTGAGTGTCCGTCAAGCTATTTACGAGCTTGTGCCAATTATTACGAGTGAATGACTTGGAGTAGGAAAATAAAGATGACCAGCAGAGTTCAACCACCACCATCGACTCTAACCAACTGTCAGATTATCACCTTAGAGGTTTATATCTGTACAGGATTATATTAATCTTAGAATCTAGTGATGAGATCCCAGTCAGACGGAGAACTGAAGGGGTTCATTGGTCAGACAAGATCCTAATTGAACTTATAAAAATGAAATATTTAAATCAGTAGGGTAAGATATAGCTTTGACCTAATCAGTTCCACTCTGGCACGAGGGGCTATGGTAATAATTTGTTTGCAGGTCAGATATGACATCTTTACACTTAGGAGGAAGTAGATAATTAAACTTAAAGCTTAAAAATTGTACCAGTAATAGCCCGGCTTAAGTACAACTTTTTTTGCAAAAGAATTACCCAGTATGAGATATGCAATGTAATGTGTTGGTCTTACCCAATGACGAAAGCCAGATTGCACATGTATTAAAAAACATGTGTTTACAAGGGACGCAACATATCATGTGGGAATTTCTCTATGAAATGTTGTTATGTGATAATTTCCATACACCCCATATAACATATATAGAATATAAAAGTATATAATGGTATATAAAATGGAGGAAAGTTTATCTTTCACACATGCTCGGAATAGTGAAATGTATTGCTAAGTAAGTTATACTTACCCTCTTTGCTTAACATGAGATCCCATGTAACTAGCTAAAATAAAGTCACCCAATACTAGCTAAAATTAAGTCACCCAATACTAGCTGAACCAAACTCTAGCTTATATTTATTCTTTGATGGTAAGGTCTTGTAATTAGTTTCTATAAAAACACCTCATAAACATTCTGACTTACTATTTTAGTATACAAGTTCACATTTACTAACTGCATATATTTGTATTCATTTGATCCAGGGGTTGAGGATTCATGTCTCATTTTGAATTGAACTCAGGACATGGGAGGGAAAAACAAAAATTACCCCAAAACTATTCTGTGCCTTTCTAGTGCGAACAACACATAATTTAACTTCTGCGGTGTTGTCGCCAGCATAAAGTTCCCATCGAATTAAATGACAACTTCTGTTTAGCAATGACTCTGTCTGTCTTCGGGACTAATTACTTGGCATCATTGACTGTAATTTTGGAGTTTATGCATCTTTTCATTGACAATCTCACTGCCATGATTTTCATACGCCAGCATACGAAAACCCACAAACTTGGCTGACAACTGCTGATTGTCAATGAGTATGTCTGAGCGGACCCTCATATTGGGAACAAATTACTTACATAGTAAACTATGAAGCCCCAATTTTACAGATAAATTCATCAGCAAAAATCTAATTTGCATGATTTTCAGGCGTCAGCAGACAAATACCCGTGAACTTAACTTTCAACTTAACGCTTGACAATGTTGGACACTCTCTTCGGAACAAAATACTGATTCACTGTTAGGCTCAAAGTTTATATATTCCTTTATCAACAAGTCCAATGGCTATAACTTTCGTTACATCGAACTAAAGGGTAGAAATGATCACAGCAACGCCGGACACTCTTTCACGTAGCTTCACTAAACACAGAATCTTAGAGCAAGCGAGCGAGCGAGGTAGATATCTGGCAAAAATAGTTTACGCAACAGTTGATCGTATGCCATAAAAAATATAATCGGATTGGTCTTCTCCACAGCTATGAGCTAAGAGCAACAACAAGTGGTAAAGCCTTGTGAGCAAGGTCACGGTAATAAACAGAATGTAAAATAATACAAAAAACCGTCTAATCCGAGCCAAAAGAAACAGTCTGGGGCCGGGAAGTTGGCAATATACTGAGGAGCATGGTGACACAGCATGTGTTTGCCAGCAAAATAAATCACACATGCTCTCTTCAAAAATGAATAAACGTCTGCGTTCTGCAGGTAATCTTTTAAACGTAATAACACATGTAATTTTATATTTTTAAATAATCATTGTTGTTATTCGATCTAACACATGTTCAATTTCCGCACCTCAAACTCACGCGGTAGTGGACAACAAAAATGTGAACAGCACAATCTTCACACCGATGAGATGATAAATAAAATTCCAATGTCTTAAAAGATTCCTCTGATTTAACCTGTTTGATTGCATTGAGGCTACGGAAGAGCTACCTAGTTTTCCAGCATAAAAACAGGGACAATAAAATATCGTACTCACATTAGATAACTGTGACACAAAAATTTCTTTAACAGAATCACAATGATTCGTATTTGTTGAACCTAGGCTACGGAAGAGCTACCCGGTTTTCCAGCATAAAATACCAGAGCCATTAAAATATCATACTCACATTTGCAGTTATATAAATATAGGTAACAGTGACACAAATTTTTTTAACGCAATCACGATCTTGTATTTTTCTATTCGTGCACCGGAAAACTTTTTGCTAACATTTTGTCATACATACCATATGTACCATAGTATGAAACAAAGTTTTGCACATAATAGAAAAAAATTTCCACATTACGCATCACAGAGAAAAACAATTCATAAAATCAAAAAAATAATTTACTCTGATAAAAACTGTTTGATGGCGCCTACAGAGGAAGCATAGAAAGTAGGCACCAGTTTCTGATGTTCTATAGAGTTACTGGTCATGTGCTCCTGCATATGAGATAACTTGTTTACGCCAGTGAGAACAAATATAGTCTTGAACCCGCAGCTGTTGCCA
Organism: Membranipora membranacea; assembly: GCA_914767715.1. Taxonomy (NCBI): domain Eukaryota; kingdom Metazoa; phylum Bryozoa; class Gymnolaemata; order Cheilostomatida; family Membraniporidae; genus Membranipora; species Membranipora membranacea. Next base: position 17,948,282 of record OU612066.1, on the reverse strand, counting down.
AAATTAATATCAGTGTCCAGCCTAAAAAAAAACATAGCAGAGAGTGAATAGTAATGGTAAACAAGATAGTGAGAGTTGATCAAGGCTGAATTTGAGGGTCATTGTTGGTCATTTATTTCAAATGTATATATTGCAGAGGTCTGCTTCACACTGCAGGAATATAAATTGTGGACTTTGATATATTGGTTTGATGTGTTATAAATATTTAGAGCCACAAATAGACGTAGGATCCACAAAAACAATTCCAACAGTGTTTTAAAATCAATTAAATTATGTCCTTTCAAATCTTTACCTGTCGCCAACCATGACAGTACGTTCTGGGTTGAAGCTTCCATGGGTAGCTTCAAGTATCTCTCTAGACAATGTGGATGGTTTGCCGACAACTATAGGATCCTTTTGAGCAGCAGTTGTCACAAAGTTTACCAGCGAACCAGTACCTGAAATTCACCAAATCAACACCGTGTTATTTTTTATTATTCACATAGAGGCAAGACGTTAGTTTATGAGTAGGGAGAATAAAAAACTGAATCCTTTAATGATCAGGTGGAAAGAGACAACAGATCGCACTTTTCGGATGATTTAAATGGTCATTCAATTCATATTTTGTTGCTTATTTAGGAGTTGCCCTCTAAAATTCACTGAAAAAGGAGACAACTTCAAAGCATTTAGTGATAATTTTCAGATCAAACTTTCATCCGGACCAACGGATGTGCCAGACAGCATTTGATTTATTATCCCAAGGTCATCTCAACACCTTTATATAAATTGCAATGCTTTTATCACATTTATGAGAATTTATGGGAAAATTTAAATGTGTCATCATAAAAAAAGCTGTGAGTTAATGGTGACTGGTCACTGTGAACGGATCACTGTCAGCTATCTAACACATCGGTTACAGCAAAGTCCAACAGGTCAGGTGCCCCAATGATCGAGGCTTTTGGCCAAGAGAAAGAAAAGGCCTCAACCACTGGGGCACTCAACCTACCGGACGTGCCACAAACTATTTCATTTCCATCTTTAACTCTGATCTTATATTATTTCTCTGTAAATTCTGTGAATAGATATTTGATAAATGATTTCTTTCGCTCAGCCTGTTCAATCAGACTTGCCCTTATGCCATGCTATGTGTAACCGAGGAAGTGGTACTGAGTTGGTTACTGGTATGCTCTGACTGATATGTTTGATTTCTGACCGAGAGCCGGGCCCCACCTTTATGATTACGACACATTTTATTTTTCCACTGTTCCCGTAACACCTTGCCCTGTGTCTCATATAGGTGATAAAAGCATTTTAATATCTTAAAAAGGTGTTGAGAGGACCTGTTAAAAATAGTACAAATGCCCCATCCCATTGGTCATTGCCACTTTTCTCACTATCATAAAAGGCATTAACAACTCGGGCACTCAAGCACTGGGGCACTCGGGCACTGCCTTTTCATGAAGGTGAGAGAAATGGCATCACCCATTGGGGCACTCAAACACCGGACTTGCACAAATTACAGTAGGCCTGTGGGAAGACTTGTTCTCCCTAAGTATCCAGGGAGGTCTATCGACTAAAGACTGCCATCATTCTTTGCCGAGCGGACAACACCACCTAGATTTCAAGCTGTCAAATAGTTCACTGTTTGTTGGAACTACATATGTTGTCGGTTGGAAAACATATTTGCCTAATCGAAAGGCAAATATGTAGGAGGTAAGTCAGTGCGAAGAGGCTCCAAAAATGGTGATAATAATAATGGGATGGTATGCTAGCCATTCACTGACAGACAACAGGTGACACAGGAGTCGTGTAGCCTCGTCATGCGGCTATGTTTTTGTTTTTGGATAAAACGAAAAAAATGAAGCCGCGTGAAAAGACTAGGAGTCGTGGGTATGAGTTCAATTATGGGAGGATGGTTGATTGATTGTTCTAGCCCCAATCTACGTCCTAATTGAAATATTGATAACATGCTATATTGACAATCCGTAACGTTATTCACCTGGTATTCGTTTATCCCCTTTTGTCGGTAGAAAGCTATCCAGATTAGTTGCCACATAGTGACAGCCTTCTCTTTGTATATAAGAGGCAGCTTTCATCACCTTCACAAAATTGATGTAAGGATCGAAGCCTACGGCTACTGCTGTGATATCTGGGTCAAGCTCCGCCTCTAGGTAATATGCATAGCCTTTACCATCTCCGTATGTCTCAATCTGTACAAGTAGAAGAAAAAATGTTATCAAATTGCGATCATTACAATTACCTCGCCTGAAATTTAAAGTGGATTAAATGCACATGGAATTGAATTTAGAGACCTGACTTAATATTCATGAATTCAAAATAATAGGGCATTAGGTCCTGAAAGGATTCCTGCATATGCTATCAAAATATGGGATCGGAGTTTAAGATTACCCCACTAGCCAAACTATACTTCCAATGTATATTTTCTGTCTGTAACCTACCAGCTAAGGTTCTGTTTTTTTCATGTCGGTAGCTTCCCTTACGATACCTTCCCTGTCACAACTTAGGTCCATATAATGCAGATATTATCCATCCAAACCATATAATTTTGAATCAGTGTTGCGAATTTAAAATACAAAAGGAGACAACCCATAATTACAGTTAATTTGAAATAAATTATGAAAATATTCTATACACAGAAGAATTCGTTAGTTTCACTCTTGGCTCAACCAAGTATTCTACTACTAGGTTCTTTCCCCTTTGAAACATATATACTGAAAACACGGTAAAGCTGCATCAAGGAATCAGTCTCTACTCCTTTGTTTCATGTACATTTACATTGCTACATGCTACTCAAGGTGGCAAAACGCTGCAACTTCCTCTTGCTGTTGACTACATTTTGTACACAAGGTATGCTATGAACTAAGCCTTACTCACTCCTGGTCCGACGAAGTCAATGCCTTTGTTCTCAAACTCCGTAGCCATGGCTGGTCCACCAATAACATATGCCTTGCCTTCAAACTTCAGGACATCTTTGAGATAAGCAGCCATCAACCATGCAGTACAAACAATCTCATTCTACAAGATGAAGCAACTGCAGAAATAAACACTGGGCACAGAAAATACATACAATCACAGAGTAAGGATATGTCCTTTCTCTGTGATACAATGCTGAGATGTCCGTTTCTCACGTATGTGGTCAATAATGCTCTAATAAAGAACTATCTATGGTCAAGGTAAGTCAAATTTGCACTGTTTCGTTACTCTTTTGCGTCAATTTTGTGAGACAGCAGCCAATAATATTTCAATATTGTATATAATTATATTTATTACCCATAGGAGACCCCACAGGAACTAACAAAGAGACATAAAAAATCCACTGTCGAGATGGAACCGGAGAGTAGTAGCTTAACCCCCAGGAGGACTACCATAACCAGCGAAATAAAAAGAGCAGATTCTGTATCCCCTGCGTCCAAACACCCTATACACAAATATCCAAGTCAGGCACTCTTTGTACTTTTTAAAGTTCATGTGAGTATGATGCCCTCAAAGGTATTAAAAGTTAATAACATTTAAGGATAAGACCACTATTACTTACCTCTTCAGCTTTGAAGCCCAGTGAGTTGCACCGCTCAGCATATTGCTTCCTGGTCTTTGAGCTATTATTTGTGACAAAGAAAATCCTCTTTCCCTATCAAGTAAAAATCAAAGTATTTTACTGCAGTCGTACGAGGCTGAGTGTTGTCTACTCTACTTATAGTATATACACTTATGCAATCAGTATTTAAATTTTCAATTGTACCTTATATTGACAGAGAGATGGAGAAGCGTAGGTGACATACAGTTTTATCCAAACAAAAAATCTAATCTTTGTGAAATTGAATTCAAATTTCTCCCTCATAGAAGCTACTAGATGTACATTAAGTTGAAATAGAAAATAGATTGAGGTAGAACAAGGTAGAAACCAGCGAACAAAGAAATGCATTGTGCATGTCAATTCTTCCTCATAATGTTGCTATCTGTCAATGCTGAAAATGACTGCACCGAGGTGTGCGCTAGGAGATGTTGTATAGTGGCGACTAGGTTTCCAAGTCATAAGCGCCACTCTTCAACCGTTGAAAGCTGTAATCCAGCATGAAGCATGTAACTACAAGGCCGGACATGCAGTGGCTGGTGACAGCACTTCATGAATGGAGCTATACCATACAGGAGGGTTCCTTTTTCTGCATGAACGACGCAAACAATGAATAAACATTAAATAAGCTTACCAAGCTTCTCATCAAGTTCAGTGTTTCCACAGCTCCTTCAGTAGCCTGTGCCTTCTCATCCCACAAGACACCTTAAATACAAAAAACACGTGGTTAGCGGTTAGAGTCCTGAATTGTGAAATGTGTTATAATAGACTCGTTAGCAATTTGAACACTAAGACTATTCTTATAGCAACGTGAGCATCAAAACAATTGAAGAAGCTTTACAACTCATATTATAGACTGAAACAGTGCATGACGCCTGAAACATCTGGATACAACTGGTGTATTGAAAACTTCAACTCGTAGACAGCTTACCATCACAGTCAAACATGAATGTGTCTATGTCCTTCAACATATCAGCGTTTTTCTCACTAAGCTCCATGTCGCCACAAGTCCTACAATGTTTGATTCAGTAATCAGGTGACACCTTTAGCTTGAATAAATCCAACACATATCAATAGTTATGAGTTAAATTTTTTCCTTGATTTGTACCTTGATAAGTCTAGTTTCCAGCGCCAGCATCTGCTGTGACATGAGAAACTGTTTTTCTTGTATGTCATTTAACACTTCTGGTCTGCATCAATTTGGATACTGGAACAGCTTTTGAGGGTTATACACACATGGGGACAATAAGTGGGCTCCCAGTAGGTAGGGCATTCCAGTCCTTGGCAGTACGGATGAAACACAATCTCTGGTAGTGGAGGGTGGTTGACGCACTAGGGATGAAGTACTCCTCCGCATGTTTCCTAGCTGATGAAGCTGTCTGTTTTATCATCATTACCAAGTAAACGAGGGTGTTCAGACACTGGTCTACGGCCACAAGTTTGGATACCAAGGAGTTAGTGCTTGCTCGGAATAACTTGTCTGTATCTTGATCATGGATATGGGCAAAATACATACATGCATGCAGGTCACACAAAGCTGAAACTTGCATAGCAAAGTATAGTCTGTGCCGGATCAGTCTGGAGAACAAGATTCACCAGGGTAATTAAATATTCCATTCTCCCTGGTTACACACCTCTTGCAAGAGAAGGGTCATGGGTTTGTTGTTTGACTTTAGCTTACAAGTAAGTAACATCTACACAGAAAATTTTAAATAAAAATAGAGATGAAATTGGACATATTTCAGGCCCAAAGTTAGTAAGTGAACTCTGTGCTTGTAGAGGGTCTGAGAGAAGAGGGTAAAATAGTCAAGGTCACCACATACTCTACTTTATTTTTACATTTCACTGTAAATAAGGTGAGAAATACTAGGGGTTCTAGGAAAAAATAGGAAACTTTGGAGAAGTTCTTCTAGCCTATGGACTAGATAGGTAAAATTTATATTTGCTCCGGCTTGTACATTGACGCTCGCTATGGACAAAACTTTTAGATTTGAGAATACAGCTATGTCAAGACAATTTATAGACACATATATGTGACATAATCATTTGCACTATTAAACTGTCATTATTAATGTCAGTTATGTTAACTATAATTGCATCCAATCACCAGAGAGTAAAGCAACTGCAGATGAAATAGATTTATGGATAAACTAAATCAGAATTGTAATTTTGTCGAGTATGCCAAGCTAGTGGGCCCTGAGAGTCTCTGGTTTTACATAAAATTGCCAAAATAATATCCCATGTCATACAGATAAAATTTGATGTAATTGGCTCCGAGAGAATTCATGCATCATCTTAATTGGTTGCCACCCCAGACTCTCAATTTTTTCTTTCTATTGAGAGTCACTCACACTCACAGTCGCCTACCACTACCTACTACTTACACACTCAGATTTTTGCCATGCATATAGTAGAGTTGGCCTGTCTATTCATGGGTCCCTGGGGGTTGCATTATTATTCGACATGTTATTGTTTATAGTCAGAGTGTAGGCAGGGAGAATTCTCCCTGGTGTAGGCATCTGTAATAAACAGATGATATTTATAAATCATGTATACTACTTTGCATATATATAGATATATATAACATGTTCTATGTCCATATTTATGTCATATATATCAAGCTCTTTAGCAAAGTATACATGCATGCAAGAATAAAATTCTGCTTTTGCTCAACAACATCTTTCTTCATTCTTTCAAAGATCTGAAGGAGAATGGTGGTAACAATGCTATAAATAGGTGAGCACAAAGGAATGTCATCAACACCGAATATTGAGTATGTTATCTCAAACACTCCGACATCACATTCAAATGAGAGGCTTAGTACAGGAGGGTTACTAAGCAGGAGGTCCGAGTTCAGAATCAAGAAGAGGAACGCGTCACGTGTCCAGCAGTGGCAGTGTGTCTCTATCAGTTATGCATTTCTCATTCTGGTAAGTCTGTAAACACATAGGTACAATAAGTCTCAACGATCGCTGCACAAATAATGGTTGTGTTAAAGTTGATAGTTGTTTTGGTCTTCATCTTGATACATAGAAAAGTACTTTGATATTTTTGGGCAATTATTTTGTGTTTGGATATAACAACTGCAGTACGGCCGTATTTATTTGTCAAACATATAAAATCACAAGTAAGGTGTGTCTGATATTTTATCGACATTTCTTGTTTGCAGTGAAGCATTATTTACTTCACATCTTACTTTTTTAGTTTGGCGGCCTTGCGCTTGTTTGTCATTCCATCTATCAGATGTATGTGGTGGAAGTATTCGACAAGGTCATTGACTCGTTTGACATGACGAGATCAGTTGAGTTGGCGAGGAAGTTGCCTCCGCTTTCACTTATGATAGACCAAACTTTGCTGTCATTAGGAGCTGTCACTACATGGGTTATATTGTCTTGGTGTGTACTTGGAGGCTACAGAAAATACAGAGCCTGTATAACTGCTGTAGGTTTTTACACATGCTTGATTGTTGTTTTATTTGTGAAATCAATAGACTCTAACAAGAAAAACACTGATAGGCATCGGGCCAAAATGTATTTCAAGTATTAGTCGGTGTTTTACCATCCTGGCATATCTGATTATTAGGCTATTTAGCTGCACATTCAGCTAAAATCACACAATCTTTTATCAAATCACTGCATTTTTATAGTGGCTGCCTTTCTTGGTTTAAATATGTGACAATATTGTCATCAATTGATGCCTTTCTTTTCACTTTCAGGGGGTTGGGTCACTGTTCATCATTGCCACAGTTTCCATGTCATTAGCAATTTCTCTCATCTTCACAGAGCACCAGGTAGGCCAGTACTGTTATTCCGGCACTACAACTGATCAATTTTGGTGCAGAATTAATAAATTGCTGGTGTTGTTCATTTACATTAAATCTGATTCTTTCACCAGACATTAGCTTTAATTAAATGCTACACATCTCCTATTGACTAGAATTTTCATATGAATCTAAAATGATATGATATAGAATGTATGATATGATATATATAATACTATAAAACTGATATGAACTGTCTTTGAAGATTTTCTATTTTCATATCGGAGTGTCCTGTATCAAAATTTCTCCTGGAAAGATTCAAGCTATGTATGGTTTTTTTTTCTCAATACACCTCACATGTTTAGTTTTTAGACATGGCTAAGATGCCAGAGATCACAGAGTACGGAGTAGTAAACGCATCAACAATATTTATCACTGAATATCAGAAAATTGTAAGTTTCCTTATATAAAATATTTCACTCAGCTTCTTTCATTTCTGTTACCCTTCTTAGTCTGCCTCTATAAATGGTAAATGTAATAATGGGAAACAGTTTAGATTAGCATCAACAGTAGGTAAAGTAAAGTGGCTAAAGAAGCTTGATTAGCTGGATTGATTAATCACCCTACCCATGAAGTTATTAATGTGAAAAGGCCAAGTTATTATGAGGTTTTCTCCAACACGAATGTACATCTTAACTATTTGTTTATATTATTGTTAAATTTCTTATGCCGTGACTTATGATATGACATCGATTCGGTTCTGCTCAACTTCCAGATTAAATGTTGTGGCAGCAATGGTGCTGCTGACTATGCTAAGTCGCCATGCTTTTTGCATAAGAAAAGAGCAAACTGTACAATGAGAATATCAAATCACACTGCTGTGCCTTTATCATGCTGTAAAAACTCCACAGAGTCTCCTAAATGTAACCGCGGTAGTTCGCCGGGACAACCTGCTGATACCACCAAGGTGTATATGAGGGTATGTTTCAAACTTACGTTGTGAAGCTGCTGCATTGCTTTTTTTTCAGCATCCTTATATTGTCACCTGTGTATTGTGTCATGATAATCTGTGTTCAGTAAGGGTATGTAGTAGAAAGTTATGTATGATATAGCTTGGTTGGGCAGTCTTTTCCAACCAGATTCCCTTGGTGTTTCACTAAAGGATGATTAAATGTTCTCATTGTGCCAGTGCCCTAAAGCCTATGAGCAAATCTGACAAGATGAGTCTAAATTAGATGACATTCTTACTAGAAATAGTATACCTAGACGGCCTATGATCTAGTTTTGATTATTTACTGGCTGCGTATACTTTTCTGTAGATTTTTCTCTATCTGATTTATGCCTACAGGGTTGTCAGCCGATAATAGAAGCAGCAGTGAAGAAGAGATTCAGAGTTGTATCCTCTCTACTCATGGCCCTAGCTTCTGTTGTGGTGAGGCTAGTTTTAACCTTTTGTTACCATTAGATATGTCCCCAGGAAGAGTTAGCCATTGCTAGGACTTCCAACTGGGTGGAGTAGGTGCAACCATTGATAACAAGGTGCCAAATACTATAATTTGTGTCTGAGCACTGATACTCTAGCCTGGGCAGGCTGTCAGGTCGGGGTGGGTGGGTGGAGAGGGGGGAGACAGCCTGGGTGAATCCGTCGTGACCTCTTCAAGGCCCTGACACAGACCTGTCTATTTTCATAAATTCGGATTTACGATCAAGAGCCAACTAACACAAATATCTTTGTTAGTTTGACCAAGGAGTAGTCCTTGGTTTGACATTTGATTCTTCTTCTTATCCAGTGTGATTTCCTGTTCATTTGGCATGTCATACTGTTTGTAAAACTACTACGTACTTAGGCTTAGCTAGTAGCGACTGGCTGGAGTGAAGAAAATTTATTTACTAACTTCAGCATCCTGATCAATAGACATCGATACACAGACATCAACTTAGTCTATTTCTATATTGTGCTCACATGACCAATAGACCATAGAATAAATTCGAACAACTCTTATTTTATTCCGAATTCACTATTGTAATTCGTTTATGAGTTGTCCTCTCTTACCAAATGGAATCACCCAGGCTGTCTCCCCCTCCCCATCCACCCCCCCCCCCCCGACCTGACAGCCTGCCCAGGCCAACTGAGACTCCATGTAAAGCAGCATTTGGAATCATATTTCTTACAAAAACAACGACTGCATCAATTTGCACGAAATTTACTCATTTCACTTACTAATTAGTAGACGGTGAGACTGATTTGGTTAGATGTTTATTTTACTTATGAACAATAATGGTTGTCCAATTTCAAGCGAAATCACCAATCTCAAAAAGCTGTTTTGTGATAACCTCAATTTTAATTCAGTCAAATTGTATTTTGGCGAATATACCTGTTATTATCTATTATATATCGGCAGATATGTGGACTTCCTTGGTTGTGTTGCCTGTATAAAGCAATTGCAGATCAGAAGCATTATGCAGACATAACTCATGATATCGCGAAGATTCAGTATAGATGTCACCATCATGGCACTTGTAATCGCAGGTAACAGTTGCTGACTTTCTTTCCGTTGCAATCTAAACTTAGCTATTTAAGTTTTTGCCTTAGAATAACTCAATCTACTAACTCAATCAGTTTTACTATATAGTAAAAGTGATTGAGTTAGATCTCTTCAGCATATCCCAACTTCGGCCTTGTCCTTTCAATGTGCGCCACTTTTTTTGGCCCTGTGTTGCAAAATAGTATCTTGTGATCAAAGCTGTTTGAAAAGTGTGCCCACAATAACTGAACGGCAGTGCAGATGTGAAAGGCACATCACTATTGTGAGTGACAAAACGCATTTTGTTCTTCCCTGCTGTACCCACAAACGTCGCAAATGTCAAAAAGTTGAGAACGTCGAAATGTCGCAATTGTCAAAGCGTCACAATCGTCAAAATATCGCAATCATCAAAAATGTCGCAAGTCAAGGTTTTTATAAGCGTCACAAAAGTTCAAACCTACTAGCTTTGCAAATTTCACAAATCAACTGAATGCCAAACATACATAACTGCAGGCTTTGTTTGGAGATGTCAATCCGTGATAAACGTTGCAGTTTCCTAGTCAATTACTTTTTTATTAATATATTGGGTATCATTTTCTTATTCCAAACAATATCAAATATGAGAACTCATTTTTTGTATTATTTGTGAATTGCAACCAAAAACAATCAATTGGATATCCGCAAATTTCCTCAAACACACAAATTTCAGTGAGCGATTCCTGTATGAAAGAAATCTAACTCATGACTATGATAGGTATTCCATAATCTTGGATTGTGAGACTATCTTACACACACTTGCATTTTTCAAGTAGCAACAATCCACATGTGGTCCATGTACAATCAACCATTACAATTTATTTAGTAAGCCACTGTTGCGAATACGCAGTGCATGATATAAAACAGATGGTCGGGCACTCCTGAGTTGGTGTAAAAAACATAGACTTGCAAGAGTTACCAATAACTGAAAAGTTTTCCAAATTTGTTGGAACCATCCATAAAGAATGTGCTATACCTCATGATGGTTCGGGCACTAGTAAAAAAACTACATTACAGGGAATAAACCAGTAACTATTGAAACACTGCTGCCTCTGCCAAGCATATAGACATATCTGAGAGTAATTTTACATTCTTACAATGTATAAAATAAGGCACCAGCCACTCAATGATTCTAACAACCCCAGTTGTGATTGATGTGTTGTAGTTCGAGAGACTCTGTAGGCACTGAAGGAATACCGCTCCTGGTGGAAGGATTAGCAACAAGATCACCTAGGTAACCACATAATCGTATGGTGTGAACACATTAATTATATTACTCAGTGGTTACCTTGGTGGAAGTTCTTATGAAAGCCATGGTTACCAGTCTCTCCCAAATTTTTCCGCGACGCTGACCCTTTGAACCTGAATCAGCGCGGCTTGGTGGTCTAGGGGTATGATTCGCGCTTTGGGTGCGCGAGGCCCCGGGTTCAAATCCCGGTCAAGCCCAATCTTTTCTAGTCTGCTCAGAGAGTCTTGGACAAACTCCCTGTCTACTGAATAATGATTCATTAAAAAATATTTGGAGTTATCCACCCAGATAATGTTTTACTACTTGAATATGAATGGAATTGATAGTCCAAAGTATTTTATAACAAAAAAAATGTGGATGCAGCTGAAAAAAATTCAATTTTAAAAGTGTCCATGGCAAGCACCCCATGTGAATGCCGATTCCCCATACTTCAGAGTGTTTATTATATATTTTTATATTAGTTTGGATCGAACTCATGACTCTGCTTGATATTTCATAAACTTGCATTGTGAGAATATCTTCCACATTTGCAACTTTCAAGTAGCAACAATCCCCATGTGATCCAGGTACAGTCACTCATTACAGTTGAAGGGGATCAACCAGTACCTATTGAAACACTTTTGCTGCTGCCACGCAATTAAGCATACTGTCTTTTGAGACTCAAAAATTATTAATTTTACATTTATTGCTATGTATACATTGAATTCCATATCTGGAATAGCATCATTCGCTTTCTTTTGCAAAACAAAGGGCTTGCAAAAATAGCCAGTCCCTAGTAGCAATCTAGAAATGCCCAAATCATCGACACTGTAGGGGTATAATTACTGTTTGCAATTTTGCAAACAAGACAATTTCTCAGGCTAATTATTCATGCTACTAGGGACAGCCAATCAGATAACAGTCAGATGGGTCCCTGTGTTTAGTGACCTAACTGTATAACGCTATGATACTATTTCCATTCTATGAGAAGAATTTGATTCAGTGTATGTATAAAATAAGGCACCAGCCACTCAATGATTCTTACAACCCCAGTTGTGATTGATGTGTTGGAGTTCCAGAGACTCTGTAGGCACTGAAGGAATACCGCTCCTGGTGGAAGGATTAGCAACGAGATCCCCTAGGTAACCACATAATTGTATGGTGTGAACATATTAATTACATAACTCAGTGGTTACCTTGGTGGAAGTTCTTATGAAAGCCATGGTTACCAGTCTCTCCCAAATTTTCCGGCGACACTGACCCTTTGAATCTGAATCAGCGCGGCTTGGTGGTCTAGGGGTATGATTCGCGCTTTGGGTGCGCGAGGCCCCGGGTTCAAATCCCGGTCAAGCCCAATCTTTTCTAGTCTGCTTAGAGAGTCTTGGACAAACTCCCTGTCTACTGAATAATGATTCATTAAAAAATATTTGGAGTTATCCACCCAGATAATCTTTTACTACTTGAATATGAATGGAAGTAATAGTCCAAAGTATTTTATAACAAAAAAGATGTGGATGCAGCTGAAAAAAATTCAATTTTAAAAGTGTCCATGGCAAGCACCCCATGTGAATGCCGATTCCCCATACATCAGAGTGTTTATTATATATTTTTATATTAGTTTGGATTGAACTCATGACTCTGCTTGATATTTCATAAACTTGCATTGTGAGAATATCTTCCACATTTGCAACTTTCAAGCAGCAAAAATCCCCATGTGATCCAGGTACAGTCACTCATTACAGTTGAAGGGGATCAACCAGTACCTATTGAAACACTTTTGCTGCTGCCACGCAATTAAGCCTAATGTCTTTTGAAACTCAAATATTATCAATTTTACATTTATTGCTATGTATAAAATAAGGCACCAGCGACTCAATGATTCTTACAACCCCAGTTGTGATTGATGTGTTGGAGTTCCAGAGACTCTGTAGGCACTGGAGGAATACCGCTCCTGGTGGAAGGATTTGCAACGAGATCTCCTAGGTAACCACCTAATCGTATGGTGTGAACATATTAATTACATAATTCAGTGGTTACCTTGGGTGAAGTTCTTATGAAAGCCATGGTTACCAGTCTCTGACAAATTTTCGCGACGCTGACCCTTTGAGCCTGAATCAGCGCGGCTTGGTGGTCTAGGGGTATGATTCGCGCTTTGGGTGCGCGAGGCCCCGGGTTCAAATCCCGGTCAAGCCCAATCTTTTCTAGTCTGCTCAGAGAGTCTGGAACAAACTCCTCAGTCTGCTGGATTATGAGGCATTAAAACAATGTGAGTTTGAGATCAGATATTATTGCCAATTTCCAACTGAGTATGAATGGAAGTAATAGGCCAAAGAATCTTAAATCAAAAATTATCTTAGATGAGTGCAGATAAACTCAATATTTATGATGGCAGTCATCATCAGATTCTATTTCTGCCAGCCGAAGTGTTATGAAATTTTGACATCAAGACATATCATAATAATGCCGCTTGCTATTTGTAGGCAGTGCCACCACAGTTTTCCTATACTTGCACCTCCCCTGAGCGTTCAAGCAAGCCGACTTAACCCTTACAAAAGTGAACCTATTCCCATAATACAAAGGAGCTCTCCGTTTGATGATATGAATCCTGGTCCATCACCATTTATCTCAGCCTACACAGTTGACCCAAATCCACCCCTGTATGGCTCTGGTACATCATATCCTTCATACCATACTGAGATGGGTAGTCTGTACCCTCGCCCCAGTCACAATAGGATGGGTAACAATGTCAATGCCAATGCTCATCTGAGTACTTCTAATATCAAGTTCCCTCTTGCTACGGTGGTGGATCCAGATACGGAGCTTACTGAAGGGGGTGACTTACCTTTTGATAGACTGGTTGTTGTGCCTATTCAAGGTAGGTTGAATTTTCTTAAAATGCTAATAAAAAAAAGGAAGTTTTGCGTAAATGATGTGATTGTGGTGAAAGTGAAAATGTCGTTTGTATTCAGACAAGAGGCTAGGATAAATACTATATAGTGGAATTAAATGAGTTTTAAGCAATGGTAGCTGACTCTGTGCAGTCAAATATCTCCAAACCCACCACATAGCTTTGTTGTAAGGAGGGGTGGGGAATGTGCTTAGGAACACAGCAACATTATCCTCAAAAACAATCAATTGACCTCACAATGCAACTGTGACCAGACTTCCAGAGAGGGAAAAGTCAGGACTAATATATCTCATTATTGAAATGATCTCCATAGGAATAGAAACATGTGTCAGGGGGCCTTTTTCTAACACGCCCTATAACATTGTTTACAGAGAGGAATCACAAACACAGAGTGAGGTCGGTGGCTCTCTCTAGAGCTCCTACCCTCTACAATGAATACAGTGATGTGAATCTGATGATGGACAATCCAAATCTGGGCTACTTTGGACAGCATCTCTACAAGTAAGATTTAAATCATCTAATCTAGATGAGGGAAGTAATCATATGAGGAAAGGTTCTCTTTTTCAAAGTTGGGAAACTTTTGGCTAGCTAACACCTGCACATTACTTTTATGATAGTTGAACTCCCGCATGAGCTTTTAATTTTTGCGCTAGCTTACATTAAAGCTAACTAGCTAAACTAAACTTCTCTAAGGTGTATTAATTTTATCTCTTTATTTTACTTTATATAATTTTGTTGACAGAAACTTTCGATGGCTAAGTTTGTAATTTGATAGTAATTTCGAGTTTTCTTCATTCCAATTCTGCATACTTTTTGAAATATCATTGAGAAAGCTAGGTCATTTACATCTTATTTATCAAACATCATCTTCTAGATGGACTCGGTTTCAAGGTGCTAAAATATAATGCAAATAGTGCAAACATAATATTTGCTGTGACTCAATCTCACATTAGGTCAATAATATCCATGTAGACAGACCCTCCTTGATGTATGAGTCACTCGCCACTTGCCACTCGGTCATATTTACGTCATGTGGTTATATGTTGCCTTATCACAGCTAGATGTCGAATTTATAGCATATCTTGCGCTGCCAAGTCTCACTACTTATCAGATATTAACCTACCATAGTACAATACTGCAAGGCTGAAACTGTCATTTACACACCCCACTGTTATCTGGCTCTCTTTTTTCTAAGAGGGCTGAGGTAAAACTTTAACTTACATATAGACAGTAGAACCACAAGGGACCTAAGTTATTGTGAGTCCTGATCTAAAGGGAAGTGGACAGCCAAAGCCTGGAAGGCCTCATCATGGGCGGGCATCGGACCCCGTGACCAAGAGGCAACAAAAGTTTTTACCCATTGAATTCCATATCTGGAATAGCATCATTAGCTTTCTTTTGCAAAACAAAGGGCTTGCAAAAATAGCCAGTCCCTAGTAGCAATCTAGAAATGCCCTAATCATCGACACTGTATGGGGTATAATTACTGTTTGCAATTTTGTAAACAAGACAATTTCTCAGGCTAATTATTCATGCTACTAGGGACAGCCAATCAGATAACAGTCAGATGGGTCCCTGTGTTTAGTGTCCTAACCGTATAACGCTATGATACTATTTCCATTCTAAGAGAAGAATCTAATTCAGTGTTTTTACCACTTGGCCATTTGGCTGATATGGTAACACAATAACAACATTTTCCCAATGCAGCCTTGGTCTAAAATTACTAGGAAGATCAGGTCAAAGTTTTGTAATTTTAAATTACCCATTACCCATTCCAGAAGCCTACATTCATGTTACTTTTCATCACCATTAGAATCTCACTAGTCTATTGTTTACAATTTCAAGGTCAAAGAGTGCTTTACCAGTAGGTTCAGTGCCTTCAGGTATATTCCACATCACCCCTTCACCAGCACCTCACTACACCAGTACTATCGGTGGATTCTATCAGGATTTTACGGAGACTGAAACTGAGAGTGAAGAAGGGGAGGAGGTTGCTACAGCACCAAAGTATGCATCAAAGTTCATCATACTTTTTTATCGCTTCCTACATGCAGCTGTAAAGTATTGCGTTTGAGAACTTAAGCTGGGATTAGAATCTAGAGCCATTAACACCTTGGTGTTGAAGGGTAGGCTATGAGACCTCAAATGTGATTGAGGCGCATCTTCAGATTAGATTCGGTGTGGTCCAAAAATCTGTGAATTACGTATCTCATGACTTCTAATTCTAGGAAGAGACTGAGGAGAAAACGACCTCTAAGGAGAAGGGGTGGTATGAGAAGACGACCCTCACTTAGAAGGTCAAGGTCAAGCAGCAGACTCCGCAGACCGAGAATAAGGCGTCGCAGGAGCAGATTCTAAATATAACAATTATTGAAGACACACACCATTACTGTATCACTGGGGTATATTGCTGCAAACCACACTGCACCATTTCACCTGTTTTCTCGTTCAAACCAACATCAACTTGCTCTATCGAAAAACAGATTTTACTACTTGTAGCTGTCATTTTCTGTACGAAGTGTACTTTGTCGAAAACTATGTGTTTCTTATTTTTTCTTGTATTTTGTCCATACACAAATTTCGAAATCAACAATGATTATGAAGAATCTCAATTAGGTTTGTCTTGCAAGTTGGCCCTTGGTACGAGTTGAAATTCAAATTATCAAAATTATCTCGGATGGCTTTGAAGTATTTATTAAACTGAATTACCTCCCATTTTGCTTCTTATCACTTCTTATCACTGTTTACTATTTACTGTACCCACGTATATGTAAAAACAAACCCATTACATGAAGGCTTGATAAAGTCACCATAACCACTTGAAACTAATAACACTGACATTTTGTTAAATTCCAATGAAATTAGTCAGTGTGAGGAAGAAATTGTCGAAGCAGTCTAATTTTTAAAAGTTTAGAATCTCACATTGAAATGGAAGACGACAGAACATGCTCAGCCAAGTGGCCGCGATATGCACTTTACGGATACGCTGCGATATCTGTGGTGGGTGAAACTGCATAATTTTATACATTATTACATACTTCATTGTCAATTGAACACTCACCCAATCATCCCAGAGTTGTGTTGAAGTTCCCCTGCTAACGGAGATGATTTGGCATCGACAAAACTTTGACCATTGACAATCAAAAGTCAATTTGGTATTCTCATTGTTTTCCTTTCAGATTGTTGGAGCCAGTCTGATTGGTATGGGAGTTTATTTCTTTAAAAATGATTCGGGATATAAAGAGATGTTCTCTGTCACTGTTAAAGGTTAGTTGATGACTTTCATTAGAGTGGATTTTACCAAAGCTTTGTAATCGATATAATATGGCCATTATTTTTATTGGCATATTGATATTCTCATGTTTTTGGCGGACAACTGACCCATTAAATATCCTGTAAGAAATCCACAGATTTGTATTGAGGCTATTTATGCTATTATCTAGTACCTACAACAGTGATTGTATTGGACATTGTTAACCAGAAAATTTGGGCTTGATAGTAGTGATGTAGTTGATCATGTTTCGTCCAGTCTGTTCAGGCACCAACTTAGGTTTGTCTCGACACAACAGTCCCCAATTAAATCACCCAGTCTTAGTTCCTAATTATGATAAGATATGATGGACTTGAAATTACTTTGGCCACAATTCAACACGGGTTTGATATAACAAAACCTTGAACATTGATAGTTGCCATTTTAGTTGGCTATGTTCCAAGATTATTCTGTAGGTAAGCTGTTGTTTGGCCAGATGTGTAGGGTTTAATAATCCAAACGTGCAAAAACCTCATCACAGTCAGGGAAACTCCAATGATGATTCGTTCTATTTTAGTTGTGGCACCTCCAGATATAGACTTGACATCATTTGTGTACATCACATCGATGGTGATTGGTGGTTGTATGGTCATATCCTCTCTCTCATTGGCTGTCTGCGGTGCTTTTAAAATGAACAGATCATGTATAGCTGCGGTGAGTCACGTCTTTACATGCGACTTTCATTCCCCCATTGCTCAGTCGTTCATGACTAGATTTGGCATACTGGATTTTGAATTTTTAACAACACAAGTCCATTTTTAACACGGAGATAGGTCAATTGGTGATATGACGCTGGTTAGGAGGAAGGGCAGTAATGATAACAAATTGCCATATGCAGTGTGCTCAGTGTTATCAGATGTTATGATGATTAATTTTCTATATATTACAGTATATGACATTTGCCATTTTTGGCTTCCTATTAGCTGGAGCGGTTGGGTTTACATTGATTGCACATGAACCAAAGGTATCGTTTATTTCCATCCACCCAATATCATTTTTTGACTTTATAAGCTGCATCCAGTGTTCAATTAACTTCTATCCCGCCAATGTACAGTGATATTTTTTTTTTTTAAAACCAAGAAAATATAAGAGTTATCCATTTGTGGAAGTAGGCAAGACAACTCTTGAGTTACTTGTTCAAATATTATTGTCCCATTTGAAAATTTTAGCTGATAATGGTTGCCCACTCAATATATATGGTATTGGTAGTCCAAATGTCTCTATGATATATTACAGTTTGTAGAGGAGATAAACGCCAGCTCACTGAAGTCTACAGAGGATAAATTAAAACTTGATATATTTATGAAGATCTTGATGATAATAACGCTAGCTGTTGCTGCGTTTCAGGTGACTTTTAGAAAAAAACTTTTGACAACTGAAAGTTTACGACTAAGCTATTTTCATGTAAAGAGTTGTTGCTGGCATAAGTCTTACCAGAACTCAACTGGAGAATTTCTTTTGTACTGGTTATCTTGATCTACTAATTATGAAATTTACGTAAGAGTAAAAGTTCCAATATATAACAACTCCAAGTGATCATTTGTGATAGAAACGTTTTCAAATAAAAATGTTATAATGTTATAAATGACTAGACTATAATTGATGCAAACAAAACCTGTAGCTTCGAGATCTGCTTGAAGGCTACTTCTGCCATTTCTGACGGTTGTGGTTTAAATTAACATTCACTAAGCTAAAGTTTTTCGATATTTGTAGATGATTGGCATTGCACTCTCTTGTTGCCTGCAAAGAGCGATCGAGGATATAAACAAACTTTAATCTTGGACCTCGCGATAATCTTACACAATATAATAAACACCTATGTTACATAACAATATCTTAGCTACAGTGCTGTTTATTGCTGGCCGATGCTGATGACCCTTTGGTATTCTAGCTTCAGATATGGGTCTAAGGGATGCTTGGAATATGTGAAACTCAGATAAATGCTGACGTAGTCGTGCAAAAGCACTTGTGTAAGTCAAGTGCCAATTATTTTCGCTACTCATTGACATCACCGCCTGATTGGACCAACTTAACAGGCCGATGCCATTTGAATCTTATTTTCTTAATAAAGTAATATTTATCTAGCTATCTGCAGAAAATTGGTTAACACTTATGCGGTCAATTATGAAATTGCGACAGTAAAAGCTCCAAATGGTCATTTATTTGTATCATTCACACTTAGACGAGTTCATCTAGATCTCGGTAAATAAGATTTCAGTGGATTTTCAGAGCAATCAATTTACTCCTATTGATCTTAACGCATTAGCCACTCAATTAAAATACATAATACATACTATCCAAATCATTTGCCAAACTGTGACAAACACCAGAAAAGGACACATTAGAAAATAAAATCATGCTGTAACTTATCATTGTTGTTAAGTGTTACTCGAAAATTAAAATGCTTTTGTTAACATGAGCATCTTATAAACTACACATTCTATGATGTCTTGTGTTCCATAATTTTGTGCCTCTAATCAATTCTTTACCAATTAGCTCAAAAATTTGCTGCCGTAAGTAACTCATCCATCAATAACACTGCCTAAGGCTGACTAGATAATGGATATTGGTGTAAATTGCTAGTTAGAGAATTTTCGGGTTGCAATGTTGATTCAGCGCTGGGAATCTAATTGTCGAGGTGGTAACTGACAGAGGTCAAAGTTTTATTAACCACCTGCAAATCTGATTACTGTGTAATGAATCCCGGGGCTAATGACAGGCGACCATGGAAGTGAATGCTGATTTACAAGAGGTGTGTTTATTTAACTTGTTATTGTTCTGATTGGAAGGAGCTGACACAGTAGGATTCTGATTGGTGAATAATCCCGTTCACTGTACGAGGTATTGTACTCTTGGGCTTACGGTAGTCAATCTGGGAGTTCCTTGTTTCTCAGTTTAACAATTTCGTTTTGCTTGTGCCTGGAAAGTACACAAATTGCTTCTTGCGCTGCATTAATTCGGCAAACACAAATCACTTCACACCTGCGATTCAACATCCAACAGAATATGTAATATATTTATTGACAGCAAGATTAGCAAGGAATTTGAAATTAATTTATAAACTACCATTCTGCCTAGATCCTTCATTCTAACACCACTATGCCTCTGGAGTCGTTTGAGTTTGATGCTGGTGATGTCACAGGATCGCTAACTCTGGCAAATTACAGTGGCAGCGATGCCACACAGGAAACGGTGACAACACTGAATTACTACCTGCCACATGAGAAGCTATTGGAGGGATTAGCGCTGATGGTGGTCGGCGTTGTGGGGATAATCCTGAACATCATAGTGCTGATATTTACGCTGAGCTGCTCCAACCTAAGGATAATGATGAACGGATTCACATTGCACGGCTGTTTTGTGGATATGTTCAAGGTAATGACAATATCTATGTCTATGCCCATGTCTATGTCAAGTTTGTACTTTTAATTTCCATTTCTCTTGAGACTTTTGTCAATTATAATAATGCAGTTCTATAAACCAGCAATATCTAGCTGTTGCATGGTATAACTTGATCAATGATCAGAAAAGACACGTTACCAGTTTTGCCTGGCAGCATCACAAGTTCTTTTTAAAATAAGTCAACATGTCCTGTTAAAAAAGTGCCTATAACATGATCTTATTTTTTTAAGTTTAAGATTAATACTTTTTAAAGTTAAAATCTGACCTACCTGCCTCGTTCTGTCACGTTCTGTTACCCCCAAAACCTCTTTCATGGTTTGAACTAAAATAATATCAGTATCACCTCAGACAGTGAAGTCAATTATCTAATTGGTTGATTTAAATCTGAATTTGGTTTTGTAGAGTGCTCTATGTATACCTTTCGCTCTTACCCTTCTAAACGACACACTGCCAGATTACTGTGAAATACTAGGTACCACTTATGTGGTCATGCAAACAGCAGGGTTGTTCAATCTATTGGCCATGGTACTGGCGGAGGCCTACAACTTTCACGTACATAACCTAAACGAGAAAGATCCAGATAGACAAGGAGCGTTTATGTGTGTTCTGTTTGGAATTATCATGATCTACTCTGGAAGTGTGATCATTCACCTTGGCCCGACCTTGATAGGAGGTCACTTCAAGTTCAACGATGATATTGGCAACTGCTTGTTTGCATATGGAGAAATAAAGGTGAGTTCGATTATGAAAGAACATCAGGAAAGAATACTAATAATAATCTTCGCAACCTATTTTTTAGGTACAACGAAAGGCACAATTTTCCTAGCTTGATTAGTTTACAATAAACATAATATATGCTACATACACACATCCAATATCCTTGTAGCTAATCTGTCCAACGTTATGATATGATGGAAAAGGACATGTTTACAGCATCCCCACAGTGCATCTTTCACCTGGAATTTCCAGAGAGCATAGCAATACCTTCTCAGTGAATAGATCTCACATAATTTCCATAAATTGTATAGATGGATAACTGCGACCTTTTTACCCAGAATTTCCAAATCTCACTGCCAAAAATGAATTGTGAGACACCTATTCATCAAGTTGATTGGTTAAGATAGATTCTGATTGAGTTTTGTGATCCTATCTTTCAGAGTTACATAGTGCAGAGTATGTGGATAGGGATAGTTACCTTGACCTTCATGATAATCTTCAGATATATCTATAAGTTCTATCGCCTGCTGAAAGCCAACGAGCAGTTCAGAATAACTGCTCTAGCTCGAAATGCAGCAGCGATAAGTAAAGGCGAATCGACAAGCGAAAGTATCTACGATATCGTATACAGGCTGAAAAAGAAAGTCAAGGTTCTTCTAGCAATGTCTCTGATCACTTTCATTTGCTGGTACCCGTTGTTTGTGTTTACACTCACTGATCTACACTATGAGAGGCCACGGTATCTTTACCGAATCTTGACAGTGTTTGCCTGGTCGCACAGCACTTTGACGCCGCTACCACTTCTTCTGATAGATAGATCATTTGGATGCTGGTTCCAGTTCAAGAGAATGATGGCAAAACGAAGGGAAGAAGAGGCGAGCCCTGAAGTCACGAGGCGCCTCTTGTCCAATCAGAGTAGGGATTCCTCTGCTCACCCGACCCCTAACCATTTTCCAAAGAAAATGCAGATGGTCACAAACTACTCAGGAAATGATCGAGGAAACAACAACGTAAGAACGAGTTTGATCAACTCGACACCACAAAGAAGTCATTGGCAATCCCCTTCAGCAAGCCCTCTGCTGAATCACACCCCAAAATTAAATCATACAAGTCCAAAACTCAACCATATCAAGGAAACAAGCCCTCAACATACCTACCCTATAGTTGAAAATCACTCGGAGAGATTGCCTGGATTTCCAACTGATCCCTCTGACAAGCGAGCCAGTTTCATTGGCAGCAGTGGTGGTGATTATAACCCTCAAAGAAACAGTTATACCGGAGCCAATGGCTACGGCAGCGTCAGAAATAGCCCAGCGATGTCTCAGAGAAGTGGAATGCTTTATGATAAGCTAAGTGCTGAGTTACACATGATTGGAGCCTCATTGCCCTCTCCAGCTGGTGCCGGGGATACACTGGAAGCTAGGGTAAATCAGGCTAGAGAGACTGATTTATTATTCGATGCTTCACCAACATATGACCTGCTATAACAGTGACATTTCCCATGACTTCAACAAGAAAAAAGGCAACAAACAATATTCAGCAAGTTGGGAGGATCTCTATAGCGCTTGCTGTAATCATCTGACATTTGACCGTAACAACCTCATTGACCTTGAAATAGGACCAATTATTGAACGAGTATATGACTATACGACTAAAAATATGGTCTACACGAATATGTTGAATGCAGAAAAACTGAAACTTATGCATCAGGTCTAGGTTTAACTACAATTACCAAAACGTATAGATGGGATGTTTACTTTCTTATGTGAACATCAGCGGAGATATTATATTCAACATCTGGGCACGCGATTAATTGCAGCCGAGAAATTGTTCTAGTTCCATTTATTTATATTGACCCTAGACTTATTCATTTCAGTCTGAATTAAGTTGTGTTATCAATAAATTCGATGGATTTATCCAATTAGACCTCTTGACTTAGTCATCAGAGTGCCCTAGAGTCAAGAACTGTCTACTCCTAGCATCCAATTCAGTAATGTGTGTATATTTAGCGGCAGAAACTAGGAATAATGTGCTAGATTTGGAGTATTTTTAAGAATGACATCATTTGGTTACCAATTATATGTACGAAAGATAGTGAATACAGCTCCAAAGTTACATTCACATGTATGATGATTACTTTAACCAAATAATACAGAATATATATAACACATGTCCAAAAGGAGTGAAGCATTTGCAGGAAGTGAAGTTTGACTTTGCACAGGCTTAAAATATTGGAATTTATCGCTAGCTAATATTTACCCCATCCTTACCTGGTTGAAATTGATACTAGCTAAGATAAAGTCAGCCCCTCAACAACCAGACTATAGCCAATATTTATCCATCTTGGTTACATCATCTACAAGCTAACTCTCTATAGTCTTTAGCATGATGCAATACTGGATATTTTCAAAACAAACCTGGGAGTGGAAGCACTGTATCCACAGCCTCATTAATGATCAACAGAGAAATTTTATAGTGAATCTAAATTTTCTTTATATATTAAGAATGCCAAAGCTAATGGCCAATAAGTTTTTCATAATAACTGATTGTATAGCAAAATGCCAGATAACAAACACTCATAAATATATTTTGCACATTTCAGAAAAATACAGCTCAAAAAGAGAAATAGGTTTGCGATTAGTAAATATAGGAGCAGAGCGCCAAGAAATTAAGGCGTAAATTACAAGCAGAAAACAATCATCATTGAGATTTTGGTTAAATGCATGCTAGGAACAGAGGGGCTATAACTTGAACATTTCATTTGCAGCGTATAGAAGCATGCATGGCAGGAGTTGCCTCATGCTACCTTGAAGAGCCTATCACAGGTCTCAATATGTAAAAAGTTATCTTCTGCAGTTTAAAGGGAGGACAAATCCAATCAATCACTAGCTTGTGTTTGAACAAACTTGTGTGTGCACCATGGGCTTTAATATTAAGTCTATGGCGGGCACTGACAGCAGTGTTGTGAGTGCTTTGCAACTAAGGGACAACTCTCAGTGCCAATATTATCAACAGCACAGTGTGACATTGCATCAATGGATTGTTGGAGATAATTTACTAAAGTGTCTCTTGTGTCTTGGTCTGGATTGAGTGGATACGTGGAATATCATTTTCATTGAAGGGTATATATTATGATCGAAGTAGTTGGTTAAGAATCAGAGGTCAGAGGTTATATCAAACAGGTCAAAGGTTAAGATCAGATAGGTTGGTCATGGTGAGTCAAATTTGTGTAAAGAGTCAGGTTTTTATAGAATATCGACAATTGCAAAGAGAGAGAACAACTTTAGCATATTCTAGTGTAAACATAGAAAAACAAGTAAGTTTGACATCACAGGGTCTGGCTATTTCACTCAAACAAGCAAACAACCATGGTCATATCAAGTAACAATATAATTCTCTGTTTTCTGTTGGAATGCAATATTGTGCAAAATCAATGGCAATTTGTTCGAAAACAAGTCTGGCATGAGTGGAAGTGGATACATTGGACACTGCTGTTTTGAGCGTTCATCATTAACTACAAATTGTAAATTTACGTCACAGAAAGAACTGTTTGGATTGTTTTTGAAACTTGCAAAATTAACTCAACAACATAGACAAAGATATGACCATGGTGTGTATGTGATAGAAGCGCAATCTCGGTCTAACTAGAAATATTGATATAACTACAGCAGAGCTTCATACCTACAGCTGTAGAAGTGTATCTAGTATAGTATAGAGAGGAAGGTGTGGTTGTTAAACAGAGAACAACACACCCATTATTCTGAAATAGAATTCATCTACATTGATTATTACTTTCCTCATACATAGCCTGTCTTGACAAACCTTGTTGGTTTGGTTGGAGGGGGAGGGGTGTTATTCCCCCTAACCTCACCAACAAAGCTTGTCAAAACAGGCTACCTCATAATGTTGTCAATCGCGAGGCAGTGCTTTGTAACAGTAGTCTATGTGCTCAGACCCTATATCGATAGATGCAACTCTAACAGGGAGTGGATAAATTCAACCAATTAGGGATCTAAAACATTAGACTGTCGCATAATTGATTTATAGACTATAGAAAATTTTAATTTTGATGGAGGAGGCAAGATGCATGTGATTTACCAGCATGGAGCATCAGAAATGAATAGTCTAAGTGCCCAGGTTCCAAATCAGGAGGGCTTAGACTGCAGACATAAAATTTGGAGAAATAATCTTGATTCAAGGTTTGTAGGACAGTGGCTAGGTAAAATGCATGCATTCCGTATCATTGGGTCAAGGAATCTTACGTGCATAAATTTCTTATTAATTTTAGGGCAAAACATCCGCAAGAAAATGCGATTAGTGAACAACATTTCTTCCCTGCAACACGAAATGAAAAACTGATTGCAGCAATGATTCAAAAGGAAACAATTTAATATGACAAAATCTACCTTCATTATTGGCAATCCCCCATATACCCAGATTGCTAATAGTTGAACAAAAATCAGCAGTTAGAAGACTCATAATCATAATATTTTTCCAAAATATTTTGGACAAAAACTTAACAACAAAAAATCCAATAAATTAATAATATTGTTTTGCAAAAAACCTATATACAAATTCAAAAATTAAAGCACAGTTTAAACAAAATAATCTAATATTAGGGGTATACTGTTTGTAAGGTAACGCTAGAACTCACGTATATTAGTGAATACAGGAGCTGACTGGCGGTCTGATTTGGATGGGGGTATCTCTGGAGCTGATTCAGATCTGGACATGGCATAATTCTCTATCGCTCTGAGCAAGTAAACATATATTATAAGGGCTATACACACACATATATATCTATATATATATATATATATATATGATACATGATATAAATACCCATTTCCAACCCAAGTGCGGCTCTATCTAGTAAAGATGTTTTTATAAGGGGTAAACTGGTATTTCAGCAATAATAACAGCACATGTTTTTGTCCTAGAATTGCCGCCAGCGACACAGACATGATCTAAATCAATGGTTTATTATCAAGCATAGGATATTCTCACCATTCTCTATATGCCATATTTATTTGAGAGGTAAAATAAAAATTTATGCTTATAATGCATGCACAGGCTATCAAGAGTGAACCATAGATTACAGTGGTTGTCTCATCTTGCTCTACTCTCATTGAAGAATATCATCTTATGATACAAAGGTAATATTTCAGATTTAGTAATGAATATTATGAAATAGGGAAAAATAAGCACATAGATTTTACTCACATTGAATGTCGGGTATTGTCCAGGTTCCTCGGTTGAGGGGGTAAGTCCTCCTCCGATCCCCCCATCCCAAAACGCGGTGGCACCTAAAATTCAAATGATTTTTTAGACTCAGTTAATAGCGCAGTAACATACCAAATGTCAAAGCGCATAATGCTGCTACTACAGCAATGGGTAGGGCGGAAAGGCTTGAGAATCTATGAAGTGCACCTTCAATATTAAATCGGAAGTTTTTAAGCTGCATATATACAGTTGACAAGTTGATAAACCTGGTCTTCCCTGAGAACCCAGGTGTGGAGACACCATAAGAATCATGTTAGTTATGGCTACCAGTTGGCGGTGACAAGTGTTCTAATCCTTTGAACCAAATAAATCTAACACCATCACAAACAATATCAAGTCATTGCATGTGTGTGACCTTGACCCCTGACCTTGACTTGTGGACAAACCTATTTTTTTCGGATATAAGCTAGAAGTAGAGTCTGCAATGGGATAAATCAATAGAGAGTGAACGAACACTTAAAAATGGAACACAACACCAAAAATGAAGGACAGTGTTTATACCAGTGTATTAGTCAGGGCTGGTCATACGCCTGATAAGAGTGCTAAACTTGTTTTCTCGCTAAAATGAAAGTATATTAGTTAGTTTGCCACGCAAATGATATAACACTTTAGTAAGGACAAGTATTAATGTTTTCTAAGGATATCACCCTATGGTGGTATAACACACACATGTAGGGGTAGGAAAATTAAATATGCTTGTGAGGAGCAATCATATTGAATGGTCTGCCATGCAAACTCGCAGTTGAGAGGAGTCCTTAAATAAGAAAGCGCATGGGTTTGGGAGTAAGAAACTCATTCAGTTTAATTTTCCCAGGACAATGGTTCCATCAAACAGTTACTGTTTCAAGTGAAAGACCTTCCGTGTTGTTATCCAAATAATAGAGGAAAACAAAATGGGAAAATGGAAAAGGGGTAGACAAAATATGCATGTTGTGTCAAACTGGAAACCCATTTCGTACGACAATATTAATTCTAGATGGCTCCTAAATATACCCAATCAAAATGACATTTTATAAACTAGTAAAAGGCCAATCGGGTTGGTCAACCATTTGATGAACCCAAAGAGCATAATGAGTATACACTAATTGGTTATTTTATTGTAGAGCTGAGTTGTCTTGTCTCTCATACAACAGTCTGAAATCTCAGACCATATGCCATATACTCACCAGACTACTCCTGTCTGCGTATGCGTTCTTCCTCTGAACTCTAGGACTATCATCAGGTGACTCATTAATAGGGTCACGTATGTCTCGTATGTTATCGCTGGAGGTGGATGCTCGGGTTGTTGCGCTGGAGAATTTTCTAGCCAGGCCCTGCGTGGTCTTCATTATTTTAGCACTGAAGGATTGGGTGCGGGCAAAATTACTAGCATCATCAACTGAAATGTAAAAGGGGAATAGGGGTTCATAGCTGTTGGGATGGGAGATGGAGCAAGGATAATTGGATTGGTTTAGGACAGTATTTTGTTAATATGGTTCGGCATGACAAATACTACATGCATTTTAAAGTAACATATTAAAGGATGTCTTACAAACCTCAACAGAAACTGGATCCAATCACCGACCCCTAGTCAAGGGCTTACGTCAAACTGGGAAGCAGTTGCAACGTAAACAACTAAGTATTCATGCATATTTTTTCACACAATCAAGAGGGGAGCATTATATTTTACATTAAAAAAGGGCGTAGACGCAACTCACCTGTGTTGCCGACAGCAAAACTCTGTCTAGCATTATTAAGTAACATTTCTGTAACAAATCGAAACCTGAGGGTTAGAATTAGCAGCTTAGTTCTAATCCAGTCATGAAAAAGGAGTTGTCTACTCAATCATGCATAAATCATCCCAAACTACCTTCTTAGCTCTAGCATAAATACATCATTAAAAAACTGAAATATTTGAGCTCCGCAAGGGAAAAAGGTGCAAAAAAACAACACAAAAAGATAAAAAAAGACTCCATACAGTACAGGCAAATCACTCAGTGCTCGAGGCCCAAACTATCAAAATGATACGAAGCAGTGCAGAAGAGTTACCTGGGTATATTATAGGTTTTGTATAAGGGTTAACTTTTCTAGGGGAGCTATTTTCGTATAGCAACGTCTAAATAATCAAAACTAACTGGTAAGTATACTAGGTTATCGAAGAGCTATTAATACTACCAAGCTGTTGAAATCAGATTAGAAAAAATGGATAAAATAAGTAAACCTATAAATTTTAACATATATCCAACAAAATCTGAACAAGTCTCAGCCTAATATAGCATAACAGCATTGTACAGCTCAATGGTGAAATGGTCCTTTGTCTCTACTTTCGTAAGATGGTGTATTTAGATCAAGTTTGATCTTATTTGGATGCCTTTTGAGTTTCTCCCCCTCTAGTCGACCAGGTCACAACGGTAAAATGGGAAGGACTCAAATTGCAGGCAAATGGAATCAAACTTGATCTAAGTTGCATTTTCATGTGATTAATTATAACCCCTGATGCACAGGTTCACATGACTCCAAAACTATGACACAAGTCAGGGAGGGGCGGTGTTATTTGAGATAAGGATTGTGGTAGGAATGGGGCTTAGGTATTTTTTCTATTTGTCAATTTGTTGCAAATGCTGATTATTTGTGTTGGACTATAATATAAATGGTTTCACTTACGCTGAATTCGAGTAGAACAGTTTCTGTTCAGGTATTGTTTTGGGCGTTTTCCATAAAAGTCTCTTGTGTTTGGCTTCACCTCTGCAACAGAAAAATTGTACATTAATAATAGAGATTACTCACTCTCAAGTCAGAGTAAAATTAAGTTATATTAGCTTGAGATGGGAAAAAGTTGCCGGCTCACAAAAAAAAACAATGGATGTTTAGTTTTTTTATTTAAACTTAGAGACAACATCAGGCTAACGGAAACTCAGGAGAACTCTGCTAAAAATTTCAATTTGTTGATACAGATAATGCTAGATAGTTCTCCTCTTTGAATAATGTGCATCTGTCAGACTTGATAGATTGACTGAGTGAAATAGGTTTAGTTACAAACATAAGTAACTCACTACAAAGATTGACTAGAACATCTATACACTCTTCATTGCCTGCCATAGCCGCCAGATGTAGAGGTGTGTATCCGCAGTGAGACTTCAGGTTTGGGTCCACCTGATATTTCTGTAACATCTTGATGACATCAGGTTTGCCGTGTTTTGCCGCCCAGTGCATTGCATTCTGGATGAGACAAATTGAAATTTGCAAATTAACAAAAGGCAGTATATAAAGGTTGAAAGCTAGAATCATTCATGCTGTATTAGATTGTTGTAATATAATAGCAGATCTATATGAAATATGAGCCAATTAGGAGTTGCTCCCCCTCTGTCTGCTTGTGACAACTTCCCAGTAACACAAGAGTGACTTCAAACACAAGCAAATTGGAGAACACGTGAACAATGCAAACTCTGCAAAACATTTCAATGTGACACAGAGTTGCATTCCTATGAGCTAGTTAAGGTCTTTATGCACTAGCAATATTATCCCTTGACTAATGTCACAATGGTCCCACAGTATTAAAATGAAATAAAGACTCCCTGACAAAGGCTAGCTCACAGATATGGTAAGAGTCAACATCATAGCAAGTCTGAGAACATTAAACAGAAAAATAATCATCCAGGGAGAACATTTAGACTGGTTTCTCTGATTCAAATTGCTTTTACCAAATTCTGCTAACTATAGGATTTTGGAAAAATCATCAATGATAGCTCATATTACAATACACAGGAATTTAAGTAAATAGCTCATATAAAAACCTTTGCTTTAAGAGGCTAGGTTGCTATAATCGATTTCAATTTAGTACTTGGACAGGCAATCACTATGTTTCCATGTGTCGATTTTGTAAGGATTTCGGGAGAAATCGCCCTATGGAAACGGCATTAAAGTCAAATTCCGATTGTGGCGAATGACATTTTGGACGCGAATATTCATACCGTGTTTATTCTGCCTGAAATTGGAGTGAACCACAAAATCGAAGCATGGAACCATAGTGATTGAAATATCAAAACTAAAGTGAAATAGAAGAAGTAGTGAATCAATACTTACATACTACAAAGAGATGATCACCAGACATCGATTATGATTTTCGTCATCAGCCAGACATGAATAAAACAAAACAAATAATCATGACGAGGTAGAGAACTTCAACTTAGAAGTAGTCAATTAGATGCATAATGTAGCACCAGAGGCTAGGATCTCATATAAAGCATTCCTCTATGGGTCTCCAAGGAAGCTTATGACCAATGTCTTTGTCAAATGATGAGACTATTCATTTTCATTTTGCTGGTAGTGGCATTCCATTATCAACCACATCCCGATCCCGTTCAAACCTGTGACCTGTGACATGGATGTGGCTTATAATGAAATTCCACTACCAGCAACCCAGAAAAACGTTGACCACCTAAACCAATACAACTCTGTGAGATTATTTTGACGAATGCCTAGCAGCCTTGTTTTACGAATAAATTTATCTGGAAATTCAATCAATATTAAGGCCTGAAAGCTGTCAAAACTGATCATTATTGTTGAAAATGTTATATTATATTATCTTACCCCGTTGATGAAGTCTCTTCGATGAGCGAGATCAGCTCTGTCCCTCAGTAGTACACACATCTTATGGTAATCACTACCAGAGGAAGTTATCAACCAATCCTTCTCCATCGTGTCCAGCTACAACAATACGGGATACACAGTGAACAGGATACATATACATCATACAGCTGAGGAACGGAGAAATGATGATAATATAATGATATATAATTTCTATCTATTCTTTATCTTTTGATCTAGTTTTAACAATTTACGGGACCCTAATGCATGCATCAAAGCAAAGATTTTTGGGCATATTGCCAAGTCTGTTTGATAGGTTGGCTCCTCGGTATTTTACCCAAAGTCTTTTAAAATGACGTTCTTATATAGAATGAAAAGTTTGTGTGCTGAAAGAATTTTCGGCATAACCTAGGCACACATGCTTCCTCTTACCCTTCCTTCGAGTAAATGGTAAACCTTTCTAGTGGCATCACTACATAACATAATGACTTACTCAGACTAGTAATTATTGTTTACGGCATATTCTGCTTCTTGCGATGAGACAGAAGTAAAGTTTCACAACATGCTGGTATATATAACCAGAGTAAGGATAACTCTGTGATATAACTAAACCTAAGATATGATGATTGATATCTGACTCAACATAATATTGAGTCAGTCACCAAAACGTCAAAAGATAATTACGATTATGATTATTAGATGACAATAAAAGTGGAAAAGCCTAAAATGGCATACTTGCAGTGTATCCTCTTCCATGGTTGAAAAAAATCCTAGATGCAACTACTACGAACTGAGGGAGGTGTAGATTTTGAGTGGATTACTCTTTGAACCGAAGAGTAAAAGATCTTAGCTAAGATGATAACATGCAAACACAAGAGCATTTCTGAGTGGTCGACTAAGCTACTACACATATTAACTAGAGGGGGAGGGAAAGGTCAGATATTAGTAAGATGAGTTCAATTGCACACTTCAAATGATCACAAATTATCATGAGTGGAAATGTGGCAAGCTAACATAATTTCTGAAATTGGTAGGTCAACATTCTTTAAAAAATAAAAAATAATTTTTATGATCATTATTGTAATTATCTTGTCTCACTCCTGTCCGACCAGAAAAGGCGCTACCCTGATGAGTCACTGTATAGGTATGGTAATGAATTCAACGACTGTAGCCAAGTTATGGAATGTGCTTGAGGGGTTCAGGTCGTTTCTATACGCTCCTTTATCCAGCGTGGTGTCAAACTTGCAGTGAAATATGGGCGTGAAGATTACGATCAAGAATTTCTTATGATTTACCAAGACACATGTGCAAAATTTGCTGAGCAAGCATAATGGAGGAACCTAGTTGGAGAACCCAATGATTAAAAGGCTGAGGTCCTCTGGTAAATCTTATGTAAGATATCCTACATGGCTTTGGTACAAATTGAACAAATTGGTTATTGCCACCATCTTGTTCAACTCTTGTCTTGTCTTTGAAAGAAGGAGGTATATTTACTCAAAGTAGAGGGAAGCGAGCTTGCGGTGGATGGCAGTGCTTTACTTGGACTGGCGTTCAAGGTGAGTGTGTGACTTGTGATAGTCCTAATCATTTTGCTGGGTATCGCTTCTAGTGATCAAGGCTGTCACAAAAGAATCTACACCAGGTTGGAGTGGGAATCAATGACTAATCAAGGTAAGTTATTAATTCCAGTCATGGTCTTTGAAGAGAGAGAGAGAGACTTGAAGGTTTCAAGACTGTAAGACTCAAGTTTTGAGTCAGGCTCATGACTCAAACGTTATTGAGTAATGACTTGAGTGACTTATGTCTTGCCCAATAGTAAACAATGTATGGTAATATCCCACAACCAGGGTGGGTCAAATAGCTAATGGGTTTAGTTTCAGATCTCATGCAAAACTTTCATGCACTCATCAGAGATTGGAGCAGCTTGCAACAGCAACAGCTTGCAATCCATGCTGTGTTTTTTGAATGCGCAACAAGAGTTGTGCCGCCTTGAATTGCAAGGAAGCACAGTTACATGGACTTTATAATATATTTGCAAAATGTTTTCTCATCAACCTTATGCAGGTATAAATTGTAAGGTGTGAAGTTTAACTAGGATGAAGGGGGGAAGGGAAATTTAAAAATTTCTACCATCTCCCGAATCATATGTCAAACTTTTATTAGAGCAAAAGAAGATTTGAAATTAAGTAAGGAGTTTCAGAATGAACCGTCCATTTACCAAGTGTGAGGTTCGATCAAACAGACTTAACATTGCACTAACAAGGGATTGATGAAGTTTCGACAGGACCACTTTAACCAGCAGAACTAAAAACATAACCTGAACAAACGAAACGAGCAAACTGTAATATAACATGCAGCGATGCCGAGCTCGTTACCATTGCGCTAGCTGATATGTCAATCATTGCTTTTGGCCGTTCAGATCTGTTGCAGCGTGACCGCAATTTAGGAGAAGGCTTGTAAAAAGAATTCCAAATAAATCAGCAAGGAAGAATAGCAAAAAAAAGCAAAATATTTTTTACGACAACAATTTTACTAAAACGATAATTGTTAAATGACTTTAAAATGATCCAAATTTAGTCGATGAGTTGGTTTAGTGGAGCAAAGGTTCATATTTGAATAATAGTTCCAAGACACAGTTGAACCAAATCAAACTGTGCAAAACACTGAGTGCAAAACATTCCCCAACGGATGACCTCTGGATATCGATTAAAGTTAATATATAAAATGTGAGGTATGTTAGCCTCTTTCTGGCGATTGTATGGAGTCGTTCGTTTTACATACACCTCCAAGTTGTTTGGATGCCTTGCTAACATTGGTCTGTGGTCATTTACACCCATCTTCAACAACTGACATGGAGGTGGTTGACAGTGGAATGCTAGTAATAAGGACTGAAATCTCAAACTCATTTCCATACAACAGCTAAAGCGCTAAAGCCAGAAAATGTCACCCCAAAAATTTCCACCAATTTCTACCAATGACCCTTTATAAATCACCAGGTTGATGTATCGTGTTGACAATGTTATGGCTATATCAGATTAGAGGAGTAACAGTTTCCAGATATCAACCATTGCATTCTGACAGCTTGCTTAGGAAGTAACCTTTCTTGACAAGCTTTGTGTTGGGGGGGGGGGGGGGGGAAAGTTTATCAAGACGGGCTATTTAGGAAGATAAACCCTTTGACATATAAGGGCAAGCTGAGCAAGGAGGCGGGGAGATCTAATGCTTCAGATTAGAAGAGGCTCAATACAATAATCATGTCTCGTGTGTTATGATATATAGCTACCTTCTCCATAGGGAATTCTCCGTCGTATTCTGGTTCCATGTGCATGATGCTCTTTGTTTTATCATCCTGATTTCTCTCTGCCATGTGCTGTAATTTAAATAATGCATAGTTACATTATAGTAAGAACCCCAAATATCAATTTTCATACTTAATCTGCTGGTAGGCTTATAAAATAATGATTAAATAGTGGGCGTCGGTTTACAGATATCTCACAACCCTTGTTGTATGCACATGTCATAACATAAAAAGGCTCAGGAACTGGCACCAGTAACACCAGTGGCTGCATTGCAATTACTGAGTTGTTCTCTCTTTTCCCAAGAGAAGATAAATACTATTTCTGATTCATCTTGCCTGACTGGTGAGTATGATGAGATTTCCAAACATACCTTGTCACATGATCATGTTATGAAGATTTAGACGAGTAACAGTATATATCATTGAATACTGACTCACCATGCTTTCCAATATCACACATTTAACTGATGAGTTAAGCAAACATCACTTACCCTGTTGTTTCGTCTGGGTGCTTTAGACACTTCGCTAGCCTGCTCAGCTATGGTCTGATCAAACTGTTTGATTCTATCCTTGGCACTCATTGGTGTTTTCTTTAATGTTTCACTGTTGAACTACAAAGCAAGATAAGTTTTATGTCACAGAGTTTTTTTTTGTGAAAATTGTAATAACAATCATCAATATCGTTGTGATGCCCTTTAAATAACTTCCTATGAGTGAAATAGCAAAATTTGAAAGCAAATCAAACATTGTTTTTTTTTCCTGTAGGCTGGCTGCGAAGAATTGATGAAATTTGTTGGGAAGTCTTCAAAAAGAAGATGCCAATTACTGCAAATGATAAGCACGCACCATAGACTTATTATTAAGTCTATGAACACCCTTATCTCGCAACATAATATTTTATGTTAGTGATAGAATACAATCAATCAATCAATCAATGGCCTGCACACTTCCACCTTTTACCATTTTTCAAACAGATGTTATACTGAACACCTTCAAATACATTATACACAAATAGCATTCACATGTTAAAAAAATGTGACTCACTGGTTCACCAGGGGTTCTCTCAAGATGCTCCTCTCTGGCCATCGGGTCGGTATTCTCGTCCCCGTTAGTAGTATGTCGCTCAGGATTTCCGGCTGGTAGCTGAGAACGGCTGGATACAAGAGGGGGAGCTGGTGGAGGACTAGCTGGTCTAACCATAGAACTGCAATCAAACCTGGATGTGTCAAGGTATCACATCAGATATCAAATGATGAATCATAAAACAAGGATTTACCCTACTTACATTGAAGTGCAGGCAACTTTCAAAGTCACTTTTGTATAAATGATAATTCCCCAAAAACCTTTGTGCCTTGTTTAACCAGAAACAGTGTAGGTATTCGGAACATTCATATTTGTGCAACATTCAATTACAGCGAGTTCATTTTAGCGTGGGAGATCATTATTACCCAAATGTGAAAACTTAAATACTATTACCAATTCAATAAAACAATCTAATAGAGGAAGCTGAAGTAAGCACGAGTACTTGGCATATTCTGTTTGGGGGTTATACTGGCTCACTTCTTTAGAACTGAGAAAGTGGTCCACTAAAAACCCTTATAGAATGGATCAGGTATTTATACAAAAGCTAGAAACAGACTAGCAACTTGTTAACATCTTATCTTATCAGGCAAAGGAATTATTATTTGATGCTGTCAGCTCTGTCTAAATATCTAAATATTTAGATACTGAGCATTCTTATC
Source organism: Membranipora membranacea (assembly GCA_914767715.1). Classification (NCBI taxonomy): domain Eukaryota; kingdom Metazoa; phylum Bryozoa; class Gymnolaemata; order Cheilostomatida; family Membraniporidae; genus Membranipora; species Membranipora membranacea. The sequence goes on along the minus strand of OU612066.1, from coordinate 17,911,936 downwards.
AGCAAAACAAACGTTTTTCATCATCAGCTTTGTTACACTGATTACTATTGCCAGTTTGTTTCCAACTTCAGACCCAACTCACACTAGTTCAAGTGCATAGACGTCAAATCTAGCGGAATTAGTGCCACCTTGTTACCAAAAAAAGGTACCACTAACTCCCAACTGTTTGAAGTCTGAGCACTGAGCCTGCAGTTATGCCATCCCACCTCCTATCAGCAGAGGAAGCCGTGCTGTGTGATCTATTGGTGACTAAGTTACTGTAAAATCCCATATCAGTAGATGGTTGTGACGCTGATGATGATATGCTTGCTGTGTCGCTCTGTCCATCAGGTGCTGATCTATATAAGCTGCTAAGAGGGAACATGCAATATGTGTGTGATAATGTGAGCATTAATTGCAGCATTTTACAGTGTACTTTATCAAAGCCCAATAACCAGTGAACCATCGATTTGGTGTACATATAGTGCATTTGTAAATGTTGTACCAGCTTTGACTAAGTACCAATATTGAAAGAGCATTCAATCCTGAATACTGAAGTTGAGGATAAGATATTGTCTGTTGCTGTTTGGCTATGAGTATATCAAATAAATTAGCCTAGCCTAAGACTAAAAAAATTGCGTAAAATATGATGAAAAGCAAATATTCACCAATACCAAGCCTCGAAACCTAGTTTGATGCAACTATCTATTCCAGATTTTCTGGATTAAGCAGTAATACTTCTATGAGCTTACCCGTTATCAGTAGAGCGTGGAGGAGGTGGCTGGTAAGCGGGCTGACTGACTGGAGCAGGTGCTTTTTCTATGATGACAGGTGGAGGTGGAGAACTTCTAGGTGTCACAATCACATGTCTATCCCAGGGTGCAACACTTGCAGACGGGGCAGGTGTTGTCTCCACATAGTCAGGTTTACTAAGTGGAGGTTGTGTCTGAGGTGGAGGCGCAGGAGCTGCTCCCCGTGAATAAGCACCAGCGCTAATAACAAGGATAATAGTTACCAATGAATATGAATATGAAATGTGACAAGTATTCTTTGAAAAAGACATGATAATATTACACAATACACAATATTATCCCACAACATATGGAGCCCAAAATCCTCACGGGATCCTTTCAAACTAATGTATGTTGATCCCTAGAGTTTTTATGGTATTTGATTCTTTCTGCCATCTTTCACTTAATGATTATCCGCTATCACTCAGGCTTGCAAAGTGTGTCCAAGTTCTGTGGCTGAAAGGGAGGTTCCACTACAGCCACTAGAATACTTAGAGAATTGGGATATCGATGTCTATCCGTCTAGACAACCTGCATCTTCATGTAACCCTGTGACAGGAAACTGTTGAAAAATTTGCATATTGCATAATGTTGCAACAAAATAATGATGGACAAGCCATGCAAGCTAGCGATGAGATAATCAAATATAAAAAGAAAACAAGATTATAAACAAAACCAAAACAAATCCACAACACAGTATCTAAAACAACATCATGATTCCGCAGACCATTGACCAGTAATGATGTATTCTTGAGAGTTCATTAATGGCAAGGTGTTGGGTTATTTGGAACATATGCGGCAGATAGGCGGGCAAAATAATCTTTATCTTTATAATAAGATCTTTGATTTCTAGATACGGCTTAGTTATAAAGCTTACAAGATACCAAAGTTATATTATACTGTAGCCTAACTATGCTGCAACAAACCACACACATCCCCTAATTCCAGTATTGATACAAAAAGGAGCTCACCTGTAGAAACCAAATTCTTGAGGCGGGGACTGGTCGGATTGATAGAATGAGGAATCACCATTACCTTGGCTGTTAGATCTGACACAACAGAAATTATGTTATATGTGCAACAAAACATAAATATATAGGAAGAACACCTTTAGCATGAAGCTCCGAAGCTGGTAATAGCAGCACTCTATTAATAAACCCAAAGCTTAATCAATCCAGCTGGAACTTATCACCAAACTGTTAGATTAAAAATTATATTAACAATGATATGAGTTGGTCACAGCAACAGAACAAAAACGATAATTTTTAGATAAGATGGATGGTGGAAGCACTGGTGAATTTATCATTGAGCTTAGGCTAGGGATTGGGAGAGGCTTTGGTCAGCTTAAGATTGCATGCTTCAGCCTAGGCCTTTTGTGGGTTGCGGGGGGAGGAGTTTGCCTAGCTGACCTCCTTGCGGTAGGGAAAAAAGTCGTTAGCATCCCATTATACTGTGATTTCATTACTTAGATGCATTGATATATTCATATCAATGCTTAGATGAGTTATATCACGAACAGGACTTCGCATGTTCACAAGTGTTTGAACAGGCAGAGTCATAATAATAAATCTCATTATCATTTGACGGTTGATTCATTCTCATATCCTTTACGTTGAGGAGTACATCTATCTCTTTGCTTCGATGGAACCCGTTTCATCTACTCTCGGCGAGACCATCGTATTGTGTGGGCACCAACCCCTCCCGAAACCGTCAAGAGCCCCTCCACACATACAGCAGACTTACCGACTTGTCCTCTGAGGAGGTATAGGTTGTTGTTCTGTTGGTACTGGTGAATTAAACGCCTGGGGTACAGATATCTGTGATGGTTCATCCAATTTTATACCGGTAGGGCCAGATGGGGATTGGCTGTGGAACAGGTTTTGACATCCCTGTTCTTGATAACGTTTCTTCAGAACAAGAACCTTCTCACCCTACAAAGATCAATGATCACTAATCAGCTTGTCAGCCTACTCAGGGGCCCCACATGACACTTACTATGTGGTCTAAGAATTAAGAAATTCAATCTCTAAACTCAGCTCCAAATAAATAACATATAATGCTTTAATCTTTGATTAGAACTTGCAATCTAAAATATATCAGTCTATAATCCAAAAAACTAGATGTCTACTCAATTGTCAGAATAGAATAGAATAAAATAATTTGAATTATATGCTCAAAAACTACTCACATCTTTAGTTTCAACAGAAGCTAAAAGCTGGACAAACTCCTTCAACTTATTTCTGTTCTCCACTAAAACATAAAGATATGCACACAGTGAAATTACATTTGAAATAGCCCAACTATCAGGATAAGATCTTCACATGTGCATGCTAGTAGTTCTCAGTCTGTTTACAGTAAGGAGTTCCTCTTTGGTTTACAGTTAGCAACACTAACAGTAGAGTAGCTAGTTGTACAAACTTACATTTCCTGACTGTGTGGTTTAGTAATGGCTTAAAGTATGCTACCAGATCATGATTGGTACACATTCCACCACTCTCCAGCATGAACTGTCTCACAGCCTCCAGGGTGAACTGTTGTTTAGCTGTCTCAGAATCCATTACGGATGGCAGTTGGGTAAAAACTTACAACACTTCTCAACTAACCCAGTTCAGCTTTCTAGCTTCCAGTGAATTTAGACCGGAAATGAGTTATGATAGGTGTGTTAATATTTAGCCTTGACATTGTATCATAAATTTAAAGTATTTTTGTGGGATATATAACCATGTGCTATATTTTTTTCTTTGGCAAATGGCAAATGAATCAACTAAACATGGTTTTTCTAATTTATTTATTTACTCTAGCCTGGGCAGGCTGTCCAGGCTGTCCAGGCTGTCCAGGCTATATTTACTCTTGTTGAACTGCTTGAATGCAGACTGCTAAGTAAACCTCTCACCTAGATAGTCTATGACCAGCCGTCAAACGCCAATCCCAAGCCCTTTAAGACATGTGCCAAAGCCAAAAGATATGCGGTCCGTATATTGGAAAGACAGTTGTCTCTGTATCTTCTTAAATCATCTACATAAGTTGTAGCAATGAGCTCATTAGCCGCCTCACATTTAATCTTGGTTTACCTTATGTGATTTTCAGAATCTATATGATGTCATTTAATTTTGGAGCCTACATTGACTGCCTGCATTCTCTGCATTAACTTTATGTGCTACGATATTTATCATAATATATTAAAATATTTATGATTAATCAATACATAGCCTTATCTCAGCGGCCCAAAAACAACAACAATGGGGCCGTTGAGATAAACACTCATAATACCTCTTCTAAACCGTAATCTGTTTACAACGATGCCTCGATCTGAACTAAAAAAGCATCCCTTTTCTTGGTTGGAAAAACTGATGATTATGATGTTGATAAGTGTAGAGGTGAATTAATATGGAAAAATAATCACCATTTTCAATTAAAAGGCCTGTCAAAAAAGTATGATGTGCCTCGCAGAGGAGGGGACGGACCCTACACAACTGCTGTTAGGTAGCTGCCGCTTCTTGGTCTTGAAGTATAATCGCTTACTATATAAAACCAAGTGATTGTTACAGAATCGATAGACTTCAAATACCAAACAACTTGACTAATGATGAACATGCATATGTAAATGTCACAGCAAACAGAAGTTACCATTCAGATGGAATGTTGAGGAATTGTCCCATTTGTTGTCATTGGGAGACAACTCCTTATTTTCATGTGTTCTGTGTACTCCAGTTTGTAGACGCCATTATGGACAATGTGTTAGCCAAACAAACAAAAACCTATACTTAGCCTGATAAAAATTCAGCACATATTTAACCCGTACATGACACCCTATCACACTGAGAGTCTGCCTAGTACATACTGTATAACTGCTAACATATTTCATTGGAAACAGTGCTTGCAAAAGCAATATTATGTGGGAGCTTTGTTTATGAGTTTTTAGCATTCAATTATTAATCATGGAGGAGAGATCGAAGGTTGAATGCCACAAACTCGCTTAGTTTATGCTTACTCTCTGCTTTGCCAGAAAACATGAAGTGTACAAATTCCTGATTCCTTTTATTTCGATCAATAATGTTGGATTATAAAAAATAATGGAATAAAACACTGCACAATATAAAGGTAATATGAAAATATACACATAATTAATACAAGACAATGAAAATTTCTCTCCCTCACATTGCCAAACCAAGGAGTCCTTGGTCAAACACAAAACCCCTTCTATGAAACCAAATCATTGCAATAAAGAATTCCAAAAGGATAAATGAATAAATAAAGTCTTCAAAAACTTCTTACTTATTGTATCATTCTATCTAACATCTTAAGATTTAGTTATGCAATGTTAGCCACTTTTACTGATGACACCGCGATCGGTTTTGTTTTCTTCTATTATTTGCTCAAATATCTGGATTATTTCGTTCGGATTTGGCACTATAGATGTATCGGTGGCAATACTGATTTGGACCTCTCCGCAGTAGCTGATAAAAGACACTCCAATACCAAGTGAAGATCTCGTGGGAACGAAAAACATAATGTTATCAACGCTGACACCTCCTATTTTCAGTTGTTTACTCGGCCCTGGGACATTTGAGAACACAGCAGTACCACGGTCTGTGATTGTTTCGAGAACACGACCCAATATAAACGGTGGCAGTGACAGACAGAGAAGAGACTGGGTCAGTCCGCAGACATACGGTATTGTGGAATTTTTCATTTTATTGGACTCTGCTTTGCCAAGCTGAATACGCTCAAGGAAGTTATGCTTGTCTGAAATTGACAGCTGAGCTGGGATGACTCCTAGATTATTCTCAAGCACTAGCTGTCCACCTATCCACACATTTGTTATTGGAATATACACAGTGATGTCTCGCTCTACTTTCTGACTTTGCTCCTTGAGGTATCTGCTTATTGCCTCACAGATAGCTGCTACAATGACATCATTGACTGTGGCGCCTTCTCGATTCTTTATCTGCTTGATCGTTCCTATGTCAATTTTTGATGACCAAGCAACAATCTTCTCACCGCTAAGATCAGTGGCTTTCAAACAATGCTTGTCTGCGGCTTTATAGAGGGTTTTGACCAATGGGGGCATATCAGTGATGATTTTGACACCTTTCTTTACGTAATCTAAAAGGGTCATGCTTTTGAAATCACGGTGAGGTTGCGTACCAATGGATAAGGATGTCTGCTCATCAACCAGATGTTCCATCAGCAGTCGTAGAAGAGAAATTCCGTCAGCGATTGTATGTTTAAATCGGAACAACAATGTTGTATTTGTCTGTGAATGTATCAGGATGATCTGCCATGGAGGTTGATTCGCTGGCAAAGGTTTTTGCAAGTATATTGAGAAGAGGAGTTGCTCTTCCTGCTTCGATTCGATGATTGCATCATGAGAATAGATGTGATTCTTGATGTCGAAGTGAGGGTCTGGTGTCCACATCATTACACCTAGGCGTGCTATCTCCAAATGCGTAAATTTGAAAAACCTACAAAAAGAAAAACGGGAGCCACAAATTGGAACAATATTTTGTACAGTGAAATCATTGCTGTTTGATTGGCAGCGGAGAACTAGAAAACATCTTTATAGAATTGGATGACCAGGACCTGGACGAGGTAAAATGACCATAAATTTAAATGCAGCCTGAATTAAAACCAATCATTTTACACACATTTTTCAAACTGGAATCGCAATCGTGAGGAGTAACACAAAAGTTATACAGAATTTGGAAATGGCTAAACAGGGTATGAATACAATAAAGGCAAAAATCAAAAAAAGTGACCATGTAACCAAGTTAGTATTTATGGCGAGGCATGAGGCATTTGAAAAAGCCAAAGCTCTTCTGCTGTGTGCATTGACTTTACCAGCCCATGTATATACTTCTTCACATACTAATACATTTATTATATCAATGGTTCCTTGTTTGAAGTTCTAGATAACATCCCAAATTTCACCATGCTGATAATGTCCGGATTTTTAACCTTGAACTAAACATTTTCAAGATAAATATCACTGAAAATAAAAGTACATGCTAGATGTGTTCTTCATTGTTTACTGCCCAAATCTTGTTGCTTTATCTTTTCTGTTACGGATGATATCGCTTGTAAAACAAATTTAGTTTGATGTTATATTAGGGGTAAAATGACCATACATTTAAATGCAGCCTGAATTAAGACCAAGCATTTTACACACATTTTTCAAACTGGAATCGCAATCGTGAGGAGTAACACAAAAGTTTACAGAATTTGGAAATGGCTAAACAAGGTATGAATACAATAAAGACAAAAATCAGAAAAAGTGACCATGTAACCAAGTTAGTATCTATCTATGGTGAGGCATGAGGCATTTGAAAAAGCTCTTCTGCTGCTTGCATTGACTTTTCCAGCCCATGTATATACTGCTTCACATACTAATACATATATCATATCAATGGTTCCTTGTTTGAAGTTCTAGATAATAACCCAAATTTCACCATGCGGATAATGTCCGAATTTTTAACCTTGAACTAAACATTTTCAAGATAAATGTCATTGAAAAATAACGCTACATGCGTAACATGCTACATGTGTTCTTCATTGTTTACTGCCCAAATCCTGTTGCTTTGTCTTTTCTATTATGGATGATATCGCTTGTAAAACATAGTTAGATGTTATATCACAAATTTGTTTTGTGGACACCCAGAAATTGACCTGTTTGCTATCTACGTTTTTAAAATGTTAACATAAATAATGCCATGTGAATCCTAGCTTGATGGTTCAAGCTCTGATTAGTAGCCGGTAGTGGCATTGCATTATTATCCATCAAAGATAGATTGGCATCGGTTTATAATGGAATACTGCAAGGGGTCACGTTAGGCCAATAACCCTAGCACGTACGCTGTGTCACGTAGGGTGTGTTGTGGGACGAAGGAACACAACTCCAAGTAGTGAATAGTGGGCTTGCTAATTAGCGCCGTCAACTCATACTTTTTAGGGATGGTGTGATGGCGCAAATGGAAAGTGCGCTTGCTAATCACTGCTAGGCGATAGGTGCCGCAGGATTCTCAATCTGTTCCGGCCCCCAGCACCCTCGGGTGTGTACCTTTCCTGGAATGGCATTATCAGCTACACGAGTAGGGTTTTAGCATACAAGCTATTATACATGTCAATCAGAGAGTTGTTGTCTGATACCATAGGACCACCACACAAAGCCCTAAGCTGTGGAAGTCCTTTTCTTGATGCTATGGGGTTAATGATAATTATTGTGACAGTAGTAATGATGGTGATGGTAATAAGAAATATTCAGGCTCGTTGTGAAAATGGTATTAGCGTTGCCCCCGGGGAGTCTGGGGACTAGCATTTCCCCATGAATAACTTCATGTTCCTTGTTCTCATCATGCAGTTACTTTATCTCAAACCAAAAAAAATCAATGATATTCTTCAAGACATTTTTGATTTTGTTAAAGTTGAACCATAAACATATAAATGCTTATTTATTATGATGTATTTATACTGTTTATAGTTGAAGCAAATATAAGCGCATTATTCAAACAAGGTACTGGTATTTTTTTCAATTGGAAGGAAAGTTTGTTATTTCCGTTGGTTATATAACTGAAAATAATTTCTGACCGCATGGGCAAGCGGGCATGCGAAGACTGAATGAAAGCGTAAAGCTATTATGCAAACAAAGTTTGTACTTTTCATCCTCTTGATAAAAATGCATGGTTAGGTAACCGCTGATGTAATGCATGATGAGATAACAAAGTTAGCATGTATGGTAAGGTAGCAGGGAGCAAGGAAGGCATAAAAAATTTAAGTTCCAATGCACTCATTTTTGACTGAGCGTAGAATATTATTATGAACTTTATTAACCACCGATCAATGCATGAGGCAAATAAGACCATGTGAAAACAACAAAAAATAAAAGAAGCAATAAGAAGGCATTGACGTATTTATGCGTATTTATAAAAAAGGCTTTTGCTGCAATGAGCAGTGTTGGATTTAGGGAGGGTCGTGGTTTTGTGATGGTGCCTGTCATTTCTTGCTAAGTGATGTAGATGATGGTGATGTGGATGGCTGATGTTCTTTCTCACATTATTGACATACTTTAGGCAGCATTTGTCCAGATAAACACTTAGTTCTGTTAAATTTAATGCTGCAAAGTGCAAGCTGTTCATCATAACGTTCTAACCATAGAAAAATAACCCTGAGGCTTAACTTCTGTAGTCTTTCAAAAATCTCCTTGTCCCCTTTCGACAAGTATGGGAACCAACTTGGTGCTGGGTACGAGATTACAGACAGAATTCTCGATCTATAAAATGTGACCAGACTAGACGTGGAGACCCCAACTTTCCTGAGCCGAATAATGGCGTACACAGCTGGCCTTAACTTACTTATTACAGAGTCAACGTGAGCACTGAATCTCATATGATTGTCAAAGCAAACCCCTAAAAGTTTGACTGATGAATCTTGTGAGATGGGCATGTCATTTATCTTGATAGGATCACAGATCACAGATGATCAAAACATTTTAAATAATGAATTGTTGCTGACAAAAAAAATATATATATGACGTAAATCATATACCAGTAATATTGTGTACAATTAATATTTATTAGTATATATCTCCCCATATTTTAATTTGATAAAGACCTACATGTTTTGGCTGTCAGCTTTATCGATGATCCTTCTCATGAACATATCTCTGAGCTTGTCTTCGTTGAGAAGTCCATCGAGAAAAAGAGGTGAGTGAATTATAATTCTGTTCTTTGGGTTATCATGGAACCTGCAAAATTAACTGTTTTATCTACTGACTATTGAACCATACATATACCACATAAGTAAAACGCTGGTTCTAGGAATATAATAATTATTTAAAGCAATCTCTGTCTTGAATGAATCAAAGATCTTTGCGATGAGTTCTATAACAACATAAAGGCCAATTTTCAAGTTATTCAGAACATTTTTTTATTGACCAACAATTGAAACTGGACGATTAACGGCATGACAAAATATTAAAATCGGAGATAATATTATTGCGATGTTATTTCAGTCCTGTTAGGAACTACACACTTAAATCTTTCCTACTTGGTCAGCTTGATAATGAAAAATTGCAACCCACATGTTTTATTATCGATAAAGTTTCGAGCAGTAATAAAGAAATGCTCCTAGAAGATACTAGAATACTAAGAAACGCAAATTGGAGGATCCGGTTGCCTTTGTGAGCGCAGCACTACAACCTACATTTATGATATTGATATTTTACTGAAATCAATTATTTTAAAATAATTTTTAAATTTAGTGCAATTGCTCATACTTCACATATAATCTTGATTGCAAAATTTGATGAATTATTTTTCATTACTCACCATGATGCATCACCTGCAAGCAGAGGTATCTCATGTTTTGCCGGTACAAGCCGACGGAGAAGAGTGTTGATCAGTAGACCAAGGGCAAAGAGGCATATCGGAATAGATGTTTGTAACAACCAGAGCCAGAAAAACATGTAAAGATAATCAACCAATGACCATGATATTGCTTCGGACAAGGAAGATGTAAATATTGTTGACGGCATTCTTAGAAAATGTTGAACCTAGTTGTTTAGCAGCACCAAGAGAAATGATCACCTCATTTGTCTAGATTGTCTCTGAAACGAGCTACCGTATTTACTTGATTTGATTTATTTCAAGGGCAACCTTTGTTGATCATCAGATACCAAAAGGATAATATCCGAAAGCATGCATTCACACCGGCCCTATCTTATCTTTTTTTACTAAAGGGACGCAGGCTAAAGTGAAAGTCAAATTGTGAGCACACGTGATTCTAGGCCGACAAACTGAACTAAAACCTCACCTTACCTTACATAACCTAAACTTAGAGACATTCTCAACCTTTGTATTACTTCATTATCTGCTCATGTGCAATATCTCAAGCAGTTGCATCTATACCATGTAAATTTCTACTTCCTTTCAGTGTTATTAAAAAACAAAAACCGGTCGAACTTCTAGCCTCTGCAAATAAGAACTATATATCACTGAAAAAACATCTTTTGAACAATCTTACTTCAAAAACAAAATATTCGGAATATATTTCTAAAAGGACCATATTATTGTCTTGGCACAATATAATCATATCTAATGTAACCATATTCTCATTGGCCCCGAAAGGGGCATTGAATAGGAAAATAAAAAAGTTCATTTTTTTTTTATATTCACAGAACATGAAAGTTAACATTATACTTACACAAGCAAAAACAGAAGAACTTCACGTGTAAACATGGAAGTACTTTGACATGCTGGATCATAGTATGTCGAGTAGGAAACTCAACATGGGGCTCTGGAAATTTCAAAGAAAATTTGATGAAGTGTTGTAGACAAAGCATAATAATTAAAAAAAATATATGAGACTGTTATTTTTGGGGACACCAAATAAAACCTAACCATGAACACATAATTAAATATTTATTAATTTTTAGTGCTCGGACGACTCTAATATATATTATGAACGCGATGGGTATGGTGCAATTGGCTAGGGTTCGAGTCCCAATAGGAGAGATTTCAAGGTTGATAGTCCGAGCCCCGGCACCCTTGTGTGTATATTATCTCCTTGTCATGCATTATCATGCATTCAGGTCTCCACAGGTAAGTTGAGGGTTGGCCGTATCAGCTTCTGCACAATTGCATTGTGTCTGTTTGACATGCTTTCTTATTACATGAAATGCTGTAAGTTGTATGGCGTCATAATTTTCTTAGAAATCCAAAGTGATAGCTTGCCAACTGATAAAAAAAGTTTTAGTACCCTCTGCGGAGCAAGATTATCTTAAAGACCAATAAGATAAATGGATTCTAAATTGGTCTCCGAGTCCAGGCCACGCATGGTAATGTTGATTTAAGTGGAGACAATTTATTTTTACCACAAATTGGAATCTGTTGCAATTTTTTCCCTCCAAATTTTGCCGTAATTTCTATAGCACGTTCGTCCAGGTGATTATTGTCTGCCAAATAAAAAAGTGTAAAAAAAAGATTAAACGTTATTTTTAACAGGAAATAAAATTAAGCAATATTCAATAATCAAAACGCTCAAACTTTGCTGGGATAGCTGGTTGTAGCATTTCATCATCAATAATGCAATGCTGCTGCCAGCTTTCCCCGCACAGTTTGAGAGTTTAAACTACCCTAGTCCACCCTCCCTGAACTACCTAATCATAACTTTAAGAGATATAGCTAGAAGTGCTTTGTCACATACAGGCTAGTAATTCAACTTGATCTCTGCTCTCAAGTACTAGAATGAAATTTATTCTTAGGCGTTTTAACTGCAAAGTCATGAAACTGTGCAAATGAGCACTGGTGTAAAACTGCAACCTTGAGATTGTAAACGTGAGCAGACAATTCACCATACAAAGGTTGAGATTGTTCGTCTAAGGTTATGTAAGATCGTCTAGGCTAGTTTGGTCAACAATAACATTAGCTCACGAAGTGAGTGTCATAATAATTAAAAAAGATAAGAGGTGACAAGTTCAACGTTCCGATGATCAACTTGGGGACCTTGAACTTGATTGAATCAGGCGATCAAAGTCATCATTTCATCCAGAGCTGCTCTACAGCAAGGATCCACATTTAAAGGAAAGCCGTCATCATTTTTCACATCTATCTTGACTGAAGCATTGTCATACAAAATGGTTGATTATCTTTACACGTTTTTCTGGCTCTGGTTGATACAAACATCGATTCCGATATTCTTCTTTGCACTTGGATTGTTTATCAATAAGCTTCTACGTCGACTTGTCCCCGTGAAACATGAGATCCCTCTTCTCGCAGGTGATGCATCATGGTAAGTTATTATAATTCATAATCATAAGTATTTTTCAAAACTCAATTTGATATAATAAGTATTGGCAATAAAATTCAAAAATCACACCTCCTCAAATAATATAAGAGAAAATAAAACAACAGTAATCAGCATAGGCTTTAGTCCTGTGCTTACTAACAAACAGCTTTTAGTACATTATTCTGAAGCTGGGTTATTTCTGTATCATTGCAATAAAATATATTATCTGATAGTCTGAGCAAATTTAACTACATTTAATTCTCTGTATGCCACTACAAAACAAAGCAAAGTATTATATTCCATCACTATAAGGTTCATAGTCAACACGATGAAAACGTTTATTTTGCAGGTTCCACGACAACCCAAAGAACAGAATTATAATTCACTCGCCTTTTTTTCTCGATGGACTTCTTGACGAAGACAAGCTCAGAGATATTTTCATGAGAAGGATCATCGATAAAACAGACAGCAAAAACAAGTATGTCTTAATGGGGAGGCAGATACTAATTATTATTAATTATACACAATATTACTCGTACATAGTATTTTTAAATACAAAAAGAAATGGCATCAGCTATAAGATGAAAACTCATCACTGATATTTAATGTTCACTGATCAGATTAAACAGACTTCCACTGTGATAAAATTGTAAAAATGTAAAATCCCATACGCAGTTGAGGGCTTACCATAGGCTTAATAACATTATTATAATAATAATATTATTATTAAGTCTATGGAGCTAACTGCGTATGGGAGTGTACACTGATAATTAATAATCGGTGTTATTAGAATGGAACAAGTCCTATTTTCTCCGCTTTCTTAGTATTAGTATTGGTATTTATTGTTCATCTGATTATTTTCATTTCTCTATCGGACCAAGGTTTGATAACATGGAAATGTCATGCTCTTTTTTTACTCCATATAAATGTTGCCATTGTTCAATAACCTCATACAGAACTGAAAAAAAGCTTTTTGAGCGTTTCTGGGTGCGGGAGATTTCAGGACGGTAGTTGGTACATACATATCTATCACACTTTTGAGCCTTCCTGTGTCTTAACATACCATTATTTCACCCTTGTTATCTCATCTTGTTTACCTTAACCGTATATTTTTATCAACAAGTTTAAAAGTACAATCTTAGTTTGTTCTCAGATTTACGCCTTCGTACCTGACCTTGCGTATTGTACCTTGTTATTTAACCACACGTTTCACCAACGATGATGTCATTTGTGGTCAGAAGTTATGTTCAGATATATCACTGACAAACTCTTTTGTTCAACTAAAAAAAATCTAAAATTCTCTTGGAGAATCTATTTTTTTTAGTCTTAAAGATGAATGATTGTGATTTTGATAGCAATCAAGCAGATCAGTCAAATTCTGATTTAGTGCACAATTTATAGTCATTACCAAAGGAGAAATTATTTCGCCTTGACATTACTATTGTAACATCAGTAACAATTTTCATCACTTATCTAAAAAGCGCCAGAGGACAACTCCGTAACTGAGCATGCGAATTCAATAAAATTTCTTTCTGGCTTCTAAAACAACATAGATAGCAACTGGGTTAAACTCTGAAATCTTAGATTATGTAACTGATGAGGTCACTGCTATAGACTCATTATCTATTCTACGAAATTTGTGTTATTATCTAATACACCAACATGAAATCACTGATAGGTATTACCTATTATAGTTGACGAACATACAACCTTGTCACATGGAGGTATAACACCTCCATGTGACACACCATTACCCCAGTCAATATTCACTGGCAATAAACTGTTTCTCAAGGTATAGCCAAAATCTGGGACAATAGGATGTAGAGACACCCAAGGGTGTTTTTGCGGCTGGAACAAGCAATGAATCAAGAAAGCCCCAATATGGGCTTCAAATCTACAATTCATGTTGCAACAATAGCCTTTCACAGTCCTCAATAAAAATGGGTTGATGTTGATATTAGCAAAACCGCAAGCAACTACTTGGAGTTTTTCTGTCACATCCCATACAGATGGGGATTGTCTTATTGTTCATGTAAACTCATGTGATTATCTTTCTGCGATAGACCCCGATGTTGCTGAACATTTTAATACTGCAATTTGTGACTACAACATTTTTATTACAGGTTTTTCAAGTTTACGCATTTGGAGATAGAGCGCCTAGGTGTAATGATGTGGACACCAGACCCGCACTTTGACATCAAGAATCACATCTTTTCCCATGATGCGACCATCAAATCGAAGCAGGAAGTGCAACACACCCTCTCAACATACTTGCAAAAACGGCTGCCAGCAAATCGACCTCCATGGCAGATAATCCTGATACAGTCACAAACAAATACAACATTACTGTTCCGCGTTAAACATACAATCGCTGACGGAATTTCTCTTCTACGACTGCTGATGGAACATCTAGTTGATGAACAGACATCCTTGTCTATCGGTGTGCAGCCTCGTCGAGGTTTTGAAAGCATGACCCTTTTGCATTACGTAAAGAAAGTTTTAGCAATCATCACAGATATTCCCCCATTGATCAAAACTCTTTATAAAGCCGCAGACAAGCATTGTTTGAAAGGGAACAATCTCAGCGGTGAGAAAATTGTTGCTTGGTCATCGAAGATTGACCTTAGAACCGTCAAACAGATCAAGAATCGAGAAGGTGCCACAGTCAATGATGTCATTGTAGCAGCTATCTGTGAGGCAATAAGCAGATACCTCAAGGAGCAAAGTCAGAAAGTAGAGCGAGACATCACTGTGTATATTCCAATAACAAATGTGTGGATAGGTGGACAGCTAGTGCTTGAAAATAATCTAGGAGTCATCCCAGCTCAGCTGTCAATTTCAGACAAGCATAATTTCTGTGAGCGCATTCAGCTTGTCAAAGCAGAGTCCAATAAAATGAAAAATTCCACAATACCGTATGTGTGCGGGCTGACGCAATCTCTTCTCTGCCTGTCACTGCCGCCGTTTATACTGAGTCGTGTCCTCGATACAATCACAGACCGTGGTACTGCAGTGTTCTCAAATGTCCCAGGGCCGAGTAAACAACTGAAAATAGGAGGTGTCAATGTTGACAACATCATGTTTTTCGTTCCAACGAGATCATCAATTGGTATTGGAGTGTCGTTTATCAGTTACTGCGGAGAAGTCCAAATCAGTATTGCCACTGACAAAACGCTAGTGCCAAACCCTGACGTAATAGTCCAGTTATTTGAGCAAATAATAGAAGAAAACAAAACCGACCGCAGCGCCATCAGTAAAAATGGCTAACAATGTAAGTTCTATGTGGTGTTAGAATAATCGGTTGATTTGAATCAAGGGGTAACACTCCACATCCCAAAGCATGTGTCGTGAAATTATTGTTACGAGGCTGCAATTGCAATATTTTTTTGTGTAAACAAGCCGGAGTCAATCAGACCCTAGGAGTCAATGGACCACAAATGGATTTAAACGCACAGCCTTCAACAACAATTGCACGCCGAAAGACCAGAGCTCACACCAACAGAACCACCTCTTATTCCTGTAGCAGAGATTTCCTGATAAGTTTAGTATTAATGAATAATATTTCTTGATTTTTATTTTTCTTTTATTACTATGCCTTGCTTATTGAGAGATATTTTGTGTTAGGCGCAGCATAGCCAACTTTGTGGGCTGTGTGATATTAGTATCTTTAATGATAAGAAGAGAATATTGTGTAGTTTGGTTTTATGTATTAGTCATTTGCTATCATATTAGTTTCAGTTTAATATTTTGTATCAGTATATTTCAAGCACGTTGATTAAAAATTAAATTTTAAACTTCTCATGACTTTTGGCAAAGCGGAGAGGAGTATAATATGGGATATCAAAGTTTGCTATCACCATATGCAACCACCAGGCTACTTTGGGGAGGAAAGGGGGGTTGGGTACTGTTTTAAGATTCAGGGTTGTTATCAAATGATTAACAAATTGAAAAAAGAATTAATGCGTCTACAACCATTTCTATAAATTTAGTACTTCAAACATATGATAAAAAGGAGTTGCTTTCCAACAAGAACATAATAATTTCACAAACCTTCCACATTGTAAATTTTGAGTCATTTTATCTCTTTACACTGCGATAATTGCAATAAAAGGGTCTTAGGACAATGTTCCGACCAGATTATAGAATTTCCGTTTCGTTTTGAATCAATTAGCACGATTGAAATGTTATTGCCAAAGTGAAGTCACCAAATACACAAGGCAATCTCTGTAGTTTATTTGCTAGAATTGCTGTCATACTTGTCTTATAGGACCGTTCAATGTAGCAATGAACTTGGTATTTTACTTGCACGTTAAGCACAGACGATAGAAGAGAAACCGTTAATAGGACAAGCAGAATCACTAGGTTTTTTACATTTTTGATCGCTTCTGTGGTCGCTCTTTGATCCCTGCACAATAACTTTACGAATTCAATTGCTATCATGATAAATTGGTGAAACAAAAACATCATGCTATCTAAACGTGTATCTGTGTTTTTAGGATGCTACTTCGAAGTTGTCTTTTCCTTGATCATGTTGCGATGCAACAAGAGTTTATAGATTTATGAAGTTTGATGGAGTGCGGTCAGACATTCTGATGCCCACCTTTGTTTTCTTTAAAAATAACAACACTGATGATAGGTAACATAAGATAAAAACATGAGAATCACCATCAAAAGGGCCTTAGAGTAGCTAACAACTCATTAAATCTTCCCATATCCAGTAAATGATCCTTTATTTACATGATTATGTTATTCAGGTCAATTAGAGATCAATAGAACTTCTGTTATAAAGCTGCTGGAGAGCAAGAACATCTTTTTTAAAGGTGAGCTACATCTATACGAAATAAAAAGCGTTTATTGGTATCAAAAGTTACAGGTAGAATTATTGAGATGGCAAAGTTATGGACAGCTTTCACTCTAGTGTCTAGAGATGAGAACGAAAGCTGTGCTTAACTTTACCATCATCTCAATCAATATCACTTTTCTAGTCTTGAATAAACCAAATTTCTCCTTCTAAAAATATGAACAATCAACTATAGCTTGAATTTTAAAAGTGATGTAATTAGAAATTGGTCAGTAACTGACTTCCACATGTTCCAATAGGTTGTCTAACTTTGGTGGGTTTATGGCAAAAACAAAATGATATAGCTGGAATTAGGAAAACAAGCTCATTCTGTACAGGCAATGTTTGTTTCATCTGGTGAGTTGATCCAAAATTTTCTGTTTGATCAAGAAGGGTGGGTGTGGGAGGTATATCCTATCCTCCATAGTTTGACAGTTTTTAAATTTATTTATTGAACATGTTAAAAGTTATGTGCACTTTTAAAAAGAGAAGGTGACTCTATAGTTATTTCAACACATTAACAAGCACATTATAATCAGGGAGTTACAGTTACAGTTACAGTTTTCAAACTCCTTGTTATAATTTAACTAAGCTATCCGCTGCCAATCTGCCTTGCTGAAGTTTAGCATATTATGCTATTGAGAAAATTTCTTAGGTAGAATACATGAAGGCTTCGTACCCAGCAGAACAAAACTAAACACTGATTCAATTTATAATTAGGGGAGGGGTATCTTAATTACAGTAATTTTCCAAAAAATTGCCAAACAGTGAATTTTTAATTCTGTCTCCAGTAAACAATTACGGCTGTAGGGTAGAGCTGCATCAAAATGGATTGAAAGGGTGCCTGCACAAACTAGTACATTGAGAATAATTCAGACATAAAAGCCACATTCATACATGACAAGTAGGTAGACTCAGAAATCAGGAGGTCTCCGCGGACAAACTCCCAAACTCGGAATACGGCTCTGCGCCCCAGAGTGTCGGCGCAATTCAGCCCTTGTTTGTCAAATTTCTAAGCCAAAACTTGAGCTTTCATACTATGAATTGCATCATTTTACCTGTTTTTACATACAAGCAGTAATTGCAATAAGCAATTACATAGTTATATGCACTGTTAAGTTGGGAAACATTGTTTGCCTTGCAAAAAGAAGCTTAAAAAGGTTTTCTGGTTAAAGGAAGCTGAAAAAAGGGAGAAAAAAGGGAGATAGGGATGGGGTGGAAAAAGACCCTAAAAACTGGGAGCCTCCCTACCAAAAAGGGAGACTTGTCAGGTATGGCCACATTTGCCAAGAGGACATTGATTAACAACATATTTTTCAATGATACTGTTTCCATCTTATTAACTCAGCATCCCAGTGTGTGCCAAAACTTAATAAATAATAATCATTCATGTATGTGATGGAATTCAGACTTTGAACTTAGTTGTGGTTTTGAGGTGGAAGTAAACATTGAGCTATGGAACTACTGGGATCAAGTGTCTGTCTTTTGTCAATGAGTATCTGATGAGTGACTATGGAACAGGATGCTCCGAACAAACCCGTAGATTCTATAATCTAGTCTAGACATCATGTTAGGACCTTTCTTTGTTATTAAGTAACATAAGCTATGCTATGGCAGTAATTTTATTTGTAATCATTCTGATAATTTCTCTATCATATGCTGCCGCAAGAAGCCACAGCAAATTGATTTTAGTAAAACCGCTCTATAATGGTAGGATACTGATTATGGTAAATCAATCATGATATTTTTTTTTTTTTTTTGTAAATGCCAAATCAGTTATAAATGGTAAAATGTATTCCATAATGCAATTTCATGGAAGCCCATGGAGATGCTTGCTCCCTAATTGTGAAAGTTCAAGGCGAACGTTGTACTGTGTTACCACACTGCTTGCAGATGGACTCTGAGATACAAGTCTCTCTGTACCGTAGCAACAGTGGCTCAAACTTACCCGATTGACCTATACACTTTTTGCCTATAGAAGGTTACATATCCCGGTGCGGGTGGGGTGACTTTACCAGTTTGAGGACTGAAGCACATTTGAATTACATTAGTTGCTACAGTGCAAATATAACAAACCTGAACTCATCCGTTGCACATGCTCAAAGTCTTGTGTTAATGCAGTGGTTTTTTTTAGGTATCTATTAGTGATGGCAAATTGTCAGATATTGGCGAGACAGGACGAGACCGAGACAGCAACAAAATCTGAGACGAGACCGAGACATATATCGATGCCGATAAAATCGAAAACTGCCACTTTATTGGCATTGGCCACGGTTTTTTGATTATTTTTTTGGTTTAAAAAACCCAAAAACCGTGGCAATAACGGTGACAAAAACAGTGTTTTCGACATTTATCAAGAGTGTCTGTCTCGACGAGATGAGACAGTGTCTCGAGGGGACAAGTCTCACGAGATCAAGACCGGGACCGAGACTTTGCCATCACTAATATCTTTGAGTCATTATAAGATAAGTATGAATTTTTGAAAAGAATGAGTTCCCAATTTCACAGACGCTTGAAAAAATAAAATGAATAACCAGCTAAGATTCACTTCACCTGACATGGCTAAATCTAAATTTCGCCATGTCTGGTGAAAATTGGTGCTAACTACTAGCTAAGTCAACCCAAAAGAGCTTAAAGGGCAACCAAGGTTTCAAACAACTTCTCATTGATGGCCATTGATTAATAACAGATTGCACCTTCTGCATGGGCAAAAAGATGAAATATAATTCAGATGATTATTCAGCCAGAATTCTTGTGAAACATTTCTTCCATCAGGCACTCAAACTCAGCTAAAAGAGAATACCACATAGCAGTTTCCTGTTCCTGTTATTATTTAGCCTGTGCTCTATAATTATTACAGCAAAGTCAAAGTCAAACTCAAACTAGTTGCTGACTCTAAGCTGGGTAACACTTCGGTTTAGGGGAGGTTCCAAGACATTGCTGTAATAATGATAGAGCACAGGCTAAATAATAACAGGAACAGGAAACTGCTCTGTGGTATACTATTTTAGCTGAGTTTGAGTACCTGATGGATGAAATGTTTCAGAAGAATTCTGGCTGAATAATCATCCGAATTAGATTTGTCTTTTTCCCTCTGCAGAAGGTGCAATCTGCTATTAATCAATGAGGGCCAATGAGAAGGTGTTTGAAACCCTGGTTGCCCTTTAACTACTCTATAGCTAATATTTACCCTTCTAGGGTTCATAAACTAAGCTGTAACAAAAAGTATGCCGTTACATTAAGCAAGGAGTTGGAAGTTCCAACTCCTTGCATAAAGATGTTGTTACATAAATTAAGTCGCAACAAAAAGTATGTCATAACATAAAGCAAGGCGTCGGAAGATCCTTGCATAAAGAAGTTGTTACATAAAGTGAGCTGTATCGAGCATATGAATCGGTTGTTTACATGTAATGTAGGACAGCCTCTTTTCCATTATTGAATAAGGATTAAAAACCTTGAAAGATAAGATAAAAAAATTTGTAGTGTAAATCAACATGTCACAATTTCTTTTGCCAGGTTTATTTCATAGTTTTATACCTGTTTGATAGGTAATATACAAATCCATGGCTTTTAATTGGCTTATTTGACAGCTTTGCAGGATATTATTAGCATAATATTGTGTGATTGATAACATCCAGGGGTACAAGCGGAATATAAAAATTTTACAAGTGTGAACTTTCTCCACCATTCTGTGAGTGTGTGTAACGGGACTTTGACCTACTCAATAAGTACAAAGGAACAAGCATGACTGCTACCAGAATATTCATCCTCAAACTAACCGTGACCAAACTGCACGCTGGCTCACTGCATGAGCACACACATGTAAACCTATTTGATTTGATTTATAAGCAACATGACAAACTTTACGGTACAACTTTTTCCTAAACCACCATTCGGTTTTAACGCTTCATCTAATGCTGCCGCTGCCAAGATGCCGCTTACACTGACTTACTTCGAGCAAGCTCTGCTTCTTATCATCTTTGTGTATGTTTTCAACTGGATTCGAGAGAAACTGGTCCTCAACCATTTTGAGATACCGTTCCTACGTGGTGATGCCTCCTGGTGAGTGTATAACTATTTTATGGATATTAATTAATAATATTTTAATCAATTAATTAATTTTATTTTTTCAAACATCTGAAATGATTCACATACTTAGCTCGATAAAAAAAAAAAACTTCCTTTTAATTGGAATTTGCAGCAAGTCAGAGAAGAAAATATCTCTGAATAAAACTTTTTGGAAGAATTTGTGAACTTGGAACAGCTTCTCAAATTTTTCTCTTTTTCTGAAGTTTAGAAATCACTTTTTCCCCCTCCCCCTCCAATCTGAAGTGTGAACACTTATTCATCAGAAGGTTTTCATGTCCAACTAAATGTTGTTCATTTTCATTTTCAGGTTCAATGATAGACCGAAGAATCGCATAATAATTCACTCAATAAATATCCTCGATGGCCGCCTAGAGGTTGATAAGCTTCGAGAAATGTTCCATGAGCGTGTCATTGCTAAATCAAACGACAGAAATGGGTATGTTTAGCCAACATAATTCTGTAATTACACAAGTGATGGGAGGGAGGTTCTGTTAATAAGAACCAGTACAACATTGAAGATAAAATTCTCATCGCTCACCTTGCTCTTTAGGCTTTCCGTTAGGGCCAATTCCTCATATGTCCAATAGCTAGTAATTGAGTAGCCTAATCAACATGTGTCATGCACAGAATTATTTGAGCAAGTTTTCTGCAATTTTATCAATTAAGAAATTTCAAAATAAAAATTTTTTAATTTGTTACTTCGAAAATCCACTTGAATTGCATGAAAGGGTTATTCCTATAGGTTCAACCCAAGTCGGTAGAACATCAGTGAAACGAGGATGCATCAACATTTGGGAACTTTCGACATTTAAACTACCGATTAACTAATATCAGATAATGAAATACAACCAGAGAATATTATGAATCCATTGACAAAAAATTGTTTAACAAAGAAAAGGACTGCTATAAAGAGTATGGCACTGGGCTTCCAATTGATTCCAACGGAAGCTTTGTGGGAGTTATGGTCACAATTTGGCTTGATTCAGGTTAAATAGGGTGGTGGTTAAGTGGCACTAGTCAGGGGAGCCCTAAAGCTCGGTTCAGTACACTCTAGCAGAGTAAGTTCTTCGCCGGGGATAGTGTTTGACTTTTCTCACAGGCTTGAAATAGTGAAATTTATGGCTAGCTAGCGCTTACTTGCCTTCCTTGCTTTGTGGAAGCTCCCGCCTTACCAAGCAAAAGTTGGTGCTCGCCAACATTGAGCCGTCCCCAAACTAACTAAACTCTAGCCAAAGTGCTACTGCTAATAATGGGACACCACTACCAGCAACCTGGATACAATTAACTAGTATGAATTCCCTCAAGCAATTTGTAACAAATACACAATGTTAAAAAGAATGCAGCTGATGTAGCAAGTTTTTGTTAATATAGATAAAGTGATGATGCCACAATATGAAATAGGGTATAATTCGTTCCCTTGAGTGTCTGGGGTCAATGGAATGTACAAAGGGACAAAAGGTTGGACTCCTAGGTTGTGAAATGGTTTAAAGTTCAGTTTTTTATCTGGTGTAGTTAATAAATGATATCATTAGTAAATGGATAGCAGATCGGTGGGGTTCCCAGGTTTTGAGTTTGACACTGAGGTGGTCACATATCTCAGAGCACGTAACTGGTTTCAGATACCAAACAGTATCTTGACAAGGTAAAACCCCCCAAACCAAGGCCCAAATTTGTAAACGACTCCTAGTCCTACCTTCACAAAGTAGGGCTGCACACTACAATCGCTGTGTAAAACAAATTGGTGAATATTGCTGGAAAGATGGCACATGAAAGTAATTTAGATTTTGAGAATTCTTGTTCAACAGTTTAAAAAAACCATCTCCCAAAGTTTTTTCGCTTGAATCATGTGAAAAAGTAGACCTGCGTCTGTGGAGATACGTGAAAAGCATGATATACCCGGTATACAGGCAGAGATTGTACTACAAAATGGTCATACTCCATATTTTTATCATTTGTCTAGATAAAGAAGTGAACAAACTCCTTACTAAACAAAAGAATACGCAAATGTCTAGACGTGATAATGTGTGTGGTAAGCAACTTGGTTGCCAGGCAGACGAATTAGTATCTTAAATCAGGGGAACACTAGTAGTAATTTGATGTAAGAAAATATATTGGGCCCTTATCTAGTGAATGTCTAAACTACGGGCTACTGCCAGAATTGTATCATTCAAGAAATCTAAGAGGGTTGCCCAGTGCAATTTATCAGCTCAAAATCAAATTACATTGTTGACAACATGATGCTTAGCATGCTGGTACCATTCAAACCGGGCAGACAGGAAGGCGACAGAGTATACATCATATATTGAGTGAATCTGCTGGGGCGGCATGAGTAAGCCCACGGTCCACTTTGGTCAATTTGAGCTGTTACACTGCTTCCTGTAAGGTCTAGACTCTAGACTACCACTAGACTACCGTGATATTTACTTGGAGTTTTTCTCTTATGGATTGATGGACTTGCACCGCTGTGAGCCCAAGACGATTAATTTACGGAGTACCTAATGAATAAATTTCTAACTTGGATCTCAATCTGAAATTGTAACAATTTTGCCGTGATGAACTTTCTTGACAACAGAATTTGGGGCCGTTATCCGATGTCTGACTGTATCTGATCCGCGTTCTGACATTAGGATCTGCTGATAAATCGTTGAACAATTTTAAATTAATTATCTGACAATGAACTCCCATCTCAGGAGTCCGGAGTACGTTGATTCTTAGGCTAGACCCAAAAAAAATTTTGTTAGGGAAAAATAACGAGGGAGGCGTGCATTTCAATTCAGATTTTATGGTGATATTACAATATGACAATTTTGGCAATGTTCAAAGGGCAAAAAAAAGCATTTCTGTTTCACAACCTCACTAAATATTACGAATGTGCTGACAAACATTTAAAGTGTCAATTATATATGGATTGAAATATATATATAAGTTTTTTGATAGCTCGAAGCTAAGCTAACTATAGTTTAAGCAGTGTGCAGGTCAATGTTTCGGACAAGACGGATCTTGCAAAACTGATGCTATCGAAGAATGGGCATCAAATATTTACAAAGAGCGGCTTATCAAAAACCCCTTCCTGGTCGGTGTCGTGTTAATGCAAATAGATGGGTCCGTGCAGCCATCAGTGTGTCTTATCATCTGCAGCTGCAAGAGATATCGGATTATAAATAGACAAGATTTTTGATAATTGTTGCGAGTTGACTTTGCCCTGCATAGAGGAACAATCAATGAAAATCTCGAGACTAGACAATGATTGTCTGGGTGATCAGCATCACATGATGTTTGTAGAAGATATCTGTAACTTTTAATCCTCTTGTCTCGACTCACACATTATCCGCAAATCTTAACAACTATTTCTCTCCATGCCGAAACCAAATGTTGCTTACATGTGGGTTCAAAGTCCATGCTGAATCAAACAATCAATCATAGTAGTGGTGTTTAGATAATAATATAATTGATGTTTAGTTCTGGAGATATGAATAATTGTTATGGATGAAATAGATGTTGGTCACATCTTGTCTTTTGAAACATGTGTCAAGCCGAATGAAGACGCCAACAAAAACTTTACTCTGGAGTTTGACCCGTTGACCGGCTCATTCCTGTCACCTACTAGTCAGAAAAGATCAACGATGGACAACCTGTCTTTCTAATCTCTCTGAATGCTGAGACACTGCTTTTATGGAATTTTTATGGCAATGTGCCAAGAAATCCCCTATAAACAAACTATCCCCATGGTCCAATTACATCATACTCTGTTTCATATTCATACAATCTGTTATTTGTTATTCAGATACTTCAAGCTGACTCATATTGAGAAAATGCGTTTTGGAGTGATGTTGTGGAGCCCTGATGCAACCTATGACATCGCCAACCATATCAACGCTCATGAATCAGTTGTGACATCCAAGACCGAGCTCCAAGAGGTCATTTCATCATATATATCGAGCCCCCTTCCCGCTGGCAGACCTCCGTGGCAACTGATCATCATAAATTCCACCACAAGCTCAACCGTGCTTTTCCGTTTCAAACACACCGTCTCCGATGGCATCGCTCTGGCCCGCTTGTTCATGGAAAAGATAGTCGATGATGGAGTTGAACTCCCGATGACAATGAAGCCGCATAGAGTGACTGATAAGGTATCTTACATGTACTACATTACTAATACCTTGGCAATGCTTACTGACTTACCTGGACTGATAATGACTCTATTTAAAACCTCAGATAAGCATCCACTGCACGGAAGTGAACTTAGCGGTCAGAAGCACATCTCATGGTCTTCACCTGTCGACCTTTGCGCAATCAAGGCGATAAAGAATCGAGAAGGTGCCACAGTCAATGATGTAATAGTAACAGCAGCGTGCGAGGCAATCAGCAGGTACCTCAACAAACAAGGGAAGTCAGTCGATCGCAGCATCACAGTGTTCATCCCTGCATCCCTCAGATCTGCAAATGGCCCGCTAACCCTAGAGAATCATCTGGGCATTATCCCAGCTCAGCTGACTATCTCTGCAAAATTCACTTTCCTGGAACGCTTGCAGCTGGTCAAAGCAAGATTCGATAACATGAAAAGAGCGTCGACTCCCTTTGTCTGCGGCGTCATTCAAACACTCCTATGTACCGTTCTACCTGCATGCTTTATGAACTTTATCCTTGATAACATTACCGATAGAGGCACAGCGATAGTGTCCAACGTTCCAGGGCCCGGAAAGAGGCTGACGCTGGGAGGAAAGAATATCACTGATATGATGTTCTTTGTACCCTCAAGAGCTTCTGTAGGTATTGGAATCTCGATCATCAGCTACTATAACAAAGTTCAGATCGGCATTGTGACAGATTCAGCTCTGACAGCTAAACCCTGGGAAATAACAGGCCTGTTCAACGAGATCATCGAAACCGAAACCAAAAGCAGCTCAAAAAGTCTTCATAATGGTACAAACCACATTATTAGCCCTGATCCGGTGAAAGAGTTCAACAACAATAACAATGGTATTGAGAAGCAGAAAAACGGCATCACCCAAGTTTCAAACGGGGTTGTTGTATCTTAAGTGAGGTGAATGATATGATATTTTAATCTAATTGACATTTTATGGTTGTTGCATCTTATAAACATCAATATATTAATGCTTTTATCATGGTCCCTCAAAACTAACCGGTATTGATATGTTATATGAAACAAAACTACCGGTAATAACTTTATTAAAAAAATATTTTATTCGTTCTAGTCACATCAATGAGTTTCAGCAGTTATCCTTCCATTTGGCATGTGCGGATAACTTTTTATCATATTTTGTCTAAATAAAACTCATATTGCTCAAATTAATATTCTTCCATTGGTACATACAATGTCTCACCAAGGAGTTAGAGTATCACAGTGCACTTCTCCGTGTCCAATAAAGTGAGGTTTTGGCACCCTCCCAATTGTCAAGCTGCCAAAGATGCATGCTGTTAATGACCCAGCTGCCCTTTGAAACAGGTCTTATCTGATTGTAATTTGTTTGATAATTCAAGAGCTGTTGTGAGAGAAAAGTGCCAATCAGATTATCATGTTGATAATGAGGGCAACGAACTGAGTAGCTTAACCCTTCGGTCATCACCATAATAAATATTGAAGGTAAACAGAGGTTTCAATGCGAAATCTCACTTCTTTGGCAGGACATTGCAGAGGTTGTATAATTTAACAAACTTGTTGAAAGTTCCTTGGCATTTTGTGACATAGAAGATACTCAGATACCTTATTCAATGGATTATATTTTTATGGTTTTCATTAGCAAATGTTTTTTTTCATGCTATGGCTGCCTGTCTTTGCTCAGTAGAAGAAAAGGTGTGATTACCTTTAAGGTAATGTCACAGACCGACAAAGAACTTAAAAAACCTTAGATATTCTTTTTCTGTGTACATCAGAGAAGCTGCAGAAAAACATATATTATTATAATGCTTCTCCGGGAAGTGGAATAATAGAGTAAGGCAATGATGTTCAGATTTTGAGAATTTTTTTGTATTACGGTAATTTTTCACTGAAAAAGAGGTTTGTACACAGCACTGTACCAACCAAACAATTATCATAGATGGGCACGTAATACCCTCCTCATGCAAATAAAACTCATACCTATACAATTACACTGATTTACAAAAAAAAGGGGTTCATGATCTTTGGAAGAAAAAATAGAGTGAAAGATAATACAGTAAACTATATTATTCTAAATATAGGTCCAACAAAAGCCCTTTCCATCAGTAGAGAGGCTGTACAATTTGGCACACTGTATATCAATCATCAAGTGAAAGTTCAAGGCGGCTTCCAATCAAAACACAGAGAGCATTAATTTCCTAGTAGAGAGCGATAGTAGCCTTACAAGCACAGGTTATCAGCTTCAAAAGTAGTGTAGGCCAACATATGCAAAAAGATTGTAAATTCTCACATCAATATTATCCTGTGTTAAGTGTAATTATGATATTCAAAGAGAAAGATTACTACAAATCATTTTTTCTCAAAAATAATTTTAACAACAGCATAGAAATATGTGGATTGCATTGTTCACCACAACTTCTTCCATCGATTGATTGTGAGTCGACCACTTTTGACTATGGTTACAGCAGAAAATGTTTTGAGTAGTTAGCCTATCACGAGCCTACACTGAGACCAATGCCGGTGATGTATTGTGCTTTCTTCTGGTTACCCTGGCAACAGAGGGTCAAGGTGAGAGGCAGAGGAGTAAGCTTCTTCTCTAGAGTGGTAGCTATGGTCAGGTTTGTGTCCATTTGAGCTGTAAAATAAAAATTATGATGATAAATGACGAGGATACTACAAAGCGATCAACCTAAGAACGTCATAGGAAGTTGTGTTAACTGTATACACAAGTGAAGACAACTACTGAGTGTGAAGGAGGTTTTTCAAGAGTTAAACCAGGGAGTTTGGGACAGTCATATCTCCCACCTCCTGGTTAAACTAGTCGAAAGATCAAAGACTGTTTGTTGTGGTGGAACGAATTAATCAGCACTACAAACAGCGTTTTTATGATGTTTGCCGCAGCAATCTTGGGAGTAAAATCATGTTGCACTGGCAAGATAGTTTATCATGTTAGAAGAGATGACACTAGCTTGACAGGTCATAACATACATATTTGAACAACCATATTAAACAATCATCAGCATAAATAACACGATTATCATAGCCAACCAGTATTACATACTTTAACAGTGAGTAACACATACCTTTGACAACACAGTTGGCGCCTGGAATATCGAATGCATATCCGAGAGTGGTGGCACACTCACCGGCAGCGCCCTTTCCTTCAATCTCTACCCCTATAGACTGGTTAGCATTTAGTTTGTGCCAGTAGGATGCGTGTAATCCCATCTCTAGAGGAGCAACCTGCACAGTCGAACTCCATTTCTCAGCTAAAACACATATGTTTAGATTATTTTTTTCTCAGCTTTTCACAGGGACGTGCTGCGTACAGAATTCAAACATTCTTGGCCGCAGTCACCTTCATTTTGCGCAGCTAAAATTTGCATTTCAGATTATATCAAAATAAGGTAATATATATGACAATAAAAAATGTTTTGTACTGCAGATTTAGAGCTCTTTATATATGAATTTCATATTGATTCTGTTTAAAGATTGTCATCATATTTCATACCATCATATTTGGCAACTAGAGAGCCGGAAAATTGAGTGGCTACTTGTCGGATGGACGGGTTCATTCCTCTGTGGATCAATGCTTCAACTCCGAGAGCAAGACTAGGTGTAGCGGCAAACAAGCACTGGCCTACAAAGATTCCTGTAACGAGAAAATAAAATAATGACTGAACAGCGAGGCATGAACAAAGTCAGTGTACTATCACAATATAAAAATAGGTACACTACACTGAATAGTGAATATCTACACCCATTAGTTATAACCCTGAGTAGTCAAAGTAAGTGTAATTGAAAGGCTGTTGCAAAAATGTCCACCAAATACATAGCATAAATCATTGGTATATATTAATGACACAAGCAAGTACTCCTCTCACATACCAGTTCCAGCGATCAGATCAGGGTTAGCAGCTGTTAATGATGCAGTCACCATTGCTCCTCTGTAATCTGTACCCATCTCTAGCGCTGCCATCTTATTACCTTGGAACTAGAAAAAAAGAATTGCAACATTAACAGATATGTAAGTTGTACTTGGAGAAACAAATACGCCTCAATCGTTCCTGCCTGAAACTGGATCAAGTTTCAGGTTCAGTGCATTTTCAGTGGTGGGATCATGTAAAGTTTAAACAGATTTGCTAAGCTACTGCGGATATCTTTTGGTAGGCAGTTGAAGTGTAGCAAACCGTTATCGAGATTAGTTTTAGTTTAGTTTTAATTTAGTTTTAGATCCAATATTATCACGTGATCATAAAAATGGTTCACAGGGTGCTCTGGGTAAAAACGGGACTAAAATATTTCAAATTTGCATAAAAATTGTTGTCACAGTACGACATAAAAAATTAAAGAAGCTGCAACGTCTCTTTTAGAGCGACATCGCCTTGGTCTAAAGTTGATGACTGTTCGAGAAGATGTTTGTGTGGAGTCATTAAAGATAATTCTATGGTGTAGCACGTGGGTTGGATAATTTGAAACTTTACTAAACTGGGAATTAGCGAGTTGAAATAAAATAGTGATAGTAGTACTAAACTAGTGATCCGTATGAACTCACCTGCGACACTAATCGTGATCTAGTTTGTCTAGAGAAGGCGTGTATGATCTGTGCACTGAGATTACCACTTGGGTCCATCTCTCCCAACATCACAGGGAATGTCTGTAAAGTAACAGTAAATCAAAATTCGCCTTTATCAACAGAGATTAACAATGGCTTGACTTGATGTGACAATAGCCAAACGATGAGGCACTGGAACAATCTTTTGTTCTTATCACAAGCCTTTTGTTCTAATCACAGCTCTATTCTGATATTTTATAAGTAGGATTTTGGTACTTTTGTATTATTAAATAAACATAAGGATGCTATATATGCATACATACCTCTGACTGTGAGAGCTGTTTACTGCCAACATAAGTAGCTCCAAATTTGTAACCGGAGGGCTGCATAGTGCCTAGTGTGAAGTTATGATTCACTTGAAAATGATTGCTTAGACCCTTGTTGATGGTGAGCTTTCCTCCATCGAATGCCATAGGAAATATTTCTACAATAATGAAAAGTTGGTCGATATAGGCATGACGATGGCACACAATTTTTGACACTCACACCACATGGATGGCCAAGGTTCATTAAGGGACTCCTGTCAGGGTGTACACTATAATGGAACTAATAATGATAATGATGCCCCGAAGCTCACAATCACAAGGCATGACTGTGACTAAATTATGTAGAGAGGGTTGGTGATAAGCGTCCTCGGTACCGCAAAAATTCATTGATATTAGTGATGCAGATTATTCTCATTTCATATGTACAAATCAATGCTTCAACATGACTTGCAAAAATTAGGCTACTCGTTAAAACCTAGAGATTAGGGGCTCGGACCTATCATTGTTTGCAGTTCATCTAACTAAAACTCACTAAGAGGCATTATAACAATGATTGCACTTTTGCATCAGACAATGACATGATTTGGCCTGTCTGATTTACTTTAGTTAGCTGACAATCTCTCTGGTCAGACAGCAGTCCTATGCTTCCTAGTCATATTATTGATTGAAAACACAAATACAACATCCACATTACCCCATTGACACGATATCTATGAGATTAACAGTTGTGTGCAAGCCCAAGACTCATTGATACAAAGAGTAGCGGGGCCTTGGTAGGTAGGCCTCCTGAGGACAATGGAAGAGGCTCCTCAATTGTTGTCATTTATTGATACAAATAATACATGACCATGTGAGTGTAATAAGAAGGAATATGAATGACAGGAATAGGTATAGATATAATACATGGCCAACAATAAACAGTTCATTCATATAAATAAACAGACTACCTACTACCTAGCTAGGAGTGGGTCGGTTAGCACAGGACAGGTAGGTAGCTCACCTTTGACTTTATGAAGCTCATTCCATGAACCTGGAGATGTACTAGGAATGGTTGTGGGTATGGTTTTAGGGTCAACCTCCTTAGGAGCATCGGCTCTATTGATATCTCCTGATCCATCAACACCTGGCAGATTAGGTAGAGGCACACTAGAATTATCTGCTGAAGAAGAGTTTGTGGATGCAGCCGATGAAGAAAATGCAGTTTTAAAAGTGTCCATAAAACCTCCTTGTTGTGGCTCAGAGGCATGCAACCTATGTGAATGCTGATTCCCCATACTCGAGAGTAATTATTCTGTCTCTTTATGTTAGTATGGAGCAAACAATTTGCAGAATGATGCAACAATGTCTCCAAGAGTTTTGCGTTGAGTTTAACACCGCTCCGGCATAACGCACATGGGATGTTTGACACCAGGGGGCAGTGCAAGCATAATAGAGTGTTGATTGGCTGAGTTGAAATTTCAATTTCCGGAAAGAAAAAAATTGTAACCAGGAATCTCAAGACATTAAGCAAATCATTGGTGATTTAGTTTAACCCTCTATCCATTTTCAGACCATTAACTATGTACTTTCGGTTTCGCTTTGAAGGTAGAAAGAACAAATTAAATGTTTTTGTCATAGGACTGCCGCATTTCCTACCCGCACCAAGCCCAAAGTCAGGAAATGTGGAAGTCCTATGGTTTTTGTTTTATCAAGTAGTACTACAGGGGCTTTTTCTGCCTGTACAACCAAGAACACATTGTACTAGTCCGACTGCATACATTGGCCTAGGATCTGTAGTCAATGACTTGAGTTCAAGGAGTTCATTGCTGTAGTTGTGGTAAAGTAGTTGTTGCATAATTTTCTGTGCACAGCATGAACACCCTATGATCATTATTATACAAATACATAGATAGACAGTGATAGTCATATATCTATACTAGATAGACTATATATTGTTGTATGTTGTTTGATAATGAACTGCTGGGCACCCTCATATGATTATGATAATGGTATGTAATTCTTGACTAGAAAGTTAAGATCAATTATTGGGATGGGTAAGTGACAGTTTAAACCGTGTTTGTCAACTCCCAAGGGGCCATTACAAGGTTTGAACTACCTGTGTGTCCTTTAAAAGGGACTCTGACATGCAGCTGTCACAGGTATGTCAAACATTATTGTCAGATCCTGATTTTGTAGACAGCCTGTGTCTTAGGCGCTCCCACAGTGGTGAATCAAACAGTAGCAATAGATTAGAATTATTAGGATAGATCATTAACCAGCAGATATATCCTCTTACTCCTTGGTCCGATGAATGAAGCCTGAAGGGCACGTGACACATTTCTACTCCCAACTTGGGTCTCTGAAAATATTTTACTGCCCTCCTTGGTATTTGTTGTTTGAGGGTAATTTACGGATGAGAAGATACACCGAACTTTCATGGTCTCTGTAAGTCAAAAGATATCTGAACAGCGCTTTCCTGCGTATTTTGTTTAAAAGACTACCTCCTAAGCTGTTCATACAGACTCCTTTGCTGGATATAGTCACCTGTAGCTCATTCAGCAAATGTTTTCAAATCCAAAATCTGTTTCCAGTCCTCATCGATTTGATTCGAGACGTGATTGCCATAGATACTAAACAATGGGTTATTTCGTTTAGGGCCGTTTGTTTTTTCCAACTAATTTTCAATGAGGCAATACCTTTGTAAACAAAAGTTGTATTGATTTCTAGGTTATCACTTCTTGCGTGCATTTGCTTATAAAAATAAAGCCTTGAAACTTATTTATCGATGAAATAACCCACAGCCCCCAATAAATAAACTCAGAGTTTATGATTTGATAAGTGCTGTATAAGGATCACAATGTTTGAGGTGTAGCTTTGGTATTTGCCGTACGTTTATCCAATATTTTAGAAATAATAGTCGGAATGGGCAAGCTTGTCAAGACAAGCTTCAGGAGAAAATCCATAAACAAAGTGTGTGAACGCTTGTCTTTGTACTCAACAAAAAGCGTAATATATACTTTTCTCTGAATTTACAGTTCAGGTCAATCACCAAGGATATCAGAATGCACATCTTCTTATCTAAAGAAGACATCAAGATATCTGTTGACAAAGGAGAACATTTCTTGGTAGCAAAACCAAATGGCAACAAAACATTACACCCCGTAAAGCCCATTAGAGAATCTGACCTTCAAGATAGTCAATTGATCACTTTATACATCACAACTTCGCTGACGAAAACAGCATCTACATCGTGTCTTGAACCGAATATATTAATATTAGTGGATAAAGATTCTGGAGAAATTAGTAAATGCATCTCAATATTACCTGAGCAGTTGACAGTCATCATTTACAACAGATACGAGATTGAAAATTCTATCATAGTACAAACAAAAACACACAATAAGTCTGCAGAGCTTGACAATGATGATTTGCTAATGAAAGCGTGTGATCAGAAAAATGCTCCATATAATCAGTCCGGATCGTCTGCCTGGCTCTCTACTTCTCTCTGTAGATTTCAGCTGAAGGCACTCAGGTATGCTACACCAAGGAGTTGTCTCTAACTCCTTGGTTAGATTGTATTCATATTCAACACTTATCCAGTAAACATGCCTTTTTGTGAACTGATATTATTTTAGAATCTTGTACAGCCCAGCCAATAGTTGTGATATTTCAACAAGCAGCATTTTTTTGTTGGATTCTAAAGTTTCAGTTCATTACTATTATTTAAAAGCTGTTAGTGACAATATAGTAAAATGTTTCTAAATGTCCCAATTATGCCAGTGTTCAATATAAAATGTCCTAACTATTTCCCCCTCCTATCTACATCTATTTTTCCATCTCAGTATGTTTCCGAGAGTGCTGGCTACCTTTGAGTCATCCTCAGCTGCTGCCGCAGAGTTGAGCGACAGGAGAAAAGATCTCTCTGCTATACTCGCAGACTCTGGACACAGAGAAAAGGACTGTCGGTGCCAGAAAAATCTTAGGTTAGTTGGCTGTTTGATGATACAGACAAAAGTTATGTGTCGATGCTGAGAGATTTTGGTAGAAAAGATCAATGAAAAAAACAACGTTGGTAGCCATTTAGCTAATTTGACCTACATTTGGTATGGAACGAAAATGCTGTTCTGTAAAATTTCTTCAGTGAGTAGTATATACTTCTAGCAGGGAGGGGTATAGACCACCCTCCCTGCTTCTAGAGGCCTAAAAATGGAATTTGATATCTTAGGAGTTGCTACCTCTCTGAACAAAAGGTTCAATAAGTGGGCAACTCCAATTTAGCTTAATCATTTACCATTCTTTATCATACTCTGAGTAGTGAGTAGCGGGCTATCTAATTTGTACCATCAACCTCTGCTTTTTTGGGGATGGCAAGATGGCGCAATCGGTTAGCGCGCATGCTATTCACTTCCAGGAGATTAGTACCGCAGGAGTTGTGGGTTGGAGTCCCACTGAGGGAGCTTTCAAGGATGGCTGTTCCACCCCCAGCACCCTCGGGTGAACACATCTCATTATTTTGCTTATGTAATATGTACTTTGAGTTTATATGTGTATGTACTCCTATTATTGCAGATGCTGGATCTCAGTATTTCAGAGCAGTTTGAATCTCTTACTTGGCGTATTGATCATGTCTCTATTGTTCCTATATGGGTCTGTTTTGTCAGAGTGGCTCATCGTTAATACAGAGGTTTGATACACAGTTTTATTTAATTAACCTATTAGACCTTAATTTTATCAGTTTATTTGGCTTTTGAGTTGTGCTCACAGCAAAACATGAACTGCCAAATGTAAACTTGAGATGGTCAAAAATTATTTATGGAATCTTATCAAAGACCTCTATGAGAAGCATTAGCGGTTCGATAATAATTTCTATCACAAAACATGCTGAGATCTGCAGTTCTTAATATAATATCAGGTATCTAAAAATAGTAATTTTGCTTGTACTCCGATAACAACATGTGTATTGGTACAATATACGTTCATTCATTTGACACTATCTTGTCATCACTTTTACAGGCTGTCATACGACGAATGATCTGGCTGTTAGATTGGCTAATGGGCGTTCCTGCAGGTCTGAAGCTGAACTCCAGGCTGACTGTATTCCTCGGTAGATTCTTCATGTACCATGTCTGGCTATGGGCTGGTAAGTTATGTCTTCTGTGCCGCGATCGCTCAGGGTACAAAGACAGATGTAGCTGATTCTTTTAAATATACTCATGGCCCTAGTATAGGATTTATCAAGCGGAGTTGTATTAGATAGTGTTCAATTGAACTGTTTGGGGGTTAGCGAGCACCCATTTTATGCTAGCTGAGGTGGAAATTTACATCAAGTTGAATATTTGCCAATGAGCCATAAATGTCTCCATTTTAAGTCTGTGCAAAATGGAGACCTCCCCCCCCTAGAAATACTTATCTCCCCATCAAATCATGAATCATGAAATCATAAGGTTTGTCTAGCTTCAGTTGGAGTCTGTATATACCACAGTTCGAATCTGCTATAAGTGTGGATTGAAAGTGCCATTGTTCATGAATACCAATGCATATAGAGTTGTCTTATCATAGGGTAAGGGAAGGCAATATCAGATTCAGCCATTACTCTACAGCAATTTTTTGAAAATGCAAAAATTTGTATAACTAGTTTTAAGGCAAAGACTTCTTTGATTTCTTGAGTTAAGCTGAATATAAAACGTGAAATGTGAAACGAAAACAAATTTAATAGAAGTCAAACTGAATCTGTTATATTCTTGCTGATACCGACTCAGCTTGGTGTTGTCGGGTTGCTGCTCCAAGTCTGTTCATATGTGTTATGAACAAACACCACCTAAAGTATATGTTTCTTTACTTGTAGAATATCTGAAGTTGATGGGCGTGTATTTCACTCCTATAGTAACGCTGGTTGGCTGTATTGGTTTGGTGGGCGGGGCTAGTCTACAGATAGCATTATTCCAAGATATGCTGACGCTGTTTACTCTGCATCTTTACTGCTTCTATATTTACAGTGCTAGGTGAGTTTTGTTTTAGGTGCAAAACATTCAATCCCTCACACTGAGCTCTATGTCTATCTGCTGTACCTAATTATATCCACCCTCCCAAATTATACCTCTCATCATCTTTGAAACGGAGATTCATCCTCTCTTGAGTACAGGTCCTTGGACCCATAATACACATGACGCGTCATATACCTAATACCTAGATCAAGTTTAATCCGATTGGCCTGTTCGATCTTTCCCATTCTACTGGTCAGCCATTCTGCGCATGCTCAGCTCTGGGCATGAGCTGATCTCTGCAAAATTGAGTCTCGGAATTCCGAAGCCATCTGATTGGCTACCTGCTCTGGTGACATACTCCCCAAAGCGTGCGGATTTGTTATTAATAGTTATCCTCTCTTGTCATTATTAGCTGATTTTGATTGACAGTTTATGCAGGGGATGTCCCATTTCCCCTTTCCAAAGTTGCAATCAGAATCCAAACTAAACTCATTGTTCTTGCACATGCGCAAATTCAAGTCACGCATCATTCATACTTAGCCTTACGACACCTGCTTTGTGGTAATGATAGCCTAGTTTATCAGTGATCTACATGCCCAGTCAGATCACGAGAGTCAGTATGCTCGAAACCTATATGCAGGCAAATTAGTTCACTTGATCTACCTAATACCTATACATCGCAAAAAATCAGACTAATATACATCAGAATCAGAAAATAGAATATATATCAGAAAATCAGACTATACTTCACAAAACCTATACTAATAAAATCAGAATCAATCATTGGTTCATGCGCAAAGTGATCTCATCCATTCTAATTGTTCTCTAACATAACTTCAGCAAATGAAAATATAACATGTTTACGTTTTAACTGAGATGAATTTAGTACACTCATATTAGTACAATAAACTTACGCTGACCTTCTCACTGAGCAAGGGAGTAACAAGAAGACAGCTCCTGAAATGGAATGTTCCACAGTTACAACAATCCCTGTTATAATTAAGTTTGTAGCTTCCCTTACTGAATTTGATTCAATGCTTTTATTTCAGGTTATATTCCATGAGCCTTTATTCACTCATCTCCTTGTGGCGTTTATTTCGTGGTCTGAAGTGGAATACTCTGCGTCAGCGTGTAGACCATGCCAGCTATGACAGCACACAGCTATTTATAGGCACACTGCTATTCTCTATAATCCTGTTTACTCTACCCACAGTTATACTGTATTATCTGGTGTTTGGAACGGTGAGTTATAAGAATTACTTCATACAACGCAATGTGCTCTGGCCTGTCACTGGTATAACCTAGATTAGTAAATATTGGCCAGAGTCTAGTTACTAGTTTGGGGGATATTTTCGAGCACATAGTTTCACTTGCTAATGTGGGAGTTGGTATAAAGTAGTGAGGTTTAGTAAATATAAGGTGGCCATGAATTTCACTATGTCAAGCCTGTGCGAAATGGTGGACAATCTTCCTCCCTAAAGTATAATGGGGAACCTGTTAATTGATATCCAATAATGCAGTCATACGGTTTTCCAGGGAGTTCAGGTCCTCAACAATTTCTAGATGTTGATCTTGCAAGCCGTTGATGTTATTTTATTGTTGGTTTTGTAGCTGCGGGTTGGTATACTGATCATACAGTCAGTACTGGATACAGTGAGGGTTGTTATAACACACAGATACTTACTTATCAACATTCTCAGGCTTCTCGAGTCAAGCCTTATTAGAGGTCAGTATACGAATTGATAATAATA
This sequence comes from Membranipora membranacea, assembly GCA_914767715.1. NCBI lineage: Eukaryota > Metazoa > Bryozoa > Gymnolaemata > Cheilostomatida > Membraniporidae > Membranipora > Membranipora membranacea. The sequence continues at coordinate 17,873,741 of OU612066.1, read as the reverse complement.
TAGTAATACAATTGGTAATTCTATAGAGCTGTGCTATAAATATAGTATAGTTATACTGATATTGTTACAGTATTGAAGTGATTCTAAAGGAATCAAGTTTATTTGTGGAATGATTCCTCGAGCCAGGCTGTAAAAGTTGGAGACCTGTGATTTCCTCAGAAGGCGATTTAAATTTCGCTGAAGCTGGACTGAATTGATGCACCACAAAACATGTATTGTGCATGTACAAGTCACTGTATTGTGTAGAGTTATATTGTATTCTCTTAACCATGATGACCATTGTCTGACTTGACTAATTGGCTGCCAAATACATGTGTGTAAATAGTTGACTCCTTAACATCAATGGGTACACAACTCCTAACCACATAACACCGTTCTACAAACTCGCTAATGTGGCTAATCAAGCACATACATTTCATATTGGTCTGTCTGGATTTCTCATTGGTACGACGATTTCAAATTAGGACCCACTTTTCAACAATCATTGAACCCGGTGTTAATCATTGGTTCACATATTATGGTTGATAGCACAGTTAATGCAGTAAATGATCCTACTTCCATGGAAGTGGCTCAATATATGATTTGACTATTAAAAGTTAATAATTGTAGCTGAGTACAGTTTGGATGTGTCAGATGCTTCTCGGGATAGTGTCACCGTTATCAACATTTCCAAGGTGAGTGAAAGTCACTGCTGATCATACCAAGATGGCTGCTATAAGATATATTTGTATATATGTATACTTTTATTTTCACCAATTTACAATAAATCTTACAACGATATCCAACTGATATACGTAATATTATTACGTTGATCAGTTGCATATCGTTGTAAGATTTATGTAAATGTCATTTTTATGTATAAAACCTTTTGACCCTTTCACATGACATTATTTGCGAACAAACGATGAACGATAACTTCAAGAATGACACACTATGCCATAACTGACACAACAAATGTAATATATATTATAATAAATATGAATTGTAATGTTGGTGATGATAAATCTCCGTCCATTACCAAATGCAATCAGATATACCATCATCAGTATCATGTTCTAGTGCTGGAAATACATATATTTCATTTATATTCATTTAATATTTATTTCATATTTTATATTTATTTCATTTAAGTTCACTATGAGAGTCTCACTTTTTTTACAGTTGAGAGTGGCGACTTATGATTCTGTCTGTGCTGTATTAGGACTACCATCCAACGGGAGGCCTATTCAAATCGGCAACTATATCGGATACTGCTTGAAGGGGCAGATATTTTGACTCTATTTCCTTTATAAGTTTTGTATCTGCATAATAGCTAGTTAAAGTTGAGACATTGATGTTTGATTTTGAGACGTGGAGATGTTGATATTTTCTATTTGTAGACAAAAATAAATGAATCATGACCATAATCGTTAACAATCTCTATAGTTTCATGTTGATTTGAAAAGGCAAAAGGTGGCTGAATTATAACATTGTCAACAAAATTACAAACAATCGATACCACGATGCACACCTGAAAATAATGCTCAGTGAGACTGGAAAAATTCATAGATATAGATTCAACATCTTCATAACTCTTGGAATCGACAAAACTGTGCTGTGGTATATCATGGGAACATAAATGCAATTGTTTTTTAAGTCACATGTTTTATTTTCAATCTCAATGTGTAAATACATCATGAAAAGGTGGAACTGTTCAAATCATTGCATACCTACCCCCAGTGGCTTATAGTATTCTATCAAAATGTGTGTAGGTGGATTAAAAGCCTTAGACATAGGATTTGCTAAGGCCTGACAACACTGGCAGTGGATCATAGTGTCTCTTTAGAAAGCCAATAGATTGTCAAAAGAAAGATAAAACTGGTTTAGTTGCATAAAATGAATCTAAAACCATTACAGAAACAGTTATGTCCGGTCAAAGATATTTGGTTGAAACCTGGAAATGGATAGCATCCTACAATCGAGAGCCTTTTGAGAGTTGATGCTTCTCAATCTAGTACCATTTATTACAGAAGCAATATATCGGGAGAATGTAGAATGTTACTTACAAAAATAGCATACCGATACCCTATAGCCAATGTTGGTTATGGCTATGTTATTTACTAAGGCAGTAGTCTATTTGCAATGGCCCATGTTAGATGTTGCTATGGTTTTCACTTTAACAGCAACCCACTATCAAGGGCCGAATCTTGGTAGCCGATTGCTACTAGCTCACGCAGTTTTCTATTTTCAATGGCCGTTGTTGGATGTTGCTATGCTATTCACTAAGTCAATAGTCTATTGCCAATGTCATATTTTGGATGTTGCTATGCTATTCACCAACTCAGTAGTCCATTGCCAATGTCATATTTTGGATGTTGCTATGCTATTCACTCAGTCAGTAGTCTATTGTCAATGGCTTATTTTGGTTGTTGCTATGGTAATCACTAAGTCAGTAGTCTGTTGCCAATGTCATATTTTGGATGTTGCTATGCTTATCACTAAGTCAGTAGTCTATTGCCAATGTCATATTTTGGATGTTGCTATGCTATTCACTAAGTCAGTAGTCTATTGTCAATGGCCTATTTTGGATGTTGCTATGCTAATCACTTTAGCAGCAACACACTATCAAGGGCCGAATCTTGGTAGCCGAATGCTACTCGCTCAAGCAGTTTTCTATTTTCAATGGCCGTTGTTGGTTGTTGCTATGCTATTCATTAAGGTAGTAGACTATTGTCAATGGCCATTGTTGGATGTTGCTATGCTTATCACCAAGTCAGTAGTCTATTGCCAATGTCATGTTTTAGATGTTGCTATGCTATTCACTAAGTCAGTAGTCTAACGTCAATGGCCTATTTTGGATGTTGCTATGCTAATCACTTTAGCAGCAACCCACTATCAAGGGCCGAATCTTGGTAGCTGATTGCTACTCGCTCACACAGTTTTCTATTTTCAATGGCCGTTGTTGGATGTTGCTATGCTATTCACTAAGGTAGTAGACTATTGTCAATGGCCGTTGTTGGATGTTGCTATGCTTATCACCAAGTCAGTAGTCTATTGCCAATGTCATATTTTGGATGTTGCTATGCTATTCACTAAGTCAGATGTCTAACGTCAATGGCCTATTTTGGATGTTGCTATGCTAATCACTTTAGCGGCAACCCACTATCAAGGGCCGAATCTTGGTAGCCAATTGCTACTCGCTCACGCAGTTTTCTATTTTCAATGCCGTTGTTGGATGTTGCTATTCTATTCACTAAGTCAGTAGTCTATTGTCACTGGTGCTATGCTAATCTGCCAATATGCCAATTGCTACTTGCTCACGCAGTATCCCATTGTCAATGGCCCATTTTGGATGTTGCTATGCTATTCACTTAGTCAGTAGTCTATTGTCAATGGCCTTCTTTGGATGTTGCTATGCTTATCACTTTAGCGGCAACCCACTATCAAGGGCCGAATCTTGGTAGCCAATTGCTACTCACTCACGCAGTATTCTATTTTCAATTGCTGTTGTTGGATGTTGCTATGCTATTCACTAAGTCAGTAGTCTATTGTCACTGGTGCTATGCTAATCTGCCAATATGCCAATTGCTACTTGCTCACGCAGTATCCTATTGTCAATGGCCGACTTTGGATGTTGCTATGCTATTCACTTAGTCAGTAGTCTATTGTCAATGGCCTTCTTTGGATGTTGCTATGCTAATCACTTTAGCAGCAACCCACTATCAAGGGCCGAATCTTGGTAGCCGATTGCTCCTCACTCACGCAGTATTCTATTTTCGATTGGCTGTTGTTGGATGTTGCTATGCTATTCACTAAGTCAGTAGACTATTGTCAATGGTGCTATGCTAATCTGCCTATTGCCTATTTGCCAATTGCTACTCACTCACTCACGCAGTCCTATTGTCGATGGCCTATTTTGGATGTTGCTATGCTATTCACTTAGTCAGTAGTCTATTGTCAATGGCCTATTTTGGATGTTGCTATGCTAATCACTTTAGCAGCAACCCACTATCAAGGGCCGAATCTTGGTTGCCGATTGCTACTCGCTCACGCAGTTTTCTATTTTCAATGGCCGTTGTTGGATGTTGCTATGCTATTCACTAAGGTAGTAGACTATTGTCAATGGCCGTTGTTGGATCTTGCTATGCTTATCACCAAGTCAGTAGTCTATTGCCAATGTCATTCTTTGGTTGTTGCTATGCTATTCACTAAGTCAGTAGTCTAACGTCAATGGCCTATTTTGGATGTTGCTACGCTAATCACTTTAGCAGCAACCCACTATCAAGGGCCGAATCTTGGTAGCCGATTGCTACTCGCTCACGCAGTTTCCTATTTTCAATGGCCGTTGTTGGATGTTGCTATGCTATTCACTAAGGTAGTAGACTATTGTCAATGGCCGTTTTTGGATGTAGCTATGCTTATCACCACGTCAGTAGTCTATTGCCAATGTCATATTTTGGATGTTGCTATGCTATTCACTTAGTCAGTAGTCTATTGTCAATGGCCTTCTTTGGATGTTGCTATGCTAATCACTTTAGCAGCAACCCACTATCAAGGGCCGAATCTTGGTAGCCGATTGCTACTCGCTCACGCAGTTTTCTATTTTCAATGGCCGTTGTTGGATATTGCTATGCTATTCACTAAGGTAGTAGACTATTGTCAATGGCCGTTGTTGGATGTTGCTATGCTTATCACTTTAGCAGCAACCCACTATCAAGGGCCGAATCTTGGTAGCTGATTGCTACTCGCTCACACAGTTTTCTATTTTCAATGGCCGTTGTGGGATATTGCTATGCTATTCACTAAGTCAGTAGACTATTGTCAATGGTGCTATGCTAATCTGCCTATTACCAATTTGCCAATTGCTACTCACTCGCTCACGCAGTTTTCTATTGTCAATGGCCCATTTTGGATGTTGCCATGCTATTCACTTAGTCAGTAGTCTATTGTCAATGGCCTTCTTTGGATGTTGCTATGCTAATCACTTTAACAGCAACCCACTATCAAGGGCCGAATCTCGGTAGCCGATTGCTACTCACTCTAGCAGTATTCTATTTTCAATTGCTGTTGTTGGATCTTGCTATGCTATTCACTAATTCAGTAAACTATTGTCAATGGTGCTATGCTAATCTGCCAATATGCCAATTGCTACTTGCTCACGCAGTATCCTATTGTCAATGGCCCATTTTGGATGTTGCCATGCTATTCACTTAGTCAGTAGTCTATTGTCAATGGCCTTCTTTGGATGTTGCTATGCTGATCACTTTAGCAGCAACCCACTATCAAGGGCCGAATCTTGGTAGCCGATTGCTCCTCACTCACGCAGTATTCTATTTTCGATTGGCTGTTGTTGGATGTTGCTATGCTATTCACTAAGTCAGTAGACTATTGTCAATGATGCTATGCTAATCTGCCTATTGCCTATTTGCCAATTGCTACTCACTCGCTCACGCAGTTTTCTATTGTCAATGGCCCATTTTGGATGTTGCCATGCTATTCACTTAGTCAGTAGTCTATTGTCAATGGCCTTCTTTGGATGTTGCTATGCTAATCACTTTAACAGCAACCCACTATCAAGGGCCGAATCTCGGTAGCCGATTGCTACTCACTCTAGCAGTATTCTATTTTCAATTGCTGTTGTTGGATCTTGCTATGCTATTCACTAATTCAGTAAACTATTGTCAATGGTGCTATGCTAATCTGCCAATATGCCAATTGCTACTTGCTCACGCAGTATCCTATTGTCAATGGCCCATTTTGGATGTTGCCATGCTATTCACTTAGTCAGTAGTCTATTGTCAATGGCCTTCTTTGGATGTTGCTATGCTGATCACTTTAGCAGCAACCCACTATCAAGGGCCGAATCTTGGTAGCCGATTGCTCCTCACTCACGCAGTATTCTATTTTCAATTGGCTGTTGTTGGATGTTGCTATGCTATTCACTAAGTCAGTAGACTATTGTCAATGATGCTATGCTAATCTGCCTATTGCCTATTTGCCAATTGCTACTCACTCACTCACGCAGTCCTATTGTCGATGGCCTATTTTGGATGTTGCTATGCTATTCACTTAGTCAGTAGTCTATTGTCAATGGCCTATTTTGGATGTTGGTATGCTAATCACTTTAGCAGCAACCCACTATCAAGGGCCGAATCTTGGTTGCCGATTGCTACTCGCTCACGCAGTTTTCTATTTTCAATGGCCGTTGTTGGATGTTGCTATGCTATTCACTAAGGTAGTAGACTATTGTCAATGGCCATTGTTGGATCTTGCTATGCTTATCACCAAGTCAGTAGTCTATTGCCAATGTCATTCTTTGGTTGTTGCTATGCTATTCACTAAGTCAGTAGTCTAACGTCAACGGCCTACTTTGGATGTTGCTACGCTAATCACTTTAGCAGCAACCCACTATCAAGGGCCGAATCTTGGTAGCCGATTGCTACTCGCTCACGCAGTTTCCTATTTTCAATGGCCGTTGTTGGATGTTGCTATGCTATTCACTAAGGTAGTAGACTATTGTCAATGGTCGTTGTTGGATGTAGCTATGCTTATCACCACGTCAGTAGTCTATTGCCAATGTCATATTTTGGATGTTGCTATGCTATTCACTTAGTCAGTAGTCTATTGTCAATGGCCTTCTTTGGATGTTGCTATGCTAATCACTTTAGCAGCAACCCACTATCAAGGGCCGAATCTTGGTAGCCGATTGCTACTCGCTCACGCAGTTTTCTATTTTCAATGGCCGTTGTTGGATATTGCTATGCTATTCACTAAGGTAGTAGACTATTGTCAATGGCCATTGTTGGATGTTGCTATGCTTATCACTTTAGCAGCAACCCACTATCAAGGGCCGAATCTTGGTAGCTGATTGCTACTCGCTCACACAGTTTTCTATTTTCAATGGCCGTTGTGGGATATTGCTATGCTATTCACGAAGTCAGTAGACTATTGTCAATGGTGCTATGCTAATCTGCCTATTACCAATTTGCCAATTGCTACTCACTCGCTCACGCAGTATTCTATTGTCAATGGCCCATTTTGGATGTTGCCATGCTATTCACTTAGTCAGTAGTCTATTGTCAATGGCCTTCTTTGGATGTTGCTATGCTAATCACTTTAACAGCAACCCACTATCAAGGGCCGAATCTCGGTAGCCGATTGCTACTCACTCACGCAGTATTCTATTTTCAATTGCTGTTGTTGGATGTTGCTATGCTATTCACTAATTCAGTAGACTATTGTCAATGGTGCTATGCTAATCTGCCAATGTGCCAATTGCTACTTGCTCACGCAGTATCCTATTGTCAATGGCCCATTTTGGATGTTGCCATGCTATTCACTTAGTCAGTAGTCTATTGTCAATGGCCTTCTTTGGATGTTGCTATGCTAATCACTTTAACAGCAACCCACTATCAAGGGCCGAATCTTGGTAGCCGATTGCTACTAACTCACGCAGTATTCTATTTTCAATTGCTGTTGTTGGATGTTGCTATGCTATTCACTAATTCAGTAGACTATTGTCAATGGTGCTATGCTAATCTGCCGATTTGCCAATTGCAACTCACTCACTCACGCAGTATCCTATTGTCGATGGCCCATTTTGGATGTTGCTATGCTATTCACTTTAACAGCAACCCACTATCAAGGGCCGAATCTTGGTAGCCGATTGCTACTCACTCACGCAGTATTTTATTTTCAATTGCTGTTGTTGGATGTTGCTATGCTATTCACTAAGTCAGTAGACTATTGTCAATGGTGCTATGCTAATCTGCCTATTGCCAATTTGCCAATTGCTACTCACTCACTCACGCAGTCCTATTGTCGATGGCCTGTTTTGGATGTTGCTATGCTATTCACTTAGTCAGTAGTCTATTGTCAATTGCCTTCTTTGGATGTTGCTATGCTAATCACTTTAGCAGCAACCCACTATCAAGGGCCGAATCTTGGTTGCCGATTGCTACTCGCTCACGCAGTTTTCTATTTTCAATGGCCGTTGTTGGATGTTGCTATGCTATTCACTAAGGTAGTAGACTATTGTCAATGGCCGTTGTTGGATGTTGCTATGCTTATCACTAAGTCAGTAGTCTATTGCCAATGTCATATTTTGGATGTTGCTATGCTATTCACTAAGTCAGAAGTCTATTGTCAATGGCCTATTTTGGATGTTGCTATGCTAATCACTAAATCAGAAGTCTATTATCAATGGCCTATTTTGGATGTTGCTTTGCTAATCACTTTAGCAGCAACCTACTATCAAGGGCCGAATCTTGGTAGCCGATTGCTACTCGCTCACGCAGTTTTCTAATGCCAATGGCCGTTGTTGAGTATTGCTATGCTATTCACTAAGGTAGTAGACTATTGTCAATGGCCGTTGTTGGATGTAGCTATGCTTATCACCACGTCAGTAGTCTATTGCCAATGTCATATTTTGGATGTTGCTATGCTAAACACTTAGTCAGTAGTCTATTGTCAATGGCCTTCTTTGGATGTTGCTATGCTTATCACTTTAGCAGCAACCCACTATCAAGGGCCGAATCTTGGTAGCCGATTGCTACTCACTCACGCAGTATTCTATTTTCAATGGCCGTTGTTGGATGTTGCTATTCTATTCACTAAGTCAGTAGTCTATTGTCACTGGTGCTATGCTAATCTGCCAACATGCCAATTGCTACTTGCTCACGCAGTATCCTATTGTCAATGGCCCATTTTGGATGTTGCTATGCTATTCACTTAGTCAGTAGTCTATTGTCAATGGCCTTCTTTGGATGTTGCCATGCTAATCACTTTAGCAGCAACCCACTATCAAGGGCCGAATCTTGGTAGCCGATTGCTACTCGCTCACGCAGGTTTCTGTTTTCAATGGCCGTTGTGCGATGTTGCTATGCTATTCACTAATTCAGTAGACTATGGTTAATGGTGCTATGCTAATCTGCCAATTTGCCAATTGCTACTCGGTCACGCAGTATTCTATTGACAATGGCCCATTTTGGATGTTGCTACGCTATTCACTTAGTCAGTAGTCTATTGTCAATGGCCTTCTTTGGATGTTGCTATGCTAATCACTTTAGCAGCAACCCACTATCAAGGGCCGAATCTTGGTAGCCGATTGCTACTCACTCACGCAATATTCTATTTTCAATGGCCATTGTTGGATGTTGCTATGCTATTCACTGAGTCATTAGTCTTTTGTCAATGGCCTATTTTGGATGTTGCTATGCTATTCACTCGGTCAGTAGTCTATTGTCAATGGCTTATTTTGGTTGTTGCTATGGTAATCACTAAGTCAGTAGTCTGTTGCCAATGTCATATTTTGGATGTTGCTATGCTTATCACTAAGTCAGTAGTCTATTGCGAATGTCATATTTAAGATGTAGCTATGCTATTCACTAAGTCAGTAGTCTATTGTCAATGGCCTTTTTTGGATGTTGCTATGCTAATCACCTTAGCAGCAACCCACTATCAAGGGCCGAATCTTGGTAGCCGATTGCTACTCGCTCACGCAGTTTTCTATTTTCAATGGCCGTTGTTCGATGTTGCTATGCTATTCACAAAGGTAGTAGACTATTGTCAATGGCCGTTGTTGGATGTAGCTATGCTTATCACCACGTCAGTAGTCTGTTGCCAATGTCATATTTTGGATGTTGCTATGCTAAACACTTAGTCAGTAGTCTATTGTCAATGGCCTTCTTTGGATGTTGCTATGCTTATCACTTTAGCAGCAACCCACTATCAAGGGCCGAATCTTGGTAGCCGATTGCTACTCACTCACGCAGTATTCTATTTTCAATGGCCGTTGTTGGATGTTGCTATTCTATTCACTAAGTCAGTAGTCTATTGTCACTGGTGCTATGCTAATCTGCCAATATGCCAATTGCTACTTGCTCACGCAGTTTTCTATTTCCAATGGCCGTTGTTGAATATTGCTATGCTATTCACTAAGGTAGTAGACTATTGTCAATGGCCGTTGTTGGATGTTGCTATGCCATTCACTAAGTCAGTAGACTATTGTCAATGGTGCTATGCTAATCTGCCTATTGCCAATTTGCCAACTGCTACTCACTCACTCACGCAGTCCTATTGTCGATGGCCTGTTTTGGATGTTGCTATGCTATTCACTTAGTTAGTAGTCTATTGTCAATGGCCTTCTTTGGATGTTGCTATGCTAATCACATTAGCAGCAACCCACTATCAAGGGCCGAATCTTGGTTGCCGATTGCTACTAGCTCACGCAGTTTTCTATTTTCAATGGCCGTTGTTGGATGTTGCTATGCTATTCACTAAGGTGGTAGACTATTGTCAATGGCCGTTGTTGGATGTTGCTATGCTTATCACCAAGTCAGTAGTCTATTGCCAATGTCATTTTTTGGTTGTTGCTATGCTATTCACTAAGTCAGTAGTCTAACGTCAATGGCCTATTTTGGATGTTGCTATGCTAATTGCTTTAGCAGCAACCCACTATCAAGGGCCGAATCTTGGTAGCCGATTGCTACTCGCTCACGCAGTTTTCTAATTTCAGTGGCCGTTGTTGGATATTGCTATGCTATTCACTAAGATAGTAGACTATTGTCAATGGCCGTTGTTGGATGTAGCTATGCTTATCACCACGTCAGTAGTCTATTGCCAATATCATATTTTGGACGTTGCTATGCTATTCACTTAGTCAGTAGTCTATTGTCAATGGCCTTCTTTGGATGTTGCTATGCTTATCATTTTAGCAGCAACCCACTATCAAGGGCCGAATCTTGGTCGCCGATTGCTACTCGCTCACGCAGTTTTCTATTTTCAATGGCCGTTGTTGGATATTGCTATGCTATTCACTAAGGTAGTAGACTATTGTCAATGGCCGTTGTTGGATGTTGCTATGCTTATCACCACGTCAGTAGTCTATTGCCAATGTCATATTTTGGATGTTGCTATGCTATTCACTTAGTCAGTAGTCTATTGTCAATGGCCTTCTTTGGATGTTGCTATGCTAATAACTTTAGCAGCAACCCACTATCAAGGGCCGAATCTTGGTAGCCGATTGCTACTCACTCAAGCAGTATTCTATTTTCAATAACCGTTGTTGGATGTTGCTATTCTATTCACTAAGTCAGTAGTCTATTGTCACTGGTGCTATGCTAATCTGCCAATATGCCAATTGCTACTTGCTCACGCAGTATCCTATTGTCAATGGCCCATTTTGGATGTTGCTATGCTATTCACTTAGTCAGTAGTCTATTGTCAATGGCCTTCTTTGGATGTTGCTATGCTAATCACCTTAGCAGCAACCCACTATCAAGGGCCGAATCTTGGTAGCCGATTGCTACTCGCTCACGCAGTTTTCTATTTTCAATGGCCGTTGTTCGATGTTGCTATGCTATTCACTAATTCAGTAGACTATGGTTAATGGTGCTATGCTAATCTGCCAATTTGCCAATTGCTACTCGCTCACGCAGTATTCTATTGCCAATGGCCCATTTCGGATGTTGCTACGCTATTCACTTAGTCAGTTGTCTATTGTCAATGGCCTTCTTTGGATGTTGCTATGCTAATCACTTTAGCAGCAACCCACTATCAAGGGCCGAATCTTGGTAGCCGATTGCTACTCACTCACGCTATATTCTATTTTCAATGGCCATTGTTGGATGTTGCTATGCTATTCACTGAGTCATTAGTCTTTTGTCAATGGCCGATTTTGGATGTTGCTATGCTTATCACTACAGCAGCAACCCACTATCAAGAGCCGAATCTTGGTAGCAGATTGATACGCGAACACGCAGTATTCTTTTTTCATTGGCCATTGTTTGATTTGCTATGCCAAACACTTAATCAGTAGTCCATTGTCAATGGCCTGTTGCGGATGTCGCTATGCTAATCACTTCTGCAACAACCCACTATCAAGGGCCGATTCTTGGTAGCCGATTGCTACTCATTCACGCGGTATGCTATTTTCAATGGCTGTTGTTGAATGTTCCTATGCTATTCACTAAGTCAGAGGTCTTTTTCAATGTCCAACTTACGTCTCTTGTTACTGCCTTCTCCTTGTTTCGAAAGTTTTTGGGTAGGGATTCCTTCCACAGGTGCGGAAGCTTTCCCTACCAAGGGACCAGATGGTCAATCAGCGAAAGTTGAGTCTGCAGGTGCAGTGCCATTCTTAGTTCCACCAACCTAATAAATTAATAGGTTGGATGTTGCTATGCTAGTCACTAATTCAGTAGTCTATTGTCAATGTCAATTCTTTGGATTTTGCTATGCTATTCACAAAGTCAGTGTCTATTGTCAATGGCCTATATTGGATCTTTGAAGCGAATTGCTACTCACTCACACAGAATTATATTTTCGATGGCCATAGTTGGATGTTGCTATGCTATTCACTAAGGTAGTAGACTATTGTCAATGGCCTATTATGGATGTTGCTATGCTTATCACTTTAGCAGCAACCCACTATCAAGGGCCGAATCTTGGTAGCCGATTGCTACTCACTCACACAGTTTTCTATTTTCAATGGCCGTTGTTGGATGTTGCTATGCTATTCACTAAGACAGTAGACTATTGTCAATGATGCTATGCTAATCTGCCAATATGCCAATTGCTACTCGCTCACGCAGTATTCTTTTTACAATGGCCATTGTTGGATGTTGCTAGGCCATTCTCTTAGTCAGTAGTCCATTGTCAATGGTGCTATTCTAATCTGCCAATTGCCAATATGCCAATAATGCTACTCGCTCACGCAGTTTGCTATTGTCAATGGCCTATTTTGGATGTTGCTATGCTATTCACTTAGTCAGTAGTCTATTGTCAATGGCCTTCTTTGGATGTTGCTATGCTAATCACTTTAGCAGCAACCCTCTATCAGGGGCTGAATTTTGGTAGCCGAACGCTACTCACTCACGCAGTATTCTATTTTCAATGGCTGTTGTTGGATGTTGCTATGCTATTCACTAAGTCAGTAGTCTGTTGTCAATGGTGCTATGCTAATCTGCCAATTGCCAATATGCCAATTGCTACTCGCTCACGCAGTATTCTATGGTCAATGGCCTATTTTGGATGTTGCTATGCTATTCACTTAGTCAGTAGTCTATTGTCAATGGCCTTCTTTGGATGTTGCTATGCTAATCAATTTAGCAGCAACCCACTATCAAGGGCCGAATCTTGGTAGCCGATTGCTACTCACTCACGCAATATTCTATTTTCAATGGCCGTTGTTGGATGTTGCTATGCTATCCACTAAGTCAGTAGTATATTGTCAATGGCCGACTTACTGCTCTGTTTACTGCCTTCTCCTTGTTTCGAAAGTTTTTGGGTAGGGATTCCTTCCACAGGAGCGGAAGCTTTCCCTACCAGGGGACCAGGGGGTCAATCAGCGAAAGATCAGTCAGCAGGCGCAGTGCAATTCTTAGTTCCACCAACCTAATAAATTTATATGTTGGATGTTGCTATGCTATTCACTCAATCAGTAGTTTATTGTCAACGGCCTTCTTTGGATGCTGCTATGCTAATCACTTTAGCAGCAACCCCACTATCAAGGGCCGAATCTTGGTAGCCGATTGCCACTCACTCACACAGTTTTCTATTTTCAATGGCCGCTGTTGGTTGTTGCTATGCTATTCACTAAGTCAGTTGTCTATTGTCAATGGTCTTTGTTGGATGTTTCTATGCTTATGACTTTTGCAACAACGCGCTAACAAGGGTTGAATCTTAGTAGCCAATTGCTACTCACTCACGCAGTTTTCTAATTTAAATGGCCATTGTTAGATGTTGCTATGATTTTCACTAAGTCAGTAGTCAATTATTGTTAATGGCCTATTTTGGATGTTGCTATGCTTATCACTTTAGCAGCCACCCACTATCAAGTGCCGAACTTTGGCAGCAGATGTTTCTCGGCTATTCACTAAGGCGGTAGACTATTTTCAATGGCAATGCTTGAAGTTGCTATCCTATCCACTAAGGGGGTAGACTATTTTTCAATGGTAATGTTGTATGTTGCTATGCTATTCACTTTAGCAGCAACCCACTATCAAAGGTTGAATCTTGGTAGCTGATGTTGCTATGCTATTCACTAAGGCGGTAAACTATTCTCAATGACAATGTTGGATCTTCCTATGCTTTCCACTATGGCGGTAGACTATTTTTCAATGGCAATCTTGGATGTTGCTCTGCTATTCACTTTCGCAGCAACCCAATATCAAGGGTTGAATCTTGGTAGCGGATGTTGCTTTGCAATTCACTTAGGCGGTAGACTATTTTTAATGACAATGTTGGATGTTGCTATGCTATTCACTTTAGCAGCAATCCACTATCAAGGGTTGAATGTTGGTAGCGGATGTTGCTTTGCTATTCACTAAGGCGGTAAACCATTTTCAATGGCAATGTTGGATGTTGCTTCGCTATTCACTTAGATGGTAGTCTATTTTAATGGCAATGTTGGATGTTGCTATGCTATTCATTTTAGCTGCAATCCAATATAAAGAGTCAAGCTTTGAAAGCCGACTGCTGCTTTTTGGGCAGTGTTCTACCGCCAAAGGCCAATTATGGATGTTGATATGCTATTCACTTTAGCTAAAATTCTGCCATAAATTGCTTCTTGAAAAATATGATATCAAAAGGAGAACCATTTCTCTCTCGCAAGGCTTTCGATTATAAGATGCTACCCAAATCAAAACCCCAACCGCTCACCTAAAACCATCGTCAGGGTTCCTGTCAAAACATTCAGCTCACCGGGGCCAACACAAGCTCGTATAAAACTTCAACTTACAGCCAGAAAATGGGGTCAGCCCACTCTGGTTTGATGCTAAGAATATATAGATATTGGATTTATAGGAGGTTATGCCTATTGAAGGCCATGTAGGTATGGGGGAAAAATGGTGCTGTCAAATTAAAGAACAACACACAATGCCGCAGCACCGAGAAGAAATAAGAAAAAATATACAACAAAAGAGTGAAGCTTAGTGAGTTTTGACTGGGTTGCGAATAGAGTGATGTGAAGATGTTGCACAGTGCAAAGTACATCTTTTAAAAAAATGGTTTGGAGTTGGGTGACAAGACATACAAACTATGTACAGCAACGACTAAATATTTGTAATTATTTAGTCATAGCCTCCTCCGCAGCGACGGTAGAGTGCCGAGAGCGATTGTATATGAAGTCAATGTCGGGGTCAATCCTGGGTTTGTCTGCGGTGAAGAAACAGATGCTCAGAAGAAGCAGTAAGGCAATCAGCATGACTACTGCTCCAACTCCAATCATTACCCATAACCATGGCTCTATTCCAGAGAAGACTCCTGTAAGTATGAATGGAGAAAATTAAATAAATATTATTTATGGGTTATGTCAGAAAAAATACCACCCACATAACACAAGTGACCACTTCCATAAACTAGTAATATTCATATTTCATGACTATTAATTTTGGCACGTTAGTTTGATGCTTTCTATATATTGGATCAGGGTTTGCATTTCACATATTTTACACAGATTTTTTCCATTCTTTTATTGGCAGTCTATAGCATTTCAATAAGGCAGTTCAGGCAGTTCATAAAAAATAGGGGAGAAGAATTTACCTTCTGCCAGTGTGTCAAACTTGAATGTCTTGGCTCCTCCTCTTCCTTGTCCTGGGTACCTAGAGCTAAGCCTCACGACCAAACTGTACCTTGATGAAGATCGCAGGTCCTTCAGGTGACAACCACTCTCTGCAGAAAAGAATGTAGTAGTTTTGTTTTAATGGTTAAATGATAACGTAATGCTAAGGATGTCCCCATTTTATAGTTGTCAAAATCACATGTTATAGTTAAATTGTTTTACATACAATTATCACCCTACACCTAGACCTAGTAGGAGGTAGCTCAGTTGGCTAGAGCGCATGCCCTTTGACACGCATGCGTTGGAGGTTTTTTGAACAACTTGATTGTGAGGTCGAATCAACTTGGCGCCGAATACGGCATCTTTATTTCTCAGTTTTCGGACAGAGACAAAAACTTGCGATATTAACCCACTTTATTTTTAACCCACTAGAGGAGTAATCGTTAGCTGAATTATAGTAAGCTAGAGATTTATAGACAATGAATTTTTTTATCTTATGCTGATCAAGGTAAATACTCACTGTTGGCAAAAAGTTGAAGGTGTTTCTTAGTCAGTGGCAGATGGTTGGAAGAGAGGACCGAAACGTCAGACTGAACTGAGTATCCTTTTGGTAGTGTCCATTTCAGTGTAGCCTTGCTGGATGATATTCTGAGCAGCTTGGGATCGGTGATTGTTCCAGGCACTGCAAAGTGATAAAACAACAAACTTAATGGTTTACTGGGAGAATAAAGATGAGGAATAGCTTAGATTTTCAACTAGCCTGGAAAATATAGGCTTGACCTTATATTGAAGCAAATCAGTTTGATTATATGCAGAAGACTTGTCATAGAGTAGTTTAAGTGCTCAAACTGTGTCTGGATAGCTGATACTGGCATTTCATAATCAACCACTTTCCCAACTATCCAGCTATCCCAACACAGTTTAAGCGCTTAAATGTCTCTATGGCCAGTCTTCTGCATTTAACAGAACTGACTTTTATTTTCCAGGGTAATTGAAAATCCATGCTATTCTTCATCTTTTTTTTCAATATTGGATAACACTGTTTGGCTCCAAGATCTTAAACACCGACTAATGCTATCAGAGTTAGAAGTTAGATGACATTAGCCAGGCTCAGCAGTACTCTAGCAGCCAGAATTAAGAAAAATACACCTCGCCAAATGATCTCACTGATTTTACAAAGGATACATTATTTAGAGGAAAAACTGATTGTCCCTGTTGGCTTTTATAATCTTCTAATACTAGGCTGTAGAGATAGAATAACACATACTTGTATACATCCTTGATGTGCTCTTTGGACCGTAGACACATGTTGGCTGTTTCGCAGAACAACATTCAACTGACACTTCGTAACGGTGATCTGGAGTGAGGTTGTTCAGCTTAAATACATAAAACATTTAAATAGTTAACTAAGATACATAATATATATACATATATTATAATACATGTATATATGTATAATAATATTTGCTCTTATGGCACAGTGAAGTGTTGTCTGATACTACGGCAAGGACTTCAGTCTGACCAATGGAAGTGAACATGAACACGACCATAATGGAACGCTATTGAGTCATTTTTGTGAGTGCTCTGATAAAGCAATATCATAACCTATAGTTGCGTCCATTTCAAGCTCAAATAAGCAAGAATCAAAATTCGGTGATGTCATGGTTTTTCTGCTACTCAGAATTTCATATTTGCCAACTAGCAATTGGGCCACCAGAAAGGATCTAATGAGCTTACTAGGAGCAGACTATGTCACAGAAAAACTAGGCGTGGGGGAGTGGGGGCCCGTCAGTCGGGGCAAAAGTCTGGGGGGCTCAGACTAGGAGCAGACTCAACTAGGAGCAGGTTGAGTCTAAAAAAACAATCCTGTAAATCTTTTACCTGGAAATGGGTGCGTTTGCCTTGAACGGTAGATGCCAGTCCTCCCGGGTAGGATACTTTGCAGTTTGAGATCTTAGCATTATCATCGTTATAAGACCAACCCAATACTAAGTAGGTTGTTGTAGCTCTAGTATTTGTCAATCCTCTAGTGGTTATAGCTAAAGAGATGAAAAGCCAAATTAATATCTTGAACTGCACTCAATGGTAATTAATTTGTTGGAAAGGTAGTGGAAAAATGTTGTGTTCTCAAGAATGAGGTGCTGTAGTGTACCAAAAACATTGCTTAAAGACTCGATAAGCTGGGTGGTTGAAGATTGTTGGTCTCTTTTCCAATAGCGCTATGAACTATGTGAGTTGCTAAAGTCTACACATAGTTGATGATTTGAATTTGAATTGATTTGAATAATTTGGAGTAGAAAGTGTCCCGTTATTTGCGGCTTGAGCGCATAGGCTATGAACTTGCAGCTAACAAAGCTAACAAACTTCATCTGATCAAAATATAGGGATTCTTGTCTGCAAACGGTCCCCAACTCACTGTTGTGTTATGCTATACCATATCAGTGTCAAAAGTCATGTATAACAAATTGACTTAATCTCACTTACGCAGAAAGGCTGGTGTGCTGGTAAATACTGGGGTTGTTTTGCCATGGCTTGCTGTGTGTACGTCAAGTGCATACTTCAGCCCCTGCAACACATTTACTGTCCATTCGTATCGGTCCGAGACGCTACAAGACACATACTATAAAATGTCACAAGCGAGCCATAGTTGCAAAAAGAACATAAGAGCCTTTAAAATGCAGTTTGTTGCTTTTTGTCTTGTGATAGGGACGTGGAACTCTTTGCACGATGTGTTCTGATTAGAGAAATTTCTCTTTTGTTGGTAATTCTGGCGATTATTTTAGGAAAGATTTATGGTGGCACAGGCACATGTGTGGCAGGGCAGGGCAGGCAGGGTATTTGTCAGGTTAGTAGGTTAAAATGCTTACTATGGCGTACTATGTCTTGAACTAATAACAAACAGTTCATAAATATATACGCAATATATTTGCGTTTACACTTAGGCACAATCATTTTAAATTGACATACTATGCTCAATACTGTTTAATTATAATGTTTATTTTGTTACTAGATACAACGTTTCTAAGATACCCACGTGGTTGTACGATTTTCGCAGTCACTCAATGGTACACAATACAGAGTAACGACAGAATTGGTCTTCGTATACAAAGTTCCATCAGGCTTTCTCTGTAATCTCCAGGTGGCGTGCATCATCCGAGCGTTGGCTGTGAGTTGCGCCTCAACCACACGAGGGGGAGCTGTAAGTAGACAAAGAAAACTTATTATGCACAGTCCGCATGCAGAAAAAAGATCCGTCTCTGCCTATTCGTTAAATAGAGTAGCCGGAATTCCGGCAGGCAAGGGCCTCAGCACCTGTACTCTATAGAGGTGATTACTCTCTCCGCGTTGAAGACTTAGACTTAAACTTGATTATTATAGGTAGCAGTGTTTAGCAATCTTGAGTGGTGATGCTGTTTGCAGCTCTAGGGTTGTAGATTTTCCCGTAATGAACCGGCTAGGGCCATGTTAGGCTTGTATTAATATAATATGACACCTATACATCTCATATTTGAAGGAGCCAACATCTAAAGTTATTGTTGAAAGGGAACACTTTATTATGAGCCACTATTGTGAAAAGGGATATACGCAGAGTTTTCCACCATTTCCAACTTAAATGAGGCAAAGAATTTAGTTCCAACCAATCAAGATGTGTTTCACTTCACCGACTCGAACAAGGGGATTTTTGGGAATCTCATATAGCATATCAGTTGAACTTACATGGCATGACACTGACATTCAAATGCACATCCATAGCATTAGCAAACACGAACGCAAACATATATCGAATGCGGCGGCTTCTATCAATCCCTGTAGGGGTCACCGTCTTGTTGAAAACATCACCTCCAAGTGTATACGTTTCACCTGAACAAAAAAGTTTTATGGGTTTATTACTGGGGGTACCTGGATCATAGTGCACACGGCACACCATAATAACGACTGACTTTAAACCGCATATTGCGTATTGAATATCACCATATACTGACTATTTGCTGCATACTGCATAATGCAATAGGATATAACCATACACAGACTATTAATTGCCTTGCTTAAATATATAGCCATTCATTGTAAGTGTACAGAGATGAGGAATGATCTAAAATCTAAAAGCATCTAACTTGGGATATTCTCTGGTTTCGTTAGTCATGGGTTCCATCATGGTGGGTATTAGGTACAGGGTATAGACTACAGGCTAGGCACTATTATATACTATTATTTCTATAATTATGACTATGACTAGGACTATGACTATGAGTATTACTAATACTATGACTAATACTTTTACTATCACTATGAGTATTACTAATACTATGACTAATACTTTTACTATCACTATGAGTATTACTGTTACTATTACTATAGTTACCATAAACATGATTTATCATGATTGTTTATTTTTAAAATTTTTAGAGTAAATAATGGTTACTCACGATCACAGTTCTCTGTACAAGTGAAAGTTGTGTTGATCACTTGCACACCAACAGGGGGGCTGAATACAAAAACGACATCTGCCATCGTCCCAACATCACGTACTGTTACATTAACTGCAAGCGAAAACAAAATGTCAAATCATCAATTGGTCACAGAAATCAAATTCATTCAATAGAAATCCATAAATACTGAGGTTTTAGTCACAGTTGTCCCCTCCTTTTTTGCAGGATGCTTGGCAATCGGAAAACAGCCGCCAAAAATATTAATCACACAGGCCATAATGGTATTAGTACAGTATTGAGGAACATCTTGTCCCTACCATTAGTCATTTGTTCTGGTGGCAATCATGGAAATGAGATGTTCTTCAATATCATACAAAAAATGGTTACTCACTGGCACTCAATTCAAAGCCTTACCTTTATCTAGCATAGGATATTGGTTGACGCTTTCCTCGTTTATATAATTGCAGGGAACATTTCCATTTGGCGACACTGTGCAGCATTGAGCGATTTTTAAATAATTCTGGCCTCCAGAGTTTCCTATGCAGACGTCATTCTTTTCAGCAGGGGATTGGATACAGCCCTGACTGTACTCAACCTGACGGTTACTGCCTAACTCCGTCTTAGTGTAACACTAGAAAATAAAACAATACAGTGTAAGCTGGTTAATTCAAACTTTATAATTCAAAATTACTGTTAATTCAGCCAAGTAAAAATTGGTTCCTCCAGCATTCTACTGTCACTTAGTTCAGACTCGGCTTAATCAGGACAAAATTTGAGGGTCACTAGAGGTTGAAATAAGGTGGAATGCACTTTAATTCACTTGAAATGCAGTGGAAGTTAATTTCTGGTGTGCTATTACATAGCGTTCCATCAGATCCGATCTGCTTGTAGGCAGGACAACCCACACTGATCACATGATATGCTATTGCATGTATATATCTGAATTCTCTTAGCCCAAGTACCATAGGAAGGAATTTGGTGTGACGACCAGAGGTCAATTACATTATTGAGGGGCGAGCACATTTTAGGTACTCATTCTAAATTATTCTCTGTATTCACCTGTGTTTCCATAGAGGTACAAAATCCATTTTGGTCACATCCTTTAGCATTCAGGCCTCCACATTTACATGATCCCACTAAAAGAGTAGAGTACATAATATGTTCATCAATGGTTAACATTTTCTCTATTACATTCATAGCTAGCTGGTGTTGACGCTTTACCCGTATATAGAATTATCGCCAATGTGTCACATAGCAAGGGGAAGGGGTTGGATGCGGTGACCACACAAAATGCAGAGAATGATATCAAACTCGATTCAATTGATAACCTATACATATGTTCTTATATTATTTTCCTGCATGATTTTTCCCCCTGATGGTTCTTTCAATTCAAATAACCCCTAAAGCCTAACCTGACATAAACAAAACCAATAACGTTTTTACAATCTTTTTGATACGAGGTACAAGAAAAGGGTTCTCTCAAGCGCTAGCTGCTAGAGCAAGTTTGCAAAGTTGTCTGTCGAATTTAGCATAGGAGCATCAACATGATTATACCCCATCTCCTTAAGTTTCAGCCACTTTGTCTGCATTTGAAGCCGCTGATTATTCATTGTCCGATGAACAGTCATGTTGGCTCAAGATGGAACCAGGGAAATTAAGCCTGCGGCAGCATGCAGTTGCAACTTTGTAACAAATGAATTGACATTAGAGAATTAAAACTCACGTTCACAACGATTGTTTAACTCAACGACGTACGGAAACGAACACTGACATAAGCCAGGGATGACATATGTCTGGTTAAAAACATCAGTTACAGTCAAGTTGTTCTGTAGGATACATTGTGAGTTCATCTTGTTACAGTGCAACTCGGAGTTGGTGCAGAACTGAAAATCTACTTCCTCCTTTTCTTTGTCAATCGTTGTGTTTCTGAGTGGACTGAATACAGTTTCATTGACAGGAAGAAACACTGAAAAACATAGAATTGATAGACACGGATATGGATACATAGAACAGAAGCCTGTATTATATCAGTCTCCTTGCCGCTCGTTGGTTGACATCAATGGTAAAATATTCTAACAACCATAGCCTGAACTTTGAGTGACCTTCAGTTATATCTCAGTGTTAGACTGTGAAAGCTACCAGCCACCACTGATGTCAACAACAGAGCAGTTGCCAAATGAGGATCCACTTCTCGGTATTGGGTATATTATTTCTTATGGGTCAAATGTTTTGATTGGACCAGTATGCTGACTGAAGTTAATAAAAAGCCGCATTGATAAATGGTCACTCTTTAGGCACTGGATATGGCCTTGAATATAAGCTCTCAGTTTATATAGGTTGCTTGATGTCGACTGGACTGATATGTTTTTTTTGGGACATCATTTCAGACACCCTATCACGGAATTCACACCATTCTTTATAGGATTAATAGGAAAGTATACACAGTAGGAAAAGTTAGCCAATTCACACAGGCTTGACAAAGCTATATTTAAGACTAGCTAACATTAAGTCGGTCCAAGACTAGCCAAACTAAACTCTTGCCAATAGTCACTCTGCAAGGGCATTTAACGATCAGACTTCATGTTCCCAATGAAAAATTAATCCTAGTTGTGATAAAAAGAGCTTTTTATCAGCCCGTATAATATACAAATACATCATATGTAGCCATAGAAAATATAATGGATCACCCTGCAGTAATGATGTTTTATCTACGCAATATTTATGTAACTAAATGTATAAAATTATGCATAAGTAAACATTTGATGTAATGTATTTGTATATGAAATGCGTATGTATATGTATATCCATAAATTAACTTACATGTTATTTCATTACAAGCTCTACCAGTAAAGCCAGTATCTGTACAATCGCATGTGAAACTTTCCGTTCCTTCGCTACAAGTTCCACCATTCATACAAGGGTTATCCTTTTCACAATATGTACGCTCTATCAAAATAACAGAAATAATGGTTTATGTTGAACAAATACAAAAAGGTTTTGACGGAAAGACATCGATGTCTAAAATTTCAGATGGGGACTGATTACACAAAGGTAAACTGTAAAGAAAATAATATATAGGATGTAAGGTTGGCAAATATATTTAAACATAATTTGTAAATGATTCCTAACCTATTAGAATAAGACCAGCATGAGAATCCGTGAACGAGAATACAGAAACACCATTAGCAATCTTGTTACGGGATGTTAGTGTTAGACGATTGTCAGAATGAAGGAGCAAGATCAGGATTTAAATAAATTAATAATGAATATTATTATTTCAAATTAATTTTCTCTCTAATTACCGATGCAGTTGGTATGTGTGGAGTCGGTAAGATCTTGCATGAAGCCAGCATTACATACACAGTTGAATCCTTTATCGGTATCGTTACACACTGAATTCTTACACAGTCCGGGGAAGCAAGGCAGCACTACAAACACAGCACCAATCAAAGGTGAAACTCAAAATAAAGAAAATGCATCTTGCTGCTGCTAGTTAATCCCACATTCTGTTATTCTATATCAAGTTTGATCCAGTTTGCCTGCATTCCAGTTGCTCCACTTCCACAGGTCGACTCCGAGCAACTCGGAATGCAGGCAAATGCACCAAACTATATATATAAGTCTATATAATCCTTTCAAACTCAAAGTCATTCAAATTCTATATAAGCGACACATTTCCTGAAAATTGTTTTAAAGAATATTGTGAATCATTCAACAGAATAGGTGGTGGGCAGTGAAAGCAGACCTGGTTATTTAGTGAATTGAATTGCGTGTATTTTACCAAACATACATGATTTCATGTTACAAACCAACCTAATATAAAGGCATGAAAATTTTGCTGTCAGGTTGTTTTGCATATCAAGAGACATTTATCCAAAATTTCTGGAAAACAATTGAAAAATTTGTGTATAAGGTAAAGGTATAGATAAAGAAATACTTCATTTTTATATCTATGGGTATAGGTAGCCAATGTGCTGGCTCTGATTGGTTGAATGGGGTGAACTCTCTCCCCAGCCCAACAAGTCAGAGCAAACACATTGGCTAAGGTAAAGGTTGCATTTTCTCGACTACTGACCTTTCAAGCACTCAAAACTCTCTGGTGTATCCACACATGCTTTCTCGTGAGCACAAGTGTGATTTATCATCATATTTGGTAAGCATTCGTTGATGCCTGAAACGATAAAGATGTTACTGATTCAACTGAACTTAAAACAACCTAAACTGCTCACCGTTGTTGCAATCTTGCTTCTTGATTTGGGATCCCAATGACATACACCATGATTCAGAAAACAGAATGCACAAAGATCAGATATATAGGCCAGTAGAATATGCAGTCATTCAAAGGGCTAAAAATTTGCAAAGATTGGTCTAGCTTCAAAGGGGAGGAGTAGGTGCAAAGGCAGGAGCGGAGGGGGATGATAATTAATATTATTAATGACGATATTATTATTATATTAGCACTATTAACGGTAATATTTTGATGGTAATATTGTGGCATCTATAATTGTGGTCATCACGTAGACATGAACCTATTTGATATAAATCAGAAGTCAGATACATTGTTTGATGAGGAGCAAGAAACTACAGACATGATTAAGTAAAGAAGAGTTAAAAGATAAGAGCAGTTTGACTCACTATAAGTTATATCTCTGTACGTCGGTGGCGACACTTTTTGCATAAAACGAGCCTCAAATTTGAGAACATACTTCATACCGGGAGTAAGGATGGATGACATTCTAACCACTCCGTCAGCAGGCACCACCATTCGGCTGTGGTAAACAAAAGAGATCATATTAATGTGACAAAGTGACAATGTGGCAATGCGACAAAGTGAGGACGTGACAATGCAACAAGTGCCAGTGAAATGTCAGCAAATTTCTAAAAATCTATGATATAATACATGTGCTTCAACCAAGTTACGTCACTGATATAGATATCTAGTATACGGAAGATTTCTGATTTCTTCCTGTTGTTGTTTCCCCGCTTCTTTTTGATCACATTATCGACCTACTCAAATTGAAACGACATAAAAAGCCAGAAAAGTAAGGGGAGTTAGGTGTTGCCAAATATGGGCCATTTGTCTTCACTTTTTCAGATATGTCTCGATCAATTATGGAATTAAAAGCGTGACAGTACCAAACCAAGTAAGCTGCTGTTGATCGATCCCTGCTCAAACAAACCTAAATCACTTACCTCGGATTGCATTTTAAGTCTGACTGCCCACAAACTGCTGCGACAGTAAGGACAAAGTTCGGGTCTGTGCGTGTTGTGGTCCATGTGATATGGAAGTCGTCATCACTTATCTGAGTGACGTTGACATCTGTCAAGGTCGGCGCTGAAAAAGTAAATGATCACGCATGTGACAGGAAACACCAATTTTTTAACATCTCAGCTGAAAAAATCTAACTCTACAAGCAGTTATCCCAAAACAACTATTGTTGTGAATTTAAAAAAGCTTTTTATTCCATAAAATACCACACCCTCAATATCGAATGACACCAATCTTATCATCCAAGGCCTTTTGAGTGTAGTGTAACTGCTTGAGGCGATGTTCAGAAGATATCCCACAAGAATCTTATCAGGATAAGTTTGACTCACCAAAATGAACAGATAACTGAAGCAGGGGGTTCACTCCATGAAGAATCAAAGATCTCATAACAAAATGTGCAGTGTGTGGTGCGCTGCCAGGATGAATATTGGGTATTACAAGATGCGTACCATTGAAGCTGTGCGTGAGTGGGCTGAATACTGCAGGTAAAAAAAGACAACACATCTAAAGTCCAGCTGGAAACATACCTTGACAAACTGCTTTTTTTTTCTTTCTACCTTTGGCACATAACAAAAAGCATTTTTTCCTTCTTCAAAATGATTATGATGCCAATAAAATTACTAAAAATTAAAAAAAAAACAGAACATATCATATGAGTGGTATTAGTTGTACAATAAGGTGCCAAGTCATGTTGTAAAGTCTATTAGACACTCACATGCACAGTCTGATTGGCACAACACAGTCACAGACGTAATAACAGCATTTTGGTTGGGAGGTATTGGTTGAAGTCGGAATATCGCGTCGGCTTCGTTCTCTGGGGTCACATCAATATAGGTCACATTGACTGCAATGCAGAAATATAAAGACGATGATAATGTTGTGGTTACATAATGACACATTGTATATATAAATGAAGCTATTAACGGTTTCGCATACGGAACTAGCTAATGTGTCCCTTCAGATTTACTTATACCGGGAAAGTCTGAGGAATTTATTCATTTGCTAAACTCTAGCTCGATACATGCGGCAAGGGGAGAGTAATACACACATAAATATAAATTTTCTTCTGTCACAAGCAGGACTAGACTAGGCTACACGCTAGACTGTAGTCATTTTAGTGATACTAAATGCATCGATTCAAAATTTGCTCACATTTTCAAACTATGTGAATATGTTCAGCATAATATTTGTTAGGTATCAATTTGAGAATATACAAAACAATATCAGTCTTATACTGTCAATGTCCATTGTCAGATTTGTGTTTGATTTCTTTGTTTCAATGCCTGTTGATAAAATTATCAAATTTAATACATAAATCATTATCAATTGATAATTGGATACGGAGATATCCAATATTGATCCGATGTATTGGAATTTTAAGCAGCACAGAAGTGATTTCTCCCACCTGTTGTCCCTAAGCTGGGAGCGCTGGACTTTGTATTACAATCTGTTCTGTTACAGCAGCCCATTGAGAACTGGTAGCTAGAATAACCGCAAAAGTGCTCGCTGTGTGCGCAACCTTGTTCCGTCCTGATTCCATGGTATATATCGCTATGAAAAGTCTTCACCAAACACTAGAAAGAAGAAAATAAAGCTTCAATATAAATGGGCCCTAGAAATTTCGGGAGAGAGGAGATAGGTAAAAAATCAGGAAAAAATACTTTGTAAATTTTAAATGTCTCCACTTTGCGATTTATTTCACCCAATCAGAGGTATAGAATTAGGCACACCCACAATGAGCAAGCGCTCTGAACATAAAAGCTAATGGTCACTTGATCAATCTCCTTCTGCTAGATGGAGCCAAGATTGGTTTGGCTGCTTGGAAAAGGAAAGTGTTAGTGTCGACTCAAGGGTGAGGAGGAGGATTTTACATATTTAAAAACTATTGGTTATCGCCCAATATAAACCCCATGGTTTCTGCGAGTTTCAATAAATTCTTATCGTATGTTATCTATGTTGTTTAAAATCACGAGGTCTGTTTCAGTCCAGGGCACAGACCCCATATGAGGGGCCTTGTTGGATATGGTATGCAGGCAGGTGCAAGCACACCTGAGGCTGCAACAGAGTCCATTAGTAAGTATTTGTATGAGACTTACCTTGCCACCGAGGGGCATGTAGCATTTCCCTTTGTCATTACAATCCTCATTTCCATTACATAAACATGATAGCCCTACAGCAAAAAATGATGTAAGTATGCATGACTTACAATGTATGGCAAAACAATACAATTTTACAAGATGCCTATTTGAAAAATTTCGTACAATGCCGATTACAGGGGGAGTCACCCATTGTTTCCATATAATTAGGGGGGTTTAGCCCAACAATGAACTCCCTCTTGAGCCCAATAATTTGTATAAAAAAGATTAACTTTAGTTTGAATTGCAGCTTGAGGTCTGCCAGTGGGATTTAGTGGCATTTCAATAGATAACAAGAGGTGTTTGACATTATAACTACTGGTGGTTTGCATTGGTACTATTTCAGAATGATTGATATTTTCTGCAATCATGTAGCTGAGAGACAAAACCATAGATAAAGCTTTAATTTGTGAGGAGGGTATCCATATCACAATCACTACAAAATGTCAGATTCGATGACACCTGAAATCAATGTATAAAAAGATTGTAAAAAAACATTTGCGTTTTCACTGTCAGGTGATTCAACCAACCGGTGCAGGGTACGAGGCCCAATCAACACAGCGATAATGTGTCTTGAAATTGACGGGTGTTAGGCTAGGCGCCTTGATTATAGAGGCAGAAGCTAGGCAGGTTGTTTAGACCGTACTTGTTAAATAGACCGAACACCCAATTTTTTCACCTAGCTGGTAGATACTATGAGGACATACGCCTACTGTAATCCCACACCCCCATTTAAACCAATTCATTTCATTAGTAAAGCGTAATATATATCAATCAATCACATATAGTAAAACTTGTTCTCTCAACTGATTATCATTTCCGTCCATATCTATAATATTTTTTTTTTCTGAGGCCAAAAAGTTATTTTCCTTTGTTTATAACATCCTTATACATATGAAAACACATAATAATAATAATAATAAATGAGTCCAAAAATAGAAACAAGTAGAATCAAATACACAGTCAAGGCCATCGAGTTATCACCAAACAACTTACTCGGGCTACATTTGTATCCGGGTATGTCATCTATACATACTTCATTATCCGCACAAGTATCAATTCCCATTTCGCATTCATTGATGTCTAAAATAAAAAAACAAACAGTCATCACATGGATTTTGTAGAATTATCGTACAGGATACTCTGGTTAATTATTTTAAGAACGGTTGATTCAGTCAAACTACCCAATGACAGACAAATTATCGAGCCCAAAGTCCCTCACTTTTCGCCCTGCCAAGTTAGTAAGTATTATCCAGGAACTTTGTTTTATACAAATTTAGAGAATGTTGGAAAGCTATGCTATTCAGGTCCTTTGATCTCTAGAGTCTAGACGTATTATGAGCTAACGGTAGTCAATATGCCAATTTGTTTGATGTTGATAACCTTCCGTCTAAGAGGTATGTAGGCCGCTGCGCCCCAGTTGTAATGTTCCATGGTATTATTATTGTCAATCAAGGCGGCATTCGTTACATTAGCACAAAATGGCCACATGACGGCAAGAGTACCACATCATAATCTTCCGTGCGAGACTTAATGCCAAATTGGGGATAGACCGGCAGTGGTCACTTCACTCACAAATACTATTTACATTTTTTCTCATGTCAATTATTGCTGCACAATCAATATTCTGAGCTCCGCTGTCACTTGATCAGAGGTAAAGCAATGAAAGGAAGGTAAATGACCTTGGCACCTCAGTATGTATGTTGTTGGTTAGCCAATCAGGACCACATACAAGACTTCATATTCTAAATGGACTGTGCTCTATTACAGACTTGCATATCAGGAGGGGGGCCTGTGAATCAAGGAGGGCCAACTCCAGAATATACAACAATTTTCAATCTAAAAAATCCATTTTGCACATGTTAATTTTTCCACAAGGACGATTCCATTATTTGGATCTCATTTGTGTTGGTAGCCAAGATGGGGCATATTGCAAAAACCAGCAAGGGATATCGATAGTCCCATTACAAGTCTTCAGTATCCATCACAGCCAATATAATGATAAGACATACTCCTATCTCCATGTCATAATATGGGGAAAAGATAACAAGGGAATGAGATGGAAAGATTACAATGAAACTTTTAGTAGTGATAGGAAGATCCAATCATGATTGACTATGTCTTCCTTATTGCATTGCATTGTGGGAATGCTATAACATAACTTACTGTCACAGATTGTCCGGTTGCCAATATGTTTGAGAACTAATCCAGGTTTACACGTACAACTTCCACTTTCACAGTAACTTGCAGACAATGTACAAGAACTATTACTAGTACAGGAGGATAACGCTGAAAAAAAAAGTATTTTGAGAAGTATTTTCTCTATGGCTCTGGGCTTTACCGTTATGAGTCATGAGTGTGAGCAGGAACGGTGCTAGCAGGGAGGGGGTATCCCAGTCTGTGGCCCAGATTCAACTCAAGATGTGATGAGAAGGAACTCTCAGCGTACTATTTACAATATAATTATATAAAAAAGGGCCTTTATGGTACCTTCTTATCTCAACTTTGAGTGAAAATCAGTTGGAACTTGGCCACAGGCTGTTTATGAACCTAGAGCAGTATTCCAAATTAGACTGAGAACACTAATATAACACCAAAAACCTGAATCTTTCTCATTTACTTCAATGTACAGCAGCTGTACCCATGCAAAAAAAATTTATCTAGATCATCATCACATGTAGGTGTGTCCTCAGGGTGAATCAAGATAAATTAGATCAAAGTGATATTATTCTCAATAAAGAACCTGTTTTAAAACACATGAATAATTCCCAGGAAGTTGGAAATCAACAATAATGAGTATGATTCCAAGCACAATTTGACCTTATATGGGTGAAGCTATTACCAGGCTACCAGGGGGGGTCTTTCAATTAGAAAGAGTGATCCTTTACTAGAGCAAGTAATCACTATCACATCACTATCACATCGCTCAAAATTATCACTCACTTGGTGTTTCAATTAGAGAAAATCGCTCCCAAATCGCTCACTCAGATTGTATATAGTTCCATCAAGTGACTGAGCAATCTGAAAGCGAGACCCCTAGCAGGTATCGCTCACTCAGTGAGTGAGCGATAATATTGCAATTTTGGCTGTTTCTAATTGAAAGACCCCCCAGGCTAAGGCAAGCATACTTACTCTCAAGAAATATCTAGTACCCGAAAACCAACCCGGGACTCAACTTACTTATGCATGTATTGTCAGCCTGCAAACTCTCTGTCCCGTTGCAATGACAAGTGTAAGTACCAACGCCATCGGTGCAACGTCCTGATGGACAAGGACTGGAGGCGCAACTGTCAGCATCTACAAAATAAATGAGGTGAGACGGAGTTACCAACAAAATGGATACAGGGACATGCATTTGATGTTCTATTGGTTGATTTAAGAAATTAAACATTTATTTCAATTCCATGGATTTTGCATTTGATCGATTTTGCCTGAATTAAAAGAAGCTCCCTGCGTACTGAAAAGGAAGTTGAGAGTGAAATTAAATCAAGTTTTACTTCTCACTGCAACTGTTAAATCTTGAACTATTAATTCCTGACCATTACCGCATTATTTGCCCTTCCAATAACTCATCACAATGGTTGATACGAGCACATATCAAAACTAGCATACTAATAGAAGATGGGTAAGTTTTACTAACCTGTACAAAAATCACCCGACTTCACATACCCTTCCAAACATTCGCACTCATAACTTCCCATTGTGTTAACACATATTGAATGGTCGACTGAACTGCATATCGACAGGTTTTCTGTACACTCGTTTTTTTCTACAAATCAGGTGAGGTGAAATAAAGATTGGCAGGGTGGTACATAATAATTACTGTTACCAATTACAATCCGGATACATATTTGTTTACGCAACAATTTATTTCAACTCCAAAAATGTTGAGTTGCCTCCAACTTTTTATGCTATTTCTTGTTTCTATTTTCTATGTAAACGAAACTAAGACAAAAAACAAAATTTGTTTGTTTGGACAGTGTGACTCAAACTATCATTTAACCCTGGTTCCCAATCACAAGATTTTGGGTCTAACAACAAGTTAAAAAAACTCCCAGCATCTCTGCATAGTCTACAGGTCTTGTCTGATTTCTGAGATAACTGACCATATTCCTTACTATATAAATGTTGGCTTTGTATCTTATGATTGGAGACAAATAAACTAAATTTTTAACATTCCACAAACGATTGTGATCAACAATCTTAAAAATGTTGTTGGAATGTTGCACGATTGCTGCAAGACTGGTGCAGTGAATTCTTATTCAATTTGAACCACCAAATCTCAACAGTATGAAAACTCTTACAAGAGTTCCAGTATTTACATTGTGGGTGAGTGTGGGGGTGCGTCAATGAAAAAACAGACATATAGTTTTAAAAAAAATACATTTTCTACTTTGCAGCTGGGCAATCTGAGAAAGCTGCCTAAACTGTACCAAGGGCTTCCTTTTTATTAGTGTGACTTACCAACGCATGTTCCATTGTAGTTTGAGGTGTATCCCGGCTCACATTCACAGCGGTAATAAGGGTCTGAAGTTAAGTTACCGACAGTGTTGAAACAAGTTGAATGAGTTCCATGGCGGCTGAGACACATATTACCCTCTGGAGTGGCGCACTCATTTTTGTCTGTGATATTAAAACAACATGATGTGTACTAGCCAGCTTTCAAGGGTCTCTTTTTCCAATAATGTTTACAGTTTTAGGCCTCAAACAGCTCACTGACAACGTGATATACTATTGCATGGATATCTCTGATCGAAAGAGAGTGATTTAATTCCTTTAGCAAGAGTACCATCACAAGGAATTTGGTGTGAGGACCTGAGTTCAATTTCACTAACCAGGGGTGGGTACATGTTAGGTACTCTTTCTTAATTGGCTCTTACGATCAGAGATACACATGATAATAGTGTAGTCTCGATGTCAGTGTGATCAAACAGCTCACAAAAAGGAAATCTTGGCAGTTCAGTATCTGACTAGACTAAGTGTGCACACTAAAAGACTGAATGTTGCGTTTAAATTTTTCTTCTTTGAGAATCATTGAAAGATGAAGTTATCTCCAAGACAACTTATGTGAAACTCCAAACACTGCAACTTTATGTTTGTCTTTTCGATGCGTATACTGTTTTCTTTTCCTTTATACAGTTTTCTTCTCTCATATCATATAAAACACCCTCAGGTTTTTGTGGAAAAAAAGTTTTGTCATTTTATCTAATGTTCCAGCCTGACTTATTGAGCCGTGACTCGACTTGACTTATCAAATATTACAACTTGACATATTAATATCAGCGACTGACAGTGACTCATTAGTCAGTGTTCTATGTTCTGTTATTTAAATCGACAAGCTTACTCACCAATGCAGGTTTCATTAAATGGCAACCATTGTGTCTTATCAGGACAGCTGCAGCTAAATGCTCCAGGTGTGTTCATGCAGAGCATACCCTTATCACAGGGGGTACCCATATAACACTCATCCATGTCTAAATGGTCAAACAACAAAACATCGCACTAATTATCACGACAACCAATCCATGTTGAAACTGAGCATAATCAGAGACAGAAACAGAAACAGAACATAAAGTATAACACCTATGATACTGTCTGTATTGTGTCTGATTATCACCAGTTTCATTGCGTTTTTAAATTCACAAATGGTAACCTGCTTATACCCAAGTTAAGTCTTCAGCCCCCCCCCCCCCTGGGATTGCGGTTTTAACAGGATGTTGGGATTCAGCACTTGGGCCAATCAAAGACTAACAGTTTTGTGAATGTTCCCTATTCTCAGTGCATTCCGAAATCAGTCGTCTATAGCAGTGGTAGGGTATAGGAGTAGGGTGAGGGGACTGACAATCAAGCATACATAAATGTTCCACAGGGATAAGTGAACTTTTTTTAATCACAATCATTCTAAGTGAGATCAGACCAATCATAAAATAGAATAGTTTGACCTGATATTACTGAAGGACTGTGGGAACATTATCAGCATTCCCTACTTGTTGTTTTCATCAGGAGGGTTGGTGGGTGCCATACTACTAGAGTTGTGTGCCCTATCTACAACATCTTAGGGATTTATATTAGCAGGCTGCAAAATACATAATTAATCCACACTGATGACGTGATATACTATTGCATGTATACCTCTGATCCATAGAGAGTGAATCAATTCAGTTAGCATGAGTACCATCAGGGAGAATTTGGTGTGGCCACCAGACGTCAGTTGACGTTAATTGGGGGAACATGTTAGGTACTCACACTAAATTGACTCTAAAATTCAGAGATCCACATGTTAATAGTGAAGTCTCGATGTCAATGTGGAACTAATCTCCAAGTTGCTTACCCATGCACATGCCGCCTATCATATGGAATCCAGAATTACACACACAATCAGCCATAGCTGGGCCATCAACACACCGGCTATTCTCAACAGTAGAACAAGCTCCTCCAGCGCAGTCATCGGTGATATCTGAGAAACAAGAAAACAATATTAAAAGGATTATGAGAACATTTCCGAGTTCATCCACTCAGTTAACTATAACTCCGCTAAGCTGACGGCCCCCTATAACCATGGGTTATAACTATAACCACGGGTGACGCCCCCAGCATGATAACAAATTTGTGAAAGAGCCTTTGGGCTCAGTTTCTTATGTCAATTAATTGAACAGATTACATAACATTATACACTAACATGGAACGCAACAGTTTATCTGAGCTCTGTGTCAAAACAATCATCAATCTGATCAAAAATTAAATGGAAACGAAATAAAAAAAAATATCAATCTCATGAATCAAACATGCAAACATTGGACCTGATGCTTATAATCAGCCATTGCCATTTTCATAGAATAATATGCGTTATGTTACCTTCACAGATATCTAAATCAGTGTTGTGGGTGTATCCCTCATCACATAAACAGCCACATGTCTCTGAGTTCTCGTCATAGTCACACATTGAATTCAATCCACAGGTCGCTGAAAGCCAATCATAACATAAAAATATATTCATTTACTTTTACTTATACTTTAATTAGTTGACAGTGGTTACGAATATTCTCTTTGACCAGTATATACAATCCCTCCTGGTCCGAAGAGATAATAAACTGAATTAAACCGACGGTGCGATGACAATCCTAAGGTCTATCTTCGGTAGGTGCCACTCAATTAAATCAGTTCAAGATTATCAATTATTGTTTCATGGATACAACAACAGAAACTGGATGCCTTTTATCAAGGTTGAAGGTAGCCTGTCTTGACAAGCTTTGTTCGGTGGGGGGGGGGTTGGGTTGGGTTGGGTTGTCCCCCACCACACACCGTAAAAATCTTGTCAAGACAGGCTAGGTTGAAGGTAGCCTAAGTCCGTCACGGACCTAAACGCCAGAGAGTGTTTCAGAGTTTTAATAAATTTGAGTACATTGTATTCTGATAGCTTACTGAATCGAGCGACTGTTTCCAGGTTGGAGTCAAAGCTCGGCAATCTGTCAAGACCACCTTGCACTGGAATCTTGACATGTAGCGAGAACTTGTACTCGCCGTTTATTGTGTCACACATAGTTTCACAATTCAAAGACAACATTTCAGTGTTGGGTGGTATACTTTGGTAGTTATCCATAACCCAGGAACAGTTGGCGCCTTCTTTACTTGTTTTCTCACATGTGATCAAGACCTGTAACGATGTCCGGTTTTAAACATTAACAAAGACAATTGTTACCATCAAACAGCATGAGGCATATTTGGTGATTTTATGGTAGGCTTATTGTGCCCGATTCCTGGGGAGGGGACGGGAAGGTAGAAAAAGAAGCTGACAGTTTTAAAACGAAGAAGGGCAACTCCAAACGACAGATATTGGATCAAATTGAAAAGAGTCAAGTAATGTTTGATTGATTTCAGAAGCTTGGGAATTTATCTCCTCGGCTACATACACACTCTCGAGAAGGATGGGTGGGGGTGTACTAGTAATGGGTGATGACCCAAATATGAATAAATGAATATGTCCAGGGAACTTGGCTAATTCTAATAGCAACGAAAGAATAGTTTGTAAAAAAGGTTATTTTGAATATGATTATCCAAATCTTAGACAACGTGCACATTGTTGAGGGTTCCTGGTCTATGGTCTAAGTTCTCAGACTTAGGTCAAGGGGTATTAGAGTCTCAGCACCACAATGTGTATATTTGATTGATAGAGAGTGAACTAATTCACTTAACAAGAGTGCCATCACAAGGAATTCAGAGTGACGACCCGAGTTCAATTTTACTAATTAGGGGCGGGTACATATTAGGTACTCGTACTAAATTGACTCTAATGATCAGAGATACACATGATGATAGTGTAGTCTCGATGTCAGTGTGTCTCAACACTCATGCTAGAAAAGGGAAACATATGATAGGCTTACATGCTCCGCAGCGCCATCAGCACCTACAAGTGACCAACCAAAGTGTAGCATCGTTTTGTTCACCCTCTTAACGTTGAATTGTCTCACCACAAATGCTGCAAAAAAATAAAAACATTATAATGTAAATGTAAGGAAAAAACCCTTGATCTTCTTTCTTCTATGAAGATTAGCGTTCCCAAGGAGCAACAACTCCTTGGCGTTCCCAATTTGTAGAAATTCCAAAGTGAAAATGCACTCTGTGATTGTGACAGTGTTTGTCGTATTTGTTTGCAAATAAGTCGAAAAGGTTCCGCAACATTGATTGCGTAGACAGTGACCATAAACTTTAAATAACAAATATAGTATTTATATTTTCATAGTGTTGAACTACTTGGATGGTATGAATCGATACTTTTCCTTCAAAAAAAGGCTTGTTGTTGGGGCCTACAAGAAAAGCTCAAGTTCCATTACAATAGGATTGCGTTAGCAGTACTAGAAATATGGGAATTTCAACAAACCAGTTTGGCAACTATAATTGATATTAATGTATATATTTGATTCCAAAGCAAGCGACCTGTGGATGATGCGTCAGTTTCCATTGTCTGGATCTCTGTGATCTCCAAGTTATCGATAGTTTTTCCTCGGATGTTAGTAGTTAGGGCTGTTTCTAGGACAGCGTCTGGTTGATCCACCAAAGCTCCAATGGTAGCTTTGACAATCAGAGAGCCGCAGCTAGAAATAGAATGTAAGGTTGAAACTGAAGTGCCAGTAATTTTTAATGACAGTTACTTGTGAATAAAATAATTATGCATTGCGGGATCACGAAGAAAGGAAGCAAGCATTGTATGCAAGCAACCCGTATGGTTTGCTAGTTCCAGGTTTCTGAAGGCGAAAGGCGTTCCGAAGTAGAGTTTGAAAACATAAGTCAATTGATCGCAGTTGCCCGCGATGACTCAACAAGAAGGATCAGGCACTTTGGTAACCTCCAAGTACTGTGAAACATCACGATAACAACATGATACAAATTGCTACCACAATTTCTGTGCGAAAAACTTTATTAAATATTGGTTTACTCACCTGATGTTTTTGACTGCAAATGACACGTCACCGATTTGTGACACTATAGCATGATTTGACAGATGATCATGGATAAATGGAATCACTAAGCGCTCAAAGCCCAGCAACTGTGGAGGATTTTGCAGCATGGTGGCACAAGTAGTCCGATCAACCTTTCCAAATCTTATCACAGCATCCACAGCAGCTAAATGTAGATAAATAAAGAATATCAATGAGTACCATTCATGTATTGTGCGGTCTCCTATGGTCTAATAAGATCTCAACGTATCAATATTTCTAAATTGTTGGCGGTAGAAACCCTTTGTTTCATATCTATGACAGCTCTTGCGGAACAAAGTATGGGATGTGGTACAAGGGACGTTATATATATATTGATATTGATATAAACACCCAAAATCATCAAAATTTGGCCTTTTGCTTCCTTCCACAGCCTTCCTTTTACATCCAATCTTCAATTTGTCCTCAGAATCAATTAGCAAGGTGGAAAAAGATGATATGACCAGGACAACTTACACATATGGTCAGGGTTTGTTCTCCAGTTTGACCATGGTGACTGAGCATTACCACTAGGATGAAACTGTCTTACTCTTACTCTAAAAGGTTAATATGTTAAATGTAAAAGTTACACATTGAGAAGATGATAGTAAATACTACCTGTCAGCAAGCCAAATTTACCAAGCTGCAGATACGAAGCCTCATTGTGGTTGGCTGCCATAATGAACTTGATCAAAAGGCATAATAGATTACTTTTGGATCTGCAGTATTCATAATTTTGCTGCCATTGAAAAGCAAGACGCTAGGTCAGCTGAGGTGAGACATTCATCATCATTCGTTCCGTTTGATGGGCAGGCTTACCGCACAACCTTAGTGTCTGATCCACCCAGACTAATCCAGCTGTTAGGCATGCCACTCTTTCTCATCTTGAGTCCCTCAGACATGAAGTCATACAGAAGATGTGCTCCTGCTTGTACTGTTTGCATAGTGCCCACACCTATCTGATATAAATAACTCTGCCCGGTAGATACTGTTACGTTTGGAGGATCCAGTTGTGGCCATGCTGTCAATAAAAAGGCGAGAAAGTGGTTACAGCCATAACTACAAATCGAGTATAACATTAAGATTGAAAGAGAAAAGACATTGCATGGAGCCGATTGTCCTAGGTCTGCATACAGATTTGATCCAACTCATGTTATGAAGTTAGGAAACAAATCAGAGAATATAGATATACATCCATAGTCTCTGATGCATTGTAGTTGCTACAAACCACAATTAAAGTTAGTAGGGCAATGAAAGTGAAATAAATTTTTGACATAATTATGACTGTTGTATTGGCAGGGCAGGGCAGGGCAGGGCAGGGCAGGGCAGGGCAGGGCAGGGCAGGGCAGGGCAGGGCAGGGCAGGGCAGGGCAGGGCAGGGCAGGGCAGGGCAGGGCAGGGCAGGGCAGGGCAGGGCAGGGCAGGGCAGGGCAGGGCAGGGCAGGGCAAGTTTGAACAAGTGCAGATCACATGAAAACCATGACATAATCTAGCTTTGTCCGATTCCAGTCATCTCATTTGCTTGAATGAGATGCATGGGGCGAAACCCTGGAAGAAATTTGTAGTATAAAAAATGTTCAACCAAGTCTTGCTTGATACTATTGAGTACTGAGAATGGCAATACAAGTCATAGCCCAGTACAGAGATCTGTACAAAAATCCTTGGTCTAGCTTTAAAAACACTCACATGAGGGAACTGTGGGTGGCACTGTTAACCCTCCAACTGTGGTTCTCCTGGTTGTTGTGGATCTTGTTGAAGGACGAGCAGTGGATGGAATTACTGAAGGAGCAGGTATAGGAGGAACGGCACTAGGTCCAACGGTCTCCATAGTAGGACCAGGTTCTGTTGATTGTGGTTTCATGCTCATTTCATTTGTGGTGGTGGGTGATTCACTAGGCTTGTTTGATATCTGTGCATCAGTAGGTTCTGTTTCAACAGTTTCTACATCAGTAGTTTCTACATCAGTAGTTGTTGAAGCAGTAGTCGTATTAACAGAAGTTGCATTAACAGTGGTTGTATTAACAGTAGTTGCGGCAGGTTGAGTTGCAGCAGGGGTAATTGCAGCAGGGGTAGTTGCAGCAGGGGTAGTTGCAGCAGGGGTAGTTGCAGCAGTGGTAGTTGCAGTAGGGGTAGTTGCAGTAGGGGTAGTTGCAGCAGGTTCAGTTGTAGCATTGGTAGCACCAGTACCAGTAGTAGCTGCAGCATCAGATATAGTTGCAGCATAAGTGGTAATTGCAGCAACAGTGGCAGTTGTTGCATCAGCAGTTGTTGAACCAGCTGTAGTAACGGTTGTTGTACCAGCTGCAGTGATGGTCAGCAAGAGTGTTATTAGTGCTATCAGCAACATCTCTGCACGTCGTTTCGAGTGCCTTGGACCTGGAATCAAGGAAATAAAGGGATCATTATGAAAGGCTAATTTAAAAAACAAAACATGTTTGGGCTGTCGGACGAGGCAAGGAGTTTTGGGTCTCAATCTACATCACTAAATAACTCAGACCGGGAAGAGCTATCCCTCACCCTAGATTAGCCACAAATTTTATTTAAGTATGGATCCTAAATCGAAATTACAAAAATTTGAGCCGCTATGATTATCAAGACATAAAACATTGCGTGAGTAATTTTGTGTTCAATACAATTGAGAAAAAAATTCTGGAAAAGTGGAATTTGTGTGAAACAATGGCTTCCATTGTGCATTGAGGTGCAAGCGCAACAATAAAAAACCTAGGGTTTGCAGTGACAAGCTGCATTCGATCTAGAGAACTCCCATGTTTCTTCCTCAAACAAACAGACAATCATGTTAATTGGTTCAATTTTCGCCGTTATTCTAAAGTGATTAGTAAGGATAGAAGGGCTTGCTTGCCAGGAGATTATACTAATACCTAACTATCATAACAGGAGGCAACTCTCACATACTCCCATTTATTACAGTGTTTGTCATGACAAATAAATAACAGCAACGAGGAGCAGCCTTGCTAGAAATGAGAAGTGTAATCTTCCAAGCCTAACTTTTAGGAAACCAGCCCAGAGGATGAGATATGATCTTTCTAATGAATAATGAGAAGTTAGCAACAGAACTATAATCATGTTTTATGGGCATAGCAATCTCATGATCTATTACTATTAAAATTCAGGGTACTGATAAAAACAGCAACTGAACATAACATTATTGGGAAAGTTCACATTGTAAATAAATAGCGCTGATTACAAGATAAAAAAGCGCTGGTGTATTTTTTATTTAAACCATTATTAGATCGATCGGGTATGAGATTCATTGTTTGTATGAGCATTATAGGCTGAAATTTCCAGGTCTAGCATAAAACGTTTGAAGTTAGAATCAGGTGATCATAAAGAAGACTTAAAAACCCATCAAATACACAAACAAATGTTTTGTTTTTTTCTCACTTTCCATTTAAGCCCGCTGCAGTTTCATCAAATGGAATACCAAGGGTGAGAGAGTTTTTGGTCTTTTATATACTACTGGGTTTTTGAGTTTTGTTCTCTGCCCTGATGATAATGATATGTTGCATTCACACTGAGCTTGCCCAAAACCAGATGAAGAGATCATTCATCAACATAAAATAATGAATTTGGATCCTTTAAGAGAAGACTCTGTCACTCTACTGTAAATGTTTACGTTCGGTAACTTTGATTCATAGAATACGGACTTGATCCTTGTAACTTTCAATTTGGAAATCACTTAATTAATGGTTGTTTTATGAGCAACCTCTACACAGGTACACCCGTTCGAACAAAAGTCACAAAGTATGAAATCAACATTGGGGTTATAATATGAGCAATATAAAACAAGAGGCATACGAAGTTGAAATTAATTCAAATTAGAGGCTCACTGAAACACCTTAGTTTTTTGTCTGACTGAAAAGAACCTTCTCCGTTTTTTTATCAAGAATATGTTTGACTGGTTGTGCCCTTTTTATTGTCGAGTTCATTTACAAAAGTAATATATTTTGTTTTAAACCAACCACGTGTCTGTCTCTCATACTAACTATGGCAATATCATGCTCTAATTAAAACAGACCTACAAGAAGTCTCCCCACAACTTCCTATTTGCTCTCAATCACTACTAACAGCGCATCATCAAAAAGTAAACACTACCTGGGAGTTATCTGCTCTGAACCTTTACAAGATAAATGTGTTTTGCATCGAATATAGCGTATGGTAGAATGATGGTAAATGAGAGTAAGCTTTGGTTAGTTCAACGGAGTGTAACATGCTTTTTTACCTAAGCCTAGCACCCACACCCCCCTCTTCCCGGATATCTTATCTAACTGGACAAGTAGACCTACTTTCTACTAAGTACCATAATTGTAAAAACAGTGTCATAAATAAGCTTTGAATGGAGAAGAAATTAATCTCACCTGAGTCCATCCAAAAGTTAAACATTTGTACCAATCCTATAGATTGTCAGCTTGTTTGAGCTTGGCAGCAATTCATAAGACGTATCTCGGTATAAAGTTACGCTATTTTTTGATTGTGATTATCATTAGTTACCGTACTTTACATAGAGGAATGCATATCATCGTGCACAACATATCAATGACATCATAGACTAAATAAGAGAGCATAACTCCACAGTTTCTAAGAGTAAGATATTTCCGCCAAGATGATGAAACTCTTTGTATCATAGTTTTTGTTAGGCATTAACCTACTCAAACTTATTCCACCCTAGGTGGTGGAGGGAGGGGGGGATGTGGCCTTTGTATTGTATCTGTACCTCTGCTTAATAGAGTTGGTAGCCGTATAAAAAAGTACAAAGAAGTTATTAATTTTTTTCAATAGCTTTAGAGGCTTTCCACTTTCAAGCTTAAATATTGCCACCACTGTTGTTAACGATTTATTGAAGGAAGGTTATATGCATATATTTTATATCTAGATTATCTAGACAGTTAGGCATGATCTAAAACTACTGGCATGGGGTCTTTCAGAACAAAGGGCGCCAATCACCTGCTTTCTCATACCATTCACCTCTTCATCACTACCTCCCCCATTAAAGACAAGACAAACAACTGGCCCTTCTCCCATCATCAATCTGGACACCCTCATCCCAAGGACATGAGCAAACATCATGACAGCCTATAGACATGATATTATGCGTGGAAGAGGTGGTAACAGGTCTAATACATGTACATCAGCTTATTGGGGTTGTACTTGCATGCACAATACAGGAATAACTCTCTCATGTCATATTATATTCTCATTGCACTAATAACCAGCCAGACCTGTTTGATCTCTTTGCTCTCCATTGGTTCCTCAGTGTGACCAAGGTCTCTAACTCCTTGTGTGACAGGCCACGCGCTCACATTTATCCAGATATTCACAGTAACACATATTGCAAAGGTTGTGAATATCGGGTAGTATTCAAGTTGTCAGATGGAGAACCAGCAGTGGATTAAAGGGCTATCTGAAGTGGTGACGCTAAATGAATTTTCAATCTGAGTCATAGACTTAATGATAAATAATAAATTAAATTTAAGTCTATGGTCTGAGACTAGACTTAGACTAGGATTGCGCATGATATTCAATGGCTAATAGTTCTGGTTTTTACATATGAATATTATTGTATGTCCATATGAGAGTTTAAAATAGCAGCAAACATATAACTAGATATATGGAAAGACGAGTGTAGGCGGGACACCAGGTAAAAGTTCACTCAAATGATAACAATGAATCAAACGAGGAAAAGGCAGACAAAACACGACAAAACAGGAACATCAAAACGTTGGAGTATGCTCAAAGATCAGAAAGCATCAGTTACTATGGCAAAATATCTGCGATGAGAAACGAGGTTTAGATATAAGACATCAGTGAGCCTTATTAACCATGCTTAGAGAGACCACATAGCCTACTTAGTAATTTCCCTGCTGTGAAAAGGAAAAGCAACAGTTCAAAACTATAATTCTATGTACACACTAATTATTATCAATCTTATGACACAAGTGATGATAAAAGAACTGAAATAATAGGGTGGCAAGAAATAATAGAACAGAAAGGATAGAGGAGCAGAACTGATAAAGTAAGCTGATTGTCTAATGAGGATTATTGATCATTGGAGGATGAGTATTTCGCAGACGTTCTGGTAGGGTCTTTGTTGTATATAAAGTCTACATTAGGATCTATCTTTGGCCTTCTAGACATGCGCTGGACAACTATTGCCAGTATTAACGCGATAATCAGCAGCGCGACTGTAGCTATACCAAAGATCTTCCATGTCTGTTGTAGTACACTGTTATTCCTCGCTGTGGAAAGAGTAGAAGAAGTCTAAAATCTAGTATAGTATAGTTTGAGTTGATGGTTTTAACAGCTCCAATTTAACATGATGGCAATAATCATCTTCCTGATATCAATAAGAATACCAGAAGATTGCATTGTTGAGCCCCAACACTTAGCGCTCAGAGTGACCTGGGTTGATGGTAGGAGCATTTCATTACCAACCACATTCCCGTTGTACGTATAAAGTGTATAATGAAATGCCACTACCAGCAAACAGGGCAACATTTGAGCACAAAGTATGAGGGCTCAGTTTCCTGTTTTGTTCCATTATATAATGTCACTACTATTCCAATAATATAGCATGGTAACCGTATATCCCATAATGC